>JAPQWV010000025.1:10845000-12230824 GCA_027422505.1 Craterostigma plantagineum
TCAGTACAAAAGAATCGAGAACGGAAAAGAAGAAAGAGAAAAGTTTATGACATATTTGCCGACAACGCACCACGTATATCATATGGAGCTACCATTCGAGCACGCCGCTTTGCAATGTAGCTCTCGTCCAATGGCACGGTCGGCTGGAAAGGGAATTGCGAAAGACGAAGGCCTCCTTCGATATATCTTGGAGAATCATTGATGTACCTGAATTAGAAATGCATAACCGAATCACAGATTAATAATGGAAAATTCTTCAAAAACATTTCTGCTTCTTCTACTATCCATTCAAATAAATAGCTTAAAAAGAAGGAAAGTAAACATCCATGCATTGGAAGTGAAACTAAAAGATACATGTGTCTCACCTGTCCAGTTCTACCATGGAGCGAAACCTCTTGTTCGACGGTGAAATGTAATACCTGGTCAAGACACACAAAAACAGACAACAGTGCGCCAGTTATTCGATTTATTAGCAGCACAACGCATTAAGTTTTAAATTTATCCTGAGAAAAAAAAGGATGTGTTTCGTCAGGGCACATACACGTCTGCAAACTTGAATCCACCTTCGGCTCTTACTCTTAAAATCCTCTGCCATTCTCGACGAGTTTGCGGGATCTTTGGTCTGTCCATAGCCCAACGATAACTGGCGCTGTCCTCTTTAATGTCCTCCGCATCTTCGCATGTAATGTTGGGACGCCATTCTCGTGCCTTCTCACATTTGAAAGGCTGTTCTAACATCTTTTCTCGTATTTCCTCGTACTTCTCCTTCGTCGGGATAGTCTTCACTTCGCACAAATGCCACATCGAACGGTGTAGTGCTGCACTGAATCCCACACCTTCTTTGGCGTTACGCAGTCTTGTTCTCGATCCATCTATTTAAATCAACTGCGCAGTTGTCAAGGAGAAGACACTAAATAAGAAAAATTGTTAGGATCATAAATATTTTTCCAAAGCAGTTAAATAGCACAAGTGCTTTGACTAAGCAGTTGATGAGAGCATTACAATGGTGGAGAACACATAAATAAAAAAGCCCACCTTATTTACAATCAACACCCTAATTCAAACAAAAGAATAGAACAGGAAAAAGCGAATATTCCAGCAAGTTGAAAAAGCCTCAGCCTTATGTGTGTAGAAGAATGGCGTGCTCCACTACCCCCTGAGAAAAAGGAACTCCGAAAACGAGAAACTATATAAAGCAAGACACAGCAGCTTATGCCCGTCGACCTTTTGTATTGTCTCAGGCAAAGGTATATAGCATGACGCGTAGTGCAAGCTATTGCTACGGGTAAATTAGAAAGTTAAAAAATCCATATAATTAAAAGCGTGAAATCACACAGGACAGCATAAATAGCTTCCCCCAAACGCGCTCGACCCCCCAAACTCGCTCTAGAGATGGCGCACTAGATACTATGATGCATGATGTTGGTTGCGTTAAATATATGAAAGCTCCATGGTAAAGCAACTTATACACGTTGTATCGTTTTAGCATATAATTATATCTATCCTCAAATTAGTTTGGATCAATAGGATGACGCCAACCGATAGTGTATTAGTCCTCAACTTCAACGTAAAATGAAAGGGACTCTTAACGATTCCAAAATATGGCACAGATCATGAGAATACATGTAACACTGAAACCATTTCAGTTAATGTGGCTCCTACACTAAAACTAGAATAAAATGTTCTCAGGATAACTTTCTTACGATCGAAAAATAACATGTGGTGACATGTTCTACACTAAGAGGCACGATATCAAGTGCATAAGGCAGCCGAAAGGAACATAGCGTCGTCGCCAAGCAAATCGAGGTCGACAATCCTATCGTCCATCTATAAAACTGAACACGGTGAATCCAGACCACAGAAGCATCATCATATGTATTTGTTATGATGAATAAAATTTGGTTTGCTCAATTACACACAGAAGAGCAGCAGTACAAAAGACATCAGGTACGTATGCACAAGATAAAAATGAAAAATAAAAAAAGTGCCCTACGGACCTTTTTAGTGCAATTCAAAACAAAGTAGTATTGAAAGCTGAAGATTAAGTACTTGCAATCAACTCATCGAAGAAAGACAAATCAGAATTATCTCTATGATGCTTTTGGTTCGATAAAATGCCATGTGCCGATAAATGAATATGCTATATATGTGATTATGAATATCTATCAAGGAAGAAAGTGGAAGCTTGTCTATAATCTAAGATTAAATGAGTTCCATCAGTTCACTTCTTGCGTGACTTTGCGACTTTATGATTCGATGCGTACTATTGCATTTTCCTTTCCTTTTCCGCACCGGATTCCCCATACCAAACGCACCCTTAGACTTGCTTGGTACGCGGGAATTCACATCAGAAAGAAAACGCACCACGAGAAATGATACAACCACATCAAACAACGATTCCTTACAATGCCATCTCTTCGCATGGTTTCCTTGTATTTCTTCGCCAAAGTCCTTTTCCCAACGGAGCCTTATATAATTCCACGTGCCATGGTTCAGAATTGGATGTTTAAAGGTAACAGTCACACCAGACATACTTAGCTTGTTCCGGGAAAGGGTGAGCAACTTCATCGATCAAGTACAGTTAGAACAAACTACGACGCGGAAACCTACATATTTAATAATACTCAAAAGCCTTCGACATGATAACCCACGAACACCCCTAACTTTCCGAGTCATCTTTCTTTTGTTGATAACTACTGATAATAGATATGACATAAACAACAAGGGTACAAAATTCTCCAATGAACTTAACAATCTTGTCCGAAATAATTACGTACGAAAAGAAACACAAATTCATCAACTTATTATAATTAAAAAAACATGGGAATCCTTATGAAGCAAATGTAGCCAACAAGAACTGGATGCAGAGAACAATAAGAAAAATCTCAATGTAAAAGAACTCGACGTTCCAAATGCATCCAAAGGAAATCTCAGACTACAAGAAATATGCAGCTGGTATCAATCAATCAGCACAACCGATTGAGTTCCCCTTTACTAATTCCCTATATTGGATTTATATTTCCCTTGCTTCTAATGAAAAACTATCATGCAACTCAAATCCCCACACCAATGACACCCAAATAAGAAGCAATGATATGTAAATTCGAGGATCAAATACTAGTCTATCCGTCTTTTGGTTCCCAAGGAAACTATGTTCCGCGTCAATTCCCTGTTTATATCGTAAATATAGCTAAATCAAAAAGAAACATATGAATCAGAAAACTCAACACATACAAATTTGCAAAAGAGAACAAGCTCATATACTATATAAGATGAATCACCATAAAGAGCCGATTTGCTGATTCTTCGCTGCTGTTGTAAGAAGACGTGAGATTGCTGAGCGCCAAGGACTCCAGCAGCGTGGAAATGGTGGCGAAGTTGTAGAGTGTAGTAGGAAGCACGCAGGGCAGGCAGGGCTGGTCCAAGTTAAATATGCGGCCGTTACAGTTCTGATTCCGAAAGTATCCAATTAAAAGTATGGGGGATTGCGGAAAATAAATGTAGAGATCGGTTTAGTTTACGTGAGGGTATGAAAGGGGCGTAAACGAGCCAAGGCGAGTTCGAAACATGACCCACTTCCAGCTCGGCTCGATTAAGTTTTATTGGCTCGAGCTCGGTAAATTTCGGGTCGAGCTCGGTTCGGTTTAAAACAATAAAACTCGATAAGCTTAGGCTAGTCCGATGTTCGAAATCGGGATCGAGATCAATTACAGTATATATTAGTAAAAAAATACGTATTTTAATATAAAACATTTAACACATTAAATGTGCATGTTCAATAAGGGCTTGATGAGCCATGAGCTCATATATGATAAGTTCGAAGCTCGTCTCGATTGTCAACAAGCCAGCTCGAGATAGGCTCGAGTTCGAATTAAACTTTGACTGAGTTCGAATCAAGCTTTGACCGAGGTGCTTGCGAGGGACTCGCGAGCAGCTATGCTCGTTTATACCTGGATCTCTTTTGTGCTCTTTGCGGTTCTGATTGATAATCAATTCGGCTTGAACTGGCTGTCACTTCTCAATCTGATAGTGGGGCCAGATACAAAAATTATCTATAGCACTAATGCGAATGAATGTTTGTGTGAGTGTGTGAAGATCAATTGGCATGTGGACACAAGAATTTTGCGGAAACTTCGAAATGAACTCTTTTTATGTCTCACTTCTTCCACCCTTGAAAGAATTTCGGGGAAAAACTCAAAACGGTCCCCGATATTTATCACATTGACCAATTAGTCCCGAATATTTAGCGTGGACCAGTATAGTCTCCGATGTTGTCGATTTCGTACCAAATTAGTCATACCATTATATGACCATCAATTTAGATGGAAAAGTGACACATGTCGCAATACCGTTGGCCACTTAAAAAATCATAAATTGACATTAAAAAGGGAAAATTTTCAAAAAATAAACAAAAAAGGGAAAAAAGTTCAAAATAAAGAAAAATAATAGTAAGTTAAAAAATAAAATAAAAATAAAGAGAGAATATATAAAACTAAAAATAATAAATTAAATTCAAATAAAAATAAAGCGAGGAGAAAAAATATATTAAAATAATAAACTAAAATAAATAAAAAATTAAAGAGAAAATAAAGGAGAAAATAAAAATACAATATTAAAATAAATTAAATAAAAAATAAACAAAAAAAGATAGATATATTTATTTATTAAAACTAAAAAATAATGAAAGTGAAAATAAGGATAAAAACTCCACTAAAAGTTTACGAGAATCACCGACCCCGTCCCTGAAAAGTTAACGAGGACGCAATCATCTCATATTTTTGTTAAACAAAATTCTTGAGTTGGGACGATTGTGTCCTCGTTAACTTGGAAGGGACTCGTACAGTGATTCGTAAACTCTTTTGTGGTATTTAGTTTTAAAATTCTAAAATTTCGGTAATTCGGTTCGGTACGGGTTTTTTGGTTCGGTATACGGAACCTACCGAATTACCGAATTGTTTTTATTTTAATAAAATATATTAAAATTTAATAGATTAAATTTATAGATTCAGTAGTAATGATTGAGGTGAGATAACCTTTTCTTTTACTTCTCATTTTCAAAGAGTACCAAATCCAATTTGGAAAACCCATCAATTATTTCTAGGGGTGCTCATTCGGTAAAACCGAACCGAACCATACCGAAAATTCGGTTAACCGAAAAATTAGGTTCACTGATTTTATTAACCAAAAACCGAACCAAATGTTTTTCGGTTCAGTTTCGTTTTTACCGAAATAATTTTGGTTATTTTCGGTTAACCAAATGGTTAACCGAAAATTTATTCAATGCAATAAGTAAATACTCCCTCCGTCCTAAACGGTTATGGACATTTGGTGTATGACACGGTTTTTAAGAAATTGAATATTTTAATAATATAGTACAATTAAAAGGTGAAAAAGTGTATATTTTGACACGTTTTTTAAGAATATATAATAGTATTATATTGATTGTTTGTGGTAGTTTTTTGCTATAAAAGGAAATGTCCAAAATGGTTTGGGACGCCCGATATAGTAAAATGTCCAAAACGGTTTGGGACGGAGGTAGTAATAAGTTTCTTTCCCTAATCTATGCATTACCTCTTTCCGTACCAAAACGAGTGAGAAGTGCGTAGGGTCTGGAACTAAACGATCGATTTCTAATTTCTTTCCTTTTAATTTGTTAGTTAAGTGCCACTGTAGGACCTCGAAGGCAGACGACGGCCGCGTCGTAAGCCCCGTCGTCTTCCTCCGGCGTAGCCCAGCCATATACGGCCGCGGCTGTTCGGCCGGCGAACCTCCTCCACTCACTTTCCTCATTTCCTCATCCGTACGTACGCCCTTGAAACGAGCCGATCCATCGTCATCGTTGTTCTTTCTCGTTGGTCGAACCAGAATTTATCAATAGAGTCTTTTCTTTTTCTGTTGCGAAGATTTCTTATGTTTTGTTTTTCTTCGGTGGTGATTTATCATTGGACTAATTAATGGGTTAGTGGGTTTGCGATAGGTCTTTTTAAAAAATAGCCTTTGACCTGGTCACTTTTAAAAAAATAGCACTCTTGACTTTTTTTTGTCAATGACACTCTTTTTGCACGCATGAATGAATTAAAAGCTGTACGACCATTTTGCAGCAGAAAGCATTCATTCCACCAAGATAGCTCACCTAATTTTCTTCTTCTTCATCATCGTCCTTAAGAAAAATCACCTACATTTTCTTCTTCGTCTGCAAGTCAGTCGACCCGACCTCATATCAGCTTCTTCACAGTCGAAAGAAAGTCGAAAGTCCTCACTGAAAGAGAATTTCGCTCCTCAAACTCGTCACTGTAAGTATTTTCGTGGTTGGATCTTTAATATAACCGTCGCTCGAATTTTTAATTTTCAGTCCTAAAACCCTGTTCCAGATTAAATGGGGTGTCAAAGCTTCGAAATTCCGGTTGGAAGCACGAGCGTGTTCGTTTTTTAATACGTCCAGCTCATCAGGGGACCCCTGCTTGGAAGCAGGTGCCCCGCGCGTAAGACCAACATGGGACCCGCACATAAAACAGGGTCACCGCGGGTATATCAGGCACGTCAGATCATGGGACCCGCACATAAAAACAGGGTCCTCGCACATAGATTCACGGGACCAGCACATTAGTGCCGGGGTCCCCGGCGCTATATTAGGCGCGTCCGATCATGGGACCGCGCATAAGTGCAGGGTCCCCTGCACGTAAATTCACGGGACCAGCGCATTAGTGCCGGGTCCCCGGCGCTATATCAGGCGCGTCCGATCGATCACGGGACCCGCGCATAAATGCAGAGTCTCGGCACGTAAATTCACGGGACCCGAGCATTAGTGCAGGGGACCAGCACAGAATTGATGGTTCTTGTAATTTCAGATTATCCAAGAACACTTCAACAGATTAAACCTTCGTAGAATGTGAATAGTATGCTTTAGAGGTTTAGTGTTGAATACGTGAGATTTTAGCAAATGGAAAACTTAGTTAAAACCTTGTTAGGGTTTAAGCTTAAATACCTTGAAGGTATTTAAGCCCATTGGTCCCCTAACAAGCCCATTACAACGACAACCCATCTACGTACAATAAAGCGTATAAAATACATCACAAACAAATAGCAAGACTTAGAATAAATATATTGGACACTTCTAAAATATTCCTAACATTGTCCCTCTAAGTGTCCAAATTACATATAAGCATATCTTCTAAGTCTTCACTTCTTCTTTTTCTTTGAACGAAGAGGAGGCCGAGGTTCCAGAAGCTCGTAGGCTGGTCTTCTAAGTCCAAGTCTTATTTCATATGATCTCAACCTTCTGCGAAAGGAAATTTTGGCAGACATGGTTTCGATCATTTTATGGTACTTCTCTTGGACTTCATATTCTTCGTCTCTCATTTCCTCAATGATCCTTTTTAGCTTATCTCGAATAATACGGAGTGTTCCATCGCTGAACTTGTGGATCTCTGAAGTTCTCATCAGTCTCTTCTCTCCCTTGTAGTTTATGTAGATCACTGAAGGGTCTTCTCCTACAAATATATAGCCTTCTCCATAGCTGTCTGACTCAGGTGCTTCAAAGGAGGACTTTGTGAGATTCACCTTTTTCATGTTTGCTCTCAAGTGCCATTTGGAGGTCATATGTCGCGTTAAACTTGACTTGGCGCAGCATGAATCTTTTCAATGAAGCATAACCCATCCTTAATTCTGGAGTTCTGAGTACCCCAAGCGTCCTGTAATCCCCTACTAATTGATCAATATCTTCACCTCTGAGATAAGAGAGATCGCCTTCATTCAGTTCTTCGACTGACTCATCTTATCGTCGTACTAAGTAGACAGGGAATTCTATGTCTCCGAAGCGCTCCTTTCAAACTGTCAAAATTTCTCTGATTCTGGGTCGTTTTGCCTCTAGTCTTCGAAGATAATCCACATTCGTTCCTTTTCCTCTGAACATTAGTGTTCGACGGATAGAGAGCAGATACTGAATAGCTTTTGGTCGTGGGAGATGCGTTAGATCTCTGAGGTCAAGCTCATCCTTTTTCAAGATCTTATCCTCCCTCCTCCAGATTTTCTTTCGTATTTCTTCTTGATATGGAGCATTAACCTTCACGTTTTTCCATGGAAGTTCAGCTCGTCTATTCCTTTGTGGTTATCTAGAGGGCAATCTTCGTCTATGACCGTGTGTTGGAGAAGCTCGGGAAGTTCAGGTATCTCTTCTTCATAATCTTCACCTTCATTGAGCTCCTCGCTTCCGCTAGCAACACAACTGCCTCTGAGATCGAGTACCCACTTAATGAGGGATCAGAAATGGATGAAGCTACATTACCACACGAAAAGAAGTGGATTAGAAGTCACCCTGCCGATCAAATAATAGGAGATCCCACCACAGGAGTAAAGACTAGAGGTTCGATATCAAATGAATGTAATTTTACTTGTTTCTTGAGCCAAATAGAACCTACAAGAGTAATAGACGCACTACGTGGCCCTGACTGGATAGTAGCTATGCAAGAGGAAATCAATCAGTTCTAGCGTCTCAAAGTCTGGAGCTTAGTCCCTCGTCCAAAAGGCAAGACAGTGATCGGAACAAAATGGGTATTTAAGAACAAGAAAGACGATGATGGTGTCGTAATCCGCAACAAAGCTAGGCTTGTTGCTAAGGGGTACAATCAACAAGAAGGAATCGACTACGACGAAACGTTTGCCCCTGTAGCTAGAATCGAAGCAATTAGACTATTTCTAGCATACGAGCACATAAAGACTTATTGTCTATCAAATGGATGTAAAGACAGCCTTCTTGAACGGGATTTTAAAAGAAGAAGTGTTTGTCTCACAGCCCGACAGATTTCTCAATACAGATCATCCAGACTTTATATACAAACTCGATAAAGCACTATATGGGCTGAAGCAAGCTCCAAGAGCCTGGTACGAGGTTCTATCTGAATTTCTTCTCAACTCGGGTTTCACTAAAGGGAAAATTGAATCAACACTGTTCGAAGAAAGAAGGTTCTGATATAATGCTTGTGCAAATCTACGTGGATGACATCATCTTCGGGTCTACCGACCCTAAACTCTGTGACGAATTCAGCACTCTGATGAAGTCACAGTTTGAAATGTGTATGATGGGAGAAATGTCTTTCTTCCTTGGATTGCAGATCAAGCAACTTCAAGATGGGATATTTATCAATCTGTCCAAGTACATCCACGACATTCTCAGAAAATATGGGATCGACAAGAGCAAATCCTCAAGCACTCCAATGTCGACCTCATGCACCCTCGACGCAGATCACTTAGGTGAACCTTTAGATGTTACCCATTACAAAGGAATTATTGGATCTCTGCTCTGCCAGCCGACCAGATATTTTATTCTCCACATGCCTCTGTGCTCGATTCTAAGCTAATCCCAAGGAGTCGCATCTTCATGCTGTCAAGAGAATTTTGAAGTATTTGAAAGGCACTCCAGAACTCGGACTTTGGTATCCTAAGAACTCAAGTATGAAACTAATAGGGTATTCTGATGCAGACTTTACAGGCTGCAGACTGGACAGGAAAAGCACATCAGGACACATCCAATTCCTTGGCAACAAACTCGTATGTTGGGCCTCTAAGAAACAAAATTGTGTATCAACTTCCACAGCAGAAGCAGAATACGTCGCTGCCGCAAGTTGTTGCTCACAAATTTTGTGGATCAGGACTCAACTACGAGGCTACGGGTTTGATTTAAATAAAATTCCTATTTATTGTGATTCCAAAAGTGCCATAGCGATTACATGCAATCCTGTTCATCATTCACGCACTAAGCACATAGATCTTCGATATCACTTCATAGAGGACCAGGTAGAAAGAGGCATAATAGAAATGTACTTTGTCAATACAGAGATTCAACTAGCTGATTTGTTTACTAAAGCATTGGATGAAAAACGTTTCCAATTCTTAGTTGCGAAGTTCGGAATGTTGAATCTCAATCTCTAATTTCGATTATGCCTCCCTACGGTTCACTAATTGTCTGTCTGCTCTGTTTTAATTTTCTATTATTCTGTGCGTGTTTCTTAGTTAGTTAGAATTTTATTTTTGCTTTAGGTTTTACTTTCCTTTACAAATAAATTTTTCTCGTTTCAAATAAGTGGATGTAGCGCCAATGCTGATGGCACTACATCTAGGGGGAGAAATGTTATATCCATGCATCGAGGGGGAGTAAGTGATTCATTTATCTTTTAAGATACTCTTTAGGCATTTTATTTAGGGGGAGTTTGGAAGAGTCTAGTCGATAGGCATTTTATTTAGGGGGAGTTTGGAAGAGTCTAGTCCAAACTTGCGAATATTAAAGGGAGTCTTTATTTAAGAAATCCAAATATTAGGGGGGGGGGGTCAACGATTCATAAAATCTTCAAAATGCGAACAACCCTCTCAAACACATAAGACTCTCAAAACACATAAAACACTCATAATACGCAAATTACTTTCAAAAGCTAGTATGCCCTGTTAAGACCCAAAACAGAATAGCGAGTAAAGCAACGAATAAGCACAAAAGAAGAAAAATCTCAAAGGCCAGCATATCCAAATTTTGCTCAAAATTACGCCTAAATTCTTTCTGTTCTTTGACCTTCTTCTCGTCTTCCTGCTTCTGCCAACTGTATGTGCGAAAACGAGAAAATACGAGATGAGTAAGTTTTAGACTTAAGGTACTTAGGTGTGGTTTGAGCCATGTCTATTTATAAGCACGAAGTGAACTAATGACATTTATTGTCCCGACATAAAGACGAATTTTTGACCTGAAGAATCAGCGCCGTAAAAGAAAACGATGCTTTCTTCTTCAATCATCGGATCTTGCACCACATAAATTGATTTTGAAAAACTCATAGATTTGATGTTATCTTGGTGATTGATCGAGTCATTGGTGGAATTAGGCTAATTATTAAATTTTGTGTCTTTGTTCAGTTGAAAATTTCGCATATCATATTAGTACTAATTCACAAGTTTATATCTGGTTCCTTCCAAAATTTTATCGTGAATCAATGCTTGGACTTCTCAAAATTCTTTGGTTCGCGAATTCCATTTAAAATTCTGCCTTCAAGCCAATTCGTGAATTCTCCAATTGGATTCGTCAATCTCTTAGCCCAGTTCGCGAACCAGTGCATTTTTTTTTTAATCTTCAGCTCGCGAAGTCCTTTGGACTTTCATATCTCAAATAAATTTATTTTGGGTCCTTTCTTCAACAAACTCTGCGGCCCAAATCTACAGGCCCGAGAAGATTCGGAAACCATACTAGTTCGCGAATCAGATACTCAATTGGCAAACTCAAGATTCGCGAAACTTCGCAAAATCACCATGTTACAATGCGCGAAGTCATTCAAATGTTTGACCAGTCAATACTTTAAACTACTAGTTCGCGAATTAACAAAGTTTTGATTTGCAAACTACAGCTCAAATTTCACTTTCATAGAATTCGCGAATCCTCTGTGGGCCCTTCTTCTCAAAATTTCGCGGCCCAAATTGAACCCAAATCTTAATCTATAGGCCCGCGAAACTCAGCTTAACCTAATTCGCAAAATTCCCAAATCTGATTTCACGAAATCTCGAATCTTTAAACTCTCTCTGTCACGAACTCATCAAACCTCGTCAGATTTTGTTCTTGCTGCATTGCTGTGTTTGTCCACTCGAAAACACTCTCACACACTCACTGACTTCGAAGGGATAAGAAACACCATCTCTAGCTCTATGTCAGTACTGCTTTTGTGTTTACAGGTTCGATCTTTATGGCGAACAGGAGCTCTTGTGCCGATTTTTGGAGAAATCATTCCATTTTTTGTGTTTAGGGTGTTCTAGTTTTCAGTTGTTCTTGAATACTTGTCATCTTCGGTGCTTTTAGATCTAGATTCATTTGTGTGTTTTTATGGCGTTTTTTTTTCTTCGCTGTAATGAAATTGGGTTTTTGAGAACTATGTTTGAAAAATTACTTTTTGATCGGTCAAAATCCATTTTGCGAATTTCAAATATTTTTTTGCGAATACGATTAGTCACTGAGTTGTCAATTCGCGAATTGTTATTTTCGCGAATTACAATTTTTGACTTCTTTGACTTAGTCAGTTTCCCGAATTCTAGTTCGCGAATCTCCGTTGTTGCAAGATGGAATTCGCGAACTGAGGTTTAACGCTGGACAATTCGCAAATTGTCGAGTTCGCAATGTGTAATTCGTGAAACCTTTTAAAATCAAGTTTTGCGAATTGAACATTCACGACTTCAAAATTGACCAAGTCAATTCGCGAGTAGCGATTTTCAAAACTTTCAAACAGATTTGCGAAACATACTTAGTAAGATTCGCGAACCGAAAATTTCACGACGTCAACTTAACTAAGTCAGTTCGCGAACTAAGTTAACTCAATTTTCAAAATAGATTCGCGAAACTCACTTAGTAAAATTTTTAAACTGATATTTCCACAGATTCGCGAACCACACTTAGAAAAATTCGACAAATTCTTCAAACCACACTTTGGGCCAAATAGTGATGGGCCGAACTCTTTCTCATTTTTTTTTCCAAAATTAAATATTAGCCCACACTATTTATAACACAATTTCGCATAGTCTAATTTCATTGTCTCTCGTGTTGCAGTTTAGGCATAGTCTAATTTCAATGACAACACCGGTGGATCATGTGTATGCAACCTCAAAGTGGATCGTGATCAAAGACAATAATTTTCCTTGTTGAACCTTACCTCGAGGTCGTCATCGCAAAGTTAACTAATGCTAATCAAATTAGCCACAAGCCCGTCGACGTGTAGAACGTTGCTCAGCTTTGGGAAATCAGGCACATTCGACTTGCCACGACCGAGAACCCACCCATTCGCACCACCTCCGAACTTCACAGATCCACTGTTCAACGTCATATAGTCAATAAGGAACTCTTTAGTACCCGTCATGTGGCGTGAACATCCGTTCTCGAAGTACCATGAACATGTCACGTTTAGCTCGCAAAGAGGTATACACAACATTGCATTTATGTATGAATTTCTCTACCCAGACTTTCTTAGATGTCTTAACAGCAGTATGTTCACCAAAATCTGAAGGAGCGTTCACTGAAATTTCTCCAGACAAACTTTTCAACACTGATTTCTTAATGTTGAGTGGAATGTTGGATGACATTTCAGTCAACATAGACTTCTGCGAAATCTCCCCCTTCAGTTTCCAGCAGAACGGCTTGATATGATTAGGCCGCATACAATGATGGAATTTATATGATCTATTCTTTCGTTTACTGGCAGCATGCTTAGAATTTTCCTTAACAGACCTAATCTCAGATCGATCATTAGCACCTTTGGAATTCTCCTTAACAAAGACAATCTTAGATTGGTCGTTAGAAACAGAATTAGACGTATCTAAAGCAGGCTTAGAATTGAATCCTAAACCTTGTTTATCAAAAATACCTAGCGACAGTACCTCATCAAGGGTCGATTTACCTTTATTCATCTTTGTAAACATTTCGTCAGCTTCTTCGACTCGCTGCTGAAGTTTGTCGATCTCTTTGTCTTTTCTTGCCAGCAAGGCTTTCATCTTGTTCATTCCTCTTGTTTTCCTCGGTCAGAGATTTCACGATTGCCTTCAATTCTGTGTTCTGTGCTTTTTCATTCGCATACTCAGCAGACAGCAGTTTGAAGGCATCCTCAGTCTGGACTTCATCACGAACATCAGTTTCTATTCCTGCATCATCAGAACTTACATACCCATCAAAATAGTTTGAGTCATCATAATCAAAATGATATATTTCTCAGATGTTGAGTACAATGTTGGCTCAACATCAGTTACCGCAGTGAAGCCTATATGATGATCTACATCTTTATCCGAGAAGGAATGGATGTTTACTGATGATTGCTTAATCTTCTTTGCACATGGTTCTTCATCTTCATCATCGGAAAGTTCGACCCAAAGTGCTTTCTCACGCTTGCGAAGGGTGTTTGCACATTCATTTGCATAATGGCCCCAACCCGTGCATGCATGGCATCACATAGATTCCCATTTGATATTCTTTTTCTCCATTTGGTTGCGCTTGAAGAACGGAGGAGCAAAGGTTGGTTCTTTGACATTCTGGCCTTTCTTGAATGTTGGGTCAACATTTGGATCCACATTCTTCTTGAGAAACTTTTTGAATTGCTTCACGATCATGGCCATATTCTCATCATAGTCAGGATCAGCCTCAGATTTAAAATCAGAGGGCTGACCGACTAGACCAATGCTTTTGCCTCGAGAGGCTCTCTTTTGGACTTCGAGGTTGGTCTCGTAGTTCTTCATGATGTTCATCAAGGAGTTGAAATCCATCATGGCCAAATTGTCTGCTTCCTCGACCGCCGCTACCTTCACACTATATTTTTCATTTACAGAACGAATAGCTTTAGAATTTAGTACCTTGTTCGAAATCGGTTCTCCCAAGCTAGCGCATTCGCTCGAAATGGTTAGAAGCTTTCCAAAGTATGTGGTGATGTCCTCGTCTTCCTTCATTCTAAGATTCTCGAATTGATTGTGGAGGAGTCGAAGTTTGGTCTCACACACGCTCGCATCTCCTTCACAGTACCGTTGGAGTATCTCCTACGCATTATGAGCTGTCGTGTAGCTCTGAATAATTCTAAACATAAAGATATCGACCGAAGAGAAGATTGCATGAAGGGCTTTGTCATTGAACTCAGGTGCACTTCTTTCTTGAATCGACCATTCGCCGACTGGTTTGTCCACGACTTCGCCATCAGTGTCTGGAGCAGATCGAGGTGGAGTATATCCAAAACAGCATCCACGCATGCGTATCTATCGACTTGATGCACTGGCGTGCGCGGACTTTCTAATAGGCGTAGTTCGATCCGTCTGACACGGGAACCTTGCCAAAATAATTTGAGCTTGAAACATCCATAGAAAAGGATAAAAGACGCTTAGTTACGTCAAGCGGAGGCTCTGATACCACTTTGAAGTGGTCCCGATACGATGTGGATGCGACCTAACTAAGTTAAGAATTAATGACCTAAATGTTGGAACTAATGTTGGGGTAACACTGAACCCAACACTGAACGCACAACGGAATAAAAACTTAGTGACGAAACAAGATTGACACGAGCTTTAAAATTGTGCAGCAAGTTCTTCAACTTGCTGCGAGCCTCATGGCAAAATTCCACTAATAAAAATGGATTACAAAAAGATGGCCTAGAAAAGAAACGAATCTTGTGATCCTACCATAGTACAAAGGCTTACGACTTTCGCAAAGACAAAATACTAGGCTAAAACAAACTCGTGCTCGCTCAAATTCTCTCAACGTATACTAGATAATTTTTGCGTAATCAAAGCTCTGATTATGTAGCTCGACTTCGCGTCATCAAAGCTCTGATTATGTAGCTCGACTTCTCCTCTTATTTGTAGGCATTGGCTCCCTCTTGAATTGGTAAAAGATCTCTTGGAATCTCCTAAGATATCTCCTCAAAGATCTCCCTATATATAGTAAATATTTAGTTCGAATCTTCTCTCCTTATTTACCCTTGACCTTCAGATCTTCCATCTTTGCCAAATGCAATCTCCTATCTTCATATCTTCTATTTATGATAAGTGCATCACTTAGTTTTGGGGATAAAAGACAAAATCTTTTTCCATATCTTCAACATTAACAGGATCATATACAGGTTTTTTATGGTGAATCTTTGATAATTTTTGATCAGCTTGAATTGCTTTTTTTTTTTTGCTGTAGAGATGTTCAAGAGCTGAAAGGTTTTTTTGATTTCCTACTGCTTGAAAATGATCGTTCCCTTACAAAAAGTCTACTAGCTACTTAACAAGTACAAAAGACAAAAGTACTTTGGGACTCCAAAATCATGATTAACTAAAATAAACTTTTTCAGCACATTAACTGCAACATTTCTTCCCCTTAATGTGTTGTTCCATGACTCCAAGTTGCTCTCTCATCTTCAAGAATTTATCCTTTGGTAGAGCCTTTGTAAGTATGTCCGCCACTTGATCTTCGGGCTTGCAAAATGTGAGTTGTACTTCAGCATCTTTAAATGCCTCTCGGATGAATGATACTTGATGGAGATATGTCTTGTTCGGCTATGATAAACTGGATTCTTAGACATAGCAATGGCGTATTTTTGTTTTTTGCACAAAACAGCTCGGTCGCTGATCTTTGCTTAGCTCCAATATCTTCAAGAATTTTCCGCAACCAAATTGGTTGTGACGTTGCCAACGCAGCTGAAATGTATTCGGATTCGGCTGAGGATTGTGGTACACGTTGTTGCTTCTTCGATGCCCAAGAAAACATGCTTGAACCTAGAGAAAATGCATACCCCGAAGTGCTCTTTGTTGTTTTTCTAGCTCAAGAAGATCGATGAAAAATTGTGGGGAGAGCAAATAATTTTCTGAAAACTTCCACACACTCTCAATTGTTTTTTTTCTTTGTATTACATGCACACAAATTCACGCACTCGCTGTTTTTCTTTTTCTGTGTTTCTCACTCTTTTTCTCAAACACACAAGCACTTACATATATAGTACAAATAAGAAATCTTATTCGTAGCATGCGTGATATTTCATATCTTAGACTTTGATTTGTTCTAAGGATTTGAGTGCTAAGGTCTTGTGGGCACAGCCCACAAGTTGTCTGATTTGTGTGTCCGTTTCTTTTTTTTTTCTTTTGTTCTCCTATTGTATATATTTTTTTTTTACTTTGAGCTATTGAGCTTAGTCAACAAATTCCTCCCTTAAGCTCAATGTCTTCCTGTCTTTCATCCCGAGCATCCTTTTTACGTTTTTGAATGTTCTTGTCGGTATCGGCTTCGTGAAAATATCCTCGACTTGATCCAAACTCGCGATGTGTACCATCCTCACTGCTCCATATATAAAAGGAATCGTATTATTAATAAATAATTTTCTTTGTTTTTGATATGAAATAATACTGAGTTTATTATTAATATATGAAATTATTTGCTTTCAATCGAACTTAAAATATAGTGTGGTCTATTTTGTAAAGTTGTAAATTATATGGGTAATATTAAAAAATCGTATAGAAGAGAATATTACAAGAATGTTCTTTGAGTTTGAGAATTGGTTTGACGATTAGAGAAGAATTATTGGATATGAGTTTGAGAATGACTTTTTTCGGTTGGAGATGTCTTGGATAGTAGTGTCATTTTTTTTCTCAAAATGTCGTTTTCAAGGCGAAAGCGTGTCTTGAATTAAGCTTTATTAAGTATATTGTTATGTGTTATTTTCTTCTCATGGGAGATTGGATCCACAAACACATGGCTACTACGTTGAGAACCTATTTTAAGTTTTTCATTAAACATGAAAACATTCAAATAAAATTAAATGAAAAATAAAATTCCTAAAAAATCAGAAAAATTACTCATATTTCATAATTAGAAGAAGTATAATAAGTTTTCATTAAGTTAATTTCTCATAGTTGACTTTTGTTTTAAAACATTTGTTTTACAAATATTACAACAAATTAATTTCAAATGTATTTTGTCCTAATCCCTCCAAAAGATAAACCCTAGCTACTTCCTCAACCCTCTATGTTTCTTTATATTGTTTTTTTTTCATCAAGAACGCCGCCACCTCGTTGACGTCGCACTAGAAGAACGCGCAAATCCGCTCGACATTAACCCTCATGAAATCCGTCTGTCAAACACGTTGTGGATTAGTAACGGTAACGCAGATGTCAGCACACAAGTTTTGGACACCCTGTTTGGATGTTTCGGGATTGTGTCTAGGATTTATTTAAATACAGATCGCCGTTTTGCGTTTATCGAATTTAATGAAGCTGAATCCACAAATTCAGCACATCAAATTCTTCAAGGCCACATCTTGGATGGGAGTCGTTTGACTATCCAATTCGCGAAACCGGTCAGTGATTGGTTCTCATTTCTTTTTTTTTTTGGAGAGCATATATCTATTAATTGCAATGAATCTACATAGATCTGGCCTTTCTTTTAATTTGTCAATTTGAGTTTTTATGACACCATAGAGCTCTTGTTTTAATTAATGGAGTCGAAAGACCATGTTTGGGTGCAATTTCTTCTGAGAAGTATTATCAGTTGTGAGGTTTGTTTCATGTGAAGCTGTACTTCCTTGGAGTCTTCTTCTATGAAAACATACCAGAAACAATTGCGTTTTAGTGTACGTGTTCGTCACATAGGATAATTTTTCGTTTACTTATGACTTTTGCCATAATTATGATTTGGCATGTTGATGTGGCACAAAAAAATGCCACACAACAGGTGCCAACAGATGGTGTTCACGCATGGTGAGTACCATAACATTTCTATATATATATATATATATATAAATTTATATGTATATCCGAAATCGCGGGTACATGTGATATTGGATAAGCATATATATGTGATAAATAACTACCCTATCAATTGACGCACTGATGAAAAATGCAAGGAATAATCATTAGCCGTGTTTAAACTTATTCACTTATACTGATGATGAGTTTCTGAAAGCTGCACTTTTGACAAAATGCATTTGTCAAAATAGACTACAAACAACTCATACTTAAGTTCGTGCATCAATATTTGACGAGAACATTTTGTGCGTGAATATCATATTATCCAATACGACTTTCTTTAATATATAAGATATATAGTTTCAGTCTAGATATAACAACTTTATCTGTTCATAAAAGATGTCAATAGTTAATTTGCCTGCGTTAATGCAAAACTATCTGGAGTAGAAAATAGAATGATCACAAAGTAATGTGGCCTTTAGTCTAAGTTGGCAGTTTTTGACCTACTGTCTCGAAACCCTATTTTATATCGGTTATAATATTTTTCAACGCTCTTGATGAATATTTGTATGCTATTATTACGCGGAAATACATACTGAATCAACTGAAACAGGACACAAAGTTTGATGGGCAGTAACACATTGGATCTAATTCTAATGTTCCTCGCATTCATCATCCTAAGCAGCCTCGCCATAATCCCAGTAACATTCCTGCTGTTCCCTATTCAACTACAGGTGAAAAACTTATTATTTTCTTATTTCATAACAACGTGTGCGGTCATGATGCATGGTAGCAAAATACAATAATGATTCATGGTAGTAAAATACAATACAATGACTGGTGTCCATCAATCATTGTTTGGGATTGGGTTGATTGTTTAAGGGGGTTAATATGCGCTTTAGCTATGTTCTTGCATTTTTTTGGTGATTTCGGATGGAAGACGGTTTGATGCGAAAGTTATCTAACACTCACTTGTGAAGCGAAGTGCTTGAACCTTTGTGAAGACCGCCTTGCACATGATTTATTTTTGGAAGTTCGAAGACCAACTCATTTTATGTTTTCCCTTCTTCCCAGCTACGAAGGATTTCTCTAGAAGACTTTGGTTTGCGAAATCACTACAACCTAACTAGACGCCTAATAGCTCACTATGAAGCCCCTTGTTGAAGTCAACGGACTTCATTCGCTTTTCATAGTCAATAGAATTGGTTTCTTGCCACCTGCTTAATCAATTGAAGAACCTTCACAACACATACTTAGTTGGTCCGAAGCTTAACTCTACAACACTGACTTACTTGGTCATACGTTGAACTTCTAATTTCTACGAATCTTTCTTCTCTCTTAGTCTTGCAAGCTCAATAGTATGATATTCAAAAGTCTCTTTTACAATGTAGATCTTCGAGTATTTATAGGATGAAGACTTGAACTAGCCATTGCTTGAATTTTACAATAATCCTCATTCTTTGATCCCAAAAACTAGCTTCTGAGCCCGGTTTCCCGATATATCGATGTTGACCTCATAATGCATGGTCTCGGCTTTCCTTTGTCCTAAAGTAGCTAAACTAATAGTATAACGACTTCTTAAAGCAATTTGTCTTGATCTGAAATCAAAATCATGATTGTCTAGTTGAACCTTGAATTCTTGAATTAATCTTCTTGTCCGAAAAAAATCTTCTTGTCCGAATTGGATGATCGGTTAGTTGTCCGTACATACCTATATTTTGAGTTTTGTTGTTTTGTTTTGATTGATTCGGTTTTAGAAAATCCTCGGTTTAGTTTTATTGGAAAATCATGGTGAAGGAGTTCTATTAATCAGGTAGGTTGCTGTAAGGATACACTCCCCCCACAGTTCCAAAGGTACAGATGAATGAAAATAAATGGATCTCGCAACGCTCAGCAAATGCTGATGCTTTCTTTCAACAACAGAGTTCTGTTGTGGAGTGGAAAATTGATGAATGGTACCATGTTTTTGCAACAGACTTGTTAACAGTAATTCCTTGGCATTATCAGATCTAAAGGTTTTAATTTTGCAATTAAATTGTGTCTGCACCATCTCAAAGAAAAATGAAACAACAGAAGGCACTTCAGATTTCAGCTTTAACAGGAAAATCCATGTAAATCGTGAGTGATCATCGACCAAAGTAAGAAAATATCGGTGCCCTTTATTAGAAGAGACATGGAATGGCCCCCAAACATCACAATGAATAAGATCAAAGCAGGCGCAAGATAAATTATTTTGAGAATTGAAAGGTAATCTTTTCTGCTTTGCTAAAGGACAAATCTTACAAAAAGGCATTGATTTTATATTGTCATTGCATTGCAATTTCTGTCTTATACCAGTCAATACATTGTAAGAAGGATGTCCAAATCTATGGTGCCATGTTTCTAACGAAACTTTATTTAAAAACACACAAGAATGTAATTTCTGATAACAAGAATTTCTATCTAGAATGTATAGGCCTTGCTTCATCCTACCCTTGCCAATCACTAAGTCTCTTGCTATATCCTGAATCACAAACTTATTAGCATCAAACAAGACATTCAGATCGTTAGCAAACGTTAGTGCACTAACAGAGATAAGGTTGAAGTCAAACTGTGGTACATATAACACATTCTTCAGTACTAAGTTATTTCCTAAAACTACATCCCCTGCCCTAGTGACCTTGATTGAAGTGTTGTTTGGCATTTTTACATATGAAGGCTGTATATCATGCAAGCAACTAAGCAGATTAAGTTTGCAACAGATATGCCTTGAGGCCCCCGAATCTATAATCCAAGAATCCATGTCAACTATATCAGATGTATTGAAAGACGAACACATACCATCAAACCTGTCAGTTGAGGTATTGCTGTTTGTGGAGGCTTGTGTCGTCTGACCTCCTTCAATCAAGCTCTTGAACTGTTCCAATTGTTGACTCAGCTGCTGAATGAAGTTTTCTGTCTTGAACCTCTGATCCGTACCCTCGGTAACAGCAGCTACATTTGGTTCTTGTGCTTGAACATTATCCACTTGATTCACTCTATTAAACCTGGATTTGTTTTGCTGCTTGAAGCCCGGTGGGAAGCCATGAATTCTGTAGCAGTTGTCTACTGTATGGCCCGGGCGACTGCAGTGTGTGCAGAATGGACGCGACCCTTCCTTCTTTGGATATGAGGGAGGCTTCTTGAATTGACCTTGGTACGTACCCTGAATTCCTCTGTTCTCAGGTTGCCCATTGCGGCTGGTAAAGGTCATGTGCTGAATTGAATCTTCAGGCGAAATTTTAATATTGATGGACCTCTGTCTTTCCTCTTGAGAAACCAGCGAGAACACCTTGTTGATTGGAGGAGTCGGATCCATGAGAAGAATTTGGCCTCTGATATGGGAAAAAGAATCGTCAAGACCCATCAGAAAGGTCAATACATATTGTTTTTCAGAAAATTCCTTCGTTTCTTTGACACCTCCGCACAAACACTTTCCACACGAGCATGTCGGCCTGAAGTTATTCAGTTCATCCCAAAGAGCCTTCAACTTCGTGAAATATGCAGCTACAGAAGAATTCTGTTGCGATATCCCAAACAAATCCTTATGCAGCTGATACAACCTTGGCGCATTCCCTTCTTGGAAGCGTTCTTGAAGATCAAGCCAAATTTCTCGAGCCGTTTGAGAGTAAATTATGCTCGCACTAATTTCTTTCGATACCGAATTAAGAATCCAAGAGGAGACTATGTCGTTGTTCCTATGCCAGGCTAGCAACAACTTCGGGTCGTTTCCAGCTGGCTTCAAAATCGTGCCATCGACGAATCCTTTCTTGTTCTTGACGGAGAGAGCCATGGACATTGCACGATTCCATGACGAGTAATTATCACCTGTTAGTGGTTGGTGAACCAATACTAAGCTAGGGCTATCCGTATGATGGATATAGTATGGATGCAGCTGATCATCTAAAGCTGTCACCGATTGAGAATTCTGATTAGGTTGGGGCGGTGCATCGCTGTCTGTCGCCATTGTCCAGCCTTGAATCGATCGAATTGGAAGAGAAGAATGAAGAATTTAGAATTATCAGCTTGAGCGCTCTGATACCATAATGAAAAGTAATTCTTTTGTGAAGGTTTCTTGAAAGGAGGGAAATGGAAGAATTAACTGAACTTGATTAATCTCAAAATCGTCTACAAGCTGTCTATTTATACAGTATACCAAGTAAAATACTAAACTACCCTTAATAAGTAAACAGAGCACTTTAAATAAACCGTCTTGGTTTAGCAACTACTGCACATAGTCACGCCCGTGACAGGATGAAGCAGCTCGCCGTGACGCAGGGCAGATTACTTGATCTGGCAGCTAGCACACAGTCACGGCCGTGACGTCTGGGGTCACAGGCCGTGACTCAGAGCAGTGTGCTCAGCTCTTCGATGTCACGGCCGTGACGCATGGGATCACAGGCCGTGAAGCTTCCAACGTTGTTCTTATGCCTTTCCTGTGCTGTTCTTCTGCCATGATTTTCCAATAAGTTTCGATTTCTTAGTCTAACTTCAATCATAGTTTGTATTCAGTCTCCATCCAACGACATGTTGCAGGCTTCGTATTTGATTCCTTTAGTTTGATCAGTCCAATATTCAGTTCAGAGCAGTCCTTAATTTTTCTTCCGTTCTAGTTCATTTTGTCAATTAAACAATCACCGAAACTATTAATAATCAGAATTAATCAACTTAAATTGTGATCTCTAAAAATATCTTCATTTTGGTGATTAACAAAACTTAAACATGTTCTTACATATATATAGACAATGTGAGAAATTTATATTTTATTTCTTAGACGCCATATAAGAAGTTCATCGGCTTCAATTTCAAGAGGTTCTTGCGCGAGTAGAAGTGTCATTTACTCCTCTTTCTTCAATTTGGTTCGATCCTACAAAATTGTACCGATGCTCTAGACCAACCTTTCAATAGTGTTGGAGATAAAAGAGAGTAGTGCTACGGCACTTTCTTAGTTGATATTGCTTTTCTTATTACATAATATTGAACGAGATGCATACATTTATATAGATGCTAAGTAAACAAGCTAGCTACACATAATTGACAAACATGGATGTTGCTTTTCTTTTTGGCTTTCTTGTCTAGATCATGTCTTCTCTAGATAATGTTTGTTGGCTTGTCTAATTGTGGTTTATTCACATGCATTAGTAGTTGCAAATTAGGACTTTCAACACTCCCTCTTAATTTGCAATCTTCAGCTCATCCATGATCTTCTGAAATTTCTCCGTAGAAATAGCTTTTGTAAGAAAGTCTGCAACTTGATCATTTGTGCTGACGAACTCCAAAATGATCTCCCCTTTGTTCACCGTATCTCTGACGAAATGACGTCTCATCTCAATATGTTTTGCCCTTGAATGGAACACCGGATTTTTAGTCATAGCAATGATTGACATATTGTCACAATAAATTATTGTAGGTTGTTCTTGAACTTGCTGTAAATCTGCTAGAAGTCTACGCAACCATATCGCCTCGCAAGTAGCATCGGTGGCGGCGATAGATTCAGCTTCCTTGAAGATAACGAAGAACTCTTTTAGCCGCTGAAAAATGAATTTGACTTGGCTCGTTCATGAATCTGGAGATCAAACTAACGGCATACACAATGTCTGGCCTTGTGTTTGTGAGATAGATCAGAGAGCCAACGAGACTTCGAAAAATTTTACCATCAACCTTCGCAGCTCCATCAGATTTCAAAAGTTTATCGTTTACAGACATAGGAGTAGAAACAGGCTTGCAGTTTTCCATACGAAATTTTTTCAAAAGATCTTCTGTATATTTCTCTTGAGAGATAAATATTTCACCTTTTGATTGTTTCACCTGAATTCCGAGAAAGTACTTCATCGCTCCTAAGTCTGTCATCTCGAACTCGTTCATCATATTTCTTTTAAAAACTTCGACCTCAGATTCTTTGGTTCCTAAATAGATAAGATCATTAACATATATGCATACGATCATAAAATTCTCACCATTTTTCTTCACATATAGAGAATGATCGTTTGGACTTTGAGAAAATCCATTTCTTTGAAAATATCCGTCAATATTTTTTTATTCCATGCTCGCGGAGCTTGCTTCAATCCGTACAGCGCTTTTTTTAGTCGATATACTTTATCTTCTTTACCTTGTATTTCGAACCCTTGAGGTTGTTGCACGTAGATTTCCTCGTCGAGCTCACCATTTAGGAAGGCTGATTTGACGTCAAGTTGAAATATTTGTAGTTCTAGTTGTGTCGCAAGAGCAAGTACTAGTCGAATAGTCTCGATTCGGACAACAGGCGCAAAAGTCTCGTTGAAGTCCACTCCTGGTTGTTGAGCGAATCCCTTTGCAACGAGTCGAGCCTTATGTTTCTGTATGCTTCCATCTTCGAGCAGTTTCGTTTTGAAAATCCACTTGAGACCAATTATATCTTTATGCTTCGGTAGGTCCACCAATTCCCAAGTTTTGTTCTTTTCGATCATTACGATTTCTACTTCCCCTTTATCCACACCTCTTGTTTTGCAGCAACTTCAAAGCTACTTGGCTCAACTTTGGAGAAAGCAACTTCGCAAGTTTCATAAATATTTCTTAAAGAGCGAGTTTTTCTTACCGGCGAATCTGAGTTTTCTCCTCCGGAATTTGATAAAGAAGGTCCGGGACTTTGAGGTGGAGTTGCTACTACATCTTCTACTTCTCCATTGGTTGGTTCAAAAAATTCATTTGGAGAAAATTGTTGTGAGAAATTTTCTCCCCAGCTCCATTGAGCCATTTCATCGAATATTACATCTCTCGAAATAACGAGCTTGCAATTTAGAGGATTATAAAGATGATAGGCTTTGGACTCATCGCTATAGCCAATAAATATGAGTTTTTCACCTTTTGTGTCGAGCTTGTCTCGATTTGGTGTTGAGATATGTGAATAGGCAATGCTTCCAAAAATCTTCAAGTGATCAACAACGGGTTTCCTCTTGTGCCAAGCTTCAAATGGTGTTTTATTCTGTACAGCTTTTGTCGGACACCTGTTCAAAATATAAATAGAAGTATGAACAGCCTCGGTCTAGAAATTCTTGGGTAATCCTTTGCCGATAATCATGCTCCTCGACATTTCCGCGATTGTATGATTTTTTCGTTCGGCGACTCCGTTCTGTTGAGGACTTCTTCGAACCGTGAGTTGCCTCTGAATACCATTTTCTTTACAATATTCCATGAACGGATGATATATAAATTCTCCTCCTCGATCCATTCTTAGTGTCTGAATTTTATAATGACTCTGTTTCTCGACAAGAGCCTTAAACTTCAGAAAAGTAGCAAACGCTTCGGATGATACCACAATTTGTTGGAGATAAAAGAGAGAGTGCTACAACACTTTCTTAGTTGATATTGCTTTTCTTACTACATAATATTGAACGAGATGCATACATTTATTTATATAGATGCTAAGTAAACAAGCGAGCTACACATAATTGACAAACATGGATGTTGCTTTTCTTTTTGGCTTTCTTGTCTAGATAATGTTTCTTGGCTTGTCTAATTGTGGTTTGTTCACATGCATTAGTAGTTGCAAATTAGGACTTTCAACAAATAGTTAGCCTCCTGAGAACGTCTTTTCATTATTGCATCTGAAGTGTTAGAGTTGAAGTTCTATGATCACTAGCTCGAGGAGCCGCAAGGGAAACAAAGAAGCTCCAGGGGCCAATGCAGGAAAAGAGATAGAGTAGACTGATCAGACTTTCTTTTGTGCTCTTAGAGTCTTCAGCCTAGCCGTGTGAGTGCAGTGTAAAAGTGGACAATTCTTGAAGAAGATTAGTCATATCACTTATTCGTTGACTTAAAACTAATTTGCAGTAGAACTTAATCTTCATTGACACGTGGTCTGGTTTGAAAACTAGCTCCAAAAGTACCACCAGCTGGTAAGTCCTCCTTCCAAATCTGAATAAGTGGAGAAGCTATAACTCCAGCTTTGGTTGTTGCAATGGTTGGTTTTGCATCTTTTTCCTTCATCAATGTTGAACTGTGTGATTTTATAAGATCTCGCTAAGTCAATCGCTCCTTCTCCATCTATGATACCGTTAAGGCAGGCCTCTTGTTCTTCAATTGGACATCAAGAGCTGGCTTTGTGGCTTTTCCTTTGGCCACCTTTTCTCGGCTAGGGCAGAGAGAAGAACTTAGATAAAAGTGTAACGCGTTGAGGGTTTCGTTATTGATTTTTTTTTACTAGGGAAAACCTATGGATGGATTGACATCCTTATCTAGTTTTCGATCCTTGAGATAAAGCTCTTGATTGATCGAGAGGGTGATGCATTCAAATTCCTCAATGTCGTTCCCCAGTCTACCTTGACGCCCTCGATGATGGCCACATTGCTTTAAACTTTTTGAGTAGCCGACACACCATAGGATCTCGCCTTGTCCAAAATTGATTATCTACTTGGTCATGCAATGGTATGTGTTCTAGCAGTATAACTGCCTTCTTCTCAGACTTTATTCATGGATTGTCGGACATCGACATGGAGAGGTGAGTGCCATCTCCCTTAAGTCTAAAACCGACCGAACATGTTGGATGGTTGGCAATTGAGTTGCCTGAACAAACCAATCTGAGGTGATAGTGATGATGGCCTCTGATCGTTGTCTGAATTATATCACCTGCAACGATTGTTTTGGTGATGGATTATGTGAGTGCCTCATTTGTAGGTCTATATTGAGTATCTCAGAAATACCCTCAAATCGGAGTTGACTAGGGTTTGGGGCACTCATGCTTGGGCTAGTGACGATGGTCTCCTTTTGCTACTTGAAATTTTGAAATCGTTGACTGCTTTGGAGTGCTTGTAAAAGGTTTCACCACTTTTGAGTTTGGATACATTGTCTGAGCATCTATAAGCAACGACTTTGCGAAGATATTGCTACTTGATTGATTCCCTCTAAGTTTGATCACCTATTTTATTTGTTATTGAATGGTCTTTCATGCAACTATTTTCTATTAGTTCGTCCATGAATTGCGCCCAGAGTTACTTAAGTCCTAGCGTGATTTATTTCTGTTAGAAGTCACACTCGAATGATTCTTGAACCTTCCTAGTTCTGGTTCAATAAATGTATTAGGTTTCCTGAAGTGGTCTCCTATCAGTACTAAAAAAAGAAATATTAGAAACGTCTAAAACCAAAAATTTCATATCTATTGAGTGATTAGACACAGAATTAACTGTGTGTGATTGAGTAGGTGTTGTTCCATATCAAATTTGGACATGGATATATACCATTTCTAAAATGAATTTTATCACATTTCTGTTTTTTTTTTCGTCTCTAATATGTGTCTAAAAATAAAACATAAATTTGATTTGAAATAAAAATAAAAAACTGTGTCAGAATCCGTTGTTAATACTCATAATTTAAACATGAAACCGTTCTGTCTATTTTCCGTGTTGATACTAGGTATTCGTGTTATGACTTATGTATTTGATGATTTTTATATCCATTTTGGTTCTGAACCAATCGAGTAGCGTGCTTGCTCGGTTATTTTTCGTTAAGTTGCTGCAAATTGGGAGGCTATTGATTTGGTCGAGTATTTCCCTTATTCGTACACCCTTACCTTTAACTAACAGAACTTCATATTATGGCCAAGTCCTTTTTGCCCTCAGATTCCTTCAGAAATCGATATGTGAACTCTTACTTCGAGTTTTTTCATTTGATAAAATTAACCGTATAGACTTGTTAGTGGTAAAGTTCGGTTGAGTGTTTGCCGCTTCATTTGATAAAGGTTACTCTATGAATCCTAGTCAAGTATGAGTACTTTCTTTTTCTTGCTCTCATAGGCTTCTTTGTCTACATTCCCACCTAGCTATATCAATCTACTATACTCCTAGTAACTCGTCCTCATGAACATTTTACAACGCTGACTTAGTTGTCCTTACGTTAGACGTGTAGTTCTATACAGGGGCGGACCCAGCATCCAATGGCTGGGGGGTCAAAGCCCAAACCTGAAAATAAACAAAAAAAGCTAGGGGTCAAGAAAATCAGCCCAGCCCATTTCAGTCAAGTCCATACCTGAAAAATAAAATAAAAAAGCTTACAGAAGAGTCGAACCCAGGTCATGTAAACATGATAGTCTTTAGGCAACTCCAATATTCAATCTATGAGATCGAAGGATGTTCAAAAGTTTTTCCCGATGTGATCTTTGAGTATCTATATCGTAAGACTTGAACTTGTCATTTGTTGAATACATACAGTATCATTTTTATCCTTGAATTTTGGGCGAGTATTTAATACAGTTTCCCAAATTAGCTCTTTTGACATTGTAGTGTCTAATATGGGTTTAGCTATTAAACTACAGCTTAAGCTCGTGATCTTTATAGTCGTTAATGCAGTTGTCTTGACGTGAATTCGAACCTTTATAGTTAGCTGAATATCCTTGAATCTAGTCTTCTTGCCGCTACAGATCGATATTTTGAGTGATGATGTTTCTTTGGGTTTGGATCTTGATCAGAGCACATCCTCCATACAATTCCAGTTTTTAGTCTCTCTTCAATTTCAGTCTAAGCTGATCTTCAGTCTCGTCCATATTTGTTTCAGGCTCTTTCTTTGATTTATTCATTATGACTCTTCAGTCTTCTGATCGATCTTGAGTCCGTCTTCACCTCCAGTTCATTTTTACTGTTAAGTTTTGTTTAAAGCAGTCGTTGAAACAAATTATTAATCAGGATTTTATCATTTCTAATTCGTAACCTCTAACAATCTTGATTAATATTTGTCATTTTATATGGGTGCGTATTGCGCCATTGGGTTTATTGGTGTGCTTTTTATGAATGATTTGTGTCGTCTGGAAAAAAATTTGAGAATATTTCCGTGAAAATTTGATTTGATTTGTTGAGAGTATTCATTTTGATTCTCTTTATGTTGATTCTATCTATTAAAGTTGTGTTGTACGCTTGACTATCGCTTATTAGGTGCAGTACAATACCCACCTTCTTCACATGTTGTTACAAGAACAAGCAACCCCCTAACTGCTCAGCGGAAAAGTTTCAACAGCGTACCAAACAATTTCAATGTCGTCGAACATCACCACCGTCGACCACCACCATACGCTGTCTTGGCTAATAAAGTCGAACCGCCAGTTGGAAAACTCGAGGTTCCACCTATTAAGCAAGATTACGTATGGCGAGGCTTGATCGAAAAAGGTGGAGTACCAATATTCCGTGCTAGTTTTGCGGCGATAGGCCAATGGACCTGTGCTGATATGTAAGAAGCACCATTTGCTTATCTTCAATATCGAGACCGCATTCGATACTGTAAGCGAATAATCACCTGTTTAACGACTCCAACGACCTTTTGCAGGCCGCCGGCGTTGAACTGCTCAGAATGGACTACCTTGGACGCCTTGCGCAGAATCCCTAACTGGAGCACAGTTGGCTTTAGCGTCGTCGTCATCTTACCTGAGATGGACGAAAACTTCGGTCCATGCGCCGAATTGCTGACCTATTTCACCCATAACGAAAGGGCGGGCGTGGCAACACTCAACGACGAAAAAGTCCTATTTATGGTGCCCGGCGCGTCAACTTTCTTAAGGGACTGCATCAATTTTTCTGGGTCGAATAAGAGATCCACGACTTAGGGATCCTCGTCGAAGGCCTGGCGACAAAGTACTACTACATTCCCATCCTGGGCAGCAGGCATCTTCAGTTGGTTTTGCCGGTAATGTTATTATTCATATCGATTATATTCAAATCCAATATATTATATAGAGAGAAAAAAAAACGCGCATGTATAGTTTTGGAAGAGAAATTAGCGATGGATATGAATGGCCTCGTCTTTCGTTTTTCAGGGCATAATGTGGAGGGCGAGATGATCGCCATGCATGGCCGCCGGCAGATGCATTTAACAGGCTGTCAGCAGATGACGATGATGGCCGAGCATGGCGGGCCCGAACAGATTCATGGAAGCAACTTAGGTAATAATGGGGATGAAATACCTTTTATGGCATCAGCAGCATCATCATCGACTAGCAAGATTAACGAAGCACGTCATGAGGGCGCATTTCAATACTACCCTCCAAATATTGGGATAAAACGTCGGTGGGATCAAGTGATGCCCAATTGAGGAAACAAGTAATGTGATCAAAGACCTCAAGCCTAGTGCTCCATGGTTCATGCTTGAATCAAATTTGAATATTCAAAAACTATATAATTATTATAAGTGGTCATCATAGGTTTTGGAACGAGTTTGTTCTTCAGAAATTTGAACTTTTTACTGTTTGGATTTCATGTTAATGTTCTCGTTTAACTACTATGCATGGTTATACATTCACTCTCGGTATGTTCTGAAAAATATTTTCGACCAAAATGTATCGAATTCAAATATTATAAATTAGGCCTAAATGGTAAAGTCATATCATTTCCAAGAAGAGAGAGTGACTTACCTCATATAGTAGGGGTTCTCATCGGCCGGTTGGCCTCGGTTTTCTCAAATTTCGATTCGGTTTTTCGGTTTTATATATGCCTAATCCGATATCCGAACCATTTTAATTTGACACGGTTCGATTTTTTCAGTTAAAAACTTAATTCGATAAAAAAATAGTTTATTTGCGTCTAACTGTGAAAATCGTTAGGAAAGAACCATGGTAGATGGTAGACGGGACTTGGCCGTAGAGAAGAAGGCAATGTGCTTTGGCCATGGAAGTTAGGTTTGAGCTCGGTATATTTTGTGTATTATGATTAAAGTTGCATTAAATTTCAATATTTTATTATTTTTAAGAAGAAATACAATTATTTCATTGAGCTTGAGTATTGTAGAATTGGGCGTTTTATCTAACTTATTCACTATTCGGCCCATTTATGCATTATATATATATTCAATTTTTCAATTATTTCGGTAACCGAACGGAAACCCGAAATTTTATAAATTTAAAACCAAAACCGACACGAAAAAATACCTAATTAATCGAACCGAAAAACCAAAATAACAGTTTTGCCGATTTTTTGGTTTTATCCAAATTTTAAACACCCCTACCTCATAGATTACACTTAGGGCTCGTTTGATGGGTGGGTATGGGGTGAGTATGAATAAGTTACCTCGTGTTTGATATCCGTGTATAGCCATACATGCCTTGTATGGTTATACACGTCTATTACAAGTATTTTGGTTATATGGCTTGTATATTCATACCCACCTCCAAGGTGGTTATGGTGTGTGTATCACTCATCCCTACACACCTATACACACCTCAAACAAATATATCAAACACAATTTATATCATTAACTGATTAACACATATCAAACATGTTAAAATACACTATAAAATCCTTGTATAGCCATACACAAATAACTTATACCCATGTAACTCGTAAACATGGATATCAAACGAACCGTTAGTATATTTACAGGAACATAATAGTGACAATGGTCTCACAAATACACCAGTGATTTAGACGAAACTACATATAAAACAATATTCTCACGACTCAGCAGACACTATTTAGCTCGCATGCACGTATAAAACATTTTGATACTATTATTCACTTCTAGAAAAAAAATATATTAGACACGAAAAATTAGTGTCTAAAACTAAAACTCCATATCTATTGAGTCACTAGCAACAAAAATGTTTGTGTCTGATTGTGTAGGTGTTGTTCTCATAGCAATTTGGACACAAATATATACCGTTTCTAAAATGAAATTTAACAGATTTCCGTTTTTATTTCCGTATCTGATCCGTGTCTAAATAAAAATATATGAGATAAAAAATCGTGTCAGAATCCGTTTTCAATACTCATAATTATACACGAAATCAGTTACCTATCTATTTTCGTGTCTGATACTATGTTTTCTTGTTGTGATTTACGGAGAAGGCGAGATAGCTGCATTCATTAGAATATACGCAGAACACCAAGGGAGCTTACAAGCACTAACACCACTTGATGAAAAAAAAAATCATTTACAATTGAAGTTGATTTGCATAAGGGAGATAGTCTACATGATACCCTAGATAATTTTATGAGGTCGAAATTACACGGGAGAAGACATGATTTTGCCTATGCCGAAGGGCGAAGGCGGCCACATATATTAAGTTGCTTATGGTCTTCAATGCCACGTCTAACTTTGCGGATAATTTTTTTCAACAGGAACACGTCAGTTAAATAAGAGATGTGAAAAATGTTATACACCGAGTGTGATAATAATCATTATTGTTGGGAACTTTGATGGATCCAAATTTCATCAATGTAGATAAGTTATACTTGGTGAGAAGATGAAAAAAATAATATAGAGAGCTTTAAAAAAGTGAACACATCATGATCATTCACTTGCGCAGCTCCAAGCCTCCATTCCAATTCAGAACCTACTCATGCTGTAAAACATCTCTAAAGAAATAACATTTAGACCGTTAAAATTAATTAGTTTAGAGTGATAATAATATATTGAAATATTTTTAATTAAAAGATAAACTTTTTAAATTTAGCTAATTTAGTAGTCATATATGTTTCATTGATTATATTTATGTATCAACTTATTCGCTGTAACTAATTAAAATATAGGTATGTATAATATTAATCATTGTATACAATTAACAATTATATCCATGTACACTGGAACTTTTGGCTGCAATTAAAAAAACTAGGGATGGAGGATCCAAGAAGATCATTCATCGGGTATTAGGAAAGGTGGAGGGCCGGCGTTTAACTCTCAGTTTGGCTATTATGAAAGCTATTAGGAACGCTATAGTTTGTGTTCTCTTTATTCTTCGTTCGTTCGTGATTAATAAAAGCGTTTTAGTCCGAGTTTGTGTTTCTTCGCCTCCAATCTCTAATAGTACCACACTTCCTCTCAAACCTCAAGTTTTCTCTCTGTGCTGAATTTCACTTAGGTACAAGTTATAACTAGCATGATGATAACTTACGACAAAAACCTGAACTTAATGATGCCTAAAGATGCGTTTGGTCTGCGGAATTCGATGCGGAAAAAATAAAGAAAAGTGTGGTCATGCGCATTGAATCATTGTACATTACGCTTGACGTGTCGTGCCATTCCACTTTTCTTTTTCTTTTCCACGTCAAAATCCGTAAACCAAACGGAGCCTAAAGGACTCTTAGACATTTGAACTGATTTTGTTTTTTTCAATCATCATCGTGTCCTCCTTATTTCCATTCATAATACCTCGTTACTACTACTTCCTCTAACGAGGAATTCGTCTCCGACGTAGGTGAGAAGAGAGGTGAGTTGTTATCATCACCATTCGAAACATAGCGAACATTTTCATGTATCTCATTAAACTTCGATGGGAACCATTTTTCAGTCGGGTTTATCGAAATTAAAGGGGGGTGGGTGATAACGCAATGAGAGAAAGGGAGGGGGGCTTCAATTAAAATTACCGAACGGGATTCCTACGGTACTTCTTGCATGGGACGGTATCCAAAGTTGTTTATCGTTGGTGATTTTGACCGCCTACGGTCGAGGCAATGGCAGCCCAATGGGTCATTGTTGTTGCGTGTTTTGATTTGAAAGGGACTGATGTTTTTCGATTATCAAGATGCTCTAGCACCGAAAGACCGACTCGAGTTGGTGTCGGATGCACTCTCTGCAATAAGTTTATTATCCATGTTAAGTCACTTTAACGATCTACGTCATACTGCTACTACTTGTTCTATAAATCACAAGACTGCATCATCCAAGTCTCTTCTATCAAGAGTATGAAAAATTTCTGTTGAATCCCTCAGTAACTACATAATAATTGAAATAGAGCGGCAAGCATCTCACGAAGAGTTTCTCTTCTACTTCCTAATACAATGCAAGAAGAACAAAGATGGTCGTCACTATTTATATTACAAAGTTAAAGCAGGCGACAGACAAAACTCAAATGGGAACCTCCATCTTAACAACCTGGGATCGGACACTCTCCGCCGACTGCATGAGCCAATCCTTGGCGCATATGAGAGCCTCCACAGTCTCGGGCCTCAACGAGCACCTGTAGCTATCCATCTCCTTGCGAACCGTTTCAAACACAGAGCCAGCAGGCACTGCACACACTGGGACCGTCAGCACGTCGTGGGCCATCCTAGACAACGTGGGATACTTTGTACGGTTCAGCTTCCACCACCCTATTACATCGAAATCATGAACCCGAGGCAAAAGAGACTCCTCCAAATACTGGTCAAGCTCACTCTTCTCCATCTGGCTCGTACTCTCCATTATGAACGCATTGAAATCCGCCAGCCCAGACTCGGGCTTCGGGCCCGTCGTCCTCTCGTTCGCTTCTGCTTTCGATTTTTTACCACCAGCAGTTGGTGGCGGTGGTAATAGGGCCAGAGGGCCGCTGACGTACTCGTGGAAGAGCTCGTGGATTCCCTTGTCCACGACTTTAATGTAAGATTGAAACTCGTCGCCGTAGATCTTGGAGAAGCTGAACTCCACGAGCTTCATCATGAACCGAGGATCCATGACCACGGCCACTGCGAAAACATAGCAGCAGCTTTTCCAGTACTGGTCGTACTTCTCCTGCATGGACTTCGTAAGGTCGCCGACGAATGGGTCGTCGCTGGAAGCAGCGCGGGCGAGCTCAAGCTTGATCTTCCACGTCTCGTGGAAGAACGTGTTTGTGGTCGGGATTTCGCCCGATGTAAGGAGATTCACCGTGTCGTGCAAGGGTTTCAGGTCCAAGCAGATGGCCTGTATATGGTTCTAGTCCTCGGGCGATGGGGCATCCCTGTAGTCCGAATCCGAAGCGTCCAGGCAAGAGAAGACTTCCTTCAGCTCAGATGCAGCGGACAGCATTTCGTAAGTTATGTTCCACCTAGTCAGGTCGTCGATGGATAGGCTCTTTGAGCTCGGGACTTGAAGCTGCTCCTTCAGCTCGAGGAACTTCTCTTCGCGCGACTCGGACGTTTTCACGTATTTAACACTGTCCCTCACTTTCTTGACTACATCACTGGCAAAGGCAAATGCATCCTCTGCAATCGCGCTCATGGAACGAGCCAGGCAGTTTCCGAGCAGCAATTGGCCGTCGAGCACAGAGCTCTTGTCGACGGGGATTAGAGCCCTGAGGTTATCCACCGCAGCTTTGCTCAACCGCTGATTGACGGTCACTGAGAATAGTTTCCCGACCATACCCCACTCTGAGAGACAAGCCGCCACGGAATGGCTGAAAGCAGCGACGAATTCTGGGTAGGGTTCCATGACGATGCTCAGCAGCTTCCTCTGAAGCTTCCAATCGCTGTCGATGAACTGAGCAGTGACAAAAACGTAGCCCATCGTGTGAGAAGACGACCAAAGGTCCAGCGCAAGGCAGACTCGTCCTGGCATTGCGGCGATCGCCGTCTGAACGCTCTGTTTCTCCTTGAGGTAAGCCGCGACGCAGTTTCCCTGAAGCGTGTTGAAGCTCACCATATCGAAGCGAGGCTGAAGGCTCTTAAAGAACCTCACGAAGCCAGCGTCCTCGACTATGTGAAGAGGGTAGTCGTTCATGATGACCATCCTCGTAATCTCTTGCCTGCAGCAATCAGCGTTGAAGGGGATCAGAGGAACGCTGGTGGTTCGGTACCGCCTCTTCGGCGTGTCCGATAGAGCTCCCATTGGGCAGGTTCCCTTGTCAATATGGCGCTTGAGGTGGCTCGTGCCGGCGACCTTGGAGCCAGTTCTGTAGGCGAAGGACTGCTTGCACTGCTTGCAGCATGCTCGACTGCTTCCGTCGCCGAATGTCTCGATGGTGAAGTACTCCCACACGAGGGACTTCTTCTTCCTTCGCCTGACGGGGTGAGCCTCGACGGTGCCAGGTGTCAGATCCATGTTGTTATTGTTGTTGTTGTTGTTATCATCTGCGGGTTCGGGCTCAGGGTCGATGGCGTCGAGCTGCATCTCCTCGGTGTCGACGGGTTGGGCTTCGTCCTCTACGAGCATGAGCTCGTTGTTCATGACTTGATTAGAGGCTTCTTCAATCTCCATTACAAGTTCTGGGAGGTTAAACAAGTTAGGCTGATGGGAAACAAGTGAGTTGATAAAAGATGCTCAAACTCGGCCCATCCAAGTTCACATCATCATCTCACAATAAACAGATATATAAGTTAACCACAGAAAGGGCTGCACCAGGAAATTGCTCCATTTAAACGTTGTTATAAACCAAAAAATAATAGTATTGTAACGTATAAGTATATTAGTATGCACGAATTGGGTGGCTATGCATATCTTCCAGCGGAAACATTATAATCAGTACATGGAAGTAGGACATGTATAAATATATATATATATATATATATGTATATTATATATATATATATATATATATATATATATATAATAAAGTCTCCCTTCTGAAAAGGTTTCAAAACAAAGCCAAAAACCATGGCAACAATCCTCACCGCTACTGAGGGCAAGAATTATCTCCAATCACGAATGCTATAGATTTAATTCGCTTCTTACTTTTCAATCTTTCCATTTTATGATTTGGTTTAAATTTCAAGGCGTATGACAAAAAATATCTTTATACTGGAGTATATACCGGCTCAAGTCAAAAGCACGACTGAGGATGAACAGCAAAACAAACAGAAAGGTCACTTAAATCACAGATCTAGCAGAAGAGGAAAGTCTCAAGTTCCTAAATTTCAAAGACAGCACAAAGGTGAACGAAAAAACAAACATCACAGTCATGCAAAAACCCTAAACAGAAGTTCGTAACCAATAGAAAGGAGAGCACAGACACACAACACAAGACAAGCAGCTCTACATCCTTAGGGTTTTAGGTCAACTCGAGAAAAATTCCAAAAAACAAAAGTCAAACTTGGCGAACCAGCAAAACCAGGGCGTGGTCGTATAACCTCGTCGTCTTCCGATGAGATCCGAGTCCGGTAAGCGATTACGAGAAGGGAATCGAAGAGAGAGAAAGCAGACAGAAGAGAGAGATGATCGAATTGGGCTTGCGCCGAGAACCTAATTGGACCTGTATATTTTTCTTTTTTCGATTTGGGGTTTGGTTTGTTTGATGCGGTATGGTTTAACAAGCGAGGGTAAACTTATAAACATTAAACTAGAATGGATAATGGACTTTCGGGTCCATTGAGCATATCTTTAATTCTTGCGTGCGCGTTTGTTGTGTACTTGTGTTTCTTCTTTTCTTTTTTCTTTTTTTTTCATCGAGAGAATCCTTTTCTTTCCTAACCTAACCTAACCTAACCTAACCTAACCTACATACATAGAAACGACTGGACCATTAATATATAGCCCACCCCACACATGTGGATTGTGGACCTGGACTCTGGAGAGTGGAGCGTGCGTTTATTTCTAGACAGCTGTTAATTAAATTACTAAGGCTAAAAGTAAAATTACTCAAGGAAACAGTATATATAGGTCTTTTATCACTAAAAGTTCTTAGCATAAAATTTTATCACCCATAATAGTCAGATAATTTATTTATCAATTAAAGATCAAACATTTGATTCATTTACGATCAAACATCTCATCATTTACGACCAATTCAACGAAAATACCTCTCCAAACTTACATAATTACAATTCTACCTAGTTAAATAAAAATAAAATAAAATTGATGTGAACGCGAGGAATTTTTTTTTCCAAAACGATAGCTTGTATAAATCAGCAAAGAACCAAAAGCGAAATACCCACAACTAATTGCTCCCGCACAAGAAAGGAGTCGATATCGTCGTTGGGTGTTTCCTCATTTTGCTCACGGCCTAGTAATTTTTGTAAGTTTTTTCAACAATTTGTTGAATTGTACCGTAAATATGTGTTATTTATCTGGCTGGATTAGAGTTTCTAGATATCGATTTTGATTTTTCTGTTTCGATTAATGCTTTCATATATTGAATTCAATTTTTTTTATGTTTAGCGGAGTTTTTTAGGTTTTATTTGGGTACGTCCAAGTATTTAATTGTTGTACAGTATATCTCCACAATAAGGTATATGTACAGGTTGTTCAATAATGCAATTGTTAACTATCAATGGTACAATATAAATGCTATATTAGATAAAACTTATCAGGGGTAGTAGTTTTCGTCGCCGTTCAAATAAGTTTTCATGCGAAACTATTTTACGATATGTATAAAAATTATATGTTTGACTTACTATCAAATTTGATACTTCAACTATTACAAGCATGGTTTTGTATTCAAAATCCTTTTTTTCATAATAAGATGATGATTCATATATAAACATCTTACTATTGCAGTTTTCATTAAAATGATAAATCAACGACTTTGAGGGTCAATCAACTAAATATATTACGATATGAAACTTATAATATATTTACATATAATAAAGTAGTTTTGCATTGAAACTAATGTAAAATGCGATAAAAACGCTTAATAAGTTGTACAATCGAGTATTCTGTGATCAATTATTTTGTACCAAATATAAGTACTTATTCAACACCATGTCTTATCGATCCACATTGTCCCACCAAGCACATGGGTGAGATGCTGTAGAGTCAAAATTAAATTTGTCATCGGCAGTTTTTATTTTGGAATGAGGAGCAGTTACACTACACAACGTGGGAAGTTCTTCATATACCACTATTGTCGTCTAGAGCAGTTGAGAGAGATAGAGAGCTTGTATCGAGAGTGAAAAACAGAGAGAATACTCGGTAGGTTTTAATCTTGTAATCGAGAGAGGAAGATCAAGAGAGTGAGTGTGTAATATCTGAAACGATCAATACAAGCGGCGTGTTCTCCCGTGGACATAGGATTCACATCGAATCCGAACCACGTTAAATTCTCGTGTTCTTCGTTCGTTATTTTCTGCTTTGTCGAATACCCCAACAGATGCCTTGTGTCCAAGCCATCTCAAGCATATGGCCAAGTGTTCAAGCCAACACCTCACATAGGCGAGATTCAATCAAGGCACATGAGAGGATGGCTTGGCCAAGTCTAAAGGCCTTGTGAAGCATTTTGCCAAAAGAGGGATAAAATTGTCTAAACGTGTAGTACATTCGATAGCTTAAGGTTGTGGCTTCGAGTGTTTGTGAGAGTGTTCCTATAAGCTAGGCGAGTTTTGTAAACGAGCAGCTTATTTGTGCGAGTCTTTTAAGCTCGTGCCGGGTTTTTCCCCCACTCTGTGTTTGGAGTGGGTTTTTCCGTAAATCTTGTGTCAACTGTCTTGTTTGTTTCTTGTTGGTGTGAGATCGAGTGAGGCAAACAGGAGAGCTTTAAGTCCTAGGCCAAACTTTATCAAACATGCCGAGTACGTTGGGTATCGTTAACTAATAAATGTGAGACCACAAACACAATAACTAGATAAAATATGAAACGAAAAACATCTATAATAAGTTGAACATTTTCAACTTAACAATCATCTATATTATATTCTAGTAAGTTCTTACACTGTTTATCCCATTCTAATGAAACATGATTTTTGTAATATAAAACTATGGGTTACTAGTCATATATGACAACGAAGAAAAAAATCCGAATTACCACGAAAGATGATTACCTTCATAAGTTGTACGAAATATCGTGTATAATGTATCATTAACCAGTCTGTGACAAATATCTTATTTTGGATAAATGTTGTACCTAATTAAGTATTTTACTATACCAAAATTAATTAAGACAAGAGCTGCCATTAAACCGAATCTAATTTGGGAATTTTTTCCAGATATTATCGCTGACATGTCGGATGCATTTATTTGTTAGAATATTGAAGTAGTTCTGACATTTAACGACTATGAGTACACTATACTATTTTCGCGCATTTAAAGTAACATTTAACTAGTGTCGTTGTAGCTTGTACACATAGTTCCCATACTTTTTTACCATTACTACCGTACCAAAACATCCACGCATAACAAACATCATTTTAGTCATAACAATGTCCTAATACATGCACCAACATTTTTCCAACACCCAAAACATTCTATGAATCAAAATATACTGACCCAAAAAATATGTGATAATTATGTGTAACATATCGACAAAAAAATGGAACAACGATTGTGCTCGATGCATTCTTGCAAACAGCAATGATTTTCCTGATATCGTTCTTCTCATACATGAAGGTTCTGCGAATGACGATCAAATACCATCTCCTACATAGTATTGTCTACAGAAACATACCGTACTATTATAATAGATATACATCATCTATTTAATTTACCAAAAACTTGCATAAAACATACCCAAAACGAGTTGCATAATCGAAACTTAGAACAAAAAACCCAAGCGACAAAACTTCACGGGCAAACGATGAAAAATCCATAAGCACTTACAGACAATGGCAAGCGGAAACAACAAAACATTTTCACGACACACGAAGCTCAACTGGATCTTCACAACAACATGGGATTAAATTTTCATAAAAAACAATTTGATTTAGCAATAAAAAGAAGGGGTTTGTTATTCTTAATTTGATTGTTAGATATGAAAACTAATAATTTACATATTAAAAATTGGGAAATAAGGTGGGTTCCCCGCGGGGTTGTGCTGTGACTACTCGCAAGATGTTCCCCGTCCCTACCTCGCGGAGATAAACAAATTGGGGATTCCCCCTCCGTTCTGGGCGGATCCCTGTGGGGATGGAAAATCCCCGCCCGTTTGATAAGCCTTAGTATACCGACCAAAACGATCGAAAACAGAAAATTCGTACAAATCGATTGTTGAACTGAAATATCGGTTTCGGTTATCAGATTAATATAAAAACTCGGTAATTTCATTCTATATGTGATTGCTGGTAGGGGTGGACTTGGGGTCGGGTTTTTCGGGTTTGGGTTTTTCGAGTCAGGTACCCGATTACATCGGGTAGTTAGATCGACCCGATCAAATGCACCTTCCGGTCAGCAGGGTTTTATATGTTTTTCATTATTTTTATTTTCATAAATTTAGATAAGCTTAAATAAGTTCAATTCCTTCAACAATAAACTAAATTAAATACCGTCAACAATAAAATAATTTAAACACCATCAACAATAAACTAAATTCAACACCATCAACGATAAAATAAATTCAACACCGTCGAAAATAAAATAATTTCAACACAATCAACACATAAAAAATTCAACGTCACTGTCAACAATAAATAAATTCAACATCGTCATCATCAAACAAATTAGGATTCTCTAAAAACCATAACTTCGATTAAAATTGACGGGGGACAACAGGTTGGACGCCGGCGGCCGACGAGGCTGACAGACGGCAGCGGACAAAGGCGACTAGCAACGGCTAGGTTGGGGTGGATGTTGGTGTTGTTGTTAGATCGTATGTTTAATTAAATGGGCTTTGTGTGTTTTTCATTTATTAGTTGGGCTGAGTTTTTATGTTTGGATTTTTTCTTTTATTAGTTAGGTTAGTTTTTATATGGGCTTTTTTCTTTTTTCATTTTATCTTTTTATAGTCAGGTACTCGACCGGGTAAATTCCCGATCCGAGATAAATGGTCGGTATCGAATTTAAACCCGATACCCGACTTATAACTCGAATTTCTTCCGATCAGAGAAAAACCCGATCGGGCGGGTCGGGTATGTAGCGACCCTCACTTTCTAATACTAATTGTGGCGGATTTTCGCAACGTAAGTCGCGGAAGACCCGTCTAACAACATTTTTTTCCTAAAATAAAATATATTACAAAAAATTCGTCTGCAAGGTCATGAATTACATGGGCCGTAGCCCCAAAATTGCAAAATATCAAAAACCCTAACGTTGCTCTACAGGTCGTCATCCATGTACATCCCTGCCATCAAAAGTCCGTGGAGCACCGCCGTCAGCCCGCCTCAGCCGCGACGCGCATCGGCGTCGGGCTCAGTACCTACAACACGTAAACCCTGAGCTATTGCTCAGTAGGTGAAAATATGCATGCATGCAGCGTGCACTCAAACCCATCCCACAATATCTCACAAATTCAATGCATGCTCAACTTATTTCTCTCGTCTCGACCTAACGTAGTTGCAAACATCACACAAGGTCCTCACATCTCAAAAGCATACGCGTTGGACGCTTACCAGCCTGATGCACTTGAGTCACTTCCCAGACTTCACGCACCGGAGTCTCGCACCCCATGAGACGCTTACCGGCCTGTCGCACCTGAGTCACTCCCCAGGCCTCACGCACCGGAGTCTCGCACTTCATGAAGCGCTTATTGTAGGACGCTTACCGGCCTGACGCACTTGAGTCACACACGCTCCAGGCCTCACGCACTGGGGTCTCACGCCAGCCTATCGCACTTGAAACCTCACTATGCCTCGAGTCAACGACCAATATTGGTCACAATCTCACTCTATCCCGCCCGCGGACACTATACAGTGTTACCGTGCCCTCACGGTCAACCTCTCTCCTATTGACATGAGATGCAAGTGTAGTGCAAATACAATGCAGTGTTATGCAGTAATATATTGAACATGCAATTCCTTAGAAATTATCTCAATTTTATCTAAAATCCAAGAATTTAATTTTGAAGTCAAAATTTAGTCAAAGTCTCCCGTATTTTTACCACTATTCCGCTGATTTCATTTATTCCAAAATAATCACAGTCCGAAGATTCCAATTATCCAAATATTCTACGTAAACCAGATTCCAACCCAAAAATTTAGCCTATATTTATTAATACCCGAATTGACAATAATTTGGTGAAACTCGACTTACCCGAAAGTTGTGCTCAATTTATTATGTCCAAAAATTATTACTCTATGCTCAACAGTCTATACAAACGAACTATTAAACTATGCCCAAAAGTTAATACTAACAACTATTAAACTATGTCGAAATTATTAAATTATTTTAAGCTCTGAAATAAGCTAAATCGATCAAAAGTCATTATTCTAAAGTATTAAAATATTTCTAAGACCTGTCGGCCGAATGTTATTACTGATCGAAAGTCACTAGGAGAAAGTCACTATCGACGGAAAGTCAAAACCTGAGGAAATCTGAATCGCCCGATTATTCATGCCCTGCTCGAAAGTGGTAATCAATTAAAATGGTCTTGGGGTGCTGAAACATAAAAAGGCCGAGTATAACTTAGTGGATTGAATAAAATATTCTAAAATCTGTATTTCACTAAATCGGTCGAAAGCTATTATAAATCGAAAGTCACTATGCGAATCGACTATTATATTACTCGGCGTTTTTTTCAATCGGTCGAAACTCATTTGCTGACATATTTAAATATTCTAAGAGGTAGACTAATTTCAATCGCCCGATTTCAGATAGTTATCATGCCTAATATATGTCTCCACCATCGAATAGTATCAAACGTCATTTGAGTGCCCCAAAATGTCTCCACTAATAGAAAGATTCCCAAGCAAATTAGGTCCACTAATATTATAATCCCACCTTCTAATGTCTCGTGTGTTGCAGCTACCCAAAAAGGTGCCTCAAATATAAGATCAAACAATAATAATAATAATAATAATAATAATAATAATAATAATAATAATAATAATAATAATAATACAGAAAAACTATATAGACACCCAAAAATGGTTATTCGCCCGAAAGTTTCATAATCATTCAACAGATATCTAAATCGACCGAAAGAATCTAATCGCCCGAAACTCGTTGTACTGACCTAAATTGACCGAAAGTTGCCAAATAAATTTTGTCGATCTAAAGTTCTCTCAATTCGGCTATTTTCACTATCGGCCGAAACTCATAAAATTTAAGTCGCTCCAAGTTCATCACGTACCTGAAGAGAATTTTTCATCCTACTGCCCGAAAGTTAATTATCCTAAGTTAGCACACGCAAATTTTCCTCATACCATTTAAGAGTCTCGAACACATATTCAAAGCAGCAGCTTAAATGATGCTTAAAATAATAACTTTGGCATATATTCGACTCAAAAATTTAGGGTTTCCTAGCACATAAGTCATGACAAATTTTCACATAGAATCATGGAATATATTAACAAATAAACCATAGAAAGTTACGTGTTGTACGTGAGATTTTCACCTACCTCACCTCCCAAAAATTTCGCTTTGCTTAATGATAAATCCTGCTCTTGTTAAAGCTTCCTCCTTTCACTGGGTTTTTGCCTCTGTTCTAATGTTTTTCTCTTCCTAGTTCTTTTCCTTTCATAATGATCTTGTTTATCAACGTTGGGATAGGGATATATATTAAAGTGTTGAAATTTGTGATGGAAAAGACAAGTAGGTGACGATTTCATTTCCTCTCATGTTAAGCAAACTCATGATATTATTTAGTTGTCCTAATATTAATTTAATGTTTAATCGAAGACTTCCAAGTCTTAGTCGTGTCTTGCTTTTACTCAATGATCGAATTTATCCGAGAATTAATCCCATGTCTGAATTTTATTTTCTGGTGTTTTTCCTATTAAACTTTTGAATTATATCGGAACTTAAAATATTTCATATCTTTCATCCAAAGTCTTAGAATTCTTCCTTTAAATAACCCGGCAAAAAGGTTTACCTTATATATTTACAGTGCTAATTATCTATTTAAACCCATACTAATTTTTGCAGGTATTACAGGGTATCCGAAACCCGAATCCAAAAGCCCACCCCTAATTGCTGGTTCGATATGCGGTGCTGGTTGAATTACCGTTTTTTTTTATAAAATATTATAAATCTGTTAAGCTTTAAAGCTATTCGACATAACGGGTATCATATTGAGACAGCGATAAAAGGAGGTGTCGAACATTTATACATCACAAAGATAATTTCGAATGAATCGTATGCTATCGTAAACCAGAAGTTTACTGATGACAGTATATTTAATGTTTGGCATGACCGGTTGGGTCATCCCGGTTCAACTATGATGCGAAAGATAATTGAAAATTCACGTTGACATTCAATAAAGATTCAGAGGATTCTTCAATCTAATGAATTAGCATGTGCTGCTTGCTCTAAAGGGAAGTAATTATTCGGCCATCACCAATGAAAGTAAAAAATGAATCTATTGTATTTTTGGAACGTATACATGGTGATATTTGTGGGCCGATACATCCATCATGTGGACCATTTAAATATTTCATGGTGTTAATTGATGCTTCAAGTAGATGGTCCATGCTTATTATCTACAAGGAACGTGGCATTTGCGAGATTACTTGCTCAGTTGATTCGTTCAAGAGCACATTTTCCAGATTATCCGATAAAGAAAATACGCCTTGATAATACTGGTGAATTTACCTTCAAGGTATTTAATGATTATTGTATGTCTATCGGAATTGATGTTGAGCATCCCGTGCCATATGTTCATACGCAAAACGGTCTTGCAGAATCATTGATTAAACGCCTGCAATCAATTGCATGACCATTATTAATAAAAATGATTCTTCCCTCGTCGTGGTTGGGGACATGCAATATTACATGCAGCAGCATTAATTCGCATCAGGCCAACAAGTACCATGATATCTCCCCGTTGCAAATGGTTTGTGGCCAGGAAGCAGATATTTCTCATCTAAATTTTTTTGGATGTGCGGTATATGTTCCAGTTGCGCCACCACAACGCACAAAGATGGGACCTCAAAGAAGGTTGGGAATAAAATATTTAGAACCTTTAACGGGAGATTTATTCACGGCTAGATTTGCCGACTGTCACTTCGACGAAACAAATTTTCCGACATTAGGGGGAGAAAAGAAACAACTGGAAATGAATATTAGTTGGAATGAATTATCACTTTATCATTATGATCCTCGAACGAAAGAATGTGAACTAGAAGTTCAGAAGATAATTCATTTACCAAGCTTAGCGAACCAATTGCCAGACAGCTTTACTGACCCAAATAGAGTGACTAAGTCATATATACCAGCTGTTAATACTCCTGTGAACATTAATGTTCCTGCCGAACATAATATTGAGCCTAATGAATAAATCTCAATCAAGTACGTCCATAATGGAAATAGATGGAATCGAGATAAAGTCAACGTTGATGATAAATTCTCATTTAACGTAGCGCTACATGAAATGAATGAGATGAATGAGAATGAAGATCATGAACCAATGTCTGTAAATGAATGCAGACTATGAAAAGATTGGCCAAAATGGAAAGATGCAATCGAGGTAGAATTAAAATCACTTGAGAAACCAAAAGATTTCAGACCTGTAGTCCGCGTACCAGAAAATGTAAAGCCGGTTGGATATAAATGAATTTTTGTTAGAAAGAAAAATGAAAATGGCGAAATTGTGAGGTATAAAGCACGGCTTATCGCATAAGGTTTCTCGCAGAGACCTGGCATTGATTATGATGAGACTTATTCTACTGTGGTGGACGCAACAGCTTTTCGTTATATAATTTGTCTGGCAGTACGTGAAGGACTCGATATGCGTCTAATGGATGTTGTCACTGCTTATCTATATGGCTTACTTGACAGTGACATTTATATAAAGCTTCCGGAAGGATTTCGTCTGCCTGAAAATTCAGGACCACGAAATGAGTACTCAATTAAACTAAACAAATCACTTTATGGGTTAAAGTAATCTGGGCGAATGTGGTATAATTGCCTAAGTGAATATTTATTGAAAGAGGGGTATAAAATGATCAAATTTGCGCTTGCATATTTATGAGGAGATGTGAAAACGAGTTTGTCATTATAATAGTATATGTCGACGACATCAATATAGTCGGAACTCCTGAAGAGTTGTCAAAAGCGGTTAAATGTTTGAAAAAGGAGTTCGAAATGAAAGATCTCGATAAAACGAAATATTGTCTCGGACTGTAAATTGAATATTTAAACATTGAGATATTTGTACATCAAGAAACTTACACTAAAAAGATATTGAAAAGATTTTACATGGATGAATCTCATCCATTAGATACTCCAATGATTGTTAGATCTAGACGTGAGTAAAGATCCGTTCAGACCACGGGAAAATGATGAAGAGCTACTTGGTCCTGAAGTACCATATCTTAGTGCTATTGGAGCACTAATGTATCTTACGAGTCATACGCGACCTGATATAGCATTTGCTGTATATTTATTGGCAAGATACAGTTCTTCACCGACTCGTAGACATTCGAATGGAGTTAAACGAATATTTCGATACCTTCAAGGAACAACTGATATGGGATTATTCTACTCTAATGAGATGAAAGCAGATTTAATTAGGTATGCGGATGCTGGATTCTTATCCGAGCCACAACTTATAGAGATTATACACCTCCTCGGCAGGGAGGTACGGTAGGTCGCTCTCGCTTAATTCTTCTCGAGTTCTGTCTACTCGCTCGATGACGTAGTATGGTGTTGGAAGACCTCATTTAGTACAGAAGACGCTGAGAAGCTGACATATTGGGGAGAGACTCTTATAATGACTCTTCGCTTGTCCTTTAGTCATCCCTAGTCTCACATCCGGTCCAAGGTGGGTCAGCATCCAGAGATAGGTCATTCTCTTCTGCTGATCCCAGTGAGAGATCCCTCTGGGCTCGAACTCATTCGGCTTCTTGACTTTGTCCGGTGACCTCCAAATGTGTTCTCGAACCTCTTCAAGGAACGGAATTTCGATCCTGATATTTTCCCATGGCTTGTCGATCCGAACGAATCCTTTGAGACATCTCGTTGGAGAATTCGCTCGTTGCGCAATCAACTCTGGAAGCCTTGGGGGATCTTGTTCATGATTTTCACCTTCCTGAAGTTTTTCGTCTTCTATCAGCACGAGGTCCACCGAAGCTTGTTGTAAGAAGTGTCGAACGTCCTTAAGCCGTTGTCTCTGATGCTTATCGGGCATGGAATGGGTCATCCACTGTCCTTCGAATATATACTTGTCGAGGAACTCGTGTGGGTCGACACCATGTCCTGACGGTCCCGGTTGGTCTTGAGCAACTGAGGGAGTAGCTTGGGTTTTAGCCAGGGCAATGAGCATGGCGGCACTTGCTTTTTCTTCCGAAAGCAAGGGACTTGTCAGAGTCATTGGTGTGGGCGGAGGCGTCCTTATATGAAAGGTTGGTGGGTCGATTTGGGTTGTATGAGTGGTGCGGTGCGTGGTGGTGGTTGTTTGGGTAATGGGTTTGTGAGGTTTCAGCGGCTCCAGCGCTTGTCTGTGTCGCGCCCGAGCTTCGTCCTTGACTTCTAGTCATTAGCCTGGGTCTCCTCTCCCCCTCATGACAGCCTTGATCATCTGGGTCGTCATGTCTGCGTTTGGAGCGGGAGCCTTGACCTCGACAAGTTTCGGTCAGGTCAGGACGGTCGACGAGACGACGGAAGATGTCTTCTTCTTCCGGCGTTCGAGTTGTCAGCTCTAGTAGACGGATGACTAAGATTGAGTGGAGGTCGCTGATAGGTACTGTTGCGGGGTTCATTAGGTTGTGAGTGAGGATGGGTGTGACGGTTGGGAAGGGTTGTGTGGGTTGAGTGGGTGTGAGGATAAGTTGTGAGGAAGACGACTCTGAGACGGGTGCTTTCCTACGATCTTGGTGGGACGTCTCGATTGCTATACACACGCTCTCCGTAAGTTTCTCTTCAAAGGACTTTAAAGCTTCTGAGAGAGCTGCCTGAAGTCTGTCTTCGGTCACGAACTGGACGGACGCCTCCGTCGTTGATGGACCAGGTCGACAGATGTCGCCTGTTATCAACCCTTGAGCAAACACCGGCTCCTCAGGCTGGCTCGTAGTCACTTGAGGTTGTGACTGTTCGAGACTTCCACCCAATCCTTGAGGCGAATCACGGGGATTCTTCTCTATGGGTGTTGCGGCAGGTTCAACGGTTCTTATTGAACCTGCGAACCAGACACGGGAAGATCGTGCTGCGGCTCAATATTGAGCGATGAAGGGTCCTCAGCACTTTGAATGATAGCTTGCGTCGTGTCTGATGTGGTGGTGACGGTTGTGAAGAGGGACTCAGTTGTATGCTTAATCGCCTTGGAGTCCGTCTTATGAGTCGAATCTCCTCATCTGACCGGTGTCTGATGAGGTAGCCGTGTGAGGGGAAGGTTCACGTGCGTCATCCTCACAGGCTTGTTCCGTCACTTGTGGAGGTGAGCTGTGCCCCGTTTCTGTTTCGGGCTGTGCTTCCTGTAGCAGGAGTTCATCAACGGATCCTTGGAACACGCCGACATTAATAGGCACTTCTGCTTGGAGCTCCTGGACTTGAGCTTCAACTTCCAGCTGGTGTGCCACTTCGTCGATCATCGTGGCTTCAAGATTTGGTAGTTGAGATTCCTGGATTGGAGACTCCTGCTCAAGCTTCTGGGCCACTGCATCTATCATCGCAGCCTCAGGGCTTGGGTGTTGTTGTTGGGGAGGGCTCACATGGAAGTCTGTCGGGGGCCCTCGAATCATCTGTTCCGTTAGATGATTCTCCCGGCAGTAGAGTTTATACACGTCTCCCGAGGGGTCGGCAAGACGAAGCAGCTCGAACGGAATGGCCATAGATGGCTGATCTAAATCCGTGAGCTTGGGGTTGTGGAAGAATTTGAGTCTTGGTGGCTGGTAGTTTCCTCCAGGAGGCAAGCGAGGGATGTTCTCGTGGATCTCCATGAGTTGTCTGATTATCACTGAGAACCATCTCGCATACGACACGTTCATGGAGCGCTTGTTCTCCTTTTGTCTGATCTGTTCTGCTAGATCATTCCAGATCAGTTTGGCGAAATCGTAATTCCGCGAGAATACTATTCCGTGGAATATTCGGAGTATGTGGCCGTTGCCTTTGTCAAAGCCCGCGTGCTTAGGAGATAGACATGTATTTATAATTCCAAATAGTGCCTTACAAGGATGAGGAATCCCGTTGCTCTGCATTTGTGCGAGTTTGGTTAGCGGTGGACGGTATCCCATATGGAGGAAATCTTGCACCAACTCAGCATCTTTGGGCAAGGGATCGTAGTTGTGGCTGAAAGGGAGGCCGAGGGAAAGTCCAAAGTCGTTTTTGTTCATGCTGATATGCCTCGTCCTGACCACCGAAGTGAAGCTGTATGCTCCTTCAACTACGTGACTCGTGATCATCCCCCAAAACTGCTGGAGATAGACCGTCGGTACTGAGACTGTCACCGTTAGGGCGTGCTAGAGGGGATGGCCTTGTAAGATATAGGATACCATGATTTTGTCAGGACAACGTAGTCAGATCTAGCTGAAAGTTCGTGTCCTGAACTTTGAGGTATAGATTGTTGTCATAAATGTGATTGTATTGAGGGTAACGATCCATCTTAGAAAGACGAAAAATCAGTGAAAATAATGTAGAATTTGAAGACTTTTGACTTTCGTCTTTGTAAAAAGGGTTTTTCGCGAGAGAAAGTTTTTCGACTGTTGAATTTTGCGATCGAGGGATTTGCATGTATTTAGGGATTTTCGACTGCAAAACATTAATTTTGTTTAAGTGGGCTGATTAGACATTTTCAATACTTAGCTAATCCTAAGCACATTACTATTTTCGATCGAGAAACCTTCGATCGAAAATTTTTATCTGGTACCTATTTAATTTTCGCTCGACAAATTGGAAGCGAAAATTACCATTTGGTCCCAGTTCAATTTTCGCTCGAGAAACTGCTATCGAAAACTACAAGATTCGCCCAAATTTTTAGATAGTAAGTTTTTCTATGATTTCAGATTGACCCCTATTTCAATTAAAACCACATAATTGCTCCCCCTAAATATGACATTAAATGTAATTAACTCCCTGTAGTTCTGAATGATGACATGGGGCTGCAAGGCTGAATTTCGAAATTCTGCAATACTTTAGAGCAAATTGTCGAGAATATTAGAGTTAATTTATAAGCAATTCGACGAATGAGGCTCGGTAACCTCGCTGTAAAATTTGAAAGAATTGGTTTAATCCATATTATAAAACACGTTAACGATCAAAGTATTTTAACCAACTAGATTTAAACCAATGTCTTGAGCTCCGAGTTGTGACAAAATTCGTGAAGTCTGTCTCATGTAATTGCGTTGTAGATGAATATGTACCACTTAGAGAAAGAACATCAATAATATTGGGAGCTTAAGACATAAATTTTGTAAATGCTCACCCTCAAATGATGCACCTAAAAATTGATTTAATACTAAAGTCACGTCAGCAAACTAAAGTCCTAAGTTCAAAGCCGGATCCATTTCGACAATTCTCACTAGGTCCACTCTAGCTCTCATTTATTTTGACTAGGGATTTTTATATTTATATCAATCAAGTCAACACAAGTCATATTAAGTCAATTTACCTGTGCGAGGCGCTTTTAATCATTTCACCAAGCGAGAGATTGTCGTTTTGGAATTAAAGGGACTTCGAAGGCTTCAATTTGGTTATGACTAAGAAGGGAAGGGAACTTTTAGGAAAAGTGAGCTTTATGTCATCTTCCATTCCTTTGTCGTTCTTCTTTTCTCCGGCATTTTTGTCTTTCGTCTTTTTGTCTTTTTCATCCTTTTATCTTTTGTAAATTTTCTGCACTTGCTCAAGCTAAAGCTCCGCTTCTCTACGAGGCTGAGAGATTATCGAAGGCGAAGTTCTTCTTATTGGTTCTTGGGCCGATACCGTGCTCCTTTTCTCTTAATCCCTAGAGAGGTTTCAGAGATTGTCGATTTGAAAGTTCACAGTTATGGAATTCGAACCCAAGGCCGTGCTCTTCTTCTCGTTGTCTCGATATAAGACCAGATTATCGTTGGAGAAGTTCACTACGTGGTGCTCCTCTTTCCAGCCGTTTTGACGAGTGTACGAGATTATCGATGGAGAAGTTCACAGCAAGATCCATGCCCCCTTCTAATGATTTGAGATTGTGACAGTCGAGAGGCAGGTTCTTTAGGTCTGCTTTTTGTGCGTTAAGCATTCCTTGTGTGCGTTTTCCACCTTCTTTTGTCATCTTTTTTTCGTCTCGTTTTTGTCCCCCTCCTTTTCTCGATTGAACAACATCCCGCCGAAAGCTTAGATTGTCGATTGAAGGCTCAAAGGATTTTCAAATGAAGAAAAGGAATTTGGAGAAGGCTAAAAAATGGATGACTAAAGGCTATGTTAAAGGATGAAAAGTATATATTTGGCCGAGTGAGGAATATCCTAAGTGCCCTAATCATTTTCCTAACGTTCTAACGCAAGGCGAGTATGAGACCAAGGATCACTAGTTAAGATAAGCAATGATTGTGTGACTCGCTCAAGAATAGATCCGTCGTAAGTAATAAAAGGCTAGATTCCACTCATATGAAGTGGTTTTGTGTCTAGTGAATCTTACAAAAGAACTTTTAGACACAAGAATGCGACTTAGACTGACGAAATTAAGCAATTAATCAGTCCCATGTCAGGGAAATTTATACGTGGCTTAGATCGAGCATCCTAAAGATATCGTCATTCCCCTAATATTATACTTATATATATAATATTTTTGGATTTTTATTATTATGAAATATTTCTGTTAGGAATATTTTGTAGCATCCTTTAATTTATGTAATCTTGGGTTTATATGTTTTAGTTAATGGGTTGATGTAGTTTGGGGAGACTTGTGATATTTTGTAAGAGTTAAGGACTGGGCTTTAATATACCAATGTAGTATATAAAGCCCCAACTTACCCTAATTAGGGTTTATCAAAAGAAATCAAAAGGTAAGCCATCTTGTACTTTTCCATAGAAATACACACACTAACACGCACTCAAGGTGTTCTTCACGGTTTAATCATTCAACCCTTTCTTTTGATCCTTGTTTGGTAATAAAAGGGCCAACAAGTGGTATGAGAGCCTAACACGGATCAATATCTTCGATTTGAATCCAGTTTAGCTCGATTCCGACGTGATTTGAAGAAGTTTTGTGCTTGAAAACTCATATTCGATTTTTTCACTGTTTTTGGGTGTTTTCAACTCGTTTTAAGTGATTTCTTTCGCCTAAGACATTAGAAAACTGATAATGAGTACATTTATGGTCTTTCACGTCGATTTCCGTCAAGTTTGAGTGGGATTTGAGCAAAAAAAATGAGTCTGAAAATCTGATTTTTACTGAACTACTCATCACTTTCGGGTAGCGTATGGAACAGTACCATCGAATTTGAAGGTTTCGATTGAAACCAAATCACTGTGAGGAGTTTTGCCCGATTGAAATTTCGGCGATTTTCAATCAGTTTCGCTCAATCGGCCGACACGTGTCTCGGCCGAAAGGCTACAGTACCAATTCCCTTGTTTCGATTAATATCTCGGCGAAAGTCCAATCCATATTAACTGTGTCGCCCGACACTCAATCGCCCGATAAGCCACATCCAATTATCGAAACTTAATCTATTTGGACCAAATTCGCCCGAAACTCCTTCATTTCTATCGATCGAAATAAAATATTCAGATCGAAATCGCTCCATCGCCCGAAACACATCTTTTCGAAACTCTTTCGCCCGATTCACATTATGTCGCCCAATTAAAGCCTTTAGGATCTATATTGTACGATTCACACTGTCGCCCGATTCTAGAACTCTTAATTGAATTTCAATCGCCCGATTCTCAACACTTAGGACCAATCGTCGAGCTTGCCTCTATAAGAAATTAGAATCGATCAAGCACTAAAATTGGGTAGACCAAAGTTTTAATTTCGCATAACTCCAATCGTTCGATCCTCAAGCCTTACACAAAAATTCATCAAACATACGACAGAATTCATTAAGTGAATTTACCTATTTTGACTCAACACTCGAAATTATTCAAACTTGACTATTTCTCATTCAAAACTGAAACTTTTCATTTCGTCGATCTATTTCGCGTTAACGATCATTGCCAAACAAAAAACATGGACGGTCTTGCTATTGGATCTGACAACCGTGCACCACTACTAAGATGGGGAGAGTACGGCATATGGAAGCAACGATTCATCAATTTCATCGAAATCAAGGATGTAGACCTCGCAAACGACATGCTTTCCTCCATTTTTGAGGGACCCGCGCAATTTTGGACAATCATCCCTGCTCAACCCGACGCGGTTCCACCCATTCCAGAGAGGAGAACTCCTAAGGACCCTAGTCGATACAATGATGCTGAGAGAGCACGAGCCAGAGCGGACAAGCTTACTCGATACTATGTACTTCAAGCCCTACCAAACGATGTCTACAAGCAAGTCGACGCAATGGTCACTGCAAAGAAAATCTGGGATGAAGTATGCAAAATGATGGTTGGGACAGAAGTTAGCAATCTGTCTAAGAAGTCTAGCATCCTCACTGCCTATGACTCCTTCAAAGCTAAGGAGGGGGAAGAACTTCGAGATGTTTACCTTCGTTTCCTGACCATCATCAACGAGATGAGAAAAATTAACATCCAACGCTCCAATCTGGAACACAACATCAAGTTCCTTTCCACACTTCAACCTGAGTAGGGACGGATTGCAGTTCTGGTTAAGCAACAGAGCAAAGATCTGGATGCTATGGACATTCACTCTTTACACGATAACCTCTCACAATACTCCCAGTATGCCAAAGAAATCAAGAGCGAAGGAAAAGCAAATGTCGACATGGAACCAATTGCACTGGTAACCTCTAAATCAAGCAACAGGAGCTCGAGAACTTCTAAAGGAAAGCAGGTCGTACAATCTGACACTTCAGACAATGCTGAATCTGACCAAGAATCTGAGGACGAACTCGAATCAATCAGAAAGAAACTGGCTATGATCTCAGAGACGGTCAATAAGATGAGCACCTAGAAATCCTCATCTTCCTTCAACAAGCAACGAACCTCGGGCGGGAAACAGAAGTTCGTTGCCCATGAAGAGGAAGAAACTAAGAAATCTGAAGTATTAAAGAAGTGTTTCAACAGTGGCAAACCGGGTCACTTTGCTTCTGAATGCTTCAGACCGAAGAAGAAAAACACTGAATACTACAAGAAAAAATTTCAGCTCTCACAACGCAAGGAGGCGGGAATTGTCTTGGTTGCTGAGGAAGAGAATGGCTGGAGGACACGTCTGACGAGGAGGAAGATGAAATGGCCTTCATGGTAAAAAGCAATGACAATGATTCCGACGAGGACGAGCCAGCCATAGGGTCAGACAGGACTGATGTCTCATCATCCGACCTGGAGGTATACACTCCATCCCTAAATGATCTTATCAAACTTAAACTTAGGATAGCCGAACTCTCCATGCATCGTAAAGATTACTCAGAACTCCACAGCAATTTTGACAAATATTATGCCTTATTAAACAAACAACAGGAAGATATAGCTATTCTTCAAGAATCCTTAATCTTGTCAGAAACTAAGATGAAGACTTTAGGAGAACTTATAGAAAGTAAGGAAAAACAATTTAGTGATACCTGTAGGAGTTTACAAGATAGCGAAGAAGAACGACAAAATGTAATGTCTCAATATGAACTAATCACCGAAGAGCGCGCTCGAATATATAAGAAAGTCAAAGAATTAGAGGATCTTCTCACCAAAAGAGGTCAAACTGATCGAACCATTTTTCTTAATCAACCTAAAGATGTAGACTTCTATGATCCCCGCGAAGGATTGGGATTTCAAGTGACTACAAATCCAAAGAAAGATGAAGTACTTCCTTTATACAGCACTAAACGCTTGGACTAAGCCTTGAATACCTAATGCCCTTCGTAGGGTCGACAGAGGTGACTGAATCTGACGAACAGAAACGGAGGAACAAGGAGTGGCTCAAATTGCATGTGACTATACAGAACTTAATAATGGCTATAAAACTAAATTGACAATGCTATCTGATGATTACATGTCACCATTTGGGCCTGAAATTCAGGAAAACACTGACGAACAGGCTCAACCTATTTATTTATCTATCTATATCGCTGAGATTATTCGCAAAATAGGCGACTTGACAGCTTCACTAGAATCGGAAAGGAAAGCCCACGAAGAAGAGAAAACTATTTTGTTAAGCAAAATTTATACTCTTGAAAACTTTCCTGATATTTACAAACCCTCCACCTCCAGTCCTGTTCCAGAATCCTCTACATATAAATGCAAGCAAACTACGAGGAAAATTCCTTTATCTCACACTAACTTCGTATCACATGTACCCACAGACAAAGGCGTGAGATCTGAGGAAGCGAAGAAGGTTCGATCTGGCTCAGCAAAGAAGACAACAGTCCCTGATAAGAAGAAGAGACCAGTCTCAAACCTTTCTTCTCATGTTTCCAAATCCTTTGCATTCCTTAAAGTGACTTCTTGTAATGTCGCAGATCGTGTTTCGTTATTTTATGCCCAGAAATCAAAATATTGTCATGTGAACAATTATGTATTTTCCCATCCTCATGACAATCGTTTCAGCAAAAACGCTTCCACGTCACATATCACTCACTCTAAGGACATATCTCCCACGCTCACCAATCATACTATCAAATCTAAGATAAAGAAACACACCACATCCAAGACCAAACAGCAAGAAATTAAGTCAAAAACAAATTTGGATTCCGAAATCCCAACTGCATCCCATAGGAAATTGTCATGCTTGGGTTCTTAAACCAGTTATCCAAAAATCCAACAAAGAATTCAATCTAGCAACTAACATATTAACTTCTACACCAACTATCAAAGAAGGGCCCTTCTATAAATGGGTACCTAAGCTTATTTGATTCTTTTTGCAGGTCCGTCATGTGTGGTACTTAGATTCAGGTTGCTCCTCACACATGACTGGAAACAAAGAGCTGTTCAGCAACTTCTCTGAGGGATTTCTCGAAAAGGTCTACTTCGGAAACGGTCCTGCACCCGATGATCTCATCCATGACAGACTGACCATCAAAGGAGTTTCCTACGTTGAAGGATTGAGTTACAACTTATTCAGCATTGGACGTTTTTGTGACAAAGGCTACAAGGTGAACTTCGAGACCAACAAATGTAGCGTCACAGATAACAATGGAAGAGAGCTACACACTGCCCACAGGAAGACAAATCTCTACTCCATTGACCTCAAAAATGTCCGACCGACGTGCCTCATCTCCCTTGCCTCTCTACATCAGAACGATCTCTGGCATCAGCGACTCTCCCATCTCAATTTCAAAGACCTTAACAAGTTGCGATCAGAAAACTTGGTCAAAGGACTTCCCTCGTTCAGATATCACAAAGAGCATCTTTGCTCGGCATGTGAAATGGGAAAGATAAGAAAAGCATCTCATCGGACCAAACACATAGCCTCAACCTCCAAACCTCTCGAACTCATTCATATGGATCTGTGTGGTCCTATGCGCACTCAGACCATCAATGGGCGAAGAAATGTGTTGGTTATTGTGGATGATTTCTCGCGCTACACATGGACCAAATTTCTCAGAACCAAGGATGAAACTCCAGGTCTAATCATTGAGTTTATCAAAACTGCACAAAACCTCTACCAACTAAGTGTCCAAATCATCAAAACTGACAATGGGACAGAATTCAAGAACAAAAAACTCAGTGACTTCTATGCATCACTTGGAATCACCCAACAGTTCGCAGCGGCAAAAACACCTCAACAAAACGGTGTAGTTGAGCGCAAGAACAGAACCTTAGTTGAAGCAACTCGTACACTCCTTATCCACTCTGGACTACCTCACTTCTTGTGGGCCGAAGCAATGAACATAGCCTGCTTTACTCAAAATCGTGGCTCCCTTCACAAGAGATTCAATAGGACTCCCTACGAGTTGATAAATTGCAGAGTGCCGGACGTCTCTTTCCTGAGAGTCTTTGGATGTAAATGCTACGTAGCAAACGATCGTGAAGATAGAGGCAAACTCAACCCAAAAGCATTTGAAACACTGGTGGGATACTCGACATCCTCCAAAGCCTATCGAGTATACCTCAAGGAGAAAAGATCGGTTATGGAAAGCATTAATGTAACGTTTGATGAAGTAGACCAAGTAGCTTCTGCACAAATCAGTCCACAACCCGAACTTCTACGAGATTTGACAAAGGATCAACCAAGCACCTCCTCCGTGGGCGAAACTTCAAAATCCAATACGTTGAGCGACATGGAACTCGATCTCTTATTCGAGGATCTCTTCTCTAGGCCGTCGTCGCCCACCGCTTCAACAACTTATGTAGCACCAGGAAATAATGAGTTTGCAGTTACTAGCAATGACAATTCCCCTCCTACGATGGAAAATCTTCACATTGATGACGACAGTGAACTCCCAACTGATACTGAGATCATCTCCAGCTCAGCAGCTGAAACCCCTCCGTCCTCTGATTCGACAATAGAAATTTCTTCGGGAGAGTCAGTACTACCTCAACCTGGAGAAGAAACGGAACATCAGGCTGATCAAAGTGAAGAAGCAATACACGATACAAATGCAGCTGGATCATCACAACCTAATACAAGAAAGTGGACCCGAGCACACCCAAACTCACAAATAATTGGGGACCCTTCCACTGGTGTAACAACTCGAGCATCAACGATAAATGAAAGCCTCTATTCCTACTTTCTCAGTCAAAAGGAGCCCAGCAAAGTGGCTGAAGCACTCGCCGACCCAGACTGGATAATCGCAATGCAGGAGGAAATCAATCAGTTTGAAAGATTGAAAGTCTGGAATCTAGTACCTAGACCGGCTGGGAAAACTATCATAGGGACTAAATGGGTGTTTAAGAACAAAAAGGACGAACAAGGAGTTGTTGTCCGAAATAAAGCCAGGCTGGTTGCAAAAGGATACAATCAACAGGAAGGAATCGACTATGATGAGACATATGCTCCAATCGCAAGAATTGAAGCCATCAGGATTTTTCTAGCTTTCGCTGCACACAAGAAGTTTTTGTATCTCAGCCTGAAGGTTTTGTGAGCGAACAACTCCCAGACCACATCTATAGACTCGATAAAGCTCTCTATGGACTTAAACAAGCTCCCAAAGCCTGGAAAGGTTCTCTCGGATTTTCTCATCTCCTCCGGCTTCACAAAAGGGAAGATTGATACGACTCCATTTATCAAGAAGGACGGCTCTGACATTATGCTGGTTCATATCTACGTCGACGACATCATCTTTGGCTCGACGCAAGAATGTGCAGGAATTTTGGAGACCTATTGAAGCAAAAATTTGAAATGAGTATGATGGGCGAACTAAGCTTCTTCTTAGGCCTCCAGGTTAAACAGCTTCACGATGGAATCTTCATCAGTCAATCCAAGTAGATTCACGACATACTCAAGAAGTACAACTTGGACAACTCAAATGCTGCCAGCACCCCCATGTCCACCTCATGCAAACTTGATGCAGATTCATCAGGAAAATCTGTTAACCAAATGATTTATCGAGGCATGATAGGATCCTTGCTTTATCTCACGTCCAGTCGACCTGACATCATGTTCGCCACGTGTCTCTGTGCTCGCTTTCAAGCTGATCCAAAGGAGTCTCACATGCTCGCCGTCAAGAGAATTTTCAAATACCTCAAGGGAACTCAGAATCTAGGTCTATGGTACCCAATGGAGTCAAACTTCGAACTCGTAGGATACACGGACGCCGATTACGCGGGATGCAAGCTGGACAGAAAGAGCACCTCTGGAGCCGCTCAATTTCTCGGGGGTAAACTCGTAAGCTGGTCATCCCGAAAACAAAATTGTGTCTCAACTTCGACAGCAGAGGCAGAATATGTCGCTACTGCAAGTTGTTGTTCACAAATTTTGTGGATGAGAACCCAGCTACGAGATTTTGGCATAACGTTAAATCGTATTCCCATTTTAGTGACTCAAAAAGTGCTATTGCTATAACAAGTAATCCAGTACATCACTCATTCACAAAACATATAGACATTAGATATCACTTTTATCAAGGAACATGTAGAACAAGGTACAATCGAAATGCATTTTGTTCACACAGATCTTCAACTTGCTGACTTATTCACTAAGGCATTGGATGAAATGCGATTCCAATTCTTGGTATCTAGGTTAGGCATGTTGAACCGTAAGACATGATCGATTGTCCCTACATGAACCTGGTATTGTGTAAATAAGTCACTTAATTCTACTCTATATGTTTATATGTATATGTTGAAAATCCTACTATCATATCTAGGGGGAGTCCCATAAAAATTTATGCATGGATCTAGGGGGAGTCTTAAAAATTATGCACTAATCTAGGGGGAGTCTTTGAACACCTTGCACAAATTAAGGGGGAGCTTCTATGATTTTTCATCAAATTTTCCTTCAAATCGAATTGTAGAGTAAAATCTTGGGATAGTCATTTCTAATTATCGTAAGTCAAAATTTTTCTCGGCGAAACTCATTTAAATTCGATCGAAATTGAATATTCAAGTATTTAAAATCTTTTCTTGGCGAAACTGAGAATCGTCCGAAACTCATTTAAAATTCCATCGAAACTAAAATATTCAAATACTTAAAATCTTTTCTCGGCGAAACTGAGTATCGCCCGAAACTCGTTCAACTTCTATCGAAATTAAAATACTCAAATTTTTAAAATCTTTCCTCGGCGAAACTGACTATCGCCCGAAACTCTTTCGATCGAAACTGAAAGTTTTAAACCCTCTTATAATTTTACACGGCAAAACAGATTATCGCCCGAAACTAATTCAATTCGATCGAAACTAAAATTTTAACCCCTTTATCATTTTTACTCGGCGAAACTGAGACTCGCCCGAAACCATTATTGATCGAAACTCATCTCATATATATAGTGTTTCGCCCGAAACTCAGTCATTTCTCATTGCCTCTCCCAAATCTACTTCCAAAATTTCTCTGCAATCGCACTCAAATCTCATCACTTTCCATCACAAATCCAGTTTCTTTCACTATTTTTTCAGTTCGACACTTCTTATCGGTAAGGAAAATAACTCAATCTGCAATTTTTAACTGATATCTTTCCTCTTTTTGCAGGATTCACAGATTAGGGCTTGAACACAGTTCGCCCGAATCGCACCTAAATTACGTTTCGATTGAGAACTCCTTTTTGATTCAATTTCAAATTAACAATCGTCGATCTGTTTTTACTGTAGCTTGACCTTCGCCCGAAACTGACTTACAATCAGATTTTAATTTTAAAATCGCGTGATTCAAATACTTTCGATCGAAACTGACTTTTATAATTATACTATGATTTACTCAGGACTTTCGATCGAAACTGACCTTTAATTAGAACTTGATTTAAATTTCGAGCGATTCAGGACTTTCGATCGAAACTCACTCTTAATTAGAACATGACTTAAATTTTGAGCGATTCAGGACTTTCGATCGAAACTGTCTTTTAAGTATAAAAGAACTATGATATGAATCGCACGATTGAACACTCTTGCCCGAAACTCAATAACACTGCGATTTGAGTTGTAAATTGAATCTTGGCCGAAACTGACTTACAATGTCGCCGATTGATTGACTCAATTTCAATTATTCTTCCTCTCGGCGAACTTTATTCAAAATTTTTATCAAAATTTCTCTAAGTCTTAAAGTATTACCAAATTTGACGTTGACCCACATTGTACATTATCTTTCCTAGCGTTCTAATGGTTAGATCCTACTAATCCTTTGATCTTATATTAAGATATACTAAAATGGTGCGACAGATTGATGAGGTTTTTGCTTCAAAGGACTGGGCACAGAGAACACCCAACAACCTCCAACTAGACTTTAACAACACCCCGTGCCTAGATCCTATTATTGTCAAAATTCTAGCAAATCACCCTCTGAAAATAGCCCTCAATATCATCGAGTGTGTCCCAGAGTATACATCCAACAATTCTGGTCCACTCTTCAAAACACAACAAATAACCCAAAAACAATCCGTCTCTCCGCTAAAATCGACAACACCATTGTCGTTTTTACCCCAGCCATTCTTCGCTCCCTACTAAACCTATCATACTCACTACTGTATGATCCTCATCCATCTAACGATGATCTGATCCGAGACTTCCTATTCATGGGCCACAAACCAAACGCCCAAAACTCCATTCACCTCCCTGACTTCACGCTTGATCATGAGGCCATGATCATACCAGATCATCTCATTCGACTCCTCGATCCAACTGAGCCGGAGCTCCTAAAATACCTACGAGCCAACAACCTTGATGATGTTCCCATGGTTCAACACATTCAAGTTGAACCTAACCCAGGGACAAGCAAACCCTCACAGCCAAATATAGGTCTAGGAAGCTCTTCATCCCCATAGCCAAAACAAAAGAGAAAATCCAAAGGGGATGACAGAAGCAGTCAACAGGAACGGCGTACAAAACAGAAACACGACCGTATTCCTCCGTCCACTAGTCCACAAATAAGCCGGACCGAGCCAATAGGTGCAGGGGATGACTTTGTCTTCCCCCGAGTAGAAGTCGCGACATCGGGTCCAATCGCGCAAACTACCCTCCCTAGCCACTCAATCATCTCCCAACAGATGATTGTTTCACATACACACGAGGTGCCACGTCATCCATCACCACCTCGCTCGGAGGGGGTAGATGTATTAAGCAGTCCTCAGCCTCAGACTGCACCTTCCTTGGTCACGACTAGTCCAGTGCCCTCACCATCCATAACTTTCCCATTTTCTCGGACACTTACTTTAGTTTCTACACCTCTAGATCTTAGTGATCTAGACAGAACGCTCCATAATGTTTCCGTACTAGAGTCTAGTACGGAACAGAGCGGAAGACCCAACGTAGTCAACATCACAGCAGCTACGGACTTGGGCCATCGATCTGAGCCTGTCTCAGCTTTGATGTCAACGGTGAGTCAGAGTGGCCCCGGTTTTTCAAGTCCTGTGCAAACAGGCGGCACATCGGTACCTTCTACTGATGTTGTGACGACGGAACGTCTTCGTGACTCCGCCAGCTTATTTTCCCCCTTCGTGACGGAGGCCAGACTGAATGATCGCCTCGCTGCGTTCGCAAAAGATCTCGAGGACTCCATCATGACCCAGGTGTACAGCGCAATTGGTACATCCTCTCGAGACAAAGGCAAAGCCCCCGTCGCCGAAGAAGCACCTACTCATGCCGATCGCTCTCCTGACTCTGACGGCAGCCCGTGGAACGTTCCAATCACGGAACTCATCGAAGTCCTACTGGCCAGACTCCGCACGGCACCGAAGCTCACCGACTATGAAGCGGAAGTCCTCAGACGTCTCGAGCTTCCGTTCACCTGTCGAGGCGAGGCCCAGACATCGCATCAACCACGTGACGACCCAGACGGAGGGGATCGTCCCGAGGGGGAGAAGACACGAGACACCGGACCTCAACCTCAACAGTCGCAGCCTAGAGCCACCCAAACACCTACTAGAACAAAATCACCTACACCCACACAAACAAAAAAATCTACCCGAACTACTACCAAAACAACCCAACAGCCCTCCTCACCAGCTATGAGCCTATCTCTTCCTCCTCCCATAAGCCAAAGCAGCCCTTCGATATCTCCATCATCTCCCATCATATCCCTTCAGTCAAATGAACAAATCATATCTCTCGAAACACTTTACAACCCACACACAACGGTAGAAAAATACATCTTCAACGACGACTGGTTAACAAAGATGATGCATCCAGCCTTGGCTAAGGGCTTACTGGATAATGGCAGATACTTCCTGATGAAGGCAAACGTTAGCTTGGCCCTTATCGACGATGATGAACTCGAGGACTTCCAGAACTTCCCGAGCTTCTCAAACACGCCGTCGTCGATGAGGAGTGCCCCCCCTCAAAGTCGAGGATAGGAGAAGAACAGAAACCACCGTGGGAAAATGTCAAAGTGATTGCTCCATATCAAGAAGAGATACGGAGGAGAATCTGGAGGAAGGAAGATAGGATCAAGAAGTTAGACGAGCTTGATCTAAGAGGCCTAACTCGTCTCCCGAGACCAACCGCTGTATGATACCTGCTATCTCTTCGTAGAGGGCTTGTGTGGAGAGGAAAAGATACTAATGTTGATACTCTTAGAAGAGAAGAGAAGGAAAAAGCCAGAATCAGCAAAGTCTTGGGAGTACGGCGAGGTCGTCTTGATTTCTATGAATATCCTATCTACAAAGTGCAGCGAGAAGATGGAACGGTCGAAGAACTGACTGAAGGTGATCTTTCCTACATCAGAGGTGAAGACGTTGATCAGATACTGGGAAGCTTCAGATTTCTTGGAACACTTCAGAATCCAGACTTAAAGGTGGGATACGTCGCTCTTAAGCGATTCATGATGCGCCAAATCAAATTCAATACGACTCACGACCTTCAAATGGCGGTAGAAAGCAACATGAGGAGGGTGAATCTCACGAAACCATCCTTCGAAGTCCCCGACCCAAGTCTTGGTGAAGGCCACATAATCGACAACGATTCATCAGTGGTCTACATCAACTACAAGGGAGAAAAGGGGCTGATGAAAACATCAGAGATTGCCAAATTCAGCGATGGAACGCTGCTGATCATTCGATGCAAACTCGGAAGGATTCTGGAGCAGCTAAGGTTCGAAGAAGCAGAAGTCCAGGAGAAATACGAGAAGCTGATCAACGTCATCTCAGATTGATTATCTTTACGAAGAACGCTGCGATCATACGAGTTCAGACTTGGACTCAGGAAATCAGTCTATGCAGTGGAGAAACCCAAGAAGAAGACACCAAGGACGCCAAAGCGAAAAGGATGCTAAGGGGGAGATTGTTAGGAATATTTTGTAGCATCCTTTAATTTATGTAATCTTGGGTTTATATGTTTTAGTTAATGGGTTGATGTAGTTTGGGGAGACTTGTGATATTTTGTAAGAGTTAAGGACTGGGCTTTAATATACCAAATACTTGTAGTATATAAAGCCCCAACTTACCCTAATTAGGGTTTATCAAAAGAAATCAAAAGGTAAGCCACCTTGTACTTTTCCATAGAAATACACACACTAACACGCACTCAAGGTGTTCTTCAAGGTTTAATCATTCAACCATTTCTTTTGATTCTTGTTTGGTAATAAAAGGGCCAACAATTTCACGCAAGATATAGCATTGAAGTATAGAAAACACACAGCATAGAGCATGTGAAAGCACATAGGAGCACATAAAGCACAGATTACGGAAGATTCAACATGCCTAATTTCCGACAAGGAATTGGAATCGTTTTTCATCCAGAGCCTTGGTGAAAATGTCAGCTAGTTGATATTCCGTGTTCACAAAATACATGTCAATGGTGCCTTTTTCTACGTGATCTTTCATAAAGTGATATCTAATGTCTATGTGTTTTGTGCGTGAGTGGTGAACGGGATTACACGTAATCGTAATGGCACTTTGGCTATCGCTATTGTAGAATACTATTTGTAATTGTGCTTGATTTCATTAGTTGTCCTTGTAATTAGGGGCGTTTTGTATAGTAGTCCTTAGATTAGGACTAGTTTGATATTTATACCAAGTTTGTTTGGTATAAATACTTGTATGTCAATTGAGCTTAATAGAGAAAGTTTTGAGAATTGATCCGAAGGGCTTGCAATTTGATTTCTAGAGAGAGAAACAACAGTAACTTTCTCACTCTACTCGAATTCTCTCTCTTGTTCTTCATTTGAGTTTTTCGATCGAATTCAATTGCTTATCTAAACGATCGAATTACTATGAATTCTAGCCTAGGATCTTAGAGTTGTTAATCGTAGGACCTAACAATTGGTATCAGAGCAGATTCGTTCTGTTTTGAATCGAAAATTGTTAGAATTGGATCGAAAATCATTTTCTGGTTACTGTTCATCGAAGAACAGTTTGGCGCGAAAACCTTTTTCGATCCAATAGCTTAATTCTGTGCTTAATTGACTTGAATTTGGTGTTTCTGTGCTTGTTTGAGTGTTAGATCATCATTGCGACTAGTTCTGTAGCAGTTTGAACTTCGATTTTTAGGATTGAATTGCTTCTGCGTGTTACTGTTTGCGAAGAACATGAGAACACGTTCTGATTTTGATCAAATTAGATATATTTTGCTTCGTAACGTGTTTAATTGCTTGTTCGTGCGTGATTAGTACTTAAATTGCGAGCAATTGCCTCAAATTTCACTATCTGATTCTTTGTTTTTGCTCGAATTAGTGTTAATCGTATTCTGTGAATTTTTCTCGATTGCTCAAATTTTTCTCGCTAAGTTTTGCGATCGGATTAGTTTCTCGATCGATAAACCTAGCGCGAGAATTTTTCTCGGTCAGAATACGAAGTCAGCGCTAGAATCGTCATCAGTAGAAATGATTTTAGTTAGAAATATTTCTCGAGCATTATACAGCGAAAAACTTTTTCGAGAGAGACTTATTTTGACTTTGCATGCGTAAAAACTTTCACTCGAAAAACTTTTTCAGTCAAACTTTTTAACGTTTGACCAGGCGAAAATCGTTTACACGCGAGAAATTTTTCTAGTCAACGGATTTATTTTGACTTGTCGAGAAACTTACTAACGTACTGTTTCTTTACAATCGAAATAAATTCACGATCAAGAAATTTTTCTCGACCGAATGATTTTGAGCAATTTATCTCGCTCGTAAAATATCTCGCTGACGAAATTTCTCGCACGAGAACAGTACTCAGTACACTATCTCGACGGAATTAATTTCGATCAAACTTTAAGATTGAATCGAAAATAATTCTCGATCTAATTTTCGAATCAAACGCTACTAACGAATTTTGTCACTTGTGAAGCACATTACATCATCTTCAACCTTCAAAACAATTAACGAAGATCCTTCAACAACTCGACTACAATACAAACATGGATGCATACTCACTCGGAAATGACAACCATCCGCCGATCTTGCAAAGAGGCGAATACACAGTATTGAGAAGCCGCTTTCTGAATTTCATTGCTCTAAAGGATCAAGCCGAAAATCTACTGAAGTCCCTTGAAGAGGGACCGGCACAGTTCTGGGTTCATGTACCCGGGGAGGAAACAGCTACTCCAGCAATTCCAGCTTCTAGGCGACTAAAGGAGCCTAGAGAATACTCTCTGGAGGAAAGAGCTCGAGCTAAGGCTGATCTAGTAGCCACGAATACCCTTATGCAGGGCATCCCCAACGATATATACAGACAAATCGACAGCCTTACCTCGGCCAAAGGGATGTGGGATGAGCTGCATAGGATGATGCAAAGGACGGAAGTTGGCATAAAGGCCAAGAAGGCGAACATTCTCACTGCTTACGACTCATTCAAAGCAAAGCCGGAGGAGAGTCTAAACGAGATCTACCAACGATACCTCACTCTTCTCAATGAAATGAGGAAGATAGAAATAACAAAGACAAACATGGAGACAAACATAAGATTTCTATCCTCTCTGCCCACGGAATGGAAGAAAATATCCACTCAAATACGACAAAACAAAGATCTAGAGGAGTTGGATGTCCATGCCGTGTTCGATAATCTCGCTCAGCATGAGGAGGATATCCGCGAGATTACCAAAGAGCAGAAAGGCAAACAAACCGATGACACGGTTGCCTTAGTTTTGGAGAAGAGGAACACAAGGTCAAGAAAGGAAAAGATCGTTAGGCCACCTTCATCATCAGAGTCGGAAGAGGAATCGGACTCCGACATCGAGCCGAACATGAAATCCCTTGGAAAACAGTTAGCTCTCATTGGGCAAATGATGAGCAAGAAATACTTCAAGAAGAAGTCTTCAACCTCAGCCAATAGACTTCGGACTACAAGCTCCAAGAACAAAGAACGTGCTCCGGAGAGTTCCGAGGTCAAGAATCCCAAAGAGACTAACAAATGTTTTAACTGTGGCAAAGCAGGTCACTTCGCCAGAGAGTGCACTCTCCCGAAGAAAAGAGATGCAAACTACTACTCCAGGAACCTTCAATTGACAAAACAGAAAGAAGCCGGAGTAGCTCTCATGGCTGAACAGGACCAATGGCTCGAGGACACGCCAAACTCCGAAGAAGAGAACTTAGCCCTCATGGCCCGTCTCGACAACGAATTGGACGCCGAAACATCCACTCGTACGGACGACGACAACGCATCCACGTCTTCAAATGAGGTAGTCACTCCTTCCACATTATTGACCATGTTAGAATCATATCAAAAGCAATATGCTAACATGAAACGTGAACAGAAAAGTATAAAGGAAGTAGAGAACGAACTTGAGAGAGCTCAGGAGAAGATAGATAGTCTCGAACAAGAACTTAGGAGCTCTAGTGCAAAAATAGATGTACTTACCAAGAGCCTCCATTCTAGAGAGACTAGTCAACCTCAACTCGGACAACAGAGCAAAAAGATTAAGGAATTAGAAGATAGGCTAGCAAATAACTACAATTGCTTGGTTAGAAATCTCAACGAGAAAGCCATTTTAAATTGTAGGATAACCGAAGCTACCTCTAAGATCACTAACTTAGAAGCTCAATTAGAAACATCGAATGCTAAGATTAGTGAGCTTAGTAAGGATTTCGATGCCTGTCAAGCCGCAAAACTAACCGTGGAAAAAAATTACGCTCTCCTAGGTGAGGAACGCAAGAAACTATATGCCAAAGTAAAGAAATTAGACGATATAGTTACGCGTAGGGGACAGTCCGAACAGACGATATTTTTGAACAAGCCCAAGGATATAGAGTTCTATAATCCTATAGAAGTCATAGGTTTCACTAACCCGTGTGTTTTACAAAAGAAAGAAATATATGATGTTAAACACATGCGCTTAGGAATAACCTCTCTTAGAAATTTTACTGAATCGTCTTATGAAAATACTTTCGATTCATCCATTAGACAAGGTCCACATGGTCCAGAAATCCCCTTTGACTACGAAGAAGTAAATGAAAGGGACAAAAATAGGAAAGAAACTCTAACACCTGTCTGCAATTTAGTTCAAATTCTACCTCCTGATTCTCGAACACACCACGAGGAAGTTAAAACCATTAATTATAAAAATTCTCTCTACAAACCCCCTATCATAAAACAGATAGAGGAGTCACAGGCAAAGTTAGAAAAAGAATGAGAGAATTTCGAAGCTGAAAAGAAAAAATTCTTTAAGGAGATGGAAAATCTCAAGGCTTCCTCGTCCCCCCAAACTACCTCTCACGCTATTACAAAAAGCGTGAAAAATGAAAAATTGCCTTTGAAAGATAAATATTGTAAAAATAATTCTGTTAAGAGTGCTATGACTAGTTTCACTTTACCTACGTCTACAGGGAGCGTAGCGTCAGCACTAAAAACAAAGGCGAGAGTGTCTAGCACTAAAATAAAGAAGGAGCCATTAGACTTAAATGTTTCTGAGCATGCTACTCCTTCTGTTACAATAAAAGACACTCGTAGAAATAAAAGAGCTATTTTCACTTTTAAGATAATTGCTTCTACTTATTCACTTCAGCCAATCACCTTTAGAAGCACCAACTTCGAAATAGGCTCTACGTCAAAAATTAATCATTCTGAAACAAATGCCACTAGGAAGACACGTAGGAAACAAGATCCAGCCATAAAGAAAGCTTATGGCGCCGTACATGAATGTACTCACCTAAGGTATCCCGTAGAAATTAAATCCCCCAAGCACCTTAGGAGACTATCACAAGAAAATATCTTTTCCTCAGTCAAACCCTCCAAAGCATTTGTACGTGCTGAAATTAATCTTCCCTGTAAGGTTCAACCCAAGTGGGTTACTAAATCTCCGCCTAGGACGACAAAAGCCAAAAGAGCCAAGTCTCCTATAGAGGCAAAACCCAAACCCACTTTTTCAAAAGTGCAATGGGTTATTAAGACTCTTCCGAAAATAGATTTAGGAGTCATATCTGAACCCAAAACTAAATCTGCTAATCCGAGAGGACCCATGTTTAAGTGGGTACCTAAAGCTCTCTAAATTGTCTTTGCAGATCCATCATGTGTGGTACCTCGACTCTGGTTGCTCCACACACATGACTGGTAGTCAAGAGCTGCTGAGCAACTACAAAGACCGACCAAACGGCAAAGTCAGATTTGGGAACAACGATTCAGCCCCGATTCTAGGACTTGGGGATATCACTCTGAAAAATCTGACCATCAAAGATGTCTCGTACGTCGAAGGCCTCCGCCATAACTTGTTCAGCATAGGCCAATTCTGTGACAAAGGATTCCAGGTGGTCTTCCATGCTGACCGGTGCAGAATTTTGGATAGTCAGGACACAGAACGCCTTCAAGGACTTCGGAGATCCAATCTTTACACGATCAACCTGACGTCTGTGCGGCCCGCGACAGCTGTATGCCTCATTTCTCAGACTGATTTACAGAGGAACAGCTTATGGCATCAACGATTGTCTCATCTGAATATAAAAGCTCTCCAACGCCTTTCTACGAGAAAGTTGGTACACGGTCTTCCAACTATACTACTACAAAAGGAGCAACACTGTTCGGCATGTCAATTAGGAAAAATGAAGCGAGCATCTCATCACGTCAAGCAAATTGCATCTACTTCTCGACCATTGGAACTAATTCACATGGATCTCTGTGGTCCGATGCAGACTCAGAGTATCAATGGAAGAAAGTATGTCCTAGTGATTGTGGATGACTATTCTCGCTACACGTGGACTAAGTTCCTCCGAACTAAAGATGAGACTGGTGACTTGATCATCAATTTTGTGAACACAACTCAAAATCTGCTGCAACAGACTATTCAAGTTGTTCGAACAGACAACGGCACTGAGTTCAAGAACAATCACCTCAGTGAGTTTTATCAAAAACCTGGAATAAGTCAACAATTTTCAGCCGCCAAAACACCTCAACAAAATGGGGCCGTTGAAAGAAAAATCGAACACTAGTGGAAGCCGCTCGTACAATGCTGATCCAATCGGAACTTCCACACTTTCTATGGGCTGAAGCAGTCAATACCGCTTGTTTTACTCAAAACAGAACGGTGGTTCACAAACGGTTCAACAAGACTCTGTATGAGATTGTGAATAATAGAGTGCCCAACATCTCTTTCCTTAAAGTCTTCGGGTGCAAGTGCTTTGTGGCGAACGACCGAGAGCAAACCCTAAAGCATTCGAAGCTACATTTGTCGGGTATTCTTCAACATCAAAAGCATATCGAGTATACATCAAGTCCAACCGAACTATTAAGGAAAGCTATAATGTCACTTTCCACGAAGTGGCAGAGATGGCTTCTGGTCAATTCAGTCCAGGACCTGTGCCTAACCCGTTGGCTTCTGAAGACAACATTTCAGAACCCGTAATCACTGGTGTGTTAGCACAAAACCAACAGAAGATGGCAACAACTTCAGGATCAGTGTCAGACGAAGCAACGAGACTTGTAGTAGACGACTTGGATTCTCTCTTCGAACTGGTATATCGGTCATACACGCCTACACCAACAATGGATTATCTACCGAACGAGACCGACATACCAAGTTCATCTCACACCTCTACCCCACCCGATTCAGAATTGCCACATAACACCGAAGAACCTACAATGGTCATCGAGGAAGTATCATCTGAGACGATTAATCCAAGTGCAGTATTGGAACTTCCTCAAGAAATTTGATCAATCTGAGACTATAGGCAATCTAGATCCACAGATAGCTGACGCATCGACTTCAGCCTTGCCTTATGAGTGCAAATGGACGAGAGGCCACTCGGTTGATCAGATAATTGGTGATCCCTCGGTTAGTGTGAGGACACGTCGTCAACACAGTCTTTTCAATTGCTTCCTGAGCCAAAACGAGCCTACCAAAGTAGCAGACGCACTTCGAGACCCGGATTGGACAATCGCAATGCAAGAGGAAATCAATCAATTCGAACGTCTTCAAGTGTGGACCTTGGTACCCCGTCCACATGGGAAAACAGTGGCCGAAACTAAATGGGTTTTCAAGAATAAGAAGAATGAAGATGGTGAAGTGATCCGGAACAAAGCAAGGCTAGTTGCTAAGGGATACAATCAACAGGAAGGCATCGACTACGACGAGACTTATGCTCCTGTTGCCCGTATCGAAGCTATTCGCCTCCTGCTGGCTTATGCGGCTTACAAAGACTTCAAAGTCTATCAGATGGATGTTAAAACCGCCTTTCTCAACGGCGTGTTAAAAGAAGAAGTCTACGTCGCTCAGCCGGAAGGTTTCGTTGATCAAGAACATCCCGATCATGTCTATCGCTTGGACAAAGCTCTCTATGGACTAAAACAAGCCACACGTGCTTGGTACGATGTCCTGAGTGATTTCCTCGTGAAGTCTGGATTCATACGAGGAACGATAGACACAACCCTCTTCATTAAATGGCATGACAAAGATCTGATGGTTGTCCAAGTATACGTCGACGACATCATCTTCGGATCAACAAATCCTCGGCTCTGCAAGAAGTTTGGAGACCTCATGAAGAGCAAATTCGAGATGAGTCACATGGGAGAGATGCAATTTTTCTTAGGACTCCAAGTCAGGCAGCTCAATGATGGAATTTTCATCAGTCAGACAAAATACATCAAGGATATTCTGAAGAAATTTCATCAAGACCAGAGCAAGACTCTCAGCACTCCTATGTCACCAAGCTGCAAGTTGGATTCCGATCCCAAAGAAATTTTCTCTACCTTACTTCGAGCCGGCCGGACATCATGTTTGCCACGTGCTTGTGTGCCCGTTTTCAAGCCGATCCCAAAGAATCCCATATGCTCGCGGTCAAAAGAATTTTACGCTACCTTAAGGGCACCTCTACCCTTGGCCTATGGTATCCAAAGGGTACGAATTTTAAACTTATCGGCTACACTGACGCTGACTATGCAGGTTGCCGAATGGACAGGAAAAGCACGTCCGGTGGCGCTCAATTTTTAGGCGAAAAGCTGGTTTGCTGGTCATCCAAAAAGCAGAACTATGTGTCAACTAAGACGGCCAAAGCAGAATACGTAGCTGTGCCAGCTGTTGCTCACATATGCTGTGGATGCGGACACAGCTTCGCGACTATGGGTACAATCTGAATAGTATACCCATATATAGTTATAGTCAGAGTGCAATCGCCATCACTTGCAATCCTGTTCATCATTCACGCACAAAACACATAGACATTAGATATCATTTTATCAAAGATCACGTAGAAAAAGGCACGATAGAGATGTACTTTGTGAACACGGAGTTTCAACTAGCCGACATTTTCACCAAGGCATTGGATGAGAAACGATTTCAATTCCTTGTCGGAAAATTAGGCATGTTGAATCTTCCGTAATATGTGCATTACCTGATCTTCTGTGCTATCACATGCTCTATTCTATGTGTTTTCTATGCTTATTTGTCCTTATCTTGCGTGATAAAAAAAATAAATAATAAATAAAAAAAATAATAATAATAGCATATATATTTCTATATAATATAAAGGGGTATGACGAAATCCTTTAGGATGCTTTGATCTAAAGTCACTTAGAATTTTACCCCGACATGCGATCGATTTAATTGCTTAATTTTGTCAGTCTAAGTCGCATTCTTGTGTCTAAAGGTCATTAGGTTGCTCCACTAGACACAAAGCCACTATAAATGTGAGGATTTAAGCCTTGTTATTTTTTTTCTTTCTTTGGATCTATTTCTCGGGTGAGTGACACATCAATTGCTTGTCTTAACTAGTGATACTTGGCCTCATACTCATCTTGCGTTAGATCGTTAGGAAAATGATAAGGAAGTTTAGGATATTCCTCATTCGGCCTTATATAAATTCCCTCACTTTAGCCCTTAGTCATCCACTTTGAGCCTTCTCCGACGTCCTTTTCTTCATTTAAAACCCATTCCCAGCTTTCAACCGAACTTTATACTCTTCGAATGGTTGTTCAAACGAGAAAAGGAAGGGGAGATAACAAAAGAAAAAGTAAAATGATGACAAAAGAAGGCATTGCTCAACGCGCAAAAATCAGACCAAAGGAACCGGCCTTCCGACTACCTTGTAGAAAGTGGCATGGATCCTACTGTGAACTTCTCCAACGATAATCTCGTACGCTCGTCAGAACGGCTGGAAGAGGAGCACCACGAAGTGAACTTCTCCAACGATAATCCGGTCTTATATCGGGAAACGAGAAGAGGAGTGCAGCCTCGGGTACGAACTCCATAACCGAGAACTTATCCAAATTGATAATCTCTGAAACCTCAATAGGGATTAAGAGAAGAGGAGCTCAGTATCGGCCCGAGAACCAACAAGAAGAACTTCGCCTACAATAATCTCCTAGAGCCTCATGGAGAAGCGGAGCTTCAGCTTGAGCATAACATAAAAAGGGATAGTTATTAAAAGAAAAAGAGGGAGAAAAGATTGAAAAGAAGAAAGACGCCGAAAAAAAAGGGAGACGGACGTAGGATTGGAAGACGGTGAAGAGATAAGCTCATTTTCCTTTAAATTCCTTCCGTTCTAAGTCCTAGCCAAATTATAAACCTTACAACCCTTTGATTCCACATAGACGGTCTCTCGCTTAGGTGAAATGATTAAAAAATGCCTCGATCACAGGTAAATTGACTAAAAATTGCTTGTGTTGACTTGAGTGATAAAATATAAAAATCCCAAGATAGCTAATTGAGAGCAAGAGCGAACCTAGTTAGAGCTATCGAAATGGACCAGTCTATGGACTTAGGACTTTAGTTTGACGACATGACTTGACGGCATTTTCTTCTTTCAAATGTCTCGTAAAATTTTAGGCGTGACGATTGCTCGAAGCAGAATAATCTGACCCCATAAATAAATAATAATAATAATAATAAATATATATATACATATATATAATAATAAATAAATAATAAATAATAAAATTCGCACATTTTGACATGAAATATTATGTTTCATATGCGTTGAATTGAATAAATGCGAATTTCTTTAGTGTATCGCACATTCTAAATGCAATTATAGATTGCATTGGTACTGAATTGTTTAAATGCGATAAATTGTTTTTTTTTCCACCTTCACACAATATTTTGAAGTACATGTTTCGGGGACCATGTATATGTACTTACTTGGTAAAATTTGTGTGTTATATGCTCGTGACTTGAACTGATTTAAATATGACTGCATAATTAGTCAATTCTTGTGCATCATTTGAAGGGAGCAAGTATAAAAATCGTGGTTTAGCTCCAAATATTTTTGACGTTTTTCTCTGAGTATTTCAGATCTCTCAAAATTAAGAAGTAAGACGTCGACACTACAAAGAGAGGAGCTAGACACAAGACCAGATATTTCAAAGATAACATTGCCAAAATTAATTGTTGATTAACTCCATTACTACTAACGTTTATCTCTAAGTGGTACAGATTTTTCAATTTACGCCAGGGGAGCTAGACGTTACTACACAGAAAAATACAGGGAGTTAATTGCATTTATTTTAGTTACTAAGAGGGAGCCTTACATTGGGTTTTATTTTGAAATAGGGGACAATCTGAAATTTCTTAGAGAACTTACCATCGAGAAACTGGATATTTGAATTAATTCACAATCTAAAGTTTCTCGATCGTAAACAGTGTCGGGATCGATTTTGATTAACTGCGATAATTTGCGATCGAAAAATTAGAATTTTTCGTGTGCAAATAGTAATGGGCCTGATCCCTTATATCGCAAAATGTCAAATCACAAGCCCGGCAACAAATTAATGCTAGTTAATAAAAGTTTAACTTTTGTCAGTCGAAAAATTTTTTCTCACGCAAAACCTAATCGACAGAAATTCTCTCACGCAAAACTTTCTCAGACGATACAAAATCCTTCAAAAATCTTCTAATTTTTCACTTCAAATCGTCTGATTAAGGTAGAAATTCGATTCAGTTAACGATTGCGAATGTTATAACTTGATTTGCATTTACATTCTGTAGTTTTTCGCATGATTAGTTAAGATTTTTCGACTGTTCTTCAAAAACGATTTAAACGTATACTGTTTCAGTGAATCTAGGCATGTTTCTTGGATTTTCTGAGTTAAATGCCTGATTGTTTAGATAGATTCGATGTCTTTGATGAAACAGATAGCGTAAGTCGTTGGAAAATTTCCATCTGTGATGATAAAATGAGTTTCGATGAAACTGGGTTCTTTGAAGGTTTGAAGCTGTCGAAGAACTTTGTCGATCGCAAATAGACTTAATTGAATATTCAATTCAATCGAGATATATTTGTGACGATTTAGTTTTCGATCGCAAAATTTTGATTTAGTCATCAAGATAGAAAATTTTGACCGAAAAAAAAATTACTTACCATCGAGAAATCTAATTAGGATTTTTGAGAGCGAAAAACTTAAGCACTGATTAGACAATTTAGATGCAAATTTTATCGAGCGTAAAACTTACTATCGCAAAATAGAATTTTCGATTTAATTTCAATTTGACTAGTCTTTCGTTGACTAATTTTTCGATAAAAATATATCGCAGCGAAAAACTTCTACTTTCAATCGAAAATCACATTCCGCTCGACAAATTTCAAATCGAAAAATTTTATTCAATTGAGGAAAATTTTTTGATAGTAAATTTACCTGAGACGTAATTTCTCGATCGTAAATTTACACGGAATTTTTCTCGATCGTAAAATTGATCGACTACAGTCTAGATTTCAACTTCAACACTTAGAAATTTTTCTCTAAGTCTTTTACACTGTAGCGAAAATTAGCGAATAAAATTTCCCGATCGAAAAATGACACGGAAACGTTTCAATTGAAATCAGTGTATAGGAAATCAAATTGCAATTCAATTTTGTCGACCGAAAATTTTCTCGGCATGAACAGTGACTTACTGATTTACCACTTAGCGGAATTTCGAACCATTTTTCATGCGACAAATATTTCATTCGAAATTACATTCATGCCATCACGATTTTTGAAATTGAACATACAATATGCATTTGATATGATTTTTATTCAAAATTCATCGAACATGCTATTAGTTGCAATATTACTATAGTTTGATGAAATTTATTCATATTTCGACTGAAAATAAAATTGAACTAATGAACTTTTATATATCTTATATTTCAGATGGATCGTTACCCAAGATACAACCACATATATGATCACAACCTTTATCTAAAGGTTCAAGATACGAACTTCCAGCTCGATCTGAGCACATTTCGGTGCCCGGACGAGATCATCGTATCCATCCTCAGAGGCCACCCCATCGGGCATGCGTTAACGGTCACCGCATCGGTGCCGATGGTCTATCTCCAGCAGTTCTGGGGATGCATACAAGGAGCCGTAGCAGATGGGACATTCTCCTTCATGACCCAAATCGGGACGCGGCATATTCACATGAGCAAGAGCCAGTTTGGCATGATACTGGACTTGCCCCACAACGACAACTACGACCCGCTCCCGACCGACGCAGAGATGATTCAGGACTTCCTGCACATGGGATACCAACCGCCGCTTACAAGATTAGCTCAGGTCCAGAGCAGCGGTATCCCTCACCCCTGGAAGACACTGTTCGGCATAGTGAACAAGTGTCTGTCACCCAAACACGCTGGATTCGACAAGGGCAACGGCAACATACTGCGGATCTTTCACGGCCTCGCCTTCGCCAGAAACTACGACTTTACACAGCTAATCTGGAATGATCTAGCTGAACAGATTCGGTTGAAGGAGAACCGAAGGTCGAAGAACGTGCCCTATGCTCGATGGTTCAACGTGATCATCAGGGAGTTCATGGAGCTACATGTAGAGAACATCCCCCAGCTACCTCCTGGTGGAAACTATCAGCCGCCAAGGCTTAAGTTTTTCCACAACCCACGGCTCACGGACCTGGACCAACCGTCGATGCCGATTCCACTCAACTTACTCAGGCTCGCCGACCCCGCGGGAGCTGAGTATCAGAGGTTCTGCCGGGAACACAATTTAACAGAGGAAATGATCAGAGGGCCCCCGGCAGATTACCATGTGATCCCTCCCCAAACCGGAATACCAACCAAGCCCTGACGACGCGATGATTGATGATGTCGCTCAGGAGCTAGCTCAGGAGCCACCATTGGTCGAAGAGCCAATGCCCTGATAGACGTCGTGGCTATGGAAATGGAACTCGAGGCTCCTGACCTCGAATTGCAAGTGGAAGAGCCTGTACATGTTGTCGTGCTCGAAGAAACTTTTGAGGAAGTTCTTCAGCAAGAGGCACAGCCCGAGACAGAAATGGGGCAAAGCTCTCTTCCACCGGTGACGGATCAAGCACCAGAGGACGTCAATCGTGACCTCACTCCTCACACGGCCACCCCGTCTGATACAGAGTCTGACGGGGAAATAAGTCTGATCAGGAGGACTCCCAGAAGACTGAGCATTCAACTGGAGTCTCTCTTTCCGGCCGTCACCGTCGCACCAGATACTACGCTGACCCCATCGACAAGTGTTGCTGGCACTTCTTCGGTCAATCTTGAGCCGCAACCAACTCACGTGGTGTCTGGTTCGCAGGTGCAACCTGAGCCTGCCTTAACACCCATAGAGGCGAATCCTCAGGATTCGACTCGAGGATTGGGTGGAAGTCTCATACAGTCACAACCTCAAGTGACAGTGAGCCAACCCACAGAGTCGGTGTCTACTCAAGGGTTGATAACAGGCGACGTCAGTCGTCCTGGTCCATTTAAGGAGGCATCCGCACCCTTCGTGATGACCGAACAGTTCCAGGCTGCTCTCTCTTCCGCTGTACAGTCAATGGAAGAAAAGATCACAGAGAGAGTACTCCAAGCACTCGAGGCATCCCGAAGAGATACCGGGAAAGCACCTGCCTCTGAAGGCCCTTCGTCACGAACCAACCCCACACCTCCACAACCCACACCCACCGACCCTCTAGCCACTTCCTCCATCCTCATCAACCCATACACAATCCCCATCACCGAGCTCCATGACATTCTCCTCGCCCGTCTGATAGGCCTTTCCATTCGATCGCCGCAGGAAGAATCTCTCTATAGGCGATTGGTGGACCATCCTGAGCCACCGACTGACACCTGCCGAGGCCAAAGCTCCCACTCACGGAGCAGACATGACGATCCTGACGATCAGGACCCTCATGAGGGGGAGAAGAGGCCAAGGACATCAACAAGTGGCCAAGGACAAGGCTCGGGCGCTACGCAGACAAGCGCTGGAGCTGGTGAAACCCAAACACATACCCACCAAACCAAACACAAACCCACCGAACCCAAACACACACCACGCACCGCACCGCCCACATCGACCCACCAACCTTTCACCTCAGGACGCCTCCGTCCACACCACCGATCTACTCAAGCCCCTTGCTTCCGGAAGAAGAAGCAAGTGCTGCAATGCTTGTAGCTCTAGCAGCTACCCAAGCCACTACCTCAGTCGCTCCAGACCAACCGGGACCCTCTGGACATGGTGTCAATCCACACGAAGCCCTAGACAAGTACATCTTCGAAGGACAGTGGATGACCCATTCCATGCCCGAGGAGCATCAAAGACGACGGATTCACGACGTTCGGCGCTTTCTACAACAAGCGTCTATAGACCTCGTAATCATAGAAGACGACGAACTTCAGGAAGGTGAAGACTACCAACGAGACATCCCAAGGCTGTCAGAGTTGATCGCACAACGAGCGGCCTCCCCCACAAGGCAAATGCCAGGGACCGTTCGGATTGACATGCAATGGGAAAACATCCAAATAGAAATTCCCTTCCTAGAAGAAGTTCGTGAGAATATTTGGAGGTCTCCGGACAGAGTGAAGAAGCCGAACGAGTTCGAGCTTAGAGGGATCTCTCATTGGGATCAGCAGAAGAGGATGACCTACCTCTGGATGCTGACCAAACTAGGACCTGATGTTAGGCTGGGGATGACTAAGGCACAAGCCAAAAGCCATTATAAGAGTCTCTCCCCAATATGCCAACTCCTCAGCGTCTACTGTGCAAAAGGAGGACTTCCAACACCTTACTACGTCATTGAAAGAGTGGACAGGACCCGAGAGGAACTGAGCGAGAGCGACCTGCCGTACCTCCCCGCCGATGAAGTGTACCGTCTTTATCAGCTATATGTGGAGAAGTACAAAGGTCCTCAGGGCTTCATCAAGAAAGAAGGCCTCGAAGGGCTCTACCGGTTCATGATGCGCCAAGTCAAGTACTATGCCGCACACGACCTTCAGATGGCTCTGGAGAGCAATATGAAGAAGGTCAACATGACCGCTCCACTCAACAAAGGACCTGAGATCGAAGGGCTTCCCAATAATCACGTGCACATCAGCTCAGTCCTAGGCATCACCTACCACAATTCAATAGCAAAGAAGAATAGGTTGATACTGAAGACTGAGATTCATAAAATTTGCGATGGGACGCTCAAGGTCGTCAGGAAAAACATCGAGCAGAGGTTGGAAGAAATCAATCGAGATACGATGCTGAGGATCCACATGTTCGTGAGAGAACAGCCGCTCCTAATGGAATTGCTTGAAGATATCGAGGAGCGACTGGAGCTTAGGATCACTCTGAGAAACTACGAGCATGCGCTGGGCTTGCGCAGATCATATTACGTCCGACGAGGACAAACGGCGCGGAGACGCAATCAAGCACAAAGGGGGAGATTGTAGAATACTATTTGTAATTGTGCTTGATTTCATTAGTTGTCCTTGTAATTAGGGGCGTTTTGTATAGTAGTCCTTAGATTAGGACTAGTTTGATATTTATACCAAGTTTGTTTGGTATAAATACTTGTAAGTCAATTGAGATTAATAGAGAAAGTTTTGAGAATTGATCCGAAGGGCTTGTAATTTGATTTCTGGAGAGAGAAACAACAGTAACTTTCTCACTCTACTCGAATTCTCTCTCTTGTTCTTCATTTGAGTTTTTCGATCGAATTCAATTGCTTATCTAAACGATCGAATTACTATGAATTCTAGCCTAGGATCTTAGAGTTGTCAATCGTAGGACCTAACAGCTATAAATGGGTATATTATTTAAATTGTACCCATAATCGCGAAGCTGAGTCCGCATCCATAGTATTTGCGAGCAACAACTGGTAGCTGCGACATATTCTGCCTCGGCCGTCGATGTTGAAACGCATTTCTGCTTCTTCAATGACCAGCAGACTAGCTTTTCGCCTAGAAATTGAGCGCCACCGGATGTGCTTTTCTTGTCCATTCGGCAACCTGCGTAATCAGCGTCAGTATAGCCAATTAATTTGAAATTTGTGCCTGTAGGGTACCATAATTCTAAGGTCGAGGTGCCCTTTAGGTAGCGCAAAATCCGCTTGACCGCAAGCATGTGAGAGTCTTTGGGGTCGGTTTGGAAACGGGCACAGAGGCAAGTGGCAAACATAATATACGGGCGGCTGGAGGTGAGATAGAGAAGAGAGCCAATTATGCTGCGATAAAGTGTGATGTCGACCGCTTTTCCAATGGGATCGGCATCCAACTTGCAGCTTGTGGACATAGGAGTGCTAAGAGGCTTGCTCTGATCTTGATGGTATTTCTTCAAAATGTCCTTGATGTATTTTGTTTGACTGATGAATATCCCATCATCGAGCTGCCTTACTTGAAGTCCTAAGAAGAATTGCATCTCTCCCATTTGACTCATTTCAAATTTGCTCTTCATCAAATCTCCAAATCTCTTGCATAGCCGTGGATTGGTTGATCCGAAGATGATACCGTCAACATAAACTTGGACTATCATCAAGTCTTTGTCTTGCCATTTTATGAAGAGGGTCGTATCGATCGTTCCTCAGATGAACCCTGACATCACGTGGAAATCGCTCAGGACATCATACCAAGCGCGTGGAGCTTGTTTTAGTCCGTAGAGAGCTTTGTCCAATCGATAGACATGATCGGGATCGTCTTGATCAACAAAGCTTTCGGGCTGAGCGACGTAGACTTCCTCCTTTAACACGCCGTTGAGGAAGGCGGTCTTGACATCCATTTGATAGACTTTGAAGTCTTTGTGAGCCGCATAAGCCAATAAGAGGCGGATGGATGGCTTCGTTTCGGGCAACAGGAGCATAGGTCTCATCGTAATCAATGCCTTCCTGTTGATTATATCCCTTCCCAACCAATCTCGCTTTATTCCTAATCACTTCTCCATCATCATTCTTCTTGTTCTTAAACACCCATTTCATCCCAATGATTGTCTTCCCATGCGGACGGGGTACTAAGGTCCACACTTGAAGACGCTCGAATTGGTTGATCTCGTCTTGCATTGCTATTTTTTAATCCGGGTCTTTTAGTGCGCCTGCTACCTTGGTTGGCTCATTTTGGCTTAAGAAGCAGCTGATGAGACTGTGTTGATGACGTGTCCGTACTCCACTCGAAAGATCACAATAATCTGATCAACCGGATGTGCTCGAGTCCATTTTCGCTCATGTGGCAGTGCTGAAGTAGATGCATCAGCCATTTGTCGACCAAGATTTCCAATAATTTCAGGTTGTTCATTAGGTTAAGGTAGGTCTGATTCTTCACTTGGATTAAATGATTCTGATGAGACTTCCTCACAGTGTTCTAAATAGCGGTCGGTCGCGCGCGTTGAGGCGAGTAATTGCATAAATTTTCTCTCAAACGCTCTAATGCGTAAAATAAAAAGCGTACGGACTACGGAGCTTCACACTATATTAATATGACGTGGGAGAGAGTTATTGGCTATACCAATGTACTTAAACGACGTGACCAACATATTTGATTTATGTTTTTCAATTTTTTTCTAACTTATTATTACTTCCACCAAATCATAAAAAATCGATTATTTAATGTAATTTATGTGGTAAAAATAAATAAATTTGTCTAATTTATAATTTGTTTAACAACGATCAAAATGACATGCATATCTTATATTATTTGATATCGATTTAAATTATTTTTAAAAGACTACATCTTCTAGATTCACCAAATTTTTAGTAGTTATTTTTTCAATATTTTTGAATACCGACTCAAAGCTCGTGATACTTTTTTAGATATAAAAAATAACATTTAAATATGATGTACATTAAACTTAGGGGTTTTTACACATAAATACCCATTTGCAAAAAAACTTATAATTCAGTCCCCTGTCAGTACGTACCTAACAGAATAAATTTTTTGCAGATAGGTACCCGATCTGCCATAGGTATGCCACACAACACATTTAGGTACCCTATATCAACGTATTGTGGTACATCAATACAGGTAGAAACTGATACCCCCATATAGCATGCCGCAAGGTACCGTATATAACGTATATAGGTACCATATATGGGTACCATATAGATGCGTAACGTGGTATGCAATAAACATATAAAAGGTACGTTAAGACCGGAAAAATGGTACGCACAGTCAAACGAGTACTTATCTAAAAAAATTTCTGACATGGGTACTGATTTGCAAATTTTTTATACAATTGGGTATTTTTCTATAGATATCACTTAAACTTATTTAATATATTTTATTTTTTTTATTGTTTGGGATATATACTAATTAGATTTTGATATTTAAATTATTTTAATTAGTAAATGGGAAGATACTACTATATAAATAGTATATATGTAAAGATGTGTGTTTAATTTCATTATTTTTTTAATTAAAATTGGCTGGCTCGAAATACTCACGCAATACGCTACGCTATTTACGCTACGCGCTATTGGAACAAAAACGCGACGCAGTGCGCAACACGCATTTTAAAACATTGCTTCCTCATTTACTATGGCAGGGTCTTCAGTGATCTGTGGTAATTCTGAGTCGGGTGAGGTGGGGACATTTGAAGAGCTTGGAACATCGGCCTCGTCGAGTGGGGGATCGATCCACTAAGGGTGTAGCGGTAATAGTGCCTTGCCGATATACGGGCTCAAATAGAGAGTCCAAGTCCTCCAATGCAAGTCTCAGAGCTTCTTCTGACGTGGAATCCAGAGTTGTTGCCATCTCTTGTTGGTTTTGTGCCAACACACCAGTGAATGCGGGTTCAGAACTGTTGTATTCAGAAGCCATCTGGTTAGGAACGGGTCCTGGCCTGATATGACCAGAAGCCATCGAGTTTGGCATGGGTCCTGAACTGAGGTGTGCAGGAGCCATTTCTGCCACTTCGTGAAAAGTGACATTGTAGCTTTCTTTGATTGAACGGTTGGACTTGATGTATACTCGGTACGCCTTTGAAGTTGATGAATACCCGACGAATGTGGCTTCGAATGCTTTAGGGTCGAACTTAGCACGTTGCTCTCTGTCGTTCTCCACAAAGCACTTGCACCCGAAGACCTTGAAGAAGGAAACATTGGGTACTCGCTTATTTATTATTTCGTACGGAGTCTTATCGAAGCGCTTGTGAACCACCGTCCTGTTCTGAGTGAAACAGGCGGTATTTACTGCTTCAGCCCAAAGGAAGTGTGGGAGGCCGGAATGTATCAGCAACGTGTGCGCGGCTTCTACTAGAGTTCTGTTCTTCCTTTCAACGACACCGTTCTGTTGAGGTGTCTTGGCGGCTGAGAATTGCTGACTAATCCCATGTTTTTTATAGAAATCACTGAGGTACTTGTTCTTGAACTCAGTGCCATTATCCGTTCTGATGGTTTGGATAGTCTGTTGCAGCAAATTCTGAGTAGCGTTCACAAAACTAATTATCAAGTCCCCTGTCTCATCCTTAGTTCGGAGGAACTTCGTCCATGTGTAGCAATAGTAATCGTCAACGATAACTAGCACGTACTTGCGCCCATTAATGCTCTGTGTCTGCATAGGTCCACAGAGGTCCATATGTACCAATTCCAAAAGACGTGAAGTAGAGGCAACTAGTTTGACGTGATGAGATGCTCGCTTCATTTTTCCTAGTTGACATGCCGAACATTGATGATCTTTTTGTAGAATGATAGTTGGTAGACCGTGAACCAATTTTTTTGTTGATAGTTGTTGAAGAGCTTTGATGTTTAGATGAGACACACGTTGATGCGCTGTTCCTCTGAATTGTAATCTGGGAGATGAGGCATACAGCTGTCGTGGTCCGCACGGACTAATCGTGTAAAGATTTGATTCCGAAGTCCTTCGAGGAGTTCTTTGTCCTGACTGTCCAAAATTCTGCACCGGTCAGCATGAAAGACCACCTGGAATCCATTGTCACAGAACTGGGCTATGCTGAACAAGTTATGGCGGAGACCTTCGACGTAATAGACATCCTGTATTGTCAGATTTTCCAGAATAATATCCCCAAGTCCTAGAATGGGGGCTGAGTCGTTGTTCCCAAATCTGACTTTTCCATTTGGTCGGTCTTTGTAGTTGCTCAGCAGCTCTTGTATTCCCGTCATGTGTGTGGAGCAACCAGAGTCGAGGTAGCACACATGATGGATCTGCAAAAACAAATTAAAGAGCTTTAGATACCACTTGTAAATGGGTCCTCTCAGATTAGCAGATGTAGAGGTGGGTTCAGATAAGGTTCCTAAGTTATCGGTAATTGGAACTTTAGCGACCCAAGCCATCTTCAAAGAAGTTGATTTGGGTGTGCCCTTTGTAGAAGACTTGGCCTTTACAGCTTTCGTCTTTTTAGACGGGGATTTAGGAACCCATTTAGGTTAAACCTTGTAGGGAAGATTAATTTCAGCGCGGACAAATGCTTTAGTAGGCTTGAGCGTGGAAAAGATCTTTTCATTGGATAATCTCCTAAGGTACTTGGGGGATTCGATCTTAACGGGGTACCTTAGGTGAGAACAAGCATGAATAACGTCACATGCTTTCTTTATGGCTGGATCTTGTTTCCTATGGGTCATCCTAGAGGCATTTGTCTTAGAATGATCAACTTTTATTGCTGAAGTAGAGCCTATTTCGAAATTTGTGCTTCTAAAAGTGGTAGGCTGAAGAGAACATGTAAAAGCAATTATTTTGAGAGAAGAAATGGCTCTTTTATTTCTACGAGTGTCTTTTATTTGTACAGAAAGAGATTTATTCTTAGAAGCCTTCAAAACTACGGGCTCCTTCTTTATTTTTAACCTAGACACGCCTGCCTTCGACTCTAGTGCTGGCCCTACGCTCCCTGTTTACGTAGGTAAAACAGATTTAGAGTTAGAATTTTTTGAAATATAATTTTTACGTTTCTGATCGTTTGAAGGCACTTTTTTTTCTTCACGCTTTTTAGAATGATCTTATTAGTTGAGGGAGTAGCGTGAGAAATAGCTTGTGAGATGGAGGAAGCTTTGAGAGTTTCCATCTCCGTTAGGAACAATTTCTTTTCAGCTTCAAAATCCTCTCTCTCTCTCTTTCCAAAGAGGCTCTTAATCCCTCTATTTTCTTAACTATAGGGGGTATGTAGAGAGAATTTTCAGAATGATGAACGTACTTCCTCTAATTTTAGAACGATCTTCGGGAAGATAAATTGATTCAAAGCTCCAGCCCTTGGGTAGTTCCCTAGTTTTATCACTTTGATTCAAATTGGTGTAAGAAAAGGGAAATTCAGCCATAGTCTTAGCTTTTCTATTGGCTTCTTCTTCCGCATCTATTTCTTTTGCGTTAGTAAAAGCCATGAGATTTGTTAGTCCTAAACCCATGTACTTAATGTCGTAAAGTTGTTTGCAGTCAACTTTCGTCAAGCAACGTGGATTCTCAAAGCCTAAGCCAAACTTATAATCGTAAAATTCTAAGTCCTTGGGCTGGTTCAAAAATATAGTTTGATCAGTTTGATCCCTTTTTACTAGAAGATCTTCTAATTTCTTAACTTTAGCGTATAGTTTCTTACGCTCTTCTTCTAATAGAGCAAAATTATTTTCCACCGTCAATTTGGCAGCTTTAGAGGCGTCTAGATCTTTCATAAGTTCACGAACCTTAGAATTAGATTTATCTAATTCGACTTCTAGGTTGGTGATCTTAGTGGTAGCTTCTGTTAACCTACAATTGAGGTTAGCTTTCTCATTGATATTTCTAATCAAACAATTATAGTTATTTTCTAGCCTGTCTTCTAATTCCTTTGCTATTAAATCATGCTGCTCTATCTGAGGCTTTGTGGTCTCACTAGAATGTAAGCTCTTAGTAAGTTCTTCTATTTTTGAACTAGAGCTCCTAAGTTCTGATTCAAGACTAGTAATTTTCTCCTGAGACTTAGCTAGTTTCTTCTCTACTTCCTTTACGCTTTTCTGCTCACGTTTCATGTTAGTGTATGCTAGTTGATACGATTCTAACATGGTCAATAATGTGGAAGGAGAAACTACCTCATGAGAGGATGCAGATGCTTGGTCTTCGTCCGTCGGGTCTGAGGTTTCGGCGTCCGAATGTTCGTCGAGGCGGGCCATTACGGCTAGATTCTCTTCCTATGAGCTAGACGTAACCTCGAGCCAGTGGTCTTGATCTGCCATTAAAGCTACTCCAGCTTCCTTCTGTTTTGTGACTTGAAGCTTCCTGGATTAGTAGTTGGCGTCTCTCTTCTTTGGGAGAGTACATTCTCTGGCATAGTGACCAGGTTTCCCGCAGTTAAAGCACTTGGTCGGTTCTTTGATGTTCTTGACTTCAGTAGTCTAATGTACACGTTCTTTGTTCTTTGAGCTTGAGGTTCGATGTCAATTGGCTGATGATGAGGACTTCTTCTTGAAATATTGTTTGCTCATCATTTTTCCAAATAACGCCAACTGCTTTTCCAGCACTTTCATGTTAAACTCCAAGTTTGAATCTGATTCGTCTTCAGACTTTGAGGATGTTGGAGGCTTGATGATCTTCTCTTTTCGTGGTTTTTGACCTTATCTTCTCTGAGACTAGGGCAACTGAGTCGTCGATAAGTTTGCCCTTCTGCTCCTTCTGAATCCCGCTTATATCTTCCTCGTGTTGAGAGAGATTGTCGAACATGGCATGGATATCCAGCTCCTCAAGGTCTTTATTCTGTCGGATTTGAGTGGATATCTTTTTCCATTCTGAGGGCAGAGAGGAAACAAATCGGATGTTGGTTTCCATGTTTATCTCCTCATCTCGTTCAAGAGTGTGAGATATCTCTGGTAGAGATCATGTAAGCACTCCTCCGGTTTAGCTCTAAAGGAATCGTAGGCTGTGAAAATATTTGCCTTCTTGACCTTGATACCGATTTCTGTTCGTTGCATCGTCTTATGCAGCTCATCCCACATTCCATTAGCTGTTGGAATACTATCGATCTATCGATAGATATCATTTGGGATCCCTTGCATAAGAGTATTTTTGGCTATCAGATCAGCTTTAGCTCTCACTCTTTCCTCCGCATTATATTCCCTAGGCTCTTTGAGTCGCCTAGAGGCAGGAATTGGAGGGTTTGCAGTGTTGTCACCGGGTACATTTACCCAGAACTGAGCTGGACCTCGCTCAAGTGATGAGAGAAGGTCTTCTGTTTGTTCCTTTAGCTCGATATCGCCTTCTCCAAACTGTGTATTCGCCTCTGTTGAGTATCGGTGGACGGTTGTCACTACTAAGCGAGTAAGCATCCATTTTGTTTTCTGAGTTGATGTAGGATCTTCGTTTGTTGTTTTGAGAGTTTGGACTTATGTTACGTGCTTCACAAGTAGCAAATTAGTTAGTAGCTTTTGATTTTAAAGCAGTCGAGAATTATTTTCGATTCAATCTTTAGAGTTTGATCGAAAATCAATTCGTCGAAATAAAATGTAGGAGGTACTGTTCTCGTGCGAGAAAGTCTTTGTCAGCAAAAAATTTACGAGCGGAAAAAAATGTTCGAAATCTTTCGGTCGAGAAAAATTTCTTAATCGTGAATTTATTTCGATCACAAAGAAACAATACGTTTAGTAAGTTTCTCGCTAAGTCAAAATAAATTCGTTGACTGGAAAAGTTTCTCGAACGCAAATGATTTTCGCTTAGTCAAACTTAGAAAGTCTGACCGAAAATGTTTTTCGACGGAAAGTTTTGCGCGCGCAAAGCTCAAAATTGGTCTTCGTCGAAAAAGATTTTCACTTAGTAATGCTCGAGAAATTTTTCTACTGAAGTCGTTCTTGGTAAAGACGACTTTAAGTCCGACTTTGTATTCTGATCGAGAAAAATTTTCGCGCCGAGTTTTTCGATCAAGAAATTAATCTGATCGAAGAACCTAGCGAGAAAAAATTGAGATTATCGCAAAAAAATCCATAATACAATTAACACTGATTCAAGCAAAAACGATGAATTAGACTATGAAATTACATGTAATTGCTCGTAATCAGATGATGAATACGCACGAACAGGCAATTAAACGCGTCATGAAGCAAAATATATCGAATTTGAGCAAAATCAGTACGTGTTCAAACTATTTTTCGCGTGAACAGTAACTTCTCAGATCAAATCAAATCTGCTAAAATGAAGTTCAAACGGCTACAAATCTAATCGCAATCAATGTATATCACTTAAACAAGCAGAGAAACATCAAATTCAAACCAATTAAGCACAGAATTAAGCAAATTAGAGCGAAATTTGTTTTCGCGCCAAAACTGTTCTTCGCACAGAACAGTTTCAGAATTAAATTTCGATTCGAATTCTAACAATTTTGATTCAAAACAGAACGAATCTGCTCTGATACCAATTGTTAGGTCCTGATTTATCAACTCTATGATCCTAGACTCGAATTCTTAGGCAATCGATTAGAATTATATAGAATGAGATTTCGATCGAAAAACCTTGGTTGAGAGCTCGAGAGAGAATTTCACTTAGAATGAGAAGATATTTGTGTTTCTCTCTCTAGAAATCGAATTGCAAGTCTTTCGGATCAATTTTCTAAAATCTCCTCATTTAGCACAATGTTTGTACATCTGTTTATACCAAACACACTTGGTATAAATAACATACTAAGTCCTAAACTAAGGATAAATACAATAAAAGCCCCTAATTACAAGGACAACTAATTAAATCAAAGCATAACTAAAATCGTATTCTACAAAACTCTCTCTATATTATCAAATAATCATAATACAAATTAAAATAATCTTAATATAATATAAATCATAATAAAAATTTTGTAACAGAACCATATTATTTTGGTTCGAAAATTCGATTAAAAAATTTTGCTTTGGGTCGATATTGCACACATGGATGATCAAATTTTAAAAATAAAGAACTTATGTAGGTCGGCAATCATCCCATAGTTCGCCACGCACCTCTCCACGTGCCTCTCTCTCTCTCACACACACACACACACACACACACACGGAAGCTAAATCCAGGTAGAAAGCGACTCTCTAATTTAGTGCGTCATACACGCCTCTCTTCTAAAGTTGCTTATTAAATTTTTTCCTTTTTTTTTTGCGCTTCTCCTCAGCTCAGCGGCGACCGATTCAATCCTCGGAGATAAATTATAGACCGTCAATCTTCGTTTATCAAAAAGGCAGCTCGTTGGCGTTGTAATTTCTTCAGACGAAAGAGATTTAGAGTGAAGAGTTTGGAAAAGCTCACCGCCTTAGCTCACTGAATTGGCTTGTTCGTTGAAATCGGGTAGGTAAAAACTATATTTCTTTTCTTGATTTTTTTGCTGGTTATTCGTCGTATACTGCGCGGCTTATTGATTGTTTTGTTTTCGCAGAACAAGTCGCATTGCATACGCTGGAAGTTTGATTTACGTAGGTTTCATCTATCTCAATTTGGGTTATTTCGTTGGAGGGATTTAAAATTCCTGGGCTAGCTGGTATCATTTTGCTATGGCATTTGATCAGAACTCCATACCCAGAGATTTGAGACCCCTAAACGTCGCTCGAACTGTAGATGATGACCACCCCAGAACAGTACCTATGGTCTCTTCTGGTAGGCCCGTAGGGTTTTATCAAAATCCACCTGCAGATACTCGGGGCAGTCCCAATTCTTTTTATCCCCAATCCACAATGCCTGATTCTGCATATGTTCCATTAGGATATACCACACCTCAAGTAGCAGGGTGGGTTCACCATTTTGTGCCTTCTCAGCCTCAATCGAACATTGTTAATGTCGCCACTAACACTAATTTTCTGAATCCAAGCAGCGGATACACTTGTAGTCCTCATTTTGGGGCACGAGCGGAAGATAGTGTTACGGATCGTGCTAGTGGTGAAGAGAGTGGCAGCGATGGTTCGGTCTCGGGACAAAAGGTTAAGTTCTTGTGTAGTTTCGGTGGGAAGATTTTGCCACGACCTAGTGATGGGGTACTCAGATATGTAGGTGGGCAGACTCGGATAATCAGTGTCAGGAGAGATGTTAGCTTTGGGGAATTCGTTCGGCGAATGACAGACGCTTATCCCCAGAATGCAATTATCAAGTATCAGTTGCCAGATGAAGATTTGGATGCTCTTGTCTCTGTTTCGTGTCCGGACGATCTCGAGAACATGATGGATGAATACAAGAAGCTTCTTGAGGGAAGTTCGGATGGATCGGCCAAGTTGAGGATATTTTTGTTCTCGCCTTCTGAGCTCGAATCTTCCAGTTCAATGCATCTTGGGGACATGCAAGATGGTGGGAAGAAGTATATTGAAGCTGTGAATGGTGGCTCTTTTGATGGATTTAGTAGTGGTGGTGATCGCATTGATAGGAAAGAGAGTCTTGAAAGTGCTGTTTCTGGTCAAAATTCAGACTTTAGTGGTACCGAGGGTGCTGCTAGCTTTGGCCATGGCTTGGGGGAGGTCAAGCGTGTGCCATCCACCGGTGGATTATCGCCAAGTAGCAATAATTCTGGTCTTAACTTTGACACAACACCAAGACCTCTGTATGAGGATTCTAATTCTGGGCTGCCCACAGATCCTTCTGCTGCTTCATTTGGCGTGCCGTTGGTTATAACTAGTCCATCTTCAGCTTTACATACCAATGAGCCAGAAATAGAAAGATCTGTAGCACATAGCATCCCACAGTTAGTACCTGTTGGGGATTATCCAGCATCGTCGCCTCACCTACATGGATTATACTTGGATCCTCATCAAGAAACTTCTGCTCCTGTTAATTATGTACAAGTTGCTCCAGGATCAGGATTCCCCGTTCAAGTTATGGGATCCTCAAGATCTGTTTTCAGCCAACAGCAGGCTCCTACTGGTGCTTTACCCAACCAATTTATCCCCTCTGCCCATATGACAATGAATCCATCATTGATAAGCATGAACCCGAATATGTACCCTGCTTTTGTTCATCCAAATCATGTTCCTAACGAGCATTTAACTTCACGTAATGTTATGGGGCATAGGGCTTTCCAGATTCCTTCTGAACAAGGAATTAATAGCATGCAGCATGCTCAGGTTCCTCAACAGACTGTAATTCCTGTATTTGGAGACTGCCATATGTGTCAGAAAGCATTGCCTCATGCTCACTCTGATACGATTGCTCAAGAACAAAGGCAAAAGCCTACCAGTGCCTATTCTGATTCTAGATCTTCGTATCATAGTCTTCACATTGATGATCGAGAAAGGCCACGTATAAACCCTCTTATTCCTGGAGCTGTGGCAGAAGGAAATATGGCTTGGCTGACTACCAGCCCAAGTCCCGAAGTTCGTTACATGGACGATCAACAATCTGGAAAAGTTTTACAAGAGGCAATGAAGGCTCCACAGAACGTTGATTGGCGATATGTGGATGATACAATTCTCCCACCGAAAGCTGATAATCCTGAGTTTTCGAAGGTGGTGCTCCCACAGGGTGTTTTCTTGGTAAGTGGCGTGCAGTCAACACATAATCAAGGTGCAGCTAATAATGTGGCTCAGTCTTTCCAACCTGCTCCTATCCAGCATCTAGGTCATGAATTTCAAGTTACGCAAGCTCCATCTGTTAGGCTAGTAAACAATGATGTTGCCTCTTTTGGTATGCCTATTCCAAGTAATAATACCTACATTCCTCAAGGTCTCCCTAAAGAACACCTGATAAATGTTTCCAGTGTAAGTCCTAAGGATGACAATAGTTCGGCGGCATCTGAAAATTTAAGGCAAATCGATTCGAGACTGGAAAATCTCCAGATACGGCCTTCTGAGATCATGCCCAGTCCCGATCCTGACAATCTTACATTCCAATGAAACCTTTGAAGTTCCACAACAGCTTCCGACAAGTAATCTGAGTAGTAACCAGCTTCCTGTGCTTGATGATAGTCGTTTTTCTGTTGATATCGGATCTGGAAATCCTGTGTCTTCTGGTGTTGAATCTGCTGCTCGTAATGTAGACAGATTCCAATCTGCTAGTGAATGGAAGGATAATGCTGCATCCTATAAGGTTGGTGATATGATGGATAATTCAGCATCGTTATTTGTCAACCAAGACCCTTGGAATTTACAATCTGAAATTCCATTTCCTCCTCCTAAACCTAGCAAGCTTCAAATAAAACGTGAAGTTAGCAAGGATCCTTCATCTGATCACCGTCCGTTGATCAATGGTGAGTCTGCTACAGGTACTGCGGGCAAGGATTTATTGACTGAGACTTCATCACAAACTAGAGCACACCAGCCATACGGCAATTTCAATCAGGATATAAATTCTGATCGTAGTTTGTCCAATGCAGGTGTGCTATTATGATTATTATTTTGTTTTTGGCATGTTGAAAATATTTATTTGTTGCTAACAAAAAGTAATGATCGCTAATAAAGATTCTGCCGAGGACTTGATAAAGCAAGAACTTCAAGCAGTTGCTGAAGGTGTTGCTGCTTCTGTTCTTCATTCTTCTGTTCCTTCAACTCCAGATGTACCATTCCATGATGCTTCGCCTGTATCCCAGCCAACTGGTGTGTTTCAACCTATCAGTCTAGATATGGAGCAGACAGATAAATCTGAGGTTTGATCTCAGTTTAGTTTCAGTTATTTTTCAATTTAAACGCCGTTGGACTTTCTCAATCCCCTTGTCTTTTTCCAGGATGCAAAGACCAAGTTACCTGAGAAGATAAATTTTGGTTTTCCTGCTTCGGAAGGCATCGGCCGATTACAGGTCCCAGTTAGCTATACAAGACTTCGATTTTCCCGTCTTTTGAATTATCAACAAAAAACTTATCATTTTGTGGACAGATCATAAAAAATAGTGATCTGGAAGAGTTGTGGGAATTAGGTTCTGGTACATTTGGTACAGTTTATCGTGGGAAATGGAGAGGCACGGATGTTGCAATCAAACGAATAAATGATAGATGTTTCGCTGGAAAGCCTTCCGAACAAGATCGCATGGTTAGAATTCTTAATAATCTGATATATTGCGATCTCTATAGGTCGGTATCTATTATGATGCTTTATTATGTTTAAAATTTGTATCATCAGAGAGATGATTTTTGGAATGAAGCGATCAAGCTTGCGGATTTGCACCATCCAAATGTGGTTGCTTTCTATGGAGTTGTGCTCGATGGTCCTGATGGTTCGGTTGCTACTGTTACAGAGTACATGGTGAATGGTTCTCTCAGAAATGCTTTGCAGAAGAGTGAAAGGTAGTTTCCCTGCTGTATGTTTACCCTGCCTTCCTGAGGTTTTTTTGCTTCTAAGTTCTACTTATTTATTTTTCAATGATATCAAAGTCTACAGATAGTTATGTTTTAGTTCTCTTCAATCACTTGTTTTTTTTTGTCAAGTCCTTTATTTGAGTGGCACGACATCGTGTGGTGTCTATGCTATGCTACGGGATATAGTCACGCTATTGATTTTTCATATTGAACTGCAACTCTTGCTAGAAATCTTGATAAACGCAAGCGCCTTTTGATTGGAATGGACGTCGCCTTTGGCATGGAATACTTGCATGGGAAGAACATCGTGCATTTTGACCTGAAAAGTGATAATCTGTTGGTAAACCTTCGTGATCCACACCGACCGATTTGCAAGGTTAGTGATGGGTTCAGAACGTGTTTCAAGTTGTTTCTCCCTAAAATTTTTGAACTTTTGCCAAGATCCATTCCAATTCTTGCGCCTCGATGTTCAGTTGATTGATGAATTTATCGTCATCTTTCTTTTATCCCATATTATAAAATGTAACTGTTTCATTAACAGTTGTTCCCAATTGTGTCTAGGTTGGCGACCTGGGACTTTCAAAGGTAAAGTGTCATACACTAATCTCAGGTGGTGTGAGAGGTACCCTTCCTTGGATGGCTCCTGAGCTTCTTAATGGCAGCAGTAGCCTCGTATCAGAGAAGGTTTTTGCTTGTTTCATTTTTTCCTTGATCCCCTCAAATACCTACTTCCAATTACTAAAACTGCCTTGCTACATATTCTCTGACTCAGTGGCCTTCGTTTCATTTTCTACTCTCTCAGGTTGATGTGTTTTCTTTTGGTATTGTGATGTGGGAGCTTCTCACAGGCGAAGAACCTTACGCAGATTTGCACTATGGAGCCATTATCGGTAATTTCGATTCTTCCTATCGCAAATGCTTTTTTCTATCTTCTTGGCCATAATATATATAGAAAAATACAATTTGTACTCTTACATAATAATCAGATAGTAACTGACCATTAATTTATGAAAAATTAAATAAAATTAGGCGGTATTGTGAGCAACACATTACGGCCTCTGGTGCCCAAAGGTTGCGACCCCGATTGGAGGGATTTGATGCAGAGGTGTTGGTCGTCTGAACCATCGAATAGGCCGACTTTTACTGAGATCGCAGACGAGTTAAGGGCTATGGCCACCAAACTACCCTCGAAGCAGCAACAACAGCAGCAGCCGACCAACCCCAGTTAGAAGATGAACAAGTTTGTGTGTAGGGTTGTTTCTATCATCATTATTATTAATTCTATTATGTCCCAGAATCTAGCGAGAATTTTTATGGAAAAATATATACTCTACTTGTTAGATGAATACGAAAGTCAAAGGTTTGCTTCAAATATCATTAGTGGTTGTGCTGCCATGATTCATTCATGATTTTCAGTTATAAATGGCATGAGCCGAGCCGAGCAACTAAAAATCCCACAAAACAGAGCTCCATTTAAATCAACCAGGCAACACAAGACAGAATAACAATTATATTTTGGTGCTTGTTTAGTCTTACGATTAGATCCCACGCTTCTGTACTTGTTTGTGCGCTCACTTGTGAACTTTTCTGTCTTCACTAGTATAACCACTTTTTGGCAGATTTACCTTTCGTATTAGCCAAAGTTGTAGCTTACTTTTTCTTTTATGAAAATTCGGAGTTATCTTCAAATTTGTCTGCCCACATATAGGCAAAAACTGGGGGAGAATCAGTAGCACAGTTTAAAGACTACACAAGAGTTTCTAGTACAATAAAAGATACACATGTGTTCAACACTATTCTGAAACAAGCCATAGCAAGAACGACACGCCACAAAAGCAAAATGTTATAATATCCAAACATAATATAGATTGAGATACTCAAAGCCAGCAGCAGACAATATTTAACACAGTTTTTATCAAACTTACGACAGCTAATTATTTGTAGGATCAATCACATAGTAGATCACAATTTGACGATATTTGTAGTGTAGGACGAGGTGGAGCAGTGAGGATGCATGCTAGAGCTCTTGGGAAGCCAAACCTAGCCATGCCTCTGATTCAACCTTCACAGCCGATGGCTTAGGAGAGTTACCTGCAACTGGTTTGGTGCAAGCTTGGTATGGAGAGTTAGCCGTGATTCTATCCTTTCTCTTCTCGAGGAAACGAGCAAGTGATTTCCTTCGAGCAATTGGTAAATCAGCAAGCGGTAAATCTGCATCATGTGACCACCGTTATTATAATAAACACGGAAAAGGACAGTAAAAAGAGAGGACCGACATTTATAATATTTATGATTGTCTTTCAAACTCACGACGTTTCAGTACTACATCCATATCAAGCCTTGTCAAACTAAAAATAGATGACCATGCTCTCAAAATAGACATTAACCGAGCATAACCCCCCCCCCCCCCCCCCCCACCCCACCCAAGAGAGCAGTTAAATTATTAAGAACTTCATATTCATCATATTTTCATATTTATTCGGCCGGTTTAGTCATATGAAATGAAGAAAATAAAAACATAAAAAACGGAAAGATAAAAAAATTTGCATGACGAAGAAGGTTAAATGAGGAACTTACGAGGAGCAAGGGTAGACTGAGGAGAGTGCAGAGGAGTGGTGGTGGTGGATTCAGCTGGGCTCTGGGCAGCGCATGACTTGCGGGCTAGAGTGAAGATCTCCTCTGCATTGTCTGCCCGAAAGTTGTCAAAGACTATCACTTGACCGCCGTAGAACATGGTAAGAGGTGCAGTTTTGGTCTCCCCTTTCTCAACATTACTTGATAAAAAATCGCAAGTCAGAGTCGAAACTCGAAATCAACAAATAACGGTAAGATCTACTACCGCAAATCTTTAAAACTAAGCAGATTTAAACGAGCCCCTATCTAGTCTTCGATTGCTTATAAGCTGGTTAATCTGTACAAAAAATAAATTGAATTTCCCTCTATAGATTTATGTTTTGAAGAACATTAATCAACCATTAATTATACAATTTTACTGATACCCATCCATTGTTTTCCGATAACAAAGACTTGTTCAGAAACAGACAACATCTCTATGCGCAGTGTTTAGATAGTAAATTACCTCAGATCAGTTTTGCTCTTGCATCCGTCTGTACCAGAATTTCCAATAGTCTGAAGCGAATTCAAAGCCCCTGTTCCCAAAAACGACAACAAATTATTGACATAACACCGATTTCCCCGAAAACCCACCCAGAGAAAAAGTTTAAATAGATTAGGGGTAAAACAAGAAACCCAGCAGAATAAGCAAGAGAATCTAGCAACAGGCTGAAATAAGCAAGAAAGGAGAGTAAAATCTGAAAATCTAGAAAGAAAAAATACCCTTGTTCGTCTCCACGACAGTAGAAGAAGTCAACCCAAGGCTGAGATCTCCGAAGCTACCCTTCTCTTTCAAATACTGACTCAAAAGATTACAAGTCTGCGAGAAGTTGGACCTCCCGCCACAAAACTTGCTCGAATCGGATCTTTCATAGGACGCCATTTTGGAAGGTTGCGTAGAAAGGATGTCTGCCGAGGCGATAATAGTATTAGATTCATGAAATAGGAGAATAAATGGTGGGCTCACATATATTAATTTATTGAGGTGACATGAATTGAGACGTGAAAATAATAAAAGCACGTGGAATGTGTGGTGTGCTGTGTTAAACTAAAGCTTTAAAGCAACAACAATTGAATTGAAACTCAGCACAATTGCAGTAAAAGTCTATAATATCCTTTGGCAATCTTAAAATTACTGGTAGAACGTCGTTATTCTTTACTAAAAAAGACCATATACTGCTAGAATTGGGGTGTGTCTCATGGACTACGAAACATAAGTCCCGCTGGAAGTCGTGGTTGTCTCATAGCCGACGTTGAGGTTCAAATTCGATTCAGAATGAACTTAGTCGAAGTGTGGAGACTACGGTTGCGTTGTGTGGAGATACCTACCTTTTTGCCCTCGAGCTTTTCTGCTACCGGTAAAATATCCCGCGGACCTTCAAAAAGGAGGGAAAAGGAAGGAGATGTGTTTTTTTTTTCATGAGAATTGGTCATCGGAGAGAAACTCCCCGAGGAGAGCCCAACGAAGACCCATAAGTTGCGCCGATGGCCCAGCTGTACTGTAGGGATGGCAATTTTTTTGGACCCGGCCCATACCCATAGGACCCTACACATTATTTATGGGTATGTATCTTTAAAAATTAAATTTAATGGGTATGGGCCAGACTCAGACGCAATTAAATTAATTTGGATCTTAAATAGCATTACCCATTTACCCATTACCAAAACCATTTAAAGAAAAAAGGCAACTAGGGGAGCAAATTTCACTACCTGACCCTCGAATCCCTTTCCATTGCCATTCTTCACCTCCGACGAGTGCAACCTCCACATCACAACACCAATCTTACTCGATGAAGACTCCATCGACTTCATTTTCCATCGCCGAAGTCGCATATCATATTTAATCGGAAGAAAGAGGAAGCTTTGACTTTGAGGTAGAGGTGCGTCTACATCTTCTTAAATATATTTTTGAAGATTCACAGTAACGATTCGTCTGTTGAATGCGAGTTTTTTGTCTGTTTGATGTGTGAAGAGTTTGTGATTTTACCCTTAGATTGATATTATAGAGATTAGGGTTTCGTTTGCGGAGTTTAGGGCTTTTCGTATCCTGTAATTTCTTGGTATGTGGATTGAAATTGTTGTCCATCTTTTCACATGAATGTGGTGGATTAACGATGTGATTACGGATAAACATTGGATAGTTCTATAATAATTTCTTATTTACAGCTTAATGACTATTGCTATCATTGTTATTGCTATATCAATTGATACTACAGAGTACTTATTGGCTCATTTAGTTAATTTTCTGTTAAAAGTTAAAGATTCGTTCAATATCCAATTAAGACCCGTTTACCCGTTAGATTTAATGGATTTGGCTCCATACCCAATTAATAGCACCCATAAAAAATTGGATAGAGTCCATACCCATCTATTTATTTTGGTTTGGGTATAGGTCTAAGTGGGTCTACCCATACCCTACTCATTGCCATCCCTACCTAGCTGAGAAAGGGGAGGAAAAGTGGGCATCCTTGAGGGTTCCATAGAAGTACACCCCGAGAGCCTCAAGGATGAGAATTTGCTCGGGTTATAGCTGAGAAAAAAAGAACGTTGGGGCCGACTGAAAGGAGAAGCTCTCGAGTGGCGATTAAAAGACAATGTAGTTTCCCCCGGAGGAGGTAAAGGGGGTAGAAGTCGTGGAACGTGTTCGTGGGGAGGATATGTTGGATAATAGTTAGTGATATGATGACAAACAAGCAGTAAAACACGAAAAGATGCACGTTTCATCCAAAAGATGGTATCAGTTGAAACACGAAGGGATGCAACGTTTCATCCAAAAGATGGTATCAGTTGAAACACGAAAGGATGCAACATTTCATCCAAAAGATGGTATCCGTTGCTAACCAAGAGGTTTGTTTATGAAACTCTTGGGAATGATTCCTAACCCCTAGAAGAGGCTTTTCGGTGCCCATAAATAGCCCAAACGTTGGCTATTGTCATAATCTAAGTTTATCACAAGTTATTATAATATTAAGTAATTCTCTTGAGTTCTTGTGGGGAGCCTTTGTTTTGCTTACAAAACTCTCCTATTATTGTTGATTATCCTGGAGGAATCGCCGTTAAACCAGCAAGCAATATAGTGCGGGCTAAATTCCTTAAGGAAAGCAGTTTTGCGATCAACAAACACGTTTTCGATAAATCTGTTGTGTGGCGTTCGTTCTTCGACGTTGCTGCCGTCAATCTCCATCAATCTTAAGGAATTTTCGTACTATTGAAGAATGGAGGTTGCACTCAACAAGATGCTTAATTCCGACGTTAGACTTGATCGATTCGACGGGACAAACTTTACCCGTTGGAAAGACAAGTTGAAATTCATTCTATCAGAACTAGGTGTGTCATACCTACTGGAGCCCGATCTACCAGAAATACCACCAGCAACAGATGACGACAGACACAGCCGAAGTTCATGAACAACGCAAGAAGAGGCAGGATGATTAGATTCGTTGTCGTGGTTACATGTTGAACGCATTATCAGACTGCCTCTACGATCTATGTCGTTTGATGGAGACACCACAAGCAATTTGGATGGCGTTAGAGGCAAAATACACTGCTGAACAACAAGGTACTGAGTGTTTTCTTAGTATGAAGCTTTTCGAGTTTAAGATGCTTGACAACAAACCCATCATGGACGAAGTGGATGAGCTGTTGGTCCTCATATGTCGACTCCAAGGTCTCGAGGTCGAAGTTTCGGACCCTTTACAAGTGGCCGCAGTCATTGCGAAGTTACCGTCCACTTGAATAGTTATCGTAAGAAACTGTTGCACTTTACGGAGGCTTTGACCATTCAACAGCTAGTTAAACATCTTCGTATCAAAGAGGAAACTCGCACCCGTGAGAAGCGCTTTGCGATAGAAAATGGTTCAAAGGTGAATTACGTGGTATCGGGAAAACCTAAACCGGGAAAGAAGAGAAAGTTCGTAAAAACTTCTCAGTGTGATTCGGCCACAAGTCAGAAAAACAAAGTGTTTTTCTTCTGCGGTAAAAAGGGGCATTTCAAAAAAGATTGCCGGTTCTACAAAAAAATTCGGAGGGAATGCAACAATCTCGGACCGAGTCGGCCGAATCAGAAACAGCCAACATGATCGAAACGCCGAGTAGTTCCAACGAGATTGTTGCTATGGTCGCTAACCTCAAGATAAGCATGATCTCGGAATTCAACATGACCTCGTCCGACAAATCCTCGGACTGGTGGTACGACTCAGAAGCGACCGTACACGTGTGCAACGACAAGGCTCTTTTCAAGACCTATGATGTCGCAACGGACGACGAGAAGGTGTTTATGGGCAACCACAATACCGCAAAAGTCGATAGAAAAGGGGTCGTGGAGTTACAGTTTAGATCCGGGAAAAAGCTCGTGCTGATGAACGTATTCCATGTCCCGATCTCCCGGAGGTGCGGAAGAACCTGATCTCGGCAAGCCTACCATGCAAGAAGGGCGTGAAGGCCGTTTTAGAGGCAGAAAAATTACAAAAAATGGTGTATTCGTTGGAAAGGGTTATTCTTGTGATGGTATGTTTAAGTTAAGCATCAATAAAGAGAAGTTTATTTATGTCGTGTCTTCATTTAATTTATGACATTCAAGACTTTCACATGTTAATTACAAAACAGTAAAATTCATGTCTAAACATGAATTGATTCCGAGTGTTGAAAAACACGACGATAAGTGTGAAGTCTGCATTCAAGCCAAAATGACAAAGAAGCCGTTTCCGAAAAGCGATAGGCGTACGGAACTGCTTGAATTAGTTCACTCGGATATCTGTGAACTAAATGGAAATTTAAGTAGGGGAAGTAATAGATATTTTATTACCTTCATAGATGATCATTCGAGATACACTTACGTGTACTTATTGAAAACAAAAGACCAAGCCTTTGAAATGTTTAAACATTGTAAGGCATTAGTTGAAAATCAGTTGGAAAGGAAAATCAAAACCTTCCGTAGTGATCGGGGAGGTGAGTACTTTCCATTAGAATTTTCTGTGTTTTGTGAAGAAAATGGTGTGGTGCATCAAACAAGCGCGCCATATACCGCACAACATAGCAGAAAGGAAAAATCGTACTTTAGTCGATATGGTAAACGATATGCTTATGCAAGCTAAGTTGCCTACGAATTTATGGGTTGAAGCTTTGCTCACCGCTTGTCATGTTCACAATAGAATACCCTCGAAGAAATTTAAAACTTCTCCATATGAGTTATGGAAAGGGAGAAAACCTAATTTAGGTTATTTGAGGGTATGGGGTTGTTTAGCCTATTATAGAGTTCCAGACCCAAAATGAACAACATTGGGACCAAGGGCTCTTAAAAGTATCATCGTGGGATATGCTGAAAATTCAAAAGCATATCGGTTGTTGGTTGTAGACTCAAACGTTATCTTTGAATCAAGGGACGTTGAGTTCTTGGAAACTAGTTTTCTGAAAGATCCTGAAAATCCACAACCAGAAGCTATTCCAAACAATGAGAAAGAATCAAGTACGAGTACAAAAGGACAGTCGTTGAAACTCCTAATGAACCTAGAAGGAGTAAACGTGTCAGAACCGAGAAAGATTTAGGTTCTGATTTTATATCTTCACAATCGCTTGTATTTCTCGTAGAAGGGAACAGAAAAGACATATTGAGGAAAATACCTATAATTTTTCATACGAAGGAGGATCCAAAAACGTATAGCGAGGCTGTGTCCTCAAGGGACTCCAGTTTTTGGAGGGAAGCTATTAACGATGAAATGGACTCCTTGATGTGTAACGGAACGTGGGTTTTGGTCGACTTACCGGTCAAGTCCAAACCTATCGGATGCAAATGGGTATTCAGACGGAAATATCATACGGACGGGTCTTTGCAAACATTTAAGGCAAGACTCGTAGCTAAAGGATTTAAACAGAAAGAAGGGGTCGACTATTTCGATACCTATGCTCCGGTGGCTAAAATGACATCTATAAGAACGTTGTTTGCTCTAGCCTCGATTCACGGTCTGTATATATATCAAATGGACGTGAAAACAGCGTTTATTAACGGATACCTCGATGAAGAGATATATATGGAGCAACCCGAAGGTTTCGTACTCCCCGGTAATGAAGGGAAGGTATGTAAACTGATAAAATCATTATACGATTTAAAACAGGCCCCGAAACAGTGGCATGAAAAGTTTGATAGTGTGATTTTATCACACGGATTTATCCATAATATGGCGGACAAGTGCGTTTACACAAAGTCTACAAAGGAGTACACGGTTATTGTATGTCTTTGTGTAGATGATTTGCTAATTATCGGGACAGACATGTCAGGAGTAAATGACACTAAGTCATATCTATCGTCCTCATTTAAAATGGAAGATATGGGCGAGGTTGATACCATATTAGGCATCAAAGTTAAAAAAACATAGTGGGGGGTTTCGCCTTAAGTCAAGTTCATTATATTGAGAAGTTGCTAAACAAGTTCAAACACTTTGGTTTTAAAGAGGCAAACACCCCGATCGACTCTGCGTTGAAACTAACAGAAAATTCGGGGAGATCAATTAGTCAATTAGACTATGCAAGTTTCATAGGCGGATTAATGTACACTATTCACTGTAATAGACCGGACATAGCCTTTGCGGTATGCAAATTGGCTAGATATACTCATAATCCCAGTTCGGAACATTGGAAGGCTGTTGGAAGAATTCTCGGTTATCTAAAGAAAACGAAGGATTTAGCCTTGCATTATAACAAGTTTCAGGGGGTGTTAGAAGGGTTTACTGATGCTAGTTGGATAACTAGCGTAAATGATAATAAGTCTACGTCTGGCTGGATATTTACATTAGCCGGAGGAGCCATTTCGTGGCTTCTAAAAAGCAGACGTGTATTCCGCATTCCACAATGGAATAGGAATTTATCGCCTTAGCCGCAGCAGGAAAAGAGGCAGAATGGTTGAGAAATCTGTTGTTAGATATTAAGTTTTGGCCTCAACCAATGCCGGCTGTATCATTAAATTGTGACAGTCAAGCAACGATGTCTAGGGCTTTTAATAAGATTTACAATGGAAAATCTAGAAATATTGCGTTACGACATGAATTTGTCAGGCACTTGACAAACGACGGAATAATTACCGTAGTTTACGTCAGATCAGAAAAAAATCTGGCGGACCCATTAACAAAAGGACTCTCGAGAGATTTAATAGCTAGCACTACGTGTGCGATGGGTCTAAAATATATTTGATTTAACACTGGTAACCTCACTACTTAGATTGCAACGCAGTTTCAGTGGTTCAAGAGGTAATAACAAGCTGTTAATGACAGATAGCGAGTGTTAGGATAAAACACTTATGATCAAAGAGAATGAATACATAGTATTCTTAATGGAGTGTGTTCGGATTAGAACAAGGTAGGCACGTAATGTCTCATTCGAATCTTCACCAATATGACTACTAAAGTGGTGCCGCTTAAAGTAAAGTTGGAAAGTACAAGACTATATAAAGTATTTGTGAAAATCCAGGACAACAGCACATGGCCATTAAATAGTGCTGAAGCTAACGGTGAACACATGAAGAGAAGAAGGAAAGTTTTGGCATGTATCCGATTACCGGTTGAGTCATATAGGAATCCTGCTTTAAGTGACATCAACCACCAGGCATTTCGACCTAGCTTTGTAGTAAAAATACTAACATAAGGTTCAAGTCGAAAGACACCTTGTGAAAGCGCCTAGCTTTAAGAAATATCCCTATCACCAACTAAGTGGGGGATTGTTGGATAATAGTTAGTGATATGATGACAAACAAACAGTAAAACACGAAAGGATGCACGTTGTTAGGTCCTTTTTTATCCAACACGGATCAAATCACGTAGCGAATTCGTATAAACGAAGATTAAGATCGAGAATTACCTTTCGATTTGTAGAGAGAAACTTTGGGAGGTAATTCTAACTTGGAGAGCAAGCTTCGTTCCACAATAAGCTCAATTTTTAGAAAATGAATTTGCTACAAATGAGGTGATCACCCTAAAACATGCTTTAGGGTCACTATATATACCATCTACCATGGTATATTTACACAAGTAGTCCTACAAAATGACTAATTACAATTTAGCCCAAGACTACTAATTTGCATAGCAAGACTAAGACAACTATATTAATTGAATACAATAAAATAGTTCCAACACACGTTTCATCCAAAAGATGGTATCAGTTGAAACACGAAAGGATGCAACGTTTCATCCAAAAGATGGTATCAGTTGAAACACGAAAGGATGCAACATTTCATCCAAAAGATGGTATCCATTGCTAACCAAGAGGTATGTTTATGAAACTCTTGGGAATGATTCCTAACCCCTAGAATAGGCTTTTCGTTGCCTATAAATAGCCCAAACATTGGCTATTGTCATAATCTAAGTTTATCACAAGTTATTATAATATTAAGTAATTCTCTTGAGTTCTTGTGGGGAGCCTTTGTTTTTTCGATCGATATGTTATTGTCAATATGAAGCACTGTTTTCGATCGAAAATAATTCTCGATTAAAAGTTTTTCGACTGAAGATGTAGAGCACTGTTTTCGATTGTTAAAATTTTCGACAAGTTACTGTTTCAAGAAAATAGTTTTGAATTTCAAATTGTTATATTTACGATCGTAAAAGTTTTGCGATTTGATAAAACGTCGTCGTTTTGAGTTTTTAATATCTAAACCTTTAAAATCAAATTTTTCGATCGCAAAATGTTTTGCGGGCGAAAAATAAGTTTTGCGACGACAACCCTGTAAAAGCAACTAAGCAAAATTTGCGATCGTAAAATCACGTAAATGAGTGAGAATTGAATGAAATTGAAAGTTCTGGGATTAAATTGAAAAATTAGGACTAGATCAGAACTTTTTCAGGACTAAATCGAAAACTATTTAGGACCAATTTGTAACTATAGGGATTCAAATAATATTTTTGGACTTGGAATGCAATTTGGCATGTGTGTATCTGTGTATCTATCCAAATGTGCGAAGAAGATGAAGTCTATGTGAAGATGGATGAACAGGCAGATTTTCGATCGCACAATTTTCGACGTGAGTTTTCGAGCCTAAATATTTCTCGAATGGGTTTTTCGATCGAAAAAAATTCGAACGAGATTCTCGAGAGCGTGAACAACTCTGATATATCGGCGAATCAAAAACTTTTGCGAATGAATTAACGAAGAGATGAACTCACGAACATTCACGGAAGAAAGTGTAAATTCACGAACCAGTGCTTACGAATTCCAGATAAACTTTCACGAACAGATTTCACAACACAGTAGAATTTCACAAAGGATATTTCATGAATCTTTTTCACGAACAGTGGCTCGCTACGATGAACAGGCAAAAAAAATATTTTCGCGAATCAATCCAAACACAAAATTGTTCAAATTCAGCCTGGGTTATGATATGAAATGCTTAGATAACAAATTTGAACAGTCAATTTAACATATAATCAGCGAAATCAGTCGAATTTCTCGAAATTTCACGAAGAACACAAAAAGGGAATTTTCGATTAATTTTCAAATTTTGCACAAAAAATTGTTTCGATCGATCAGATTTTAGCACAGAGACGTTTGAGACACTCGATCGAAGCCTTGAAACATCAATATGCAGCGAAGTTTTGAAATCGAAATATGAACCGTAGATGAAACTCCATTTGTTTTTTTTTTCGATCAATTTTATCTCAGAAAATTCCCGTGAATGGAGCTGTTTTCAAATGTTAGTTGTTTCTCGTTGATATGGGATTTTCGATCGTGTACAGTGTTTTTCGCTAGCTAATTTTTTACGATTGTTAGTATGTACTGTTGATTTTTGTCATTAGCTAATTTTTTTTTCGCTCGCAATAGTTTCTCGCTCAAGTACTTTGTCACTTTCAGCTTTTTCAAACAGTAGTATATCGAAAAACTATCACTGAAGCTTACGAACACAGAGCAGAAAATTCAGAATTCAACCCAAAACAATTACTAATGCAGATTAAGCATGGGTTATTGATTAAAAATCATAGAATAACAGTTTTAACACACAATCAAACCAGAAAACAGCAAAACATATCAAATTTTTCAGAAATTAGATGAATTTGACGAACATGAAAATGCAATTTCTTCACAAATCCGAACGAAAAGAGCAAATTAGTCTACCAAAGTCCGGGTAATCGATCGAAATCATGAAATTGACAAGAACAAACACTCAATTCAACACAGTCAAAGCAAAATCAGTCAAATTTTCGAAAAATCAGAATGAACTCGCGAAGAACAATTTCGATCCAATCTTCAAAATTCGTAAATATTTGTGGTTCGATCGAACGAAAACATGCTCAGATCAATTAGAAACATATAATCGAACCTTAGTAACAGCAAAACAAGCCGAATTATGGAAAGGCAGATCGAATTTCAGCTATGAATAGTCGCGCATGAATAGTGATTCGCGATGAACAGTAACCGCGATGCACAGTAACTCGCGAAAAAAAAAATTCCAGAAATTTCAGATTCGAAATTCAGCAAAATTAATTCAAATCCTAACACGCTCAGCTCTGATATCAATTGTTAGGTCATTTTTTATCCAACACGGATCAAATCACGTAGCGAATTCGTATAAACGAAGATTAAGATCGAGAATTACCTTTCGATTTGTAGAGAGAAACTTTGGGAGGTAATTCTAACTTGGAGAGCAAGCTTCGTTCCACAATAAGCTCAATTTTTAGAAAATGAATTTGCTACAAATGAGGTGATCACCCTAAAACATGCTTTAGGGTCACTATATATACCATCTACCATGGTATATTTACACAAGTAGTCCTACAAAATGACTAATTACAATTTAGCCCAAGACTACTAATTTGCATAGCAAGACTAAGACAACTATATTAATTGAATACAATAAAATAGTTCCAACACACGTTTCATCCAAAAGATGGTATCAGTTGAAACACGAAAGGATGCAACGTTTCATCCAAAATATGGTATCAGTTGAAACACGAAAGGATGCAACATTTCATCCAAAAGATGGTATCCGTTGCTAACCAAGAGGTATGTTTATGAAACTCTTGGGAATGATTCCTAACCCCTAGAATAGGCTTTTCGTTGCCTATAAATAGCCCAAACATTGGCTATTGTCATAATCTAAGTTTATCACAAGTTATTATAATATTAAGTAATTCTCTTGAGTTCTTGTGGGGAGCCTTTGTTTTTTCGTACAAAACTCTGATAGTATTGTTGATTATCCTGGAGGAATCGCCGTTAAACTAGCAAGCAATATAGTGCGGGCGAAATTCCTTAAGGAAAGCAGTTTTGCGATCAACAAACACGTTTTCGATAAATCTGTTGTGTGGCGTTCGTTCTTCGACGTTGCTGCCGTCAATCTCCATCAGAATAAAATGGAACACGCCGTCACGTAGGGCCTGATTAGTGGGCTGACGTGGGTGGTCAACAAATTGCAGGGAGAAACGGATCGATCAAGGTTTGTATATACAGGCGCAATGTGACCTGAGATCTAGGTATTTGTAAAAAAAGAGAAGAAAAAGAACTCTGCTTACAACACCGCTGCTACCCATTTTTTGAACTGACGTAAGCATTCGGAGGGGCGTCGCCGACAACCACCCCGGCACCCCTCTAACTGGTTCTATTTGGGATCTATACTTGATCGTATCAATATAAAGAACCATTATTCAATACCCCACCATAATTATATAATTTATGGCTTTTTGCATATTCGAGGTTCGGTTGGAATATGAGTTTTCTCCAAATTTGTTTTTGTTGGAATTGAACGAATTTTTTCGCCAAAATTTGAGGATAATTTAAATGTTTGCCATTTGTTGAATTTCAAAATTGATGACAAGTGTTTCGTTTTCGAAATCCAAAGTTAAGTCCGTAATAAGTTTATCATAGATAATAATATAATAGTAGTGGTAATAATAATAATAATAATTAAAAAACTTCAAGACGACTCGCGAGCCGAGCTTTCATGAGCGAGCTCGACCTCAACTAGCATGAGGTCCAACTTGAGCTCGACAAACATGAGGTCCAACTTGAGCTCGACAAACATGAGGTCCAACTTGAGCTCGACAAACATGAGCTCGAGCTCAATTTTCACGAGCTCGAGCCAAGCTTTACTTGAGACAACTGATCGACTCGCGAGCGACATCTCAATTCAAATTTCGAAACCGTAATGTTTACGAAATAGATTTGAATTTGAAATTTAGATTTTGAAATTCGTAATTTAAATTAGGGGTATAGATGAGCCGAGCTCGGAGCTCCGAACTCATTTACCCCTGATGAGCTCGCTTGTTCACAAAAAATAAAAACAAAAATAATGATAAAGTAATAAAAAATAAAAAAATAAAGTAAAAGCTCGTGAGCTTTTTGAGCTCTTATGTTTGAGCTCAAGCTCGAGCTCGACATAAATGAACTCGAGCTCGATCCGGCTGGTGGAGCTCATGAGCTGACTCGGCTCACATTTAACCGCTAATTTAAATTCAAGCATTCCGTTCAAATATACGATTATTTAGTTAAAATTTTTAACCATTCAGCGGACACTTCCAAAATAAGAGAGAGAGAGAGAGAGAGAGAGAGAGAGAGAGAGGGAGAGAGAGAGAGAGAGAGAGAGAGAGGGATGGAGGGAGGGAGGGAGGGAGAGGGAGGGAGGGAGGGAGAGGGAGAGAGGGAGAGAGAGGGAGGGAGATATATATATATATATAGAGAGAGAGAGAGAGTAGATCTATGTTTTTTAGTCAGAGAAAGTAAATTGTATTTAATGAGTGAAAATAGCTGGTTTGGGTATGTTTAGTGATGTAGAATTTGCAAAGTAGTCCCTGAAAAATCAGCACTCGAAACTCCTAGAGCACTTGTTTTAGCCCAAAAAGATTTTATTTGATCACTTTACGTCCCCAATTATATAGAATTGAGCTATAAGTAATGTTTTTGGCCTGCAAGTATTTTTGACCGATTAATCGTGTTGGGCCAAGTAATTAGGCCTAATTTCCTACAGCCCACCTCGGGATTAAGGGGCCAAAATTACTTACCACAATCTATCCCTCATATTGATGGTTTTTCGGCCCATTAATCGTGTTGGCCCAATGAATTTTTGTCGATATAAATATCTTCTAGGAAAAAACTTGGAATAGTATCAAAATGACAATGAGATTCATGAAGCACAGATTAGTCATGAAATATGATCTACCTAAAAAAAAAACTAACCAGAATCTCTTTCAGCGACGACATGTTGTTACATTTTTACATATTTGGGTATGAGCATCATTGTTCTATAATATCAATTGTCCTAGAGAAATTTTATTGAAGTGGAAAGGAAAACATATAATCTGACACATGCTGCTCTTGCCCAAATTCTTATAAGGTGCCACAAAATAAAGAACGACAATTTCTAGAAAAAAATTGAAGATACTAGTTTTATGAGAATTAACAAATGAAAGAAAGAAAGAGGATACAGGTCTACAAGGTTTACAGTTTATAGTAGTCGGGACAAGGAGATTCTTTTTTTTTTCTTTCGCTTATTCCCTTTCTCCTTTTTCTTCTATTTTTTTCCCTTTTTTTTTCTAGTTTACAGTTATAACGGTCGGTTTACGGTTAGTGAAAATCTCTAACCGTAGGCGAACCGCGGTAACCGTGGTTACGGTTTAAACTATCGGTTTATGATTTCAATTTTTTTTTTCTTTTGGATTTTTTTCACAAAAAAAACCAAAAAAATGACTTAATAAACCAAAAAATTAATTTTATTTAATAATGTAAGAAATTTCATTCCATCTTAATAAAGAAACATAATTATACAATAAAAGAATACGATCGCTCAATTTTGGCTTCCGGGCGTGTTCGATGAACACATCATAGCCATCTTCTCCTTCTTCCGTATCGCTGAAACATTAGAATAAACAAAAAAGAAGCATGGAAGCAACAAAAAGGACCGTTTAGTAATGTAACACACACATAAAAAATAACTATAAAAACTCAGACCCAACTCAAAGTTTAAGCCGCCCAACTGCAAAGGAACTAAATATTTAATAATTTTATTTATTAGAAGCCGCCGGTTATAAACGGAGGTTAGAGCAACCGGCGGTTTACGGTTAGATTTTTCAATAACCGTAACCGAATAACGGCTCGGTTACGGTTTGAACCGTAACCTTTGACTTTGCAGTTACGGTTCGGTTACGATTTTTCACACCGTTTGAATACGTCTAGTCGAGGCATCGGGCATCGAGGACGAGGACTACTTCAGCGGTTCGAGGCGAGCGTCCTTGTCGTGCCTTACCTTGAATATAATAATAATATAATAATATATAATAATAATAATATATAATAATGTTAAGGTTCGTTCATACCTAACGAATAAGACATTAAGTCAATAAGCATGCTTTTTAATACAAGAGACTTTTCTACCAAAGGATGGGATCTTCTCTTCGTCTCTATTGGGCTTTAATTCACTTTGTTGTCCATTTAATGTTTCCATAGTTGGCTGAGACCTTATCAAACACCAACCAATAAGAATTATCCATAACACATCCTTTCGAACTACAATAATAATAATAATAATAATAATAATAATAATAATAATAATAATAATAATAATAATAATAATAAAAGAAGGTATCAAATTTGAACAAAAAAATAAGGAAAACAATGGCATGGCATATGTAATGTATCAATCTACGTTCCCACGCAAGGCAGCAATATCGATCCCTTGTTCAAGATTGTTCCAAGTAGAGATGATCAAATCCGGATATCCGAAATCAGATATTTTATTTCGATAAAAAATGTTAAAAAAAAAAACTCGATTGCAACGTATTCGGTTTTGTTTCAACTCTCCATTACGTTCACAAACGATATAAATTCAATATGAGATATTCTATTTGAGTTAAATTAAGATTTTGGGATTTTTTTTTTTTAAAAAAATCTTTTTGTGGCCCATTTTTTGATTGTTTGGGCTGTTATATTGTTTATTTGTTTGCAAAAATAATATACTGCATAGCGGATATTCGGATTTTAGTACCGAGCACACCTATATCCGATCCGGTTTATTTAAAATAATCGGCTCAACCGGATATCCGATGTTTCGGATTTGTTAGATCGAATACCGAAACAGATTTCGAATTCCGATATTTTTTGCTCAGCCCTATGTGTGGTCTGACCCGACAGACCCGGTTCTTTATTTATTTATTTATTAAATTTCTAAGTTTTAAATTCTTAACTCTACTTAGTTATATATTTCTATAATCTATAAATAAATTTCTATTATGAAAATAAATAAATACGTCTATATGTTATATAAATATATAAAAATATATTTACTTATATATTTATATATTCTCTATATATTTATATATATGTATATATATATATATATGTGTGTGTTAGGCATTTTCTCTAAATTACTCTTTATAGAATCATATTTAAATAGTTATATGTAAAATTAACCGGAGCGGGTTTCGGATCGGGGTTAGGGGCGGGTTTGACCAGACCCGGGTCTCACCCTAGACCCGGCCGGGTTGAATCCTCTGGGACCCATTGTGACGACCCTCATTTTCTAATTAGGATGGCAAATTTCCGCAACGTAAGCCGCGGAAGGCCCGTCTAACAAAACGTTTTCCAAAAATATGATATATATTACAATGTTTACATAGTCGTATGTATACATAGGCCGTAGCCCAAAAGTCAAAACAACAAAAATCCTAACGCCGCCCCACAGGTATTCATCCATGTACCGCCATGCCTTCAGAAATCTGTGGAGCACCGCCACCAGCTGCCTCAGTCACGACGTGCATCAACGTTGGACTCAATACCTACAACACGTAAACACTGAGCAATTTGCCCAGTAGGTGAATAAAATGTATGAATGCACGTGTACACTCAGTCCCAATCCAAATTCCTCGCATTTCAACTCACGTCTATATCTCATTTCACACATCAGGGTCCTAGGCTAGACTCGACACATCTCGCGCCCATAACATAACGATAGCCTAAACTGGTAGCGTTTAGACGATCACGCTACTGCCCCCTATCAGGTCGCTCCTTCCGTAAGAGGTAGCCGACGCTGATGGCGTTTAGACGATCACGCTACTGCCCTATCAGGTCGCTCCCTCCGCTAAAATACAACAACGACGGTTTTGCACCTCGGGACATTCACGCTCGATTAGACAGATCGATCACGCTTGTCTGCCGTCATTAGAACCTCTTATACCAGTTCGAACCTCATTAGAACTAGTCTTATTTATAAAATGTATAGACTTTTGGAGAGGATTTTGAGTTCCTTCTATTTTTATAATCCATTTATCCATGTATGCACTACTGCATAACCATAATATACACACATATATATAATATTCAGTTTGAAAGAAAAATATGAAAACCTAGATTAATAAAGTAAAAAAAACTAACATAAAACCTAAATAAATAATGTAAAGGATAAGATAATAAACCATAGCTAAATCAACAATTAAAGAAAAATGTAGATGATAAATAAAAAACAATTAATATAGATGAAAGATAGAAAACCTTCAAATTGAAGTATGGTGTCTTCGGGTGCTTTCGTTGGTGTTTTTTTTTTTTTTTTCAATTATAACATATCGTTTTTTTAGTAAAATTAATATGATGACCTTATTACTATTATGTTTATTACAAAATTGCCTAAAAAGGGAAAACGTCCAAGACACCTATAATCTACAAAATTGCCCAAAAGTAAAAAAGGAAGCCTAATAGACATAATTAATCAATACCACTAAATAACCCTAATATTCATCTTCTTCCTCAAACCGCAAAGACACCATTGATGCACAGCTTCAGTTCATGATATATACTAATTCTCATCCCAGCGGCCGGGGGGTCAATGGTCCCCCGAGCCCCTACGTAGGACCGCCCCTGAGCTTAGAGATGAAGAGAAGAGATGATAACTATGAAAGAAATATAAAGTGTATAAAACAATAATTTGGGCTTGGGCTGAATTTGGATGGGGTGAAAATTTAAAATTTTGGCCCAAAACTATTTACTAATCCAGATGTTATAGCTTGCTTCTCCCTGATTTTCGTTTTCCTCAAATTTTTCGGTTCTTGATCTTTTTAGCTTTCTCTCGTTTTCTCTAATTCTTGTTTGTTCGCATACTTTGTTTTTCCTATTTGAGTTTCCATCTCACCACTTGAATTACTAATGATTGTTGCTATATTATTACGTGGTTGCCTTTAATGTTAAGAAAGCCAAGTTAGTTCTTTAATTTTATTTGGGTGGGCTTTTCGGCCGAATAATTTATGTGGCTATTTCTTTAATTGGACCAAATATTCATTTTGGCCTTGTATATTCTATTAGTTATAAATGATAGTTTGGGCTTCATTACCTACTTCGAATATAAATTCTCTTAGGTTGAATATTTACAATAGGAAGTCCAAAAGCCTCTCTCTCTAAAAAAACCTACCAGTCCTCCTTCTCTCTAATGCCACACACACAAACCCATTTTAAGCTACTATCCCTCCTCCATTAATGGAGGTTGGGGAGCCCCATTTCTTTATTTTTCTTTTTTCTTCTTTCCGGCTGTTCATGTCCCGTATGCTTTTCCTCTTTCTTTTTTCTGTATTTTTTTCTGCGTATTTTTTTTTTCCGCCACGACCCGGTCCGCCGCGAGAGAATGACACAATAGTGTTATTTTTATTTATTACAAAATTAGATAACTTTCTAACCCTATTACAAAACTAATAAACTTTTTCAATTTACACTAATATTATATTCAGTTTTCACCTCAAATCTTTTTAATATTACCTTTTTCTCTATTATTATTTCAAATAAGTAACACAGTTGCTCTTTTATTATATTTTAACCCAAAAAGTTTTTTACTCATTATTTTTTCATTCCGGCATTTACCACTGAAAATCAGTCATACATGGCATTCTTCATCGTGGCATATGTATTAAGAATGCATTAACAAACAAAAAAACTCAAGAAAATATGTAATAATCCATAAAATATTCAAAATAAGTATTACAGTATTAAACAAAAATCAACTTCTAAAATTAAAAATAAGCACAAAGAATTAAAAATTAAAACTACTATAAAATTTGAACCTGGAATCGCTGTCAAAGAGACCTCCTCAACATACATGTTTATTCTAGTTGCATTCCGTTGTACATCAAAGACGTAGGTAATCATGTCATCGCTATCTATGGCGTGGAAAAAAGATGCAATACGATTTGCATCATCTGTTGCCATATATTGCACATACATCTTCAATAAACTGTCATGCAATCCGCTAATTTCTCGCAACTGAGTTAGCATCGTATCCAATGAGATGTCACGTGAAAATACTTTACTATCTTTTGGAGCTTGATCATAAACAATATGATCCCCGAGTATTATTAAATTGTCACCCCAATATAGCGTCACAATAACTGAATTGGACATAATTCCTGCAAATTGGAGACTAAACTTTGAGGAATAACGAGAATTAATAGGCTTGTCAAACGTATAACGATGTAAATTTTATCTCCATATCATGCAAGAAAAATTAACAATATATTGCAGTTTTATTACAGAAGCCAAACGAAAGTTGACAAGCCTATTGCAATATACAAATAATATTAAATTACTAATCTGTTCAAAATTGGGGATTTTAGGGAAAAATACCTAATGAGAGTTTAAGCTTAGGATTCAGTCCCTTCATCTTTTGCTTTGTAAATAGGTACCGACACAAGGCAAAATTTTTGGTCTAACTCCCCATATATGAAATTACAATATCGTTCTTTCTTAAATGTAGAATGTGGTTGAGAGAGAGAGAGAGAGAGAGAGAGAAATCCTTGAGTTGTCCCAAGAAAAATCCATGGTTCTTCAATCATCCTTGACAAGCTCAGTAATGGCGACCGCTCTACTGTTCATAAGGTACTGCTTCTCGTTTCTTTCACTCATTCTTATCTTGGGCGCGTTACCCTCTGTAAGAGCTGTAGATTTCATGCTCTGTTAGCTCTGAAACCCTCAGTAGATTCTTCAATGGAGCGAAACAGACAATATGAATGTCGATTACGCGTTGTAAGAGACTGCTCCTCCTGCTCCACCACGGCTCGGGGTTTGCTCCACCACGGCTCGGGGTTTGGGCGTTGCTTCAGCTTCTCATTTGTTCAAGAAAGTGTCGACCCTTTTCAGAAAGTTATGCAAATGTTTGTTTAGTTTTTAATTTTTATTCCTTCACTACTTCGATAACTTGCAAAATTGTTGTATGAGTTGAGGTAATTTTTCTAAATGTGCGATGAGAACGACTAGATTGTCATATTTTGGTTGGTTTTTTTCCCGGTTTTGTGTGATTTATCGGGTTTGAATATACCCATTTGTGTCCAAAAAATGAAAATTATAAAAGTCAGGGCGGTTCTCCTCTCTCTCTGCGATGGCGAAAAAGAGGGCGATCGTCGAACAGCGGGCGGCGCCGGTCATGGTGACAACGCCGCCTCCTACCGATGTGGAATCTCAGACTAATAGGAAAAGTACGGGCTCGAATCATGCTAAATCATCAGCTAGCACTGTTCCATTGGATGATTGTGTGATTGAATCACCGAAAATTCAATCGGTTCATGGTGAGGATTGGCCAACCTTAGCGGCGTCGACTGGACGCGTTGATGTTGGGAAGAACATCGCTGAGACTGTGAATAATCCCTGGCAAAAATTCAATGTGAATATGGTGCAAAACCTAGACAGTCGACTAGAATATATTGAACCTAAAACCGAAGAGGGGCAGCAAATTGGTATGATTGAGATTGAGGAAATCAGAGAGGAAGTGGATCATTGGAACTCAGCATTAATCTGTTACGTTATGGGTGCTAACCCTCCATTTGGAGTAATGTCGGGATTCCTAAAACGCAAATGGACAAAAATGGGGCTGGTGAATGTGTGGCAGCTGAAACAAGGATTATTCCTAGCTCGGTTTGGAAATGTGGAACAGAGAGATAGAATCCTGCAAACTGAGATCGTTCACTTCGATAAAAAACCTGTCATCCTCGCTCCTTGGTCAGAGGATACAGAAATCAGTAAGATCGGGGTTGACAGTGTTCCAATCTGGGTTCAAATGCCGCAACTCGAGCTGAAATACTGGGGAGCTAAAACCCTTAGTAAATTAGCGAGTCTGATTGGTCGACCTATAATGATGGATGATGTTACGAGGAAAAGAGAACGGATTCACTATGCTAGAATTCTTGTAGATGTTGATCTGGATAAAAACCTACCAGACAAGATTCAATTCCTAAATGAGAAGGGACAGCTTGCTGAACAGAGGATATCATATGAGTGGAAACCAGTGCTGTGTACCAAATGCAAGAAATATGGACATGAGGACTTGGTCTGCAAACAGGGTACAATCAGAATGTGGCAACCTGTACCGAAGCAAACTTTAGAAACAGAGGGGCAAGATGCTAAACCGAAGCAACCCCCTGCCTCAGAAGAAAATGAACCGATTAAGGAGAAGATCTCTGAGGTAAAAACAGATAGATCCTTGAGAACAGAAACTGAGACGCAACAACTAACTATCAAGACCGGCAGCAGTAAGTCTTGGGCAGAACTGGTGCAACGTGAGTTAGAAGGGACATTGGCTGTGGCAGACAGATCCCCCTCCAAGCAAAGGGTCCATGACAGTGGTCATCGATAGTTGGGCAGCGTGGAACATACGGGGCCTGAATGGCCCTGCAAAGCAGAGAGAGGTAGCTCTCTTCTGCAATAGATATAGACTCAGTATAGTATGTTTACTGGAAACCAAATTGAAAACTGGAACTGTGAACCGTGTCTTAAATAACACTTTCAGAGGATGGGATGGTTGCCATAATCTTAATTCTCACCCGAATGGTAGGATCATGGTAGTATGGAGAGGGGGTTATGAGCTGGAACTGCTCTCTCAATCAGCTCAACATATGCACTTTAAAGTACTAAAAGATAAGACCATAGTAACTCTCCTCACTGTTGTCTATGGGCACAATGACAGTTTGGAGAGGATTAGCTTATGGGATATCCTAAAGCAGATTGGATGCTCCCTAAAGGACCCATGGATGATTTGGGGCGACTTCAATAACATCAGAGGATGTGAGGACAGAATAGGTGGAGCTCCTGTCCAAGCCACAGAGTACTTAGAGTTTAACCAATGCCTCCAGATCTGCCAGCTTGAAGAAATAAAGAGGAGTGGATGCCAATACTCATGGTCTAACAAGCAAGGTCCTGATAAGAGGATTTGGTGCAAACTCGATTGGGCATTTGGTAATCGTGCCTGGATTACAAAATTCTATGCTTCTTCCACAATCTTCCTGAGTGAAGGTGTGTCAGACCACTCACCAATTATTCTGAGAGATGGCACAAAAGGGACAATAGCAAGGAAACCATTCAAATATTTCAATATGTGGCAGCTTGCACCCTCCTTTCTGACCACTGTTGCTAACCACTGGGGAAGCCACTCTAACCCAACAATGAGAACAGTATGGTGTAATCTGTTAAGACTACAGCAGCCACTGAAAGCCTTGAACAGAGAATTATTTTCTGACATTGAAAACAGGACTGCAGTAATGCAAAAACAGCTCGAGGAATGTCAGCTTGAAGTTCATCAGGACCTAATGAATACTGAACTATTACAAAAAGAAGAACAACTCAGAACAGAATACAGATTCTTGAGTGAGGCTAATGACAAATTTTTGAGGCAAAAAGCAAAAATTCGATGGCTGGACAAAGGAGACAAGAATTCAGCTTACTTCCATGCTGTAATCAGACAGAGAACACACACTAATAGAGTTAATTCCATCATTGACTCTGAAGGTAAGCTTTTAGAAGATCAGGAGGCCATCCAGAAACATCTCACTGAGTTCTTTCAAGGTATGTTGGGAAAAAAAATGAGGAGACAACATTCGGATATGGTGGCTGAAGCAGGATACATTTTATCCCTAGCTGATCAGCTACAACTTACCCAACCCTTTGACAGAAAAGCAGTATGGGAGGCCCTGAACTCCATCCACGATGATGCAGCCCCTGGGCCCGATGGCTATGGCAGTGGGTTTTTCAAGAAATCATGGCCTGTTGTGGGTGAACAAATTACTTCGGCAGTTCTGGATTTTTTTGACACAGGCAGCATGCTCCCTCAGCTGAGCAAGACTGTATTATGTCTCATACCAAAAACTGCTAGCCCAAGGAATGCTCAAGAATTTAGGCGGATATCTTGTTGCAATACAATCTTTAAATGCATCTCCAAGATGCTCTGCTCAAGACTCAAGCCAATTCTGCCCAAAATCGTTCAAGCCAATCAGAGTGCATTCGTGCAAGAGAGATCTATAGTGCACAACATCCTTCTATGTCAGGAACTAATCAGACTGTATGGTAGGAAAAATGCATCGGCTCGAGCCCTATTAAAGATAGATATAAGGAAAGCATATGATACCTTGGATTGGGATTTCTTGCGGAATTGGCTGCGCTTACTTAAGTTTCCACAGAAATTTATTCAGTGGGTAATGGCCTGTGTCTCAAGTGCCTCATACACACTATCCTTTAATGGGACACACGCTGGATGGTTCAAGGGAGCTAGAGGTTTACGACAAGGAGACCCGCTATCGCCCTTATTATTTGTGATCGCCATGGAATACCTAACTCGGCAGCTAAACAGATCCACCAAGGACCCCCAATTTAGGTATCATCCATTATGCAAACAAGTTCAATTGGTAAATCTGTGTTTCGCGGATGACCTGATGATATTCTGCAAAGGGAAAACTACCACGATAGCTGTAATCAAAGAAACTATGGACCAGTTTTATTGTGTTTCTGGGCTATAGGCAAACCAACAAAAATCGAATTTACTCCTAGCTGGGGTCACTGATTCGACAGCTGCCCAGATGGTTGAAGTTACTGGTTTTAAGCTTGGAACATTCCCCATGAGATATCTGGGAGTCCCTATCTCCCCTACCAAATGGTCTAGTACCTCCTGCCAAATCCTTGTTGAGAAAATTGTAGCTAGGATTAGGTGTTGGACAACCAGAAATCTGTCTTACGCAGCCAGACTTTGCTTGATCAACTCAGTTCTACTAGCCACACATGGCTATTGGGGATCGGTTTTTATGTTGCCTAAATCTGTTGCAAAGAAGGTGGATCAAATATGTAAAGTCTTTCTATGGGGAGCAAAGGAACAAGGAAGATGCTTACCTCTGATTAGCTGGGAAAAAGTTTGTCTGCCACGGACCAAAGGTGGGCTAAACTTGAGGGATTGTGTTACCTGGAACACAGCATTAGCAGGCAAACAGATATGGACATCACGAGGAAAGCAGACTCTCTATGGGTTAAATGGGTAAATGTGGTATACTTGAAGGGAATTGATTTCTGGGAGTACAAACCAGCAGTTGATTCGTGTTGGTACTGGAAAAAACTCCTAAGCTTGAAGGAAAAATTCAGGGGCGGATACATGAACCGAAGATGGATATGTACAGCAAATGGAGTATACTCTGTTAAATCTGGATATCAATGGCTCAAGGGTGATCAACCTTCATTTCCATACTGCCGAGCTACTTGGAACAAATTCAACATACCTAAACATTCTTTCTTCATATGGCTATTGGTCCAAAAAAGACTACTAACTACTGATAGGCTAATCAGTTGGGGGCTCAAAGTCACTGATGCTCGATGCTGCCTCTGTGGAGTAGCAGAGGAATCAGTGGAACACCTATTTCTTGAATGCATATTCAGCCATCGCATCGTTGTAAAACTCTCTGACTGGCTCTGCATTAAGGAGCAATTCAGCAAGTTTGTGGAGCTGACAGAATGGATGAAATGTGAGGGAGGCAAGCGTAGTGTTCAGCAGAGGCTTCGCATGGCATGCTTGGCTACAATGCTATATTACATCTGGCGCGAGCGGAACCACAGAAGACATTCTGAGGATGGATGGCAGACAGAGGAACAGATCGCTACACTGATCATTCGAGAGATGAAGGGGAGACTGATGAATTTCAGCAATGTACAGAAAGTAGCTAACTCTAGTCTATTTCGACATATTCGATCCTTTTACTTGTAAGTAGCTGAGGGTGATGTAAAGACTCATTGCATGGCGTGGTAAATGAAATTTCATTCTACCAAAAAAAAAAAGTACCTAAATGTAAGAGAAAAGTACATAATTTGATGGCAAAAATAATGATATGTATGCAGAAAATACAAACATTTTTCTATCAAGCATTCTAAATAATAAGAACATTGATCCTCATTAACACCAAACATTAGTTTTCTAACCACTTCACTTTCGTACAAGGTCAAGTACTTGAATTCAATAATAAAATACCTAAATCAAGGACTGAAGTACCTAATTTTAGGAACGAAATACTGATTTTCATGTAGAAAATACATGCGAATTGGGGGAGAACATCTAAGACTAAAATGGCCTTCTATCAAGCATTCTACATAATAAGAACATTTGATCCTCATTAACACCACAAATTAGTTTTCTAACCACTTCACTTTCGTACAAGGTCAAGTACTTGAATTCAATAATAAAATACCTAAATCAAGGACTAAAGTACCTAATTATAAGAACAAAATACTGATATTCATGTAGAAAATACTTGCGAATTGGGGGAGAACATCTAAGACTAAAATGGTGGGTTCTATCAAGCATTATACATAATAAGAACATTTGAATCCTCATTAACACCACACATTAGTTTTCTAACCACTTCACTTTCATACAAGGTCGAGTACTTGAATTAAATAATAAAATACCTAATTAAGGACTGAAGTACCTAATTTTAGGAACAAAATACTGATATTCATGTAGAAAATACTTGCGATGGGGGAGAACATCTAAGACTAAAATGGTGGGTTCTATCAAGCATTCTACATAATAAGAACATTGATCCTCATTAACACCAAACATTAGTTTTCTAACCACTTCACTTTCATACAAGGTCAAGTACTTGAATTCAATAATAAAGTACCTAAATCAAGGACTGAAGTACCTAATTTTAGGAACAAAATACTGATTTCATGTAGAAAATACTTGCGAATTGGGGGAGAACATCTAAGACTAAAATGGTGGGTTCTATCAAGAATTCTCCATATTAAGAACATTTGATCCTCATTAACCCACACATTAGTTTTCTAACCACTTCACTTTCGTACAAGGTCTAGTACTTGAATTCAATAATAAAATACCTAAATCAAGGAGTAAAGTACCTAATTTCAGGTACAAAATACTGATATTCATGTAGTAAATACTTGCGAATTGGGGGGGAGAACATCTAAGACTAAAATGGTGGGTTTTATCAAGCATTCTACATTTGATCCTCATTAACATAACAAAGTAGTTTTCTAGCCACTTCACTTTCGTATACGGTCAAGTACTTGAATTCAATAATAAAATATAATCGGGGACTAAAGTACGAAAATTTAGATACAAAATACTGAAATGCATGTAGAAAATACTTAAAAATTGGGGGAGAACGTCTAAGACTAAAATGGTGGATTTTATCAAGCATTCTACATAAGAAGAACATTTGATCCTCATTAACACCACAAATTAGTTTTCTAGCCACTTCACTTTCGTATACGGTCAATTACTTGAATTCAATAATAAAATACCTAAATCAAAGACTAAAGTACCTAATTTTGGGTAAAAAAATACTGATATTGATGTAGAAAATAATTGCGAATTGGGGGAGAATATTTAAGTTTTTTGATAAAAGCTATCGTTTTAGTCTTTCGTAACTCACTTTTATGCATTAATTTCGGTATATTTTGCCAAAAAATGTAGTATATTGTATCGGTTAAGATAACGCCAAAATTCCTCGCTTCGCCATCACTTATTTTTTCATCGATTAAGGTATTCTTCTTGCAACGAAGATAAATGCGACTATTAAAGTATATATTTCATCCCATCAATCTTTGTACCACTTCAAAGAAACATAAATGTTAGTTTTGCGAAAAAATTACTCCCTCCATCCCGTTATCTTTATCACATATATTGGTGGGCACAGATATTAAGGTGGTATTATTATAATAATATAGTACAATAAAAAGGTTAAAAAGTGTATATTTTGACACGTCTTTTAAAAATATTTAATATTATTATATTGGTTGTTTGTGATAATTTTTTGCTAAATAAGGAAAGGTGATAAAATTAGTGGGATGCCCGAAATGGAAAAATGTGATAAACTTAGCGGGACGGAGGGAGTACTTTCTTTCATCATACATCAAAACCATGAATAATCGTTCACTAACGGAGACACTTCACACTAACCAGGATTGGATCTAAGGATCCACGACAAATAATGAGACTATGGTTTGATTAACCTCTTGAGAAGGGCGCCATGCCTCAGAATCTAAATAGTATCAGAAACGCATAAACAAGATACTCCAAAAAGACTTGGAAGTGAAAATTGTGAGGAACCCTACCTCTTGGCTTGTTTCCTTGCCTGCAAACCCTTCATCACTTCTAAGAACTAACAAGAACAAAAGTAATCAGATTTCAACCTTGAATCGGCTTGCTGAGATTATTTCAGTGAAATTAAGCACCACGAATGTTAGATTTCCTCAAACCTCATACCCAAAGCATTTCAGATGTCTCCAAGCAAACAAAAAGCTACAAACACTTATGTATGAGGGTAGAGGACTTGTGCTAGCGGCATGGAGGACTTTTAGAGCAGTGGGCTGGCGGGGAGGCAGGAGCTGTAATTTGCTAACGTAATACCATGGCAAAGACAAATCCAGACAACGACTGGAACAACGACGAGCTGGGAAGAGACAACGAGCAACCTAAAAATAGACAACGAGCCACAAAAACGAAGTGCAATAGAGCTGCTTCGAGCTGGGACGATTACATATGAGCAGAGAAGAGTGAAGGGACCGACAACAAGCCGTGACAACTGCCGGCGAGCACCTGCGATGGCGGGATAGGCAGCGAGCAGTAATGATTGCCGGATACCAGCGACGATCGGCAATCTGCGAGCGGCGGCGGTGGACAACCGAGCTAGAGACGAACAACGACGAAAGCCGCTATGAGCAGGGAAGAGTCTCGGAGTCCGTCAGCAGTTTTGTTTCTGATTTGGTTTTTGTTTTTAATTTCATTTATGATTTAACAGGTTCAAACAAAGTAGAAAGGGCATTATTGTAACTTACTATGTGAGGGAGCTTAAACTAAGTTTCTGCCTAATGGCAGTACCTAGTTACAAAGTTAAACCAATGGGGAGTGAATCCTAAGCTTAAACTCTCATTAGATATTTTTCCCTAAAATCCCCTTCAAAATTTCATGTCATCACTCATGTGCACAAACGAAAACAAAATAAAAACAATATCCGCAAACAAAATAAAATGGTGAGCAGTCATTATCAGAATATGCACGTACAACACACGTCCACACGGTAGAAATTAATACCTTGTTTTCGATTAGTTTTCGATTAGTGTGAGAAGCTTCTGCCTTTGAATTGATTAGTTAATCAATTCGTAACCTCTTTGCCATATTAAAGACATTACGATATGAACGGATTATATTTCTTACTGATTTGACTTATGTTTTATTTGAATCTTATTTTGTTATTAATCATTGTCGTAAAATGCGCTCTAGGCGCCGCCTAGGCGGCGAGTAATCGCTATGCGCCATCAACCGTGGCGAATATGGCTTAGACGGCTAAATAATTACCCAGACGATTAATCGGCCGCTATTCGGATTACTCGGCCCACTAGTCGGCCAATTCATCGGCAGAATATTTTAACTAGCAAAACCCACCAAAAGCCCAATAAGTATTTAACTAAACAGAAAGCCCACTAAAGGTGGACAACATCTGTCAAAACGTGGAATGAGCTTAACTGTAACTTTGTAAGCATTTATATAGGTAATGTTTCAAGGTTATTTCTACAACATATTCGGTGTGGGACAGCAAAAAAGTAGGCAATATACTCATATTTTGTCGGTTTATCTTTGAAAAGAAGAAATAAATATTGATATTATATTCATTCGACATTAATTATAGCTTTAAAATTTGGTATCACATTTCCGATATTGATAGTCATATTTCTACCAATTTTTTTTTCAGAAAACTCCAATTAGATTCTTTAAATTATATAGCTATTTTACTTAAGTTTTGTCACATTGTTGTGATTGACATAATTATTAAAATGTTTAAATAGATTTGATGTACATTAACTTTCATAATGTTTACATATTTAATATGTATAAGTATAAATAATAATAAAAAAGAATGAAAGTATTCTCTATCCTTTAAAGGGTGAATAGCTCATTTTTCAAGCGAAATAATTTGTTTGAAAATAATTTTACTAAATGTATAAGTATAAATAACAATAAAATACATATACCGTCTAATTTCCGCCTAGAAACCACCTAGACCCCCCTCGAGCGCCTAGGTAGCGCCTAGCGTTTTTTACAACCTTGTTATTAATACCTTCGAATCAGTAGTATTAAATTATTAAGATTGAAATATGAGATGGAGGTGTTAAAAAGATTATGGTTAAAAATATAATAATTGATAATTATTTGTGAATTTGTAATAATTATGGTGAAAAAGAAGTAATATTAAAAAGATTTGTGGTGAAAACTGAAAATACTAAAATTAAATTAAAATTGATTTTTTTTGTAATATTGTGAGAAAGTTATCAAGTTTTGTAATATCACTATTAAAAATAACACTATTTGTGTTATTCTCTCGGTCCGCCGCCCACCGCCGCTCGTCGCCGCCACCTCCGCCTCCGTCGGCTCCGCAGCCCCCGCCTTGTCGCCCGCCGCCTCAGCCGCCACGCCGTCCGACGCCTGGCCGCCTTGCCGCCAGCTGCCTCTGCCATCTAACCGCTTAGCCGCCCTCTGCCCTCCCGGATGCCAACCGCCGCCAGCAGCCCACCGCCACCTCGTCGTCGCCAGCCTTGAGTTTCCCGTAGTGGGATCTCTTCTCTCCCGACCCGGGTCGGGAGTCTTTTCTCCCTTGTGGAGCCCCAAGTTCGATGAAGATAAAAACCCAGAAGTCGAAAGCCAAGTGAAAGTGAAGAATATCATAGATTTAGCTTAATAGTTTTTTCTGTTATATGTTCTTTAGTTCTTGGTCGTAGATAATGTGTTTTATTTTTTGTCGGTTTTTTGTCCCTTGTGGTCCTTTTTCTCCCCACGTGGGAGGTTGTGCCCCCATTTTGGGGTTTGTTGTACTCGTTTGTTAGCCTTTGTTCTCCCGGTTGACGATGTACCGGTGAGACCCTTTGGGTTATTTAGCCCCTGTATCTTTGTTGATTTATACAAGCTATCGGTTCGAAAAAAAAGAATATTTACAATACTAATTACATTCTAAATCCCATAACGGCTATTACACCCGTAAACCCGGCCCGTTACCCAATAATTGCAAAATATCCGCCCCGTCAGGGGTGGGTTTTGGCGGGTTCGGATTTGGACCCGCCGCATTGCCATCCCTAATTGCAAGAAAAACAGTTACTTAATAAGATACAGTTTATTTAACTGTGCAATGCACGGTATTAACAATATAATAATAAAAATATTGAATTTTCTATTTGATAGTAGTTTAATGTTTCTTTTATATATCTTTTAAAAAAAGCTACAATTATTAATTAATTTTGGACCTGTAGCAACGTTCTAAGTCACCTACATTTCTATAATTGTATAAGATGAGCCCCACCAAGGTCATAAGCTATTTGGTTATATTGAGACATTCCGTTCATGTGCATTAAACCTGACTTGGATCCTGTTATTGTTGTTGGACGGAGATTGGAACGCTGATCCTCATGTGACGTAAGCCCATAATCAATTTGTTGATGTTTATGCCCTAGATGCCGTACGAGGATTAGATGCACGAGGGCATTAGTGTAATTTTGTAGTGTTTGACTTTTGCAATTGGATTATTTGATAATTGAATTACTTTATTATTGTCGATTTGAGTTTTGACAAATAATACCAAAAGGCATATTATTACTAAATAAACTAATGACAAATAATACCAAAAGGCATATTATTACTAAATAAACTAACCTTGCAGTCGGGTTAATAAGACGAATTAATAAAACATCAATATCTACAATTCAGTTACTGCTCTGTATCGACAGAGAGGGGGCACTAGTAAGCTGAAAATTGAGTCCACAAGTCTTAGTCTCCAGTAGGATGACTGGGTAGACAATTATGACTTGCTAGTCGACGGGTCCAATACGGTTGTGCCAACCGTTCACTTGGGAAGTGCGAGCTCGTGACATTGATACAAGACGAATCAGAGGATTGTTCGTATTTGGACAGTGGCTCGTAATCGAACGATCACATGCTGGGAAAGTCGTTGATCGATCGATTGACTGTAGTAGTCTATGTGAACATGATACCGAAATGGTTAATTCGGGGTTGGTCTTAAAGTCTTGATTTGTCACTAGTTTGCTAGGCCCGAATTGCCAGGTGCATGGGTCAGCGGTGAAATGCGGTCTTGACTTTTCGACGTGATTTTCAATTACCGCTGAGCGGGATTTACGGCTTCAATTAAATTCGAGGTTAACGTCCTATGGAGTTTCGATGTGCGGGAATTTACCTAAGTCTCTGGCCAGAGCTTACAACCGGCTCACGATAGTCGTGGAGAGCAGTTTGGTAAATGTCACCGACATGAACATCATATAGTCGAGTTCTATAAGTTCGACTACGCGTGAGTTTCACTCTACCAGGAAAAACGTAAAGGGTTTATATGTAGGACCATAATCTATGGTCGGTGCGACAAGAATATGATATTCATACTCAACTCGGGATCGGTTCGGTACCACGGGGCTGGCTAGGTAAATGCCGAACTCCTGGATTCCTTCCAGAGCTGGTTGAGACGAACCAAGAGAGTCAGGGTGAAAAGGGCAACCGAAAAAACGTCAATATGAGAAAGAGCAGACTGCGGCCTGGATTGAGAGATTAGGGTTTAGGGCTTGGCCGAACCCTAATTGGTCGGAATGACTAGGTTTTACTAGTGAGGGGTAAAATGGTCTTTCACCTCACGAAATATTTTTGATATAAAATATTGGACATTTATTATTTAGTATATGATTTGAATTTGATTTAAATCTTTATTATTGTTTTGGAAAAATAATAGAATTCAATTTGGAATTAAATAATATATATATGATATATATGATTTCGATTTTAATTTTGAAGTAATTTCGAAAATTATTAAATATATATTAGATATAATATATTTAAAATATATTAAATAAAGAATTTTTATATTAATTTATATTAGATATTTATTAATATTAAATTCAAAATTTAAACCTAACACCAAGTAAGAAAGACTTGGTAAAAGAGACTTGGTTTTGAGAGAATGTTTGAGATTTTTTCTCCCACTCCCCAGACTACAAAATCATCCTAGGATGGGATAGAGACAATGTCTCAAGTGTTGTAGCACAACTTCTGTAACTTTGTTGTCTCATTGAACCAAGATCTTGAGATATCCAGCCAACATAGTAAGGTTACCACTAAAGTCATTTTAGATTTTTAATCCCATTCCTCTTGATGTGCACTTTATGATATGAGTTATCCTCTTCGTAATAGGGCCTATTAAATTAGCCTTCCATTTGGCATCATCGTCGATTGCAATCATTCATTTTTGATAAACTGCTAACTGATACTATGTCGATGACGTATATGTCATGACTAACCATTCTACATATTATTATTTGTCCTTCATATTATCAATCTTCTATCACAATTAACAATACAATAGACACCTGCTCGTTCCAACTATGAATATCTTACTTAGAATACCCATAGGCATTCAGCCTCTTTTACGGCTTTATTTAGGGACAATGACATCGGGTTTTATATATCACCGAGCAACACATGTTTGTTAGATGGATTTCTATCACCAATTATGAACTCGTAGTCGCTGTATTGGTATGGATTTTTTTGTATTTGATATTCCGTTGCTTCATAACAGCCGTCCAAAAATAATGACACATTTCTTATTATCATTCATTCGTGCTCTTTGATATACATAAATTAAACTTCACTATTATTCTTGGCAAATCCAATAAATATTTATTCGGCGGTTTTAGATTTGAACTTTTCTAGCAAGGTTGTACGTATTTTTGAATGTTTAAAGTCTTTTCTCAAAAGGTTGGCCGATAAATTTTCAAAAGGCCGATAAATTTTCAAAAGGTTGGCAAATCCCCAGACTTTTCTAGCAAGGTTGGCAAATCCCCAGACTTCTAGCATTACTCGATGGCCGATAAATTTTCAAAAGGTTATACGTATTTTTGAATGTTTAAAGTCTTTTCTCAAAAGGCCACACCTCTTAGCAACAGATTGAGCTCTTTTTTCATTAAACTTCAGGTCTCCCAATAAGCGCACATTTCCGTCACAAGTTATACACATTCGTGAAAGTTCTCTCTCACTTTTAAAGGTCACACCTTTTCATGGAAGTCTTTACCTCTTCGCAGAATGTTATAGCATTTTGGAAATTCACAAGTTTTTACTAAGATCGTGCTGTGAGATACCACTTCTCAAAGCGTCATACCCTCTTTGTGAATGGTCGTGTCTCCTCGTGTGATCGCACCTCTTGGGGAGATCATATCTTTTCATGAAAGGTCATGACTCTTAGTTAAATAACGTATCTTTCCTTGAGTCCGTACGTTTAGTGCAAGGTTGTGCATTTTTGTGAAATCCTACTTGTGTACGAAATGTAACACATTTTCATGAGATCGTAACTTCTCGCGGAACGTTATATCTCTTCGTGAAAGATTGTGCCTCTTTTGTGAAAGTCGTGTCTCTTCGTGACGTCGTGCGTTCATACACTAGTACATAAACCTTAATAGGCGTCGCCACTATAGGCGTCGGTTTCTCGAAAAGCGACGCTTATATGTCGCGCGGTGGCATTTTTGTAATTAAATACAAGTTTTTAAAACATATAGTGTCGGTTTCTATACAACAACCGACGCGGAAAGATTTCGCTTACTATAAGCGTCGGTTGTTTTAAGAAACCGACACTGAATGGGCAGCAATGTGCGTCGATTATATGTTACAACCGACGCCTTTGTTTATAAGCGTCGGTTACGTGTAATAACCGACGCTTGTTAGTATTTTAAGTCCAGTCGACCCCGCAGACTTCCTTTATTTAATCACCCGCGCGAACGAAAACTTCCCCAATTTCTTAACAAAAGACTTCAATTTCTGCAAAAATCCTTCGATTTCACTGTGATTCTCGGTGGGATAGAGCGATTCACCGCGATAGAACGGCGATTCGGCGTCACTCGGAAGCTTTAGGTTCGTTTTTGGACAATTTCTGATTATTTTGCCCCAATTTCGAAATATATTTTGTCGAATTTGAACGATTTTGTCGAATCTTTAGTGCATTTGGACTTTTATATTTGGTTCTTGTTGTAAATAGATAACAAATCGATTTATTTGGGTTGATTTGGGGTATTTTTGATTCGAAATTAGGGTTGGGCGATTTCAAAATTGGTTGAGGCTTCGTTAGGGTTCTTCTCGCGTGGGCAGTTGCGATTGGGGCTTCCTTGATTTATTCGGGCATCTACGGTAACTTTTTGTGCTCCGCTATATGTTTTAATTGTGTTTAGTTGTTGCAATATATGTGCATTTGGCTTGTATATGTGTTTAGTTGCTTCAATATATGTGCTTTTGGCTTGCATATGTGTTTAGTTGCTGCAATATATTACCCGTTCAAGATTTGCTCATTAGGAGGAAATCTTGAATGGTCCCCATTTTGGGACTTAGACGTTTTACTATGGCTTTAGGCTGTAAATGTGTGGTTGGGCTTCTATATTGATGAAGAACTTGGTTTCATTTCCAAAAAATGTTTGCTTGTGCGAATTATCTGTTAAAATATTCATTGCTATGCTTTAGGTTCTTGTAAATGGATCCGAGTTGGATATGTAGTAATCGAACATCAGCTGGATTTTTGAATGGCGTAGAGGAACTTATGAAATGTAAGGAATAGAATAGGAGAAAAAAGAGGCAATCGAAGATTTCATGTCCGTGTCGTAATTGTAATAATTTACAGTGGTTGAATAGTGAGACTGTTAGGGAACATCTGATAATTACCGGTTTTAAACCCGAGTACAGTAGTTGATTATGGCACGGTGAGACCGTCACGGAAGCTAGTTGTGTGGGGGAATCAAGTAGTAAATTAGTGCCACCAATTGAAGTTGACGATGTTGTAGTTGACAGTTCGTCTGACAAAAATGATCGTATTGAGGTCATGCTTAGCGATGTTCAAGAAGATTTTGAAGAAAGTCCTCCAATATTTGATAGTTTAGTTAGGGACAACAATATTCCTTTGTACAACGGTTGTTCAAAATACACAAAGCTATCTGCTGTGTTCAAACTGTTGGATGTGAAGGAAAAATTTAGAATTTCAGACAAATGTTTCTCTACGCTCTTAGAAATATTCTCGGACATGCTTCCCGCCAGTAATGAGTTTCCCATGTCGACGTACGATGCAAAGAAGTTGTTGTGCCCTCTAAATTTGCAGTATGAGCGAATACATGCTTGTCCCAATGATTGCGTACTTTATAGGGGCAAGTATGAATTTGCTAATAAGTGCCCAGTTTGTGACACTTGGCGTATAAACAAAAAAAATGAAGTCAATGGTCCTCCTGCTAAGGTTCTGTGGTATTTACCGATTGTTCCTAGACTAAAACGCATGTTCTCCAACGCCGATGTCGCTAAAATGTTTAGATGCACGATGAAGAACGAATAAAAGATGGAAAGCTGAGACGTCCGGCAGATTCCCCTCAATGGAGAAATATTGATACTTTGTTTCCCGAGTTTGGAGTTGAGCTACGGAATCTTACGCTTGGTCTTTGCACTGATGGGATAAATCCACACGGTGACATGAGCAGCCGTCATAGTACGTGGCCGTATTGCTCTGTATCTACAACCTTCCTCCGTGGCTTTCAATGAAAAGAAAATACATCATGCTGTTGCTGTTAATATCGGGTCCTAAGCAGCCTGGTAACGACATTGATGTCTACTTGGCTCCGTTGATTGATGATTTGAAAAACTCTGTGGTACGAAGGAGTTGAGGTTTACAACGCGTACGTCAAATCAAGATTTACCCTACTCGCCATGTTATTCTGCACCATTAATGATTTTCCTGCTTATGGAAATCTGTCTGGCTATAGTGTGAAGAAAGCTTGTCCAATTTGTGGGAATAATACGGACATCCAGTGGTTAATCAATTGCAGAAACACATTTATATGGGACATAGAAAATTTCTTTCGTGTGCGCACGAATATCGAACAAAGAAGAAACTACTGCAATTGTTTAATGGGAAGAGTGAGACTTCTCATGCACCGTTTCCTTTGAAAGGCACAGAAGTGAGTGGCATCGTTGCGAACATAAAAGCACAGTTTGGTAAGAAATGCAAGTTGCCAAGGAAAATGTATGGAAACGGTCAATATTCTGGGACCTTCCATATTGGGAGCACATCGACGTGCGACATTGCATCGATGTGATGCACGTCGAAAAGAATGTTTGTGATAGTATCGTGGGAACTCTTTTAAATATGCCTGGTAAGACAAAAGATGGTCTTAAAGCTAGACAAGACATAGTCGAACTTGGACTACGGCCCGAGCTAGCACCAATTGAGAAAGGGAAAAAGACGTTCCTTCCATCAGCTTGTTTCACACTTAGCAGAGCTGAGAAGTTAAGCTTCTGCGAATGTCTTAAAGGTATTAAAGTGCCATCTGGATATGCTAGCAACATAAAGAGATTTGTATCCTTAAAAGATCTGAAGTTAGTGGGATACAAATCTCATGATTGTCATGCATTGATGCAACATCTGTTGCCAATCGCAATTCGTGGGATATTGCCGAAGCACGTTCGTCAGTGTATTTCAAAACTTTGCTTCTTCTTCAATGCTATTTGCAGTAAAGTACTTGATCCCGAGCTGCTAGACGACCTGCAAGTTGATGTTGTGATTACTCTGTGTCGCTTCGAAATGTTTTTTCCACCATCATTCTTCGACGTCATGGTACATCTCATAGTTCATTTGGTGCGTGAAATCAAGTGTTGTGGCCCAGTGTACATGAGATACATGTATCCATTCGAACGATATATGAAAGTCCTCAAGGATACGTTAGAAATCGATATCGGCCAGAAGGTAGCATTGTCGAAGGATACACCACAGAGGAATGTGTTGAATTTTGCACCTCATATTTGGGAAATGTGAAAGAGATAGGGGTTGCTACGTCGCGGCACGACAGACGATATGGAGGCAAACCGTTGACAAAGCCACAGTATAAGAATTTATCGAGAGAATTTTGGGCGACATCACAATTGTATGTGTTGCGTCATCTGGATGAAGTTCACCCGTTCTTGGAAGAACACTTAGCTAATTTGCGTCGCGACAATCCTACGAAATCTGAGTTATGGCTCATAAAGGAGCATAACCGATCGTTTTTAGGGTGGTTCAGACAGAGGGCACTGTATGCAGAACACGGGTCGAGTTGTAGTGAAATGATTAGGTGGCTGGCTTGGGGACCAGAATGGAACGTTGCGACGTATGAGGGGTACGACATTAATGGTTATACATTTTACACCAAGTTTCGAAACAATAAGAGCGCCTCACAGAATAAAGGGGTCACATTGGTTGCATTATCTAGGGAGGTTTCTCGTGGAAAAGACGTCCAAGTTACGAGTAATGAGAAATCATATTATGGATTTGTTGAAGAAATCATTGAACTTGCCTACGACGTCAAATTTGTTTTACTGTGATGTCAGTGGGTGGATAACAGACGAGGCGTTCGAATTGATCCTGAGTTAGGATTCACAATGGTTGACTTACAGAAGGTGGGGTATGCTGATGATCCATTCATTCTTGCAACACAAGCTAGACAAGTTTCTACGTTCGAGATCCTGCTAATACTGATTGGCATATTGTCCTTCAAGGCGAAAGGGGTGTTCTTAGCATTGGCGATATCGAGGATGAAGAAGAATACGATGAAAGTGATAACACATTTCCTTTTCCTACCGGTGTAGAACTAGTTCCAATTGTAGAAGACGATGTAACTTGTCGTCGATACACTATTTCAATTCAAAATGAAGGACTATATTGCTGAAAATTATTGTAAGTGTGTATATTATATCATTTATATGTTTGTTTAATGTTATTTAATGTTTTGTGCGATTAATAATATTTGATATAAACTTATTGATTTTTGAATAATGCAGGTATTAGTATTGCACGAGATGTCTTCAGATGCTACTTCTACTTCGGGTGGGACCGACTATAGCGGGTCGAAGAGGCGTACAAGAGGGCCGTACAATATGAAATCTTTACGGAGGCGATTAGATACTGAGCCATCTGTCTGTCCATTACAATTCGGCCATGATGGCGAAGTCATTGGCCCAGACAGGTCCACAAGTGCACAATTCAGCAATTACATTGGTCGGGTTACGAGGACCCAAGTGACGGACTTCGTCAGGGATTGGCGCCATATCGACGTGGGACTTAAGGACGTGTTGTGGCAGGACATTAAGGTAAAATGTTTATATTAGCGTACATTAAGAACTTAAGAACGAGCTTTAGTGATATCTCAAACTTTATTTTGCAACATACGTGGAACTTGCCTGATGATCCTTCCATCAAGGCAAAGGTTCTCAAAAAAGCAGGAGAATTACGGAAAAATTGGAAGACCAAATTCACTCAAAAGGAAAAGGGTGAAAGGGCCAAGTTTGGACGACGAGTATGATCACATAGATCATGCGGGGTTGGTGCAATGGCGGGAATATAAGGCGAGCTCCCAGTTTCAGGTAAAACATTTATCCATTTAACTATATTTATAAATAATATATAATCTAATTTGACTTCTAAATATCTCAGGGGATTAGTGAAAAGGCGAGACAGAGTCAATCTCATAACATATATCCACACCATCTCGGCACGACGGGTTATAGACGACGGATGGCCGAGTGGGCAACAGAGGATCCACTAGACCATACTGTTGACTTTCCTGATCACTTGGTTCCTCTGTTGTCCGCGGGAAATGGAAGAACAAAAAATTTCATCCGAGCCCGCACAAAGAAAAGGGGTGATGGAGGTTATGTCATTGATGGTGGCGCCATGAGGGATCTCGTCGAAAGAGTTGTAAGTGATAGTCGAAAAATTTCCTCTTAAATTTCACAAATATATTATTTCATTACATATGTATTTTACTAATATATTTGGACAGGCACGGGTGCATGAGCAGCAGAGTCAGAGAGAATTTGTACCCGTTAGGCAACATGATGCGTTGTCCACTGCTATAGGAAAGCCCGATCACCTCGTGCGGGTTAGAGGCATCAGGAAGTATGGGACAATTCGGAGCGTGTTCGGCAAGCCATCCGAGACATCGAGGGGACATTACATGTCGGATACTTCTATGGAGCAGATGAAGGCTGAGATAGAGGCTCGGCTAAGAGAGGAGATGATGACTGAGGTGGAGGCTCGGGTTGCTACTCAGGTGGCGAGTCAAATGAGGGCTATGTTCGCTCAAATGGGTATGCCAGTGCCTAACATGGAGCAAGAAGTGAACATGGGCGGTCCTACTTCATTTTCCCTCGTACTATTCGGCGTTCTCATGGATCGGCCATTGATCCATTTCCCTCGTCGATGGACGTGTCGGTGAGTATTATTTGTTTAAATATAATGTTTAACTTATTTTATCTTAACTTTTTTATTCATTTGAACCATATAGTATCCTTAAGTACGACTGATGCTCAACATCATTGGGGCATTAGAGGTCGTCGCTATTGGATCGGTATTTGAGGGCCGTAATACTATACATAATATCCAAGTGTTCGTAGAGAACATCGTAGTCTCCATCGATATCATTGCGATTGGAAGGGAAGGAGTCAATCTTCCCGTACCAACCGGGGAACTTGCGACGTTGGGGGAAGCATTCAACAGTTTTGTACAATGGCCAAGAGAGTTAGTACTTTCGCCGAATAAGGTAATAAAATCAATATATATATATATATATATTATATCCATGGCTTTGATAATATTTTTACTAACTTATGTAATTGAATATCCAGTCACTTCCCTCTCTAAAATAGATTTACTCGCGAAAAGGAAAGTCACCTCTAAAGCCATCTAGTAGCCATACAGTTGATGATATCGCAAAATTAGACCAGGAAGTACTTGAACGTCTAGGCGAGCATTGTTGTCATATGGTTGACGTAATTTCGTCTCGTGAAGATCGGCTGTATTGTTCGTTCGTAGTCGACATGGCCAATGTCTATTATAATTCGAGACGTGAAGCCTTCATGACGTCTATCGATGTCAAGGACATTCTGGATCTATTGAAGCTTGTCAGCTTGGATTCGTCGGTGATTCAGTTATTCTTGAGGTATCTTTATTTTATTGTTGAAGCTAATAGTTTCTATAAGATTTTTATGAGCATGATTTATTTAATATATGTAATCGTTATAGATATCTTCATCAAGAGGTATCGGAGTTCCATTGCTTCAATCCGAGTCGTTTAAGCTTGATGGCTAGTGATAAGAATGCCGATAGAGACATTGACTACATGGCTGAGGCGTTCAAAAAATTCGTACTGTGAAGGTTGAGAATGCTCTACTTATCTTGTATGTTATATATCTTAGTGCTCTACTTCATACGTGATTAAGTTTACGTTTTTACGAGTTTTAGGAGTCATTGGGTGTTGTTGGTGATCTAATTTGCCGCGAACACCGTATTTGTGTTCGACCCTTTGGCACCAAAGGCGGGCCTACGAAAGTTAGCTATCCGTGAACGTCTAAACGCGTAAGTTATGGAAAGTTCTAGTTTAAATAGTTTCTTCATCGTTTATTTTAATTATCTTGTAACATAATTTCTTATTTCAGGACAATAAAGACGGCAATGTTCGTTGGTGTGGTTCAAAATAAGAAGACATCACCAGTTAGTTGGAAAGCATGCAAGGTACACATTAATTCTACAATTTGAAAGTTGTTTTTTATTTAGATTCTTATAACAGTTAGTTATTTTTCAAATATAGTGCCCTCGACAACCGCCCAATAGTGAATTGTGTGGCTACTATGTCATGCGATATATGTTTGATATCTTACGAATCGTCAGAGAAGACCGAACCAATTTGATGAAGGTATGATAATTTGTGTCAATCTACATAGATTTTCAAATAATTTGTCTTAGTTTCTTATTATGTTTTAATGATTCGGTTCTTGTTGGCCAATGGTACTGGTTTTACAAGATACCGTTTACGACGGTGCAACGATTCAAGAGATTTGTGAGTTGTGGACATAATATTTCAAGGAAATTTTTCTGGTGATGTGATTGCTGTAGTCTATTTGTTTATTCGACACGAGTGTAGTTGATTACTTATGTTCTATTAGTTAGATTACTTGGATATTTTACGTTGGATTAGTTGGATATTTATTATTACATGACTTTCATCGAGAATTTTGGATTTTGGTTTGATTTGGACTGTACAGGAGGGTTCGGAAAAAAAATATAATATATTAAAAAAAACAAATCAATGTCGGTTGTTAGGAACAACCGACGCCTAAATTCAATTAATATAATAATTAATAAACTTTCGGCGTCGGTTCTTGGAGAAACCGTTGCGTATTTTCATCGACATCAGTGGTCGGTTGTTGTCCGACCACCCTTAAAACCGATTATAGGCATTAATTATTGCAGAACTGACGCTGATTCGTTGTTATAAGCATCGGTTAACAACCGACGCCCATAACCGAAATTATCAGCGTCGGTGAGGTTAGCGTCGCGCAGAAACCGACGCCTATAGCAAAACAACCGGCACCTATTCCGTATTTTGTACTAGTGTATTCATGTCGTGTCTCTTCGTGAGAATGCACCTCTTAGTGAAAGGTCGTGACCCCGATCGTACTTATTTATGAGAGGTCACACCTTCTCATGAGATTGTATCTCTTCAAAGGTCTTATGATACCTTTTCGCAAAAGGTCGCGTGATCTCTTCTTGAAAGGTCGTCCCTCTTCGTGAAGTCGGACCGTTACGAGAAAGGCCATGTCACTTCGTAAAAAGTCACACCTCATCAGGACTTGTCTCACCTGTATAAAAGGTCGCAAATAATCATACCCTTTTCTTAAAGGTTAAACCTTTTCCTGACAGGTTTTTCATTCTTACAAGAAGCTGCACCTTACGCCAAAAAGGTAACCTTTTTGACGAGAGGTCACACCTCTCCCGACGTTTGAAATCTCCATGGGTCAATTTCTTAGACTTCTCTGCCGACGAGATATTTTTCGGAATATTATCCCTTAAAACAAAAATCCTTCTAATATTATTGATCTTGACAAATAAAAATCAGTTTACCACAAATATCATTTTAAGATAATTATAATAAACAATACCCAATATCGTTTTAAGGTTGTTATAAACAATTCCCAATATCATTTTAATATTGTTGGGTACAGTTCGTGTGTATGCCTATACATATAATATGTCGATCGTACAAAAGAAGCAAACTGATTTTATTGTCGAGGCTAGTGTTAGACGCCATGTCCTTAAATCGATATTGCCCGCACACGGTGCTTACGGAATATGACAATCATTTCCCAGGATACAACGTCAAACGTCTCGTAATAGTAGCACTTCAGATTACGGGACCAATGAACTTAATCGATGCTTTTCGGACTCTATGAGGACATTAAATACGAAATACTAAATATATTTTCTGATGATAGAAGAAAACCCTAAGTAACTAAGAATCAAGAGAGGATCTCGAGATATTCGAGGTATAGGAAATTAGCAAATGAACCTCCCTATTTATAGATGAGGCTGGAACTTGCTTAAGAGTTGTGTCTGTTCCTGTTTGGTGACAACCTTTAACCTGAACAAATTCATCTCTTAGCCAAATAGATATAATTCTTTAAGAAGCGATACACCTTTACACCTCTTCAGGTGAATAATGACTTTCTTAAACTCTTTTAAACGAAGAGTTACAACCATTGCATTTATTTCTATTTAATTCTTCCAACACCTGGAGAAAGTTTTGTATAGTTGTCGGAGGAAGTCCCGTGATAAGCTTTTTAGAAAATAAGTTTCAACCAATAAAGTAGCATTAGTTACATAAATATATAATATTAATTTATATTTAATTACTTTCAATAGGTTAGTTATATTTTAATAATATAACAATTTATTTTAAAGGATGTAATTTGAATATTTTAAAGTAAGGGGGAAAATAGTAATTTTGATGGATTTCATACCAATCAAGTAAAAACAGTTGAAAATGATTGTATTCAAAAAATAAAAAGGATACGACGAAGTAAAGCTGCTTGATAAAATTATAACCAAGCAACAGATACGCTCACCAAACCGTACGAGAGCCGCAGTTGTCTGCTTAAGGAGCATATTGAACAACCTTTTCTTCCACTTGCAATAAAACCATTTGTTCTTCGGTCTTGGGCACAAAGAAGGGATCTTCATCGAGCATTTCCCATTCCCAGTGGCTAAACACAAGCAGAGCAGTAGATTTCCATCTCCTCAACTCAACAACGAACCAAAGATGCTCTCAGAAACAGCAGCAACATAAGCTTGTACGTATAAATGGGCAAGCAATTGAACGCATTTTCTTGATTTGCGATTATTAAATATTTTGTTGTCTTCCGGATATATGATCTAATGTTGATAAATATTGTGTTTGTTTCTCGAATGATTGATTTGTGATTGTTAGATATATTGTGTCTTCCGCATATATGATCTAATGTTGATAAATGTTGTGTTGTCAGTTCACATTATATATGGTATTTTGGTGTTGCTCGCTTAATTACTCATCTCCGTTATGTTATGTTCCGTGATTATTAAATATATTGTTGTCTTCTAGATATATGATCTAATGTTGATAATGTTGTGTCGGGTGTTTACATGATACATGATATTGATAAACGTCTTTTAACACGTTTATGGTGGTATTTATTTGGGTTATAATAGAGTATTATAAGTCATTTCGTGTATTTCTTTACTCTATTTACCCCTTTTTGCATGTTATATGACCTTAGGACGACTATCAGGAGCAAAAATGGGGGCAAAAACATGCAAGTATGATGCTGGCAGGGGACTGAGCCGTGAACATCATAGCAATAGGCCGTGACGAAGAGCTGAGAGAAAAACAAAGCAAATTAAAGACTGTCACGGCCGTGAAGACCTTAGCAGGAGGCGTGAACAGAAGCTGAAAGCAAAACCAAGAGATATACACCAGTCACGGCCGTGAAACCTCAAGCAATAGGCCGTGAACAATGTATGGGAGCAAACTAAGTAAAATCAAGGACGTCACGGCCGTGAAGAACCCACAAGAGGCCGTGAACGTTGGCTGAGAGCAAAGGAAGCAAACTCCAAGAACGTCATGGCCGTGAATCCACAAGCACGAGGCCGTGATGCTTAACTGAGACTTCGAAGCAAGAGTTTTGAAGTACGTCACCGCCGTGAAGGCCCATTATTTGGCCGTCAAGCTTTTGTGAAGCATGAATTAGATTTATTTTAGCTCTTCACGGCCATTAACGGGCCGTGAAGATGCCGATTTTCAGTTAAAAAGCCCACTTTTGACTCAAATGAGGGGAACCCTTTGGAGAGCTCAACCCTAGCCACCATAAAGAGAAAGAGGGATGAAGGGAGGCGAGCAAGAACCCTAGGGAACACACCGTTGATTCCTAGACGCTCAAGAGATGAATCCATGCCGAATTGACGGAGGAACGAGAGGTCTGCCTCGAAATCGCCCCGTGTAACATAGTAGGGAAGATTTATGAGTTTTCCATCTCTTTTCCTCTTTAATTTCGTTGTCCCTTTATCTATGATGAGTAGCTAATTCCCTTTTGTGTTTGGAAGTAGATGAATGTTAGGTCGCATCGTAGTTAGGGCGTAGAATAATCGTGAACACGTGTATTCAACTATTTATTGTTCTATGAAACTGTTTCTTTGCCTCAATATGTCTATGTGTTGATGTGAATGTGTGTTATATCGTTTAGGGCGATAGCTAAATAACGATTAGGCCGTTCATAGACGATAGGATTCGAGTATAGGGCAAAAGCAAATACTCGATCCTCGCCGTCTTGTAATTGTTGGTTTAGATTGCCACGAACGTTTAGGGCGACATCAAATTCGTGAGTGGGTAGGAAATTACTATGATTTAGTCGATAATAACATAGGAGCGATATTCTATTCTCTTAGCCGATGTTGTTGATCGACACGTGGTGTACTAACGTGAAATGCAGGTGCGACGATAGGATTCGAGTATAGGGCAAAAGCATATACTCGATCCTCGCCGTCTTGTAATTGTTGGTTTAGATTCCCACGAACGTTTAGGGCGACAGCAAATTCGTGAGTGGGTAGGAAATTACTATGATTTAGTCGATAATAACGTAGGAGCGATATTCTATTCTCTTAGCCGATGCTGTTGTCCGGCCGGCTTGAGGTGAGATAGAGAAGAGAGCCGATGATGCTGCGATAAAGGGTGATGTCGACCGTCTTTCCTGTGGGATCGGCATCCAACTTGCAGCTTGTTGACATATGAATGTTGAGAGGCTTGCTCTGATCTTGATGGAACTTCTTTAGAATGTCTTTGATGTATTTCGTCTGACTTATGAAGATGCCATCTTCGAGCTGCCTGACTTGGAGTCCTAAGAAAAATTGCATCTCTGCCATGTGACTCATTTCAAACTTGCTCTTCATTAAATCTCCGAACTCTGGCAGAGCCGTGGATTTGTTGGACGACCATTAGATCTTTGTCTTGCCATTTGATGAAGAGGGTCGTATCGATTGTTCCTCGGATGAATCCAGACTTCACGAGGAATTCACTCAAGACATCATACCCAGCACATGGAGCTTGTTTCAGTCTGTAGAGAGCTTTATCCAATCGATAGACGTGACCGGGATGTTCTTGATCAATAAAACCTTCTGGCTGAGAAACATAGACTTCCTCCTTTAAAACGCCGTTGAGAAGGCGGTCTTAACGTCCATTTAGTAGACTTTGAAGTCTTTATGAGCCGCATAAGCCAAGAAGAGGCAGACGGCTTCGATTCGGGCAACATGAGCATATGTCTCGTCGTAGTCAATGCCTTCCTGTTGGTTGTAGCCCTTCGCCACCAGTCTTGCCTTATTCCGGATCACTTCTCCATCTTTATTCTTTTTGTTGTTAAACACCCATTTCGTCCCAATAATTGTTTTCCCATGCGGAGGAGGTACTAATGTCCACACTTGGAGACGATCGAATTGGTTGATTTCGTCTTGCATTGCTATTACCCAATCCAGGTCTTTAAGTGCGTCTACTACCTTGGTTGGCTCATTTTGGCTTAAGAAACAGCTGAAGAGACTGTGTTGATGTCTTGTCCATACTCTACCCGAAGGATCACCAATCATTTGATCAACCGGATGTGCTCGAGTCCACTTGCGCTCGTGAGGTAAAGCTGAAGTAGATGCATCAGTCATTGGTGGGTCGAGATTTCAGAAAATCTCAGGTTGTTCATTTGATTGAGGTAGTTCCATTTCTGTACTTGTATTGAGCGATTCTGATGATACTTCCTGTTAGGAATTTTTTATTGTGTTCAATTAATTATTTTATCTTAGCCTTGTAATTTTATTTAAGTGAACTGAGCTTTTATTTGTAAAGCCGAGTGAGCTTATTTGTAATGGGCTTACATGAAGCCCAAGTACAATATACCAACATGTGGTATATGTACTAAAACCCTAACACACATTGAGGGTGTCTTGTGTGTGAAAATTATAGTGAGATAATTTTTCAAGAAAAGCTCCAACCCTCTCAAGAACAAACGCACGCACAATACCCCACGGATTCAACTCTTCGATCTCAAAATCGTGATAAAACTTTCTGAATCTTTGTATTGTTGGATAAACTAGGATTTACAATTGGTATCAGAGCAAGCGTGTAGGTGAGGAAACTTCATTAGGTAACGCAAAATCAAGATTTCAAGCTATTTTTGCAGATTTTTCAGCTTTAATCTTATGGCATAATCGAGCTCTAAAACTGTTTTTCGAGTGTCTTCCGAGTGATTCAAGCAGCTACTTTGCATATCCATCATTTCTGAGAATTAACAAATTTGTTTCTGTCGAGTTTGAATTAGTTTCTCTGAGATTTCGGTTCGAAAGTGAAGAACAACTACAGTTCATCATTCTACCTTTGATTCGCGAACGGCGACTGCTTAGGGTTTAAGAAATTCGCGAATTTACAGTACAAAGTTTCACGAATTCTGACTTTAGAAGAAATTTCGCGAATTGGAAGTGTTGAGTTTTACGAATCTCTCTCAATTCTGCGAATCTGAAATTTTACGAATCCTAGCTGTCAGAACAATTCACGAAGCGCGTATTTCACGAACTCAGATCCGTTTCGCGAATCTCAGATTAATTCGCAATTCAGAAACTTCGTGAATCCTTTCAACTTTTATGAACCTACCTTCTCAATTCGCGAACTTTCATACTTATCCAAGTTCACAACCCAAACTCTAAAGTCAAAGTCAAATATCAAAAACTCATTTTGACCAAATTTCTCAATTCAGTTTTAATTTACCTCACATTACACGTTAACGATCATATCCAAAATGTTAGGGAGTGTGCCCTCGGAATGTCATACGAGGACTAGGAATAGTATATGGCGCACAATGATGTAGGTCGATAGACAGTTTTATTGTATATACTGTTAAAAAATAAAGTAGTGAATATTATTTCATTATAATAAAGGCATTATTATTTATTTATCGAATTTAAAGTCTGCTTGGCATCTGGCTGTGCGATAAATAAATAACACCCGAATGTTTGAGTTGGATGTCTGATTCTCGTGGGGACGAGGGAGGAGACACCGGACGGTCCTTAATCTCAGCATTAAATAAAAAGTCCGTAAGTCTAAGGATTCTAGGTGGGTGACTAGATATTCGAATATGACTTATTCATTGACGACCACATAGTATCGGTAGTGTCACCGATTACCTGAGAGGTTGTGGGTCGTGATGGAGATATCGGTGATCGGAGAGATCGCGTATTCGGACATTCGGCTCGTATTCGTCTCGATCACATGACTAGGATGTTGTCAATGATTGAACGAATGACTATAGCAGCCTCAGACCGATAGGGTCACTGACGGATTTGCTTTTGCGATTTCGGTTTGTCGCTAGTTGGCTAGGTCCGCAAGTGTTCGGAAATGGGACACGGGCCAGCGACGAAACGCAACTGACTTTACGGAGGTGATTGCCGGGCTTTGACTGCTATCGGGATTCACTGCCTATATTCGTATAGGTTAACGTCCTATGAGGTAATTGGAAAACGACGATTGTAAAGCCTTCGGCCGAAGCTTGGAAAGCTCGCTTGTATTAGATACGGAGCGGAGTTTAAATAATCGGTTGGGTCTCAATTATAACATAGTGTTGGGTTAGTGAGTTTGACATTTACATGGCTCTCACCTAACCGGGACGCAAGTGAAAGGCGTAAGAGTTATTAAATGTATACACTATAGTCGGTTCGCCCGAATTTGGATTAGATCAAAATTCATTCTCAACTGGGATCTGTCCGGTACCGCGGGATTGGCTAGGCGAATACCGGGACTCGCGGATTCCTCCCGTGCCAGTTGAGACGGACCTAGAGTGTCAGGAACCGAAACTGAAACTTCATATTATAATTTCATGCATTTATATAAATTCATGCATGCATATAAGTCATTCTGAAACAGAAGTATATGTAGAATGAGTATTTAAAGTATTATAGTCCTAGGTTCTTAAAGAAATACAAGTGGTAAGGAAATGAATGTTACGAAAGTTAGAATTTTCTAAGTATTAAATTTCTAGGGTTTTCTCAGGTTTTGAAGAACTTATATATTAATTAAAGTAATTAAATAAATTAGGAAGTTTGATGATATTCATGAGATTCTTTAAAGTGGAAGAAATATTTAAATAATATGAAAGTGTGGTGAAAGAAAAAGTTCGAAACCCTTCAGTATAATATCGAAACTCTTTGAATTAGGGTTTCGAAATTGGTTCAAAAAGGATTTCGAGATTGGTTCAACAAGAACTTTGAAATTTTTCAACTAAGGACTTTCAAGATTCTTAATATAAGATTTCAAGAACTCGAAAATTTTTGCACAAGGATCTCAAAATTTATGCAATTAAGACTTCAAAATCCTTCAAACAAAGAATTCGAGATTTGGTTAAAAAAAAAAATATTTCGAAACTCCTCAAACCAAGGCTTCGAAATCTATTCAATGAAGATTTCGAGATTCTTTAACTAAAGATCTCGAGATTTTGTACTATTGCGAGAACCTTAGTTCTCAATATGATGCGACTATATAAACAATTCTTAAAAAATATCGAAACCTTAGTCATAAAGAAAAGTTAATAAATAAAATAGTTCATGTTACCTGTAATTAGGATAGATACTAACGAAACCATCGATGTCATTTATTTAGTGTAACACGCAACTTAGTTAAGATAAGAAGAAGAAATGAAAAACCGACTGAAAGAAAGAAAGCATAGTAAAAGGGAGCAAAAGAAAACTTCGGCAGAGAACAGTTTCGATTAAGGCTAAGCAAATCTTTTATAAGGTAATGAAATTAAATTATGCTTTCATAAATTAAAATACATGTTAGAATTAGCAATGATGTTAATTGTATGTTTTTAATTGTTAGAATGGTTTCCGGTATTAGGACCTAACATGTTTAAGAAGATCTTAGTGTTTTCTATATAAATAAGTTTAGATGGGTTTAAGTAATTCCTTTCTTTTGAATAGGCAGACAGCTTTCGACACATATAGATGATTTGGATATCTAAAGTTTCAATAGATCTATAGATTAGAATCTGAAAATAGTATTACGTGATTAAATAGTTCAAGGAAGTCTTTGGTATTGATAATTGTGGGAGACTTCTTCGCAAAGATATATTAGGGTTTTCCTAGATTGTTGAAACGATTTAATGATGGCAGAATTCGAAGATAAAATAGATAGATTTCGAAATTTGCTAGGAAGATGTCGAAATGTGTTGTCCATTGAAACTCAAAAATCTCGATATCAAATTGAAGATCTCGACATAAGGTGTCAAAATTGATTGGATAATGTCGTGATGTGTCTCGAAACCTTCTAATAGTACATTTCGACATCCTTTATAATCTCGAGATGTAATCTCGAGTTAAGTAAAAATCTCGAGATAGATTAGACAGACTTCGATATACAATCTTGAAATAAATTCGAAAGACTTCAAGCTATGGTTTCGAGATTTAGACCAATTAAATAAAATTTCGAGATATGATTTCGAAACTAAATGATGTTATTAAGTAGATTTTCGAGATATACGGGAATTTTATAATAATAAGAATACCGAACTTAATGAAATTTCGAAATAACGTAAATTTGTAAATACAGATATATGGAATATCAATATCACATAAAATGTTCGATATTTAGGGTTTTAATAAAATAAGTTAGGGTTTCTGGTAAAGGCTAAGGAACGATCATGCATAATAAAGCATGCATATCACGCACGCATATCATTATAGGATTCCATATTTACGAATAAAATAATTGTATAGGTCAGGAGTCCGATAAGGGCAAGGACAAGGTCGCCTAAGCGAGCGAAGAAAATAGGCGAAACTTGTGAGTATGATTTGCAACATGTACCTTATGTGCTTACATGATTTATTTGGATTAATTGATTGATATGTGATATATGTGTTATTTACGAATCAACGTGAGTGACCTTAAAGTGCCTTTATATGAATTATATATATGTGTCATTAGGGTATTTTATATAGCATTGCATACATATAAATGAAAGGAGAAACCGTTATGACTGCTACGACAACGGATGGTACGATACGGATGCTATGGCATACTTCCCTCCAAATCAGGGGGATGACAGTTACTTCCCTTCAATTCGGGGGATGACAGAGTCCTGTACAGGCACATACAGATATTTACAGTATTGACAGAGTCCCATGCACGGGCGCCGACTGGGCTTACAGAATACGAGTCTAGCTAGTCTATAACGGGAGTATCAAAATAAATGTACATATAGAATGGCATGTGATCTACGGATCCTATGAATTACCGTTATATGGACGATGATTATGTGATTTGAAATGGCATGTTTACGATATTGATGGAAAGGAATGGACTACTGTTTATTTTACTGTTACTGTATTAGTGAACATGTTGCGATCATACCCTGAATCGTTGTCTGCACAGTTGTTGTAGATAATTAGCAGGCTGCGTAGAAAGCATCATTATAAAGCATGGATTCAAGGTTGGCTGGCTACGCTCTCCTCCTGCACCCTTCTGGTTCATCGTTAGCATATAGAATAGAAACGGATTTAGACTATCGCATTTTGTGACTCATAGGATAGGTACATATATGTACATTATTGTGAAAGGAACTAGATCAGATGTACGCACCCGTTTTTGTTAAAGGAAATGGTTATGGGAATCGCGAAAAATTTTATACGAATAATTTATTGCTGCGTAAAAGTGTAATAGGAAACGGGGCGCTACATGTAGTGGTATCAGAGCCTAGGCTTTAGGTTCTGTAGACATTTGCATAGTAGGTACATGTTATGAATTGCCCTTAAACTTTTCTTGCATATATAGGCAAAGGGCAATAGGTGATCCAATACCTATAGAACGAGATGAACCTACTATAGAGGGAGGAGGAAGAACGGCCATACCTGAATCCCACTCATCACATACATTTAGACAGCATGAATCTGACCATCCCCTGGCAATCCCCAGAGAACGACGGTATGACAAGTTAAGAAAGATGGGTGCTGTAGATTTTATGGGTACGATAGATCCCGCGCAAGCAGAAACATGGGTGAAAAGAACAGAAAGGATATTTCATATGATGCAATGCATCCCAGATGAGAAGTTCGATTATGCAGTCTCACTCCTTCAAGGGCATGCATATGAATGGTGGGAAACAGTCCCTGATAGTATGATCCAACCTCCCGTGCTGACCTGGGAAGATTTTCTGAGGGAATTTAATGATACGTACATGCCTGAAGTTTACAAGGATCAGAAAGAGAAAGAATTTCTAGAATTGAAACAAGGTAACAGGTCCATAGGCGAGTATGAGGTGCTGTTTAATCAGTTATCCCGTTATGCACCACACATGGTTGCTTCTGAAAGAAATAAGTGTCGAAGATTTGAAGCAGGACTCCGCTATATGATTAAAAATCGTATTACGCCATCAGATATGGAGTCCTATGGGAAATTGAGGGCGGCAGCTATTCGCGTCGAAAGATTAGAAACTGAGTCTCGGAATTTTCAAAGTAGTAAACGAAGGTTAGGCGAAGAGTCGTCTAGTGGAAAAATGAAAAAGGCGTATAGTTCGCCTAGATCAATGAGTGTTCAAAGTGGCTCTGCAAAGGGCAGTACAGGCGGGCCAAGAACTACAGGACGGGGTATAGAGACTTCGCAACAAATACCAACATGTGAACACTGTGGGAAGAACCACATGGGCGTATGTAGATGGCTCACAGGCGAATGTTTTACGTGTGGGCAATAGGGACATATAGCTAGGAATTGCCCAACATTGCGAACAGAACCTACAGTAGATCAATCAAGAGTAAGCGGACCCTCCACAAACCGTGGAAGAGGAAGGGGCCGAGGACCGTTTAACACAAGTTTTGGGAGAGGAAGCTCAGGAGGCCAAGCCTATAGACCGCCAGCATAAGCAAGGATTTTCACCATGACTCGTGAGGAAGCCAAAGAAGGATCACACGTGATTACGGGTAAATTATTTATCTGTGATATTGATGCATATGTTTTATTCGATCCAGGTGCCACTCATTCATTCATATCACGAACATTTGCATCATTATTACCTGATAAACCTGAACCCCTAGAAGAGGAATTGTATGTTCGACTTCCAAAGGGCGAAGTGGTTACAGTGAATACAATATACTTAGAATGCAGAATGGTCAGTAAAGGGATAGAGATGCGAGCAACCCTATTCGTTATTCCTTTAATGGATTTCGACGTAATATTGGGCATGGACTGGTTGTCAAAATACCGAGCGAAGCTTGATTGTTTCAAGAAGGAAATTGAATTGACCCCTATAGATCAAACCCATATAATACTAGAGCGTACGGACGGCGTATCAGATATCAAGTTTAGAAGCTTCTAAGATGATTAGGAAAGGATGCGAAGGATATATAGCCTATATTATAGATGCGCAGTTAAGTGGACTGAAAATAGAAGATATTCCGGTAGTCAGTGAATATCCTGATGTTTTTCCTGAAGAGTTACCAGGATTACCTCCCGATCGAGATACGGAGTTCACTATTGAACTTCAACCAGGCACAGCGCCAATTTCTATTCCACCATATCGGATGGCTCCAATCGAATTGAATGAGTTGAAGGTACAGTTGAAAGAATTACTCGATAAGGGTTATATACGGCCAAGTGTATCGGCATGGGGAGCACCCGTTCTTTTCGTTAAAAAGAAAGACGGGACGCTCAGATTGTGTATCGACTATCGGCAGTTGAATAAGGTAACGGTGAAAAATAAATATCCGTTGCCTCGGATTGATGATCTATTTGATCAGTTGCAAGGTGCTAGAGTCTTTTCAAAAATCGATCTAAGATCAGGATATCACCAATTGAAGATTTCGGATGGTGACATTCCAAAGACGACCTTTAGAACAAGATATGGGCACTATGAATTTCTAGTTATGCCCTTTGGATTAACGAACGCTCCTGCAGTCTTTATGGCATTGATGAATGATGTCTTCCGACCCTACTTAGACCAGTTCGTGATCGTCTTTATTGACGATATTCTAATATACTCCAAGTCAAAAGAGGAGCACAAACAACATTTGAAGATTGTACTCCAAACCCTACAGGAAAAGAAATTGTATGCGAAACTTTCAAAGTGCGAGTTCTGGTTAGATCAAGTAGTATTTATGGGGCATGTAGTTTCTGGCAAAGGTATCCAAGTCGATCCCAGCAAAATTGAAGCAGTGATCAAATGGGAGAGTCCTAAAAATGTAGCAGAAGTTCGTAGTTTTCTGGGATTGGCCGGATATTATCGGCGATTCATAGAGAATTTCTCACTAATAGCAGCCCCAATGACGAAGTTATTACGTAAAGGAGTTGTATTTAAGTGGACTGATGAATGCCAAAGGAGTTTTGAAGAATTGAAGGAGCGATTAACGACCGCTCCTGTGCTGACTATTCCATCAGGTACTGAAGGTTTTGTGATTTATAGCGACGCGTCGTATCAAGGACTAGGATGCGTATTAATGCAACACGGAAAAGTAGTGGCGTACGCATCTCGACAACTGAAGCCATACGAAACATCCTACCCAACTCACGACTTAGAGCTAGCGGCCGTGGTATTTGCACTGAAGATATGGCGACACTACTTATATGGTACAACATTTCAGATATTTACTGATCACAAAAGTTTAAAATATCTATTAAGCCAGAAAGAATTGAATATGAGACAGAGGCGGTGGATTGAATTACTGAAGGATTATGATTGTACCATAGAATACCATCCTGGAAAGGCCAACGTCGTTGCTGACGCTTTGAGTCGAAAATCGTATGGTACCATTTCTTATTTATCAGTATGTTCTTTATCAAGTTTGATTGATCTTAGGAAGATGAATACGGAAATGAAAGTAGACGATACCGGTGCTATCTGTGCCTCAATTATAGTTCGACCTATCATGTTAGATCGAATTAAACAAGTACAGTTTAAAGACGAAAAGATAGCTAAGATTGCAGATAAAGTGAGACAAGGATTGGGGAAGTCTTTTATGATAGACGAGAATGGAACATTGACGATAAATGGTCGCGTATGTGTTCCTGATATTGATAATCTTCGACAAGAAATAATGGAAGAGGCACACACTGCTCCTTATGCTATGCATTCAGGCAGTACGAAGATGTATCGAACCCTTAAATTTCACTATTGGTGGCCAAGGATGAAAAAGGATGTGGCCGAGTATGTCCTGAAATGCTTAACGTGTCAGCAAATCAAAGCTGAACACCAAGCACCAGTAGGTAAATTACATCCCTTACCCATACCGGTTTGGAAATGGGATCGTATAACGATGGATTTTCTCTATGGACTTCCTCCAACCGTTAAGAAAAATGACGCCGTTTGGGTAATTGTCGACAGACTTACGAAATCAGCTCACTTTTTGCCATTTCGATGGGGTTCTACGTTAGAATATTTAGCAAAAAGATACGTTAATGAAATAGTTCGGCTACACGGGGTACCAACTTCTATCGTGTCTGATCGTGATCACCGATTTACTTCTAGATTTTGGGGCAGTTTACAGGAAGCGCTCGGAACTAAATTACATTTTAGTACGGCGTTTCATCCACAAACAGACGGTCAATCTAAAAGAACAATACAGACCTTGGAGGACATGCTTCGAGCATGCATAATTGAGTTCAAAGGCTCATGTGATGATTATATAGCGCTAATGGAATTTTCTTATAATAATCAGTACCATTCGAGTATCGGAATGGCACCATACGAAGCTCTGTATGGCCGGAAATGTCGTAACCCAATTTGTTGGGACATGGAAGGAGAACAAGTACTGGAAGGGCCTGATTTGATTAAGGATACGATGGAAAAGATTAAGGTAGTCAATAGTCGACTCAAAGCAGCTCAGGATAGACAGAAAAGCTATTTTGATCAACACAGACGAGAAATGGAATACGAAGTTGGGGAGAAAGTATTTTTGCGAGTATCTCCTTGGAAAGGTGTGTTGCGATTTAGAAAGAAAGGAAAGTTGAGCCCACGTTACATTGGGCCTTATGAGGTACTTGAAAGAATTGGACCATTAGCATACCGATTGGCATTACCACCTGAATTATCACAGATACACAAAGTCTTCCACGTCAGTATGTTACGGCGATATAGATCAGATCCTACTCATGTTCTACGTGACGAACCGATAAATGTTTCTGAAGATTTGAGCTATGTAGAAGAACCGGCAGAAGTCTTAGAATATGCTGACAAGCAGTTACGAAATAAAACGATTCCGATGGCAAAAGTGAGATGGAAAAATCATTCAGCTCGGGAAGCTACATGGGAAACAGTAGAAAGTATAAAGACCCAGTACCCATGGTTGTTCACTAATACAGGTACGAAATTTCGAGGTCGAAATTTTTTTTAAAGGGGGGGGGGGAGAATTGTCAGGAACCGAAACCGAAACTTCATATTATAATTTCATGCATTTATATAAATTCATGCATGCATATAAATCATTCTGAAACAGAAGTATATGTAGAATGAGGTATTTAAAGTATTATAGTCCTAGGTTCTTAAAGAAATACAAGTGGTAAGGAAATGAATGTTACGAAAGTTAGAATTTTCTAAGTATTAAATTTCTAGGGTTTTCTCAGGTTTTGAAGAACTTATATATTAATTAAAGTAATTAAATAAATTAGGAAGTTTGATGATATTCATGAGATTCTTTAAAGTGGAAGAAATATTTAAATAATATGAAAGTGTGGTGAAAGAAAAAGTTCGAAACCCTTCAGTATAATATCGAAACTCTTTGAATTAGGGTTTCGAAATTGGTTCAAAAAGGATTTCGAGATTGGTTCAACAAGAACTTTGAAATTTTTCAACTAAGGACTTTCAAGATTCTTAATATAAGATTTCAAGAACTCGAAAATTTTTGCACAAGGATCTCAAAATTTATGCAATTAAGACTTCAAAATCCTTCAAACAAAGAATTCGAGATTTGGTTAAAAAAAAAAATATTTCGAAACTCCTCAAACCAAGGCTTCGAAATCTATTCAATGAAGATTTCGAGATTCTTTAACTAAAGATCTCGATCACATGACTAGGATGTTGTCAATGATTGAACGAATGACTATAGCAGCCTCAGACCGATAGGGTCACTGACGGATTTGCTTTTGCGATTTCGGTTTGTCGCTAGTTGGCTAGGTCCGCAAGTGTTCGGAAATGGGACACGGGCCAGCGACGAAACGCAACTGACTTTACGGAGGTGATTGCCGGGCTTTGACTGCTATCGGGATTCACTGCCTATATTCGTATAGGTTAACGTCCTATGAGGTAATTGGAAAACGACGATTGTAAAGCCTTCGGCCGAAGCTTGGAAAGCTCGCTTGTATTAGATACGGAGCGGAGTTTAAATAATCGGTTGGGTCTCAATTATAACATAGTGTTGGGTTAGTGAGTTTGACATTTACATGGCTCTCACCTAACCGGGACGCAAGTGAAAGGCGTAAGAGTTATTAAATGTATACACTATAGTCGGTTCGCCCGAATTTGGATTAGATCAAAATTCATTCTCAACTGGGATCTGTCCGGTACCGCGGGATTGGCTAGGCGAATACCGGGACTCGCGGATTCCTCCCGTGCCAGTTGAGACGGACCTAGAGTGTCAGGAACCGAAACTGAAACTTCATATTATAATTTCATGCATTTATATAAATTCATGCATGCATATAAGTCATTCTGAAACAGAAGTATATGTAGAATGAGTATTTAAAGTATTATAGTCCTAGGTTCTTAAAGAAATACAAGTGGTAAGGAAATGAATGTTACGAAAGTTAGAATTTTCTAAGTATTAAATTTCTAGGGTTTTCTCAGGTTTTGAAGAACTTATATATTAATTAAAGTAATTAAATAAATTAGGAAGTTTGATGATATTCATGAGATTCTTTAAAGTGGAAGAAATATTTAAATAATATGAAAGTGTGGTGAAAGAAAAAGTTCGAAACCCTTCAGTATAATATCGAAACTCTTTGAATTAGGGTTTCGAAATTGGTTCAAAAAGGATTTCGAGATTGGTTCAACAAGAACTTTGAAATTTTTCAACTAAGGACTTTCAAGATTCTTAATATAAGATTTCAAGAACTCGAAAATTTTTGCACAAGGATCTCAAAATTTATGCAATTAAGACTTCAAAATCCTTCAAACAAAGAATTCGAGATTTGGTTAAAAAAAAAAATATTTCGAAACTCCTCAAACCAAGGCTTCGAAATCTATTCAATGAAGATTTCGAGATTCTTTAACTAAAGATCTCGAGATTTTGTACTATTGCGAGAACCTTAGTTCTCAATATGATGCGACTATATAAACAATTCTTAACAAATATCGAAACCTTAGTCATAAAGAAAAGTTAATAAATAAAATAGTTCATGTTACCTGTAATTAGGATAGATACTAACGAAACCATCGATGTCATTTATTTAGTGTAACACGCAACTTAGTTAAGATAAGAAGAAGAAATGAAAAACCGACTGAAAGAAAGAAAGCATAGTAAAAGGGAGCAAAAGAAAACTTCGGCAGAGAACAGTTTCGATTAAGGCTAAGCAAATCTTTTATAAGGTAATGAAATTAAATTATGCTTTCATAAATTAAAATACATGTTAGAATTAGCAATGATGTTAATTGTATGTTTTTAATTGTTAGAAGGGTTTCCGGTATTAGGACCTAACATTTTAAGAAGATCTTAGTGTTTTCTATATAAATACGTTTAGATGGGTTTAAGTAATTCCTTTCTTTTGAATAGGCAGACAGCTTTCGACACATATAGATGATTTGGATATCTAAAGTTTCAATAGATCTATAGATTAGAATCTGAAAATAGTATTACGTGATTAAATAGTTCAAGGAAGTCTTTGGTATTGATAATTGTGGGAGACTTCTTCGCAAAGATATATTAGGGTTTTCCTAGATTGTTGAAACGATTTAATGATGGCAGAATTCGAAGATAAAATAGATAGATTTCGAAATTTGCTAGGAAGATGTCGAAATGTGTTGTCCATTGAAACTCAAAAATCTCGATATCAAATTGAAGATCTCGACATAAGGTGTCAAAATTGATTGGATAATGTCGTGATGTGTCTCGAAACCTTCTAATAGTACATTTCGACATCCTTTATGAAGTGTAAAATATGCCTAAGAGGGGGGGGGGTGAATTAGGCTATAAAAAATTTGGCTTGTTCTTCTTTGAAAAATACTTTTCTTTAAGAAGATATTTGCAGAGTATGTTATTTCCCAGAAATCAGTACGAGTATCAAAGTTATCTCCCTAACCCTGTTTCAAAATATCACGTTAGTTTCAAAAATGATTTATATGATATCACCTAGATATTATTGTGCGTTCCGGGTTTGTCTCACAGAAAATTAAATAGCAGAAAGTAGAGTGAGACGAGATTTTTATACAGGTTATATCCCCAACTGGGGTTTAATCCTGTCCTTGGGGTGTGATCTCCCCAAGAGTTCCAATCAATCACTAAGTGTTACGGTTACACTATGATTGACCCTTACACAACCGAAGCACAATGGACACTAGACCTCGTTCTAGGCTGACGCACGCCAAGTTTCGATCCACGTCGTTTACCCAGGAAAGCTATTCCCCGACTGGATGCAGCTTGCTACCGAAGGGCCACCGAATCCACAAAATTCGTCCCTCCACGTGCGTAAGACTCCACTCGTGCTCCTTTGTGCGCTCAACGTGCCCGCAGACACAACACGTCCGAAGACAAGGTTTTTAGGGTTTGGAGTTTCTAAGGATCGCTCAAAGAGTACAGATTCGCAAATGAAAGCTCAATCACAAGCTACGAATGAATCACAAATTAACGCTCAATCACTCTAAGGAATTCGATAGCTTGTGTGTTCGTTGTGTGTACCCTTCAAAGTGAAGTGTTCTCTTCTATATAGTCCAATAATCGCTTCTACACTTCACAAGGAAAGTTAAGCACAGAATATGCAAGATAAAGCTCAATAATCACGTGCATTAACTCAACCAATCATGCCAAGAATAAACCAATTAAGCTCAACGGTCATGCATGATCACTTACCATAAATACCACAGATTAACATTCATTCCAATGCAATCTCATCCGTTAGTCAGCATATTCCATATATAATTCCACTCGGCATATTATCAATGGTAAGCTCAATCAACTGATTTCTTTCCCAAAATATGATACCCAATTCGCACAGAGAAAGATTTGATTTACTGAGTATAATGCAAAGCATACTTTCCTTGTATGGTGATCTCATCCGATTTCAGCACATTCCATAAATAGACTCAATCAGCATCTTACCACATATAAGCTCAATCAATTAATCACTTTCCATAATATGAATCCTAAGTCGCACAAGGAAAGCAAGATCATGATTCACTGATTTAAGAGTCACATAATATCGCACTCAACGGATATATCATTGATATTCTTTCCTAAAATAGATCAATCACGTTTCAGCTCAATCAGAATATCTTTTCCATATATACAGCATAGTCATTCGTATCAGGGTGATCACGTCGATATTATTTCCTAAAATAACTCAATCTCGCAGACAGTTTGCATTTCACTTAACATGATATATTTTCCATATATAGCACGCAACGAGATTCCATTCATACGAAAACGTTCATAACCAGGTGATCACATAAATATTCCAGTTAAGCATAAGATCACACAAATTCGATTTTCTTATTAGTTCAATCACATTCAAGCGCTTAATCGAACATTTTCACATACTTAAACATCACATAACATGCATATCGAGTTTTCTAATTTGTACCCCCCAATTTACATAATTACTTGGAATAATCAAAACTCTCATAGTCATTTGGACCAAAAAGGTCTACAATCTCCCCCTTTTTGATGATGACAAGTAATTAATGCCTATCTTAAGCATATGAGTACACTCGATATGAAACCATTTAAGCACGTAGCATGTTTAAGTATCACAGCATGCGACATATGATCAGAGCAAAGAATTTTATCAAATTTTATAGCATGCTCCCCCTGTCTAATTGCTAATATTCCTATGTAAAGCACAGAAGCAAAGATTTAGCAATTACCAGGTTATATCATATGGAACATCTCAAGTTACCATGGAATCGCTCAAGTTTTCACATCACATCAGTTTGCTCCCCCTGCCTATGTGCGGAATTCCTTAATCCTTAACAAATCATCAACTAAAGCACAGAGGATTAAGACACAAGCATATAAAAGCAAGCAAGCCGATAGTATTAATCGCATTCCAAGATGTCTAAGAGTCAAAAAGGTGAACGACCAGACACCAAACCAAAACACCCAAAACATGGCATTAATTTCTCAAAATTCTCCCCCTTCAGCATCAAAAAGGAGGGATCCATAACACCACTACCTTACCAAAAACGTGCAACTTACCACAACCTACTAGCCCAAAAACCAACAAACTAAAAGAACTTAGTACTAAGCACAACTAGGCATACTAGGGCTAGGAGATCACTGGGGATCGAAGTTCTAAGGGCTGGAATCACTATCAGATGAGGCAGACGAGAATTCGGTGATATTCAGAGCCGTGGAGATCTCCTTCATAAATTTTTTAACCCTTTTAAAGTGCCGTGAGATCTCATCGAACTTCTTCCTGTTATCATCCTTGATGCCTTTGATACTCCGCCTCAAATCAGCTATGGTTCCCTGCTCGTCGTCGCTCTCTTGCTTTCGGAGAGATTGGGGATTTGATCAGAGCAGCCTTTTGCTTCTTGTCGGAGACACATCCAGCGCCTTTAGTTTTCTTCACGATTGAGATCGAAGAATTGAGGAGCGAAATAATGAAGTGAAAGACTTAGGATTTGAATAGATTCAAGAAAGAAAAGAGTGGGTGGTTGCATAAAGGTCGAAAGCTTATTGGATGAGAATGGAAAGAAACTATGGAGGGATGTAATATCAACTAGACGTGAGGCAGATAAGGAAAAGATTTCAAAGTTTGAAATTTCAGAGATCATGGCTAGATAAGGAAAATGCTCATTAGATGGAATTAAAAGAAGATCAGAGGATATCTCGCGGGAATTAAGGAAGGAAATAAGTAAAGATCAGAGTGCAAAGGAAATATTGGCTGTAAATAGATTTTGACATAAATGTCGAAGAAAAGTCTAAAAATAATCTCTTCATGAATGGAAAGGATTTGAAAAGATAATGAAGATATTCTTAATAGAATCAAGGAATAAAATCGCAGAGATCCTAAAGGATAAGATCAAGGAAATACTAAAAGCTAACATATCTAGTCACCTTTCCTATTTGAGCTCAATAATTCCTAATCGATCACGGATATCACAGAATCTACTCTCAATAAGGGGTTTCGTGAAGATATCAGCCAACTGATCATTAGTTCCTACGAAGTTCACGCTGATATTCCCTTTCTGAACATGATCTCGAATAAAATGATGTTTCACCTCTATATGCTTAGTTCGAGAGTGATGTACGGGATTCTTAGTGATACTAATGGCACTAGTACTATCACAAAAAATAGGAATTTGGTCGTACCTTAAACCGTAATCACTCAAGGTCTGTTTCATCCAAAGGATTTGCTGAGAACAACTTCCTAAGGCCATATATTCGGCTTCGGTTGTGGATAGGGCCACGGCATTTTGTTTCCGACTGGACCAAGTTACAAGGGAATTCCCTAGTATTTGGCAAGTACCACTAGTGCTTTTCCTATCTTCCCTAGAACCGGCGTAATCCGCATCCGAGTATCCCATTAATGGGAATTCCTTGGAATTTGGATACCACATACCATGATTGATTGTTCCCTTCAAATATCTAAGTATCCGCTTGACTGCTGTCAAGTGAGATTCCCTAGGACTCGATTGATATCTAGAACATAGACCAGTAGCAAACATAATATCGGGTCTGCTTGCCGTAAGGTATAGCAAACTTCCGATCATACCTCTATACTTAGTTTGGTCAAAAGGCGTACCTTGTTCATCACTGTCAATTTTAGCGGTCTGGTGCATAGGAGTGGGAAGTACCTTGGAATCAGCCATTCCGAATTTGTCAAGTAGTTCCTTCGTGTACTTCGTTTGAGATATGAATGTTCCCGTATCCAATTGCTTGATTTGCAATCCAAGGAAGTACGTGAGTTCTCCCATTAGGCTCATCTCAAATTCCTGTTGCATAGACTTAGAAAAATTCTCGCAAAGAGTGATGTCAGTGCTACAAATATGATATCATCAACGTATATCTGCACAAGTAGTATGTGATTCCCTTCGCACTTTATAAACAGAGTGTTATCTATAGTTCCTGTTGTAAAGCCCATGTCTAGCAAAAACTTACTCAGTCTTTCATACCATGCCCTAGGGGCTTGTTTTAAACCATATAAAGCTTTGTTTAATTTAAAGACGTGATTTGAAAATTCTTCTTTTTCAAAACCGGGAGGTTGCTCGACATAAACTTCCTCATTTATAAAACCATTTAAAAATGCACTTTTCACGTCCATTTGAAAAAGCTTGAATCTTTTAAATGATGCGTATGCAAGTAAAATACGTATAGACTCGAGCCTAGCTACGGGTGCAAAGGTTTCTTGAAAATCTATACCTTCTTCTTGGGAATAACCTTTGGCAACTAACCTGGCCTTATTTCGTGTAACGTTACCGTTCTCGTCCAGTTTGTTGCGAAACACCCACTTCGTACCTATTATGGACTTGTCGTTAGGTCTTTCCACAACAGTCCACACTTGGCTCTTTTCAAATTGTGCCAGCTCTTCTTCCATTGCAATCACCCACGATTCATCGTCAAGCGCTTCATTCACTGTCTTAGGTTCCATGGTAGACAACAGCACGTCATGTGATTCCTCAGCAATATCGTTTCGTGCAGTTGCTCTCGTTTTGATCCCTGAAGCGATATTCCCTATGACTTGTTCAGTGGGATGGCTGGAAGCATGTTTGAATTTTCTGCGCTGTTGTTCGTCTGAAGCCTCAGGTTCCTCTAACTTAGTATCTAGTTCTAACGGAATTGCGTTCACTTCTTTGTCAGTAACCTGTATATCTGCAGGAGACACAACTATACCTTCCTCAGTAGTATCTGCGTTAGGAAATTCATCAAATGTAACATGCACAGATTCTTGAACAGTCTTCTTCCTATTATTAAACACTCTAAAGGCTTTGGAATGAAGGCTGTAACCTAGGAATATCCCTTCATCTACCTTGGAATCGAATTTTCCTCTCTTATCTCTATCATTCAAAATGAAACATTTGCAGCCAAATACATGGAAATATCCTATGTTAGGGGTTTTATCGTTCCAAAGTTCATAGGGAGTTCTCTTAATAATCGGTCTAAGGAAAATCCTATTCGAGACATAACATGCCGTACTAACAGCTTCGGCCCAAAAGTGTTTTGGAGTATTATATTCGCTCAACATAGTCCTAGCCATTTCTTGTAATACTCTATTTTTCCTCTCGACCACTCCGTTCTGTTGAGGCGTAATAGGGGCTGAAAAATTATGACTATAACCATTTTCGTCACAAAAAGATGCAAAGGATTTACTATCAAATTCTAGACCGTTATCACTCCTAATCTTACGGACCTTCATCTCTTTCTCATTTTCTAGCTTCTTAATCAGTGGCACAAGATTATCTAAAGCCTCACTTTTGTGTGCAAGAAATAAGACCCATGTGTACCTAGTATAGTCGTCTACAATAACAAAGGCATATCGTTTACCTTTCAATGACATAACCTGTACCGGACCAAAAAGGTCAAGATGCAGCAGTTCCAGTGGTCTGGACGTAGAGATCACATTCTTCGGTTTAAAGGACGTCTTGGTCTGTTTCCCCATTTGGCACGCTTTACAGATTCTGTCCTTGGTGGCTTTCATATCTGGAATACCTCTCACTAATTCATTGCATGATATGTGAGACATCAGTTCCATGTTAGCATGTCCCAGACGTCTATGCCATAACCATGTGATATCCTGCGTAACTGCTAGACACTTGACATTTTGGTTAGCAGTATCATCAAGAGTGATGCAGTAAATGTTACCATGTCTAGCCGCACTAAACACAATCTCATCACCCTTTTTGACAAGGCACTTGTCTTTGGCGAAAGCTACGGTATGTCCATCATCACATAGTTGGCTAATGCTAATTAAATTATGTTCTAAGTTTCTAACAAACCGTACATTATCTATAGTGATATTTAAATTGTTACCAACAGTACCGACTCCCACGATTTTGGCTTTTGCGTCGTTAGCGTACGAAACGTATCCTCCATCAACCGCCTTCAACGACACAAAATTACCTATATCACCTGTCATGTGGCGGGAGCACCCGCTGTCGAGATACCACCTGCTTTTCTTACTGGAATTCTTCCTTCGTACCTGTAGAAAGAAGTACTCTTCTGAGGTACCCAATTTCTGTTGGGTCCTAACATGTTAGCGGGGAAATAACTTCTGTTAACATACGAGATATCGTTCTTCATAGACGGTGATCTCCTGCTAGAATCAGATACAATAGTGGCATTTACAGGTGACTTCTTAGGTCTCCAAACATACTTAGTTTTATCAACTTTCTTTAAAGGACAGTTGTATGCATAATGACCATTTCTATCACAACAGAAACATTTAAGCTTAGGCACAGAATGTTTAGCATGCTTTCCTTCAGTGGAATAACCTATCCCTGACCTACCAATGTTCCTAGGAGTACTTAACAACATATCTAGGTTTTGCTTACCCTCAAGGAGTCTATCAACTTTCTGTTTTTCTCTATCTAAGGAATTCCTGAGTTCTACGATATCTCTCGATAAGTCATTGTTTTTCTTTTCTATTTTTTCACAGTCACATGGAATTCCCTCTATCTTCGCAGTAACTAACTCTTCTTTCAGACGTGAGATCTCTAGATCAGCCTCATGTTTTTCCTTAGCTAGTTCGTCTCGCTGCCTTATCAGTTCCTTATTCAAGGAATTTTGTGACTTAATCTTTCTTTCTGCTTTTTGAAGTAACCTACACAAATCTTCCTTACTTTCTTCTATATCAGAAACAGATGAGTCACTTTCATAACCATATAAACTGTTTAGGATATGAATTTTCTCAATGGAGGAAGAGTGAGATACCTGATCCTCGTCAGCCATGTAAGCGTTATCCTCGTCCTCACTTTGTTCCATTTCAGAGTCGTTAGATTCTGTCACCATGGCCTTCTGCTTCCTTGGTTTCTCATCGTTATTGGTTGGGCATTCATGTGCATAGTGGCCTGGTTTGTTGCACCGAAAGCATTTCTGAAATTTCTTCCCCGACGTGGAGATTCCCTTGTTTTTGTTCTGGAATTTGTTGGAGTTCCCTTTGAATCTCCTTTTCTGTTCGAATCTTTCAAATCTCTTTGTAAGCATGGCTAGGTCGTTCATCAGGCCTTCTCGTTCATCGTCAGAATCAGATTCTTCTTGGTTGGATTTGAATGCGATAGACTTCTGATTTTTGGTTTGCGACTTCTCATTCATTGACGTTTGAATCATCTCGTAGGAGATAAGCGATCCAATCAGTTCGGAGATGCTAAGTGCTTCTAGATCCTTTGCTTCGTAGATGGCAGTAACTTTGGCATTCCACTCTCGCGGCAGTGATCTCAGTATCTTTCTCACTTGTTCACTGTCGGGAACCTTCTTGCCGAGAGAGAACATTTGGTTGATGATTCCCATGAATCTGGCGTACATCTGGCTTATATTCTCGTCAGATTCCATCGAGAATAGTTCGTACTGATGAGTGAGCAGAGCTAGTCTTTCTTGCACGACTCGTTGAGTTCCTTCATGAGTAACTTGGAGCATATCCCACATGGCCTTTGCCGATGAGCAGGAACTGACCCGAATATATTCTTCCCGTGTGAGTGCGCATGCGAGCATGTTTTTTGCCTTTGCGTTTCGCGTGATTCCCCTTTTGTCATCATCAGTGTAATCTTTAGCATCCTTTGGGGTTCCATCGGATTTCGCAGCCGTATATGGTCCGTTGATGATTGTCTCCCAAAGATCGTAGTCGACGACGATGAGAAATTCGATCATGCGATTCTTCCACACTGCGTAGTTCGTTCCATCGAAGAGAGGTGGCCTAGAGTGGGATTGACCCTCTGCAAAAACATCACTCGAAAAAGCCATTAGATCTTAACTCAGGCGTGTTAGGCCTTTCGTTGAGTAACCCGCTCTGATACCAAATGAAGTGTAAAATATGCCTAAGAGGGGGGGGGGGGGGGGGAATTAGGCTATAAAAAATTTGGCTTGTTCTTCTTTGAAAAATACTTTTCTTTAAGAAGATATTTGCAGAGTATGTTATTTCCCAGAAATCAGTACGAGTATCAAAGTTATCTCCCTAACCCTGTTTCAAAATATCACGTTAGTTTCAAAAATGATTTATATGATATCACCTAGATATTATTGTGCGTTCCGGGTTTGTCTCACAGAAAATTAAATAGCAGAAAGTAGAGTGAGACGAGATTTTTATACAGGTTATATCCCCAACTGGGGTTTAATCCTGTCCTTGGGGTGTGATCTCCCCAAGAGTTCCAATCAATCACTAAGTGTTACCGGTTACACTATGATTGACCCTTACACAACCGAAGCACAATGGACACTAGACCTCGTTCTAGGCTGACGCACGCCAAGTTTCGATCCACGTCGTTTACCCAGGAAAGCTATTCCCCGACTGGATGCAGCTTGCTACCGAAGGGCCACCGAATCCACAAAATTCGTCCCTCCACGTGCGTAAGACTCCACTCGTGCTCCTTTGTGCGCTCAACGTGCCCGCAGACACAACACGTCCGAAGACAAGGTTTTTAGGGTTTGGAGTTTCTAAGGATCGCTCAAAGAGTACAGATTCGCAAATGAAAGCTCAATCACAAGCTACGAATGAATCACAACTTAACGCTCAATCACTCTAAGGAATTCGATAGCTTGTGTGTTCGTTGTGTGTACCCTTCAAAGTGAAGTGTTCTCTTCTATATAGTCCAATAATCGCTTCTACACTTCACAAGGAAAGTTAAGCACAGAATATGCAAGATAAAGCTCAATAATCACGTGCATTAACTCAACCAATCATGCCAAGAATAAACCAATTAAGCTCAACGGTCATGCATGATCACTTACCATAAATACCACAGATTAACATTCATTCCAATGCAATCTCATCCGTTAGTCAGCATATTCCATATATAATTCCACTCGGCATATTATCAATGGTAAGCTCAATCAACTGATTTCTTTCCCAAAATATGATACCCAATTCGCACAGAGAAAGATTTGATTTACTGAGTATAATGCAAAGCATACTTTCCTTGTATGGTGATCTCATCCGATTTCAGCACATTCCATAAATAGACTCAATCAGCATCTTACCACATATAAGCTCAATCAATTAATCACTTTCCATAATATGAATCCTAAGTCGCACAAGGAAAGCAAGATCATGATTCACTGATTTAAGAGTCACATAATATCGCACTCAACGGATATATCATTGATATTCTTTCCTAAAATAGATCAATCACGTTTCAGCTCAATCAGAATATCTTTTCCATATATACAGCATAGTCATTCGTATCAGGGTGATCACGTCGATATTATTTCCTAAAATAACTCAATCTCGCAGACAGTTTGCATTTCACTTAACATGATATATTTTCCATATATAGCACGCAACGAGATTCCATTCATACGAAAACGTTCATAACCAGGTGATCACATAAATATTCCAGTTAAGCATAAGATCACACAAATTCGATTTTCTTATTAGTTCAATCACATTCAAGCGCTTAATCGAACATTTTCACATACTTAAACATCACATAACATGCATATCGAGTTTTCTAATTTGTACCCCCCAATTTACATAATTACTTGGAATAATCAAAACTCTCATAGTCATTTGGACCAAAAAGGTCTACACTTTATAATCTCGAGATGTAATCTCGAGTTAAGTAAAAATCTCGAGATAGATTAGACAGACTTCGATATACAATGTTGAAATAAATTCGAAAGACTTCAAGCTATGGTTTCGAGATTTAGACCAATTAAATAAAATTTCGAGATATGATTTCGAAACTAAATAATGTTATTAAGTAGATTTTCGAGATATACGGGAATTTTATAATAATAAGAATACCGAACTTAATGAAATTTCGAAATAACGTAAATTTGTAAATACAGATATAAGGAATATCAAATATCACATAAAATGTTCGATATTTAGGGTTTTAATAAAATAAGTTAGGGTTTCTGATAAAGGCTAAGGAACGATCATGCATAGTAAAGCATGCATATCACGCACGCATATCATTATAGGATTCCATATTTACGAATAAAATAATTGTATAGGTCAGGAGTCCGATAAGGGCAAGGACAAGGTCGCCTAAGCGAGCGAAGAAAATAGGCGAAACTTGTGAGTATGATTTGCAACATGTACCTTATGTGCCTTATGTGCTTACATGATTTATTTGGATTAATTGATTGATATGTGATATATGTGTTATTTACGAATCAACGTGAGTGACCTTAAAGTGCCTTTATATGAATTATATTTATGTGTCATTAGGGTATTTTATATATCATTGCATACATATAAATGAAAGGAGAAACCGTTATGACTGCTACGACAACGGATGGTAAGGATGCTATGGCATATTTCCCTCCAAATCAGGGGGATGACAGTTACTTCCCTTCAAATCGGGGGATGACAGAGTCCTGTACAGGCACATACAGATATTTACAGTATTGACAGAGTCCCATGCATGGGCGCCGACTGGGCTTACAGAATACGAGTCTAGCTAGTCTATAACGGGAGTATCAAAATAAATGTACATATAGAATGGCATGTGATCTACGGATCCTATGAATTACCGTTATATGAACGATGATTATGTGATTTGAAATGGCATGTTTACGATATTGATGGAAAGGAATGGACTACTGTTTATTTTACTGTTACTGTATTAGTGAACATGTTGCGATCATACTCTGAATCGTTGTCTGCACAGTTGTTGTAGATAATTAGCAGGCTGCGTAGAAAGCATCATTATAAAGCATGGATTCAAGGTTGGCTGGCTACGCTCTCCTCCTGCACCCTTCTGGTTCATCGTTAGCATATAGAATAGAAACGGATTTAGACTATCGCATTTTGTGACTCATAGGATAGGTACATATATGTACATTATTGTGAAAGGAACTAGATCAGATGTACGCACCCGTTTTTGTTAAAGGAAATGGTTATGGGAATCGCGAAAAATTTTATACGAATAATTTATTGCTGCGTAAAAGTGTAATAGGAAACGGGGCGCTACATAGAGAGTCGCGCTTAAAAATGGTAATGAACTTGAACGAAAACGGCGGGCTTTTCTCTAGAACCTAACGAATGGGATTCGTTGAGGTAGTGGCAAAGTTGATACGAGGTGTCGATGATTTAGTTAAATTCCGGTGATGGTCACGGGAATAATTAGAACTTGAGATTGTCTTAACTGTTTAATTAATTAACTAAATGAGGCTCAATTGTAATTAAAATAATTAGATTGGATTTAATTATTTTATTACTTAAAATTGAGGGACTAAATTGAGAAATTAGAAACCTCATGGGCTTAAATGAAATATTTGCATGTTGACTTGGCCTTGGACATGTGTATGATTCCTAGCTTGCCACATTGGATGAGGTGGCATGTGAGTCATACTCTTGGCTTTGATGTGAGCATGACAAGTGTTAAATATAAATCAATAAACTAACCTTAGGGATTTTTACTACAAGGTAAATGAGACACCTCATGAGCTAAGGGGAACATAAATAAGATGCATAAATGTAAAAAAAAAAGACCATGCAACCTTAGGTGCTCTAAGTTGACAAACAAGATACATGCTCTCAACAAGCCATTTTATACTTGCCACGTCAAGCCACGGGATCATTCGAAAAAGCCCGACGCCCGAACCGAACTGCGTCTAGTCATCGGGAGCAGTCTCGGAGGTTCAATTAAGGACATACCCGCGTGACAATCTAGCCCGGAGGCTCCGGGAACCAGACGAGGCGCTGCGACGTCCATCCGAGGTGAAATCACGTTCATCGTCGGTATGTTTCGAACCCTACTGATTTGATTTTGCAAAAAATACCAAACGACATCGGAATGATTCGAAAGACCCCTCGTTATGATCGTTGGAAAGTGTAGAATCAATCTGGAAAATTTGGTATCGATCGGAAATCGTTTCGGTCGCCAAATAGTCGAAACACTGTCGGCTGCCGCTTTGTTCGAACAAGTTTGGAATGAAATTATTAATTCGAATAAATTTGTATTAAATTTGAATCTGAGAAGTTCGGATTAGACGTGGTCTCCTGAGGCTCAGAGAAGTATCTTGAGCCCTCGGGAGAAGCCGAAGGGTGCTAGGTCGAATTCAGATGTTGAAAATCGAAAATTCGGCACCCTACGCCGCTCGGTTCAAAACGCGCTTCCGCTATCGCCACGTTACGCTGTTCGGGGGCCGGCGTCGATTAATCGGGCCCACCCCAACAGTGGTATCAGAGCTACGGCTCATGCATGGTTCGACCGAAGGCCTCGAAAGCCGATGTGGCGAACGAACGGTCGACGTAGTTTGGAGACTATCGTCGCTCGTGACGTCGGTCGGGCACCCGGCGTCAAAATTCTGTGTTGCATGTTTATGTGGGACAATTATGCGGGCTTAGGTTCTAACCGGGTTATTTGTTTAAGGGTCGTTTGATGCCCCCCGGTATGTACATGGATTACGGGTTGTTCGGGAAATAATTCCCCCCGTGTTGTATTTTATCGCTTTATTAGATAAGTTAGATAAAATGGCGGCCGTTCAACGCAAGGCGAGATTGGAGGGTTCGACGACCCGCGTGACGACGAGTCGACGTTTGGAGATCAAAGACCCGGTCGTTTTACGACCCTTGTAATAGGACCAGTTTAGAAATAGCCCGCGCATTTGTCCATTTAAATTGCTTTCCTAGGGTTAGGAATTTAATTAACGCATTTATGTGCTCGTGCTTAATTTTTGATTTGCTATGAGAATACAAACTCCCATAAAATACTAAGTGAGTAAAGGGATTGGATGCCCTGTCTTCTATCAAGCTCGGGTTAAGTTGTTACGAAACCTAAATGCAAGGTTTGGTTCCAAGTATGCCGGCGCCTTGCATTTGTTTTCGTTTCGATTTGCTCGTGTGCGTTAGCGCCGCTTGCCAAGACCACACTGTGCGGTAAAACGTACGGTTCAAGTGTGCGGTTTTGAGCAAAGTTGATAGGTCGCACTTAGACAGTCACACCGCCTTGTTCCGGATTTGCCGGCGGGGGTCCCTGACTGAAACAAAGATAGTTGAGACATTCGACGAGGTCGGATTCGTGCGGAGCACGACTTCATGGGCCGCTGCAAACCAATAAAACGACACAGGTTGAGGTTTGCATCCGCCCGCGGGGACATCAACTCCACTATCGAAGTTATCAACGAAACTTCCAAAACCTCAAATGGGAGATAATGGAGTTATGAAAAGATAGTGGGAGTCAAAGGGAACAAAAGTCCTTGTTCGCATTTGATGATCTATACAATCGACTTAATATGCCTTTTATTTTCTGCAGCTTTTTCTCTCAGTGTTAATTATGTCTACCGCTTTAAACATACTGCTCAAGGAGAATAGGTTGACTGGGTCGAACTATTCAGACTGGCTTCGCAACCTAAGGATTTTCCTTCAGATTGAGAACCTAGTGTATATCCTTGACTCCGAGTTGCCGCCGGCCCCAGGGGCGCGGGCAACCGAGCAGGCTCGTGCCGCTTATGACAAGCGACTGTGCGACGAGCAGCTCGTAAAGGCTCATGTCCTCAGATCGATGAGTAACACGCTGCAGCGTAGCCATGAGGGTGTGGCTGACGCTCGAGCGATGGTTCAGCATCTGAAAGAGCTTTATGGTGAGACGTCGAGGACAGCTCGCTACGCGGCTTCGTCGCAGCTCTTCCGATCGAGGATGTCTGAGGGTGAGAACGTCGGTGAACATGTTATGAACATGATCACCATGATCGAGAGATTGGAGACTCTCAATTTCCGATTTGATCGGGAATTACAATACGATCTCATCTTGCAGTCTCTCCCTTCGTCCTTCAACGCGTTCATTGTGAACTATCATTTGAACGGCATGACGCTGACGCTTTCTGATCTGATGAATCAGTTAGCAACGGCGCAAGCCCAGATGAAAAGGGCGAAGTAGACTGCACTTGTCGCCACCTCTTCGAAGCCCCAGAAAGGCAAAAAGAAGAAGGTCAACAAGCTCAAGCCGACAGGGAAGGTTTCTAAGAAGAACAAAACTTCTGGGAAATCGAAGCAGACCGGTGTAAAGCCAACGGATAGGTGTCTGCATTGCGGTGCGCTGGGCCACTGGAAGCGGGACTGTCCGAAGCTCAAGGGTGAACAGGCTGCATCAGGTAAGGAACTTTATGTTTTAGAAACAGTTTGTTCTTCATCTGTATACTCTACGTCCTGGATATTGGATTCGGGAGCTAGTACTCACATTTGTGTGTCCACGCAGGGTCTGGGACCAAGTAGAGCGCTTGGGGAGCGGGAGATCGAGGTCAGAGTGGGAAGCGGGGATAGTCTCTCGGCAAGCCACGTCGGATCAAGATCTCTTGTTTTGTTATCTGGGCATGTGTTGCGTTTGTACGAGTGTCTTGTACTCCCGAGGGGTTTTAAGAACATCGTCTCCATTCCTGTTTTGAGCAGGAATGGTTATGTATTTAATTTTAATAATAATACATGCCACATTATGTATCGAAATAAAAATGTTGGCAACGCGACACTGTTTAATGGTTTGTACTATTTAAACAACCAGAACGACATATCTGTGAATACTGTCACAAACAAACGAAAGTCAGGAATAAATGCGAGGTACTTGTGGCATCTTCGATTAGGGCATGCTGGAGAACGCAAGATCCACGAGTTGGAGAAAAACGGGATTTTGAAACCGTTGGGATCAGATCCCTATCCGACTTATGAGTCGTGCCTCCAAGGTAAAATGACCCGATCACCCTTCACCGGGACATTTAATAGAGCCACGGAAATTCTCGGTTTGATTCACACGGACATTTGCGGGCCATTCAATGTGAAGGCTCGAGGTGACTTCCACTATTTTATTACCTTCGGGGATGATCACAGTCGTTACGGACTCGTGTATCTGATGAGGTATAAAGCTGATGCACTTGAAAGGTTCAAGGAGTATAAGGCTTTGGTGGAAAAACAAACGTCGAAACTCATTAAAGCCATTCGATCGGATCGAGGAGGCGAGTACATGAGTGTCGAGTTTGACCAATTCTTGAAGGAGAAATGTATATTATCACAGATGACTCCGCCCGGCACGCCTCAATTGAATGGTGTGGCCGAACGTAGAAACCGAACTTTAATAGAGATGGTTCATTCTATGTTAAGCTATACAGATTTACCGATGTTATAGTGGGGATACGCGCTTTTGACAGCGGCTTATACCATAAACTGGTGTCCCTCTAAGTCTGTTAACGGCATTCCGTATGAGATATGGACTGGTCGTTTACCCAGCTTATCACATATTAGGATTTGGGGTTGCCCGGCCTATGTGAAAAAGTTGAAAGCAGACAAATTGGAGTCTAGGTCTCTGAAAGGTCGTTTCATAGGTTACCCTGAAGACTCTATGGGGTACCTATTCTACTTTCACAATGATCAGAGGATCGTTGTGGGCCTACACGCACATTTTCTCGAGGAAGAGTTCATTCGAGATTGTGGCGTTGGCCGAGAGGTCACTCTCGAGGAGCAGTCGACCGAAACGCCCTCACAGGATTTGGAATCGGATGGTCCGAGCAAAGCAATCTTGCGACGATCTGAAAGGATGGCACGCCAACCAGAGCGATATGGCATGTCACACGTCGAACACGATTATGTTGCGACTAGGGGACTTATAAGAGAAGACCCGGCTACTTTCGATCAAGCTATATCCGATGTTGACTCAACGAGATGGGTTGAAGCTATGCGGGCTGAGATGGACTCAATGTACTCCAACAAAGTCTGGACTCTTGTGGACCTACCGAGTGGTTTAGACCAATCGGTTGTAAATGGATCTACAAGAGAAAGATTGGATCTGACGGACAAGTTGAGACATACAAGGCCAGGTTGGTTGCCAAGGGCTATAACCAAAAAGAGGGAGTCGACTATGAGGAGACTTTCTCGCCTGTAGCCATGATCAAGTCTATCCGAATATTGCTCGCAATAGCTACGCACTATGATTATGAGATTTGGCAGATGGACGTCAAAACGGCGTTCCTTAATGGATTCCTCAAGGAGGAGATCTATATGGAGCAGCCAAAAGGTTTCGAGTCGCATGCAGATGCTCAAAAAGTGTGCAAACTGAATCGGTCCATTTACGGATTGAAACAGGCCTCTCGTAGCTGGAACCTACGTTTCGATGAAGCAGTTCGGAACTTCGGATTCGAGAAAAACGTAGACGAGCCATGTGTCTACAGATAGAGCAGTGGGAGTATGGTGTCGTTCGTTGTATTGTACGTGGATGATATCCTTTTGATAGGAAACGACATCGGGATGCTCTCTTCGGTGAAAGCGTGGCTTTCAACCGAATTCTCCAAGAAAGATCTGGGAGAAGCGACGTATATACTCGGTATTCGCTTGTTCAGGGATCGAGCGAACAGAACGATCGGCTTATCTCAGGCCCTTTACTTAGAGAAAATCCTGAAGAAATTCAGAATGGATGACTCTAAGAGAGGGTTCTTACCTATGCGACATGGGGTCCATTTATCGAAAGCAATGTCACCTCAAAGTGAGGAAGACCGACGACGGATGAGTGGGATACCCTATGCATCTGCTGTGAGTAGTCTGATGTACGCAATGTTGTGTACACGACCGGACATTGCCTACGCTATGAGCGTGGTTAGTCGGTTTCAGGCAAACCCAGGTGAAGGACACTGGACAGCCGTTAAGAATATCTTTAAGTACCTTAGACGGACTAAAGACTTAACGCTGGTCTATGGAGGAGCGGGACTAGAAGTAGAAGGTTACACCGATTCGGACTTCCAGTCGGACGTGGATGACCGAAAATCTACTTCAGGTTTTGTATTCGTGCTCAACGGTGGGGCAGTGTCTTGGAGAAGCTCCAAGCAAAACACAACTGCCGATTCCACGTGTGAGGCAGAATACGTAGCAGCCTCAGAGGCAGCTAAAGAAGCTGTTTGTATGAAAAAGTTCTTGGAGGAACTTACTGTGGTACCAGTTGCGGACAGACCGCTTACACTTTGGTGCGATAATAGCGGTGCAGTCGCGCAGGCTAAGGAACCACGATCTCATAGCAAGTCCAAACATATTGAGAGAAAATATCACGTACTACGTGAGTTCGTTGAAAACGGGATGGTCGCCGTGCAGAAAATCGCCACCGCGGAAAACGTGGCGGACCCACTCACGAAGCCCTTGTCCCATGCAGTTATGGAACAACATCTGGACAAGATGGGGCTACGATACCATTGTGACTGGCATTAGGTGCAGCACATGGCATTCGAGTGCAAGTGGGAGGCTGTTAGGGAGTGTGCCCTCGGAATGTCATACGAGGACTAGGAATAGTATAGGGCGCACAATGATGTATAGGTCGATAGACAGTTTTATTGTATATACTGTTAAAAAATAAAGTAGTGAATATTATTTCATTATAATAAAGGCATTATTATTTATTTATCGAATTTAAAGTCTGCTTGGCATCTGGCTGTGCGATAAATAAATAACACCCGAATGTTTGAGTTGGATGTCTGATTCTCGTGGGGACGAGGGAGGAGACACCGGACGGTCCTTAATCTCAGCATTAAATAAAAAGTCCGTAAGTCTAAGGATTCTAGGTGGGTGACTAGATATTCGAATATGACTTATTCATTGACGACCACATAGTATCGGTAGTGTCACCGATTACCTGAGAGGTTGTGGGTCGTGATGGAGATATCGGTGATTGGAGAGATCGCGTATTTGGACATTCGGCTCGTATTCGTCTCGATCACATGACTAGGATGTTGTCAATGATTGAACGAATGACTATAGCAGCCTCAGACCGATAGGGTCACTGACGGATTTGCTTTCGCGATTTCGGTTTGTCGCTAGTTGGCTAGGTCCGCAAGTGTTCGGAAATGGGACACGGGCCAGCGACGAAACGCAACTGACTTTACGGAGGTGATTGCCGGGCTTTGACTGCTATCGGGATTCACTGCCTATATTCGTATAGGTTAACGTCCTATGAGGTAATTGGAGAACGACGATTGTAAAGCCTTCGGCTGAAGCTTGGAAAGCTCGCTTGTATTAGATACGGAGCGGAGTTTAAATAATCGGTTGGGTCTCAATTATAACATAGTGTTGGGTTAGTGAGTTTGACATTTACATGGCTCTCACCTAACCGGGACGCAAGTGAAAGGCGTAAGAGTTATTTAAATGTATACACTATAGTCGGTTCGCCCGAATTTGGATTAGATCAAAATTCGTTCTCAACTGGGATCTGTCCGGTACCGCGGGATTGGCTAGGCGAATACCGGGACTCGCGGATTCCTCCCGTGCCAGTTGAGACGGACCTAGAGAGTCGCGCTTAAAAATGGTAATGAACTTGAACGAAAATGGCGGGCTTTTCTCTAGAACCTAACGAATGGGATTCATTGAGGTAGTGGCAAAGTTGATACGAGGTGTCGATGATTTAGTTAAATTCCGGTGATGGTCACGGGAATAATTAGAACTTGAGATTGTCTTAAGTGTTTAATTAATTAACTAAATGAGGCTCAATTATAATTAAAATAATTAGATTGGATTTAATTATTTTATTACTTAAAATTGAGGGACTAAATTGAGAAATTAGAAACCTCATGGGCTTAAATGAAATATTTGCATGTTGACTTGGTCTTGGACATGTGTATTATTCCTAGCTTGCCACATTGGATGAGGTGGCATGTGAGTCATATTCTTGGCTTTGATGTGAGCATGACAAGTGTTAAATATAAATCAATAAACTAACCTTAGTGGATTTTTACTACAAGGTAAATGAGACACCTCATGAGCTAAGGGGACATAAATAAGATACATGCATAAATGTAAAAAAAAGACCATGCAACCTTAGGTGCTCTAAGTTGACAAACAAGATACATGCTCTCAACAAGCCATTTTATACTTGCCACGTCAAGCCACGGGATCATTCGAAAAAGCCCGACGCCCGAACCGAACTGCGTCTAGTCATCGGGAGCAGTCTCGGAGGTTCAATTAAGGACATACCGGCGTGACAATCTAGCCCGGAGGCCCCGGGAACCAGACGAGGCGCTGCGACGTCCATCCGAGGTGAAATCACTTCATCGTCGGTATGTTTCGAACCCTACTGATTTGATTTTGCAAAAAATACCAAACGACATCGGAATGATTCGAAAGACCCCTCGTTACGATTGTTGGGAAGTGTAGAATCAATCTGGAAAATTTGGTATCGATCGGAATTCGTTTCGGTCGCCAAATAGTCGAAACACTGTCGGCTGCCGCTTTGTTCGAACAAGTTTGGAATGAAATTATTAATTCGAATAAATTTGTATTAAATTTGAATCTGAGAAGTTCGGATTAGACGTGGTCTCCTGAGGCTCAGAGAAGTATCTTGAGCCCTCGGGAGAAGCCGAAGGGCGCTAGGTCGAATTCAGATGTTGAAAATCGAATATTCGGCACCCTACGCCGCTTGGTTCAAAACGCGCTTCCGCTATCGCCACGTTACGCTGTTCGGGGGCCGGCGTTGATTAATCGGGCCCACCCCAACACAAAACACAAGAAATGGACTCATTTAGCATGGGTAATGATGTTAGACCTCTTATCATCCGACACGGAGAGTATAAAGTTTGGAAGAGAAGGTTTATCAACTTCATAGAAAGCAATGACAATTCTGAAAACTTACTTGAATCTATTTACGATGGACCTAAGCAGTACTGAACCATTATCCCAGCCACAAGCACTAGCACCCCTGCAAAAGAAGCACAGAGTATCTTGAAGACTGTCGACCAATGCAATGACGAAGAAAAACTGCGACTTAAGGTCGATAAAGTCGCAAAATCATACATGATGCAAGTCATTCCCAACGACATTCTGATGCAACTCGAATGTGGTGGAAGTGCAAAAGAAATGTGGGATGCCCTACGGATCATGATGCAGGGAACAAAGGTGAACACAATGGCAAGGATGGCAAATACCCTCATCTCTTACGATCGCTTTCAAGCAAACAAAGGAGAAACTCTTCAAGAAACCTTCCACCGATTTTTTGTCCTCCTAAATGAACTAAAAATTAATGGAATTACGAAAAATGTAATGGAGATCAACATCAAGTTCCTTGGATCATTTCATCCAGATTGGGAAGCAACATCAATCATGATGAGACAAATGAACGATTTGACCAAAGTTATTATCCACACCTGACCATCTAAATCAACACTCCAATTATGTGGAGAAAAAAAGGGAGGAAGCTAGGCCAGTGGGAAGCGACACACTCGCATTTATGATTGAACGATCATCAAGGAAGCAATCAAAGGACAAGGAGATCATTCAGACATCTCAAGCTCGGGAAAGAGGAGATTCAGACCCTGTGGAGAACAGGATCTCACAAAACATGGCGATAAAGAAATCACACTCAAGGAACTTACAAAACAACTCGCTTTAGTCTCAAACTTCGTACAGAAGAAATACTATAAGAAACCTGGATCCTCATCCAACCGTCAAAGAACTTCCTCTAATTCAAAGGGAAAGGCTCATGATGAAGAACAAAACCCTGAAACCGTCCCTCAAACTGGAAAATGCTTCAATTGTGGGAAAGCTGGACACTTTGCCAGAGAATGCAGATTGCCAAAGAAAAATGATGTCAAATATTATCGAAGAAAGGTTCAATTGGCCGAGCGGAAGGAGAAAGGAATGGCCTTGATGGCTGAAATGGATCATTGGCTTGAGGACACCTCAGACAGCGAGGAAGAAAACATGGCACTAATGGCCAGACTGGATGACGAAGGAGATGAAGCTGAAGCTGAAGGAAGTGAGTTAGAAAAGGAAACCAACAACGGCTTAGATATGGCTGAGGTAAGCTAAGCTGACTATGACTCATTACTTAAAATAAAAAATGAATTTTTAACTCTCTATAAATCGAATAAACAGGGTAAAAAGAAAATTAAAGAATTAGAGGCGATTCTACAAAATAATCTAGAAGTTTTAGATAAGTTTAGGTATGAAAATACATGTGAGAAAAATCGTGTACTTGTTGCTAATGAGAAAGTCACTAAGCTTGAAGCTCAAGTGCTAAAATCCGAGGTTAAAGCCAAGGAGTTAGCCGTAGAAATGAGGTCCCATAGAGATAAAGCAATGGACATCTCAATAAAATATGACTTACTCTGTAATGAACGGGAAAGACTGTACTCCAAGATTAAAAAATTGGAGGACCTCTTACCCGACAAGAACAGGCAGAACAGACATTCTTCCTTAACAAACCTGCCAACGTCGACTTCTATAATCCCTACAAGGGAGTTGGTTTTGAAAACTCATGTCTGTTAAAGAAAGGTATAGACAATGCACCCTTTTTATATGATGTCCAATACATGCAGTTAGGATGTATGACAGAACTCATGCCTTTTGTTAGCGAATCCGAAAAGGATGAGACGCACAAGAAAACTGAGATATCATTTGATTATAAAGAATTAAACGATAGTTATAAATAAAGAGAGTGTCCAGCAATAACTGAATTCGAGTCTGAAATGCGACCTATTGAAGGAGATACCTCATAAGAATCAACGAGTGAGACACAGATGAATAAGTATGCATCAGGATATATGCCGAAATGCATAAAGAAAATTAGTGATCTACACTCCACTCTCGAAAGAGAGAGAAAGTCCTTTGATAATGAAAGGCAGATACTTCTCGAGGAAATTTCTAAACTTAAAGAAAAATTAAGACTACAATCACTCACATATACCTTGAGTTCTAATGATAAACTTTCCTGCACTAATGCTTTGAAATTTTCAGGACCCACGAAAGAACCATTAAAGAACAAGTCTGGGTTAGAAAGAAGATCTTTTGAAGGAGACTCATGATTTTAAAGAACCACTTGTTATTGATTTCTTTCCTTCCAAAAGCTTTGTATCGTCTTCAATTTCTCATGTATCGCATAACTCATCTTTTCATTCAAAAAATCGTTTTCCCAAGCATAATTGTTTTCATAAACAACTCACGAAACGACTTCAAATGACACGCCTTTAAAAAGGAACAATCAAAGACAAAACCTGCTAGGGAACCCACAAAACAAACAAAGAATTCAAAACACATCCCCAAAGCTAAGAAAAAAAGAATTCCGCTACTACAGAAATGGGTTCTAAAGCTTAAGACTGAGGAAACCCAAATTCAAGCCCTAGAAACTTTTAATGACTCTGTGTATGATAGTAAGTCTTCCGCTGACAATGTTAAATCTAGGCTAGGAAGAGAATCTATACGGACTAACAAGTACAACAGAGGTGGACCCATTTTTAAATGGGTACCTAAACCCTCTAGTTTGATTTTGCAGGCCCCGCATGTGTGGTATCTTGATTCAGGTTGCTCCACACACATGACCGGGAAGAAAGGACTGTTGAGCAACTACGTTGATAGGCCGGGTGGACTGGTACGCTTTGGAAACAGCAATGGAGCCAGAATCCTTGGTTATGGAGATATTATATGCAATCGACTCACAATCAAGGAAGTTTCCTATGTTGAAGGACTGACACACAACCTCTTTAGGACAGTTCAGTGACATTGGACTTCAAGTTGTGTTTCAAAAGAGGACATGCAAAATTCTCAATGCCCATGGTGAAGAACTTCTCACTGGAACTCGCAAAACAAATCTTTACACCATCGACATTAGGACTATCATACCAAAGACAAATATCTGTGTGATCTCCAAAGCAACATCAGTTCAGAATAACTTATGGCACCAGCGGCTATCTCATCTTAACTTCAAGACTCTCAACAAGCTGTCAACCAACAAGCTGGCCATTGGACTTCCACCACTGAAGTACCAGAAGGAGCATCTGTGTTCAGCTTGTGAGAGAGGAAAAATGAAGAAGGCATCTCACCCCACAAAACACACAGCATCAACTCAACATCCACTGGAGCTATTACACATTGATCTATGTGGACCAATGCGAACAGATAGCATCAGTGGAAAGCGATATATGATGGTTATTGTAGACGATTACTCACGCTACAGTTGGGTCCGCTTCTTACGGACAAAATCAGAGACAGTTGAACATATTCCAAATCTCATCAAGACAACACAGAACTTGCTACAGTGCAGTGTTAAAATAATCCAATCTGACAATGAAACAGAATTCAAGAATCAACAGCTCAGTGACTTCTATCTTACTCAACAATTCTCTGCGGTCCACACTCCTCAACAGAATGGGGTTGTCGAATGATGAAATCGGACGCTCGTAGAAGCTGCCCGAACAATGCTCATACAATCATCACTACCTCATTTCCTTTGGGCAGAAGCAACGAACACTGCTTGCTATACTCAGAATCGCACAAACATCCATCTAAGATTTGGAAAGACGCCTTATGAACTAATAAACGAAAGATTACCCAACATTGCTCACTTTAGGTTTTTTGGATGCAAATGCTTCGCGGCCAACGACCGCGAAGACAAATCTAAGCTAGATCCAAAGGCTACTGTATGAATCTTTGTGGGCTACTCTGCACAATCTAAGGCGTATAGGGTATATCTTCGTGAAAGAAGAATGATCATTGAAAGTATAAATGTTACTTTTGATGAATGTCTAGAAATTAATTCTGGACAAAGCAGCTCGGGACTCGAACAAACATCAGTAGGTTCTACTCAAACACGTATGGAATTAGGAGAGCCCTCGAGTGGCGCTTCTGAACACGACCGTTCAGTACCAGGGACTGACAAAGGAAAGTTGGGATACGACCAACAACAAGCGGCTGAAGACACAAGAAACAGTAGACCAACATGTGTCAACCAACAAACTCAAGAGGAAATGGATCTGGATCATCTTTTTGAACACATGTACTTCTCTATTAAGAGAGACAAGCCAACCATCGATCCCTTTCCTGCCACTGAACCAAGAGCTAGTCCATCAACTTTTGAATCAAACCCATTCACGAACAAACATTTCCACCCTCAGACACGGAAACTCGATCCCTGCAACATCAACAGAGAACCCATCGACTTCCGCTAGTAACACTACTGCCACTGAGATCGAGTGCCCACTTAATAAGGGATTAGAAATGGATGAAGCTACATTACCGCACAAAAAGAAATGGATTAGAAGTCACCCTACAGATCAAATAATAGAAGATCCCACCACTAGAGTAAAGACTAGAGGTTCGGTATCAAATGAATGTAATTTTACTTGCTTCTTGAGCCAAATAGAACCTACAAAAGTAATAGACGCACTGCGTGACCCCGACTGGATAGTAGCTATACAAGAAAAAATCAATCAGTTCGAGCGTCTCAAGGTTTGAAATTTAGTCCCTCGTCCTAAAGGCAAGACAATGATCGGAACAAAATGGGTATTTAAGAATAAGTAAGATGAGGTGTTGTGGTAATCCATAACAAAGCTAGACTTGTCGCTAAGGGGTACAATCAACAAGAAGGAATCGATTACGACGAGACGTTTGCCCATGTAGCAAGAATCGAAGCAATTAAACTATTTCTAGCATATGCAGCACATAAAGACTTTATTGTCTATCAAATGGATGTAAAGATAGCCTTCTTGTACTGGATTTTGAAGGAAGAAGTGTTTGTTTCACAGCCTGATGGATTTCTTAATACAGATCATCCAGACTTCGTATACAAACTCGATAAGGCACTATATGGGCTAAAGCAAGCTCCAAGAGCCCTGGTACGAAGTTTTATCTGAATTTCTTCTCAACTCAGGTTTCACTAAAGGGAAAATCGATACAACACTCTTCGTCAAGAAAGATGGCTCTGATATAATACTTGTCAAATCTACGTGGATGACATCATTTCGGCACTACCAACCCGAAACTCTGTGACGAATTTAGCACTCTGATGAAGTCACAGTTTGAAATGAGTATGATGGAAGAAATGTCTTTCTTTCTTGGACTGCAAATCAAGCAACTTCAGGATGGGATATTTATCAATCAGTCCAAGTACATCCACGACATTCTTAGAAGATATGGGATCGACAAGAGCAAATCCTCAAGCACTCCAGTGTCGACCTCATGCACCCTCAACACAGATCACTTGGGTGAACCTGTAGATGTTACCCATTACAGAGGAATTATCGGATCTCTGCTCTACCTCACTGCCAACCGACCAGATATTTTATTCTCCACATGCCTCTGCGCTCGATTCCAAGCTAATCCCAAGGAGTCGCATCTTCATGCCGTCAAGAGAATTTTGAAGTATCTGAATCCAGACCTCGGACTTTGGTATCCTAAGAACTCAAGTATGAAACTAATAGGGTACTCTGATGCAGATTTTGCAGGCTGCAGACTGGACAGGAAAAGCACATCAGGACACATCCAATTCCTTGGAGATAAACTCGTATGTTGGGCCTCTAAGAAACAAAATTGTGTGTCAACCTCCACGGTAGAAGCAGAGTACGTCGCTGCCGCAAGTTGTTGCTCACAAATTTTGTGGATCAGAACTCAACTACGGGACTACGGGTTTGATCTAAATAAAATTCCTATTTATTGTGATTCCAAAAGTGCCATAGCGATTACATGCAATCCTGTTCATCATTCACGCATTAAGCACATAGATTTTCGATATCACTTCATAAAGGACCAGGTAAAAAGAGGCATAATAGAAATGTACTTTGTCAATACCGAGATTCAACTAGCCGATTTGTTTACAAAAGCAAAAACATTTCCAATGCTTAGTTGCAAAGCTGGGAATGTTGAATCTCAATCTCTAACTTGGATTATGCCTCCCTACGGTTCACTAATTGTCTATCTGCTCTGTTTTAATTTTTTCTTTTTGTTATTCTGTGCGTGTTTCTTAGTTAGGTAGAAGTTTATTTTTGCTTTAGGTTTTACTATCCTTTACAAATAATTTTTTTTTCAAAATAAGTCGATGTAGCGCCAATGCTGATGGCACTACATCGAGGGGGAGAAATGTTATATCCATGCATCGAGGCGGAGTAAGTGATTCATTTATCTTTTAAGATACTCGATAGGCATTTTATTTAGGGGGAGTTCTTGGTTCCAAAAACGCACATTGAGGGGGAGTAGTTGTTTTTCCGCGAACTAATTTTTCAACGATTACATGAACTCTCAAAATATGGAAAAACACTCTCAAAATAGTCTAAACACTCACAAATGCTCAAAAACTAGTATGTCCTGTAAGGACCCAAAGCAGAACTGCTAGTAAAGCAACGAATAAGCACAAGAGAAGAAAAAACTCAAAGGCCAGCATATCCAAATTGTGTTCAAAATTTCGCCTTATTCTACCTGCTCCTTGGCCCTTTTCTCTTCTTCCCCCCTTCTCCATTTCATTATGACAATGCAAAAACAAGAAAATTCAAGATGAGTATTTTGTTGATTTATGGACTTATGGTGAGGGTTGAGTTATGTCTATTTATAAGCACGAATTGAACGAAGATGTCATTACGGTCCCGACAAAAATCGTCAATGATTCAGACGAATTCTTGACCTAAGGGTTCAGCGCCGCGACAGAAAGCGATGCTTTCTTCGTCAGTTTTCTGATCCTGATTTACGCAAAAATCGACCTTGAGAAACTCGTCGATTTGGTATTTATTAGGTTGGTTGATCTGGTCAAATTGATGTTTTAGAGCTAATATTTTAATTCTACATTTTGAGCAGTAGAAAATTTAATTTCATGTATCAGCTTAGAAAATTTAATTTCATGTATTAGATTGCGAATGGACACTAATCACTAAAAATTTCTCACTTTGCGAACTACACTTCAAATTTCACATCCATCGAATTCGCGAATCCTCTAATGATTGACTAGTCAAATTTTCAATACTAATTTGCAAATCAGAGAATTCGCGAACCATACTTTGCAAAATCAACTACCAATTTCACTAATTCGCAAATCAGTAAATGAGTGTGGGCCTTTTGAAAGTTTCGCGACTCAAATTCAACCTTTCGGCCCGCAAAACTCACTTAACCTAACTCGTGAAGTTCCCAAATCCTCCTTCACGAACTCTCAAACCCTCTCCACGCAAAACAAAAGTCAAAATCTCGTCCAAACCTTATTTCTTGCGGATTTGCTGGTTTAGCTACCCTAAAAGCATTCTCACACACTCACCGTGTTCGTAGGGGTAAGAAGCATAATTTCTTAACTCTTTTACTGTAATATTTGTTTTTACAGGTTCGACTATCGGAGAACAGGTTTCCTCTTGATGATTATTGGAGAAAATCTTCGAGCTTTAATTTTTTTCGAAATTTTGGTGGTAGTCATTAAGTTCAGATTTCAGTTTATGGTTCTTTAATCGCGTTTTTCGCTGAAAATGAAATTGGGTTTTTGAGAACTTTGTTTGAAAAATTACTTTTTGATCGGTCAAAATCCATTTTGCGAATTCCAAATGTGTTTTTTGCGAATCCGATTAGTCACTGGCTTGTTAATTCGCGAATTGTTATTTTCGCGAATCCTTATTTTGATTCTTTTTCTCTCTTGGTCAGTTTCACGAATTCTAGTTCGCGAAACTCGTGTTTACAAGATGCAACTCGCGAGCTGATGTTTCGCACACCACTTTTGACCTGGTCAATTCACAAATTTTCGAGTTCGCAAATATGTAATTTGCGACACCTTTTAAAGTAAAGTTCACGAACCGAAAATTTCACGATTTCAAATTGACTTAGTGAATTTGCGAACTGAGCTTACATTGTTTTCAAACAAATTCGCAAAACATAGTTAGTAAAAATTTGAAAATTTGTTACAGACCCGCAAACCTTCGAGTTCACAAATTTGTAATTCACGAACTCCGTTGCAATCAAGTTCGCGAACTTTTTTAACTCACTTTTTCAAACAGATTCGCGAAACACACTTAAAAAATTTTCAAAGACCTCGTCAAAACCGTTATTGGGCCGATCAGTTTTGGGCTGAAATAAATGAGTATAAAATGAATTATCTTTTAAGCCCAAAATCTTCACATAAGTTTTATTCCTAATCTCGTTTTCTTTCGGGTTGCAGTTTCAAAAGGAATTCTCGGTAAAAAAATGATGACGACACCGGCAGACCTCGTTTACTCAACCTCAAAATGGATCGTGATCAGAGACAACAACTACCAACTCGACTTAAACACTTTCAAGTGTCAAGAAGAGACCATCCCATCCATTTTGAGAAACCACCATCTTGGATACGCCTTATCAGCATCAGTCCAAGTCCCTACTGTCTACCTTCAACAATTTTTGGGGACAATGACTACCAAAATTGCTCAGGACAACAGCACCTACTATGAAGCCCAGATGCAAACGAGACCGTCAGGATCACCAGGGGATTCATTCGACAAATCCTTCGGATGCCAAGTCAACTTGAATATGAACATGAGGCATCCGAGGACGAGCTCATCGCCGATATGCTCATAATGGGTTAATACTGCTCTCTCGAGTTCGTTTCCCGTTTTCAGCAATCAATGATCCCACATCCCTGGCGAACTCTTTTTGCAATTGTCAACAAGTGCTTCTCACCGAAGCACTCAGGCTAGGACAAATGCAACCTCACGATCCTTCGGATCTTCCACGGGATCGTCTTCAGGAAAAATTACGACTATGCCAAGCTGATCACATCAGACCTAGATGATCAGCTTCACCAGAGATCGAAGTCCAAATCGAAGAAGCCACAGAACCTGCCCTATCCCCGGTGGTTCTCACTAATGATCCACCACTTTATGACCACAACACAGGGGATACCACCACGATCAGAAGAAGAAAACTACGGCCCGCCCAAACTAAAATTTCTTCAAAAAGGGAAGACAGACGAGAAGTACACACGCACAGCCATGCCAATTGCACAAGTCTTATTAACCCTAGCCAGCCCAGACAAAATCGAAGCCTAGTGCCAGAAATACAACATCCCCAACCCCATGACTCAGGAAAACCCCCCTGAGTCTGACCCAGGGGTTAGTGAGAGAGAGAGAGAGAAGAAAATAGTGAGAGCCTGAGAGAACCCTCAGAACAACAGATAGCACCTCAACAATCCCAACAGACTTCCCAACAAACCATTCCAGAACAACCACTCGAACAACCACCACTGCCTGAACAGATTGAACAACATCAAACAGTTGTTCCTGAAATATCAACGTCTGAACCCCTCAGTCAGAACAGGCCGGGTCAATCCATAGGATAGAAGACGTCGTACTCAACCCAACGGTGCACGAACAACCCCAACCCAACCATTCACTTGTCTCCCAACAGACAAGTGTCTCAACATCCACAGAACCACCCCAAGCCCCAAGCAGCTCGGTTCATGTGTCCGAACCAGCCAAAGAGATAACTACCTCTCTGACACAGACCGAGCCTCAGCCTGACAGACAGGCCTCAACGTCCATAGAAGCGCCCATAATTGAAGCACTTCAAGGATTGGACGGAAATCTTGAAGATGATGACTTCAGCAACTCATCATCTGAGAGTCACCGTAGAGGACCTAGTCCTGTACGTGTGCTAACGGAATGTGGCCCCGGTGAAAGCTCAAGCCCGTCATCCTGACGAGGCTGTAACGACCCGAGCATCATCTCCTAAAGATGCATCGCAAGGAGAGGTCAGAAGACCCAACGATAATGAAGTCCACTCGACTTCAGTTGACGAGGGCCACCGTACGGATCCTAGTTTTGAACGTGTGATAACGGTTAACCCTAGTGGCGCCGGAGCACCCTCAACAACTCCCCAAGCTGTGACGACGGCCTACCTGGAGAATCTCCTATTTGAGTTCTTTGAATCCGTCACCTTATCACGGGTACAAGGACTCATTAGGGATGCCATGCAATCAGCCTCCGCAGAAAAAGGAAAGGCCCCCATGGTAGAACAACCACCGTCACAGCCTCGCATCATCTCACTACCACCACCACGAGTAACCCGTGAACCAAATCCATATCATATGCCTCTACTTCAACTCTTCGACATCGGAATCTCTCGCCGTCTTGAACTCGACAATCAGCGGACTCCAGCAGAAGAAGAATTGTACCGAAAGCTGATTGCGGGTGGAGTCAAACCTCACCCGACTACCTACCATCAAGAAGGCTCAAGTCAGAAGCGTCGTTATGATGATCCTGACGACCAAGATCGTCCTGAGGGAGAGAAGAGGCCGAGAACCAAGTCTCCGGTCATTCGCGGCGGACGAGGACGCGGAGTTCAAACTCGTGGAGGCGGTTCTTCCCGACCATCCAATCCACCACCACCACCAAGGTCCTCTAGAGGCAGACAAGCTATGCCAGGGCCGAACCAGACAACTTGCCTTGGCGTAGTCGAGTCTGTCTCTTTGAGGACCTCTACCCAGTCAGTCCAAACAACCACAACCCCACATCCCCAAGCTCCAGTCACTATCGAATCCAACCATGCCAGCCGAAGAATTGTACAATCCACATGATGTAGTGGAGAAATACATCTTTGGCGAAGAAAGGAGGACTCATCCGGCAAATCCGACTATGGCCAGAAACTTAATGGACAATGTTAGATACTTTCTTTCGAAGGCAAAATTTAGTCTAGTCCAAATTGAAGAAAAGGAGCTCAATGAAGGTGAAGATTATGAAGCAGAGATACCTGAACTTCCCGAGCTTCTCCAACACACGGTCATATACGAAGATTGCCCTCCAGATAACCACAAAGGAATAGACGAGCTGAAACTTCCATGGAAAACGTGAAGGTGAATGCTCCATATCAAGAAGAAATACGAAAGAAAATCTGGAGGAGAGAGGATAAGATCTTGAAGAAGGATGAGCTTGACCTCAGAGATCTAACGCATCTCCCACGACCAAAAGCTATTCAGTACATGCTCTCTATCCGTCGAACACTAATGTTCAGAGGAAAAGGAACGAATGTGGATGATCTTCAAAGACTATAGGCAAAACGGCCCAGAATCAGAGAAGTTCTGACAGTTCGAAAAGAACGATTCGGAGACATAGAATTCCCTATTTACTTAGTACGACGAGAAGATAAGTCAGTCGAAGAACTGAATGAAGGCGATCTCTATTATCTCAGAGGTGAAGATATTGATCAATTAGTAGGGGATTACAGGACACTTGGGGTACTCAGAACTCCAGAATTAAGGATGGGTTATGCTTCATTGAAAAGATTCATGCTGCGCCAAGTCAAGTTTAACGCGACACATGACCTCCAAATGGCACTTGAGAGCAACATGAAAAAGGTGAATCTCACGAAGCCCTCCTTTGAAGCACCTGAGTCAGACAGCTATGGAGAAGGCCATATATTTGTAGGAGAAGACCCTTCAGTGATCTACATAAACTACAAGGGAGAGAAGAGACTGATGAGAACTTCAGAGATCCACAAGTTCAGCGATGGAACACTCCGTATTATTCGAGATAAGCTAAAAATGATCACTGAGGAAATGAGAGATGAAGAATATGAAGTCCAAGAGAAGTACCATAAAATGATCGAAACCATCTCTGTCAAATTTCCTTTTGCAGAAGGTTGAGATCATATGAAATAAGACTTGGACTTAGAAGATCAGCCTACGAGCTTCTGGAACCTCGTCCTCCTCCTCGCTCAAAGAAAAAGAAGAAGTGAAGACTTAGAAGATAGACTTATATGTAATTTGGACACTTAGGGGGAGAATGTTAGAAATATTTTAGAAGTGTCCAATATATTTATTCTAAGTCTTGCTATTTCTTTATGATGTATTTTATACGCTTTATTGTACGTAGATGGGTTGTCGTTGTAATGGGCTTGTCAGGGGCCCAATGGGCTTAAATACCTTCCAAGGTATTTAAGCTTAAACCCTAACAACGTTTTATCTAAGTATTCCATTTGCTAAAATTACTTCACGTACGCAAACTCTCTAAACCACAAAACACTGTTCAAGTATTCAACGAATGTTTTAATCTTTATCAAAGTGTTATTGGATAATCTGGAATTACACTTCCTCAACGACCATGGGAGGTTCTTCAGTGTTCTGTGGTAATTCTGAATCGGGTGAGGTGGGGACATTTGAAGAGCATGGTACATCGGCTTCATCGAGTGGGGAATCAACTAAAGGGGTAGCAGTGATTGTGTCTGGCCGATGTACGGGCTCAAAGAGTGAGTCCTAACGCAAGTCTCATAGCTTCTTCTAACGTTGAATCCTGAGTTGTTGCCATATTCTATTGGTTTTGTGCCAACACACCAGTCAATACGGGTTCTGAACTGTCGTATTCAGAAGCCATCTGGTTAGGCACAGTCCTGGACTGATGTGCCCAGAAGCCATCTCTGCCATTTCATGAAAAGTGACATTGTATTCTTTGATAGTTCGGTTGGGCTTAATGTATACTCGGTACGCCTTCGAAGTTGAAGAATACCCGACGAAGGTGGCTTCGAATGCTTTAGGGTCGAACTTAGCACGTTGCTCTCTGTCATTCGCCACAAAGCACTTGCACCCGAAGACCTTGAAGAAGGAGATGTTGGGTACTCGCTTATTAATGATCTCGTACGGAGTCTAATCGAAGAGCTTGTGAACCACCGTCCTGTTCTAAGTGAAACAGGCGGTATTCACTGCTTCAGCCCAAAGGAAGTTTGGAAGGTCGAAATAAATCAACATCGTACGTGCGGCTTCCACTAGAGTTCTGTTCTTCTTTTCAACGACCTCATTCTGTTGAGGTGTCTTGCCGGCTGAGAATTGCTGACTAATCCCAAGTTTTTGGTAAAAGTCACTGAGGTATTTGTTCTTGAATTCAGTGCCGTTGTCCGTTCCGATGACTTGGATAGTCTGTTGCAGTAAATTCTGGGTGGAGTTCACGAAATTGATGATCAAGTCCCCTGTCTCATCCTTAGTTCGGAGGAACTTTGTCCATGTGTAGCGAGAGTAATCAACAGCGATAACCAGCACGTACTTGCATCCATTAATACTCTGTGTCCGCATTGGTCCACAGAGGTCCATGTGTAGCAGTTCCAAAGGACGTGAAGTAGAAGCAACCAGTTTAATATGATGCGACGTTCGCTTCATTTTTCCTAGTTGACACGCCGAACATTGGTGCTCTTTCTGTAATATTATAGTTGGAAGACCGTGAACCAACTTTTTCATTGAAAGACGTTGAAGAGCTTTAATGTTGAGATGAGACATACGTTGATGCCATAAGCTGTTCCTCTGAATTACAGTCTGAGAGATGAGGCAAATAGCTGTCAAGGACCGCACGAATGTCAGGTTGATCGTGTAAAGGTTTGATTTTCGAAGTCCTTGGAGGAGTTCTTTGTCCTGACTGTCCAATATTCTGCACCAGTCAGCATGAAAGACCACATGGAATCCTTTGTCGTAAAATTGGCCTATGCTGAACAAGTTATAATGGAGACCTTCGATGTAGGAGACATTCTTTATTGTCAGATTTTCCAGAATTATATCTCCGAAGCCGAGAATCGGAGCCGAGTCGTTGTTCCCAAATCTGACTTTGCCATTTGGTCGGTCGTGGTAGTTGCTCAGCAGCTCTTGATTTTCCATCATGTGTGTGGAGCAACCAGAGTCGAGGTACCACACATGATGGATCTGCAAAATCAAATTATAGAGCTTTAGGTACCCACTTGTAAATGGGTACTCTCAGATTAGCAGATTTAGATGTTGGTTCAGATATGATTCCTAAATTAGTGCTAGTAGGAGCTTTAACAATCCAAATCAATCTCGAAGAAGTTGAATTGCGTTTGCCCTTTGTAGAAGACTTGGCCTTTTTGGCTTTCGTCTTTTTAGGCGGGGATTTAGGAACCCATTTAGGTTGAACCTGGCAGGAAGATTAATTTCAGCACGGACAAATGCTTTCGTAGGCTTGATCGTGGAAAAGATCTTTTCTTTGGATAGTCTCCTAAGGTGCTTGGGAGATTCAATCATTTCGGGATACCTTATGTGAGAAAAAGCATGAATAGCGTCATATGCTTTCTTAATGGCTGGATCTTGTTTCCTACGAGTCTTTCTAGAGGCATTTGCTTTAGAATGACTATTTTTTATTGCTGATGTAGAGCCTATTTCGAAATTAGTGCTTCTGAAAGTGGTAGGCTGAAGAGAACATGTGGAAGCAATTATTTGAAGAGAAGAAACGGCTCTTTTATTTCTACGAGCGTCTTTTATTTGTACATAAGGAGATATATTCTTAGAAGCATTCAACTCTACGGACTCCTTGCCTGTTTTTAAACTAGACACTCTCTCCTTCGACTCTAATGCTGGCCCTACGCTCCCTGTAGACATAGGTGAAACAGGATTAGAGTTGGAACTTTTCAAAATATTATTTTTACGTTTCTGATCTTTTGAAGGCACTTTTTCTTTCTTCGCACTTTTTAGAATGATCTTATTAGTTGAGGGAGTTGCGTGAGAAATAGCTTGTGAGATGGAGGAAGCTTTGTGAGTTTTCATCTCCTTTGTGAAAATTTTCTTTTCAGCTTCAAAATTCTCTCTTTCTTTTTCTAAAGAGGCCCTTAACTCTTCTATTTTCCTAACAATTGGGGGTATATAGAGAGAATTTTCAGAATGATGAGTTTGTGCTTCCTTAGTTGTAGAATGATCTTCGGGAATATAAATTGAATCAAGGCTCCTGCCCTTGTGTAAGGCCCTCATTTCGTCACTTTGGTTCAGTTCGGTGTAAGAGAAGGGGATTTTAGTCTTTGTCTTGGCTTTTCTCTTGGCTTCTTCTAATACGTCAGTTTCTTTTGCACCAGTAAAACTCATGAGAGAGGTTAGTCCTAGACCCATATATTTGGTATCATAAAGTTGTTTGCAGTCCACTTTAGTCAAACAACGTGGATTCTCAAATCCTAAACCATACTTGTAATCATAGAATTCTATGTCCATAGGTTGATTTAAGAATATCATTTGTTCGCTTTGTCCCTTCTTAAGCAGAAGATCTTCTAATTTCTTAACTTTAGCGTATAGCTTCTTACGTTCTTCTCCTAAGAGAGCAAAATTATTTTCCACCGTTAATTTGGCGGCTTCACAGGTATTAAGATCTTTTGTAAGATCACAAACCTTAGCATTAGATTTATCTAATTGGGCTTTTAGGTTGGTGACCTTAGTTGTCGCTTCAGTTATCCTACAATTGATGCTAGTTTTCTTATTGAGATTCCTAACCAAACAATTATAGTTATTTTCTAGCCTGTCTTCTAATTTCTTAATTATCGACTTATGCTTCTCTAAGGGAATGTACTTAGTCTCGCTAATAATGGGACTCTTAGACAATTCTTCTATTTTGTTATTAGAGCTTCTAAGTTCCGCTTTGAGACTAGCTATCCTTTCCTGAGACTTAGTTAATTTCTTGTCTACTTCCTTTACGCTTTTCTGCTCATGTTTCATGTTAGTGTATGCTAGTTTATACGATTCTAACATGGTCAATAATGTGGACGGAGAGACTACCTCCTGTGACGATTTGGGTGCTTGGTCTTCGTCCGTCTGATTCGAGATTTCGGCGTCTGAGTTTTCGTCCAGGCGGGCCATGAGTGCTAGATTCTCTTCGTCAGAGTTTGACGTGTCTTCGAGCCAGTGGTCTTGTTCTGCCATGAGAGCTACACAAGCTTCCTTTTGCTTTGTGAGTTGAAGCTTCTTGGAGTAGTAGTTAGCATCTCTCTTCTTTGGGAGAGTGCACTCTCGGGCATAGTGACCTGATTTGCCGCAGTTGAAGCACTTGTTCGGCTTTTTGGTATTCTTGATTTCGGAGGTCTCGGGTGCACGTTCTTTGTTCTTTGAGCTTGAGGTCCAAAGTCAGGCTGATGACGAGGACTTCTTCTTGAAGTATTGCTTGCTCATCATTTTTTCAATTAGAGCCAACTGCTTTCCCAGTGCTTTCATATTTGGCTCCATGTCTGTGTCTGATTCGCTTTTCGACTCTGAAGCGGTAGGAGGTCTAATGATCTTCACTTTCCTTGACATTGACCTCCGCTTCTCTGAGACTAGAGCAACTGTGTCTTCAACCAGCTTGCCCTTCCGCTCCTTCTGAATCTCGCTTATATCTTCCTCGTGTTGTACGAGATTGTAGAACATGGCATGAAGATCCAGCTCCTCGAGATCTTTGTTTTGTCTTATCTGAGTGGATAACTTCTTCCATTCTGAGGGCAGAGAGGATAGAAATCTGATGTTTGTCTCCATGTTCGTATTTGGTGATTTCTATTTTCCTCATCTCGTTGAGAAGTGTGAGGTATCTCTGATACAGATCATGTAAGCTCTCCTTTGGTTTTGCTCTGAAGGAGTCGTAAGACGTGAGAATATTTGCCTTCTTGGGCTTGATGCCCACTTCCGTTCTTTGCATCATTCGATACAGTTCATCCCACATTCCTTTAGCCGTTGGAAGGCTGTCTATTTGTCTATAGATGCCATTTGGTATCCCTTGCATGAGTGTGTTCTTGGCTATCAGATCAGCCTTAGCTCGGGTCCTTTCCTCTGCCATGTATTCCCTAGGCTCTTTCAGTCGTCTAGTAACTGAAATATGGGGATTGGCTGTGTTGTCGTCAGGTACGTTGACCCAGAACTGAGCCGGACCTTCCTCAAGCGACTGAAGAAGATCATATGCCTGATCTTTTAGCTCAATAAAATTAAGGAAGCGGCTTCGCCAGACAGTGTATTCACCGCGTTTAAGGATTGGCGGACGGTTGTCGTTTCCAAGTGAGTAAGCATCCATTTTGTTTTCTAGAGTTGATGAAGGATCTTCGTTTGTTGTTTTGATGATTTGGACTAATGTTATGTGCTTCACAAGTAGCAAATTAGTTAGTAGCATTTGATTCTAAAACAGTCGAGAATTATTTTCCATTCAATCTTTAGAGTTTGATCGAAAATAATTTTGTCGAAGTAAAATGTAGTCGTTACTGTTCTCGTGCGAGAAAGTCTGTCAGCAAAAAATTTTACGAGCGACGAAAATTGCTCAAAATCTTTCGATCGAGAAAAATTTCAAGATCGTGAATTTATTTCGATCGCAAAAAAACAGTATGTTTCGTAAGTTTCTCGCTGTGTCAAAATAGATCCGTTGACTGGAAAGGTTTTTTGACCGTGAATGATTTTCGCTAGGTCAAACTTTAATAGTCTGACCGAAAATGTTTTTCGACGGAAAGTTTTGCGAGCGCAAAGGTCAAATTTGGCTCGACGAAAAAGATTTTCGCTTGATAACGCTCGAGAAATTTTTCAACTAAAATCGCTTCTGATTACGACGACTTTAGCGCTGACTTAGAGTTCTGATCGAGAAATTAGTTTGATCGAAGACTCTAGCGAGAAAAATTGAAATTGCGCAAACAGTCTTAGAACCCTAATTAACACTGATTTCGGCAAAAACGATGAATTAGACCGTGAAATTACAGGTATCTGCTCGTAATCAGATGATGAATACGCACGAACAAACAATTAAACACGTCATGAAGCAAAATATATCAAATTGGAGCAAAATCAGAACGTGTTCTAAGAGTTCTACGTGCGAACAGTAACTTCTCAAATCCAATCGAATCTGCTAAATTGATGTTCTAAACACAACCAATCTAATCGCAAACGATTTGTAGCAGTAAAACGAGCACAGAGACATCAAATTCAAATCAAATAAGCACAGAATTGGGCTATCAGATCGAAATTGAATTTTGCGCCAATTATTAGGTCCTAATTTATCAACTCTACGATCCTAGACTTCAATCCTAAGGAAATCGATTAGAATCATAGAAATAGAATTTCGATCGAAAACCTTCTTTGAATAACTTCGAGCGAGAATTCATGTAGTAAGAGAATGTTTTATGACTTTCTCTCTCCAGAATTGGATTGTGAAGCCTTTCGGATCAATTGACTAAAATTCTCTATTAAGCTCAAATGTGTACAAGGTATTTATACCAAACATACTTGGTATAAATAACAAGCTAAGTCCTAAACTAAGGACAAATACAAATAAAGCCCCTAATTACAAGGACAGCTAATGAAATCAAAGCACAATTACGAATGGTATTCTATATTATTACTTTTGTTGCGCTTGCGAATTACATTAGTACGCCGCGTGTCGATCAAGTTTTTGGCACCGTTTCCGGGGAATAGATTGATATTAAGAACACCGTAATTCAGTAATTTAGCCATTTTTATTTGTTAAGTTCTTGTTTCAATTTGTGTTTTAGTTGCTTAGCGAATTAAGTTAGTTGTTCTTTCATATTCGATGGTCTGCGTATTTGTCTAAGTAACAATCTTTACCTTTTTTCGATTTTATCTATTTCTTTGCTAATTTGGCTTTCGCTTATTGAAGGTACAATTCAACAGTGAATGACCCGAAGCCATCCATTGGGTCCCATCGTTGAAGAAGATCCAGATTTCTAGCAAAAGTTACGGAGGCAACTCAGATACAATTCTGACGGCACGACCAGTAACTCCCAGGAAGCTCTAATTAGCTACTCAGATGACAACTCTCAGGAGTTGGCAGGAAATTCTCGAGTAGAGACGTTCGTAGAGAGTCAAGATACAGAAGTGGAGATGGCAGATCGCAGAGCGCCTGTCCACCCTCCAAAAAAGGAGCAATCACAACAAAACCTGCTCAAGAGCGCCACGATAGGCGGTACAGAGTCGGCTATCATTATTCCGCCGATCGAGAACAAAAAATTTGAGCTGAAGCACACTTGGCTTCAGATGATCTTTCAGACAACCCAGTTCAAGGGAAACCCTAACAATGACCTATATTCACACTTGAAGGCCGTCCTGACAGTGACAAACACCATCAAGATAAATGGAGTCACGAGCGACGCGATCAACTTGTTTTCATTCTTGCTCTAGTTCAGAGCGAAGGACTGGTTGGAGATGTTGCCTCCCCGATCGATAAAGGTGCTAAGGTTGAAAACGGACATCTCCATTTTCCACCAGAAGGACTCTGAAAACCTCTACGAGGTGTCGGAGAGATACAAGTCACTATTGAAGAAATGCCCGCAACATGGGATTTCGAAGGCCGCCATGATTAATCGATTCCACGTGGCCTCAATGATCATGCCATTCACATGCTAGACGGAGCCGCAGGAAGAGGACTCGTGAAGCTTAGTGTCACAGACTCCTGGAATCTAATAGACTACTCAAGGAGCAGCTTCATGAGAGGCAATACAAGGATGAAGAGTCCAGGAGTGCTTGAGGTGAGCGAGAAGACAACCACAATGCCAAGTTCGAGGCGCTGCGCAACAGATCACGGCGACCAATTCCCAGCTTCAGACGGAGATTAGCACACTACCTCAAACGGTCGGGCAAGCACAGCCCGTTAATGCCGTGATGACCACTGCACCACCTCAGCATAAGCCGTACATACCACAATGCATGATTTGTGGTGCAGCCCACGAGACCTCAGAGTGCCAAGTCGGACAATCACTGGAGCACGTGGACTACATGGGGAATTACCAAGGCCAGCGGAGTTATCAGCCTCGAGCACATCCCAATTTGGCGTATGGGAATCTTACCACCACGGGCAAGTACCACCGGGATTCCAACCCGGACCGTCTGGTTTCCAAGGCGGAGCACCACGACAGTATCGGAACGCGTCCACGGGGTCAGGATCCGATGACATGATGGAGATGAAGGATATGATGAAGACGCTCCTCACGAACTTTAACAATACCACCAAGGCTCACGAGAGTCGAATGACAAAGATGGAGGAGTACATAGAAGCGAACAATGTACGTGCTCAGAACACAGATGCCTCGATTAGGAAGTTGGAGCATCAAGTGGGCCAGATGACGAAGATATTGACGGGGTAAAATTAAGGATCACTCCCAAGCTACACCGAGCCAAACCCAATGGAGTATTGTAAGGCGGTAACCCTGAGGAACGGGGGAGAATTACAAGAAGTACCCGCCAAGAAGAAATTGAAGGATATATCAAACGAGAGCCATGACGAGCCAGAAGTGGAGGAAATCAAAGGCGATGATATCGAGAAGACCAAAGCTGAAAAGGAGAAGGTCGAGCTTGAAAAAGAAAAGGCGGAGGAGATTGTGTGATCTACCGAAGCCGAACAAGCCGAAGGTCCCCTATCTAGCTCTGTTGAAAAAAAACAGAGACAAGGCGCAGTTCGGTATATTTATGAGTATGTGTAAAGAATTACATATTAACTTACCATTTGTTGAAGCTATTACGCAGATGCTCAGTTTCGCTAAGTTCCTGAAAGACTTGCTGACGAATCGATGTAAGCTCGAACATGTCTCCACCGTATGTGTTAGGTCCCCAGATATCCACCCTAGATCGATCTAAGAAGAATCGGATAGTAAATCTAAGAAAATCGAAGTTGAAGATTGAGATTTACCAAGCTTGAGAGAGAAGTAACTTCAAGAACAAGCAAGGGTTGGCGCTAAAATCTTCTCTCTAAAATTTTCAATTTTAATTTTCGATCACTAAAACATCCTAAGCACACTCCTAATTTTCTTAGGAGTTCACTTATATATACCACCTATTGTGGTATATATACACAAGTAGTCTTATAATATGACTAATTACAATTCAGTCCAAGACTACTAATTTGCATAGCAATACACGATAACTATATTAATTGAATACAATAAAATAGTTCCAACAATCTCCCCCTTTGTATTCAATTTCCAATATAGCGCGGGTTACCTTCGTCTTGCAAGTGGAAAGAGTCATTGAGTCCTGGATCTCCTCTTTAGAAAATCTTGAAGCTCGTCCAGTCTTCTAGGCATCGGCTTTTTCTTTGAACCTTCTTTTGAAGTTCTTCTCCTAAATGTCGTAAGATGTACGAGGTTCTTGCCGAATTTTGGAAAGTCCACGTTCCATCTCTCCCGTTGAAAGCGCACGAAACGCGAAACTCCCCCTATTTGGGTCAACCTTGTGTTGAGATTGGGGAGTCCGATGTGAGGTTTGGAGAGGTGGACACGGTTGGCAACTTCGGTCATTGATGCAGTGGACACGGTTGGCAACTTCGGTCCTTGATGCAGTGGACACGGGTTGGCAACTTTGGTCGTTGATGATGCTTGAATCATGTGTCGTTCGGTCAAGGAGAGGGCTCGGATTTAGCCATCTTCTTCGTTTCGCCAGATTCGTCTTCTCCGAATGGAAGTTGTCTGGTTCGGCCTCGAAGAAGCGTCTCTAGTTCCGGAAGAAGGTAGGCCGTCTCTTTCTTTGATTGATTTTTTTTAGGTTGTGCCGAGTCTCCTTTGAATGTGGCGTTGTGAGAGACCCCGTCTTCAGAGTGGTACGCGCGGCGGAATTTGTGGGTGGACCGACCGATTGTGTATGCATAACCCCTTCTCCCCCTCATGGCGAATCGTGTTAACGATAGCGGCATGTTAGTTTGGAGGTAGATAAGGACATACAAAAAGGTCGGTGAAGGTAATAACCGGAAGGAGCCACAAAGGCAAGCCATCGAAATGAGTACCGGGGCCACATAGGCATCCCGTTGACATCAACTAGGAGCAAAGCTCGTAGAAGATGGCCGAAACCGTTGTTGCTTTGATGTTGCAACGGCCGGACTTCCTTCCGATCCTCGAAGCATGTCTTTAAAAAGAACATGTCTACGGAAGTTCTTACGTAATCAAAAAGATTAGGTGTATTAAATAGTGTATGTGTCTTAAAAAATTTGAAAATTTTGGGGAGTGAGGACACACTAGACACGAGTGATCAATAAAAGCGTGGTACGGGGCGGAATACCACTTAGTTCAATATCTACCGTTTCCGAGTGAAACGGTGATAGCATACGTGGTTCCCCATGATTTATGAAATGCCTATCTTTTGAGAGATAGACGAGTGGGTAAGGCTCGGTTGTGCATGCGTCGTTGGACCTGATGCGACGACTTCTATCCGGGAGCTAATTAAAAATAAGCACCTGTACCTACGAGGGTTGGGTCCGAAAATTATGTGAGATAAGGGAGTGGTGTATCTTCAAAACTTTCCGAGGCATCACCGAAGTAGTCTTGCTTAGTGTGTTCGGATGATGAGAAAGCGGTGGAAAGTTGACTTGTCTCAAATGCTCGAAGGCGTTCCGGGGTTAGGATCAAGTCGGATTAGACTGAACCGTAAGAACATGAAATCCGTGCCTTCGGGATACGTGAGAAGTGTTGCTCTTGTTGAATTAGCAAGCCGGAGCCGGTCGATGAAAATCTGGAGCATTTGATCTTCATTTTGATCGTCACCGTCGTCTTTGGAAATTTTCGTCCGTTTGAAAGCTCGAGATTCTTCGTGTAAGTCCAACTTCGAATGTGGGAGAATAAATCTGAAGTATATCGAAAACATTGATATTTTTGCTCTCTCTCTCTCTCTCTTTTGTTTTTTGTTTTTCTTTTTTTTTTCTCTTTTTTTTTTTTGTTTTTGTATTTTTCACTTTTTTTATCTTTTTTTTAATCTTTTTTTATCTCCTTTTTATCTTTTTTTCTTTTTTTATCTCTCTCCTCTTTTTTTATAATATATATGAATGTATATTAGTAATATAGTAGTATTATATGTATATCTCCAAAAAAAACTTGTCGAGAAATTTTTCTCCCCCTAGAAATAGGCGTCGTTTGCATGACGAATATTATGAATCTCGTTCCCTTAAATCGCTCGTTGTGAGTTTTTCTCCCCTCAAGAATTAAAATATGTGCTCCCTCGTTGAAGCTTAGTTGTAGTAGCTCACGCCTCATCCCTTTATCATGTATGTGGAGCCACTACGTCGAATTCCATACATGAGGGAAATCTGCAAAACTATTGGGACTTTGGTACCCATTGTCATATGGGTCCTCCCTTATTAGCAGAAAACGAGTTAGTCGTAAATCGTGTAAAATTAGAGTGTGAGCCTAAGTTGGTCGATGATGTCGTCTTAGGAATCCATATTTGACTAGGACTTTGTGACGTGATATCCAACTTAGGAATCCATTTTTGCTTGATTTTACACGGATAAGTAATTCTAGCATGTGAATATGTGCTCCTAGAATGTGTACTTGTAAAGGTCTTCTCGGCACCTAGTCGTAATAAATGCTTTTCGGAACGAACATTGACTGGATACTTCATGTAAGAATACGAACAAATAGAATGATAAGCATGTAAAGTACAAGTGTCGTATTTCCTACGTGGAGAATGCACATTTTTCACATTAGAATGAGAATAAGAATTTCAAAAATTATTTTCAAGTCTAGTCTTTTTAAATGAAAAATTAGTAGAATCATTTGAAGTACACGATGCACTTTGTGCGCTAGAACTTAAAATATTTTCGTGAAAGATTTTCTTTTTGGAGGAAGAGCCAGCCACTTTCAAAGTTTGTACTTCTAAAATTGATAGGCTTTAACGAACATGTAGAAGTAACAGCTTTAAAATTGGAGTATTTGATCTATTGGCGAAGGCTCTTTTTCTTTCTTAACCTGCTGTAAGATTAACGTTTCTTTTGAGGAAGCTTTGAGATTAGATATTTCTAATAAAAGCGCACTCTTTTCTGCTTCAAAATTCTTTCTTTCCGTTACTAATATAGAATTTAAATCCTCTATTTTCTTAAGAATATGAGGTATATCGACGGAAGAAGAATTTTCAAAATGACGAGATTTGCTCCATCGGTCTTAGAAGTCACAAGAAGATCTTCTAATTGTTTAATCTTAGAGTATAGCTTCGTACGTTCTTCACCTAAGAAAGCATATTCATTTAGAGATGTGCTCTTTTCGATTTCACAAGCATTTAAGCTCTTGGTTAGTTCACTAATCTTAGAATTAGATCCTTCTAATTTTGCTTCTAGATTAGCGACTTTCTCCTTTGCATTTGACAATCTACAATTGAGGCTAGCTTTCTCGTCGAGGTTTCTAACCAAACAACTGTAATTGTTGGCTAGCCTGTCCTCTAATACTTTGACTATCGAACTATGCTTCTCTAAGGGAATATACTCGGTCTCACTAATATTGGGGCTCTTAGATAAATCTTCTATTTTCGCACTAGAGCTCCTAAACTTAGATTCGAGACTAGCTATTTTTTCCTTAGACTTAGTTAATTTGTCCTATAACTCTCTTGTACTTTTCCACTCATTTGCCATGTTAGTATACCTAGTTTGTAAGGATTCTAACATGTTAAACAATGTAGAGTTAGGAATAACTACCTTCTTAGAGGATGTGTTAGTTTCATCTTCGTGGTGTGCCATCAAAGCCAAGTGCGTCGTTTGTTCGGAGTTTGTAGTCTCTTGCTTCTTTGAGCGTGACTTTGTCTTTGTGGTCTCTTGTTTAACTCCTTCTTGATTAATCGTAGTTGACGCCCAAGCTTCTTCAGCGCTTCATCAGTGTCGGAGCTAGAGTCGTCGGATTGAGTAATCGAGTAGGTGTCCATTTTGGTTTTTATTTAATTTTAGTTTTTATTATTTAAATTTTGGTTGGATATTTTGATCGTTAACGTGTTTCATGGATTTGAAATTTTACTTTTTTTAATATTGATAAAGAATTTTTGGCTTTTAAAATTTCAGGTTCGAAAAGTTTTCGGTTTATAGATTTGATTTAAAAATTTAATAGTTGATGCGGACCGAAAATAGATGGGCCAAAAAGGAAATAAGAAAAGGCCCAACAGGCCCACCAAAGAAATATGAAATACACAGAGGAAGGATCTGCAGGGCTCCCCAGGGGGAACTCCCAGGCAAAGGGAAGCTTCTCCAATACGATTCCACTGAAAAGACCCTTGAAAGATAGAAAAGTAGAGCTCTAGGGCACGTGTCGACTGCGGATGGGGCAGCATCACTGTGGAAAAGTTGTAGCTGTCTTCAGGCTGTCATTCCATCAACAGTTGTCACTGTTCACTGTACTACAGCCGTCACGTCCCCCGAAATCCTGGGATGTAACATGGAGGAGGCTGTGAGGATCTTCTATAAAAGGGGAGAACTTGGCCATTTTCAACACATTCATCAGAACACAAAGTCACTCGTCACTTTTCTCTCCTTTTAGTGTGTTAAGTAGTTTCTTTCATATTCTTCAGCATTTATGAGCGAAAAGTGAGGATTGATCGAGCGTGTAATCCATGAAGATATAGTGAAAGGAAGTTCCGCAGCGCCCCGTGGACGTAGAACCTGAAAGGGTTCGAACCACGTACATCATGTGTCATTTCATTTACGTCCCCTATACGTCCCAAGCAGGTCCCCCGCGTCCCAAACACGTCCAAATACGTTCCAAGCATGTCCCCGCGTCCAAACATGTCCCCTATACATCCCAAGCAGGTCCCCATCGTAAAGACAGCACCTTACGCCCTTAAACACTTCACAAGATTCGATCTACCGTTATTAAAATTTCTTAAAACCCACATAAAAATCTTGTTGATTGGGATAGCCCCATATCAAATGGCGCCGTCTGTGGAAAATCCGAGCTGAAGGCGTGAGTAATTTTTACTGCTACTGTGCGAATTTGTGCTGAGAATTTATTGTTTTTCCCCTTTTTCTGTTCTGTTGGGACAAAACGAAACGCACGAGACATCGATGGAGGAAGATTTGTCCATATCGAAGAACCTAGAGCCACAATTTGCGAAGGAGGACCTCCAGAAACTGCCCAACGTGGTGAGGAACGGCCAGGACCTGAAACACAGGTCCGCGATGATAAAGATGAGCAAGAGAGTACAGTTGAATCTTAAAGGGATCTCAAAACATCCAGGCGGACCTCCACGAGTCCCGCTAGTGAGCCACGCTCAGGAAAAAAGGGAAGCCAATGCCACGGCCCCACCACAGGGAACCCTGGAAATCTCCGCCAAGAACCCCACGGAGATTCACACAACTATGCAAATTCAGAAGAGATCCTAACATCAGCAGGGGGACCTCCCGTGATGAGGAGGCCTTAGCCGAAATTCCAGCACCCTCTAACTTTCATTCACATTTATATTATCGATACCGTGATAATATGACCATAATACTAGTAACTGGTTTCATTTGAAGGATAAAATCGAAGGACTCATCCTAGTGGCGAATCTAAAGGAGTTCATTAATCATGGTCTAGAACAAGGTCCGAAGGTAGCTGAAAAGGGGCCACTTCCACTTAGGACTCATGTCCTTTCCAGAGTAGGAGAGCGAGGCGCTAGGGACTCTGATGTCCAACAGAGCCCGAATCATGCGCATGAACATTTGAAGGACTTAATGGCCTAGCTCCGCAATGGTGTACAAAGGTTAGGGGGACCTCAAAGCCCAGCCCCGCGCCGGCTCGCGAAGGTCCGCAGAACCTTAAGCCCAGCTCCGCACTGGCATGGAGACCCGATTTCCTCGGGATCTAAGAGCCCAGCTCCGCGCTGGCAAGAAGACTCGGACCTCTGCCTTCGGGGACCTAAAATCCCTGTTCCGTGCTGGCATATGAAGATCCTTGAGACCCAAGAGCCAGCTCCGCGCCGGAATACGAAGGCTCGAAGCTCCGCGCCGGCACATGGGGATCCACGAAAGACGTCCCTCGATGAGAGGGCTCTCAGCCAGGACCTCAGGGCCCTCTAAATCCCATTCTCTATTACATATTATTGTTGTCATAATGAATATGTGCACATGCTAACAATTTCTATCGTTTGAAAGGCGAAATAGAGAGGCTCATCCAGGCACTTGCCTTAAAGGAGTTTGTCCAAGATCCTGTTCTAGATCCCAGAGCAAAATCCCTAGCTTCCCCGAAGTAAGGGAAGATCTCCACCACCACTTAGGGCCCTCAGGCTTACAGTGGGAGGCCCTAGTGGAAAAAACCCCAAGCGAGCTAGGAAGACACGTGTTAGAGCGATCAAAGTGAGAGCCCAGCTCCACGCTGGAAATAAGACCCGAAGCGCCGCATTTGGGACCTCTCAGCTCCTTGCTGGTCAGGAATACCTGAAGCTACACATTAGGGATCTCCCCAGCTCCGCGCTGGCACAAAGACCCACGGCTCCGCATTCGGAACCTCCCAGCTCCGCGCTGGCCAGAAGATCCGAAGCTCTGCATTCGGGACCTCCCAGCTCCGCGCTGGCAAAAAGACCCGGAGCTCCCCATGCGGGACCTCCCAGCTCCGCACCGACACCCAAAGGTCCGGGGGGACCTAGAAGTCAGTTCCGCACTGACACTTGAAGATCAGTGGGAGATAAAAGCCCAGTTCCATGCGGGCACATGAAGATCCACGGAATACATCCCACGTTGATAAGGCTCTTAGCGGGGACCTCAGGACCCTCTAAAATCTCATTCTCTATTATATGTTATTGTTATCATAGTAAACATGTGCACCCCTTAACAATTGCTATTGTTTGAAGGATGTGTTCGAGAGGCTTATCCTGACGGAACACCTGAAAAAGGTGCTAGCTGCAGTAGCAAAGGTTCGTGCCTCGGTCGATGCGAAGGTTCGCTTTTGGGGACCTCCAAACCAGCTCCGCCCGAGCACAAGGAGGCCCAGCAGATCTATTATATGAGCTCCACGCTGGTCCAACATTGTAGCCCTGGGGGCACCCACCACCATTTTTTCCGTTAAAATGAGTGCACCAACCACGCTGTTCCAAGAGCTCCCTCAGACTTTCCTAAAGCTGTTATGCCAGGAAGAAACAGCCTAGAGACGTGCCCACGGAAAACAACCTCAATCTCGAGATAGGGAGCTGTTGGGATCTCTCCTTAGGGTCCTGCGAAACCTCATACCGTCATGGAGGAGATCCTGACCAAGCCAGGAGACATCCCCTGATGAGAAGGCTCTTAGCCGAAACTCCGAGACCTCTAGACCTCTGATGCGGGTATGACCCCGATCAACAAGATTTAGGTTCGGGAAAGATGATTGACGAGTGAAACGGACTAGGTCTAACGTTTTTGCGTGTGTTAGGATATGTATTTCAGTGTTAGAAAAGGAAAAGGACACGATAGTCACCGATTTTACGTGGTTCGGACAGATGTCCTACGTCCACGGGCCGCCAAGAACAGTTTCTACTATTCACGGTTGAGAAATACACCCTCAGACTCACGTCGCTCATTACAGTGCATCCATGGTGTAAAAACGAATGAAGAAGACGATTACAGAGGAAAATATCTAAGTGTTTTTTGTGTATTGTGTTGAGTCTCTCTCTCTTTTGCCTTCTCTCTTTCCCATATATCCATTCTGTTCTCCTATTGCCAGCTGGACGTCCTTTTGGGGACCACTCGTCGCAGGTGTACTGTTGTCAGACTGGCGCGCCCCCTTCCTGGTTTTCCTGTCAGCCAATCATCGTCTTCCACGTGTCCTCTGGTCGGCTACGCCTTATATTTCCCGCTCAATCTCTTTCACTGGACGCGCCATTCGTACTTTTTCCGTACAAGGCCTCTGGTCCCCAGATACCCCTCTTACCTGGTCCTTTACCGAGAACAGTACCACTTGTCAGATATCCGAGTTAGGAGGAACGCTGATCCGACAGTTACCCCTATCAACCTCATTTTCATTTAAATTAATACCATGTTAAATACATGCATCCTACTAACGATTACTATCATTTGAAGGACTGAAACCTTCGAAGATGAAATCGACGGGCCTATCCTAGCAGGACATCTGAGGAAGTTCTCTGACCGTAGCCTCGACCAAGGTGGGGAAGTTGCCAAGAAGGAGCCATGGGGATCTGTGCCGATTAAAGGCAGACAACCCCTGCCTCCTCTGAAGGACCAGCTCCATTTAAGGCTCAGCCTCAAGCCGAGCTCCGCGCTGGCAAAGGTCCGCAGGACCTCAAATCCCAGTTTTGGGCTGGCATCCGGAGATCCCCGGGAGGTCGAAGTCTCCTCTGCACTGGCATATGAAAAACCACGGGGATTTAAAAGCCCAGCTCCCCGCTGGCACGAGGACCTATAGTCCAGTTCCGCACTGACGTGAAGGCCCTAACTCCAGGGGACCTAAAGACAAGCTCCTTGATGAAAACGAGGACATTATCCGTGTGTTCAAGATCTCCATGATACGAAGTTCGTTATAAGGGATCTCCAAAACCAGCTGAAGCGCAGCTCCATGCTGGAGGAAGGCAAAGAAGCCAAGATCTGCGCTGACATGCGAAGGTCCATGGGACCTAGAAGATAGCTCCATGCTAACTTCCAAGCCTCCGGAGACCTGGGGCCAGGGACCTCGTTATTAACCGAGAAGAGAAGGCGCTCCATTTCGCCATCACTTTCAAATCACAAGGCCTCCAACAAGGAGCCCTGATACTAAGCGAGCGGGCGCTATAACCACGCACTAAGCGAGCTGGCGCTATATCCACGCATTAAGCGAGCGGACGATATATCCACGCATTTAAGCGAGCGGACGCTATAACCACGCATCGAAGCGAGCGGGCGCTATAACCACGCATTTAAGCGAAGCTGGCGCTATAACCAGGGTAAACTAATGATGTCCCTAAGCAAATACCGCCTTGTCGGAATATATATAAAAACGGTGCACCGTATAATATAATCGATACCAAAGGTCGACAGACCTGCGGCGTACAAAGACATCAAAGGCTGATAGCCTGCGACGTGAAATGATACCAAGGGTCGACGGACCTGCGGCATACAAAGACATCAAAGGCTGATAGCCTGCGACGTGAAAGATGCCCATGAGGGTGTACAAGATGCCACCGCTGACGGGCTGTGGTGTACAGGACATCAAAGGTCCTCAGTAAGGCCTGCGACGTGAATAGGTACCTCAGCGTAGCTGGCGCTATAACCAGGGTAAAACAGTGGGAGAAAGCCCCACTTTATATCAAGGACCTTCGAGCCTACATTACTGAACTCGCTAAGGACAAAGAGAGCCTAGCGCAAAGCGACACCCGAGGACAATGACGACGGCCATTGCAACCAAGGGCGTGAATTCGTACTTGCCTTACGAATTGAATAAGCGAGCTGGCGCTATAACCAAGCCACGATAATGATGTTCCTAGAAACATCCATAAGGTCACGCAAAAGAAAATATAATACGAGGAGGAAGGGAACTCCGATGAAACTTACGAACATGGGGAGTTAAGCTCCCCAAGTCCTTACCATCGTATCTCGAAAGGAAAAAAATGACATAATATTTTTTACAGGCTATCACCATGATGAAAAAGAGGAGAGGTCTATATAAATAGGATGTCCCAGGGAGCTAGAAGCAACGTGCGGCAGGACCTGGGATCTCCTTCAAAGTACGAGGCTCAAAGAAGAAGCTCGCCCATCAGGTCCCTGCCAGGTCCCTTCCAGATCCCAAAGACGGCGGATACAACATACGAATCATACATTACGCAGGAAAAAAGCCCCCGACAGAGACACGTAAATATAGGGGAGTTAAGCCTTTCCTAAAATATTACAGGTCCCATGATGCCTAAAAAAAAGGAAAGACAGAAGTAGGGAGCTCAGCCACTGAGGTCCCCATAGGTCCCATAAGAGGCTCGGCATATTCACCCCAAGGGGAAGAAGGACGTAACTTCCTTTTTGTTTTTCTTTCTGACCCTTTGATGAAATTGTTTTCCTGTTAACACCAGAAACAGGGGTTGTGACAATGGAAACTTCTTGAGCTCCCCTAATAGAAGAAGGAACCGCAGGAACGTCCGTCGAAGGAAGAAACTCCTTGCAAACATCCCTTGCCGCCAAGACCCGAGGGAGCAAGGGAGCTGCATAGGGTATGCTGGCTTGGGGAGTCGGAGGAACTTGGGAACTGATTCCCTTCTCCACATTGGTCAACAGACATATCATGAGGACGTTACCTGCGCCAGAAACCCAAGACACTGATCGAACCTTTAATCACTCACAAAGGCGTGCCCCTTCAAGAAATAATTACAGTAGGGAGGTAAGGCCCATCTTTCTATTTTACTCTAATTTACTTTTTGTCCCAAAAAACAAATTTGAGTAGGGGAGTGGTTGATGCGGACCGAAAATAGATGGGCCAAAAAGGAAATAAGAAAAGGCCCAACAGGCCCACCAAAGAAATATGAAATACACAGAGGAAGGATCTGCAGGGCTCCCCAGGGGGAACTCCCAGGCAAAGGGAAGCTTCTCCAATACGATTCCACTGAAAAGACCCTTGAAAGATAGAAAAGTAGAGCTCTAGGGCACGTGTCGACTGCGGATGGGGCAGCATCACTGTGGAAAAGTTGTAGCTGTCTTCAGGCTGTCATTCCATCAACAGTTGTCACTGTTCACTGTACTACAGCCGTCACGTCCCCCGAAATCCTGGGATGTAACATGGAGGAGGCTGTGAGGATCTTCTATAAAAGGGGAGAACTTGGCCATTTTCAACACATTCATCAGAACACAAAGTCACTCGTCACTTTTCTCTCCTTTTAGTGTGTTAAGTAGTTTCTTTCATATTCTTCAGCATTTATGAGCGAAAAGTGAGGATTGATCGAGCGTGTAATCCATGAAGATATAGTGAAAGGAAGTTCCGCAGCGCCCCGTGGACGTAGAACCTGAAAGGGTTCGAACCACGTACATCATGTGTCATTTCATTTACGTCCCCTATACGTCCCAAGCAGGTCCCCCGCGTCCCAAACACGTCCAAATACGTTCCAAGCATGTCCCCGCGTCCAAACATGTCCCCTATACATCCCAAGCAGGTCCCCATCGTAAAGACAGCACCTTACGCCCTTAAACACTTCACAAGATTCGATCTACCGTTATTAAAATTTCTTAAAACCCACATAAAAATCTTGTTGATTGGGATAGCCCCACATCAATAGTATATACCAAAAGCTTTTTCTATAATGTGCCAATTAAGTTCTGAAAATATTTTGTGTAATACTGTTTTCGAAAGTATGTTTAATATTTGTCAAGTGTTTGATGTTATGTATCGAAAAGGTTTGCGATCTAAAATGTTAATTTGGAATACTGTTTTATCAAAAATTCAAAATTGTGTACACAAATTTTAGACCTATAAGTTTTTCGACCGAAAAGGTTTCAGATGATAAGGTTTTCGCTTGAAAATGTTTTGATTCAAGTCATTACATTACATTGAACTTTGACTTGAATCTCATAAAGCCATTGAAAAAAAAAAATTGAATGTTTTATGAAAGACAATTGTTGTCAAAGTTCAATGTAATGTAATGATGATAGGATGGTTATGCAATGATGATGATAATTGATATGTTCTACCTTTTGGAGTTTTTCGATCACTTGCTTGGAAATGAGATATTTTTTCGATCAGACTTTCTCCAGCGAGGCTTTTATAATTATGTGAATTAGCTTTTTCGATCACTAATAAGCTAATTTATTCGATGATGAGCTGCCCTTTTTTTCGATCATTAATTTCTCTATCATATATTCATCAGACACGACAAAAGAAATGGTTTTTCGATCATATACTGTTTTCGTCCATTAGTTTCTCACGTCAACTATTGTTTTCGATCAGTAATTTTCGCTATGTACTGTTTTCGATTGCTATTTTTTTCGATCATTATTAGTTAAGAGATAGTTTGACTTTCAAAGGTTTTAGAAAGGAATTTTGACCATGTGCTAGCATATAATACTGTTTTCGATTATGATTTTTTTCGCTTGTTGAGTTTTCTCAAAGAGTAGTAACGAAAAACAATGAATTCAAAATTCAACCCAAAACAATTAATAATGCAGATTAAGCATCGGTTATTGATCGAAAAATCGCAGAATAACAGTTCTAACGCAGAACCAAACCAGAAAACAGCAAAACATGTCAAAATTATCAGAAATCGGATGAAATTTATGAAGAACACACTTAAATCACAAATCCGACCAAGAACAGCAAATTGATCAGTAAAAGTCTGGGTAATAGATCGAAATCATGAAATTGACAAGAACAAACACTCAATTCAACACAATCCAAGTAAAATCAGTCCAATTTTAGAAAAATAAGAATGAAGCTCCGAAGAACTATTTCGATCAGATTTTCAAATTCGCTAAAATTTGTGCTTCGATCATCCAAAGTTTAACTAGGACAGATTGGAAACACATAATCGAACCTCAATAACAGCAAAACAAGTCGAATTATGAAAAATCAGTTCGAAATTCAGCGATGAAGAGTGTCGCGTGAATAGTGAAAAACAGATTCGAAAAATCAAACATTCAGTCCAAATCCTAACACGCTCAGCTCTGATACCAATTGTTAGGTCCCCAGATTCCAACCTAGATCGATCTAAGAAGAATCGGATAGTAAATCTAAGAAAATCGAAGTTGAAGATTGAGATTTACCAAGCTTGAGAGAGAAGTAACTTCAAGAACAAGCAAGGGTTGGCGCTAAAATCTTCTTTCTAAAATTTCCAATTTTAATTTTCGATCATTAAAACATCCTAAGCGCACTCCTAATTTTCTTAGGAGTTCACTTATATATACCACCTATTGTGGTATATATACACAAGTAGTCCAATAATATGACTAATTACAATTCAGTCCAAGACGACTAATTTGCGTAGCAAGACACGATAACTATATTAATTGAATACAATAAAATAGTTCCAACAATATGCCTACGAGGGAAGTGTTCGGCAATACTCCAGAGCACGATGCCGAAGAAGCTCAATGACCCAGGGAGTTTTACTATTCCCTGTCTTATAGGCGATTTAGTAGTTGAGCGTGCTTTAGCTGATCTAGGAGCTAGCATTAATTTGATACCGTATTCCATGTTTAAGCGCTTAGGATTAGGTGAACCACGACCCACTAGGATGAGCCTCCAATTAGCTGATAGATCGTTAAAGTACTCTGGAGGTGTCATCGAGAATGTTCTAGTTAAGGTAGATAAATATTTGATTCCTGCTGATTTCGTTATCTTAGACATGGAGGAAGATGATAATGTCCCATTGTTCTAGGTAATCCATTTTTACCTACAGGCGAGATTATGATAGATGTTAGGAATGGGACGTCGATTTTGACGGTAGACGGTGAGAAAGTTACGTTTAATATGGCTGACTCGATGAGAAAGAGTAATGAGCATGATGATAAGTGTTACTATTTATACGCTTTTGAGCATGATTTTCTCTTTTCTGTGCAAGGTCTACCACAAGTTTTTGGCGAGAAGGATATGCAGATGATTTTGGCGATCGACGAGTGCGAGGAGGAGGTCGACGAGCCCATATAACAGTCGACAAAAGCAGGGAAGAGGAACAGGAAAAGAACTCGGTCGAGGAACCACCGGTCCTAGAGTTGAAGCCGCTACCTGACCACCTCGAGTACGCGTTTCTCGGCAGCAATGAAGGGCTACCGATCATCATTTCATCAAGCCTCGACGACGGACAGAAGAGGCAACTCTTGGACGTATTGAGAACGCACAAGAAGTCATTGGCGTGGAAGATATCCGACATCAGGTGGATCAGTCTGAGCTAATGTACGCACAAGATTTTGATGGAGGACGAGTTCAAGCCGGTCGCTCAACGTCAAAGGCGACTCAACCCCAATATGAAGGATGTCGTGAAAAAAAAGTCATTAGGGACGGCAATTGGGTCGGCCTAGACTCGAACCCGCTCAGACCCGCCCCTAATGGGCCGGCTATTTTAAAGATAATCGGGTTGTGGGCCGGGTAATGGAATTCAATTCCTTTACCCGGACGAGTCTCGGTCGGGTCGCGGGTTTAGGTGGACCTGGCCCGAGACACGACCCGGGACCCGACTCGCATATATTATTAATTTAATTTTCATATATAATATATACCTAGTGTTATAATTAGGGTTTGAGTTTTTTAATTTCAGTTCTTCTTCCTATTCACGACGCCACAGCCCACACCACCTGCGACTGGGACCACCACCCGCGAGCACCCTCAGCCACCACCTTCAGCATCACCGTCAGCCACCATTTACGCAGCATCAGCCACCACCTACGGCACCATCTGCGCACCATCACCCTCACCCACCACCGTCAGCCATCACCATCGATTCAGCGATTTGGGACAAGTAAGCTTGCTTCAATTTTGTAGACGTAAAATGCTATTCTGAATTTTTTTTATACATAAACTGCTTGTGTTTATATCCGACACTGCTTCTTTATCTCTTTAATTGTCTGGGCATTCTTTAATTATATAGATCTGTGTTAATTTCTTCGTGGGTTTGTTCTTACAAAATAAAATATATTAGTTTAGGCGGGTCTGGCAGGTTTGGCGGGTCTTACCCGATTACTTCGGGTATCGGGCCGGGGCGGGTCGGGGTTTCTCGGATCCGGGTCGGGTAACGGGTCCAACGTAAAATAAATAGGCCGGGTCCCGGGTCCTGCCAGACCCGATCTGTTGCCATTGAAGCTACTAGACGCAGGTGTGATCTACCCCACCTCAGACAGCGCATGGGTAAGTCCGGTCCAAATGGTCCCAAAGAGGGGAGGTATGACGGTCACCAACGACAATAACGAGTTGATTCCAACGAGGACCGTGGCTGGGTGACGCGTGTGTGTCGACTACAGGAAGTTGAACGACGCCACGAGAAAGGATCATTTCTTTTATCATTTATCGACCAAATGTTAGAAATATTATTTGGTCACTCATTTTATTGTTTTCTTGATGGTTTATTAGGATACCTGCAAATTCCTATAGCGCTTGAGGACCAGGAGAAGACCACATTCACTTGCCTGTTCGTACGTTCGCGTATCGAATAATGCCATTTGGTCTATGCAATGCCCCAGCCACATTTCAACGATGTATGATGGCGATATTCGACGAGTTGATAGGTGAGGTAATGGAGGTATTTATGGATGATTTTTCTGTTTTTGGTTCGTCGTTTGATATTGGTCTAGCTAACTTGAAGCTCGTACTCGCACGTTGCGAAGAAACGAACTTGGCACTTAATTAGAAAAAGTGCCACGTTATGGTTCGAGAGGGCATAGTTTTGGGACACAAGATTTCCCCTAAAGGAATTGAAGTGGACCTAGCTAAGTTATAGACTATAGAAAAGTTGCCCGTTCCCTCGAATGTGAAGTCGATTAGAAGTTTTCTATGACATGCTGGTTTTTATAGTAGATTTATTAAGGAGTTTTCTAAGATTGCTCGACCCATGTCTAAGTTACTCGAAAAAGATGCTCCATTTGAGTTTAATGACGAGTGCTTGCATGCGTTTAATTTACTGGAGCGACTTATCGCGTCACCTATTATGGTCGCCCCCGACTGGGGGCTACCCTTTGAACTAATGTGCGATGCTAATGATTACGCAGTTGGAGCCGTATTAGGGCAGCGCAAGGACAACCATTTCAGGCCGATTTACTACTCCAGTAAGGCGTTAGACGCACCCCAAGCCAACTACACGACCACTGAGAATGAGCTTTTACCTGTCATGTTCGCCTTCATAAATTCAGATCAGACCTTATTTTGTCAAAAGTTATTGTTTTTACTGACCACTCTGAACTTAAGTATTTATTAGCCAAGCCGGATGCCAAGCCTCGGCTAATTAGATGGATCATACTCCTTCGAGAGTTTGATATAGATTCGAGACAACAAAGACGCAGAGAATTTGGCGGCGGATCACCTCTCTCGATTAGAGGAGTCTGAGATTTGTCGCAAAGACGACAATGTGATTCAGGACACATTCACAGATGAGCACTTTTACTCAATACAAGTGGTAAGTGAGGGCACCCCTTGGTTTGCAGATTTTGCTAACTATCTTGTTGTGAGGGTCCTACCAAAGGAGTACACAAGCTAGTAAAAGAAGAAATTATGTTCTGACCTGAAGAAATTTTCGACATTTGAAAGTTTTCGGCACAGGAAAGTTATCGGCATCAGCGAAAATTAAAATTTTAGGTCTTTGACTAAAATTTTGCCGTGCATGTCTACTTTCGGGCGTTGACTATATTTCGGGTCAAAAATTATTTTCGGCGTTAAAATACATTTCGGACAGTAAACTTTCGGCTTCTGACCCGATTTTTGGTGTGTTTGACTTTCGGACTTTCGACCCAAATTTTAGGGTTAAAAATAATTCCGGGCAGTCAGTCCAATTTTCGGGCGTAAAAGGGAAATATTTTCAGCATGATATTGCATTTCATTTGCACGACACTTGCATTCCATATCAGTACGAATAGTGGTGACTGTGTTGACACGGTGACACTTTAAAGTGTTGACGAGCGGGGTAGAATGTGACCAATGTTCGTCGCCGACTCGTAGTGGAGTTTAAGGTTAGTACTAGGGCACCAGACGGGAGACGGACGTGAACGATTCGTCTACTCGGATGCATTGGAGTGCAGTTAGAGGTGCAAACGGTCAAATGATTTGCGGAAGGAGAGACCTGGTAGGAGGATGTCTGGCGTGATCGTCCAGATGCACTAATAGCGTAGGCTACCGCTCGAGCAGGAGGAAACTCGGGAGGGAACGACCTGGCGTGATCGTTCAGAGTAGGCTACCCAAGCGCGAGCCCCTGACTCCGTATTTTATTGTGTGCGCGTGGTGCTTAGTCTAACATACAGCTCTGATGTGATGTTTTGAGATACGATAGGTTGGAATGAGGAAAAGGTCGAGCATGCATTTATTGTGAAGTATTTTGGGATGTGATTCGAGTGCACGCTGCATTACGCATATTTTCACCTATTGGGCAATCGCTCAGTGTTTACGTGTTGTAGGTACGACTGAGTCCGACGTCGAAGTGCTGTTGGCGGTGACTCCACGGACTCTTGAGGGCGGAGCTGTACATGGATGAAGACCTGTTGAGCGATATTAAGATATTTTGATTTATGCGCCTTTTGGTAAATGAATGATTTTGTAAAACCCTTTTGGTTGTAATATATTTTATTTTGTGAAATAGTTTTCAAAAAAATGGGCTTTTTTCAGCTTTCGTTGCGAAAACCCGCCACGTCGCCACAGTTCATACCTAATGAATAAAGAAGGGAAATTCCACTGGTACCCTCAAGGTTTCGACTTTTACAGTTGGTAGCCAAAGTTTTTTTCGATTCCGGCCGGTAGCCCTGAGGTTTTATGAAATAGTAAGCATGTTCGTTTAATACATCAGTCTTTCTACCAAACGATGGGCTCTTCTCTTCGTGTCTATTGGTCTTTAATTCACTTTGTTGTCCCAATTAAAGTTTCCATAGGTGGCTGACCAACAATTGAGAATTATCCACAACACTTCCTTTGAACTGCAATCATAATAATAAAAAAAGTATCAAATTCGAACGAAAAAATTAAGGAAAACAATGGCATATATATCGATCTACGTTTCCATGCAAGGCAGCAACATCGATCCCTTGTTCAAGGTTGTTCTAAGTAGGGGTGGGCAATCCAGATATCCGGATTTTCATATCCAAAATCCAATTTTATTTCGATATATTATATTTTTTAAAAAAAAAAACTTGATTTGCAACGTATTCGGTTTTGGTTTCAACTCTCCATTTACGTTCACGAACGATATAATTCAATCCGAGATATTTTTGGGTTAAATTAGGATTTTGGGATTTTTTTCTTTCTTTTTTGTTATCTTTTTGCGCCTCATTTTCGATTTTTACGCTATTATTTTATTTTTTTTTAAAATAATAAACCCGATACCGGATATCCGGATTTTAGTACCGAGCGTATCCGTGATCTAGTTTATGTTAAAATAATCGAATTCGGATATTCAATCCAGGTATTATAAAAACCGGATATCCGATTTTTCAAATTTTGTAAACGGATACCAGATCGGATTACGAATCGCGGATATTTTTGCTCAGCCCTTCCCCCAGACCCGACTTATCTGGGGATCGAAGGTGGGTGGGTTTTTCGTGAGGCGGAGCGAGGCGGGTCTTGGGTCCGTAAAAAATTAAACGGAGCGGTCTCGGGTCTTGGAAAACCCGCTTCAGAACCGCCCTATTGTCATCCCTACTTGCAATGCATAATAATCAGTGTTTCAAAAAGCGTAATGCGCAGTGCGTAGCGTTTTAGTTCCGATATTGCGTAGCGTAGATAGCGTAGCGTATTGCATGAGTATTTTGATCATGCCACATACACGACAAAAGATATATATATATATATATATATATATATGTACGTATAACAATACAAGCAAACAAACCATTATAAAAAAAAAAAAAGAAATAACGGTGAACATTAATCTAATTATATCTAAGCACACTTCACAAACTATATAAATATACATATGTGTGTGCGCGCGCGCGCATGTGTGTTAAACAAATAAACTTTTAATCTTTCAAAACAATATTTTAATATTATTTTCCGTATGACGCGCCTGTATGTTTATTTGCATGTTTTCGTATTGTAATGATTTAACTTTTGCCTTCCCACATGCTTTGAGAATAAGAATTATGAACTCAATATTTTTGACACTATACGTGTGATTAGAATATAGTTATATATTTATTTTACTTTTAATTTTGATGAGATTTATAATATATAATGTTACTAGATAAAATATAATTTTTAAATATGTAAATGAAAAAAATAATGTGTAGGGGTATAAGTGCAAGTGATATCATTATTAAACTAATTAAATTATAAATAGAGGGACTATTAGGCATCGCGTGTTTGTTTATTACAAAAGTATGCATCATTTTATTTTATTTTCTTATTTTGAATTACAAAATATGCATTTTTATTTTAGTTTTTGTTTATAAATTAATTACGATCTAATTAAAAACAAACTAGAAATTAAATATAAGCTCTGCACATATAAAATAGTGAATGTTTCTATATTCCGTCATATTGGTGAATTTTTATTAATGGAACGTTTTGCGAAAATTACAAAACACTTCAAGAACCAATCGATCTGGTAGCTTAAAGAAGTAGATCGATTTCAGTCAACAACCAAAATCATCAATTATAACTAGTAATTCTTGCACACTTTGATGCGTATGCTAGGATATAAACGTGTATAATATTATAAAATTCAAGCTACAATAGTTTTTAATTAAAATAGTTAAAGGTAGTGGATGGTTTTCTTTTAATATTATTAATTCAATTTTTAAAAAGCTTAATTGACAGATTGATTGACGGTTTATATCAAGCTCTCACCTTTAATAAAATAGTATATAATTAAATTAATAATTTAATAAATGAATTTTTAGGCTGCGGTCCGAAATAAGATGTTACAAACTTATTTCGAATCGGTTTTTAAATTTTGCTCCGAATCCGAGAGAATCGGCACGGCATAAAAGAAAGGTAAGACCTATCTATACATGTCAAACTCCACATAAAAGTGAATATCAAACCAACCTTTTCTGTTCACTTTGGTTTTTTACCACTTTTTTGTTTGATTCTATTAACAAATCGACAAGGGAACTTTTAATAAAAAGTGAATTTCAATAATATTTTAAATTATTTGTATAGTTATAGATATATAATTTATATTTAAAAATGAATTTTTTAAGTTTTGGACCATAAAAAAAAAAGACGAATTATCGAACTATGAATTTCAGATAATTAGAAGTATAAAAAAATGCGTATATTTGTAATAATTTACACACAATGCCTACTTTTCATATAATCACTTTAAAAAAGGATGTATACAATTGTAAATCGTCCGCCATTACCCTTTTTATATAATAGAAGATTAAATTCATCATTATGATAATTATGAATTTGGAAATTTCAGATATTTTTACTTTGAAGGTAGTAAATTTTCTTCTTACATTATCAGATGCCCTATGGGTATAATTGTTATTTTAATCCATTTTCGACAACATTTTGTTCTGGATCAATATCTCAATAATTAGAAATACTAATTACATATTTCAAACTTCAAAGTAAATTTCGGTAAATCCAAATTTATTTTTATATATGACATGTCGTTATCTGTTGAGATCAAGACAGCAGAGGCAAGAACATCGAGCCATGCCACAGTTTCAGACATACAAGGATGCCTTGCTGCATACACGGCAGACTGGAGTTGAAGAAACGTACGCATGGAAATGCGCCTTTTATTAGTTATTTTGCTACGTTTATATTAGTTGATTTGTTGGGCTTTTATTAGTTGGGCCTCTCAGATAAAACGCATAGGGACAGACGATTTAATAAGTTAACGGTTATTTTCAGTTGATTGAGATGTATAAAACTAGTTTTATCCCCGTGTATTTCACGAGTGTAAAATATGTGTAATTAATATAACATTCCTATATAATAAAAATAATATTAGTTAAATAGTTTAATATAACAATAAAATATTTTCCACTTTTTTAGTTGGCAGTTTTTTCTTTTTTGTTATTTTTATTTATTTAATATAATGAAACTGGACACATGGCAGAAGGAGATGAAAATTACATTTAAATGTATATATAGGATAGGCGCGGGTGTAATTTTTATTCTTTTAATGAGAATTTTCTTTATTTACATCTTCTCCAAGAAACCTTCATCTTCTCAAAACGATTTCCAGATTCAATATTATCCAAATCGAAATTAATTTTAATAATTTTCAGATGAGGAAAATCGAATACAAGACTTGTTGACTAAATTACAATTTTCGTGAAAGATCAGGGCCAAAAATCGTGGAGGGTGTGGACGAGGGATGTATGTGGACGCCACAAGTTTCAAAAGGCAATTAATTATTCAACCAAAACCGAATCTAGGGTTGAGATCCTCTATTCCACTTTCTGTATTCCACTCCGTATTCCAACGAACGAAAATCATTACAACACATAAAAGGAAAAAAGAAATATAAAATATTTGTTCGAGTAACACGTAATTAGACACATGTCCGTCACGTGGGCCCCACAGATATATAATATCCCAAGGTTGTTCTGTTTGATCGAGAAAGTATATTTCCTTCGATAGACGACACATACATGGTTATTTGTCTTGCTTTGAGAAAAAATAATAATAATAATAATAATAATAATAATAATAATAAATAATAATAATAATAATAATAATAATAATAATAATAAAACTCTCCCTTTCAGGCCGATGAATCACTTGCCAGCACTGCTTTAACACGGTAAGCAACTTACCTTTCTTGCCCTTTTTGCAATGATTGAGTATTAGTTTAATCAAAGGAATTGCTTGGTCTTTCTTTGCCAACTTTTATTGGGGGGCATTAAATATGCGTTGATTCGTGTGGTAAAGAAAAAATTAATATCCAAGCACTGACTTGTGGTTTGTCCATCCAGAAAAACGCTTAGGTGTCCCTCTATCTTCTTTCTTCACTAGAGTTTCTTTTTTTATGGGGTCTCAACTCAAGGGTGGGGGGTGACGTGTTGATCTATTAAAGGTTTGATTTTTAACACTTGGAGGTTAAGATTGATAAAGAATTCGTTTTAAATTTACGAGTGGGTCATCCATCATATTATCTTTACCCTGTTTTATTGTTCTTTTTCTTCCTTGGATTCTGGGTTCATGTTCAGCTCGGAGATCTGTCCCACGTTTTTCCTGAAGGGCACCATCGTATTTGTCTTCTCAAGCTCTTTCCAATGATCCTAGTAAGCTCTTTTAATACATTCTGAGTCCCGTGTGATTATGGGTCGATGATTTCTTGATAAACAATTGAAAGAAAAAGACCTTTTGTTTGTCTTGAAATTTCCTTACATTTATCTGTATTATGTCGCGGATTCTTTTGTGCATGATTCTTCGATCCCCTAATTAGGTTTTTTTTTCTCCTTTTGTTTCTGGATAAGGTACGAATTCGGGCAGCTGTGTGAATGTTATTGTTATAACCAAAAAGAACTGCCTGAAACATCTTTCTTTTTTCCAAAAAATAAAAATGGGTGAAATAATTTCACAAATTCCGAATCTGATCAGCGAGGGCTCAAAGATTTCTCGAACTTGTTCGGACATTTCATGCGTAGTTCATGAGCTCATGATCACAACATCATCATCATCATCATCAGAAACAAGAGGAAGAAGAAACAGCCTATTATCTGAACCACCATCATCATCATCATCATCATCACCCATGACCAACAAGCCACCTTTATTACCACCTCGAATAATCCCTAATTCCGCGACAAAACTAGTCGAAGACCAACACACTAACAACAACCTTAATAACAAGTCCAAGGATGACCTCATTTCAATGGAAGTTGATGATGACAACAACAACAAAATCAATGGAGGCTCGTCTTCTAGAGTAGCACTATTAGCGCCTAAAAGAACGTTTTCGACCTCTCTTCTCGAGGTTTCCAAAGGGATCAACGCAGTGAGGAGTAGCGCTCGACCCCTTTGGGGCCTCACTTCCTTCCGCGGGCGAAGGGCCGAAATGGAAGATTACGCAATTGCCATACCTCAGTTTCTTAAGATTCCTTCCCTAATGCTTAGGGACGGCGCGATTTATCAAGACTTAACTGCGCATTTGTTTGCAGTTTACGACGGGCACGGAGGTTTTCAGGTAGCAACTTATTCGAATGCTTTATTTCGTGTTGTTTTAAGATGTGAAGGTTTTTTTCTTTTTTTGCGAGCATAGGTTGCTGATTATTGCAGAGAACACCTTCACTTGGCTTTAGCGGAGGAGATCGAGCAAAATGCTGACATAGAGAGGAGCAGTTTGAAGGAGCTTTGGGAGAAGGTGTTCTCGAAATGCTTTAGGAGAATGGACGACGAAGTCGGGGGATTTGAGAGGGTAGTCGACGGGAAATACGTCCCTCAGAATCCACCTGTCGCTCCCGACTCTGTGGGGTCCACCGCCGTCGTGGTCATCGTATGCTCTACGCACATAATCGTTGCCAACTGCGGAGATTCGAGGGCCGTCCTGAATCACGGGAAGGTGCCCATGGCTTTGTCCGTAGATCATAAAGTAGGTATCCCATTTTCTCGGTGTTTCAATGCCTTCTGTGTGGTTACTATCGATCAAACTCTGTGTCGCGTCGTATGAAAAAGATATGATAGAGAGTTATAGGAAACCGAATAAAAATGGTCAAGGTTGGGGGGCCTCAAGGATCGTATGGATGGTTATTGTCAATCAAGTTGTCTGTCGTGTCGAATGAAATAGAAACGATATAATCAGAGACTTGAATCGAATTATTTGGCAGAGGTCCCATCCCATTATGGATTCTCTTTGCGAGTATCTTCTCGAGTGAGTCTGTCGCACATGGACCTGAACTAGTGTGGTTGAAGTGATTGACACGGCTTGCAGGCTATTGTGCTGAGTCATGGGTCTTACTTGGTCTCCCGACCAGGGTTTCCCGGGCCGATCAACCCAAAAAAAGAAAAAGATACCAGACTTTGTTTTTTTTTGTTTGGTTATTGCCATCGCCTAATTCGCTAATATTTGATCTATTTGATCTATCAGCCGAATAGGGAGGACGAACATGAAAGGATAGAAGCTGCTGGAGGGAGAATCATAAACTGGGATGGATGTCGTGTTTCTGGCATTCTTGCAGTGTCGAGATCCATTGGTACGTAGCTCAATTCGACAACATCGACAAACAACAAACATTCGCTTGTAATTAAGTAATTATTACAAATTTTTTTACACCATCGTCATCTTCTTCTTCGTCCTCTTCACTGAGGGTAGGAGATAGACTGTTGAGGCCGTACGTAATAGCAGACCCAGAAGTGATGTTGGTCCCACGAAGTAGGCAAGACGAGTGCCTAATCATTGCGAGCGACGGCCTTTGGGACGTTATGAGTCAGGAGGAGGCTTGCGACTTGGCTCGCAGGCGCATATTGGTTTGGCACAAAAAGTACTCAACAACTGACCACCAAATTATTTCTTCTATCGAAGGAGGAAAAGATGATGACGATGATGATGATGGGATCGATCCCGCCTCTCAAGATGCGTCGGAATACCTCTCGAGGGTCGCTTTCCAAAGGGGAAGCCTAGACAACATTTCCGTCATAGTCGTCGACTTGAAACCCCACAGGAAGTTCAAAAAGAAGATCTAATAATAATTACATGATGATCCCAGAAAAGCCCTTTGTATTTTGCTTTGCTTTGGCTGGCTAAGCTCTTTTTCAACTATGACTGATAATGTAGTTATATCACAGTTCACATTTAACTTCTTGATAATAGGGCGCATAGGCTTAGCTTCCTTCTTCGGCATTAGAAATACATGAAATCTTGCCTATTACACAATAATTGATTACAAGCGCAAGAGTTAAGCCTTTGACTGAATCCACAACATAGAGACATGTATATACTCTTTCCCTCCTACTAAAAGAGACGAAATTGCTTTACAAACATACATAGATGACTGTTTGATCGTCTCGACAAGAAACAACTTGAAAGGGAGGGGCGCAAGCATCATCTTATTTTCCCACAGTAGCAAAAGATCGCTGGTACTTACTTTTGTGTTGAAGAATCAAAGGGCTGGCTGGCTGGCGTGAACATATTTACAAACACAATCATCAAATTCTCGTAACTACACACGCGCAGCAAAACATGCACCAACATGTACAGGAACAGATGATAACTCGGATAAAGAATAATAATGAAGAAGCATTATGTATGCATGTGCACAACAACCTTACCTTTTATCTAAAACGTGGCTAATGGAGGGCCAGCGCTGGTGAAGTACACCGAGAGATCAACCTCAAGATCGTCGTACTTGCTTATAAAGGGATGACTCTGAATTGAATAACACATCAGATCAAATAAACAAGGATTTCTTGAATGAAGTGAACTATAGATAAAAAGAAAAAGAACAAAGGATCAAAAGGCAATACCATAAGCTCGTTAGCTGAGAGCCTCTCTTTAGGCTCCTTTTGCACACTGACAAAGTCAATCCAGGAAAATCAGATTTAAATGCTAGGAATCGAGATGGCAAAATATTTTTGCAGAAATTTAACGAATTAGGCTTAATATTGAACTAAAACTGTTCCTATATGAACAAAAAAGCTCCTGAAACAACTTATTTATCAAACTTAAAGAGATTGTACCATGCAGAAATAAATGAACAGAACTCCTGAGAAAATAGATCGGAAGGTGCTTGAGGTGCTGGTTTATCGACAATGGTTTCCATCAGCTCGTACACGTTTACCCATCCTCCAGGCTGTGGTGAGGAGTAAGGGAACTGTCCCAAGGCACACTCGAGCAGAACCAGACCGAGGCTCCATATGTCGCTTTTATACCCATGGCTGCCTCCAATGATTCTCTCGGGCTATAGGAGGCACAACATAAAAGGTAATAAAAAACAGAAGTTTTAAAACTCCAAGGCAAAATCAGCTCTAGTGCACAAAATGCTTCGAAGATGCATAATCAGGTTGTGTTCATTGCGGGTAGTAGATAGTGTTAAAAAGAAACTATATGTATCGATTGATCACACTGAAAAAAGTATTCAGAAAAATTCCTACAAAATTATTCAATTACTAATGGCCCCACTGAAGTGTTGGTTCGGCTCCAACACTGACTGAGAAAATATTTTACTCGCCGAGCATACGCTGATGAATGTTAGATTAACAAAGCTCGAGACAGGAAAGAAATTTATAAATTTCATTGATACTCACAGACATGTAATTGTAAGTGCCAACAAAGGTATTAGCTTGACCAGACGTGTTCGCCAGAATCGTGCTGACACCAAAGTCGGTGATCTTGACATCACCTCTGTGGTTTATTAGTAAATTTGACGGCTTCAAATCGCGGTGAATGATATGCTTTTCATGATGAAGGTACCACAGGCCTTTTAGCACCTACAAACAGTTTGATAACGAGCAAAGTTTTAGTATAAAGCTTCACTGGGCAACGCAAACCTTAACTGTAAGAGCAGGGGAAAGAAAAGAACACGAAACGTGACAAAGAAAAAAAAAATGAAAAAGATGTGCTTGTGCTTCACCTGTTTACAGATAGCAGCAAGATAGGGTTCTGGAATCTTATTAACCTTCTTCAGGAAATCTGCAAGGGATCCACCATCCATATATTCCAGTATAATGGAGATTGCACCGTTATCATAGAAAGATTGATAACAAACTACGACATAGGGGCATTGAGAGGACTGATTTATTTTGAGCTCTTGTGCTATATTCTTGCGTGCTGACTCTTCAATGTTCATTTGGATGACCTGATATTAATAACGAACTGAAGATTGCAAGTAACCTCATTGCTAAAATCAACCTTGGAAAACACATACTTATCGGGACACATACAGTGGAACAATAATCTTAAAAGGCTAATTTTGGACTCAGAAGAACTCTAGGAGCAATCTTTCAAATACCTTAAGAGCGAAGAACTGCCCAGTCCATTTATGCTGCACGAGGCGCACGATTCCACCATTTCCCTTACCAATAACTCGGACGGCGTCAAAGTCAGCTAAGCTCAACTGGTTATCTGATGGCTGTATCAACGCTGGCTGAGAAACATAGTCGGTACATAAATTTTCCATCATTGCCCAAAGCCAAAAGCTACTCTATCTCCTAAAATCATTAACTGAAGCAAAAACTAACAAGACACGAGTTTGCTCTATAAGTAAACCGACGAAACTTGACAAGAATTTTTATGGTCATACAGTTTCAACTTCGTTTTGGGACACGATTCGAACACCGTCCTTGTTAACCAGCAGATCGCCATCCATGAAGGTCCCTGATTCCGTTCTGAAATTAAAAAAAAACAAGGCTCCAAGTCACAAAATATACTTAACACATATCATCGAACTCAAATTCAACGAAAATAAAAGACCTAAAAGAAAAGACGGAAAACAATTACAGGAAATTGGAGAGAGATGTTTCATCGGGAGGAGGCAAATTGAGCTTAAGGATAGGCGCCAGTGCCCCTTTCTTCATATCTCCTCTTCTATGGGTTTTGGACGAACGACGAAGGAGAAGAAATCTAGACTAGAGGCAAAAGGTAGGTTTGAGACATTGGGCGAACTACGTGTGTATGTAAATAAAAGATTTTATAATCTGGTCCCTTTTTTTTTTTCCTTTGAAGAAGATGCGCCGAAAGAGGGCAGCAAGCTGAGTGGAGTGGTGTTGTAATTCAACACAATAATGTGATGTTAATCAGTTTTAGTTGGAGAGGAAAATGCCAAGACACTTCTCTTCTCCTGGCGTAGAACAGACTTTTCTTTGTGATAGGGGTGATCTGACAGAAAGGTGACACGTGGTAGGGAGTAACTTTCAGGCATGGGGCAGGTAAGAGGGAGAGCCAGGGTTCGGAAGTAGTGTACGGAAGAAATATGAAGGGCTCTGACAAAGAGATATTTTGAGCGGGAAACGTTGGACATGGGCGACCAGGAGACCCGTGGAAGGCAGCGAGTGGGTGACATTATAGCCGGAAGGAGGATACGTCAGTCTGACAATAGTACACTTGCAGCTGCTATTCATCCTAGGTTGTACCAGAAACTGTTGTCAAGTGGTCCCAAAGGGAGGCCAGCTCGACACAGGAGACAAACGACTATATTGAAGGAGAGGGAAGGAAAAAGATATATCAGGTTCAAGCAGAACACACAAACACGTAGAGATTTTACTGTAGAAAACAATCTACCATTAAAACACTGTAACGAGAGAAGTGAGCTTAAGTGTGTATATCTCGACCATGAATAGTGATACTGTTTCCGGCGGCCTGTGGACGGAGGATACCTATCCGAACCACGTAAATCTGTGTCTATTTACTTTCTAGCACTAAAACATCGATCTAAACACGCACTAAAATGAACAACCCTGGGTTACTCCAGGTACAAAAATACGCCTCTTGGATTCAGATTACTCTAGGTGGATACCTTGTTGGCCATGGATTACTCCAGGTACGAAAATAAGCCTCTTTGCCTCAGATTACTCTGGGTTGATATCTTGTTGGCCCTGGATTATCCCAGGTATACCTTGTTGGCCCTGGATTACTCTAGGTGTTAACGAGAGCTCCTAGGCTCCGGCTCAACCCCAAATGGAGGATAAAACTAGCAAACACTGGCCTGCTCAAGATGGAAAGCCTTTCAGGTACTTTACGAACCTGATGAAAACGAAAATGAGGGGTGTCGGACTTAGACTACCCAGGAGCCTCCAGGTACATGTTTCCATCTACAAATAACCTTTCGGATGAAGTTTTGGATGCGAATGTAGTGGGGTGAGAGGGCATAAGGAGGAAATGTCGCCCACAAGTAAATATCCAGGGTACTGCAATCTACATAGAAGGCCCGACACGGACCACCGAAGTGTAACATGCAGGGGGAGGATCGTGGTTGGTGAATAAGAAAGCATGCTTTTCACGTACTTCGAATGCGCTGATATCATTAGCGCAATTCGAAGTAGGGGGTGGAGAGTGGTAGTAGTACAGGTCCTGGCATTAACAGTAAGACGGGCCCCAAATACTTAAGAAGAAAAGTTCCTCCTGAATGAAGTAAGGCACGAGCAGAACGGGAGAAAACAGGCCACATAATCATACACAACGAAGCAACATAAATGGTCTGACAAGGAAAACAACACAAAAGGTCCAAAGAGGAAAGGTCCAGAAAGAAAAACAACATAAATTGTCTGAAACAGAAAACAATTAGCAATTTAAGATGGTGGAGCGCTGGGAGTGGCTACGGAATCGGGAACCTCGGAAGTGACAAATAACTCTTGTTGCTCCACCTCGGAGAGCTGATCTATGAGAATTTCGGGCCAGATCTCTAGCGGAGTAGCAGAGCAGCGGTTAAGCCAGAAGTTGGGATTAGGAGCTGCCTCTGGATCCCCTTTAAAGGCCGCAGGAACACTCATAGCTTTCATAGCCTCTTCCAGGGTGGAAGTTGGCTCTCGCCCAGCAACAAAACCTCCTAAGAAGTAGTGTTGCATGCAAGGCACGAAGTCCATTAGAGAGAGGGTGTTCCTCAGATAGCCCTCACGCCAATGCTGACTTAGTTGGGCCAGAAATTCCCGACCGAGGGGAGAGACTGTGAGATGTTTCTGGCAGAGCTGTATTCCCTCCAACCTTCCCGCAGAACGCACATTCTCAACTTCTGCCGCAAAGACTCGTTCCAGATCAGCGTTCATGACCTTCTCCCTCTCCGCTGACAAGTCCCTAGCTTTGTGATCGATCAAGACATGTTGCTCTTCCATGAGCTGGTTCAGATTAGCGGCCAGTTCACTCTCCTTAGCAGCAAGAGCGGTTGAACTTTGCTCTTCCAACTGGCGCGATTGTTGAGAAGCTAAGTCCTTAAGACGGCTCTCCTGCTCGTTGTTCTCCTGCTCGAGCTCCTTTTCCGTCTCGCAATCTCAGCATCTTTCTGTTTCAGCTTTTCAGACAGGTTGCCAGCAACTGGCGCAGAACTCCCAGCTCCCTCACCTCGAAGGGAAGGCGCAGAAAGGAGAGCAGGCAGCAAATTGGATAGCTAGTACGACCAAAGTAGGGATCAAGAAAAAGTAGAAGGTAACGGATACAAACGAGTAAGGAAGTAAGAGTCACCTCTCCCCAATAATAGGTGGCGAGCTCAGTAATTTAGCGTCAGACTTGGGAAGGAGCGTTCGCTACTGTTCGATTGGCACAACTGCGTGGATGAAGTTCAACCTCTCAGAAGGATCAAGCAGGTCAAAGTTGTTGGGCACGATCAGCACCATCTTTCCGTCAGCACGATGGTCAACGCCCCATCCATCTCCCTTATGAAGGAAGGGAGTAAACTCAGAGGGCACGGGTCGGGGAGGAGCTGTTTCGAAACGTGGCTTATTACCCTTCGCGACAGAAGTCTTCTGTTTCTTTTTGGCAGGTGCAGGTGGGTCTGACGGGGAAGGTGAACTAACCTTCTCGGCAACTTTATCCTCATTCAGTATCACCACGTTAGGATCCTGGGCAGCTTCCTTTGGAGAATGTGGGGTGAGGAGATGAAGGCCTAATCGGAGATTTCTCACGAGCCTCCGAACCGGCATGTTCGGATCCGCCATGACCTTTTGAAGACTGAGGCTCGACGGGAACGAAAAAACCTTCTTGTTTGATGGGCAGTCTTGAATGCATCTTTCCAAGAGAACGACATACCTGCAGAAAATCACAAAGTTATTAGAAAAGCTCAAAAAGAAGACTAGGAAGCAGGAGGTAAACATGCTTACCCTCGGGGTCAAAGGAGAGAAACTGAGAGGAGAGGCCAAAATAATGAAGTATTCCAGGGTAAGTTACTATCTCCACCATACTGAATGTCTTCTCCGTAGCCAGGGCACTTAGGAGGCCGATAGCGGCCTAATTCTGCTCGGAGTCAGGTTCAATGTCCGAAAATCGTTGAGGCACCCTACGAACCCACTGACGATGGGGAAAGCCCAGTCGCCCTTAATCGGTGCCACAAAGAAGTCGAAAGGATGCAAATACTTATCTATTTGCCTTGCGACCTTTTGTCAAAAAACAGACAGAACCGCGCGGATTCGCGCTTAACTAGAAAAAAAGCGGAGTGGGCTTAAGCTGAAACTGAGAGAGGACGAGCTCAGCTGAAGGCTTCCCACCTGCAGCAGTAACCAAAATATAGAAGGCTACTAATAGACGAATCGAGGAAGGACTGAATTTATTCAAGGGCACCTGGTAGGCTGTGGATATTGAAGCCAAAAAAGGATCAACGGGAAAGCGTAGTCCGGCCTTTATCTGGTTTTCCCAGAAAGAAAGGGCCGGTGAAGGGGGAAATTTGCTCCTTGACTAGTATTCGGGAGCGATACATGGAAGTTGCTTGTGTAAAAACCCCTACGAGCCAATTTCTCTAACCGCCGATAAATAGACCTAGACTGACCAAATACCTTCCAGTGTTCTACCCCTGCACTGGGGGCGGCAGGGCGTTGGGAGCGAGTCTGACACAAAGGGGACGAACCGGGAACTGACTGTGGCTGCGGCTGGTCAGCAAAAGATGCAGCGGTGGAAGGAAAAGAAGAGGGAGGCATAGGTGGTTCAGAAGGTGCCGCACCCTGCGGTGCAGCCTTTCGCTTAGACCCCTTCCGAGTTGTAACACCCGGAGCGGCCAGGAAGCAGAAAAGCCGGACGACGGCGGGCGTGTGTTCTAGGGATTAGCATTATCAGACATGTCTTCAAAGCGGAGAGGGAAAACAGAGAAAGGGCTAAGGGAAAATCGACGATTGCACGAGATAGAAGGAAGAGAGACAAGACAGTAACTGGTGAAGTGGTGGACGAGCTGGAGCACTGTGCGAAATTTGGGAGAAAATTGCGATGGAAACCCTAGGAGGCGACGATTGAAATCCCGATTAAGTGTAAATGATATTTTGAGAAGGGGGAAAATGGAAAAAGGACGCCTCGAAAATTTCAAAAAGTTAGTAGGAGAGAGGAAGTGAGAGAACACGGCTGGAGGACGCGTGTCTTTTTAAGAAGGGACTTCTTTACTGCAGGAAGCATAGAACCGATTCAGTCAAACTAAAAATAGTACAAATCAGGCGGGAAAGGTTCAATGACACGATAGGAGGAATGCTTTCCTAATGATACTCCGAACTGCAATATCTTGCATATTGCAATTCAGAGTAGATGGACTGGTTGATAGGGGTGATCTTCGATTCAGCCTTCCTCCTAACCTAATTACCTGCCGAGAGTAACTTTCAGGACGTGGGGCAGGTAAGAGGGAGACCTGTGGTTCGGAGGTGGTCTCATAATCGAAGTTTTTTCGCTTTTTTCTTTTTTTTTTTTAAATTATAGCTTAGGTCGGACGGGGATCGAACCGGATTTCCGACCGGTTCGCCGATTTCCAGTCGGAACCGGCCGGTCCGATCCGGTCTTAAAAAACTGGATCAGCAACTGACATCAAAATATAAACCACGAGCAAGACAAAATTTTTGTGAGGATTTACGATTCCAATTTCCATTAATCCCATAAGTCAAATTTATTAAAAGTAAAAAGAAAATGAGAGATTATAGATAAATCACAAGACATCCACATGCTAATCAAGGATCTAGAACAAAAGTGTCACTGTTGACCCCTTTTGATTTTGATTCCGCCTGTCCACCGCCTACTCACGCCTATAAGGAAAAGCCACGTACGTCTCTCTTTTTGGCCTTTTCTCTATTTTTTTTATTTATCTTCTCTTGTAATTTATAATTTATTGGATTAACGCAATCGAAAAGAAAGTTCGTTCCCTGGCTACCGATCGTATGCACACTGCTGAATCCGCAAGCCGTGATATGGGTGAGGATCATCGGAGCTCGTCGTCTGTGGAGAATGGCGATTCAAATTATCATGTGAGTGATAATAACAGTAGCAGCAGCAGCAGCAGCAACTCCAACGCGTTGGATATTTACCCTCTCAACTGTTACTACTTTGGCTCTAAAGAAGCTGTGCCGCTCAAGAGAGAGACTGTAGCTGAAAGGTTCATGCGAATGAGAGCTAAGTATGTGAGGAGTTATTTTGGTGATTACTTGTTTTAGGGATTTTGTAATTATTTGTTGTTTTCCCTCTGGATTTTCAGTTACGATGCATATGGGATGAGGACTTCTGTGTCCGCAGTAATGATGGTTCGTAAACCGATCTATTCTATTTTCGTTCTTTGAATCTAAAACATGTCGAGATGAGATTATGCCTAATTAAAATGTTTGGATGAGAAGATCAATGTTTATGACAGCAGTCTCATTTGATTGTCTTGATGCAAATGGGCATTAATTGAAGTAACATCATCAGAAAGTGAGTAGTGTTAGACTAGAGAAAATACAATTTGGTTTCAAGATTCAAGAACATTGAATTAGGCAGATTGCTTCGGTGTTATGTTGGGCGATTGATGATCAAGTTATTCTCTCAATCAAGATTTTGGATCGCTTTTGACTGTTGAGTTATTTATGTGACAGGTGGAGTTGTTCAAGCACCCTCATCTTTTATTGCTTCAAGTGAAAAACTCCATTTATAAGCTCCCTGGTGGGCGTCTACGACCTGGTGAATCTGGTAACCAATCCATCGTAATAGAATGTAGCATTTTTTTTATGACCAAGCCAATAACTGCGATTATACTTCAGAGATTGAAGGCTTGAAAAGAAAGCTCGAAACTACCTTAACTGCGAGTGAGAACAGACGGGAACCTGACTGGGAGGTTAGCATCTGCATAAATAATTGTTCTAAAGCGAATTCGCTTCAAATACAATTATCTAATATTCGTTTCTGATTTTTTCCAGGTTGCAGAATGTTTGGGAATGTGGTGGAAGCACGATTTCGAAACTCTGCTTCGCCCATACCTTCCACCAAGCAATAAGCAGCCTAAGGTTGTCTGAGATTTCCTTTTTTTTTTTTTTTATCTTTCTTGGAAACATTCTTTTTGTCTCGTAACGGACAAACAAAAAATAATCTTTAAAGGAGTGCAATAAAGTGTTCTTGGTCAAGCTTCCAGCAAGTAGGAGATTGATCGTGCCCAAAAACTTGAGACTTCTTGCCGTTCCTTTGTGCCAACTTCACGACAACGAAGAGGTGGGAACATATATAATTTCAGTTACGATTAACTTCTTGGATTCTTTTTTTTTTCAATTCTTTATAGCCGAATCGTTTCTAGGTTTATGGGCCGATAATAGCAGGAGTTCCTCAGTTGCTATCAAAGTATACTTTCAACTTTGTAGATCCATCCTGAGTAAAAGAAGACATCCCATCCCATGGTTTTCTTTTCTTATATATGCGTGTGTCTGTGCAAGCCAAAAGCAGCTTGTAAATAAACATATATATAAGGAGGTTGAAATATGAAATTGTGAACTGCTGCGATCTATGTATTTGTATATTGTAGTCTTTTGCATGTACTTGACGCAGACAGACGTATTGTTTACTACCCTCATAATCATGTATTTTAGTTTTTTTTTTTTAATCCTGTATTAGTTTGATTGGTGTTGCATTAAAACGTTATTTCTATTCTTATTTTCTTTGAGAAGTTATCTTGCATAACAATCAATACACACACACATATATATATATACTATTGTTTGCCCGTGCATTGCACGGATCATAATTATTTATAATTAATTTAAGTCAATTATATAACTTAATTATACTTTAAAAAAATAATATTATGATCATAAATCTATAATCATATGAATAACAATTGACTTTCTGAGATAAGGATTATACTTTATAATTCAAAAAATTAATTTTTTTACTAAAAATTAAAATAAAATTAGAGAGTGGGTATAAAAAATTAGAGAGTGGGAGGTTATATTTTTTGTAGTTTAAAAAATTAAACTTTTTACTTAAAATAAAAATGGAATGATCGGAAAGTGGATTTTAAGATTTTAAAAAATAATCCTTTATTACACATAAAAAGTGGAATGACTGTATTATTTTTTTTATTTCAAAAATTAATTTTTTTTACTAAAAATAAAAAATTAGAGACTGGGTGGTTTTATTTGTTGGAGTTCAACTTTTTTACTAAAAATAAAAAGTGGAAGGATCGGAAAGTGGATTTTAAGATTTAAAAAATAATTATCTATAATTAATTTAAGTCAATTATATAACTTAATTATACTTTAAAAAATAATATTATGATCATAAATCTATAATCATATGAATAACAATTGACTTACTGAGATAAGGATTATACTTTATATTTCCAAAAATAATTTTTTTACTAAAAATTAAAATAAAATTAGAGAGTCAGTATAAAAAATTAGAGAGTGGGAGGTTATATTTTTTGTAGTTTAAAAAATTAAACTTTTTACTAAAAATAAAAATGGAATGATCGGATAGTAGATTTTAAGATTTTAAAAAATAATCCTTTATTACACATAAAAAGTGGAATGACTGTTTTATTTTCTTTATTCAAAAATTTACTAAAAATAAAAAATTAGAGAGTGGGTGGTTTTATTTGTTGTAGTTCAAATTTTTTTACTAAAAATAAAAAGTGGAAGGATCGGAAAGTGATTTTAAGATTTTAAAAAATAATATTTTATTAAAATAAAAGGTGGAAGGACACGTGGCAGCTTTAGATGAAAACTACATTTAAATGTATATATAGGATACACACTAGATAGCTCATAGCCGGGCACAAGACACGGCGATAAATGTCCACAATTTTTTTATTAACAAATTATTCTATTACTTAATAATTAATAATGTAAGTAGTTGACTCACACTGAAATAGTACAGTTCCTTGCTTTCATTGATTGTAATAGGTTCCTAATATACAAGCGACTAGCTACAGTTACCAGCATGGTTCTAGGCTAATGATCAGCAAACAAATATTGGCAAATAAATAAAAATAACAAGCCTACAGTACAGACTTGATACTAGGCAAAATATCAGCTATTTTCTAAATATATACATATTCTATCACACCCCTGCAGTTGAAGCGGGAGGTTGTCGGATGCTGAGACTGTCCCTAAAGTCCTGAAATAATACCAAAGGAAGACCTTCCGTGAAAATATCAGCGATTTGGTAACGCGAGGGGACATGTAAGACGCGTACTTGTCCAAGAATAACTTTCTCACGGAGAAAATGAATATCCATTCTCGATGTGTTTAGTGCGCTGATGTTGAACTGGATTTCCAGCGAGATATATCGCGCTAACATTATCACAATAGACCATTGTAGCTTTCTGAATAGGACAATGTAATTCCATAAGAAGATTCCGTGACCAACGACTCAGAAACCACATTGGCAACACCACGATATTCGGCCTCAGCGCTGGAGCGAGATAGTGCCGGTTGACGTTTAGATGACCAAGAGAGCAAGTTGTCGCCAAGAAACACATAATAACCGAACATAGTTCTAGTATCAGGGCAACCACCCCAATCTTCATCTGTATAAGAGATCAAAGATGTGGTGGACGAGGGATAAAGATGTAATCCAAAATGAAGAGTTCCCTTGACATAGTGTAGGATGCGCCGGAGAGCGTTCATATGATCATTCATCGGATTATGCATAAATAGACAGATTTGTTGCACGGCATAAGAAATTTCGGGTCTTGTGAATGTGAGATATTGGAGCGCTCCAGCAAGGCTGCGGTAATGAGAGGGGTCTTCATAAGGAGTGCTGGTTTGAGCGCAGTTTCGACTTAGTATCACCGGGGTTGGACAAAACTTACAAGATGACATGCCCGCACGATTGATAATTTCCTCAGCATACTTTTTCTGAGACAAAAATAGGCCGCCAGCATGTTGAGTGACTACGAGTCCTAAAAAATAACTCAGTGGACCCAAGTCTTTCACTACAAATTCAGAGTTTAGAAGTAGCATGATAGATTTGCGAAGACCAACCGAAGAAGCAGTAAGGATGATATCATCCACATAGAGTAAAATATAGGCCATCTCCTCACCGTTCTTGTAGATGAAAAGAGAGTTATCAGACTTACTATGAGAGAAACCAATGGAAGAGACATAATCTGAAAATCGATTGTACCAAGCCCGAGGCGCTTGCTTGAGTCCATACAATGATTTTCGCAGACGGCACATATTGGGATGATGATGCATGCAGATAGTTTCTTTCAGTTCACCATGTAGAAACGCATTTTTAACATCCAACTGGTGAATGGGCCAAGCTTTAGAGAGAGCAAGGTTGAGCACCATTCGAATAGTCGCTGGTTTAACAACCGGACTAAACGTTTCTCCACAATCGAAACCAACCCGTTGTCCTGCGCCATGCTCAAAATAACCGTCAGATTTTTCTTTATGTTTAAAAATCCACATAGACCGAATAACATTAACATCAGCAGGACGAGGAACTAAATCCCATGTCTTATTCTTAATGAGAGCAATATATTCATCATCCATAGCCATTTTCCAGCTCGGGTCATGGAGCGGAAACACGGGGTTACGAGGGAGAGGCGACTTTGTGACAATGGTATTTAGGCCATGGTTATATTTTGTATTGCGTCTGAAAATACCATGTTGGCTCCTTGTAACTGGTCTGTTAGCTGAACTTTGGGTTGGTTCGGAAATGAGAGGAGTGTTTTGAACTGATTGCAGAGGTGATGAGGATGATTGGGGTGTGTGTTGGGAAGAGTGATTTGTATGAAGCTGGTCAGGTGATGTGATCGGGGCTATGGAGGGACTATTATGTATTTGGGGAGTGGGCTGACTTTGTAAGTGGTGTATCATGTAGGGTGATAATTCATTGTCAATAAAATCATATGTGGATGAAGACGTGTGTAGCTTGGAGAAGGGAAATTCATTTTTCTCAAATATCACATGGCTGCAAATACTTTATTTGATGATAAGTCATAGCATTTGTAACCCCGATGATTGAGAGGATCCCAAAAATATACAAGGTGTTGAACGAGGTTTGAGCTTATTTATCATAGTGGAGGGAAATAGAGGATAGCATAAGCAACCAAAAACTCGTAAATGCGAGTATGACGGGGTTTTTTGGTATAGAAATTGAAGTGGCGAATAATAATTGAGGGTTTTACCTGGCAAGATGTTGAGAAGATATGTTGCCGTTTCCAATGCATGGTGCCAAAAGGAGGGAGGGAGCGAGACATGCGCTAATAAGGTTCGAATGATATTATTAATTGAACAAATTTTTTGCTCAGGTTTGCCATTCTGGGATGAAGTATGAGGACACGAAAAACGAAAAGAAATTCCATTAGTGTCACAAAAACTCATAAAAGGACCATTGGCATATTCTCTACCATTGTCACATTCGATAGTTTTCATTTCTCGCTCAAATTGAGTTTTGATGAGAGCTCGAAGCTTGAGAAATTTTGAATGGGCTTCAGACTTTTTTGAGATGGGAAAAGTCCACAAAAAATTTGAGTAGTCATCCGAAAATAGTACATAATATTTGTGACCGAGAGAACTCAAGACGGGAGACGTCCACAAATCACTATGCACAATATCAAAAGGCATGCAAGAAATATTATGAGAAGTGGTAGATGGAAATTTAACATGTTTACCCAGAGGGCAAGAACGACAAAAACTAGAGACTTTTGTCGAAGTGCATTCGATAAGCTTATTTCGCTTAAGGGGGTTTAATATAGAAGCTCCTGGGTGACCAAGACCATCATGCCAAAGAGAAGGGGATAATGCTGCAAAGGTTGATAGTGTAACAACTTTATTATTTGTAATTGTGGTGGTGAGCAAGAGTAAGAGTATGAAGAGCCGCTTCAAAATCAGTTGGACTGGGTGCATTGACATTAAAAGCTGCTTGAGGTCTTGGTCCAAGAATACCATGTTGAGCTGGTCGGGGAGAAATCGAGACTGGTCCAATTGTTGTATGAAGGATATGGGGAAGGAGGGCGAGCCCGGAGCCCACTATACCCACGGTCCAGACTGCCACTTTTGTGGATGTCTTCCACGGCTGCCGTTTCTGAAACCGCCATTTGGTGCAAGACCACCCTTGCTCGAGTTTCGACCACCAGAATTCTTATTTCTTTTGTTATAACCATTTCTGTCATGGTAATTATTATTCTGGCGATAATGATTATCAGAGTTACCTCCTGAAGTGTTCTGGTTGTTTACAACGTCATCTGCATTCTGAGGATGTACAACAAGGGCAGATTCTTGTTTTGCTCGCTCTAAAATGGTGGTCTCCTCCAAGGCGAGTTTGGAACGGGCCGTAGCAAAACTTGGTAGGCTTTTCTTGTTTTGCATCATAGTGACAAAATTAGAGTATTGTTCTGTTAATCCTTGTAGCATTCTTAAAACCATATTTTGACCATTGACGGGAGCCCCGACATTGGCTAGTTGATTGGCAAGACTCTTGAGACGATTGCAATATGCGTTTGTCGTCGAAAAATCAGCAAGATTAATGTTGGTGAATGACTTAATGAGATATAATGCCCTCGAGTTTTTGTTATCCTGAAAGAGATTTGCAACACTCTGCTAAGCATGTTCAGCTGAGTCGTCATCGATGAGAATGGGGGTGAGAATATCAGAGGAGACAGTGGCGTAAATCCACTGTAAAACAGCAGCATCGAGCCGTTTCCAAAGAGGTAGGTCATCGGCTTTTATCTTGTAGTATGCAACTTTTTCTTTTGCATCAACGGGTAGGATGTTATGTTCAAGCATGTTATGAACCCTTGCTTGAACGTTGAATAGTGCTGCCTATGAATGGTACTGTCCTGATTCCAAATCCAATGTGATGGGGATGAGAGTTTTCACATTGGTGATGGCTAAGGCAGAATGAAACTTAGAAGTGTCAGCCATGGTTGAAAGAAAAAAATGGGAGGAGATTGAGGATATAACTGAATGAGGTAGCCGAGACAAAAGGAAGAGACCTTCATGAAAGAATACAATTCCTTGCTTTCATTGATAGTAATATGTTCCTAATATACAAGCCACTAGCTACAGTTACGAGCATGATTCTAGGCTAATGATCAGCAAACAAATATTGACAAATAATACAAATAACTAGCCTACAGTACAGACTTGATACTAGGCAAAATATTAGCTATTTTCTAAATATATACATATTCTATCACACACATTATCAACAAAGTAATCATGAATGAATACAACTAAAACATGTGAAATAGAAATTTCAAAAGATAAGATGTTTTCAAACTGATAAAATTTCTAGATTCGTACATGCAGTGTTGTTCCCTCACTTCTAACGATTGAATTTATAGTTGATAACAGAAATCCTTGAATGAGTGAAACTAAATTACTCCTAATCTCAATTATGGCCATAAGAACATCGGGTAACTAGAAAATCTCAGTTAATATTCTTATAGAGTCTCATCTCCCTAAACACATTAACAAGAACCTGAACTTTTCTCATAATACCATTATGATGATAATGCAAAACAAAAAAAAAAATAGACTATATTCACTTCCAATCGTACTTGAAACTAAAACTTCAAATTAGTTGTTAACAATAAACTTTACTATTAATTTTATTAAATATATTTTTTTTAGTTGAGTTTAACATAGAATAGTTATTTAAGTTATGAAAAAATGTAAAGTATGTGGGTCATATTAACGTTATGTGAAAGATAACATTACATATTAGTCTCTTGAGTTTTAAATGAGTTTAACAGCTGAAGAATGATTACTGCACGTTGAGTTTGCGTATGCATTTGAGTCTGAGTATGAGTGTTTCGGTTGGATATGGTCTTACAAAACCTAAACTATTCAAAAGATAAAGACCTGAAAAAAATCTCACAAACCATAAAACCAACATAATCAAACAAAGAGATTAGATATGTGTCCACCTACCGTGAGCAACCACCACTTCTGTCTATCCTCTCATATCTGATATCACCTAAATTACCCTGTTCGATACATTGATTTTAAGAAAATTCATCATTGTGTATAATTTCTCCGAATAATGACCTAGATGCTATGCTACTTTCGTTATTTTTTAGTTTAACAGAGATGACAAAAATAACTTAAATGGCATGTCTTCACTGTTACTTTTATGTTCTTACTAATAGTGTGTTGGATATTGTAAAGGAACAACATAGGCTTATAGGGTCATCATTACAATAGGCCATAGATTACGACGTCCATTCCTACTTATAAGTATGAATATATGCGACCAATTCCATGTATTAAAAACTTTATGGCGTAAACGACTTCACCAAAATTATTGTTCAATGTTAGGGTGTATTATGCGGAATTCGATGCGAAAAAGAAAAGTGTAATGATACGACACTTGAAGATTAACGTATAATGGTTTGATGCTTATTATTACACTTTCTTTCCCATTTTCCACATTGTATTCTGCATACCGAACACACTCTTAAAGTTAGAATCAATAGATTGTTCTTTCGGATTGGAAAATAGTGAGATTTTGTGTAATACCCATAAAATTTAATACGGGATTTACGGTTTAATCTAAGAGTGAGAATGACTAAATCAAAGATTTCAAGATACTAATTCGATGATTTGAAGATTTTAGATTATTTAGAATCTCGGAAATTAGATAAAATAAATCCGAAAAGTTAATAACCAAAAGTTTTCATACATAGATATATTTAATAACGAAGGGATAAGATATTAGGTGGGACTGAAAGTAGGACATGAGGTGTAACAGATTTTTGGGATATATAGATATCACGTCTATGTTTATATATATATATATATATATATATATATATATATAATATTTAACCTATCAAAAGAACTTAAAATAGCATTACACGTGGTGGGCATTTATGAAATTGTTAACTATGACTAATAGGAGCTTCCTTAACAATAAGGTAATACACATCATCTATAAGACACCTAAGGAAATTTTGTAGTAATAGGAATAATAGCAAAAACTTCCCAAGCATTCCTACGCAGTAACGAACACACAACCAGGAACAAGAAGATCGTTCAAGAACCAAATAACCATTTAAAGTAGGAAATTTTATCTGAAAATGCTACGGATGTTAGGTAGGTGATCTCACCTACAATACGTGACCCTACGTATTAAATATACAAATAGTGGTTTAATGTTTTCATGTGATTTCAAATGATTTCTGTACAGTTGCTCAAAGGGTTATGTGCGTTAACGTGACTCATATGTTAGGTGATGTAGTAAGTAATAATTAATCTATGTTTCGTGGCTTATGTGGTTATTATATGCTAGAGGTGAATTCTGGAATTTGATTATGCATTCGAGTATGTGTGTATGCTGAATTTTAAGCTTGGAAAATAGTATATGCATGATGAGGAGAATTTGTGTGATGTCCTTGTAACCCTAGATATTAGGATTAAAATTCCACATCTCGATTGTGAGGCCAATTGCTTGTTGGCGAGTAGCTATCGGTAATAGATAAATAGTTGAAATATATAAAATTAGGTAGTATTTTCACTTAGGGTTTCGACTTATTTTATGTATGGGAAGGTTCATTATGTGGCTTGATTGGTAGGATGATATGTGTATGAATTATTATGTGATTTTATTATGTGAATTAGGTGGTGATTCGTGACTTAAGTAATAGGAATACAATGCCATAACTTGGTATAACCACGTCTAAGTAAGGACTAATGCTTATACTGTAAGTTCTGGTAGGGGTGAGCGCGGTGCGGTTAGGGCGGTTTTTATCGAAAATTTAACCCGACCCGATGTATTGCGGTTTTTTAAAATATACCCCAAATCCGATCATAAAAATCTTAACCCGATAGATTGCGGTTTGCTTGAGTGCGGTTGGGTTGGGGCGGTTTTTGCGGTTTTAATATTTTTTAATTATAACGAAAATTAAGTATAATATTTTAAGTATAGATAGAGCAAAAAGATATATGATTAACCTATACAAATATAAAAGTTCATATACATAAATGTTATTGTCATAGTAATAAATAATAGTAAGATAATAAAAAGTCCGATAAGAAGCTTGATTAGAAGCTCATATTCCTTTTTCACGGCCGGCTTTTGGTAAAGCAACTAAAGCAAGTGCTTCATTTTGATTTAAAAATTTCTCTTAAATAAATTTTTTGATTTTAAAATTTTAACTTGCCTTCTATAAACGTCAAGTGTTATTGTTGTTGATCTCAAGTCCGGATAAAGGAGGACGGTTGCATTGGATAGACATATAAATATTGTTTTGCTACTTAATATTTATTTAAAAAAATCATCATTTAGAACTTAGCTTTACGCAATGTATATGGTTAGGCCCTATCCTCGCAGAAGAAAATTTTTTATTTCAAAATTTTAACTCGCCTTGTATAAACTTCAAGTGTTATAGTTGTTGATTCCAAGTCCAAATAAAGGATGAGGGTTGCATTGGATAAACACGTAAATGTTTTTTCACTATATAATATTTATTTTTTTATGAAAAATCTCATATAGAAATTAGCGTTACGCAACGTACTGTTTATATGATGAATCGATATCCTTGTATCAATAGTAATTAATATTTTTGGCCATCACTACCATTATGAGTTATATCTATTACTTTAGGAACTATTGAATAAAATATAATAAAATTTTATTGTATTTTAAATGCGGTTGGGTGCGGTTTTATGCGGTTTTAAAAATACAAAACCAAACCCGATTGCAAAATATGCGGTTTTATATTTTAAAACCCAAACCAACCCATCAAACCGTTAACCCGACACTTGCGGTCTGGGTTGGGTTGGGTCGATTGGGTGGGGCGGTCCGACGGGTTAAATGCTCACCCCTAAGTTCTGGTATTAGAACTATTGTTGAAATATTTAAGAGTTGCAATATGGGGTCTGATGTAGTTCACGTGGTAGACTCATGGGTATTTTAGATGAATTTAGTAGTCCTAAGTTTTAATCCTAAGACTCGTGTGTATTTAATATTTTCGGTAGATAAAAGTTGTTAATTCCTTTATTTTTGGTATTAGAATTTGGACTTGAACGTGTAACATTTTGGATAGATGTTTAGTGCAGTTTCGGTAGGTGAATATTTTTGGATAGATAAAGAGATAAGCAAGCTTAAGGAAGTTTTAGTGAATTATTTATAGGGATGGAAATAGATATGTTCGAATTATTTTCATAGACATGTTTGTACATGTATTAAATGTCTTTGGGGTGTGAATAATGTTTAGTATGAAAATGACTACGGTGATTGTATGACAAGTTGGGAATTACATGTTTGGAAACGTGGGATAAATTAAGTACTTACGGATGTGTAACTCTAGATTGGATATGTGAGGGTCCTCAGTATCATATGCGATTTTTATGATTCAAGTGATATTGAAGTTTGTGACTTATGTGATTTTTATGCTTAAACTTAAGGTCGAAAAGTAAAGAATCCCTGAGGCCGTAAGTTAACTAGCTCGGACGACAGGTAAGTGGAAATCGCAACTACAACACATAATTTTTATGTGCATGAAAATGTGTTATGTGCTTTTATGATTTTATGTGCTTCTATGATTTTATGTGAATTCTTACGTGATTTATTTACGATATACAATGACATGACACGCATATTCATGACATAAGCATATGCACGCACGACTAGTATAAGAGTCAGGGTAAAAAAACGTGCATGAGTATAAGATCGCGTGAGACCGATGTATAATTGCTGGTATGGGCAATTGTGTCGACTCAATGAAGAGTCACGTCTCTTCTATGCTACTACGGCGATTCACGAGGCCGACTGCTTGATTCACGAGAGGCAGGTAAATATATACTACGACGATTCACGAGGCGGACTGCCTGATTCACGAGAGGCAGATAAATATATACTACGGCGATTCACGAGGCCGACTACCTGATTCACGAGAGGCAGGTAAATATATTACGGCGATTCACGAGGCCGACCGCCTGATTCACGAGAGGCAGGTAAATACCCCGTAGCGGGAGATGCAACCTGGAGGATGCGACTCGAGGGTATGAGCGGCACTGAGGGAACCTCGAGTGTTGGCGACCTCGTAGTAAGCTACCAGTGAGAACCGCCCGCGTGTCAGACCGCATTGGGATGGAAAGGCGTCTTAGGATTAAACGAAATTTGTGTGCCCGTGTTAGCCTCTCAATGGGAACGCATTGGGATTAAAAGGCACTATTAGCCTCTCAGTGTGGACTACATTGGGATTGAAAGGCACCATAGGGTTAAGCACAGATTGAGTACTCGGGTTTAGCCTCCCAGTGTGTGTACTGCCACTTATTTATACCCTTAGGGATTTGAGCTCTTTATGGTGCATAGTAAGATTGAAAGCCGAAGGGGCCCAAATATGTTATGAAAGGTCAAGAAGGATGTGAGGAGTTAATAGCATTGGCGTGAATGCCTTCGCTATTTAGGTCACGTGCATTGCATGCATGGTTTTTACTTACTGAGCTTTATAAGCTCATTCCACGTATTATATGGTGTAGGTATCGAGCCCGACGCTGATGCGCATCGAGGCTGAGGCAGGCTGACGGCGGTACTCCAGTGTCTTTTGAGGGCGAGGCTGTACATGGATGACGACCTGTGGAGCGATGTTAGAATGTTTTGATATGATATATATTTCGGGTCTCCGGAATTTGTATAATCATGACTATGTAGGTTACCTTTGGTCGCAATATACCATATTTTAGGAAAAAGTTTTAAATTAGACGGGCCTTCCACCGCTTACGTTGCGGAAATCCGCCACTAATTCTAGTTAGAAAAGTCGGGTCGCTACAATTTGGACAGTTTATTCTGTCTTATCCATGTGAAATAATCAACCCAATTCCTTAACTGAATTTTTTTCCGAAACGACAGCTTGAACTCATTAACAAAGATACAGGGGCCAAATAGTCCAAAGGATCTCACCTGTACATCGTCAACCGGGAAGACAAAGGCTCACAAACAAGCACAACACAACCCCATAAGGGGGCACAAAACTCCCACGTGGGAAGAAAAATGTCCACAAGGGACAAAAAACCGACAGAAAACAAAACCCATAGTCTACGACCAATAACTAAAGAACCTATAACAGAAAAAACTAATAAGCTAAATTTACGATAATCTTCACTTTCAATTGGCCTTCGACTTCTGGGTTTTTATCTTCATCGGACTTGGGGCTCCACAAGGGAGAAAAGGCTCCTACGACGAGGAGAAACAAGCTCCCAGCTTGGGAGACTTGAACAGACACACGATGACACGAACACACTAAACAATATCCAAACCAGAGTACAAACTGAAAGCAAAAGCAGAACAAATTGAAATTACTGCTCCCCCATCTTCGTCCAATTGACGAAAATGGGGGAGGAAGAGATTGCTCCCAAGAGTGGCTACAAGTTGAAAGATCCACGAGCAACTAGCAGCAACGGCGAGGGGGCGATGAACAGTGACGAGTAGTAGGTGGCAGCAACACGCAGTTGAGACGGAAGAGTGGCGGGGAAGGGATGAGCCTCGTGAGAGGAGCGAGGGCGGATGATGAGTGGCTGTTGACTGAGGAGGGCCGCCGGCAGGCTATGAGTGATTAACGAGGAGAGCTAACAGCAAGCTAACAAGGTGCTAAGGAGGAACTGTTAATCTGAGTTTCGGATTTTAAGATCTAGAGCGGCGGCGGCTAGGGTTGCTTGAGAGAGAGATGAGATCTCTATTATTTTTTAGCAAAAACAAATGGGAATCTTTTGAAGTAACCACTCCATTATTTTATTCCATCCTATACTAATGTTCATAGAGGCTTTTTCCACCAGCACGATGTTAAAAATAATATATTATGAAATGTCGAAATTCGTTTTTTTTTCTATTTAATCGGCAACTAGTCCTCCCTCCTTAAACCAAAGGCAACAATGGTTTAGTGGCGGGTGAGGTAATCAAGACTGTTTATTCAAAGAGGGAAAAAAATATAGCAACCAAAGTGATGCGGGTATGACCCCGATTAACAAGATTTTGGTCCCGGAAATAAAGGTTGAAGGATGAACGGACTGGGTTGTTATTTTAGTGCGTGTTTAGATCGATGTTTTAGTGCTAGAAAGTAAAGAGACACAGATTTACGTGGTTCGAATAGGTATCCTACGTCCACGGGCAGTCGAAAACAGTATCACTATTCATAGTCGAGATATACACACTTAAACTCACTTCTCTCGTTACAGTGTTTTAATGGTGGAGTGTTTTCTACTGTAAAATCTCTAAGTGTTGGTGTGTTATGCTTGAATCTGATATATCTTTTTCCTTCCCCCTCCTTCAATATAGCCGTTTATCTCCTGTGTCCAGCTGGGCGCCCTTTGGGACCACTTGACAACAGTTTCTGGTACAACCTAGTATGAATAGCAGCTGCAGTGTACTATTATCAGACTGGCGTAGCCTCCTTCTGGCTGTAATGTCACCCACTCGCTGCCTTCCACGTGTCTCCTGGTCGGCCATGTCCAATGTTTCCCGCTCAAAATATCTCTTTGTCAGAGTCCTTCATAATTCTTCCGTACACCACCTCCGAACCCCAGCTCTCCGCAAATCCCTTTTAATTTTATTTTATAGTTAAATTATGAGCCCAACATTTTATTGTTGTTAGTTTTGATCCCTAAATTAGATTTAATTTATGACATCCTATTACAAAAATTGCTTTTAATTATCAACACAATTTACTTATTCAATTATGATTCTTATTACTATATAATTCTAATTTGAAAAACAATTAACAATAACATTTATATTTCGATGTTATTTGATTAATTTATTCATAAAATATATATTTATTAATCTACAGGTTCTATATAGGTTTGATTACGGTTTTATACCGGTTAAACCACTAAACCTTAAACCACTAAAATTTCCGGTCCGGTTCGAAAACCCGGTTTCAGAACCATGTTGCTGATTGCATGAAAAAAGTTAGATGTAGTGAATACGTAATTCTAAAGTCCACCGTCCCTTCCAACCATAGTCGTCCCGCTTATTGCGACTATTAGAAAGAGTAAATAAATATAGAAAAGAAAGATATGTAGTAAAGTATTGAGGTCCAAGTGATTGTGGTTCGGTCTTCTATCGTTATGGGTTTGAATCAAGTCGCACTGTCGTAGTATGTGTTAGTTGTCCATCCATGTTTATATTTTTTTGCTTCGAACGGAACTTAATTGGAACGCATGATGATGTTATGTTAGATACTACTTGAAAAAAAAAAAACACTACAGACTTAGCATGAGCGTAGGCTTGTTAATATGGCGGGAATTCGCCACGAACGATATTTGAGGTTATAATATTTTCAACTTATAACATATATTTTGCTATTTATTTGGAATAAAGGATAATGATTGAGAGCCACATACACACAAGAGATGGAGCACAAAACATCATTTTCATTCACACAAGAACAAGAACAACAAATTCAATCACAAGACAAAAAATAAAAGCATACACACGCACGCGGCTCAAGAAAGAAAATAAAAACACACAGAGATCATTCTTGCGCAAGATATCTCATGACTGCTTGGTTTATGTTTTGTCGTTGAAAATAGTTTGTTGGATGAAAAGAAAAGAATATGGATCGGCGAAGAAAGTTCTCTATATAAAGGGCGATTATCTGAGACTGAGAATGCAAGACATTTTCAATTATTAGTCGTATTCCTTTAGGCAGTAGAACATTAGCTCTTCCAGAGACATAGTAGGAAGACCTTCTCGCACTTCAAGATGATAAAAATATGGGTAATTCTATTGGCACCCCCCTCAATTCTATTTACACCCCCCTAATTAATATGTAAGTAAATTATTACATACTTACCAATTAAAAATTAACTATTTTAAACCATTAAATAATTACCAAATTTAAACTATTAGATAATTACCATTAAAGTAAACAATATATACTCCTAAATATTCATCTAAGGAAACGAATACCACTATTAATTGGTAAGTATGCTTTAATGATTTTCTCCTAGCCTTCCCAACCTCTCACGTCAATGTATCATTGCATATACAATCATATGTGTAATCACCATGTTTGAAACTCACATACATAAATTGGATAACTAAAAAACATTAAGTTGTAAAAGATCATCAAACTTGGCAAGTTTACTTACACTCAATGAGAAAAGTACCTTAAGTGGTGGATCCAATCAAATAGGAAAATTGTCTTACGATGGAGGATTCTAACCAAGTTTGGAGCATGCCCCAACAGCATAAACAGGAGCTCGACCATCACTTTTAAAGACAGTACAATGCATACAAGGGCCACATAAACGAGTTCTAGTGAAAGAAGATTATGAATCCTCTTAAGGAGTAAGGGCTTCACGATTGAGATAGGTGCGAGCTAGTGTAAGTAGTTCGAGCCGTATACTATATTTCTTTCAAGGTAGAAGGTGACGCGAGACGTGGTAGCGGATTTGAGTTCTTTCCTTTGTCTCGATCGACACAAAGCCTATTCAACGCTAATATGATACCGGTAATTGATAACTTAGCATTGAATTTATAGTATTTTTTTTATCTCGTTAAATTTATTCTTACTTATTTCATTATTTGTTTTCTCACATATTTCTTGTGCATATTTAGGTTAACAACATTTACGAAATAATCGAAGATGAGGAACATAGAAAAAGTGATGATATATATGCTGATGCAACTTGCAAATTTTTCACTGAAAAATGTATATATTTCATCAGTTATATATCTTTTTACTACTATTATTATTAATATAGTGCTAGTTTAGTTTCTAAAGAATAATTTAATTTTTAGATGTTCGATTCTCGAGAAGATTTAATTTATTGGGCGCAAAATATGAGGACAAGTCTTTGATATGTAATTGTCACTAAAAGATCAAGGAGTTACTCCGGTGGAAAGTGTTCGAAAATTATATTTCAATGCGATCGTGGTGGTATCTACAAGAGTAATAAAACATCTATAATTCGCTAAATTTCTTCGAGCCATGTAGTCACGCACCGTATGAACATTGGATGACTATGCCTAATATGGGCGTCTTGATTTCTTCGAAGTATAATGTGATATTGCATGTCATAAGCAATAAAGGTAGCATGACATACTTACAGCTTCGGTCTGCTCCGCCACCATGGTATCTTCATGTTGCTATTGCAACCGGCCATGTTAATGATAATCACTACGTCAAAGTTTTATTATCTGAATGTTACCCTATGCCGAGTATGCCACAATGGGTTTATTTCTGAGACAAATGTGCAGCAGCATGGATTACTCCTTATGTTAGTCGTATTTATAATTATGAAAAAATTTTGGGTTCTAGTTGTTCTCGTGATTATGTTATATTGAATTGATTAAAATGATAATATTTAGTTAATTGTTATTTTTAATGCGTTTATTTAATTTTGCATAATAAGTAATATTTATGTTACATGAATATTTTTATTTAAATAAATTAATTATTAATATTGATAAATTTTTTAAAATTTTATTATTTTTAAAGTTAATATCATTATGTGGCTATTATATAATATAAAATAAAAATTAAAATATGTTAATTAATGTTGTTGAATAACTTATGCAATTAATGTTTTTGAATAATTTATGCAATTAATATTGTTGAATTCTAAAAAAAATAATTATTGTTGAATTTATGTGGTTAGTAAACAAATTCCAAGTGTTAGGGGATATAAAAGGGGGGTGTAAATAGTAGAGGGTCGTGGAATAGTAGGACCCTAAAAATATTTGTTATTTTCATAATCGTATGAGTCGCTGTGCAATCTACAAGACATAATTCTCCATTGTACGTGCTTTTATACATTGTATGAATATCCTTAACAAATATTAAGTAATATTAAATGTCATAAATGAATAAACAACAAAATATATTTGCAATATGTGTAGCAAAAATATATATATTATTATAGATAAATATTTAAATAAAACTGTAATACCGATGGATGAATTTTCTCTTCAAAATTTGAATGAACATTGAGTAGTATCTGATTCCCCATCACTTTTATGAATGTGATCTTGAGCATGATTAGTTAGTCTTCAGCTTGAGTTATAAAGACCAACGAGATCTATTGGTGCGAATAATAACTTGATAATCGCAATATTATTTACGATAATTATCTTTGCTCAATATTCTTTCTCATTTACTTATTACGTTTTCCACTTCGAGGACTACTGTAAATATTCACAATGATAAATATCATATACACGCACCATTTGTATTATTTGTGAATACAATCATATCAGGGAATGTCGTACAATAATTCGATTGAAATATAAACTACAATATTTGTTTCCTTTTTCTTTTCATGTGTATTTAATTCTCAAGCCAATGAATCCATCTTTGTTTTTCTTGTTTTGTTTCTTAAAAAAAATCGCTCGGCGCTCCACCTCGGCTCACTGCCTCACCGCCTCCCCTCCGCGAGCCGCCATCTCGGCCTGTGCGAGCCGCCGGCTGCGCCCACCTCGGCCAGCCGCACCCACCGTCGCGTTTCCACCAGTCGCCCGGCTCACCTGCCGCAGGGTCACCATCATCCCCACCCACCGCTCGGCCGTTTGTGTCGGGCGGGTTCTCCTCGGTGGAGAGACTCATTTTTGGAGTTCTCTCCCCTTTGTAGGTGTTTTTCTCCCCTCGTGGGAGCCTATCTCTCCCCTTGTGGGAGTCCCCTTTTGGGGTTGGTCTCTCTTCCCCCTTTTTGGGGCTTTGAGAACGGATACTGTGCTATCACCGGATTTTTACGCAATAGAAATAGTCAATTATGTTGTAACATTTTGGTTATTGCTCTATTGTATCGTTGTATCCATGGATTTATGAAATGAAATCCTTATCTTAAAAAAAAAAAATTCACATCAAACTAACTTTAGCATATTAATGATATATACAACATGTTTTAACATATAAAATATAACAAAACTATTAAAAGAATTTATTATTAATCTTCTTTAGCATATTTTTTCGTAAAAGTTATTATGAGAATGATATTAACATCAATAATATTATTGTTATAATAATAATATTAATAAGCAATAGATAAAATATCAAACAGAGCATCATCCTTCATAATAAAATATATTTGAATGATTATAATATAAAGAAAAATCACAATGTTTTACTAAGGAAAAATTACAATAGATAATTATATTTTAGAAACATTGGTAAAACTAATAAAAATAAGGAGCAAAAAGATCCATCATTGTGTAAAACGACATGATTATATAAAATGTAAAATAAGAAATTCATCTAAGATATAACGTAATATATTCAAAATATAATAAACAATGTTTTAATATGTTTTTCATCAATCTCATTAACAAAATTTCACGTGCCACTACGATGAATTGAAATAAGTGGCATGTGAAATTTGAACCTCACGTTGCTTTTAGTAATTTATTAGAACCCTTAAAAATTGAATTAAAAAATAGAATAGTGTTCTAATATCTATTCCAATTAATTCCAATTCCATTTTAAAACCTTTTATTCGCGAGGAGCTAGCTGTATGAGAAAGTCGACCACCTGGACTTCGCTGGATCAACTGTGGTGACGATTACCCGTGAAACTACTCGGGCTATAACTTTCAGTTCTACGATCATTATATCATTTTACTAACTATGATTATTATAATAACAGTAGCGAGATAATTAGAGACATAAATGACTTCTTTCTGCAATACTTCTCAATATATTTACACAACTCAAATCACCTATTTACACTACTAAAACTTCATTATTACATCTAATTCCATTTATACAATTATACACCCCATCTTATTTTTTTTTGTTCCCAAATGATTTCCAACTAGTATGTTTAGCACATCCAATGTATGTGCAAATATATTTTGCATTTTTAATATTTTATATTATTAATTAAGTTATTTAAAAAATAAAATTTTAAAGTACGGTGTTGCGCCCCTGACTTCTACCACCCATTCTTACTACTAATTTAAGTGACTGCATGTGATTTTAGGAAGTAATGACTACGAAAATGCGTATAAAATTTTTCCTTTTATATAAAGGAAGCGTTCTGTATATTACAAAATATTTATAGGACATAAATACATAGATGAGTGCGCATACGTGTTCAAAAACTAATCTATCGGCCCATCACTCAGGTCGCATCCATGTACACACCCCGGAAGCTTCAAAAATATGCCCCGCCATCATAAAGATCACGTACCGTGATCCCGTGAACCTACAACACATAAATACGTGGAATGAGCTTATAAAGCTCAGTAAGTGAAAGCCATGCATGCCATGCACGTGTCTTAATTAGCATAAGCATCCGCGCCAATGCTTCCTAGACCTTATATTTTTCCTTGTCTTGTCTTGTCATGTAGGGCCCTCGGCATCTTGCTATGCACCATCATGGAGCTCGAATCCACACGGGATAAATAAATATAATAGTGGCAATACCCACTCATGGGAGGCTAACCATAGGGCGCCTTTTCTGTCCCAAGGTCGTTTCATACGCCATGCGGACGCTTCACCCTGGTAGCCTATTCTGAGGTTACCAACACCAGAGGTACCCTCGGTGTCGCTTATTCCCTTAGCTCGCATCCTCCAGGTTCCACGTTCCGCCATGAGGGCATTAGCCCTAATATCATGTCTTGCCTTGAACATGTCATGTCTTGACGGTAACGACATACGGCGTCACCATGGTAGCATAGAAGAGCCGTGACTCAACTGTGAGTCGACATCAGACGCCCATCGACGAATATCTATCGCTCTCAGGCGATCGTGTATCATGCACGCTCTCGTATCCTTCTTTAGTACTAAACGTGCGTGCATATGATCATGTCATGAATATGCATGTCATGTAACGTACAAAATTCATATAGGAAGTCACATAACATCATAGAAGAACATAACACATAATTTCATGCACATACAGTTATGTGTTGTAGTTGGGACTTCCACTTACTTGTCGTCCAAGCTTACGTAATTTACTGTCCTGAGACGTCTTTACCTCCTGATCCTTAGATAAAATATTATCATATCAGTACCATATCCAAATTAGGTACCTACGTCGAAATAATTTATTCTGACCCTATTAAATTATTAAAACCCTGGGTTTCAACTCATAACCTAAGTTAGGTCAGTATTCAACTAGAGCATATAAGCCTTGGTGGTTTGGTCTTGGAGTTGCCCAATTGCTCCTAGCTATTAACTCATCCGCTTTATATTATGCATGAATAGAGTTTCGCCCGATTTGTTGCAGAATAGGTCAAGGTTCGCCCGATTCCATGTATTTAACTTGCATTGCCCTATTTGTCAAATCGTCGAGTTCCTTATCCCATGAAGTCGCCCGATTGCTTGAGCTTAGGTGATTTCGCCCGATTGGATGTGGCTTGCGTTTCTTATCCCAAGTCGCCCGATTCGTGGTATTAAAGTAGAATCGCCGAGTTCCTTGTCAAATCGCCCGACTCTTTGAGCTAAATGATTTCGTCCTTCATACATGTTTAAGCAGCTTTGCCCAATTGGAGGTAAATCGCCCGATACCTTTTAGCTTTCAAGTCACATTGCCCGATTCATGCTCGAACCCCTTACTTTTGCCGTGTCTCATAGTAGGCATTGAATCGCCCGATTCTTCCTAGCTCTCCAAATTGGCCGATTTGATCACATACTAAACCAAGTTTCGGTCGAAACCCTGAATTCATGGTCTAAATCGCCCGGATGTTCATATAACTTGCTACTTAGACCTTTTCAAGCTGCCTACTTCTTCATAATCTGGATTTCTAATTTGCTAAACTTTTCCAGACATAACACATATATCATTTCAAACAGCTACGTTAGTATAATTTATCCTTAAAACCCTAAATCCATAACTAACATGAAAATCATAAGTCTTCTAAAAAAATCATCCCAAACTAGGAAAAGGGTACACCCTAATTCTCGGCCCTTCCTATCCCTTGATTCTTAAACTTTAAATTGTTAAAATCTAAAGTTTACATATGAAAAAGACGTATATATCATAGTAAGAAAGATATACCTCCTTAGAGCTTGATTCGAACGATATTACGTCAGTTCTTCCTCCCTTCTTTGCTTTCGTTCTTACTATGCTTTTTACTTGGGGTTTCCTCATTCCATCCCTTGTTTTATACCTTTGTTTCGATTAGTTACCAAAAGTAATATTGATGGGACCGTTAGTGACGTTATTTTCCCTCAACACTAAGTAACTAATATTTATCTTCAAGTAGTTGAGCTTTATGTTTAAACCTAGCCCAATTCATATTTAGTTCATTTTAATTATAGCCTTAATTGGATTCTTATTAGTGCTATTGAATTCTAATTTTTTTTTTCTTAGCTAAACTCGGTCCCTACTCATATGAGTATTAATTATTTTTCCTAAGTCCCAACACTACCTGCCAAGTCATATATCATATAGTATATGGTCATTTAAACACATATAATGTCACAAAATATATATCACGCAGTCACGTAAGTCATATAAAATGTATGCATATTTATTGGCCAACTTACTTACGGGACCCGGGTATTACATACGGATAAAATTGTAATAAACTAAAATAGTAAGGGTCAAATTGTAAAAGCACCTGAAAGACCAATTGACAGTTTTTAGACCACATGTGCTCTTTATATAAGGGTATAGATAACATGAGCTAATTACAAAAGGTTGAAAACCTCAACAAAAACCTCCAAAACAGATAAGAATTCATGAATAGAGGAGCAACAACACACACAAAAGCAAACAAAGGAAAAAAAACAAATGTATGCCAAAACATCTTCTGTTATAAAAAAACCGCATAAACAATGATTCTATATGACAAAAACTAGTCGACATGCAAAGAAAATGTTGAACAAAGATGCTTGTCATCGGACCAAAGCACCTCTTTCTCGATTCTACTCGCCCAACACCAACCAGCCCGACTAAGCTTTTGGATAAGATCCCCATCATGCATCAACACTATCCAAGATATTCCAACGAACCTAATGCCCACAAACAAACTGCCAACATCAGCTCTGAAACCCGCCCGAAGACTCACGGAACCCAAAAGAGAAATAACCCCAAAGATGAAAACACCTCCCATGAAGGGAAAGAGCACCCCATGAAGGAGAAAGGCATCCCACGAAAGGGAACTCACATGAGGAGACTATAAAAGAACCGGCAGAAGAGAGCAACACCGTAAGAGACAAAACGGAAGACAGAAAAAACTACCCCTCCTCTCAGCCAATCCTAGTTTGAGTAAAGGAAGGGGGAGGAGAGAGATTTAAGGTGCTATAGTTTTTTGTGAGTTTGGCAGCGATGTAGCGTAACAAATATCATTTTGAGGATTTTGCGTATGTATACATCTCATCTTATCAACATTAGTATTATCTACGATTAACTAATTTCATAATAATACTTACAAATCTCAATACTTCCAAACCTCATTAGTTCAATTAATATTAATATTGAAACGTCCACATTATTATTATTTGTTATTTCATAATACAATTGTTAATGCGGTATCTACACATAAATACCTATTTGAATAAAAATTTACGGATCAGTACCTATGTTAGAAATTTTTAGATAGGTACTCGATTTAATTTGTACCAGTTTCTTCAGTCATGCCGTACCTTCCTGTGTATGTATTGCGTACCATAGCACGTTGATATAGGGTACCTAAATGTGTTTGTAGCGTGTACCTAATGTGTAAATAGGGCGTACCTAAATGTGCTAATACGGCGTACCATTTTCTAAACGTATTACTTACCACCACAATACGTTGATATAGGGTACCCAAATGTGTTGTATGGAGTACCTGCGGCGGATCGGGTACCTATTTGCAAAAAAATTATTCTGTTAGGTACCTACATATAAAAAAATGCTGACAGAGTACTAAATTATAAGTTTTTATATAGAGTGGTATTTATGTGTAAAGACCCGGTTTAATGCAGGAAATTGATACTACAAATTTATGTGTAAAGACCCGGATCAACTCATGAGTTGATATTCGTTGGATATTGATTTACAAATTGTCACATTCCCCTCACATGAGGTGATTCAATTTTTCAAAAACTAATAAAAGATTTATTAATTAAAATGCGAATGAAATGAAGATGTTATGAGATGAGATAACCTTATCATCATCCTCTACAGCCAATCAGAGAAGAGAAGCTCCCCTCCAAAGCCACCCTTCATTTCCCACCTCACATTTCATCTTACGCTCAACTCTTTTAACAATCAAATTCCAACCCATCTCTTATCAGCAACACTCACAGTTAGCAGAAAAAGCTGAAAGCAAGTCCCAACTCAAAAACACAATAATGGCGGCCTCAAGCTGTGCTTTATCCTCCGTGACACTGACGACGCTGGCACAAAACAAGCAGCATTCGATTGCTGGCACGCCTTTGAGGCCATCTTCTTCGTCGGCCGCCGCCTTTTCGAAGAAGAAAGCAGTGGCCGGAAAGTTCCAAGTGAGAGGTTCGATGAAGGAGAAGGTGGTGAGTGGTTTGACCGCAGCTGCTCTGACGGCTTCGATGGTGGTGCCAGAAGCAGGCGAGGCGGCCGTTTCTCCGTCGCTGAAGAACTTCTTGCTGAGCATTGTAGCCGGAGGAGTTGTCCTCGCCGCCATTGCTGGGGCAGTCATTGGTGTAGCCAACTTTGACCCTGTTAAGAGAACTTAATATATAATGATAATGTATTCTCATCTCATCACTGTTGGTTTCTTTTTAGTATATCATACATATTATTTATAGATATGTGGTTTTTTTCTTTGCTCTTGCTTGTTCGTCGGTGTCTTATATCTGTAAGGATAACTTATTTATATGAATATTTTGCATAAGTATGGATCTGTTTTAGTTCAAATGGTTATGGTTCTGAATACCATTAACAAGCCTTAGGTTTTCTCGGGATGGGCGTAACCGTCCTTCGAACTGTTTCGTCGGAGGTTAAAACATCATTGCAGTCCAGGGTTTGGAAAAGCCCAAATTGGTTAAGCCAATACTATGGTCAGTGGTTAACCTAATCCGTGTCCCACCAGTTTGGTTCCGATTTGGTAACGATTTTCCAAACTGAATGTCTTGTCAGTTCACTTGACAAAGATGATTGGAACATGATTAACTTAAAAAGAAAAAGGAAAAAAAGGTGTTAATGTCAAGTTTTTTTTTGTGTGGTTAAGTAAATATATATAGGGGAGAAAGAATTATCTTGTACATTTTCACTTGATGATAACCTCTCTTTTGTCATAGTAGTGGTATCATCCTCACACAACGTAACACTCCGACTAATTTCAATTTGAATCGAAATTGAATCCGATCGTCTGTTAGAGATTTAAGACGGTGGAACCCGAAATTCGGACTGGAAACGCTTTTATTAATCGATACGAACGAAAAACACGGAAAAAAACGCCCTAATAGCTAATCCGAAAGTTAGAAACTCCGACCCTCACAATCCGTATGTCAGAGACACCAGCCCTCACAATCCAATTTTCAAAGACTCCGGCCCTCAAAATCCCAAAATAAACAGATGCCCTTAGTCTACTAAACTAGCCCTACATATAAGGGTTGAACAAATCTTATGCACAAATATATCTCAACCTACTCCTAATAAATCTAAATTAAATCTAATTTAAATTCAAATTTAAACTAAATAATTAATTAAAACTTAATTAAATAATAATAATTATATTATCTTAACATTATTCACCCCTCGAAAAACAGCCTTGTCCTCAAGGCAAACATTTGGGAATTGCTGACGTCGATGATGGTTGTCTTGGAATCAGTGATAACAGGTTGAACACGCGTCCGGCCGTACTCGTCTAATCACTGTCGTCCTCTTCTTCCTCTTCGTCCTCCCCTGCAATAAGCATCCAAAATTCTTTTTTTGAGCACACATATGATCGCGCCCATAGGGTTGCTAAGAACGAAAACAAAGCTCTTTAGCCCTTAAATCTTGAAACTCAGGGTCGGATAAGAGACAGAAGGGTCGAGTATGTGTTGGCTGATGTGATGGTGGTGTTTCTAGCAAATCATGAACTAACCCTTTGAACTAATCCTTTCTCTTCACGATGACATCATATAACCTCATCTGTTATTGCTCCGTTGTCACCAATGATCTATGTTGGCATGTTGTTGCGGCTTGGGAAATTAGGCGATGTCTGAAAACCTAATCGTGCATCTCGGTCATCAAGGTTGGTTGAGCATAGCAAGTGCTTCGAGACTGTCCCGCGAGACGCGATAGCATGCTGCCTAATCATTGCCCTTCCAAGCGAGCAATTTCATTTCCAACCCCCAAGCCATTCGAAAACCTTTATCTACCTGAGTATGGGTTTAAAACCCGAACTTCATTCAGCAAAAGGGGATGCATTCCCATTATAAAAAAATCAAGGTGTTGGTGATGCGGAATTTCCGGTAGATTTGTCACTGTCCCAATAAAATCATGATGGTAATCCGTTATAGGTCCATATTGTCGAACTTCTGAAATCCGTATGACAGAACTGTCGTGGTGTTTCTCGTCAAAGGTTGTAATAATTTGACGTTTTAGGCCATCCTAAGAGAGTGAGGGGCTGGCTTTCAATGTCCAACTAATCCACTTTTGAACAACTCCTTCCATTGCAATCATCGCGCATTGGACAGTTTCTGAAGGTGGTGTTTGCTTTAAAAGAAAATAATTATCCGCACGTGAGATCCAACCCAAAGGGTCCGTGCCGTCAAACGTCGAAAGTTCGACAAAGCGGTTAACCATCGCTCTTAGTGTGTCCCCAAGAACCGGATTTTGCGGAGCAGTGATTGTTTCTGTTCGATCCGCTGTTAAGACAGTGAGGATTTCACTGATTTGTGATGATAAATTGCTAACTGTCGTAGCCAGGGTGTCAACGGTCTTCTCTAACCCCTCGATACGATTGTCCATCTGAGATCGGGTGTGTGGCACAGGGCGGCAGGTCGGACCAATTGTTAGAGATTTAAGACGATGGATCCCAAAATTCGGACTGAAAACGCTTTTATTAATCGATACGAACGACGGACACAAAAATAAAATGACTTAATAGCTAATTCGAGAGTTAGAAACTCCGGCCCTCACAATCCGAGTGTCAGAGACACCGGCCCTCAAAATCCGACAGTCAAAGACTCCAGCCCTCAAAATCCCAAAATAAACCGATGCCCTTCTTCTACTAAACTAGCCCTGTATATAAGGGATGAACAAATCTTAAGCCCAAATATATCACAACTGACTCATAATAAATCTAAACTAAATCTAATTCGAATTCAAATTTAAACTACTAATTATTAAAACTTAATTACATAATAATAATTATATTATCCTAACTGAGACAATTTCGACTTCCAACAAGATGACTTCTCTTAGTCTGTGTGCAAATGCCATTATCGCATGACTTGCAGCTTGAAACACCCACTTGACCACTCGTAGAGACCGTAAAATACTGACTAGTATGTCGGCCACCATAAACGCAAGCTATTTATGGTATAATAGTAGTTCAAGCGCGCGGGCGGGGCACATTGTGAGCATGGCTAGCCCGATGCTCTTTCTCTTAACAAACGCAATGGCTTTATTCACCTTGGCACATTGCCCATGGCTAGCTTCGAGATAATTGTCCTAACGAGTGATTCATCTCTGCCTTGCTCCTGTTGGGATGATACACTCAAGTGCTTGTGCGATTGTAAATTCATCAGAAAAAGGAAACATGAGTTTGTTTGATAAACATGTGAAGATTGCATGCATGCATCTTCGTTAGTTTTCAAGGGTGCAGCAAACACAATTCATTGGCCAGATGTTTTGAGCGCCTTAAAGTTTGGCCAGTTCAACAACAATAGAGCTATCAAAAGAATAGGTTGTTGGGTAACTTTTGGTATATGTTACGATGAAGTTCCATTGGATGCCAATCCAATAGATTAGTTTGTATTGGATTGAGTCACCACTACCATAGAGATAAAGATGAATATATGCATCTTATATATTTTAATAATATTAACAATCACAACGTACTTGGAGGTTTCGTATGTCGTGCCATGCGCCACGACTCTCGCCATTTTCTCGATAGTTAGTGTGTGTCGTGCCACGCGCCATGACTCTAGACGTTTTTTCGCCATAATGTGTCGTGCACTGCTAACTGCTAACTACTATGGATGGTATCATTATGTCAATAGAGCAAATTGCAAGAAGATTTCGTTGATACTGAATAGTTCTTGACATACAAATCATCTCACCATCACCCAACCGAAAGAAAGCAAAACTTAAAAAAAAAAAGAAACTCCGCGCTTTAATAGATAGGCATCATCGAATAAATATTTATATAATCCTCGCACGTAAAAGCATTTACTAACAGATCCAAGAAAGATATAAACTCAGAAGCATAAAGTGCCCAACCATTATTAAGCTTGAAGGTCAACTTCTGTTGGCGATAAAAAGGCAGCAGCAGATGAAGGCCTAACAGATTATTCGTCCTTTGGTTGATGAATGGTGACGAGATCGGGAAGTGGAGTTGTTGGACCCTACTTTCCTTTTGGATCCCAATCGAGCATTATCTTCACCTTAATCCCGAGCACTCCCTGATAGAGAAACAAAATAAAATTGTCATCAAACTTGTGATACGATGATGACGATGACTATGAATTGACTCCAAACCATCAAGTGAATAAAATCAGTAAGAAACGAGACCTGTCTGAGAAGAACGTGTCTGACAGCAGAGTCTACGTATTCTTTCACGGGCTGACCAGAGGAGATCATGTAGCCATCCTTAAACTTCATTGACTTGGCACGCTGGGCTCTTAGTTTCCCACTTACAATCACCTATGATCCATGTAAAATGCATTAGACGTAATGTGGAAGGGTTAAAGTGTATATATGTCATAAGGTGAGGAGATAAAACGGTATTTCATAGATGTACCTCACAACCCTTGGCCGCGCTCTCCATAACATACCTCAGAACACCATAGCAAGCCCTGAATGAGGAGAATAGAGAATTATTATTTGCTGAAAAGTAGCTCAGTAGATTTTACCGAAATGATGATTCAATCAGTTCTTTGACCAACACGAATCATGTAGAATCATTTTTATGTACTTGACTAAATGCCCAATGCAACTACTATCTTCTATTTCCAGTGCGAACAGCAATACTGAAAAGCATATGTTACCTCCTAACGGCAAGACCACCAAGGAGCTTGTATCGAAGAGACTCGGCCTGGGCAATGGCGCAAAGTCCCCTGCTGTTAACCTTCTCCGCATACAATTCAACGCTATTTTCAGGAAATTTGAACCTCTTCTGTACCACAGAGGTCAGCTCACGGATTCTCCTGCCCTTCTCTCCTGTTAAAATTAAATGTCATGGAATTCAGTGAAACTTACAAACTACTAGCTAAGAATACCAAAAGAAATGGCAGATAGCCTATGCAACTTTACAGCTACTAACAAGCAAATGCTGTAAAGGAGAGAAGACTTTCATGATCAAACGAGAAGCAGTTAAATGAAAATTACGGATCAACAACGACAAGGACCTTATTTTCGTAACAAAACTTTCCTGAGATCTACACCGTTAAATTTGCCAGAAAGGGTTACGCATGTAAGGGAATTGTTTATCAACGATATAGCAAGAACTAAGAACACGATCTAAACAAAATTCATAAATCTAAGTGCTCCCCGGCGCACCAATAACTCTCTGATCTGAAAGAGTGAAGAATTGTAGAAGATGTCATCAAAGTCTGAATCTGTAAATTGATAAAACGAATAATCGAACTTGTAAAACAAAAACAATGAATTCAAAAAATCACTAAAACAAAAGAAGGCAAAATCACCGAGGACATTCTGTGTGCGAGTTGCACGGATGATAATCTCCGTCCTCATGGGAGTGACCCTGATCTCCACGCCAGAGTACCCATCCTCTGCAAGCTAACGAGTCAATACTTCGTCCAGCTCCGCAAAGAACACACCATCAGCTACAAACTTTACAACGGAAACGAAAGTTCGATTCAACTACCAAACTAAGAAAGAGAGAGAGTTTAAATTTGGTTAAAGTGATCTAAGAAAAGTGTACCTGTTACCAGCCTAAATAAAAACGCGACGACCAACAGCGTTTCTTCTATCTTTTCTATATATTACATTCTCTGTTATTAGAAACGGGATTATTCAGATTCAGTGTGTGTATGTGCGTGTAGCATATGTGCTGCGTCGTCTTCTTCTATCTTTTCTTCTCTGTAACGATCGAATCCATTGAACGATTATCAGAACTGTTTCTCATTCCAAGTTCTCATATTCGATTTCTATTTTCCTTTTCCCATTTGAGTTGGTATCAATTGCTATCAGAGCGTCGATCCTCGATCTCTGAAAAACTCGAAGATGGCAGAAGGAAGGGAGTACGTGGAATTGCCCAAGCAATTGGATGTGTTTCGTGAGCAGGTGGATGCAGATAACACCTCAATCAGCAAGCAGCTGGTGGACCTGCAAGAGGTGATTGCTGCAATGTTGAGCAAATCGTCTGGTGGAGATGTGTTAGTAGGCCGATACTCTTGCGCTGACTCGATGAACAAGCTCCTGAATCTGAAACAAACGAGTTCAGTTCAGAATTATGTGGATGACTTCGAGGGACTGATGAGCTGTGTTGAGCTTACGGAGAAATACGTGGTAAGATGTTTCTTAGGTGGTTTAAGATCTGAGATTGCAGTGGCTGTGAGAATGTTTCGTCCGAGATCTTTATCGATGGCAGCGAGTCTTGCCAAATTGCAGGAACAAGCTTTGGCCTCGAGGAAAGCACCTGCTGCAACGTGTGTGGTAAGTGATGAGTCTGAATTTGTTGATGATGAGTTTATGGTAAAATCAGATCTAGTTGTGGATGAAAATACACTTGAGCTTGATTCGATGTTGGTTGAGAATAGCTCGGTCTTGACTGATGACTCTTCGTCGGTGTTGGTTGAAGGGGAAAGGAGTGATGTTGAGGCAACAGTGACTAGGGGTGTGCGTTATTCGGTTAACCGAACCGGATAACCGAAAAACCGAAAATTCGGTACAAGACCGAACCGAACCGAAAAATTGGGTTCGGTATTCGGTTATAAAAAAAAAATTTCGGTAATTCGGTTCGGTATAGGTTTTGGATTTTCGGTATTTTGGTATACCGAATTACCGAAATTTTAAAATTAAAATATATTATATTTTATTAATAATAAAAATATAACTATATTTTATTAAATTATATATTAAAAAACGAATTTTCAGTAATATTTAAATTAATATATATAATTTAATATAACTTATTATATAAACCGAAAAAAATTATAATAAATTATATATTAATTAAATATAATTAAATTTTTTTTATTGAAAATTCGGTTAATTCGGTAAAAAACCGAATTAACCGAAAAAATTTCGGTAATAACCGAATACCGAACCGAGAAATTCGGTTCGGTATTCGGTTTTGGAAATGGGGGAACCGAAATTTCGGTTAACCGAAATTTCGGTTCGGTTCGGTTCGGTTTGTACCGAACGAACACCCCTAATAGTGACCGTGGATAATTCGTTGTTGGTCGACAAAATTTCAGCAGGGTTCATTGTTAGGGGACTGCTAACAGATCAACAGATGTACTTCATAGGGGTGAAATTACCTTCCGATGTCTCGATGGTTGAAATGGCGGATGGTTTTGAAGATCTGAAACGAGTTTCTTCGGATAAAAATATGTTGTTCGATCGAGGAAAGAGGCGTATCGAGCAGCTGAGTGTTGGGGAATACCATAGCTTTCCATTCGATCGAGGATGTCGAGGAGTTGTAAAAAGAATAGACGTGTGCTTACCCTTCGACCGAGGACTTGAAGTAATATACTGGGTTTTTGATCGAGGACGTCTTGGTGACGAGCAACTACAAGGTGGAAAGGTCCCTAACCCACCGTGTGGTAGAGGTCGATGTGGTGTTGTCGAAATCCTGCCGCAAGACACAACGTTAGCTCTGAAGCACATGCCCTTCGATCGAGGAAGGTGGGATAGAGCTGCAAAGTGGAAAGGACTTCTCACGTGGCAACGGGGGATCAGCTCGAACATCAATTCCGAATGGGGAAGTAACATTTCTCCTGCAGAAATGATTTCATATATTCACCAACTCTTGAGGTCAAGAGTTGTTTTAAGGATGGGGGATTGTAACCAGCCTAAATAAAAAAGCGACGACCAACAGCGTTTCTTCTATCTTTTCTATATATTACATCCTCTGTTATTAGAAACGGGATTATTCAGATTCAGTGTGTGTATGTGCGTGTAGCATATGTGCTGCGTCGTCTTCTTCTATCTTTTCTTCTCTGTAACGATCGAATCCATTGAACGATTATCAGAACTGTTTCTCATTCCAAGTTCTCATATTCGATTTCTATTTTCCTTTTCCCATTTGAGTTGGTATCAGTACCTTACTCTTTTTGCTCATCTGCGTCGCCATGTTGCGGAAGATAAAAAGTTCTGATCTACGAACTTGTGCGTATTCGGTGAGACAAAGGAGGCCGCGCAGGGAGTATGGCTTGTAAGAATCTATGAAAACTGAAGATGATCATAATGTGAGGACAAGAACCCACTGGGCCTCGCGATTGATTCTGATTGGGCTCATCGAAGAAATAAGGCCCAATTGATTTTATAGATACATAAAATTAGATGTGTCAAAACGGGCCGGCGAGGCGGGCCAACCCGTAGCCCGCCAAAGGCCGCTAATGGCCAGGGCGGGGGCGGGCAAGCTAGCCTACTGGCGGACCTGAAAAATGAAGGCACGTGCAGGCGGGTAGCGGGCTTGGCGGGCCTAGCCCACCAGTTTTAAAAAAATAAAAAGAAGAAAAAATAATTAAAAAAAGAAAAAAGTAATAAAAAATTGGGAAATAAAAAAAATGAAGAATTCAAATTCGAAAATATATCTAATTTAATCAACTTCTTTAATATTAATTTAATTATCTTATTAAAGTATAAATCATTTAGCTCAAAAACATAAAAATCAATATAATTTATAAATCTATTTAATATAATTATATATATTTTTTAATTTTTTGACGGGGCGGCCAAAGCCCACAGCTTGCGCGGGCTTACCTGCCCAAGCCCGCTCCTTGGCGGGCCTAAAAGTTTACAGCCTGCGGGCCACGGGCCAATTTGACAGTTATACGTCTAACTTGAACCTTGATAGATTAAAGACGATTCTATAAAAAATATTTCCTAATAATCTAAAAATTTAAAGAGCGTTCAAAATCGGACTTATGGATTCTCCCATATGCGCGAACGTGAAACCTTTAGATCGATCAAGATGTGAATGCCGAAGAATTGTATACAGCGATCACTAGGGTATTACGGTAGTACTTGCTGTTGTGTTTTGTTGTACTGTACATAGAGACCACACTCATATATATAGATGTCATAATGGACTTGTTCGCAAATAAGCCCATATGATATTTGTGATTGATAAACGTATTTTCTTACGTTTATATGTTTTATAATTGAAGTATTTGCTAGTTAAAATGGAGTCTTCATGATAAATTTTGGTAATTAATTATGAGTTTACAGCATTTCCAACAGTTTTGTGGCAGTTTAGTATGTCTCATAGAATATGGGGGAAATGTTGACCATTAGACCTGAAATTTGGAGGGTAGCTAGAAGACATAATTATCTTAACTCTCACCAAAGGGATTTGCATTTGAGGTCTACATCGTGAGATACTGATTTTTGAACTTCATACCATTTTTCAGTGAAACAACACGGCCATGTTCAAAGCCGTGCAAGATCGCAGAAGCTCAAATAATGTTCAAAATACACACGGCCGGGTTTACAAAGAGCTCATGCCGTGTTCCGTGGCAGCAATCAAATAATTCAGCCAAAACCATCATCATGACCGTGCTCCTTCACATTCAAGCCTTGCGTGCATGATTGCCAAGATTTGCGATAATTTTGGAATTCCTAACAGATGAGGGGGTAAATGTTTTCCAATGGAGCTGAAATTTTAACCAAAGATAGAAGACTTGTTGATCTTAATTCTGACCGGAGGGATGTGAATTTGGAGGTCTAGATTGTGAGATATTAACTTTAGAAGCTACTGCTAATTTACTGCGCGTCAACACGGCCGTGTTCCAAGCCGTGTTGAAGATCCGAAGGCTTGGATTTGAGCCCTAAAATCAACACGGTCGTGTTTGAAGCTGTGTTACTTGGCAGAGAGCAAGATTGTAGCAGAAAAGCAATTCACACGACCGTGTTCGAAGCCGTGTTAGAGATCAAAAACAATAAAAACGACTCCTACCTAACTTGTCTCTTCTTCGTCGAAACATTACCCATTATTCCAAGGCATACTTTAGACCTAATTTTCGACATTGAAACACCCCATTTCATGTGAACTCAATAAAGAAGTCTAAAGAGGATGGATTTGGGGTACAAAGCTAGCTTTTCTCAATGTGAAAGAGTTAAAGCAAGGAGGCTCAAGGAAGACTTGCATGCACATGATTTCGAGCTCCCCTTGCTATAAATAGAGGAAGGAACCATTGGGAGAGAACACACACTTAGAGAAGAGAAAGAAAGGCTAGAGAGCAAGCTAGACTCATTCACTTAGCTTGCATGCTAGGTGTTCGATAAACGCCTCAACGAAGAACAAGGGAACCGAAGCCAAAAATTAGGGAAGATCTATATTTTTTTATGTTTATTATGTTCTTAGTTGACGAAATGTTAGCTAATTTCTTGTGTATTTGAGATGAGATGAACCCTGCCAATATCGATCGTATGTTTTAAGTATATTCGATGTTATGCTATTGTTAAGACTCGATTATGAATTTATATGATTTCGATTATTTCTATGTGATTGAAATTCTTATTTATCTTAATCATGTCTATGTGCGTAAGATAGACTAATTGGGAAATCATACGCTGCGCTCGAGAGAGGGGTGAACGATTAGAACACTCGTAAAAGAGCGGAATAAATTCATCAATAGAGATATGTTGAGCTACCCCGCCGGATTAGAGTCAATCTAATAGGGGGTTAATAGTGATTTAATGCGGTCTTCGATTAAGTAGCTAGGGAAGCTTGCCCGGCTATTTAAGACTTAGATTAGTTGCCTACGAGCTTCATGTTCTAAAACGCAGATTCGTCAGTCATATGAACTCGTACACATGTGTTAGTAATCCTCACAGTCTAACGTTTTCAGCAGATTGATCGAGCTAGGGGTAGTCGAAGTCTCAAATACGCTTCGCTCTCTTATCGTCTCTCATCATTTTTATCAGTTTTTTTTATTTATATTTTCAGTTTTATAACAATCAAAACCTTTTCACTAGGATATTTAAATTCGTTTTTTTTCTGATTATACAGTTCCCTTGGGATTCGATACTCGTACACTCGCAATTTATATATTACCTCGATAGGTATACTTGCCTGTTGAGCATATGATAGTTCGTCGATATTCATTTTATTTTTACTACTCGATCCGCTCGATCGGTGATTAAGTTCCCATAAATTCTACACAACTATTTAATTGTGATAGACTCCTCTCAGTATAATTGAATCTCGAAATTGAATCCATTAACTTGATTATAAAATTTCGTATATGGGACCACAACAACAATACATGTACATCTACATGTCCTAACCTTATTAATGCTTTAAATACAATGTCAAATAGTTCCAACCTAAGTTGTAACCCTTGAACTGGTTTCATCATGTAACAGATGCTTCTTAAATTATATGATTTGAAATTGGAGATTTGAATTCGAAAAAGAAGTATTTTTATTGGAATAATTTCAACTACAACTACAACATGACAATATTCGACTTGAGTATAATCGAATAATCGATTTGAATAATGCAATATATAGTTGAAGATTTTAATGTATCCCACTACATAGCAGTTCAATATGTCCATCGAGGGCTTGCCTAGAGTGGCTTACCTCCCACTCTGGTTTACAAGCTATTACGGTGAAGGTGGGTTTACCCATCTCTGTCCCGGCATTACCAAGAGAAAAGAAATATATTGAAGGTTGCGTTTAGTGCATAGACCCTATTTTTATATCCTTATCGTGCTTTTGCTATGACACACGTCTATATAGGTGGAACAAATTGGGTTGGACAAAACCTCTCAAAGTAATTAAACCTAGGGATGTCAACGGGCTAGTGGGGGTGGGGATTAGATCCCCATCCCTCCCTGTCACGCGTCGAAGGGAAATCCCGATCCCCGTCCCCCTCCCAACCAAACGGGGACAAAATAGTCCTCGTCGGGTCCCACCCCAGCGATTTTTTTTCAAAAAAAATTATATGTATAGTATAAATAAATTGGAAACATTATATTTTAATCATATTTATATTATAATAATACACTTTGGGTACAAAAGTATTATTGAAATATTATTATATACTATATTAATATAAATTTTGTATAATATTATTTAATATTAATTTTAGGTATAAAAATTATTTAAATATTATTAATCGGAGACTATAGTCCTTGTCCCCACCACCAGGGATTAAAATTCAAGGATTCCCCGCTACGTTCAGGCGGATCCAATTGATGGGGTTCCATCCAAAAACCAATTTGTTATAGATGGAATAGCCCATCAACTTATATGCTAGTCAATCTCTCTTAGATTAATCGATGTGGGATACATGTGGGCCTAACCATTCGGCCTAGGTTTCTATTTCTTGACAATATTCTAAACTTAAAAAAATCAGTTTTCGTTGTTTTTTTTTCTACCAATTATATTGTGGCAGCCCCAACTTCCATAATCCTAATTTCTACGTTTAGTTAAATCCATTTCAATAAGAGTACCATGACAACATCTACCCCACTATTCTCCATCATGGCAACCTTCTAACCAAAATGCAATAGTTTTATCTATGTTTTTTTTGGTAATGTTGTTAAGGATGCACAATTAGAAAAAAACAAATATTATACACTAAAATGGATGCTGAAGTGACCTTGGGCACAATTAATGCAAAAGAAGAAAAATCAAACAATGGGACCTTACGATCTACTAAAGGATTTTGGAAATTTGATTTTTGATGCGCATGATCTTTCTTTACTGCTTGTGATCATCTTTGCTGCACACGAGAAGAAAATGGCCATCACCGTTTGTCTCATTCGGCATAACCATATATAAAAAAAAACAGCAAGGGATCGAAGCTAAACACCTCCACAACACAGATCTTCAGTGTCCACCGATTATTTTCTCAGTCGATGGATAGATTCGAAGTAGAAATAAATGTCTGTCTATTTTTGCTCACTATCGTTGTAGCTGCTTTTCTACACTTCATCCTTACGAGGTGTACCCGCGTGTAATATCTCCACATAATAAAGAACGTCTACCCACCGGCCCGTGGACGTAGGTCATTCTGACCGAACTACGTAATCTCGCCTTCACTGTCCAATTTTATTTTTCATCTCTTTTATTTATCATCGTAATTTTTGGGCAAATATATTATCGCTGTTACAAAATATCCTAACAAATTGGTATCAGAGCCAGCCCGATTTATTTTAGCCACCATGACGATAACAAAAATATCAATTGAAAAGTTCGACAGAAACCTCAACTTTGCAATGTGGAGTCTCAAGATAGAGGTCATACTCATTCAAGACGGTTGCGAGGTGGCGCTTGAAGGCACAAACAAGAAACCAACCGAAATGAAAGACGATCTATTTAATGAATTGGACATGATAGCAAGATCGGCTGTTATATTAAATCTCTCTTACGAGGTTTTACAAGAAGTTGTCACGGAGACAACAGCCATGGTATGTGGTATGCGCTAAAAGCTATCTACATGAAAAAGACTAAGGAAAATTCTATACTCTCGCATCTCGATAAATTCGATCCGATCATTATTGATTTGGTGAATGTGGAAGTCAAAGTGACTGATGAAGGCCATAATAATTGTGTTCCCTTCCCTCGTCTTTAAAACATTTCGTGACACGATTATATAGGAAAAAGATAAAGTATCATATGCTAGTGTCAAATCTGCATTACAATCAAAAGAACAGATAGACATGGATATAACGGGAGAAACAAGTGGTAGCCAGACAAAAGGCCTGTTTGCACGGGGAAGAGCATAATATAAAGACGCTGAAAGTAGCAGATCTAAAGGAATGTCAAAATCCAGGTACGGAAATAAATTGTAATTTTTGCAAGAAAAAGGTCACATCAAAGCCTATTGTTATAAATTAAAAAATAAGGAGAAAAATAATCAGTAATATAATAAACCCGACGAAGCTAGTGTAGCTGCAGATACAACGATGGAACTATTTTTGTAACAACTGCAAATATTGTTAGGTCTGATAATAAGTGGCTTTTAGATTTTGTTGTTCTTACCACATAAGTCGGAGCGAGATTGTTTTTCCACATATGAAATATTCGATGGTAGATATGCCTTAATGAGAAATGATGCTCCGTGTAAGTTGTTGGTAATTGTACAGTTCAGACCAAGAAGTTCGACGGAATCATCCGAACGCTCGCAGAAGTCAGACATGTTCCAGATATGAAGAGAAATCTTATCTCTTTAGGCACACTTGAATATCAAGGATGCATGTTCTCAAGTGAATGTGGAGTTTTGAAAATTGTCAGAGCTGCTCTTGTCGTGATGAAAGCTTGCAGGTCTGAAAATTGATATATTTTGCAGTGCTGAGTTTCGACATCCCCGGAGGTTGATACCATGATATTATGGCACATGCGAGTTGGACACATGATAGAAAAATGCTTGACGATATTAAGCAAGTGGGGCCTACTTTGCAGTCAAAGTACTGGTAAGATGGACTTTTGCGAACACTGTATTTTTGGGAAGCAGAAACGAGTCATCTTCAATTCGCCAGTTGTGCACAAGAGGAAAGGTACTTTGGACTATATTCGTTCTGATGTATCCTTCTTGTGTTCCATCCAAATGTGGTGCAAGATATATCTTTACTTTCATTGATTATTTTTCAAGGAAAGTCTGGCTCTAGTTTCTTAAACAGAAGAGTGATGTTTTCCTAACGTTTAACAATGGAACTTTTGATTGAGAAAAAGACATGAAAACAAATCAAGTGGTTGCGGACAGATAATGGCTTAGAATTTTGCGGAAGTGAGTTCAATGAATTTGCAAAAATAAAGGAATTGCTCGACATCACACTGTTCGAATAACGCCTCAACAAAATACTATTGCCTAGCGCATGAAAAAGACGCTTTTAGAGAGAGCTCGATGTATGATCTCCAACTCTGGGTTGACAAATGATTTTTGTGTTGAAGCTATCGCCGCAACATGTTATATTGTCAACTGCTCACCATGTTCACCAATTAATTTCAGGACTCCTGAGGAAGTATGGTCAGATACTCATGTTGATTATTCTCATCTAAGAATATTTGGGTGCCCGGCTTATATGCACGTAAACAAGAGAAAGTTAGAGCCTAGAGCTAGAAAAATGTCTTTTTTTTCCGGTTACGATTCAATGTTGAAAGGATATAGACTATATAATCCTGATACCAAGTCACTCAAATTATAATTAGCAGAGATGTTACATTTGACGAGTCTTCTAAGTTGCATCCTTCAATAGAGTCTAATTCAAATCAAAAAAAGAAAGATAGCGTACGGCAAGCGGAGCTCAAGATCAACTAAGATTTTCAGATGACCTTGCGACGAGTTCAACCGATCAAGATTAGCAAGAACCTGATTAGTTCAACAGATCAAGATTAGCAAGAACCTGATTAAAATCCTGTTGAAGATAAAAGCAACGAGCATGAATTTTCTATAGCCAGAGATAGACCGAGACGGGAGATTCGACTACAACAGCGATACGTGAATTTAATTTCGTACGCTTATTAGTGGCACAATAAACAGGTGGAGGCGGCGAATCATCTACCTATTCGGAGGAATAAACGATATAAATTCTGATAGATGACTGGTAGCAATGAATGAAGAAATGGAGTCTAATGGAACGTGGATTCTTTGTACCGGGGCAAAAGAAAAAAAAATAGTCGGATGTAAGTGGGTCTTCAATAAGAAAAAAGGCTGGTTCCGACGATGCAAGGTAGAAGGCACGCTTAGTCGCGAAAGGCTGTAGTCAGGTACAATGTGTTGATTTTATTGATGTATTCTCACCTGTCGTTAGACATAGCTGTATTCGTGTATTACTTGCATTCGTTGCCATGTATGATTTGGAGTTAGAACAGCTTGACGTCAAGACGGCATTCTTACATAGCGAGTTAGATAACAGATTTACATGAAGCAATCTGAAGGCTTCATAGTTGAAGAAAAAGAAGACCAAGTTTGTTTATTGAAGAAATTGTTATACGGATTAAAACAGTCTCCATGTTATACGGATTAAACAGTCTCCAAGACAGTGGTATAAACGTTTTGATTCTTTCATGTTGGGTCATGGTTTCTCCAGGAGCAAGTATGATAGTTGTACTTACTTCCGAAAGTTAAATGACAGTTTGTTCATTTATCTAGTTTTATATGTTGATGACATGCTCATTGTAGCTAAGAATCTTGCAGAAATTCACTAGTTGAAGGCCTTATGAAAAGGTGAATTTGAGCTGAAGGATATGGGAGCAGCTAAGAAGATTCTTGATATGGAGATTACACGTGATAGAGGAGCTGGTAAGTTACACCTGACCCATGAAAGTTACTTCAAGAAGGTTTTGAAGAGATTTGGCATGAACGATGTCAAACCAGTCAGCACTCCTCTTGCTAGCCATTTTAGGCTATGCGCTGCTCAGTCACCATCATCAGATGAGGAAGAAGAGTATATGGCAAGAGTTCCATATTCTAGTGCAGTCGGCAGTATTGTGTATGCAATGGTGTGTACACGTCCTGATATTTCACATGCTGTTAGTGTTGTTCGCAGGTATATGGCTACTCCAAGGAAAGCAGTGAAGTGGATTCTCAGATATTTAAAGGTTACAATAACCACTTGTTTGGATTTTGGCGGAAACAGTGATACTCTCGTTGGCTTCGTTGATTCAGACTACGTAGTTGATCTCGATAAACGACGATCTCTTACTGATTATGTATTTTCTGTTGGAGGTTGTGCAGTTAGCTGGAAAGATACTTTATAGCACGTAGTTGCGTTATCTACAACTGAAGCAGAATACATGGCCATCTCTGACGGGATCAAAGAAGCATAATGGTTGAAAGTGTTATTCAGCGAATTAACTCAAAATCATGGAGTTATTACTAGTTATTGTGATAGTGAAAGGGCGATTCATTTGACTAATGATCAGATGTATCACGAAAGGTCTAAGCATTTTGATGCTAAATATCACTTTATTTGTGATCTCAATGCAGATAAGAAGGTGTTTATCAAGAAGATTTACCCGAAGGACAATCATACGGACATGTTTACGGAAGCTCTTCTAATTACTAAGTTCAAGCATTGGTTAGACTTGATTGGTGTTTCAGAAAGGGTGAATTAGCCCTGTCAGGGCTAAGTTCGGGGGGAGATAAATGTGTTACTAATCAATGTGGAGTTATTTATGGAACCAAAAGGTCAAGTTGGAGATTTATTGAAGTGACCTTTGGGCACAATTAATACAAAAGAAGAAAATCAAACAAAGGGACCTTACGATTTTTTGGAAATCTCATTGTTGATGCGTATGATCTTTCTTTACTATGCGTGTTCATCTCTGCTGCACGAGAAGATAATGGCCATCATCACTTGTCTCATTCAGCATAACCCATCTATATATAGACAGCAAGGGATCGAAGCTAAAACACCACCACAACATAGATCTTCAGTGTCCACCGATTATTTCTCAGTCGATGGATATATTCGAAGTCGAAATAACTGGCTGTCTATTTTTATTCACTGTCGTTGTAGCTGCTTTTTCCACACTTCATCCATACGGGGTGTACATGCGTGTAATATCTCCACATAATAAAGAAGTTCTACTCTCCGACCCGTGGACGTAGGTCATTTTGACCGAACCACGTAAATCTCGCGTTCACTGTCCAGTTTTATTTTTTCGTGTCTTTTATTTATTATCGTCATTTTTCGAACAAATATATTATCGGGTATTCAAAATATCCTAACAATGGACATTTTAGAATTTCCCGCAGTTTTTGTCTCTCATATCTTCAAATACGGACATTCTTTGGCTATCTTTAGCCATGAATATTGTTTCTGGGACCTCTTTGAATTGCATCGCACGTGGTCACAATGTATGTGTTCGTGAAAACGAAAGTATAAGGATCATGGCAAACTTCTTTTCTTCATTCACAGTTGATATTAGCAGAGCATATAGCATAGCAGGTCAATTATCAGTAAAGTATCCTAAGTTTATACACAACAGCTCAATCTCATCATCGGCAAATCCCGAACGCGCCGCATCGACGACCTAAAAATAATATTTCGAAGCCATCAACAAAATTCTTCCTTTCTATCATCAACTGAAAAAAAAAATAAATGATGAATATATATGTGTGTGCTATTTATATACTACCTCAAAGCCCATCTCGTGGTACAGAGCTTGGGCAGGCTCGTTATCTCGATGAACATGAACAAACACCTTTTCCGCACCTGTTATTACATTTTTTTTCTTATATGTTTTTCTCGTAATAACGAGAAGTAAGAAAACAAATATTATGGCGATTCCATGCTCTTACGTACCATTGGCCTTAGCAGAGAGAATAGCGTGTCGAAGCATTCCTCTAGCAACGCCACGTCGACGAGCTGATTTGGCGACGCATAAGTTAAAAATATAACCGTATCTGATGGAAGGTTCTCTCTCGACGAAGTAAAAGAGTGGCCGAGTTTTCACTCTATCCTAAAGAGAGGAAAAAAATCAGACAATGTACCTACATAGGTGTGTGCTCTTGTTATATTACATGGTGTTAGAGTGAAGACGGTGGTAGACTAAAATATATAATTTTTATTGATTAAGAAAGGGGAGAAACGACGACAAAGATGTAATATACTAATAACTAAATCCGAGAGTTCAAGAACCAAGAACTCCGGCCCTCAATCCGATAGTCAAAGACTACGGCCCTCAAATATCCTAAATCAAGACGAGAAAGTGATATTAGAGACCCCTCTCCTTTTATAGGAGAAAACCTCCCTAAAATATCTCTCTACTACTTCGTCAAACCCCTAATAATTCTCCCTACTATTACCTTAGTCAAATCCCTAATAACTCTGTCTACTAATTCAAATTCAAACTACTAATTAATTAAAACTAATAATAATTATAATTAATATAATATCCTAACATTATCCACCCCTTGAAAAATCGCCTTGTCCTCAAGGCGGAAATTTGGGAATTGCTGGCGTCGATGATGGTTGTCTTGGAATCAGCGATAGTAGGTTGAACTCGCATCCGGCCGTACTCGTCTTATCACTCTCCGTTTCTTCCTCTTCATCCTTCCCTGCAATAAGCATTCGAAATTCTTTATTCGAGCACACATGACCACGCCCGTAGGGTTGCCGACAGTGGAAACAAAGCCCTTTAGCCTTTAAATCTTGAAACTCGCGATCTAAGCGACGCAATGGTCGAGTATGTGTTGTCTGATGTGATGGTTGCGTTCGGTCCATCTGCGGATCATAACGAACTAGTCCTTTCTCTTCACAATGACCTTCCGTAACCTCATCCTTTCTTGCTCCATTAACACCAATGATCGATGTTGTCGCGCTAGTGCGACTTGGAAAATTCGACGATGTCTGAAAACCTGATCGATCGTGGACATGGTTATGTTCGTCAGAACGAGAGACCATCCGTGCGTAATCGCCATCCCGAGATGCCAGAAGCTTCCATTCCACGCCTCGTGCTAGTTGGAACGCATGATTCACCGAGTAAGGTTGGAGAGGAGTTAGTTCCGCCGAAAGTGTGGGGTGCATGCCTAGGATGAAAAAATCAAGGTGCATATGTCGAGGGATTTCAGATAAGGAGGTGACCATGCGGATAAAGTCATGAAAATACTCCTTAATGTAGCCGGTCTGACGAACACTTGACAGACGAGCGACGGAGCTGCCCAAACATCGATCGTCAAAAACGTTGATGATTTGTTGTTTCAACGTGTCCCACGTGATTGCCGGTTGGTTTTCCAGTAGCCAACGAATCCATGGTTGTGCTACGCCTTCCATGCAAACCATCGCGCATGCTACGCGTTGAGATAACGGAGTTGAATTGAGGACGAAGTATTGCTCGGCTCGTGAGATCCATCCGAACGGGTCAGAACCGTCAAACATGGGCAGATCGACACGACGTTGTAGATTATTGGGTAGCATATCGGGGCTGATTTCAGTAGGACCGGTCGGGGTGTTGAGGGGCTGCGTTGGGAGGTCACCAAGGCGGTCAGTGTTTCAAGTTGTTTCGAGATGCGCTCGAAATTTGAGCGAAATTCCTCCACTGTCTTCTCTAACGCTTTCACACGAGTTTCCATCTGAGAACGAGTATTGGTCATCAAGCGGCAGGTCGGACCAATTTGTTAGAGTGAAAACGGTGGTAGACTAAAATATATAATTTTTATTGATTAAGAAAGGGGAGAAACGACGACAAAGACGTAATATACTAATAACTAAATCCGAGAGTTCAAGAACCAAGAACTCCGGCCCTCAATCCTATAGTCAAAGACTACGGCCCTCAAATATCCTAAACCAAGACGAGAAAGTGATATTAGAAACCCCTCTCCTTTTATAGAGAAAACCTCCCTAAAATATCTCTCTGCTACTTCGTCAAACCCCTAATAATTCTCCCTATTATTACCTTAGTCAAATCCCTAATAACTCTCTCTACTAATTCAAATTCAAACTACTAATTAATTAAAACTAATAATAATTATAATAAATATAATATCCTAACACATGGTGATGATGATATTTATACAATAATACCCCTGGAAATGTTTGTCCCTGGGACAAATATCCGATGCTCAAGTCCAAGGTTCCTACGACATTCTCGAACACGGTCGTCGTCGCCTTTGTGCCTATTCGGTCCTTGTTTACCTATATAAGATCTCCACTTTGCATAACTAAGTTACCGATTTAAGTAAAGTAGAAAAAAGATAAGAAAATACGTAAAAAGTTACCGCGACTATGCATCTGCATAAATCACCTCCGATTTGGGCGTTGTATCTCCTCTTCATCGCATTGAATTCCTGCAATGAAGGACTGAAATTGTTATGATATGTTCTCTCGAGCATGGCAAAAAATGCGCGTCTTTGCTTTTTTTTAACCTGCTCTGCAAATCTTCGCATGTGGCTATCGAAGTATCTGCCATTGTTAGGTAAACACAAAGCTTAATCAAATTTAGTGAAAATAAAATGATCGAAGGTCGATATTTTGTTCTCGGTTTATTCAGTTAGATGAAATAGAGGAAAAACGTGCTACCGTTCGTCTTCTCGACCTTCGAAATGAGTCTCTGCCCTTAGCCACGCAGCGGTCTACCAGAAAAGAAAAATGATAATAATAAAATAAAAGGAAGAGACAGACAGTGTTCATATGCTGATGATCTAATTTAGTCATCTGCAAGAAGTTGAACTCACCCAATACTCTTCATCGAACCGAGCCTCACGCACCACAATATGTCTGAATTCGTCGAATTGAATACGATCCTTCCTTTGCAGCCCAAGCTTATTATTATGCATCTCTTGAACGAAAGGTCGACTTCGAAGTTCCCTCTCCTTATCTTTTCTTGCTGGGACAGAGTGAGAAGTTGCCCTAACAGTGTGTTGTAATAAGGAATCACATCAAGCAATCATTGAACTCTGATCTTACTGCAAACTCAAAGTAAGATACTAACTAACGTAGGAATGGGAATCACTCAATTTTTTCAAGGCAAGGAAGGACATTGACACAAAAGAGTTGGAGATATTCTCTACATTGTTGTCGGCGGAGATGTTGAAACTCTGACGCTGTTGAAATCAGCTCTCACGTTCTCATAGCTGCTCCATCTCGGTGACAATGAGAAACCTGATACTCTTTGCAAAACCATTTTCTCTTTCTTTCTGCTTTTTCTTTTTTCTTTTTTATGATTGCCTAGATGCTTTGCTGCTAGAGTTATTGATGTCTCACTTGTTGAGCTTTGTTTTCTTGAAAGTTCGAAAAACTTGATATTTCGACGGAATCAATTGCTGGCATGTTGTTGTCCTGAAACAAAAGCAAATTAATCTACTGGTTCGAGTGTTGCCAGGTAATGATTGTTCCTCGTCTTCAAAATCGTTGAATTTGTGGGCGTGAATGTGTGTGTACAAATACTAAAACAAATAAAACAAAAAAAGCGGGCCCCACCTGAAATTTTTGGGTAATATCAATTGTGTAAATTTTGCAAGGCGAAAGTCGAGGGCCGAGCATAGCGCCGGCGGAGCCGAAGCGGTTTCTAAGCAGAATTGGACGGTATACTCGTTTTTTTAGGGGCATTTTCATTTCAGGCCCACCATAAGTATCATTTATGATTCAGGCCATCTTGACAAAAAATTTAGTTTTAAGTACCCATTTTCTGAAGTACCACTTCATTGCTCTGACATACCAGTATGTTGAAAATTTGTAACACAAAACCATAATCCGGTACGAGTTTATGATCATTTGATACTAGTTCATTTTCTGCGGTACCACTTCATTGCTCAGACATACCAGTATGTTAAAAATTTATAACACAAAACGATCATTCTATACCAGTTTATATATCTTTTATACCACTTTTTTACACCACACAAAATGGGTCCTTTAACCTAAAAAATTCTTAAACGGGGCCTGAATTCGAAATCAAACCCTTGATAGGGCCCGATTTTGAATTGACCCTTTTTTATATCTTATATTACCGAAGAAAATGTAGGTGACCTCATATGCTGCCACGTGTCTCATAATAATTAATTATAATTGATTACAAAAATAATAAAAACATGAAAAACTATCCACTATCGCACTATCCACTATACATAGTTATTTATTAATATAAAATAATTATAGATAGTTAACCCGTGCAATTCACATGTAATAAACTAGTACTAGTATATTGGCACACCCGATACGTGTGCTTGACTATATAATATTATAATATCAATTTATATTTTAAATTTTAATAGGTGTAATTATAATATTGGATTTAATTTTATATTATTTTTAAGAATTAAAAAATGATTTACAACGAAATTGGTCATTATACCAACTGATTTTGCTATTATACCAGAAATTATAAAAATTGTACCATCTCTTGCGTGATAATAAATAAAGTTTATTATAAGTTTATAACAAAAAATTAGGCGTTATACCAACAGATTTTGCTATTATACTAGAAATTGAGGAAATTATACCATCTATTTTCGTTATTATACCAGTAAATAATATTATTCTAACTTTATACAGCGAAATTGGATTATACCAACTGTTTTGATTATTATACCAACTGTTGTCGCAGTTATACCAGAATTTAAGCTGTATACCAACCGTTATCGTTATTATACCAACATTGGTATAGTGTTCAATTTTGTTGGTATAATAACGCTAACAGTTGGTATAAATGATAATAATTGGTATAACAATCAAAACAGTTGGTGCAATGCCCAGTTTTGATTTGAAAGGGTAATTTCATAAATTCACTGTTTGGGAGTATTAAACACACAATTTTTCGCAGATGAGTACTTAATAGGAAGAAATTTTCGTAGGGGTACTGAACATGAAGTTTAAAACTCAAGTGGGACTGGACTGATAAGGAATTTGCCCAAAATTAAAATGAAGCAGTATGAAGACAAACTACAAGAATTAATTCCAAAACTTCAAATCATTTACTGTTCATTTATTTCAGGAAACTAAGATTTAATGCAAGTTCAGACCGAATGATGTTGTACATTATACGGTGTAAATTGAATCTTCTAGTTCCCTTGCGAGAATGGGAGACGTGGGGGATATTGCCAAACTCGCACATACTTTTTCATTGATACCGATATTTCACAAGTTAAATTGAAATTTCTAGTGGAAACTTCTAGTAACAAATCGTTTACTAGTTGTCAAACTCACCCACACATACAAACATTTCATAAGTGAACGTAAAGTATCTCACGCTCTTTAAGTTATCAAACAAACTAAGAAGCTAAATTGGTTCAAACCGAACAATTTATTGTCCATATGCGGAATTCGGTGCGGAAAGGAAAGAAAATGCATTATGGTACGACACGTGGCGTAATGTATAACGATCCGATGCGTATCTTTTATTTCCTTTTCTTTTCCGCGTTGGATTCCGCATACCAAACGGACCCTAAGTGTTTTTTCGCATCTCCTTTAAACACTGCGCACGCATATATATTATATTTCATAAAATGAGACTTATTTTTTAAGGGGAGAAAGATAAATATGTAGTCCAGTTGATTGGAGTTGTAAACGGCTTGAGGAAGATATTTGTTGAAAGTTAAGGGAGAAGATAAATAATCTGACTAAGGTTGATTAGAGGTTTGAGTAAGGTCCTGAAATCGTGTTTTCGTACCGGACCAGAAAATTTAGTGGTTTAACGTGAATAAACCATGACAAAACCGGAATAAAACCGAACTATTTAAAACTAAAAAATATATCAAAATTAGTACAATTGTTTTTATTTTGTGGTAGAGAATATTGAATCATACATAGCTGGAATATGGCTATTTTACACCTTTTTTATCTAATAAACGATTAAAAATACTACAAGAATTTGGGCTGATTTTAACATCAAAACTAAAAAATAAATTGTTCCCTTTTTCCTTTTCATATTATTTTAATTAAATATCGGACTGGACCGGACCGAGCCCAAACGGGATTTTGGGCCAATCCGCAACCGGCCAGTCCGGTCAGATCTTCAAAACCCTGGGTTTGAGTTGAGCTCGAGTCTAATTAAAATTATATATTAAATTTTGGGTCTGTCTCAGAATATCAATCTCCAATTAAAAAACGCAGTACAAACTCAAACTCATTCTCAAACAAAAAATGCAGTAATTCTTTCCAACCGTTAAATCAAATTTCAAACTCAAAAGAATATTCCTGAAATATTCTCTCCACACCAACGTTTACAAATTTTCAATACTACTTGCATGTTTTTATACTTTACAAATTAGACAACAATATTATTTTAAATTTGAGAAAATATTTAGTAAACTTATAATTCGTACATTTGTTTTTTTCCATTGTTGTCATGTTTTTTATTTTGAGAACTTGTATTTATCATAATTTTTTGTTCAACAGGCATGGTTTTTATAGTTGTATTATTGTTGCAACTCAGTATTATATAAAATTAATAATAATAGTAATACGGGGTCTTTATACATAAATACCCATTTATCTAAAAAATTCGCAAATCAGACCCCTGTCAGATTTTTTTATATGCAGGTACCTGTCAGAATAAATTTTTGCAGATTGGTACCCGTTCCGCCGCAAGTACGTCATAGAACACATTTAGGTACCATATGAAAACATATTGTGGAGTGAGAATATGGTACATCATACAACACACATTAAGGTACCATATAAACCGTATATACCATATGTGGGTACCATATATACACGTGACATGGTGCTTAATACACATAAGAAAGGTACGTCAAGGCTAGAAAAATGGTACACACAATCGAACGCATACTTATATGAAAATTTTTCTGACAGGGGAGTCTGACTTGCAAAATTTTTATGTAAATAGGTACTTTTCTGTAGATACACCTAGTAATAATAATAATTTGTCTTTTGAGGATAATTAAACAAATTGATATAAAAAAATATGACACAAATACCAATATAAGAACAATTTGAGCCAAAAATATGATTTAAATAAACATTTGAGATGTTATGGAAACACATATTAGGAGAGAGAAAAGAACAACAAACTCATTTTGTGCTTCATTTTGTAGTAATTAGAGAAGAATTTGAGTATGAGATTAAATTTGAGTATTGGATATGGTAGAAGTTATTCATATTAGAGAGATATGCGATAATTTGGGCAGGTGATTATGTCCGAAAATAGGTTATATTATAGCGATTCATTAGTTGAATTTCTCTAGAACATCATATTTTTTTCCAATAACTTTTAATTACATTCAATTTTGATTTGGAAGACCAACTTACAAACATTTAATTCGAGTTCAAACTAGACAAAAGAAAAATTTCAAAAAACGTACTGATTTTTATTTAAGTGAAAGAAATAGAGAAATTTTTTATGAGTAACATTCCTGAGCGCCTCTGACGTGGCCCGGCTGAAACGACGTGTCCCATATTATATATCTCAGTAACTGTCCCACTACATCTTGACCATTAAAATGGGAGACATTAAAAATACCGGCCACGATTAAGCCACATTGTAAAATATATTTAATGCATATTAAAGGAAGTATAATATGACGTGCCAGCGAAAACGAGATGAAAGCTTAGAACAAAATTTCCTTTATGGGAACAAATCAATACACCGCGTAACAGTTTCTTTGACCTTTTCATATTTTTGTTTTCTTGACTATTCAATATCCCTCCAAGATTCATCTGCTCAAATTCATCTATATTCTAACCAGATAAAGATTACGGTTTAGATTCTTCACAGCCAGTCGTCTAACATGAATATGGTATAACTTGGCATTCACTATTTAAAATTTCTTCACTCAATTATATTTATATTATTGGGGTTTTGTTTTAATTTTTAATCATACTTTCGAACAGATAGAAGAATCCGTTTCTCCACGCCGAAGACTTGATTTTGAGAAAGAAGGCGACTATCTAGAATTGAACGATTGCGCACAGTCAACTGAGCAATGTTCAATCCCACCGGAAAAAAACATTCCAACTATGGGTATGGATTTTGAAAGCGAAGAGGGAAGCCTAAATTTATACAACAATTATGCACGGATGGTAGGATTATGACCGAATCTTTTGCTGCTCTACTGAGGGTCACAAAGGAAAAAACAGCGGGATGCAAATGTCAAATCTCAGTCGTCCTGAAACCAGAAGTGGTTACGTAGCACACATGAATATAAGTGCTCGTAAATCTGGTAAAATTGACGGTAATCTCAGTCTTCTATTTCATCGCAGAACATAGTGGGCACGAACCAGTGAGCCAGAGTGCAAAACAAGCAGTGCAAAACACGCAGGAAAATGAGTGCAAAACAAGCAGCGCAAAAGATTATAATAACTACTTGTGGATAGCATCGCAAGTAGAGGAAAATGAGTGCAACTATTTCATTTCCACAGGTCACACAGGAAAATGAGTGCAAAACAAGCAGCGCAAGTAGCTAGCATCGATAGCTCAAGCATTACACCAAAAGCTGGACTTCAATACTTGGCCAATGAAGCCGGAGAACGAGAGAATGTTGGGTTTATTATTGAAGATTATAATAACTACTTTTGGTCAAAGAGAACGACATCAATGAAACCGGGAGATACAGGAGGCGTGCTAGAATATTTACAACAAAAATAACTTGCAAACCCGAATTTCTTCTACGCCATCCAGGTTGATAGTGACGATTTAATAACTAATGTGTTTTGGACTAACGGGCAAATGATGATGGATTACGCGTATTTTGGGGATGTTGTGTCTTTTGATACCACATATAAGAAAAACAAAGATGGCCGTCCATTAGCGCTTTTTGTGGGGGTCAATCATCACAGACAAACTATTTTATTTGGAGCTGCTCTGCTATATGGTGAAACAACTGAAACTTTTATGTGGTTATTTGATACCTTTGCTCGGTCCATGAGCGGCAAAAGACCAGTCACGATTCTTACTGACCAAGATGCTGCTATGGCAAAAGCTTTATCTGAAAAGTGGCCACAAACATGTCACCGTTTGTGTATTTGGCATATTTACCAAAATGCTAGCCATCTTAGCAATGTGTTTTCGAGCTTCAAAGAAATCTCGAGAGATTTTACGCGTGCATATATGATCTTGAAGAAGAAGCGGACTTTCTTAATGCATGGAAGGACATGTTGAACAAATATGGCTTACACACTTGTTGGTCCAATTTATCCAACCTTGACGTGATTCATATAATTGGGATTACCTTAGATGATGAATTATGGAAGCTAACGATCTGTAATACCACTAGACGTGTTGTAGAGTTTGAACGATGAGAGACACGCAAGTTCTTCAGCAAAATACTTCAACTCTAATTATGAATCAGTAATCCTAAACACATTAGTATTTAGGGTATATATATCTAAGCCCTAATGGGCTATTGGGCCCGATATTACTAATATACCCACAAGTTGGATATATTTACAATTAGGTCCTAACCTAAAATAAATCACAAAAGTAAGACAACCTAATTCAATTGAACACAATAAAATAATCTTAACAATCTCCCCTTTGTGTTCAATTTGCAATTTAGTGCTGGTTATCTTCGTCTTGTGATCGTACTGAGTCCTCAAAGAACACGTATCGGAGTTGTGTACGCGAAGGCATTTGCTTGCGTGTTCTTCTTCAATCTCCTCCTCCTTTATTTTGTCTTGTTACCTCTTCTTTAGGAGATCCAAGCTCACCGTGTTCTGATCTTCTCTTCTTGTGTTCCATCTCTCCCTTCGATAGTCGCGACTCCCCCTACATTTGTTCAACCTTGTGTTGGGATTGGGAGTTTTCTTGTTTCTTTAAACTCGAAGAGCTGTACACGAGTCGCCAGCTTTGATTCTTCAAGTTCATGCGGAAGTTGTTAGCCGTATCTTGTCATTTGAGTCTGACCTCTCCGTTCGATTGTAGCTCAACTCCCCCTACGTTTGTTCAACCTTGCGTTGTGATTTGGGAATCTCTTCAAAGTCGGAGAGTCGTACTTGAGGCGACAACTTCAATCGTTGGACTCTGTGGTATTTGCTTGATTCTTTGACGACGCTTGATGTTTGGCATTTTATGATCTATATTGCACTTTCGTCGTGGTGTTGCTCCCTTTTTGCTTTAGTACTCCTCCCCCTCATGAAGATCGAGCTAGGAAGATCGTCATGCGATAGGTCAAAATGGGGCATCGTCTTTGGCAAGAAGATCGCGTCGTCGGGACAAGATGATGGAGTTGCGTTTTCCAAAAAAATGCTTGGGCTCCTTCAGATTTTTCCATCAATTGCATGAGAGCCCGTTTTCAGAGTGGTACGCGCGGCGGAAATGGTAGGTGCTTAGGTTGGGTAATAATCTGACAGAGCCACAAAGGCAATCCGTCGACACGACTTCAGAGTTAAACTCTGAGACGTGGCCTGTGAGGACAGGGCTTTATAAACCGGGGCCACATAGGTGTCCTGTTAACATCAATCTAGGAGCATAGCTCATAGGCGATGGCCTGAAACCATTGTTGTTTTGATGTTGCAACGGCAGGACTTCCTTCCGATCATCGAAGCATGTCTTAGAATGACATGTCTACGGGAGTTCTGATCTGGTCACAAAGTCCAGATGAGAAAAAGTGTATGTGTCCTAAAAAAATATAAAACTTTTAGGTAGTGAGGACACCTAGACTCGATGTGTTCAAGAAAGTTCAGTGGTGTGGGGCTGACTACCACTTAGTTCAATATCTCCTGCTTCCAAGTGAAGCAGTGATAGATTACATGGCTCCCCGTGATTTAGTAAAACATCGGTCTGTTGGGAGATCGATGAGTGGGTAAGGCTCGGTTGTGCATGCGCCGTTGGACCTAATGGGGCGACTTCTACATGGGAGCTGATAAAAAATCAGCTCCTGCACCTATATGGGATGGCCCGAATGTTTTGTGAGATGAGGGATTTTTTGTATCTTCCGCTCTTCGGTCTATCAAGAATATCCAATATGGCTTTTATGAACTTGAAATCGTCACTAACACTCGGCTACGTTCCGGGGTTAGGTTCAGTTTGGTCTGACTGAACCATGAGAACTTAGAATCCATGCATCCGTCAATTTGATGAGTGCTGCTTGATCAACGAGTTGGAGCAGGTCGGTTGAGATCATCTTCGTGATAGTGTACGGTTGTCACGCCTTTTGGAACTCTTGAACTCTTGTAGGCTTGAGATTCGTCCTTCAAATTTATCTTTGGAAGACAGGGGAATTCTTTTGAAGTAAGATTATGAGAGTATGAGGCCTTTCTTTTTCTTTTTCTTTTTTTTTTGGCCTTTCCTTTTCTTTTCTTTTCTTTCCTTTTTTGTTTTCTTTTTTTTTCATATATATATGTATTATCTTAATAATAATGTAATAGTAACTATTTATTATATTATTTATATTATATATATATATATTAAATCCTCCCCCTCAAATCATGCTTCTTAAAACTGAATTACTCCCCCTCAAAGATGCATATTCGATTGATACTCCCCCTCAATGCATGCATGCTTGAAAATGTAGCTCTTCTCCCCAAAGAAAATGAGCGTGATGAAAATATCGTGTACTTATTTTCAAATCAGATGCATATTTAAAGACATAATTTTCTTTAAAATTGAGCATATTAAAATGCACCTTTCTCCATTTTATAGCTCTCAGTTAAAATTGGCGACTATTCAGCTTATATGCACACTTGAATGTTTAAGCTCGAAACTTCTTTAAGATGTATGCATAAAGAAAATATACCTATAGTATGGTATTTAATGCATTTCAGCTCATGTATGCAGGCAAAAATTTGGAATTTAAATTCTTTTTGAAGCATGCATAACTATAATGTACCTATAGGAGGGTTTTTAGTCATTTCAGTTCATACGCATGCTAAAATTTGAAATATAAAGTTCTTTTAAGCATGCATAGCTATGATGTACCCTCGTTTTGGTTGCTCGCATCGCTAACCAGTCATGAGTGTGGAGCAGCTCTCTTAGTACCTACCCGTGCTGGAAATCTGCAAACTTTATCGGGACTTTGGTACCCATTTTTGGATGGGTCCTCCCTTGTTAGCAGAAAACAAGTTAAGCACATTTAGTTCAGATATTAATCCTATGTCATCCTTTAAAGTCCTATTCAATTTGATTTGTGATTTAGGAATCCATAGCTTCAATCCTTGTTTTGAGTGTTGCGGGGATGTGGAGTGATGTTTTTGCTTAGGCACCCAAATTTGTTTAACATTAAGTTTATACCATGTTGAGTTTTTATTCATCAATCGATTGAATACGGGAGTGTTCGCAACGTGGCTTGCGTGAGATGATGGTTGTCGAGTAAAAGAATGATGCCTCTTATAAATATTAGATTTGTTAAAACGGGGAACATCATACTTAATAGTCTTCGAAGAAATGAAATTATGTTCATCAGAAGCATAGTTTGTAGAGCAGAACACCTTAGTAGGAGAGAGTTCAGATTTTTATTTCCTGACCCAGGCTATCGTCTTCGTCTTCTTAGTTATTCTCTTGCCTGTAGTCAAGCTTGACACATTATTAGGGGTTAAATCATAAGTCGAAGAAGAACTGACTTCAGAGGAATGATCGTAGGCTTCTTAGGAGGGAAATTTCATTCAGAAGCTTCTCTTTTTCGAACTTGAAGATTTCGATTTGATTTTGATGTTCTTTGGCTTGTGTCGTGTTAATATCTTGAAGGCGTGAGAGTTCAGCTAGGAAGTCCGTCTTGCCTTTAGTTCGTGTCGTCTCCATTTGGGTTTGCGAGCCTAACTTAGCAAAGAAGCGTGCATCTTTCTTGAGTGGGGTGGTATTTGCTAATCGAAAACGTGAATTTAAGGCAAGTGCATCATCGTAGGAATAGTAATGATTTGAAGAAGAGGCGTAGTTTTCAAATAACAAATCGTCTCTTTTGGCTTTCTCCTTCCCTTTTATTTTCTTGTGGAGTGATGCTTCTATCTTAGACTCAGCTATAAGCAGTTGTGGGGAGAAACCTATGGGGTTGTTGACTTGTTTTTCGAGTGAAGATATGATTGTCAGAAGTACGTATTTTTCTACCTGAGAGGCAATCTTTTCGAGCTCAAGAGTCGAGCGCAAATCATAGATTTCTTTGATAACTGCAGGGATATATGTACTAGAGGTATTTGATCTTTGGACATTTACTTCTTCTGAAGAGGGTGTATATAAAGGTAAGTACTCATCAGATAGAGGTGTTTTCTTAGTTCGGTAACCTTTATTCAGTTCCTCGTAGTCAAGTGGAATTTCGGCCCAGTCCTCTCTATTTCTCTTTTTCTGCTCTAAATTGTCAAGTGTAGATGAGCTAGTGAAAGGCATGAGACTAGGTATATTTAAACCTAGGAAACTGATATCATAAAGAGGGAGGGGTTTCTTTACTATTGGAACGGAATCTGCAACGAAGCCTAATCCTTCACGTCGATCATAAAATTCTATGTCTCTAGGCTTGTTTAGAAGATCGTTCTATCTATTTGTCCTCTTTTTGTTAGGAGATCTTCAAGTTTTTTAATTTTAGAATATAGACAATTTCGTTCTTTAGATAAGAATTCATATTGTAGGGATATCGAGTTTCGCTCTTCCTCACTTTTCTTGAAATCGTTTTCCTTTTCAAAAAGCTTATCTTCTAGATCTCTAATCTTAGTCTCATGTCTGAGGAATATATCCTGAGCTTGTTGTAGGAAAGAGTTCAGCTTAGCTTTTTCTACTAGTTCGGCTCGCAAGACCTTTTCATTGTTTTCAAGCCTAGTTTCTAGTTTTCTTGACGATTGGTTTTCGCTAGACATAAATGTTAGTTTATCTTGAAGAAGTCATAAAATTTTTATGTAAATTTGAGTAAGAGTCGCATACCTCAGTCTCTGAAGATGAGTCAGTTGTAGAAGTGGCTGCAGTGTTGTGCTCTTCATCTTCAGACTCAGCCTCGACGTTTGCCATCAGCGCCAGGTTTTCATCCTCACTTTCGGATGTGTCCTCGAGCCATGATTCCTGTTCTGCCATAAGTACAACTCCCGACTGCTTTTGTTTGAGAAGCTGTGCTTTCTTGGTGTAGTAGTCAACGTCTTTTGTCTTAGGCAGAAAGCAATCTCGAGCGAAATGTCCTGGTTTGCCGCAGTTGAAGCATTTCTGATCTTTCATGGATGGCTTAGGTTCAGAGTCATCAGTCTTTCGGTCTCGCTTCTTTGAGGAACTTGTCCTAAGTCGATTTTGAAGATCTGTTCTTGGTGTATGAGTCAAAGCGTTTGGTGATCAAAGCCATTTGTTTTGTAATGTCTGCCAGCTCAGGATCCATTTCTGCACCAGTGTTATCGTTGTCTTCTTCAGATGAGCTAGGATTCTGTATAGGCTTTGAATTCTTTCTTGTTTTTCGGTGGCTGATTACTGCGAGAGTTTCCATGGCTGCCTTTTTTTTATGCTTTTTGAATCTCGCTAATGTCTTCAACATGTTGAGCGAGACAGTCAAAGAGGCAATGGATGTCCATTTCTTCTAAGTCCTTGTTCTGTCGAATGTTGCTTGCAATTTTCCTCCATTCTGGCTGCAGTGCTGAAAGAAAGCGTATGTTGATCTCCTCCCCAGTTCTGGTTACATTGATCTTTCTCATATCATTCACTAGTGTGAGGAATCGTTGATAGGTCTCATACATTTCTTCTCCATCTTTGGCTTTGAATGAGTCATATGCAGTGAGGATGTTGGACTTCTTTGCCTTATATCCAGATTCAGTTCGTTGCATCATTTTACTAATTTCGTCCCACATTTCATTAGCAGTTTGTAGGCTGTTGACCTGCATGAAAATGTCATTTGAAATGCTTTGGCAGAGATATGTTCTGGCTTGACGATCTGCACGAGCTCGGAGTTTTTCAGCTTCAGTGTAGGTCGAGCGAGGTTTCGGTTCCCTGGAGGCTGGAAAGGGATGATCATTGTCTGGATTGCCAGGAGATCCAGAATTGAGTTGGGCCTTCAGTGATGGACTCGTACATTAGGTCTCCATTATCCTTACTGTCGATGAAGTTCATGAACCTGAGCGTCCATGCTGTATATCCATCCCTCTTGAGGATGGGGGGTCTTGCGTCGTTTCCAAGCGAGTATAGGTCCATTCTTGTAGTAGGTTGGATGCGGATCTTAATCGTATTGATCAGCTTATGGAAGATGATTCAAGCAAAGTTAGAAAAATAGATGAAAAACAAAATGATCACAGAATTTAATTAATTTATTTATTTAATTATTAATACTAATATATTTTTTTTATTTTATGTATATATATGTATATATGTAATGATTATATAACGATATGACAAATAAAAGACAAATGATGAGTGGAATTATGAGTTCGCAAATGTGAATTTATATATATATATATAGAAAAAATTGATTATGTAATGATAAGTGTAATGATTAATGTTGATAGGTGGAATGTAACGTGATGGATTGCTTATGAATGAGTATCTTCTAAGGGCTAATTAGATATCAGGCCCTCCTAAGAAGTTTGCATATGATTCAGGCCCTCTTTATATTTTAAATAGGAAAAAGGACCCAAACAATATTTAAGTTAGGGAAAAGGACCATTTGGGACAGAAAAGACATTTTTACCCTTTTTTGTATCTGAAATTACATCAACGTTTTTAGACTGTAAATTTTAACGTGTTATTAAGTGGTATAGAAATATATTTTAGTGGTATGTATTCAGATTGAAGTGTTATTATTAAATCATCTGTAAATGTTATGGTATATACCAATTGAGAGACGAATTGAGGCCCAAAATCGACTTTCATACCAGAAACCCTAAAATTCGACTCCCCCCCTTCGACGCGAAAAACCGACGACATTTCCCCCGATTTGCCCCCTTAATCGACGAAACTTCACCCGATTTGACGAAACCCGACCAATTTCTAGCGATTAGAACCCTTAATCGACGAAACCCGAGCAATTTGGACCCATCATCGATGATTATTGCGATGGCTCCGAAGAAACCCGTCAATCGACAAGAAAAGGGCCGAAAGAAGGATGCTGGGAAGAAGAAAGTATCTGGGAAGAAGAGCGGCGTCGATGGCCGAGTTAGTGGCCGGAAGAAGGATAGGAAGCTCGCCGGGAAGAATAAAGTTGAGGGATCGAGCGAAAGGCGTCCAACGGGCATAAGAAGTCGATGCCAACCCAAGTTTTTCCTGAAGTGTATGACGGACATTCTGGGAGGAGCCAGCGAAGCCCATATCGAGGCTGTGGAGAGGACGCCGTTCGCGGTATTCCGGCGGCTAAGCCCATGCGAAATCCCCAGTGGTAGGTTAAAAGCTGTCCTTAGTCGACTAAATGAGGATGCGACGATTTTCAGGTTTGGAGAAGGTAATTTGGTTCCATTTTCTGTGAAAGAGTTTTCAGTGTTTATGGGTCTTAAAACATACGGTCAGTTTGTTGATTTGGCACATAAATATGGGTCTGAAGTAGGGTTTGTGAAGAGGTGTTTTCCCGATAAAAAATTCAGTCGATTAGGCCGGGACGATGTAATTAAGAAAATGTTAGAATTAAAAGGTCGGTGTGATACAGTCAGTTTGGAGGATTTCAGCCGAATGTATGTCCTCTTAGTGTGTATTTGCATTTTGTTTCCCACACCGAGCTACAACTTCCCTGAATTCCTTGCGTCTTACGTTGAGCGTCTAGACTGTATTGGTATTATAGCGTGGGGGCCGGCAGTTCATTCGTTCCTTGTAAAATCGATTTTGCAAAGGCCGGCGTACATTGAAGGGTGAACTCTTGGCTTGTTAGTAAGTCTTCTTCCCTGCTTTTCAGTAATGTTGTTTTATTTCTTTCGTATTCATCGCTTAATGTACTTATTTGCCCCTTTCAGGTATGGGTGTACGAGCATGCACCCTCGTTAGGTACGTGGCAGTCGGTGGACGGTGTTCCTCGGTTCACTAGGTGGGTGAACCCATCAAGTCGAACCAGAGAAGAGAGATTCTTGGAATCTATCGAGAAGTTGGCGCCTAATGAAGTTGCCCATCCCCTTCTACTTCTCAAGGCGAGGTTAAGATGTACCTCTCTTTGCCCGCAAGCCTAACGTGGGTCGATGGAGTTGATGTTGATGTTGATGAGAAGCCAATGGATGAGGAACCTGATAAGGCAGAGGATCGGGCTGAGAAGGCAGCCGATGCAAAGGTGGACGATGGGTCTGAGAAGGTGGCTGAAAGTTCTGATGGGTTGTTGGATGATGAGAAGTTCGATGAGCAGGTCCATGAGACTGACAAGGTGGCTGAGAAGGTGATTGATGCGAATGAGAAGGAAGGTGAGGATGATGATGCTAGGGCTGATGAGAGCGTCAAGGGTACTGAGGATGATTATGCTAGGGATGATGAGAGTGCGAAGGGTGATTGGGATGATAATGCTAGTGCTGGGAAGTCTGTGAAGGGTGCTGAGGATGATGACGCTAGGGCTGATGAGAGTGTGAAGGGTGATGATGCTAGGGATGGGAAGTCTGTTGATGATGCAGGGGCAGACGACATGATTTTCAAGTTACTGAAGTCCTTTTCTGTTTCGACGGTGGGTGATGAGTACAAGCAATATGTAGCTTGGAAGGCGCAGGCGGATGATCCCTCGATAGCTCAGAATGTCAGGACAAGGGCCAACAGAAACAGAAAAAGGGACGAGGACTTCGTTACACCACCTGGAAGCACGACTCCGCCTATCAAGAAGCGAAGGAACCAAAAAGCTGCTCCTAAGAAAGCAGTAACAGTTGAAGTAGGCGACAGCTATACGACAGGCAGTCCATCTAGCGTTCCAGACGAGGGCGGTGCCGATAGTTCCCTGACGCTTGACAAAGAGTTTGCCGGGAAGGCAACTCTATCTCTTGCTGAAAGAGAGCTTGTTGACCGATACATCGACATAGGCAATTTCAAGTAAGTTACTTTTAATAATTTTTTCGATCGTTGGAATATGATCGGCGAGTAACTAATGGTTGTTGTAAATGCAGCAAGGTGATTTGGGACGAGGGGAATGTAGAGCTGAAGGGTGTTCATTTGGCCGCAATGGTAAAAGAAAGTACTACTAGGTGCGATGTAATAGACACGTGGTTCCAATACCTATCGTCGGATCTTTATAAAGGACGCTTTGCCCCTAGTGCAGAGACACTCTTCATTGCGACGCATGTTGCGGTATGTTGTGTACATAATTCGTCCTTATAATATGCACGTATCAAGTAAGTGGTTTGAACACCTTAACTTTGTCATTATTCTCAGCACAATATCGAAGCTGTCATGACGAGGAGTAAGCCACCTAAGTTAGGTACACCGGGAGGTTTTGCCGAGTTTAAGCAATTACTGTCGAGTGCCACGGTGGCGGAGCTGGACAAGTTAGGCGGGCCGATGGCTCAGACCTCGAAGTTCATCGTGTTCCCATTATTCCACAGCTTTCACTGGCATTTGCTGGCACTCGACCTCTCCCGTAACTCCTTCGTCCATTATAATACGATGTCCGGTTCGCGGGCAACCAAAGTCGCAGTCCGATGTGTAAGTAAAAATGTACCACTCATTACTTGATGTTTTATGTTGTGCATCTCACTAGTTCTCCAATGTTAGGTCAATGCAATTCGCACCTACATGCAACACTTGGGTGTTGCAAAATTGCCCTCTTCGAAGCTGGTGGTTGGAAGTTGTCGACAACAGGCTAGCAATGGCACAGATTGTGGAGTGTGGGTGTGCATTATTGAGGAGGCCATCTGTCGGGACGAGGCATTATTTTGGAAGGATGTTAACAGTTTCGGGGACATCGAGATGTATAGGGCCCGAGTATTGTCCGGGGTATTGGAGTTCACTGCTTCTTCGTGGCTTTGAGGTAGTATGTTGTTTCTCTATCTCTGTTTGCAGTTGAAGTTTGTATAAGATTATGGTGATTTTGGGATTGACTGTGTTGATGGTGATGTTGCGTGTGTTATGACATTATGACTGGTGTTTGTGGTTTTTGAACTAGTTTGCAAGTCTTGGTGTTTTGAATGAAGGCTATTCTGTTGTTTTCCTGAAAATACATGCTTTTTGAACTAGTTCTCATTTCGTACCAGATCACACATAAACCATACCACTTCAGCGTAATTCCATACTAATTTATACTCCTTTCATACCACAATATATTAACATGTAAACTTAACCCTTCATAACTCTACATCTTTATGCGATACCAAATCACAGGAATACCATACCACATTAGCGTAATTCCATACCAATTTATACTCCTTTCATACCAAAACATAAGAACATTCCAGAAGTGTGTATGGGCCGACAATGAATATGCCTCTCCATCTTTGTGTGATACCAAATCACAGGAATACCATACCACATTAGCGTAATTCCATACCAATTTATACTCCTTTCATACCAAAACATAAGAACATTCCAGAAGTGTGTATGGGCCGATAATGAATATGCCTCTCCATCTTTATGTGATACCAAATCACAGGAATACTATACCACATTAGCGTAATTCCATACCAATTTATACTCCTTTCATACCAAAACATAAGAACATTCCAGAAGTGTGTATGGGCCGACAATGAATATGCCTCTCCATCTTTATGTGATACCAAATCATAGGAATACCATACCACATTAGCGTAATTCCATACCAATTTATACTCCTTTCATACCAAAACATAAGAACATTCCAGAAGTGTGTATGGGCCGACAATGAATATGCCTCTCCATCTTTATGTGATACCAAATCACAGGAATACCATACCACATTAGCGTAATTCCATACCAATTTATACTCCTTTCATACCAAAATATAAGAACATTCCAGAAGTGTGTATGGGCCGACAATGAATATGCCTCTCCATCTTTATGTGATACCAAATCACAGGAAAAATGTACCACTTCAGCATAATTTGATACCAATTTATACTATCCTGGTAACAATACATTTCGATTCGATACCACATTAAGTCGTTTCGATACTAGATAACATGTACTCTGTAACATATTAATTGTTCGAATAATTTTGTAAATAAAAGTTGGTTTATTCGGTCGTCGAAGAATATAAATCATGGAAATATAAGGTTTGATGTATAATCCACCAAGTTCCTTGACTTGTTACGTTTTATGCAAATATGATATAAGTTGTCAAGTAATGAGGTTTTGATCATGTGAAGTGTACACAAATGCAAATCGTAGACAAATGTATTCCACCAAGTTCCTCAATTTACATCACATTGATATTTATCATTATGAATTACAACAAATCTTTCTAACCAGGCATTATACGTCAATCATAAAACAAATCTTACCACAATAAACCTTTAATCGTAACCCCGAAACGGTTTACCCTAAAGATCTGATACTATAAACTGCAATCTGTAACACATAAAGTTATTCTGGTACCACATCACTACAGGAATATATACTACATCCAAGTTCCCGCCCAAAATAATACCCATCTTCAGCTTTCCCGCCCAAAACAGCGTCACTTGGTTAGACAGTAACAGTTATGCCCCAAATGGTACCACTTAGGTGCCAAATGGTACCACTTTCCCCCCAAACTGTACCAGTTATGCCCCAAATGGTACCACTTAGGTGCCAAATGGTACCACTTTCCCCCCAAACTGTACCAGTTATGCCCCAAATGGTACCACTTCCTAACCAACGCGAACCACAACCTGCCAAAATGAAAAATATTCCACACACTTCCAAATGACATATATCCTCTGAAAATAAATGCTATCCCTTCCTTCTCATTCGCAACCTGCCAAATGACAGATTTTCCACCAAATATCATGTCTATCCCTAACCCTAATACAGGCCATGAAAGCGATGGATTGTTGACGTTGTGTAAATATGAAGCTGATTGTTTTAGCTTCGAAGTTACAGAAACCACACCCATGTACCAACTGATGATACATGTTACACATAGATTCCCAATGTCGAACGTCGGCGCCCTTTCATTCAAATACAAGTCACCACTAAATCAAACTCTAGTATCATTGCTCATAGATGATGACATCAAATTCATGGTGAGAATGCACCGTGAGTTAAAGGTGAAGGTGATTGATATGGTCGCTGCGAAGAGAATGGACATGGTTGATGTGGGGCTACCTTTTATTGAAGATTCAGGTACCATATGCTCTCACTCTGTCAACTCGATCGATAGTTGGATTCGAGGCATCCATGGTGTAGGTCAAATAATTGAACATGCCGCTGATTTTCGGAGAGTGCTGAAGAAGTACGCGATTGCCCAACGTAAATCGTTCCAGTATATAAAGAATGACCCGCGGCAAATCATTGTTATTTGCAATGTGGACGGATGTAATTGGCGGATATATTTTGCTCGCAGTAAGGCTGATGGCATATTCAGGATTCGAAAGTGCAACCTCAATCATACATGTGGGGAATCGAACTTGCTCAGTCGCCGCCACCCCAAGGCCGATGCTAAATTGGTAGCCGAATTAGTGCAGCCTAAATTGGGAAGTGAGCCTCTGTACAAGCCAATAACAATCAAGAATGACTTGTTGAGGGATTTTGGAGTAGAAATTCCGTATAATCGAGTGTGGACAGGGAAAGAAATCGCACTACAGAACATTCATGGCCATCATAGAGGATCATATGATAGACTGAGGTGGTATTGCGATGCAGTCAGGCAAACGAATCCAGGAAGTGTTGCGGACTGCGAACTTTACGCCGAAACCAACAAATTTAGGAGGTTGTTTATATGTTTCGAAGCGTGTATAACTGGTTTTGTTCGTGGCTGTCGTCCCCTAATTTTCCTGGATGGGACACACATCAAGTCGAAGCACAAAGGCTGTTTGATGAGTGCGGTTTCGAAGGATGGAGATGATGGGTTGTTCACAGTTGCGTTTGCAGGTATCTCAATTATATTGTGATTTTGTATATATGTTATAGCTGGGTGTTTACATAAAATAACATGTAATATGTTCGCAGTGGTTGACGGAGAGAACAATGATAATTGGGAGTGGTTTCTCTTGAAGCTGAGACACATCTTCCGGTATCGTGGAATAGACAACTTCAGGGAGTATGTCTTTTTCTCCGATCGGAATGAGGGCCTCGTTAAGGGCGTTCCGATGGTCTTTCCGGCCTCTCATCATGCTTATTGTCTAAGGCACGTGATTGATAATTTTCGAACTCAAGTGTTGAGGAAAAACCCTTTCAGGAACAAAACCTATTGGACATCATTGTTCAAGAAAGCGGCTTATTCTCCTTATGGGCATGAATACTTAAAATTCATACAATAAATTCAAGCAGCATTTCAAGAAGCCGAAAGCTTCATACGGCAGTCTAAACCAAATTCATGGGCTAATTCTTTATTTGCTGGCAAGAGATGGGGAATTATTGACAACAATATCGCAGAAAGTTGGAATAGCTGGGTGCGTGTGGCTAGGGCACTGCCAATAGTGGGATTGGTCGACGAAATACGGCGAAAAGTTATGATTATGTTGAATGACAAAAGAAATGAAGCGCAGAAACAAATCGGGCGCTTGTGTAAGAAGCCGGAAAAAAAACTGAAATTCAACATTGACAAATCTCGTATATTGTTTGTTGATACTGCTTGTGGCTGGAAGTTTGAGGTTTCAGATCACGGGGAGAAATTTGCCGTAGACCTAACCAATAAGGTTTGCTCCTGCAGATTGTTCCAATTGGAGGGCCTTCCATGTAAGCATGCTTGTTCTTGCATGTCCGTTATAAATCCAATTCCTTCTGACATTGCTGTTGAACATCCGTTACCTGAGGATGTCGTTGAGCCGGATGTTCAACGACCCCCCGGTCGTCCACGAACAAAGAGGATTCTTTCGCAGATTCAAGACCGCCGCCCGCTCAAGTGTGGAAGATGCAAGAGGATCGGGCATAATCGCAGGCGATGCAACGAACCAATATGATTCTGCATATTCATTTTGTCTTTTTGTCATTCACATTAGCTGTGAATAATACCAGGCTTTGGTCGTAGGTATCTTTTGTTATTCCAGTGTTAGGTTATATTTTGTCATTCACAAAGGATGTGAATAACCAAGCTTTGGTCATTGGTATTTTTGTTAATCCAGTGTTGGTAGTTTGTCATTCACAAAGGATGTGAATATACCAAGCTTTGGTCACTGGTACCACTTTGTTAATCCAGTGTTATTTATGATTTTGTATAGTGTCCTTTTGCCATTCATAATGGTTGTGAATATAACAAGCTTAGTTCATTGTGTTGGTATATTTTATGATTTCAGTCTGAAAACCACTTCTTATGGTAATTATACCACTTTAGCTTGTTTTGGTACCGCATCTTGTAAAATTAATACCAATTGAGAATAACTAAGATCTCGTACCAGTACGCATAACGCTTCTTATCGTTTCCATACCACTTTACGCGTAAAGAATACCTCTATATGCTGTTTCAGTACCACATATCATAATATCTATACCAGATGATAATAAGTAATATCTCGACCCAGATCGATGTTATACCACTTTACGGCTCCACTATACCAATTTATGCTTTTCTGGTACCGCATCTTATAAAACTGATACCAGGTGAGAATGAGTAATATCTCGTACCAGTTCGCATAACGCTTCTTATCGTTTCCATACCACTTTACGCGTAAAGCATACCTCTATATGCTGTTTCAGTACCACTTATCATAAAATCTATACCAGATGATAATAAGTAATATCTCGTACGAGATCGATGTTATACCACTTACTCCTCCTCTATACCAATTTATGCTTTTCTGGTACCTCATCTTATAAAACTAAGTATACCTCTTCATGCTGTTTAAGTACCAAATATCATAAAAGTTATACCAGATGATAATAAGTAATATCTCGTACCAGTTCGATGTTATACCACTTTACGCCTCCTCGATAACAATTTTTAATTTTCGGGTACCTCATCTTATAAAACTGATACCAGATGAGAATGAGTAATATCTCGTACCAGTTCGCATAACGCTTCTTATCGTCTCCATACCACTTTACGCATAAATCGTACCTCTTTATGCTATTTCGGTACCACATATCGTAAAATCTATACCAGATGATAATAAGTAATCTCGTACGAGATCGATGATATACCACTTTACGCCTACTATATACCAATTTATGCTTTTCTGGTACCGCATCTTATAAAACTGATACCAGATGAGAATGAGTAATATCTCGAATACCGGTTCGAGTAACGCTTCTTATCGTTGATATACCACTTTATGCCTCTAATTACCACCTTACGTTGTTTTAGTACCTCATCAATAAAATTATTAACAAAGTAGAATAACTATTATCTCGTACCAGTTCGAGTAACGATTCTTATCATAACCATACCACTTTACGCGTATACTGTACTAGTTATTGTGGTTTTCATACCACTTTAAGACTTTCTCATACCACATAACGAGCACTTGTTTTAAACGATTTTTTTCTGCCGATTTCACTTTCAGTTCCTTAATCTTCAGTGACGAACGATTGAGTCACCTCTATGGCGCCACTTAATTTTCAAGCTATGGGTCTCTCCAATTTATGCATATTAGCTTTAATTTCGACCATAAACATGCTCGATTTATCTTAGTTGCGAAATAAATTTCTAGAAATTATTCCTCACAAATCTTAAATCTGAAGACGTAAATATCATTGACATCATCGAGTGCACATCAGACTTGATTTTGTGCCCAGTATGGTCGAAAGTTTACGGCAAATCGATCGTTCAAAGAGTTTTTTCGATTGATAACACTTGAATAACATATTGTAACACAATATAGCGATATCATACCTCTTTATATTTGACCAACAAAGGGCATTTTGGTCACTTCAGAGATTGTGTCCTTTACGTTGAATTTAATTTAATGTGGATCCTTAAACCTATACTTTATGGGAGGAGGGCCTGAACTCGACTCCAAAGTTTCGATGGGGCCTGAAATAGAAAGCCCCCATCTTCTAATGCTTGTAATTTTCGAATGGTGGGTAAGTGCAATTGGCTAAAGATGTGAGAGCATAAGTTTTCGAGAGCTTAGATGTCGAGCAAGTTAGAAAATGATTTCGAGAACTTAGATGTCGAGAAATATAGAATGTCGAGATCTTGAGACTTTAAAGCTTAGGACAGATCTCGAAAAGATAAATATCGGATGTCGAGATCTAGAGACTTTGAGAGATTCGAAATCAGAGGTGTTTGTCGAAATCATTAGTTTTAATAAATAATGTCGAGATCTTATAACTTAGTAAAATGTCGAGGAAAATGTCGAGATCAATGTCGAGCAAAATGTCGAGATTTTAATATGATTTTCGGAAAGATTTCGGGAGCATGTCGAGAAGTGCTGGATTGACGATTTACTATGGATTTCGAGCTGGATGTCGAGAATGGCAGAAATTTGAATTTAGGCCGATCTCGAGATGGCTGTTGAGAGATCTCGAGAAGTGTCTTTTCTTCGAAAAAAATTTCCTGTTCGTCGCTGAGATCGAATCTTCGGCTGAAAAAAAACTGACAAATTTTGATCAAGAATTATGAGAAGGCAGATATGCACCTACGCGTTTTGGAGCCGAGATAAATCTGAGAATTTGAACGAGAAGGAATTGATCGTTTTTGAAATAAAGAGCGAAAATTCGAAAAGCAAACCGAGCAGGATATCAGTAAACTTTGATGAATTTGATCCACGATTTCGGCTCTGATACCACTTGTTCGTCCGATTTATCCAACCTTGACGTGATTCATATAGGGATTACCTTAGATGATGAATTATGGAAGCTAACGATCTGTAATACCACTAGACGTGTTGTAGAGTTTGCACGATGAGAAACGCGCAAGTTCTTCAGCAAAATACTTCAACTCTAATTATGAATCAGTAACCCTAAACACTATGTGTTTAGGGTATATATACATAAGCCCTAATGGGCTATTGGGCCTGATATTACTAATATACCCACAAGATTTACAATTAGGTCCTAGCCTAAAATAAATCACAAGAGTAAGACAACCTAATTCAATTGAACACAATAAAATAATCCTAACAACACTAATGAGTGGCTTCAAAGATTGTTCAATATAAAAGAAAAGTCTAGTTTATGGCCGACAAGTGTTATGTGCCGATATGATAAGTACTCAATGCAGCGAGAGTATGAATAGTTCTTTGAAAAATATGTAAGCAAGAAGAATAATTTGTTAGAGTTTTTTCAAAAGTTGGAAATGCTAGTCAAGATCGTCGGTACAAAGAGTTAAAGGCTGAGCGACGTATAAGCAGTCAAAATATTTTCTTCTGAAGATGATTGAAGAAACAGATGCAAATTTAGAAAAATTCACATTCTTCAAAAGCATGTAAGGCACATGAACGTGGAAGAATAGGTGAAGAATCTCTTCAAGAAGCTGAAGGTTCTAGTGATAGTGCACTTGCAATAAAAGGGTGGAAGCAAAAACAAGATTCACGAGTCAAATCTGGAAAGAGACTCAAAAGTAGGTTGGAACAGGCCGTAAACAAATCAAAAAAGTCGATAAACATTAGAAATTCCATGTCAATTATCACAACTAATCAAGAGCTAATTTTTCGAATTTATTTTTATATATGATTAATATATTCTTATATATATGATTATGAATCTAACAAGGATGCACATCATTATTTCATTTATAAGATTATGTGAACTGTATGTTTGGTTTTTCCAGGCACAAATGCGACAACCTGAAATTTCTTTTGCCAATCAGTTTCAATCAAGATCCACCAATGATACACAAGAAAATCAAACGCAAGAGGGGGACGGAAATGGTGCATCAGAACATAGATTATTCGTTTCTTATCTTTCGTACTGAAATATATTAATTGCATTTGAATTAATTTTGTATGCCAGCCTTTTTTTTAATCATGATTAAGTTTATGTCTTCTGCTTAACATCATGCACGTGCGTTCCCGTATTTTTTCCTTCCACGTCAAATTCTCTCTCCTTTATTATGCCTTCGTAATCTTAATTGACGTGGCTTAATCAGATCCCTTAATTAATCATCACCTCACCGTTTTCTCAGTGTCGGCGAGGGGCGACATACGGAGGGTGACTACCACCGTTGGCGACACCTGAAGGGGCAATGATGATCAGAGATAAGAGACTCATTTTCTGTTTTCTTATCAATTGGTGAGCACAATCAGGTTCCTGTTTATAAAAATCACTTGATTTAAAATCATGAAAGCCTTATATTTGAACATACAATACGAATTACAGTGTTCTTTTTTTCACCGAACTTCGTCAAATCATCAAACATGGTGTACTTGTCTAGTTCTGCCACGTCTAATCCACATAATTGCACGCCGTGAGCATTAACTTAGGAAATGAAGTACGTATGTAAAATATTAATATTACACCAACCACCAACTCCAACAATAATTATCACTAGTAATTTCATGCTTAAAATATAATTATATTTATTTTTATTTCAATTTTGAGATTTATTTCTAATGTAATAAATGAAATATAATTTTAAATATATAAAAGAAAAATTAATGTGTAGGGAGGGTATAAATATGATAATGAAAACATTTAGAAGTGATATGATAAATATAATTAAGGGAGACTTTCACTTAAATCCCTATTTGCAAACTTTCTATCACATAGCTCCCTTGTCAGAGAAATATATCACTTAGGTACATAACAAAACAAATTTCTTGCAGATAGGTACCTGGTACCCGATCCGCCGCAGGTACGTCATACAACACATTTGGGTACCTTTTATCAACACATTTGGGTACCCTATATAACAGAAAATGCTACACCGTATTAGCACATTTAGGTACGCCCTATTTAACACATAGATATCAACGTGTTATGGTATACAATACACACACAGGAAGGTACGGCATGACTGAAGAAACTGGTAAACATTAAATCTGGTCCATAAGTGATATATTTTTCTGACAAGGGAGTTATGTGATAGAAAGTTCGCCTAATAGGAATTTAAGTGAAGTTTCATCTATAATTAATAAATTATAAATAAATAGATTGAGTTGTAAATAGCATACCAAAGTGACAGTTTATAGCGACCTGTCATCGTTAATATAATATAAAATAGAAATAGCTAATAGTAATTATAATAACTAGTATTTATGGCACATTATACGTGTGCGCAATAAAATAAAATTAATAGTAGTGGGTGGTATCAATAAGTGATATACAAAAAATATAATGATGTTGTTATTATGATGTTAAGACTCCATGGTCTAATAATTTTTTTATCTCTTAAATAGTAATTAATATAGGAAAAATTCTGATTGGTAAATTGGTTGATTTTAGTTTTTATCCACCGTAGACTCTTCATATTAAACTAGTAATTTAGCACACCCTAATGTGCAAAATATAAAATTAATTATTAGTGGATGATTTTAATAAATTATATACTAAAAATAGAATGAGGTAATTATTATGTGTTTTAAAGCTCCGTGATTTAATAACTTTTTAATATATGATATACTAAAAATAGAATGAGGTGTCTGTTAAGTAATTTTTTTAATAGTAATTAAAGTAGAAAAAATTTGATTGTTTAATTTTGACAGACCGACAGTTTTTATCCGCCCTACGCTCTTTATATAATAGTATATATAGTAAACGTAGAACAAATTTTGTTTGGTTAATTGACGGATTTGATTTACAGTTTTTATCCACCATAGGCTCTTCATAAAAAGACTAGTATTTTCCGCAAACTCCATGCGTGTGCTTAAAAATATAATGATTATGTTACTTCAATTTTTATATATAATATTTAGTCTTTAATAAAGAAATATACTTTTTAAATATATAAAGTGAAAACTAATGTGCTGCGTATACTTACAATAACTAAAAATTTAGAAGTGAAATGGTGGCTTTTTTAATATAATAATCGTTTTTTAACTTAATATCAATGAAATAGGTAAAATTTATAGCTATTAATAAAATAGGTGTTTCCGTAACTCAGAGATACGAATTAGTAATTCGTATCTCTGAGTTACGAATTAATCTGGCGCTGAATACGAGCATAACGGATCTAATTCGTAACTCCAGGATACGAATTATTCTCTGAGTTACGAATTAGATCAGGATTTAGCTACCCCCCCCCCCTCTCAGACGACAAGTTGACAACAACGAGCGGCGACGAACAACGGCGATGGCAGTGACTAGCGGACGGTGGCGGCGACGAACGACGGCGACGAGAACGGACGGCGGCAAAGAGCTAACGGCGGCGAACAACGGACGGCGACGACGATAACGGCAGCGGCGCGACGAGAGTGATTTAGGTGTAAATTGTAAGTTGATTTCGTTAATTTAGCGTAAATTGTTTTCTTCGATTTAGGATTAAATTGTTTTCGTTGATTAGGCTTAAGTTGTATATGTTGATTTGGGCGTAGAAAGTTTTCGTTGATTTGGGCGTAAATTGTTTTCATTGATTTAGGCTTAAATTGTATTTGTTGATTTGAACGTAAAATGTTTCCGTTGATTTGGGCATAACGTTGATTTTTCGTTGATTTTATTTTATTTTATTATTTTTTGAAGAATGGAGGACTTAAGTTACTACGGCCCGGTAGACGGTTCAGTTTTGACGATGCAGACGAGTCATCGTTCGCGCGACGTCGTTTTAGACTCGGAGTGGATAGATAAGACACTCAAGATCAGATCGTTAGAGGGCGTTATTTGGGGTACGACACAAGACCCCATTATTCTTCATGGGCGGTTATTAGGAAAGTTGTGGTACGAGGAGCCATTTGTTCCATCGTGGGGGATAGTTAGTATTATTGCATTTTTTGCAGTTATTATTATTGTTATTAATGCAATTATTATTATTATTATTATTATTATTATTATTAATGCAATTATTATTATTATTAATGCAATTTTTATTATTAATGCAATTATTATTATTATTATTATTATTGTTACCCTTGGGTCTTACTGACCCTGCAGTAAAATAACCGACCCGCCTCAACTAACTTACCTACCCTACATGAAGAATAACCCCCGCCCTCAACGTGAGCTCTGGGGCCAGAGGACCGACCCCCCCTGGGGGGCCTAGAACTCGGTGGGGGGTCCATGCCCGAGGCCCTCGGGGGCTCCGCAGAATCCCCTGGCCTCCCAAAGGAAGTCGGTCGAGGATATTCGCTGTAGAAATACCCGATAGGACCACCTCTGGCATAGAGGCATAATCCCATCCGGGTATTTCCCCGATGACCGAGCCAGGCATGTATCTCAGGGAATTCGGCTTCCCAGGGTGGAAACCACCACGAACTCCTGTTGATGGTATCGGCAGGACGTGCAGGGAGTAACCGCCCAGGATGAGAAGGACCAAGGGAACGTGCTAACGTGGGGCGTGAGGAGGCTCGAGTCCGAGAAACGCGGGGAGTGGGCAAAACCACCCGGAAACCGCCCAAATCAGAAATCCTATAAATACCACAAGGCTCGCCTAAAACAGGTATCTATTTCTCGCGTATCCTACCGTTACTCTGTCATTTTTACCACACACACACACCTTTTGAGCACTTAACACCATTTCTATCTATCTTTATGCTACTTTACGCCTGGAACGCGGAAAATACCCTCTTGACCTAGGCAAGAGGGCAAACGACCCCCCACCTCTACTCTGTTTTTGTGATCGTAAGGCAGAATTCGCGGCGGAGCTCAGGCGGGAAAGAGTTCGTTGGCCGTTTAGCGCAGTAGATCCGTTTCCAGCGGCATCAACTTGGAGCCGTCAGTGGGAAACTCTAGTTTCTCTTTAGTAGAAATTTAGTATGGTGGTTGTCGAAAATGATAGTATGCCGCCATCCGACGGCAACGGGCCAAACCCAGCCGACCCCGCCGCGATGTTCGCTGCGGTCATGCAAGAAATTCGAGCCCCTTCAAATATTCCTTCAGGTCTTGAAAAGCCTTTTCGCACTCGGGAGTCCACTCGAAGTTCTGGACCTTGCGCAGCACTTTGAAGAAGGGTAAGCTACGGTCGGCAGATCGGGAAATGAATCGCGAAAGAGCAGTTACCCTCCCTGTAAGCCTTTGAACCTCGTTTAGACTTCGGGGAGATGTCATATCCATCAAGGCCTTGATCTTGTCAGGGTTGGCCTCAATTCCTCTCCTTGTCACCATGTACCCCAGGAACTTTCCCGAGTTGACCCCAAAGGTGCAGTTGCTCGGATTCATCTTCAGATCGTACCTTCGGGCAGTCGAGAGTGTCTCCTGGACGTCAGCTAAGAAGCAGCTTAGCTCCCACAATTTTATTAAGATGTCGTCCACATAGACCTCTACATTCCTCCCGATCTGGTCTTTGAAAACCTTGTCCATCAACCTCTGGTAAGTGGCACCGGCGTTCTTTAGTCCGAAGGGCATGACAGTGTAGCAATAGGTCCCTCCGACGGTTATGAAACTTGTCTTTTCTTGATCTTCTTTAGCAAGTAGGATCTGGTTGTATCCCTAAAAGGCGTCGAGAAAGCAAAGTAGCTCGTGTCACGAAGTGGAGTCCACCTGCTGGTCTATCCGAGGCAAGGGTTAGCAATCCTTCGGGCATGCTTCATTTAGGTTTCGGAAGTCTACGCACATGCGCCATTTGCCCGAAGCCTTTGGGACTAGGACCACATTCGAGAGACAAGTGGGGAATTGGACTTCCCTAATGTGGCCTGCTTCTAACAGTTCCTCAACCTGGCGTCGTGCCTCGGCGTCCTTTTCAGCACTAAGATGCCTCCTCTTCTGAAAGATGGGTCGGGTGGTTCGGGAGACGTTTAGCTTGTGCTCGATGATTCCCCGGTCGATTCCGACCATATCCTTAGATGTCCATGCGAATACGTCTTTGTTCTTTTTCAGCAGTTTGATTAAGTCTTCTCGTAAGCCTAGCGGCAGACCCTTGGCGATCTTGACTGTTCCCTCTGGCGGATTGATCATCACTTCTTCTGTCTCTTCTTTCTGGTCCTCTTTTTTGGTAGTTCCGATGGCGTATAGCATTTCTCTTCCCCTCGGGTGGTCATCCCTTCTAGCCCTGGAGGATTTAATTTCCACCCGAACCTCTTCTACGTAGCATTTCCGGGCCATTTTACGATCTCCTAAAACTTCCCCGACCTTATCTCCTACGGGAAACTTTATCTTCTGGTGTAGTACCGAAGCGATGGCCATGAAAGAGGTCAGGGTAGGCCTCCCGAGGATGATGTTGTATGGGCTGGTCCCGTTGATCACCATAAATGGTGCAATTCGCGTTTTCCTTGTTTCACCCTCCCCTAGGGTGAGGGGAAGGTGTAGGATTCCCACTGCCTCAATGCAGTGTCCTGTGAAGCCAAAGAGAGCCATTTCCACCTTATCCATCGGGTAAGCCCCCAAGTCCATCTGATCAAGCGCCCTTTTATATATGATGTTGACAGAGCTTCCGTTGTCAACGAAAACCCTCCCGACGTCGTGGTTAGCCACTTCAGCTCGTATAACTAGGGCATCCTCGTGCGAGTCATCGCCTCCATAGAAGTCCTCGGGACCGAAGCTGATAGTGGGTCCCGACCGCTTGCTCCCCGCTTTGATTTCAAAACTCTCTAATTGGCAAACTCCTGCCGTCCTTGCCCGATTGAAATCTCCTCTTGTAGGCCCTTCTGAGATGATGTTGATCTGTCGCAGTGCGGTTCTCTCGGGAGATTTTCGTCGTCCTGTTCCCCTGTCGTCCTGATTTCGTTGGCCGTCATTTCCACCTGTCCTCAGGCTTCGTCTGTCTTCTCTTTCGGGTGTCCTCCTTATCGTTTCTCTCTCGTTGTGAGGCTGGCGGTCTTGTCGGGTGTTAAACCGATTCCCCGCCCCAGGATATTTGGGCCTGGTCCCAAAACTACCGTCTGCTCCAGTAAGTTTGGCTCGAGCCTCGGGGTTTGTTGCAATCAACTTTTCTAACTCTCGATTCAATTGGAAGCATTCCTCAGTAGTATGTCCGTACTTGTGGTGATAATTGCAGTAGGTGTCAGACACCGGCCACTTCGAGTTGCCATCAATGTATGGAGGTCGGCGGAGGAAGTCGTTCTCTTCACATATCTCCAGTGCTCGAAGTTTGTTCACCCGCAGTCTCGGATAGTCTGTCCGAGGGTTTGTAGGGACAGGGTAAGAGCGGTCGTCTCTTCGGGGGAACACTCTGTGATCCTGGTTTCTCGGGGGACTTTTTCGGCATTCCCGAGGAGGACTCTTGCATTTCCTGTCCTCAGGCTCTCGGGCTTGTGATTCTTCGACCCGGACGTACTTTTCCACCCGAGTCACCAGTTCTTCCACTGTAGTTGGGTATTTCTTCAGAGGTCTCCGTCTCTCAAGCCATGATGGAATGCTTCGATAAGTAATTCGGGCGCGATATTAGGGACCTCCATCTTCACATGGTTGAAGCGCCGAAGGTAGTCTCGCAGGCTTTCCCTATCGGCCTGCCTTATGTTTAACAACTTTACTGCGGAGGAAGGGCGTCTTCTACTGCTCGAGAAGTACTTCAAAAAATGACTGGTGAGATCTTGGAAGCTTCTGATTTCTCCTGGCGGCAACAAAGTGAACCATTGTTGGGCTCCTTTCGTCAGAGTAGTCACGAAGAGCCGGCATTTAACAGGGTCGCTTAATTGGTACAGCGCCGCGTTTCCTTCAAAAGCGGCCAAGTGGTCCTCAGGAGGTCCGAAACTGTCGTACTTTCCCATCTCAAAGGATCGGAAGTGTTCGGGCAGCGGGGCCGTGAGCACTTTGGGCGAAAAGGGCGAGGCTCGAAGAAGGATTGGTGCTTCAGGCGGGTTTGTGAGGTTCTGAAGTTGGCGGATCTCCTATCTCATTCTTTCTATTTCGGCGGCCTGTTGATCGACGTGCCTTCTCCTGTTGGCGCGTATTCTCCTAAGTTCCGATGCTAAGGTGCGGTTTTCGTCTTCGCGTTCCCCAGTTCCCGATCCGGCGTCGTGCTCCCTGTTTAGCTCACGCCGGCCATCTTCCCGTTCAGTGTCACGTCCTCTATTCTGCCCGGGCCTGTTAACTCTCTGGTTCCTTTCGGCCATCAGCACTCCCACATCGGTCCCGATCCTTCCGATCGGGTGATTGGTTAGCACCACAATGGGATGTGACAGAAAATAGGGCCTCAGCTTCCTGGCCGTAATAAGCAGGGCTAGCAGTAGTTTTTTGGAGTTCGTGTACCTTGTCTCGGGGCCCTTCAAGATGTGGCTCACGAAGTAGATCGGCTTCTGTACTCTTTCCTCTTCCCGAACTAACACGGAGCTTATTACCCGAGGGGATGTTGCCAAATAGACTATCAGTTCCTCCCCGGGTAGGGGCTTATTGAGCACGGGTAGGGAAGATCGCCACTCGACCAGACATCTCAGGGAGAGCAGTCAAGTGGTCAACGGAGCTGGGGGAGTACGACATCCAGTACAAGCCTCGAGCTGCAATTAATGCTCAAGCGCTAGCCCATTTTATGGTAAAAGTGGTCAGGGATTGTCCCGAGGAGATATGGAAGATGTTTGTGGATGGCTCCTCATGCAACTCAGGGAATGGAGTCGGGATACTTCTCATATCGCCCTGGGGGGAAGAGACCAACCTGGCCATCAGACTGGACTACAAAGCATCAAACAACGAGACAGAGTACGAGGCGCTACTTGTTGGACTTCGAGCAGCACGAAGGATGGGAATCACGCTTGGTGGTGCACTCGGACTCCCAAGCCGTGGTTCAACAGTTAGAAGGGAATTTCACCATCAAGGGGCAGAACTTGGAGAAGTATGTCAAAGCATTCGAGGAAATCAAGGAAATCTTCGAGGAACTCAAGATCGTCCTAATCACTCGAGCCGAGAACGAGAAAGCAGATCAAATAGCTAAATGGGCGAGTGCCATCGGCTTACTCGAGGAAGAAGGAAGGGTCCTAACCGTCTGGCAAATCGAGGACCAAAATGTGCCCGAACTAGATATAGCTCGAGAAGATTGGAGGCACGAGATCTACCAATACCTACGGCACAAACTTCTACCGGAGGATAAAGCCCTGGCTCGGAAACTCATACGGAGGGCCCAGTGGTTCACCTTAATCGACACGACTCTGTTCAAAAGATCCTTTGCCGGACCCCTCCTGCGATGCCTATCCAAGGAAGAGGGGGAATACGTCTTTCGGGAGATTCATGAAGGAATCTGCGGAAGTCACATCGGAAGTCGGGCGTTGGTGAGAAAAGCACTCCTTGCAGGTTTCTTCTGGTCAACAATGAAAGGAGACGCCCTAAAAACCGTTCAAAGCTGCATCAACTGCCAGAAACACGCCAGCTTACAAAGAATGCCTGCCGAAGCCATGAAGTCCGTAACGTCCCCTTGCCCCTTCGATCAGTGGGGGCTCGATATCGTCGGACCGTTCTCTGGAAACGTCGCCCAAAAGAAGTTCTTGCTGGTGGCCGTGGACTACTTCTCGAAGTGGGTCGAAGCCGAGGCCATGGCCAAGATCACCGAGGCCGCCATCACCATGTTTATCTGGAAAAACATCATCTGCCGCTATGGAATCCCGAGGAGGCTAGTGTCCGACAACGGAAGACAATTCAGTTGAAGGAAGCTGAAGGAGTGGTACGAAGAACTCGGGATAGAACAGCTCTTCACCTCGGTGGCGTATCCTCAGAGCAACGGCCAGGTGGAAGTGACCAATCGCACCATCGTGCAACGATTGAAGACCCGACTTGAGGGGCTCGAGAAGTTGTGGTTTAACGAGCTAGTCCTCTGGTCATACCGAACTACGCCTCGGGAGGGTACCAGTGAGACTCCTTTTAGTCTGGTTTATGGAAGCGAAGCATTTCTGCCCACGGAGATAGGTATAGAAAGTGCTCGAATCCTCACCTACCCTGAAGACAACGATCAACTCCGTACAGAGGACCTCGACCTCATCGAAGAAGGTAGGGAAAGAGCCGCCATCTGGATGACCGCCTATCAGAGAAGAATGACCAAGTCTTACAATTGCCGAGTCCGAAGCAAGAAATATGAGGAAGGAGATCTAGTGATGAAAGAGATCCTGAACCAAGAGGGGAGGAAGAAGCTAGATCCTAAGTTCGAAGGACCTTATCGCGTCCTTAAGAAAGTCGGAGAAGCCTCTTATTACCTCGAGGACATCAATGGAAAGCAACTCGACCGCCCGTGGAACGCCCGCAAGATACGGAAGTATTATCCCTAGAGGGGGTACCCTCATTGTGCATTTGTTTTCTTTGATTTCGAACACACTATCTTTCTACGTTTACTTTTATCGCTCTTGAGATGTAAACCACACCCATACCTTAATGAAGTTTGTTTTTTCTTTCTGTACGAGGGACATGTGAGCAAAAACTTAAAACACTGAAAGAGACGCAGACCCGGGTAGAAGATACTCCACCTCGTAAAGAGATGACAACATCAAGACTCCTCGGGACTACACCCCTCGGAACACTCCCCTCGGGTAATTCGCGCACACTGAATTCCCTCCACGAGAGGCTGAAACCTTCCCCTCCCTGAGCGAATAGAATACCTCTTGCGCACACTGTTATCCCTCTATGCGAGGCAGCGCCGCCTCTATATAAGCTAGGCAAAGAAGGCCCCTGGGGACACTTCCCCTCGGGTAATATAATTAGCGCACACTGAATTCCCTCCACGAGAGACTGAAACCTTCCCCTCCCTGAGGGGATACAAGACCTCTTGCGCAAACTGTTATCCCTCTACGCGAGGCAGCGCAACCTCTATATAAGCTAGAGACAAAGAAGAACCCTCGGGACACTTCCCCTCGGGTAATAAAATTCGCGCACACTGAATTCCCTCCACGAGAGGCTGAAACCTTCCCCTCCCTGAGGGGATAGAAGACCTCTTGCGCACACTGTTATCCCTCTACGCGAGGCAGCGCCACCTCTATATAAGCTAGAGGCAAAGAAGGCCCCTCGGGACACGTCCCCTCGGGTAATATAATTCGCGCACACTGAATTCCCTCCACGAGAGGCTGAAACCTTCCCCTCCCTGAGGGGATAGAAGACCTCTTGCGCACACTGTTATCCCTCTACGTGAGGCAGTGCCACCTCTATATGAGCTAGAGGCAAAGAAGAAATACTTATCAAGATTGTCGAGGCTCTCCCTTGGTTTGGGGGGACGCCCCTGACCCGGGGCAAGAGACCTCACTTTAGTTATTTTCACCGAGAGTGGTTGAGTAAAGATAGGAACAACAGGCGTCGGGCAATCAGGTTTGAGGCAACATCCAGGTAACTAAAAAATCTTTTATTTATACAAGTACTTCAAAGTTCACAGCAGGCGAATAGGAAAGCGAGGGAACAAAGACATCTACGAAAAGCAAGAAATAGCAAATGATGGAAAACAAGACTCCAAAGAAAAATCAACGAACTAATCCTTCTCGGCTGGACCATCCCCTCGAGAAGCATCGCTACTATCACCAAAATCAAACGCATCCCAAAGGCTCTTCCCCTTCACCGGCTTCGGCGGGGAACGCCGAGGAGCCAAGCCATAAAAGCCGCCTCAGCATTCAGAAAACTAAAGGGATGCGCACTCTCCGGAAAACCATTCGCCTTGATCTGGGACAGACACCCTTGGAACCTGAAGTTGAAGTACATGTTAGCTGCCTCAGAGATTTTCTCCGCAGGGACCAGCTTCGGGTTGGGCCCATACTCCTGGCTACGACGAATCTCCCTCTCCGAATGGAGCTCTTGGCGAAGTTTGCCGATCTCGAACTGAGCCTTCGCCAACTGATTCTTCAAACGGCCCGCCTCCTGAGCCTCCTCGCTGACTCGCATAGTCATCTCCACATTACAGGATCGAGCGGAGTTAGTCATCCTTCGCTGAAGGCGATATCTTCGAGCCCCTTCGCAAGATAAGGAGTAGGCCTGAAGGCAGAAAAAAACAGTTAGGACTAGTGTTCAGCCCAGGATATAGAAAGATAAATTTACCTGGCTCAGAGCCAACGCCCATTCTTTCCAGAAGCGACCATCGAACAGCTCCTTGGCGAAAACCTTCTCCTCGGGAGTAAGGAAGTTCATCGTGTAAGACAAAGAGGACTCCCTATCTTTCTTCAGCAGGAAGTGGGGATGAGGAGCGGGTCGAGACGAAGAAGGACCCACACGCAAGGAAACAGGAGGAGTGGGCGGTGATGGCCTCACTCGCTGGGATCGCCCCATGTCCGAGCAAGGAGTTGTCGGCACACCCTCGGGTGTACTTACCGAGGGAACATCTTGCTGATGACGAGCGCGCATCAAAGCACCTCGGGTGTGGATAATCATGACGGGCAAAACGCCCGACCCATCGCTTACTGAGAAAAGGAAGATAATCAAGGAAGGATGAGCTAACAAGCGAAAACGAAGGAAAAACGTACTTAAAACGCGAGGTGGAATAGCCGCCTCAATAGGAACATCCGACACCAACTCCTTCACCGAAAAACTTCGACTGCCGAGCCGGGCCAAGAACTCCAGCAGGAGGTCGGGCGTATCTCCCGAAGCATGACAGTGATCTTGCCACCGAAGCAAAGAATACCGCCGGTCCCGATGCTGGGGCGAAGGACGAACGTAGAAGAACTTGTTCATCAATCCCTTGGTGGCAGTAAAATTGTCATGAAGGACGTCAGTAGAAGGCACGAAGACGAACTTACCGGCATCTCGCTCACACACCCGGAAGAAACTAAGGATCAGCTTGGTGGTAAGAGGAAAATTAATCCCGCGGGCAACGGCTGCCAGAGCTAGGATCAAACTACAAGAATTGGGGAATATCTGACCAGGAGAGATGCCTAGGGCCTCACAGAGGTCCAAAAGGAAAAAAAGGTATGGGAAATCTCAGACCCATGTCTACTTGATCAGCGAAAAACATCAGGAAACCAAAAGGGGGCGAAGACGCCACTTGCAAGGGACCGGGCAGCTGAACCTCGTAGTCGGAAGGGATCCTAGCCTTCTCAAGATACTCCCAAAGTGACGGGGGGCTGAAGGTCGATACCTTCGCTCGATACCACGGGAGGTTCGCCTTGGAACGAGCCTCTTCCGCCTCGGCGGACCACTTGGCTAAGCTCTTGCGATAGCTTTTGTCCTCACCATCGCCTTGGGGAATCGGCGTCTTCACACCAGAGGCAGGGTCGTCCTGAAGGCTCGAATCAGAGTAAAAGGCCGAAGGACCACCAAACTCAAAAGGGATACGCTCTGTCTTGGGAAAACAGGCAGCGGCACACTTGCCCTTGGAGGAAGAAGATGAGGCCATGAAAAATTTAAGGAAGGAGGAACACGAATATGACGTTGCAAACGAGAAAAGACAAGGAAGTAACGAGCTATGGAAGCAAAAGAGGTCTTGTATTTATAGGCGGGTTTCAGACTTGGGCAAGAAGCTAGCAAATTTGAACTTAAAGCACAAACGGCTAACAAGCCACCTCAAAGTTTGACTCAGTTCGCGATATTCTCGGGTATTCACCGTCGAACCCACGATAAGGCCAAGTCCCAAAATAGCTGTTGCTAGATTCTCGGGTGCAAAATCTCAGGAAGACTCGTTCTCAGTTGGACAAAGTCTATACTGTGTCTAAGAAATCGTGAAAGATTAAATAGGACATCGAGAGGGAAGCCCGACGGCCGAATCAGGTGCCTCGAGTTGTGACGCGTACGACTTAGGAAGGAGAATCAGGGCACTATGGTCGGGTAAATGGCCTGAGGATGCACGTCTGGCTACGATTGGAAAAACGCCGACAGTATAAGTGGGGGAAACAATTCACAAAGAGAAAACGCCCGAAGGCCCCACATTCAGATAATATGCCCCGAGGGGCTATGTTCTTACAAAACAAGCATGAAGGAGATATATATATATATATATTAGGGTTCGTTACAATAATCCCGAATAAAAAGAAAAAAAAGAGAAGAAAACATCTAGGCGGCCGGACCGGCCTGATCTTCATCCCCAGCAACGTCCCCGGGTTCTCCAGCATCAACCTCCACCTCGACTTCAGCTCTGACATCCTCAGTTTGCTCTTCGCGAGCTTCCTCTCCAACGGAACCCCCTCGCGCTTCGGTCTGCTCGACATCGTCCCGGGCTTCAACCCTCGAGGCACCTCTCATCTCCTCGAACTGAGGCTCGGCTGCAGCCTCAGCAGAAGCTGGCGCAATCGGCGTCCTCGAGGGACCGCTCTCGACTCAGGGTTCAGGCAGATAGCCCCCGAGGGGGCCTCCTTCAGGGTCCGGATGGCATTCAGGAATTTGAAGGGGTGATCTGCCCGACTATACCCGTGCGCCCGAAGCTCAGAGATGCAACCATAGAAGACCCACTTGAAGAAGGTCTTCAATCGATCAGGTGATGGCGCTTGGGGACATAATTTGGTGCCATCGGATACCACGGCGACCGGCCCGACCTCCCCATCCAGGCACTAAAAGCTCGACGAAAGGCTCCCGGACCGGGGAAGTCGTCCTCAAGGGGGGGAGCCGGCTCCCTAACAGCAGGTGGCTGAGGAACAGTATGAGCAGAAGGGGTGGCCTCAGAATCTACGGAAGGAGCCCTCAAGGAACCCCCACCAAGGTCTACAGAACAGGTCCTCGGGGAATCCTCCCGAGGGACCTCAACACTCACCCGTGGGCTACCACCCACGCTAACCATAGGGCTCCCCGAACCCTCAGAAGAACGACTACTGCTACTCGAGAAGCTACTACTACTACTACTGCTACCCGAATGACCCGACCCTTCAGCAAAACTACCCGAAGCTACCCTAGAACTCTCACCAGAATTAGAAGACATGACTGAGCAAGGAAAGAAGCTAAGGAAAGAAAGACTTACAAAAACCTAAAAAGCTTGGAAGGGAGGACTGGAAGGCTCGGAGGCTCGGGAGCGCGTGAAGAGAGAGAGAGAGTAGTGAGAGAAAGTGAAATGAGAAAAGTGACGAAACGTGTGGGGTATATATAGGCCCCATACGCTCAATCCACGCCCTTGGATTCAGATCCAATCAACGGATGGCGATGACCCGCGTCGATGGTACCTCGATCCGTGTCGATGACAGGGGTGACGGATCGAGTTCCCGCCCAGACGTCCCATCATTACGAACCAATAAGAGGCCGACACGTGGCAGAGGGAAGTGAAACGGTTCCAAAGCCCCTAGAAATAAAAGGATTCACCTCGGTAAAAGGATCCGACCTAACTAGAGCACCCCAATAACCCTCGAGAATGTCGGCGACTCGGATATTTTACCACGACCACACAAGACGTCCAAAATTCACCACACTCTTTTGGACTATTCGAAGGGGGGACTATTGTTACCCTCGGGTCTTACTGACCCTGCGGTAAAATAACCGACCCGCCTCAACTAACTTACCTACCCCACATGAAGAATAACCCCCGCCCTCAACGTGAGCTCTGGGGCCAGAGGACCGACCCCCCCCCCTGGGGGGCCTAGAACTCGGTGGGGGGTCCATGCCCGAGGCCCTCGGGGGCTTCGCAGAATCCCCTGGCCTCCCAAAGGAAGTCGCCCGAGGATATTCACTGTAGAAATACCCGATAGGACCACCTCTGGCATAGAGGCATAATCCCATCCGGGTATTTCCCCGATGACCGAGCCAGGCATGTATCTCAGGGAATTCGGCTTCCCAGGGTGGAAACTGCCACGAACTCCTGTTGATGGTATCTGCAGGACGTGCAGGAAGTAACCGCCCAGAATGAGAAGTGCCAAGGGAATGTGCTAACGTGGGGCGTGAGGAGGCTCGAGTGGGCAAAACCACCCGAAAACCGCCCAAATCAGAGATCCCATAAATACCACAAGGCCCTCCTAAAACAGGTATCGATTTCTCGCGTATCCTACCGTTACTCTGTCATTTTTACCACTCACACACACCTTTTTGAGCACTTAACACCATTTTTTATCCATCTTTATGCTACTTTACGCCTGGAACACGGAAAATACCCTCTTGACCTAGGCAAGAGGGCAAACAACCCCCTACCTCTACTCTGTTTTGTGATCGTAAGGCAGAATTCGCGGCGGAGCTCAGGCGAGAAATAGTTCGTTGGCCGTTTAGCGCGGTAGATCCATTTTCCGACGGCATCAATTATTATTATTATTAAACGTTATTATTATTAACATACTACATCAATGTCGTCTTCCGCGTTGTCTCGCTCGGGTTTCACCTCTATCCATCTCATTATGAAAACGATTCTGTTGGTATCATCCAGGTCCGGTTCTCTCTCGAGTTGCGTCGTTATGAACAAGAGTAAAATCAGCGGCGGCCCAATAACATTCATCGTACATTGGTTGAAAACAACCTTCATATGTCATCCTGTATGCGAGTTTCGTGTAGTATGGCACGACAAACTGGCCAGACTGAATTTTCCAGTGACGACACGCTGCTTGTGCATGAGAACATGGAATATTGAACATGCTCCAATTTCCTCACGTACATGTTCTATCATAGATCCTCACCACGTGCGTCTGTGCATGAACTCCGGACGTTACAACTTCTGTCGTAACCTCTCGAACATCAAATCGATATACAGCGTGATCCCATGATTCTCTCGTCCAATTTTGAAACTTATTCGTCGCGTAACGCGACCATATAGTTTCGGAATTCTCCATCGATGATGCTGCCTCTTGAAATCGATCTCGAAAATATTTTACGCACCTATACATACAAAAATGTATACTTAAAAAATGGATGCGTCACCATGTGAAGTCAACAAAATTAGTAATCAAATTACATATGAAAAATGAAGTCTACAATTGCTTTTGGAGGTAGTAATCGAGCCCCTTTTAGTACACCGTTCAGCCCTTCCGGAACGTTCGTCGTCATTACACCACAACGATGACCCCCGTCATGTGCGAACGTCCACTGCTCGACGTTGATGTCCTTCAACCACTTTTCAGCACGCTTATTCAATGCTTTTATTTGAGCCATAGTACGATCAAATTTGTTTACCGTGTGCGCAGTACCAGCTCGGTGACATAAATTTCAATTCCGTAGAAATTCGACTTTATATGTCGCAGGCAGTAGCGATGAACTCTGTGTGGTGGACGGAATGCATCGATATCACGTACTGCAGCCAATATTCCTAAAACACCAGTAATAAATTCTTTAAATAACACATGGACAACCACAAAGCTAAAAATTAAATAACGTCGTAACTGACCTGGGTAACGATCCGAAATAAGGCAAAGGGGTTGATTCTCTAGAACATGCTCATTCAGTTGGTTAAGAAACCATCTCCTTGAATTCAAACCTTCTTTGTCCACTATAGAGAAGGCGGAAAGACGTTTTGGTTTGCGTCGAGCGATGCGGCAATCAACATCTTGTGTTTGTATTTCGAGTACAAATGTGTACCGTCCACGTAGACGACCTTACGACAGTGCTTGAATCCGTCTATACACGGTTTAAAAGCCCAAAAAACGTACCCAAGTTTGTGTTGGCCAGGGACTCCGGTGCGGATGTGTAACCACTTCTCGATCGTCCCCGGGTTGTAATGTTGCAACGCTTTTCATAAAAATCGGCAGCTTGGTTACGGACTCCTCCCACGTGCCGTAAACATTATCCAATGCTCTTTTTAACCCATGCCAAGCTTGAATGTACGATATGTCATAGCCAAAATGGTCCTTGACGAGCTGTTGGACATTTTTGGGCATGAACTGAGGATAGTTTTTCACGATTCCCACCAACAGTTCAGCAATGACATTTCGAGAGATATTACGATGACTGATCGATAATTCATTCATGAAGCAAGTGTGAGGTCCATTGAATTTTGTAAGGGCCCAGTGACCTTTTTTTCGCTTGAAACATGCTCGTAACCTCCATCGACAGTCTTCGTCGTGATTGCATCGAACACTCCACAAGGTCGTATTACTTTCTACCACATGAAACTCCCGCCTGGCGACCCTGATTGAATAATCGTTGACAGCATTTTGGAGGTGCTCTTTACTTTGAAAACTCATACCTCTATAGAACATGGGGTTATCTCTGTTGTAAAATTCCCCGCCCCCACCGTATTCATCGTCGTCGGGTGGTGCCATTTGATACGTCTGATAAAAGGGAATCGGTTGGTGGAGTGCTGGTGCAGGTTGGCTGGTAGTAGGGGCCTCATTCGGTGCATCCTCGTCGTTGTTGTCGTCGACTGGATCTGGTAACTCTGACAATGGATCTTCATCGTCTGCCTCAGAATCACTAACATCAGCGTCATTTTCGGTTTCTTGTACGGGTTCGATCGGGGGTTCTTTGAAGGTTTCTGGTACCTCCAGCGGAGGGGGATCAATCGACACATTACCAAAACCTTATGTAACTGAGACTATGTCGGCCAACTCCGGGCAATTATAACTCGAACTACCAACTTCAAATTCAGGAAATTTGGCCCGATCTTCGAAGTCTCGATTGGCATCAACATTCAGATCAAAAAATGTGTGTTCGTTTCTTTCAACGAACACCTCCAGATAATTGAGCTCCGAATCAGGGTGTAAAAAAAATTGTAAATCGCGATCGTCGGAAATTCGTAGTAGGTGATGAAAAATACGTGAATGCTGAATGTATTCATTTTTTGCATGGACGGTAAGCGAACAAGACCTACTATCAGCACCCGTAATATCAAACAAAAACGATAAAAAATCAAAAAATTGGATGTTGCGCCGAATACGCCTATATCCAATAGGATCAAGGCTATATTTGATTATTGAATCAGAAGTCTGAATGACTTCACCACCGTAAAATACTACGACTTGTATGCTATTGGACACCATTGTATGTATTGAAGAATTTTATTTAACGAGTGAGGGGTATTTATAGAGGGGTAAATCGTAACTCAGAGTTACGAATTAGTAATTCGTATCCCTAAGTTACGTTTTACGTCCGACAATGGCAGTGGCGTTACCTCCGTAATCAGCGGATGCCAGATTAATTCGTAACTCGGGGATACGAATTACTAATTCGTAACTCTGAGTTACGAAAACACCTATTTTATTAATTGGTATAATTTTTTACCTATTTAATTAATATTATGTTAAAAACGATTTATTTTATTAAAAAAGCCTGAAATGGTAACTTATAGAGTGATTAAATTGCAAATAAAATGACATATCAAATTAGCAGTTTTTAGCCACACTAGACCATTTATATAATAGAATAGAGAATAATAATAATAATATTAAAAATAATAGTATTAATAATCATAACTTCCAAGAGAATATTGACTGTTTTCGTAATCTTAACCAAGTATTATTCCCCCATAATCACGCCGCAACCTATATATTAAAGCAACATTATTCTTTGAAAAGGTTTATATATTACAAATATAATAGTATGTCTTAATTTTTAAGTTGCGTCTTCTCCTTCTTGGCTCCCATCCTCTCAGTCACCATTGCTCACCTCCCTCTCTTTCTCCAGCTGTCCCAATACAATAAATATCCTATCGTTCCCCAAAATTGTATGTTTCTCGCGTACGGACACGATATAGATAATCCGACATTCGTGGTTTATAATCCGGGTTATACGTCGAATTAAGAGAAACTTTTTTCCGAGTTAGATACCGAGAGATCGAGGGTTGTTTGTGTTTTTCTAATTTTGGGTAATTTGCTCGATTTTACGCTTTTTCGCAATTAATTGGTTTAACTTGCGTCAATCTTTTTCTTATTATAAAATGTGGATATCAATTCTTTTGTTTTGATTTGTTTGCTGTTTCAGTTTATGCGTGTGGTTCTTTTTTTTTTAAAAAAAAAATTTCGCTAGTATTTTGATTTACGCTGGTTGATGCCCTAAGGATTATGTTAGCGGCCTAGGGTTGTTCCTTTTGTTTGGCCTAGGTTTATTCTTTCTGTTGGAATCGGGAATGTAGATGATGAATTGATGGACATGATGTGATTAATATGGTGAGGTGAAGCAAGATGTTAGAGACGTGTACATTATGTAGTTTATGAGTTATTCAGCCTAAATTATGTAGAGTAGAACAGAAACTAAGCTATTAAGTTCCTACACTGTGCAAAAGCTTCAAAGAGGTAGTGGGCATGTATTGAAATGTGATGCAATGAACTGTCATAAACTTCTGCTGCAATGCCATTGAACGGAAAAATTAATTACTAATTAAGGTTCTGTAACTTTGCAATGATTAATTTTTTTGTGCTTTTCAGCATTGCAGATTTAAGAGTCATACGCAAACATTTGCAATTGCATGCACGGTATTTTTTCGTGTTCCTTTGTTGTTTCCTGATGGAAAGTGATTCTCTGGGCCTCATCTATTTATGTCACTTGCTCGTGTTTATATGTTCAAACGTTGTTTTTAGAAACAGTTTGTTGTTTAGCTATTTGGATAAATCATGATTTAACCTACTCTTTACAAATTCTCACCAGATAAAAATTGCTAGAGTCGTGATGCTGGATTCTGTCTAATGTTATTAAGGATGAAGGGAGTCATTCATGGCGTAAAGCTTTCACAGGTCTCCATCATCCTCATTGGTCTAGTGTGTGTCACAGTGCTTGTATTAACATGCACAAAAACCACGTTCCTTGATTCGTTAACCCCTGCACAAAGCCCTCTACTGCAGCTTAACCCAGGTTCGCATTTTTATGAGTGCATTTCTTTTTCTTTATGGTTTCATCTCAAAATCTGCTGCATTTTAAATGTTATGGACTACGTGTATATGTATCTCTACATATTTATATGACTGTTGCTTAAATCCTGAACTCGTCACCTAAATCACCTCGTTAAATTTTCATGTCAATTTGTACTACTTCATCCGAAGGAGCAGTCTTCTTTTATCCCTTATTTTGTCTTGAACTACTAAATTTCCCTGTCCTGCTTCAACTATTCCGTGATTTTATAAAGCTACAGAAAACGTTGCTACCCATATGCTGAACAATAAGACAGAAGTTGCAAGGTAACTTACAAAAGTTTCAAACTTTCTTAAAGACATCATTAAATACTTTGCAAGTGGTGTACTCTGGCCACATGCCTCATGGCGGCGGGAATTAGTTTACGTGTAACTATGGATGTTCTTATTCGGTAGCTGCTGTACCCTTATTCATTTGTTGTTGGTAAGAGTAGCATATGTGATTGATGAATATTCTGTGAACCATTTTCTTTCAAACTGAATTTCTATCTTCATGCAAGTAGGAGCAGTGACTAGAAAGACATTGAAGGGATTCATTTTTAACTTTATTGAACGGTCGTGCTGCTTGACCAGTCTCGTATGCCAAGTGGCCCAAGTTGCGTTTCTAACGAAATTCTTGAATATCTCGTCTTTTCTGAAGATGACTGAAAAGCATCTTCTGTGAATTATGCCTCTTTTGATGAACTTGTTATGCATGTATTAATGAAATTTCTTCCATTTGAATTTTTCGTTCTATGATTCAGTTCAAACGGACGAAGTGAGTTTGGGGAACGGTTTAGAGGGAAATTCCAATGGTCTAAAAACTAATGGTGAAGATATAGAATCTTTTGGTTCATCGGGCATTGAGCATTCTATCAAGGAAGGAAGTGTTGAAAATTCACCACCTACCGAGGAAGGTGATACGAAATTTTTTATTGTGTTAGATATCTTGCTTGCGATACCAGGACATCATTAATTTCGACAATATAGCTGCTTCCGTTTCAGGTTTTTTAGCTTTCTTTTTCTCGATTGTAGGACTAGGGAAAGAAAAAATAAACCCACTGTCTTCAACTGGTGTGGAGCTCTCCATTGACGGTGAAAATATTGAAAAGTTGACAATTAGCAAGGAAGGTGCGTTTAGATGGCCTATTGCTAGTGAAATCTCATCTCATCACGTCATTAATATCTTTGGCTTCCCCGTTTTCAATTTGTAGGAAGAGAGAAAGAGAAAGTAGATACAGCAGGTTCAACTGGTACGGAGCTTGCTATCAACAGTGGAAATATTGAAATATTGACAAGTGGCAAGGAAGGTAAGCTGCTCTGTAGCATTTATTTTATTAGTTTGTACAGACTCAGCGTAAAGCAAAACCATCTGCGCTCTCGAAAGTAAAATCATAGAGCTTGCTGTGTAGAAAGAATATTGAAACTTTAGCAGCTCAAGCGCAAGCTAAATATCAATAAATGTAAAGTTGTCAAACCATCATTTCATTGTTAAACTTGGATAAGTAGGATATTATACTTCCCGCGTTTCTAGAAGCTGTTACTGTCTCCTGGTGCTCTGATTCACATATTATACTTCCCACGTTTCTCTGCAAGTCTTGGATGAACTATTTCAAAAAGCATTTGATTTTTATACAATATCTATTCTGTGGATAGGAACTGCTCCGGCTGCAGAAACAACAGGATCAGAAGAACTTTCAGAAGGGAAAGCCAAAACAAAACAAGTGAAAAACGCACCAGATAGTGCTATAAAAGAGGAGTCTCATGTGCAAATAAAGCAATCGTCAAACTCTTCTTCAGTGAAAGGTCACATACATTCTTGTAGAATCGTTTGTCTTTATTTCATTTCTTTTGCCTTCGCCATAGAAGCATAGGGGCAGGCTCTTTGTTCTTTTTGTGCCCAGGCTTAGTCGCTATGTAGGTGAAAGACTTAACCTGTGTCCTGCTGGTAGCATGTCATTCTCATGGTTTTCTCGTCTTTGCAAAAATGTTACTACTGGGTCATTTCGTGCTAATACCAGAAGCTTTTACTTTATCACCTTACAGGTTGCAATTACGCCAAAGGCAAATGGGTATTTGATGATGATCTACCTTTGTACTCTGGCTTCGGCTGTAAGCAATGGCTGTCCGCTATGTGGGCTTGTCGCCTCACTCAGCGCACCGATTTCGAGTATGAAAAGCTGCGTTGGCAACCAAAGGACTGCAAAGTGGAAAAATTCACTGGTGCCTATTTCGTAGAAAAGTGATTGGTAAACTATCCTGCCTGGGCATATATCATGATCATTCTTACTATTATTCTATGCATCTCATCATCGTGAGATTCTTTTTTCAACCAACCGATACATCTTTTAACATACAGAATGCGGGACAAAACGTTGGCATTCGTCGGCGACTCGCTCGGCCGCCAACAGTTCCAATCCCTCATGTGCATGGCGACAGGCGGCGAGGAAAGGCCCGACGTCCTCGACGTGGGCCACGAATACGGGCTCGTCAAAGCCCGCGGTGCCATAAGGCCCGACGGGTGGGCCTATCGTTTCCCGACGACCAACACCACTGTCCTCTACTACTGGTCCGCGAGCCTATGCGACCTCGAGCCCATCGACCCGTCGAACCCAGCCACCGACGTAGCCATGCACCTCGACCGACCGCCCTCGTTCCTCGCCCGATTCATCCAAAAGTTCGACGTCCTCGTCCTCAACACGGGCCACCATTGGAACCGCGGGAAAATCCAAGCCAACAAGTGGGTCATGTACGTCAACGGAGCTCCCAACAAGGACCGAAGAATTGCGGATATTTCGGGCGCGAGGAATCTGACCGTTCACAGCGTCGTGAAGTGGGTGGATTTGCAATTACCGTTGTACCCCCGACTGAAGGCGTTCTACCGCTCGATATCGCCGAGGCATTTCTTCAACGGGGATTGGAACACGGGCGGGACTTGCGATAATACTAAGCCTTTGTCTGGGGGGAAAGAGGTGGAGAAAGACGAGTCGAGCGATTTACTTGCCGAGGCGGCTGTTAGGGGGACGGGAGTTGGGCTGTTGGACGTTACGGCTTTGTCTGAGTTGAGGGACGAGGGGCATATATCGAGGTATAGTATTAAGGGAACGCCGGGCGTGCAGGACTGTCTGCATTGGTGCTTGCCGGGCGTTCCTGACACGTGGAACGAAATATTGATTGATCGAATTTGATTAATTTTTTTTGTTTAGGGCGATGGGATGATGGTAATTGGTAGTTGAAGCAAGAGTAAGTGTTCGGTTTTATTTGGACGTATGAGGCTTTTTTTCTTGCATTTATATTAATCCGTATATTTTTTCTATCTTGGGTCTTAACAACGGAGTGGTAGGCGTCGAGTGGAGCAAATATGTGTACTGCTGCTAGTTCTCTGGATTCATGTTAATCATATAAATTCGACGAGAAATTTTGTTGCGAAATGATTTAATTATATTAAATAACAGGTAAAAAATTTAAGTAGGGATGATCAAGCTTGTTCTCGACATTTGATGTGCTTTAGCTATAACAACAAATGAAATGGTCCCTTTATGTACATAAAGCTTCTATTTCAAGCTAGGAGGTGGTTTCCAATCCCCTCTCGGGGTCCAAGATTAAATTGGTATTGTTTGTTTCACCCGTGCCGAGACTAGTTTTTCTTTTTAATGATCATATGAATTTCTTTTGTCTCTTTAACACTTGCAAATTTATTTTATTTGAAAAAACATCAACCACAATAATATACACTATATATTACTGCACGAGGGCTCTTAATAACTATCAATGCCTATTTAGTTCGATATGCCAAACATAATTACTACTTGTGCCATTTAGCTTTTATTACAAACAAAAGCACTACTTTACCGTTTAACTTAATTTATTTTAGTTTACAAATTATTACTCAATCTTCATTTTTTGATTTAATTTATTATAATCTTATCGTCATAAGTATTTTTAGATAAATTAAAATAATAGATAATTAGTTTTCAAATAATAATTTGATATTTCAAATATTATAAATTACAAATAACTCGAGCCAGTAAATATTATATGTTAGAGCACACACATTAAATAAAAGAGAGCTTTTTATTTTCGGTATTAATAAAATAGGGTTATGTTGAAAAATATTAACAAAATTGAGAAAATCGCGACTAATTGTGGTGGTGTTGCATCTCCACACCTAATAGACATTAGTACATAAGCACATTCTATGCATGTGCAATATTTAAACGTAAATATATTATTTTATATTTTAATTTATTACAAAATTAAATTTTATTACTTTAGTTATGTATAAAAAAATTGATTTGAGGATAATTGTAATATTTATCAATATCATGGGTAAATTTGTAATTATCATTGACACACCAAATTATCATTGATACACCCGCGATCATTTCTTCTTCCTCATCACTTCATCTTCTCTCCTCTCCTCGACGACGGTCGGGAAACGACCAACGACGAACCACCAACGACGATGAGGGAATTTAATCGACGAAAGTCATCTCATAAAACATCATTAAAAAAAGTTAACCAAATTGATTTCACGAAGAATTAGTCAATACTCAACAGGTTGAAGATTATATGGAATGATGTTTGCAATTTAGCCCTCATTTTGCCCGAACAACCTCGATTTACCTCGCCACCGTGCAACCGATGAGGAATCCTTCCAAGCTCGCTTTTTTTTTTGTATCTCGCCAAGCAAAGGTTTTCGTCTCTTTTATCTTTTCGTTTAGTTTCTATAAATACAGAGATCAGCTTATCGTAGAGCTCAACTCGGATTGACTAGTGAAGTTTTACAACCATTATGGCTGTCCATGCATATTACATGCTTGAGAAAATGCACGAAAAGAAAAAGGAAACTTGGTTAAAACATGGTCGCCACAATTGATGATGTGATAGTCTTATGAATTAACGAAATGTTACACGTCGATTTGCTGCTAAAATTTAGTACCTGGTTGGAGCTATGTTTCACGATGAGATACTTCGCATGGATTTGCTGCTCATAGAAAGCCCCGTTCTTTTCATTATAGTTATAGACGATTAATTGTATACTGCGATTTGTGAGCTTCCAATGTTAATTTGTTAACTTATATTGCAAATATTAGTTGGTATAATGTTTAATTTGCTGTATACAATTAAATAATGTTATTCATTGATATATTAATGGTATAATTTCCACAATTTCTTGTATAATTGCAAAAAATAAGTTGGTATAATGTCCAATTTTGCTGTATAAAATTAAAATAACGTTATTTATTGGTATAATAACGAAAATAGATGGTATATTTTTTGCAATTTCTCGTATAATAGCAATAATAAGTTGGTAAAATGTTCAGTTTGCTATATAAAATTGATAACATTATTTATTGGTATAATATCGAAAACAGTTGGTATAATTTCTACCAATTTCTGGTATAATTCCAATTTTATTGGTATAATAACAAGTTTTATTGGTATAATTCATGTGAAATAATTTATTCAGCTTTTTTGATGTGTGAGACATGAGTATTTTCGTCTTTCTAACGCTGAAAAGACCATTTTAGGTATTATACAAGAAGAAATTTTCAAATAGGTACTAAAGAGTAAGGAATAATTCGAGTGGTAATTAAGAGGAATTTTAAAACTCAACTGGGACTGATAAGGAATTGCCCCAATTATTAAACCAAAAAAAGAAATTGCTGTATAAATGCAGAACAAGTCCCTAGCTTTATGTATCATACAAATTCGAGTCTGCATCACATTTTTTAACAAAGCAAGCCGACAATTTTACATCCCCCAATGGATCCAATACATATTCTACACTAATAAATTATAGCTTGATGGCCTGGTTTACCAATTACCATTATCAAAATTCAGTGATTATAAAATTGAAAGGATTAACACAAAACTAATAACGTGGTATAGGCTAGTCAATGGATTTAGGTACCACATAAGGTAAGAGTAACCAGTTTGATGGTTTTGACTAATTTATTATATTAATCTATGTTTTCATGTGTTTTTACATATTTAAAGTACATATTCTTTTTATTACGGCAAGAATAAAAATAAAGTGTCTCAAACTAGACACTTGTATAGGATTGAGCCATGTTCGAAAAAGAAAAATCAAGTGGCTTGAAAGAAATCTATACAGACTCGAAAAACAAAAATTGTGAAAAATGTGGTTAAATTATACTATAGCATAGAGTTATTGAGTCACTAATATTGCAAGTGCTATTTACAACGTTGCTTTGCTACCATAAATATATGCGACTACTAAAATCATAACCAAATTAGGAAACTATATGTGAGGCTGTTTTGTAATAAACACGTATTTGACTGACGTGTTTTGTAATAAACATGCATTAAATAACAATATATATGAGGGAAAGTCGAATTGAATCTAGTTTTTGCTTTGGTTTCTGAGTATTCTCGGAGGTACACTGCACAGCACAGTAAAAAATATTCAGTCACTTTGACATTTACACAAACAAACGCAGGTCAATCAAGAAACTTAAAATACACCAACCATGACTCGAGCTGCCCCGGCCCAAAACCCCAATCCGTTTAGGGATCCCTATTGAATTAATGGCGGTTCAGTGGCTTCTGATATGCCATGGACTAGTGACGCTTTTGGTCGTAGTATCATTTTTGTGCGGGCAGTGGCCGATTTTTCAGGGAACTTTTATCCAGAAAATTCATCAATTCATCACATTTGGAGCCTATGATTATTTCGGGTCTGCTTATTAATATCTGATGTTCGATCACTTTGACTATTTTGTTGATTGTGAAAAAAAAAAACCAATGTGATGGTGCAGGAGATTTATTTATTATGTTTGTGGGTCTAAAGGCACAGATGCTCTTCTCTCAGTGGAGCATCACTGTTGTGACCGGCCGAACCCAGTGATACAGGTGCTTTTCTTCTGCTTGGATTTATCTCGTTGCGTAGTTTTTATTGGTTGCTTGTGGAATCTTCTGGGATATAAGTGATCGATCACTTTGCTTTGTGTTTAAAACTATGAAACTTGTTCTCGGTTGTGGCATGGTTTATCGCTTTTTTTTTTTTGGTTTCGGGGTGCAGTTGGCATCGCTGAAACTCTTCTCCTCTCTTTAAAATAGCTTAAATGATTAGATGTTTGTGGAAAGGTATAGAGTTCCATTTTCATCTGCTCTTCTTTGTTTTTGTTCTTTTCGGCCTATATGAGGAGATTTCAAGAGTTCGATTATGTGTTATTACTTACTATATATTCATATGCCTGTTTGCTCTTGTCAGTCCGTCGGCTGAATACCTTATCTGAGCTTGGTTTCGTAACTTGAAAGACTTAAACCATAACTTGCTGCATATCTGAGATGTGGTTGAAATTTCGTGCTGAACAGAACTGAATTTGAAAAGAACACTTTTTTCAGCTTTTCGTCATACAAATTTTGGCATTTGAGTTACTAAAGACTGATGTAACTTCATATACCTTCGCTTGGTAGAAATGACTATTTATTCTCAGAAGCTGACATTTTCTACTTCTTGCAGGTGATCTATTTATTAATAATCGGTGGGACCTATTACTTCATTGTAAAGTCGTCCTTCATTTACATTCCGGGATATTACTTAACTGGAATGCACAGGTTTTAATTTGATCATACACTTCCTTATCGTTTGGCTACTATGTATGCATATTTGATCGCTTTGTCAATTACGTGATTTCAGGTATTTGAGTTTCGTGGCAGTTGGAGTCGGTCTACTCCTCTTTGTATTGGCTAGCTTTTCTGATCCAGGAGTTGTTAATTCTAAAAATGTTTCTCTATACCTTTCGGCTTATCCTTATGATAACATCATCTTTTCTGAGAAAGAATGCCCGACATGCAAGATCCCAAAGTAACCAACTTTATTCATGTTATGCATATAATACCCTAATTAGGTAGTGTGCTGCATTTGATATTTTCCGTTTTTACTCTTGATTTACTAGACCAGCAAGATCAAAGCACTGCAGTATATGTAACCGCTGTGTAGCCAGGTTTGACCACCATTGCGCATGGATGGTTCGTTTACATGATTTATTATTTTAAATACTTTGCTTTTTGCATCTGTTTCTCAGATATTGATATTGTTGGTATGGTTTCCTGTCTATTTATTCCCTCTAGAATAACTGCATTGGAGAGAGGAACACAAGATACTTCTTGGCTTTTATTATTTGGTGAGTGAGTTACCATGGATGACAAGAGTAACTAAAATTGTTTCAACAGAGTTAGATGTTTCTGTCGATTCGCATGCGGGGAAAATTGTCAAATCTGATACTTCATTAATATTTTCGATTGAGTTAGTACAACAATGTTATCTTTCTAGATAAACCTAAACTTCTGCATGAAATCTGAGTCCAGAGCCCGCCTTACTAAGTTGGGTTGAATTAAGAAGTTGTTCTGCGTCAATTCCGCTGTTTGACTTTTCAAATCAAATGGTTGTGAAAAGGGTGGATTTGAAATAACCATATCATGGTATCGTGAGCCTCCTTTATCTGATCTTGTTTTGGATTTGATTTGTAAGTTACTCTTTTACAACTTTTCAGGCATTTTTTCATATGCATATACGGAATAGTTGCACTCGGGTTGATTCTCGCTGGTAGGGTGAAGGAGCTGAAAATTGTGCACATCTTAACAGGTCTGATAAGTAGAACTAATAATTGGAGTTTCTCAAGATGCACATAAATCTGACATGATTTTACCTCTTTTTTGATGTTCCAGCTTATTACGGCGTTGAAAATTCATTCAGAAAGTTAGCACCCCTTGTTATACAGGTGAATTAAATGGATTTCACTTTTTTTTCACCTATTCATTTTAATGGTTACTAAATCGGAAATTAGCGCGATTAGGTTTTCCGTTATGTTCCTCATAATAATGATTGTATTACATTCGGCTGCCTAACATATGTCAGAGAAATTATCGCATCAAATCATTACATTCATTCGTCACCTCTAACCGAAAGATTTGGTCTTTGCAGTGGTTGATAAACTCGTACAACACACAAATCCTCATCATGGTTTTTCTATCTGTAATTTCTATGTTGTTGGCTGGTTTCTTCGTTTACCATGCTAAACTTTGCATCACCAACACCACAACCAATGAGGTATCTATTTCTCATTTCTTTTTAGTTGTATCTGTATCTTGTTTTCCTCGTACATGGCTGTTTGTGACTAGAATTCGAGAAAGATAGTTTTTTTTTTTCCTTCTAAAAAGACCAAGTATTTCATTCTATAAGGATCTTGTCCTTGGTTATATGCTTTGCGAGAATTGATAGAGGCATTAAAGAAAGAACTTTAATGTTCAAAATTGGTGTTTGCTATCCCTTCCTCATATCGACAACCAACCCAGAATGTCAATCAAATTATAGTCATGCCTGTAAATCGATTACATTGTATCTGAATCCATTTTAAGGTTTTCTCAAGTGTCCGCGTTACATTGTTTGTGTAAAACTGCAGAGTTTTAAATGGCAAGACTATCTGAGCTGGCAGAGGAAGGTTGAAGAAGCAAAGGCGAGCGCTGATGCTCTAAAGGCTAGTTTGAACGGACTGAAGGAGAGACCGAAACCTAGCGAGAGCAAATGGAAATCTTTCTTTCGAAGATCTCGTTTAGAAGAAGTTAAAGTGGTTAAAGATAACTCATACGATAGGGGAATCCTCCAAAATAGATACGAGGTTGCTGTTCCGTTCTCGTCCAGGCAGTCTTTCTTCATAAATAAACAGAAAACAAATTAGGACTGCCTTCTTAATCAGGTTTTTCTTCGTCTAGTTGGAGGTGGATTGGTCTTAAGCTTTTGCAGACTAGTAAAAGAATGTATTATGTGTGCATTGAGGTATCTTTGTCCAAATACAACTATCGTCATAGCTTGTGGACCACTTTTAAAAGATGTACATGGACTTTCAAGTTCTTTCTTAGGTTTTTTTTTCTCAGTTTGCACCCTTGTTTTTCTGGAGTTCTTTTCGAATCAACTTGCAGAATGATATATTTAGATTTTGGTCCAGTCCAATGATGTTGCAATTAGAGGGCTCTCTTCTTGCCTGTTGAATTTATTACCTATTTGATACACAATCCAACTTATATTTATATTGAGATTACATAAATAATAATGAACTTGAAGCTTCATACAATCAAGATTTGGACTTACATGATCACAGATCACAAGGGACCTACCTATAAGTCATCTACATCAATGGCTTCCTCAATGATGCGAATACAATAGGCGATGGATTTTCCTTCGGACATGGCTTTGGCGAGCAAAGCTCTAGCTTTTTCATGGCGACGTAAGATTAGGACAGTATTTAGAACTGCCCATCTTACTTGAGAGTCAGCTTTCTTCTGGGTAAATCCCAAGCTATTCAGTAACTTGTCTAGCTGTCAACAAAAGAACATTTAAACATTTGAGTTGAGACTAAGCAATTCGAAGATTTTGCGTCAACGGCATAGTTATTTCTCTGTAGGATGATATCGTCTTTAGATTACTGTATTTAATCCTTCGTATCATCACCTACACATGCATATATCAACAAATGTCACACACATTAAACAAGATTGCAGACCACAGTGTTAAACACGAGGACAAATTTGCACCTCTGTTCTTACACACCCACTTGCTTGTTATGGTTAACATAATCATATCGCTTAGACTTTTTTTTTTTATCATATTAGGGACGATCTGCAGTTGAGGAAACGAAACACAACTATCTCAGTGAACCTATTTTATATTCATAAACAATGTAAGATTCGCATTTTTTATGAATGCTTCCAACGGCTTCGTCAACAGAGGAGAATGCAACTGAAAAAAGGAAAGAATAAAGGGAAAAAATGGACATAAAAAGGTGATAAAAACTGAGAGAAACGAACCGTATTGATATCGGATAAACCTCCCTCGGATGCACCAAAGAGAAGATACTCCGTTGCTACACCAGCTAGTGCGATACATGAGAATCTGTTAAGAGTCTAAATCAAACGAATTTTCATCAGTTTTCATGGTGAAATATTGTTGAATGACTAATAGATGTTATATTTTGAGAATGTGGACTTAGGTGGCGTAGCCTCTACTCTTATAAACTGAGCCAGATTTTCAGTTCCGACCACTTCGTGGTTCTCAACACGCCCGACATATAATCGAAAATTGAAATACATGGATCAGACTCGCTCGTGCCATACTAAATTTTAGTTACCCCGTCCAAATTCAATATAAAAATTTGTCCTCAACTGATTTGAGGTTAGCTAATATGGGGAGGAAGCTCTACAACAACTGACCGTGGCTGTTACTTTTCCACTATTGACCTGAAAAACAAAGAAAATAGTGAGATAACTAATAGAAGCTACGAGAAACATGAATCAACATTAAATATATCGGTGAATTTCGTCTAACAAGTGACTGGGACAATATATTTTAATCTCACTCTTTTTCACAAAAGGGAAGATTTCAATCGGACAGTATATTGGGTCAACGTGGAAGTTTAAAAGAAGGTAACGATGTTGGAAGAAACTTACTTCCTCAAGAAACTCGAAGTCAACAAAAGATGTTCCTGCTTGAACATTGAGTGATCCTTGTTTCTGCAGAGCTTCCAAGCTCGTTAGTGTGTATGCCTTTGGTAGGATGCCGAGCAAATATGCTACCATGAAATGACCTGCCTCATGCTGCATTACAACACAAGTAATTATATGTTTTTATGATTAAAAGAAGATATATATATCTATATACAGAGAGAGAGAGATTGAGAGAGAGCGCAATTACTTGAACAACCCTGTTATGGTACTTTTGGCTGAATGAATGGCCTAGCGTATCAAGAAGCAAGAAACTAACTCCACCGTTGAAATAAACCTGTGCGCGGTCACTTAAAAGCATATAGTAAATGATTTAGACGTCCCCATGGCGTAATTAGAGAGAGAGAGAGGCCGGATTATTTAAATCCACCTAAAAATAGAATAGTTGATGAATTGATCAACATTTAGACGCATGCCCATGATTACGTGGAGTCACAGCACCAACTAGCTTATAATCAGACGAAGACATTTTTTGAAAAAAAAATTCTCATATACGAAAAGAAAACAGAAGAGCTAGGCTGAAATTCATCGTAGTCAAAGTTTGAGGTGGAAAACTAACCGCATCCAATGTCCATAGAAACAACAATCCGAGGGACGTAAATAGGATCTGCTGAGGATCTAAATCAAACACCTTCCACACAGTAATTCCCCCCAATAAACAACCTGCTTGAATGATTCTTTCTATATTACCCAGCGTTGTATCAACTGGTGACAAAAGAGACGTGGTTTCGATCCCATTCAGACGCAATTCATCCAAAGTGTACAGCCTTTGTGGGATCTGCACTCAACCAACATCTCTAGTTATTATCAAACAACATTCTCTAATCAGTAAAAACAACAGTTTTTGGACGAAGTATAATAGACTCATACGTCATAACAATGCCTACAGCCTAATTAACGCAGATTGAATGCCATTCTGCGATGCAAATGGGATTCATGAAGAGTGAATGCTTCACAACTCATATCTCAAATCACATTGCCAGTCAACAATGCTGACTCCTATAATGGATCAGAAGAAACTTAAACCAAAAGCCCAGCCTTATTCTTCATTGCATGTCGGTTGAAGGAAGAAACCTCAAATTAAACAACTTCAGGTTCAAAAATTCATTACTCACACGAGGATGGAGGATGTGTTGAGATGTTGAAAAGAAATCCAACTCAATTAACGTTCAAATTTTCTCATTGGAAACTTAACGACTCCTCAAATTTATTCATTATACCAACGCTCAAACACATCAACCTTCTTCCTCATAATAAAATAATATTACAGAAAAAGAGCAAATCATACACCTCTTTACAAAATTTTTGCCAATCACCATTTTAAAACCTTTTACAAGAAAACGATCGATAGTTAATACGAACCTGACGAGCTGCTCCGAAGCAACGAAGACCATCAGGCTGGGAATGCGAATTCTTCACTAGAGTCAAAGCAGCCTTCTCATTGCCTTTGCTAAGCTCTTTATCTACATGCTGCAAAATCTGCGCATCCAATGCACTCACCACTCTGCACACGGACAACGTTCCCATGGGTTATTCCACTGAAGCAAAGCAAGCCATTGCGTTCAGTGCATCGCCTCCTTTTACACTTGCCTCCGTTCGATCAAGGCCACAAATAGGCAACCAGCGATACGTCGCCGTTTTACATCTACCCTTTTTGTTTTCCAAGATTTATTCATAATGATATATCGACTCCTAGGTAGCATGTTCTAAAAATATAAATTGTGATTATTTTATTATAATTATACGTATTATGATGTTATTATGATAATGTAGAATATTACAGAGAGATTAGAGTGTTAGGCCATCTCCAATCATTCCTTTATATATGCAGTTGCTACAGTACAATTTCTCCAACTATAGAGTTTGAACAGTATCATTAAACTCCAACCAATTACTATATATTTTACTCTTACAAATTATCAATATTTACTAGGCTAAATGCAAACAACCCCTCGTGGTTTCACCGAAATGCACATAAACCCCCGTGATTTTTTTATTGTACGATACTACATCGTGGTTCAACTAATGTTGCACCGTACCCCCCGGGCAACATTTTTTGCCCGAAATTGGATTATACGCGTTGTTACACGCGCTCAACACACATGCAGTAAGAGCGCGTGTAATCCAATTTCGGACAAAAACTGCTGTCCGGGGGTACGATGCAACATTAGTTAAACTACGAGGGAGTACCGTACAATAAAAAAACCATGGGAATTTATGTGCATTTCGGCGAAACCATGAGGGGTTATATGCATTTTAGCCTATTTATTATTTAAAATAGAATTTACAATAATTAAATATCTAATAATATCAAATATTTTAAACGTAAATCACAAAAATTATTTCATTTTACTATGACCATTTTATTTTATAAAATTCGAACAAGATGGAATTGATTTCTTCATTAGCATATTTTTCCATTATTTATAATGTTATAGATACATTATTAAAATCATTATTTTATTATTACATAAGAAACCCACTCGTTTTTATGAAGTGTACTGTTCATCGTCTCTCAGGTCGTTCTCTTCTTCAAGTGTTTGTTTTTGCATATTCATTATTCTCAATTCTTAAATTAATTCAAAACATATAAAGTAATTGAAAAACAAAAAACATATATACATAGAGGGTGAACGGTGCACTCTATATATAGAGTACCACTGTTCCTTCCTCTAAATATAGCATGGCTTTTAGAGTTCCGCTGGAGTTCTTTTGTCCATTCAAACTCCCAGTATGGGGTGACGTTGGAGATGCTCTTAGTGTGACATTGATAATGTTCATTGACCATTCAAATATGATGCCATGTACAGATTTAATGGACGTAAAAGGCAAGATCATTTTGGAAATGTTCTTTTCTTTTTCAGTGGGCTGCCAAACGGATTCATCAACGAAAAAACTGCATTTTTTTCACGTTCATACACCAGATCGAATGCATATATTTGCCTAGAATAGATACTATTCGTCAAAGAAAAAGACACCACCACAACACATTATTTCAGTCTTCACAGTCATTTTCTCTTAGTCGTTCACAATCAGTACATTGAGGTCGAAATACTTATTTGTTTGCTTTTAGGCACAGTCGTTGTAGCTGTTTTTCTACATCTCCTCCTTACGATGTCTACCTGTTTGTATATATCTTCACATAGTAAAGAAGTTCTAACTTCGGCCCATGGACATATGTCATTTTGACAGAACTACGTAAATTTTCATGTTAACAATCCAAATCATTTCATTTTATTTGTTATCCACAATTTTCGGACAATATTATTTGTTATCCTTGGGAACGTTCTCTTCCATTGGATGCGCTTGCGTAAGGTTTCTAGCTTGGGAGAACACGTTCAAGGTGTTCTGTCTTGGGAGCGCGAGTTCATGGTGTCTTCTCTTGGGAGAGCTTGTATAAGGTATCTTTTCTTGCCTTGAGAACGCATGTTCAAGGTGTTCTGCCTTGAGAGCGTGTGTAAGCTTTCTACCTTGGGAGCGCGTTTCAAGGTGTTCTGCCTTGGGAGCGCGTGTCCAAGGTGTCTTCCCTTGGGACAGACTGTATAAGGTTTCTTGCCCTGGGAACGCATGTTCAAGGTGTTCTCTTTGGTAGCGTTGTCTTCCCTTGGGAGAGCATGTGTAATGTTTCTACCTTCGGAGCGCGTGTTCAAGATGTCCTGCCTTGGGAGCGGGTGTTCAAGGTGTCTTCCCTTAGAAGCACTTGTGTAAAATTATCTTGCCTTGGGAACGCATATTCAAGGTGTTCTGCCTTGGGAGCGCCGTCCCTTAGGAACGCTTGTGCGCATGTGTTGAAGGTGTTTTGCCTTGGGAGCGCGTTTAAAGTGTCTTACCTTGGGAGTGCATGTTTAAGGTGTCCTTCCTTGGGAGCGCATGTTCAAAGTGGTTTGCTCGACCTGATATGTATGACCATGCCATGCTCTGTTCGACTTGTTTAGCATTACAGCTTGTGACTCAACTTGATTTGTTCGACCAGCCCAACATGTCTAGCTCATCTTGTTCGACCTTTGCTTCATAGAATGAGTCTTACCTTGTCTCTTGACTTATTTTCGGTCCTTGTCAGCTTTCAAGCTAATTGAATAGATTCTAACATCGTTGGTCAAGCTGAAACAATCGAGTTGCTAAACATGGCCTCCTCATATTTTGTTCGACTGGTTGGCAAGCTCTAGTCACTGATGCTGTTTCTGATTCAAAACCTAATTCACACCAACAAATCTCAAGAGTAGAATTATCATCCAGGTTCCTTCATGATTATTTTACTACTTATTTTATTTGTATACAAATTATTTTGGGTATATCTATTGGTGTCAGGTTTGAAAATTCATAAAGGCATGGAATAATAAAATATAAGGGCAACAGTACAATTAATAAATTAATTTGTCAAATTCATATTAAGAATTCAAACTTAAACAAAAATTACTTTTCTTATGTAAACTGAAAATAAATTACTTTAAAAATTTGTGTTGATTTAAAATAAACATTCTTGAAAAAAAAAGATTTAAATTAAACAAATTGGGCCATAAAATGTTATATGACATATTTCGAATTATTTTTCTAAAATGAACGGTAGCCCACAAATGCCGAGCCCATTAAACATAAACACCCCAACTCAACTCAAATGAGGCTTTTCTGCGTATCTTCTTCCCAAATATCAAATTCAAGCCACCATCTCTACTCTATACTACTACCCTCTTCTGACGACTGCCGGGGGGTCGTCTGACCCCTATGACCCCACTGTGGTTCCGTCGCTGAGCCAATCAATCAGTTTTGTAACCAGCTACGGTGCATTATAGTGATCGATTAAACTCTTGAGGAGCAAACCTCAAGGAGAGGAGTAAACCCCAGTTGGGGATAACCTCTATAAAAGTTATTTCCTATCTCGCATTTACTTTAAAGTTATTTCCTTTTTGCAGTGAGACAGAACCAATACATATCTAACCTTACTAGGATATATCAGGCATACTCATCACAAGCATTAGTAGCCATCTCTAAGTCACTACATCGTAGGATTTGTGAAAAGAAGAAGCATAAATTTTTATAATGCTAATTCACCCCCCTCTTAGGCACGTTTTTATCTTCATTTGGTATCAGAGCGGGTTACTCAAACGACGGGCCTAACAAGCCTGAGTTAAAGATCTAATGGCTTCTTCGAGTTTTGATGTTTTTGCAGAGGGACAATCTCATTCCAGGCCACCACTCTTCGATAGAACCAACTACGCCATATGAAAGAACCGTATGAAGGAATTCCTGCTTGCTGCTGACTATGATCTGTGCGATATCACGCTACTCGACCATACAATCCCAAAAAGGCGGATGGAACTCCAAAGAAATGTTCCGACTACGATGCAACAGACAAGCGAGAAATCTCACTGAATGTCAAAGCAAAGAACATGATTGCTTGTGCGCTTACAAGAGAAGAATACAATCGTGTGAGCTCATGCGAATCGGCCAAAGATATGTGGACATGCTCAAGTCATACATGAGGGAACCACTCGAGTTGTACAAGAAAGAATAGCACTCCTGATTCACCAATATGAGCTGTTCAAAATGGAGGACAACGAAACAATAAGCCACATGTATGCAAGATTCATGAACATCATCAATTTAGGCAAGAAAATACCAGATGGTAAGAAAGTTCGAAAAATCCTGAGATCTCTTCCAAGAGAACAGAATCCCAAAGTAGCTGACATCTATGAAGCAAAGGACTTGGACGAACTATCCGTCTCAGAACTGATCGGATCGCTAACCACGTAGAGATGACTCGGATCTCCATAAAAGAGAAACCACAAGTCCGAAGTCAACCAAATATTGTCTTCAACACTGAACAAGAAAATGACTCTGATGGCGATGAAGAAAATGAGGAAGAGATACTGGAGCAGATCGCCATGCTAACAAGAATTTGAAAAATCTCGGCTGAGAAGAAAATTCAATGGAAACTCCAAGTTCCAACCGAGAAATAAGGGAATATCCTCATCCGGTAACAACGTTTAGAAATGCTTCAAGTGTAACAAGCCAGACCACTTCTCCTCAAAATGCCCCATGGAGAATGGTGACAAAAAGATAAAGAAGCATAAAGCTATGGTCACAAACTGGGGAGAGGCCGAAAGTGAAGAGGAGGAAGATCTCGCCTACATGACCAATGATGATGATCATTGATGCGAACCGAAAAATCGACCCTGCCATCAATAGTGCGCTGGAAGTTATCGGTTCGTCGCCGTTTCGAGTTCGTCGTCTTCGTCTTCGACGGATCCCTGAAACACCACGAAAAAGACGAGCTAAGGGCGCCGTTTCGGCGACGCCCCTCCGACGTGTCAGATATTCGTTTTTCGACGTTAAAGCGTAAAAGATAATCGCAGATAGCAAATAATAATCAGAGGCAGTATAAACCGATGGGGCATTAAGCTATGAGATAGGCTTCCTTCGATCCTCCTTTTAGAGGTGTTGGAACTCGTCGAGTGTCGTCACGGGAGAAGTGAGTCGAGAGAGATAATCTGAGATCTTCACCGAGAAGAAATCCGAGGACGAACCCGAGAACGGGGAAGTAGCCCGCGGAGAATTTGATTCAAAGGAGAAAATAGCCTCGGCCGATGGCCCGAGAGACCTCGAGAAGATGGAGTGAAGGCCGAGGAGGCCGGCGAAGAACGAGCCGAGCAAGTTGATCTTAAGTCGTGAAGTGAGCACGTCGAGCTGGCACGCTTCGTAAGATGAACGTGGGAAAGAACGTGGGGAGCCCACGTTACCGCGAGGAGTCCGCAAAAGAGGCGGGCTTGGGTGATGACCAGGTCAAGGCGAAGTGAAACGAGACTAGTATAAAAGGTAACGGCCGAGTCGTTTCGCGGGTATGCTTTTACGAACATAAAAAACTGTCTTTGTAGCCTAGCACCTGTAATTACCCATTTTTATGACGAAGATGATTATCTGACTTGAGCGTCGGAGGGGCGTCGCCGAAACGGCGCCTTTCTAGCTCATTTTCTTTGGTGTCTCAGGCATTCTACGGAGACGATGAAAGCAAACGGTTGATTCACGCGCCAACGTGAGTAACGGACGACGGCGGCGGCCCGATAGGTCGAGCAAAAGGCTGATTCACGCGGCAACTAGGGAGGCGATTTTTTGGGACGCATCAATCATGTATCTTCCTCGTCCACTATTAAGAAAATACTTATTCTGAATGAATTATATGCTAGGAAAGATGAATATCATGATAACACTTCCTCAGTCTTTGAAGTAGATGAAAAGGAAGAGATGTTTGATTATTCAACACGTAGAAAAGAAGATTAAGTCGCTCAACTCTCAAGTAAAGAGATTGGTTAGACAACGAGATGACATAGCAAGAGAGAAGCACCAAACGGATCTAGATAATGCATGTTTAAGATCCAAGCTAGAAACCCTTAAGGAAGAAAAAGCAATATGTAATTGTGAAGAGCTTATAAAGCAAAATAGTGATATATCAAAAGACATCTCTGTTCTTAAGAATTCCTTAGAAGAAAAAACACGTACTGTTGATATGTTACTTAGTGTTCCTAGAAATATTGGGAAAGCGGGGATATGATATTCCAAGACACATGAACATGTGTACCACCAACTGTTAGAAAGCCTAAGTGTTTTTCATGCGGCCGTCACGGTCATTACTCTAATAATTGTTTTTTAAAGAGAGCTGATAAATCTAGATATGTCTGGAGGCCAAAGATGTTCCCTGATAATCAAGTCTCTAACACTGATCAACCTGTGTTTAAGATATCACAGTCTGTGACACATGATATATCACGTGTTAACAGGAGTTACTTTGCAACTAACCTTTTAGGACCCAATCAAAGTTGGACACCTCATAAAAGAACTGATTCATGAAGGTACGAAGAAGAAAATCCAGCACGAAAAACAAGTGGTATCTTGACAGTGGGTGTTCCCACCATATGATAGGTGATATCAGTAAGGTTGTGTCGGTGAAAGCGTATGACGGAGGATATGTCTCATACGTCGACAACACAAAAATTAAGATTATTGGAGTTGGAACTGTCGGTAACACTTTACATACTACTATAGATGACGTATGGTTGGTTAAGAATCTAGAACATAACCTCATTAGCATTAGTCAATTATGTGATAAAGGTCATACGGTAACCTTTGAAAATTATAAATGTGTTGTTAGAAATGATAATAAGGTCATATTTAGTGCATCTTGGGATATAACTTAATGATATAACTGACCAGAATGTCAAAGTTCAGCAGTTACAAAGGATAACACATGGTTATGGCACAGACGCTTAGGACATCCTAACATGGAACCACTGTCTCACATTACAAGCCACGCACTGGTACGAGGTGTTCCTGACATAAAGCTCGTCAAGGACAAAACGTGCAAGGCATGCCAGGGTAAACAGACCAAGACATCATTCAAGGTAAAGAATGTGATATCCACATCCAGACCATTGCAACTAATTCATATCGACCTTTTTGGTCATGTTCAGACGATGTCTCTACGAGGTGGAAGATATGCCTTCGTCATTGTTGAAGACATGGGTGATATTTCTTGCACATAAGAATGAGGCATTATATACCTTTGTATCTCTAGTAAAGAGACTTGAAACGAAAAAGAAATGAATCTATGCAGGATACGTAGTGATAACGGATTAGAATTTGGTAGTAACTCATTTGAATCATTCTGTGAATCAATATGAATATAGTCATAACTTCTCTGCTCCTATAGCACCCCAATAAAATGGCGTAGTTGAACGGAAAATAGAGTGTTATAGAAAATGGTTAGATCGATGTTACATGAGCATGATATTCCTAAACAGTTTTGGACGGAAGCTGTTAGTAGAGCCTGTTATGTGTCAAATCGCATTTTTCTTAGGCCAATATTAAGAAAACCTCTTATGAAATCTGGCATGGTAGAACACCAAATATAGGATATTTTCATGTGTTTGGATGTAAATGTTTCATTTGGAACGATAGAGATAAGAGAGGAAATTTGACTCTAAGGTAGATGAATGGATATTCCTTGGTTACAGTCTTCATTCTAAGGCCTATCTTGTTTTTAATAAAAGGAAGCAAACTGTTCAGGAATCTATACATGTTACTTTCGATGAGTTATCCAATGCAGACCCTACTAATGAGGAAGGTATAGATTTGCCCTGTGCAGATTTACAGGGTACTAAGGACAGTGAAGACGATATACCAACAGACAATAACATTGATACAGTGGAACCAGAGGCTGATGAACAACAACGCAGAAAATTCAAACATGCTTCCAGTCATCCAACAGATCAAGTGATAGGGAATATCGATGGTATCAAAACTCGAGCAACAATACGAAATCAGCCGACAGAGAAATATCACGATGTACTACTTTCAATGATGGAAACAAAAACGGTCCATGAAGCTCTAAACGATAAATCATGGGTCTCTGCCATGGAGGACGAGTTATCATAGTTCGAAAGAGCCAAGTGTGGACATTTGTAGAGAGACCAGACGAAAAATCCATCATAGGAACAAAATGGGTCTTCCGCAACAAACTCGATGAACATAGTAATATCACCAGAAACAAAGCGGGGTTAGTTGCAAAAGGTTATTCCCAGGAGGAAGGTATTGATTTCGATGAAACTTTTACTCCACTAGCTAGACTAGAGTCCATACGTGTCTTACTTGCATATGCATGCTTTAAACGCTTTAAGCTTTTTCAAATGAACGTAAAAAGTGCATTTTAAAATGGTTTTACAAATGAGAAAGTTTATGTAGAACAACCTCCAGGTTTTGTTAGAGAAGGATTTCCAAATCAAGTTTTTAAATTGAATAAAGATTATATGGTTTAAAGCAGACTCCTAGGGCATGGTATGAAATGTTAAGTAAGTTTTTGATTGACATGAGATTTTCCACTGGACCTATTGTTAACACGTTGTTTATTAAGTACGAAGGTGATCACATGTTACTGGTCCAAATCTACGTTGATGATATCATATTTTGAAGTACTAATATCCTTCTTCGTGAGGAATTCTCTAAGTCTATGCAGAAGGAATTTGAGATGAGCTTAATGGGTGAGCTGAACTACTTCCTTGGGTTGCAAATAAAGCAACTTGACACTGGAACCTTCGTATCCCAGACGAAATACAACAAGGAGTTGCTGACAAAATTCGGGATGAGTGATTCCAAAGTGATTTCCACCCCCATGCATCAGACCACCAAAAGAGACAGTGATGAATCAGGTACACCAAATGATATCGAGGTATGATCGGAAGCCTTCTTTACTTAACTGTCGGCCTGATATTATGTTTGCTTATCAAGGGAACTGTTAGTTTTGGTCTGTGATACTCTTATACGGATGAATTCCCATTAATGGGATATTCCGATGCCGACTATGCCGGCTGTAGGGAAGATAGGAAAAGTACTAGTGGAACTTGCCAATTACTTGGAAATTTGCTGGTAACTCGGTCTAGAAGAAAGCAAAATGCTGTCGCCCTCTCCACAACCGAAGCTTAATATATGGCTTAGGAAATTGTTGTCAACGAGTTCTTTGGATGAAGCAAACCCTTGGTGATTTTGGGTTAGGTTATGACAAAGTTCCTATTCTATGTGATAGCATTAGTGCCATTAGTATTACTAAGAATCCCGTATATCGCTTGCGTACTAATCATATAGAGTTGAAACATCATTTTATACGAGACCATGTTCAGAAGGGGAATATCAGTGTGGAATTTGTAGGAACAAATGATTAGCTTGCTGATATCTTCTCGAACCCCCTAAGTGAGGCAAGATTCTGTGACATCCGTGATCTATTAGGAGTCATCGAGATAAGGTTAGGTTATGACAAAGTCCCTATTCTATGTGATAGCATTAGTGCCATTAGTATTACTAAGAATCACGTATATCGCTCTCGTACTAAGCATATAGAGATGAAATATCATTTTAAAGAAGGGGAATATCAGTGTGGATTCGTAGGAACAAATAATTAGCTTGCTGATATCTTCACGAACCCCCTAACTAAGGCAAGATTCTGTGACATCCGTGATCTATTAGGAATCATCAAGATAAGGTTAGTAAACTTGCCTAAATTCTGCCATTTATTCTAGAATATGTTATCTTAGGTAGAAATTCGTAGTTATCCTATTCAAAGATATCCTTTCAGCCTCTAGACTATTTTATGAATTTCAGATCTTATAGATCTTATCCTTAAGTGCGATTTTATTATTTTAGGAAAAGATTCGTAGGTATCCAGTCTAAAATCTTCCTTGAGTAATCAATATTATTTTAGGAATCTCGGATTTTCAAATCCATCCTTAGACTGTGACTATGGTATTTTAGGAAGAAATTTGTAGTTATCCTTCCAGAGATCTCATTCAGCCTCTAAGTTATCTTAGGAAACTCGAATATTCAAAATATTTCCTATTCATCTCTTTCCAATCCTTTCCATAGATAGGAGATCCCGTCAAATCATTCTGCGATTTCTAACGATCTGACTGGCCGTTTCCCTCTTTCCATTTGAGTTTCAAAATTCAAATTTCAAAATCCATCCTCATCTTTTCTTCAAATAAACCGACCCTCATTTCTTTAAAGATCCAGAACCAACTTCAAACTTCATCATCTTCTCCGAATTTCTCCTTAACCTTCAATCTTCAATATGGTGAAAACTGCCAGAACCAAAACTGCCGCCGTGAAATCATCAAGCCGCAAAAGAAAGGAGCCAATGTCCGATGATCCACCTCCTAAATCACCCAAACCATCGCCCTCACCAACTTCTGCGAGGAAAACTCGTTCCAAAACCCAGTCTGCCGAGAAAGTTCATTCTCCTACCAAGATTGCCAAGTAAAAGAAAAAGAAAAGCAAGAAGGCCAGCCTCACTCCAACTCGAACCCCTACTCCATCGCCCGTGTTAGGTCCTACGATTAACAACTCTATGATCCTAGGCATGAATCCTAAGTAATTCGATGATAATGATTGACATTAAGATTCGATCGAAAAACTCAAATGAAGAACAAGAGAGAGAATTCGAGTAGAGTGAGAAAGTTACTATTGTTTCTCTCTCTAGAAATTGAATTGCAAGCCTTTCGGATCAATTTCCAAAACTTTCTCTATTAAGCTCAATGTGTACAATCCTATTTATACCAAACAAACTTGGTATAAATAACAAACAAGTCCTAAACTAAGGACAACTATACAAAACGCCCCTAATTACAAGGACAACTAATGAAATAAAGCACAATTCTAAAAGTATACTCTACAATCTCCCCCTTTGTGTTTGATTGTGTCTCCACGCTATTTGTCCTCGTCGGGCATAATACGATCTGCGCAAGCCCAACGCATGCTCATAATCCCTTATCGTCTCTAAGCTTCAGACGCTCCTCGATGTCATCTAGCAATTCCATCAGGAGCGGCTGTTCTCTCACGAACCTGTGGATCCTCAGCATAGTGTCTCGGTTGATTTCTTCCAACCTCTGCTCGATATTCCATCTGATGACCTTGAGCGTTCCATCGCAAAACTTCTGAATCTCTATCTTCAGCATCAACCTAGTCTTCTGGGCAATTGGATTGTTGTAGGTGATGCCTATGACCGAGCTGATGTGAACATGATTGCTTGGAAGCCCTTCGATCTCAGGTCCTTTGTTGAGTGGTTCGGCCATGTTAACCTTCTTCATGTTGCTCTCCAGATCCATCTGAAGATTGTGTGCTGCGAAGTACTTGACTTGGCGCATCATGAACCGGTAGAGCCCTTCGAGGCCTTCTTTCTTGATGAAGCCTTGAGGACCTTTGTACTTTTCCACGTGCAGCTTGTAGAGGTTGTACACCTCATCAGCAGGTATGTACGGTAGGTCGCTCTCGCTTAGTTCCTCTCGAGTTCTATCCACTCGCTCAATGACGTAGTGAGGTGTTGGAAGTCCTCCTTTTGCACAGTAGACGCTGAGGAGTTGGCATATAGGGGAGAAACTCTTGTAATGGTTCTTGATTTGTCCTTTAGTCATCCCCAGCCTTACATTAGGTCCTAGTTGGGTCAGCATCCATAGATATGTCATCCTCTTCTGCTGATCCCAGTGAGAGATCCCTCTTAGCTCGAATTCATTTGGCTTCTTGACCCTGTCCGGTGACCCCCATATGTGTTCACGAACTTATTCAAGGAAGGGGATTTCGATTCGAATATTTTCCCACGGCGTGTCGACCCGAACGGTCCCTGGCATTTGCCTTGTGGGGGAAGCCGCTCGTTGTGCGATCAACTCTGATAGCCTTGGGATGTCTCGTTGGTAGCTTCACCTTCCTGAAGTTCGTCGTCTTCTATGATTACGAGGTCCACGGATGCCTGTTGTAGAAAATGCCGAACGTCCTGAAGCCGTTGTCTTTGATGCTCCTCGGGCATGGAATGGGTCATCCACTGTCCTTCGAATATGTATCTGTCTAGAACTTCGTGTGGATTGACGCCATGTCTTGATGGTCCCGATTGGTATGGAGCTACTGAGGGAGTAGCTTGGGTAGTAGCTAGGGCTACAAGCATCGCAGCACTTGCTTCTTCTTCCGGAAGCAAGGGACTTGAGTAGATCGGTGATGTGGATGGGGTCGATGGAGGCGTCCATAGGTTAAAGGTTGGTAGGTCGATATGGGTTAGGGTGGCGGTGCGGTGCGTGGTGTGGGTGGTTTGTGTTTGGGTTTGGGTTTGGGTTTCACCTGCTCCAGCGCTTGTTTGCGTAGCGCCCGGGCCTTGTCCTTGGCCACTTGTAGATGTCCTTAGCCTCTTCTCCCCCTCATGAGGATCCTGATCGTCAGGGTCGTCATGTCGGCGTCTTGAGCGGGAGCCTTGGCCTCGGCAAGTATCAGTAGGTGGCTCATGATGATCCACCAATCGCCTGTACAGAGACTCTTCTTGAGGCGACCGGTTGGAGAGGCCGATCAGTCGGGCGAGTAGAATGTCGTGGAGCTCGGTTATGGGTATGGTGTATGCGTTGATGAGGATGGATGAATTAGCTAAAGGGTCGGTGGGTGTGGGTTGTGGAGGTGTGAGGGTGGGTTGTGACGAGGTGCCTTCGGAGACAGATGCTTTCCCGGTGTCTCTGCGGGATGTCTCTATGGCAGTATAAACTCTCTCCATTATTTTGTCTTCAATCGATTGAACAGCAGCGGAGAGAGCGGCTTGAAATTGCTCATTCATCACGAACGGTGCAGACGCCTCCCTGGATGGACCAGGACGACTGATGTCGCCTGTTATCAACCCTTGAGTAGACACCGACTCTTCATGTTGGCTCACAGTCACTTGAGGTTGTGACTGTATGAGACTTCCACCCAATCCTTGAGTCGAATCTTGAAGATTCGGCTCTATGGGTGTAGACACCGGTGGATTTGGTTGCGGCTCAAGATTGAGCGAAGAAGTGCCGGCAACACTTGAAGAAGTGATCAGCACGGTATCTGGTGCGGTGGTGACGGTGGGGAAGAGGGACTCCATCGGGATACTCAAACGTCTGGGAGTCTGTCTTATGAGTCTGAGCTCCTCATCGGACTCTGTATCAGATGAGGTGGCCGTGTGGGGGGAAGGTTCGTGCTCCACGTCCTCACGAGCCTGGTCCGTCACCAGTGGAAGTGAGTTGTGCCCCATTTCAGTCTCGGGCTGTGCTTCTTGTAGAGGAACCTCCTCAATGGTTTCTTCGAGCACGCCTACATGTATGGGCACTTTCACTTGAAGCGTTTCTGTTGGAGCCTCTTGTTCCAACTCAGCAGCCACAACATCTATCAAGGTGGCATCATCATCAGGAATCTGTTCGTCCTGAGTTGGAGGCTCCTGCTCGAGCTCCAGGGCCACTTCATCAATCAACATGGCCTCTGGGCTTTGGTGTTGTTGTGGTTGGGGAGGGCTAACTCCAAGATCTGTCGGGGGCCCTCTAATCATCTCCTCGGTGAGGTGATTTTCCCGGCAGTAAGTTCGATACATGTCTCCCTGGGGGTCGGCGAGACGTAGCAGGTGGAGTGGAATGGGCATGGAAGGCTGAGCTAGGTCTACCAGCCTTGGGTTGTGGAAGAACTTGAGCCTTGGTGTCTGATAGTTTCCTCCCGGGGCAGGCGAGGAATTTTCTGCTCGTACATCTCCATGTGTTGGCGGATGATGACGGAGAACCATCTCGCGTACGGCATGTTCTTGGACCGTTTGTTCTCCTTTTGTCTGATCTGTTCTGTGAGGTCATTCCAGATCAGCTGGGCGAAATCGAATTTCCGCGAGAACACGACTCCGTGAAAAATCCGGAGGATGTGGCCGTTGCCCTTGTTGAAGCTGGCGTGCTTCGGGGATAGACACTTGTTCACGATCCCGAACAGTGTCTTCCACGGGTGAGGGATACCATTGCTCTGGACCTGAGCTAGCTTGGTGAGTGGCGGACGGTACCCCATCTGGAGGAAATCGGTCACCAGTTCTTCATCTGATGGGAGGGGGTCGTAGTTTTGGCTGTGAGGGAGGTCAAGTAGAGCTCTGAACTCGCTCTTGCTCATGCAGATGTGCCTTGTCCCTACAAACGTTGTGAAATGGTATGCCCCGTCCAAAACCCTTGATCATTCCCCACAACTGCTGGAGGTAGACCATTGGCACTGATGCCGTCACAGTTAGTGCATGCCATAGTGGATGGCCTTGCAGGATAGACACGATTATATCATCTGGAAACCGGAAGGTGGTCAGGTTTAGTTGGTAGTTCGTGTCGTGGACGTTGAGGTATAATGACTTCTCGTATATGTGATTATATGTTGGATAGCGATCCATCTGAACAATAAGAGATATAAAAGTTCATTAGTTCATAATTTTGATTTTAGTCGAAAATTAATTTAATTTCATCAAACTATAATGTTGTATTATGTTATGACATGTTTGATGAATTTTGAATTGAAATCGTGTAGCATGCATATAGGATCCTTGATTTTAAAAAAACGTAATGGCATGATTGTAATTTCAAATTAATCATGTAATGCGTGAAAAGGAGTTCGAAATTTTTCTAAGTGTTGAATCGTGAAAAAGTCACTGTTCATGCCGAGAAATTTTTCGCTCGAAAATTTTGGTGTCAAATTGAGTTCCTTATGCATTGATTTCAATTGCAATAACTCCGTTTAATTTTGCGATCGAGAAAATTTTATTCGCTAATGTTTGCTACAGTGTAAAGGACTTACAAGAAAAACTTCTAAGTGTTGAAATTGAAATCGTGAGACTGTAGCCGATCAATTTTACGATCGAGAAAAATTCCGCGTAAATTTACGTTCGAGAAATTATATCTCAGGTAAATTTACTATAAAGAAATTTTCCTCAATTGAATAAAATTTTTGATTTGAAATTTGTCGAGCGATATGTGATTTTCAATCCTAAGTAAAAATTTTCGCTGCGATATTTTTCGATCGAGAAATTAGTCAACGAAAGCCTAAGTCAACTGTCGAGAAATTTTTCAATCAATTAAATCCTAAGCGGCGAATTTTACGATCGAAAAATTAAGCGTTGAAAATTAATTTTTCGCTGCTAAAATTTTGCGATCGAAATCCAATTAAAACGAAAATTCTATTTTGCAATAGTAAGTTTTGCGCTCGATAAAATTTGCATCTAAATTGTCTATTCAGTACTTAAGTTTTTCGCTCACAAAAAATCCTAATTAGATTTCTCGATGGTACGGTCAAAATCTTCTATCTTAGCGACTAAGTCAGATTTTTATCGACCGAGAACTGATTTGACACAAACAGTATCTCAATTGAATCGGAATTCAATGCGATCGACAAAGTTCTTCGATGACTTTAAACATTCAAATGCCCAGTTTTATTTAAACTCAAATCACAGTCGAAGATGCTGATTTTCCGAAGATTTATACTACCAGAATCATCAAGAACATCGAAACTATCTTAAGTGCAGGCATTAACTTTAGACAAAGACTCAAAATCATGCCTAAAACACTATAAAATAGTATACCATTTTCTCTGTTTTGAAGAACAGTCGAGAAACTAATATAAATCATGCGAAAAACTACAAAATGCAGATGCTAACGAAGTTAAATCACACGCAAATGTCAACAGATTCTCATTTCTACCTTAAACAGACAATTTCGTGTTGAAAATCGAAAGATTTTTGAGAGATTTGAACTGTCTGTGAAAGTTTTTCGCGAGAGAAATTTTTACGGTTTAGGGTTGCATGAGAAAAAGTTTTTCGACTGACACAAAGATGAACTTTTATTTACTTGCTGTAATTCAATGTTGGGTTTGCGATTTGACGTTTTGCGATTAAATGGATCAGGCCGATTACTATTTGCGCTCGAGAAATCTTAATTCGAAAATTGCTCTTCAACTCAATTTCTCGATCGCAAATTATCGCGGCCAATCAGAATCGTTCCCAACACTGTTTTTGATTGAGAAACATATGGTTGCTAATCACATTATATCCAGTTTCTCGATTATAAGTACTTCTAAAGATTTCAGATTGATCCTTATTCAAATAAAATCATATTTGTAAAGCTCCCCCTCAGAATTAAAATAATTGCAATTAACTCCCTTGATTTTCTGTGTAGTAACGTCTAGTTCCCCTGGCAGAATAAAAAATCCGTACCACTTAGAGAAAAACGTTAGAAATAATAGAGTTAATCAACAATTATTTTTGGCATGTTTTCCTTTGAAAAATTTGGTCTGTGACAATAGCTCATTGTCGTGTAGTGACGACGTCTCACTACTTTAAATTTGTTTGAAGAAATCTGAGATGCTTAGAGAAAAACGTCAAGAATATTGGGAGCTAATGCACGATTTTTATATTTGCTCCCCCTCAAATAATGCGCAAGAATTGACTTAACATGCAAGCTTATGAAATCAATTCAAGTCACGAGCATATAACAGACAAATTTATTTAGTAAGCTCATATACATGGTCCCCAAAACATGTACATAATAGATTGTGTGAGGGTAAAAGCAATGAAACATCTATCGCATTTAAATAATTCTATACCAATGCAATCTAAAATCACATTTAGAATGTGCGATAACAACAAAAAAATTCGCATTTATTCAATTCAACGCATATGAAACATAATATTTCATGTCAGAATGTGCGAAAGTTTTTTTTTTTTATTTATATATTTTTTTTATTTATTAATTAATTTTTTTAATGTATATTACTAATATTATAGTATGAGGTCAGATTATTTTGCTTCGATCAATCGTCACACCTAAAATTTTACGAGACATTTGAAAGATGAAAATGCCGTCAAGTCATGTCGTCAAACTATAGTCCTAAGTTCATAGACTGGTCCATTTCGACAACTCTCACTAGGTTCGCTCTTGCACTCAAATTTTCTTGACTTGGGATTTTTTATTATATTTATATCACTCAAGTCAATACAAGCAATTATAAGTCAATTTACCTGTGGGCGAGGCATTTTAATCATTTCACCTAAGCGAGAGACTGTTGATTGGAATCAAAGGGTTTTAAGGGTTATAGTTTGGCTAGGACTTAGAAGGGAAGGAATTTGGAGGAAACTGAGCTTATCTCTTCGTCATCTTCCATTTCTACGCCCGTCTCCATTTTTTTTCGGCGTCTTTCTTCTTTTCAATCTTTTCTCCTTCTTTTTCTTTTAAGAACTATCCCTTTTTATGCTATGCTCAAGCTGAAGCTCCGCTTCTCCACGAGGCTATAGGAGATTATCGTATGCGAAGTTCTTCTTGTTGGTTCTCAGGCCGATACCGTACTCCTCTTCTCTTAATCCCTAGAGAGGTTTCAGAGATTATCTTTTTGGAAAAGTTCACGGTTATGGAATTCGTACCCAAGGCTGCACTCCTCTTCTCGTTTCCCGATATAAGACCGGATTATCGTTGGAGAAGTTCACTTCGTGGTGCTCCTCTTTCCAGTCGTTCTGACGAGCGTACGAGATTATCGACGGAGAAGTTTACAGCAGGATCCATGCCACCTTCTAAGAGATAGTCGGAAGGCAGGTTCCTTTGGTCTGATTTTTGCGCGTTGAGCAATGCCTTCTTTTGTCATCATCCTCTTTATTTTCTCCCCCTCCTTTTCATGTTTGAACAACCATCCGAAGAGTATAGAATACGGTTGAAGGCTGGGAATAGGATTCAAATGAAGAAAAAGACATCGGAGAAGGCTCAAAGTGGATGACTAAGGGCTAACTTGAGGGAAAAAATTGTATAAGGCCGAGTGAGGAATAACCTAAGCGCCCTTATCATTTTCCTAACGATCTAAGGCAAGGTGAGTATGAAGCCAAGAATCACTGGTTAAGACAAGTAATTGATGTGTGACTCACTCTAGAAATAGATCCAAAGAAAGAAAAAAACAAGGCTTGAATCCTCACTTATATATAGTAGCTTTGTGTCTAGTGGAGCAACCTAATGACCTTTAGACACAAGAATGCGACTTAGACTGACAAAATTAAGCAATTAAATTGATCGCTAGTCGGGGCAAAATTCTAAGTGACTTTAGATCAAAGCATCCTAAAGGATTTCGTCATTCCCCTAATATTCTAGGTATATGTATATAAATTTTTTTATTTATTATTATTATTATTAATATTTTTTATTATTATCATGCAGGATATGGCAAATGAGCATAGAAACACATAGAATAGAGCATGTGATAGCACAGAAGATCAGGTGATACACATATCACGGGAGATTCAACATGCCTAATTTTCCGACAAGAAATTGGAATCGTTTTTCATCCAATGCCTTGGTGAAAATGTCAGCTAGTTGGTACTCCGTGTTCAAGAAATAGATATCTATAGTGCCTTTTTCTACATGATCTTTAATAAAGTGATATCTAATGTCTATGTGTTTTGTGCGTGAGTGATGAACGGGATTGCAAGTAATAGCGATGGCACTTTGACTGTCACTATATATGGGTATATTATTTAAATTGTACCCATAGTCGCGAAGCTGAGTCCGCATCCACAGCATCTGGGAGCAACAACTGGCGGCTGCCACGTATTCCGCTTCGGCCGTCAAAGTTGACACACAGTTCTGCTTTTTAGAGGACCAACAGACCAGCTTTTCGCCTAGAAAATTAGCACCACCGGACGTGCTTTTCCTGTCCATTCGGCAACCTGCATAATCAGCGTCAGTATAGCCGATAAGTTTGAAGTTCGTACCCTTTGGATACCATAGTCCAAGGGTAGAGGTGCCCTTAAGGTAGCGCAGAATCCTTTTAACCGCGAGCATATGGGATTCTTTGGGATCGGCTTGAAAACGGGCACATAAGCAGGTGGCAAACATGATATCCGGCCGGCTCGAAGTGAGGTATAGAAGAGATCCAATGATGCTGCGATACAGTGTGATGTCGACCGATTTACCAGAGGGATCGGCATCCAACTTGCAGCTTGGTGACATAGGAGTGCTGAGGGGCTTGCTCTGATCTTGATGGAATTTCTTCAGAATATCCTTGATGTATTTTGTCTGACTGATGAAAATCTCATCATCGAGCTGCCTGACTTGAAGTCCTAAGAAGAACTGCATCTCTCCCATGTGACTCATCTCAAATTTGCTTTTCATGAGATCTCCAAACTTCGTGCAGAGCCGAGGATTTGTTGATCCGAAGATGATGTCGTCGACGTATACTTGGACGACCATTAGATCTTTGTCTTGCCATTTGATGAATAGGGTTGTGTCTATTGTTCCTCGAATGAATCCAGACTTTACGAGGAATTCACTCAGGACATTGTACCAAGCACGTGGGGCTTGTTTTAGTCCATAGAGAGCTTTGTCCAATCGATAGACATGATCGGGTAATTCTTGATCAATGAAGCCTTCCGGCTGAGCTACGTAGACTTCTTCTTTTAACACGCCGTTGAGAAAGGCGGTCTTAACATCCATCTGATAGACTTTGAAGTCTTTGTGAGCCGCATATGCCAGGAGAAGGCGGATAGCTTCGATTCGGGCAACAGGAGCATATGTTTCGTCGTAGTCGATACCTTCCTGTTGATTGTATCCCTTTGCAACTAGCCTTGCTTTGTTCCGGATCATTTCACCATCTTCATTTTTCTTGTTTTTGAAAACCCATTTTGTTCCGACAATTGTTTTCCCATGCGGACGTGGTACTAAGGTCCACACTTTAAGACGTTCGAATTGATGAATTTCATCATGCATCGCTATTACCCAATCCGGGTCTTGAAGTGCGTTTGCTACCTTGGTAGGCTCGTTTTGGCTTAAGAAGCAGCTGAAGAGACTGTGTTGACGAAGGGTCCTTACTCCGCTTGAGGGCTCGCCAATTATCTGATCAACCGGGTGAGCTTTAGTCCACTTGCGCTCATTCGGGAATGCTGAAGGCGATGCGTCAGCCGTTTGTGGGTCTAGATTTTCAAAGTTCTCCGGTTGTTCATTTGCGTGAGGAAGTTCCAAATCAGCACTTGGAGAGAGCGACTCCGATGATTCTTCCTCAACACCCACGATAGTTTCTTCATTATTCTGAGGCAAGTCTGAATCGGTTGGAGTAGGATCGGTTGAAGAGCTTGGTAAATTGGCCTCTTCGGGTGGAGAATCCACTATAGGTGTAGCATTGTGTGACCGATATACTGGCTCGAAGAGAGAGTCCAAATCATCTAATGCAAGTCTAATAGCTTCTTCTGACGTTGAATTCGGAGTTGTTGCCTTCTTCTGTTGGTTTTGTGCCAACACACCAGTGAAAACAGGTTCTGAACTGTTATATTCAGAAGCTATCGGGTTGAGTATGGGTCCTGAACTGAGGTGTGCAGGAGCCATCAGGTTAAGCACGGGGCCTAGACTGAAGTGACCAGAAGCCAACTCCGCCACTTCGTGGAAAGTGACGTTGTAGCTTTCTTTGATTGTGTGGTTGGACTTGATGTATACTTGGAACGCTTTCGAGGTTGAAGAATACCCGACAAAAGTGGCTTCGAATGCTTTAGGGTCGAACTTAGCACGTTGCTCTCGGTCGTTCGCCAGAAAGCATTTGCACCCGAAGACTTTAACCAATGAAATGTTGGGTACTCGTTTGTTGATAATTCCGTACGGAGTCTTGTCGAAGCGCTTGTGAATCACTGTCCTGTTTTGAGTGAAACATGCAGTATTTACTGCTTTCGCCCAAAAGAATTGTGGAAGTCCAGAATGTATGAGCATCGTACGCGCGACTTCCACTAGTGTTCTGTTCTTTCGTTCGACTACCCCATTCTGCTGAGGAGTCTTGGCGGCTGAAAATTGTTGACTTATCCCAAGTTTTTGATAAAAATCACTGAGACATCTGTTCTTGAACTCAGTGCCATTGTCTGTTCGAATGACTTGGATAGTCTGTTGCAGCAAATTTTGAGTAGTGTTCACAAAATTGATGATCAAGTCCCCTGTCTCATCTTTTGTTCGGAGAAACCTTGTCCAAGTGTAGCGAGAGTAGTCACTATGACCAGTAGATGCTTGCGTCCATTTATACTCTGTGTCTTCATCGGGCCACAGAGGTCCATATGTAGCAGTTCCAGAGGACGTGAAGTAGAGGCCACTTGTTTGATATGATGAGATGCTCGCTTCATTTTTCCTAATTGGCACGCCGAACATTGATGCTCTTTTTGTAAAGGTATAGTTGGAAGACCATGAACCAACTTTTTCTTTGAGAGATGTTGAAGAGCTTTGAGGTTGAGATGAGACATGCGTTGATGCCATAAGCTGTTCCTCTGAATTACAGTCTGAGAGATGAGGCAGACAGCTGTCGAGGGCCACACAGATGTCAGGTTGATTGTGTAAAGATTGGATTTCCGAAGTCCGTAGAGGAGTTCTGTGTCCTGACTATCCAAAACTCTGCACCGGTCAGCATAAAAGACCACCTGGAACCCTTTGTCACAGAACTGGCCTATGCTGAACAGGTTATGGCGGAGGCCTTCGACGTATGAGACATCTTTTATAGTCAGATTCTTCAGAATGATATCCCCAAGTCCTAGAATCAGGGCTGAATCGTTGTTTCCAAACCTGACTTTTCCGTTAGGATGGTCTTTATAGTTGCTCAGCAGTTCTTGATTTCCCGTCATGTGTGTGGAGCAACCAGAATCGAGGTACCACACATGATGGATCTCTTGTGAAGAGGTGGATGCGTTCTCGCCGTCCGTTTGATTTTCGGTTTCGGCGTCTGATTCATTGTCGAGACGGGCCATGAGGGCTAAATTCTCTTCTTCAGAACTCGGTGTTTCCTCAAGCCATTGGTCTTGTTCGGCCATGAGAGCTACTCCAGCTTCCTTTGTTTAGTCAATTGGAGCTTCCTGGAGTAGTAGTTGGCATCTCTCTTCTTCGGAAGAGTGCACTATCTGGCAAAGTGACCTGTCTTGCCACAGTTGAAGCATTTGTTGACCTCTTTAGGATTCTTGACTTCGGAGCTCTCTGGTGCACGTTCTTTGTTTTTGGAGCTTGTAGTCCGAAGTCTGTTGGCTGAGGTTGATGACTTCTTCTTGAAGTACTTCTTACTCATCATTTTTCCTATTAGAGCCAACTGCTTTCCTAGGGCTTTCAAATTTGACTCAACGTCCGAGTCCGACTCTTCTTCCGTCTCAGAAGTGGAAGGAGGCCTAACGATCTTTTCTTTTCTTGATTTGGAGCTCCTCTTCTCCTAGAGTAAGGCAACAGTGTCCTCGATCTGTTTGTCCTTCTGCTCCTTGAGAATCTCGCTTATATCTTCCTCATGTTGTGCGAGATTGTCAAACACGGCATGGATATCCAACTCCTCTAAATCTTTATTCTGTCGGATTTGAGTGAATATTTTCTTCTATTCTGCGGGCAGGGAAGAGAGAAATCTGATGTTTGTCTCCATGTTGGTCTTCGTGATTTCTATCTTCCTCATCTCGTTGAGAAGAGTGAGGTATCTTTGGTAGATCTCATATAGACGCTCCTCCGGCTTTGCTTTGAAGGAGTCGTAAGCAGTGAGAATGTTTGCCTTTTTGGCCTTTATGCCAACTTCCGTCCTCTGCATCGTCCTATGCAGTTCATCCCACATTCCTTTAGCCGATGAAAGGCTATCGATCTGTCTGTAAATGTCGTTGGGGATGCCCTGCATAAGAGTATTCATGGCTACTAGATCAGCCTTAGCTCTAGCCCTCTCCTCGATTGAGTACTCCCTAGGCTCCTTAAGTCGCCTAGTAGGAGGAATTGCAGGAGTGGCCGTTTCATCACCGGGTACATGAACCCAGAATTCTGCTGGTCCCTGTACGAGTAACTGCAGTAGATTCTCGGCCTGATCTTTTAAAGCGATGAAATTTAGGAAGCGGCTTCTCCAAACGGTGTATTCGCCTCGTTGCAAAATCGGTGGACGGTTGTCCTTTCCAAGTGAGTATGCATCCATTTGTAGTTGAATTGTTGAAGGATCTTCGTTGAGTGTTTTGAACTTTTGAAGATGATGTAATGTGCTTCACAAGTGACAAAGTTCGTTAGTAGCGTTTGATTCGAAAAATAGTTCGAGAATTAATTTTGATTCAATCTTTAAAGTTTGATCGAAAATAATTTCGTCGAAATAGAATGTACTGTGTACTGTTCTCGTGCGAGAAAGTCTGTCAGCGAAATATTTTTCGAGCGAAATAAATTGCCCAAAATCGTTCGGTCGAGAAAAATTTCAGATCGTGAATTTATTTTGATCGTAAAGAAACAGTATGTTAGTAAGTTTCTCGACAAGTCAAAATAAATCTGTTGACTAGAAAAGTTTCTCGCGTGTAAATGATTTTTAGCTTGGTCAAACTTCAAATGTTTGACCGAAAATGTTTTTCGAGAGAAAGTTTTTTACGCGCGCAAAGTCAAAATTGGTCTTTCTCGAAAAAGATTTTCGCTGAATAATGCTCGAGAAATATTTTTAACTAAAATCGTTTCTAGTAATGACGATTCTAGCGCTGACTTCGTATTCTGACTGAGAAAAATTCTCGCGCCAAGTTTTTCGATCGAGAAACTAATCCGATCGTAAACCTTAGCGAGAAAAATTAGAACGATCGAGAAAAATCACAGAATACGATTAACACAGATTCAAGCAAAAACAAGGAATTAGACATTGAAATTTCAGGTAATTGCTCGCAATCATTAACTAACAACGCACGAACAAGCAATTAAACACGTTATGAAGCAAAGTATGTTGAATTTGATCAAAATCAGAACGTGTTCTTCATGTTCTTCGTGAACAGTAAATCACAGAATTGATTTAATCCTTAAATCGAAGTTCAAACAGCTACAGAAGTGATCGCAATCATGATCTAACACTTAAACAAGCACAGAAACACCAAATTCAACTCAATTAAGCACATAATTATGCTATTGGATCGAAAAAGATTTCGCGCCAAACTGTTCTTCGATGAACAGCAAACAGTAAATGGTTTTCGATCCAAATCCAACGAATTTTGATTCAAAACAAAACGAATTGGCTCTGATACCAATTGTTAGGTCCTACGATTAACAACTCTATGATCCTAGGCATGAATTCTAAGTAATTCGATGATAATGATTGACATTAAGATTTGATCGAAAACTCAAATGAAGAACAAGAGAGAGAATTCGAGTAGAGTGAGAAAGTTACTATTGTTTCTCTCTCTAGAAATTGAATTTCAAGCCTTTCGGATCAATTTCCAAAACTTTCTCTATTAAGCTCAATGTGTACAATCCTATTTATACCAAACAAACTTGGTGTAAATAACAAACAAGTCCTAAACCAACGACAACTATACAAAATGCCCCTAATTACAAGGACAACTAATGAAATCAAGCACAATTCTAAAAGTATACTCTACAGCCCGAACCTGAAAAATCTGTTTCAACCCAAGAAGTTCCTGATGAAACCCAGAAACAGGCATCACCATCCCCAACTCCTGAGAAACAGCCATCACCATCCACAAAAGAATCCAACATACCACCTCTTGATCTCTCCAAACCCGACGAGATTCCCGACAAAGCACTCTTTCTGGAAGTGTAGACCTTTTTGGTCCAAATGACTATGAGCGTTTTGATTATTCCAAGTAATTATGTAAATTGGGGGGTACAAATTAGAAAACTCGATATGCATGTTATATGATGTTTAAGAATGTGAAAATGTTCGATTAAGCGCTTAAATGTGATCACCTGGTTATGAACGTTTTCGTATGAATGGAATCTCATTGTGTGCTATATATGGAAAATATATTATGCTGAGTGATATGTGAACTGTCTGCGAGAATAAGTTAATTTTTTTAGGAAAGAATATCGAAGTGATCAGCTATGAACGACAGTATGCTATATATAGAAAAGATATTCAGATTGAGCTGAAAACGTGATTGAGTTATTTTAGGAAGGAATATCGATGTGATCACCCAGATATGAATGACTATGCTGTATATATGGAAAATATATTCTGATTAAGTGCTTACATGTGATTGATCTATTTTAGGAAAGAATATCAATGATATATCCGTTTGAGTGCTATCTTATTTGACTCTTAAATCAGTGAATCATGATCTATCTTTCCTTGTGCGACTTAGGATTTATATTATGGAAAGTGATTAATTGATTGGGTTCATATGTGGTAAGATGCTGATTGAGTCTATTTATGGAATGTGCTGAAATCGGATGAGGAAAGTATGCTTTGCATTCTCAGTAAATCAAATATTTCTCTGTGCGAATTGCCTATCATATTTTGGGAAAGAAATCAGTTGATTGAGCTTACCATTGATATATGCTGGGTGGAATTATATATGGAATATGCTGACTAACGGATGAGATTACTATGGAATGAATGTTAATCTGTGGTATTTATGGTAAGTGATCATGCATGACCGTTGAGCTTAATTGGTTTATTCTTGGCATGATTTTTTGAGTTAATGCACGTGATTATTGAGCTTTCTCTAGCATATTCTGTGCTTAACTTTCCTTGTGAAGTGAAGAAGCTATTCGTGGTCTATATAGAAGAAAAACACTTCACGTTGAAGGTTACACAACGAACACACAAGCTATCGAATTCCTTAGACGATTTGAGCTACTTTGCGATTTATTCGTAGTTTGTGATTGAGCTTTCATTTGCGAATCTGTACCTTTGAGCGATCCTTAGAAACTCCAAATCCTACAAACCTTAGTCTTCGGACGTGTGAGCGCACAAAGGAGCACGAGTGGAGTCTTACGCACGTGGAGGGACGAATTTTGTGGATTCGGTGGCCCTTCGGTAGCAAGCTGCATCCAGTCGGGAAATAGGTTTCCTGGGTAAACGACGTGGATCGAAACTTGGCGTGCGTCAGCCTAGAACGAGGTCTAGTGTCCATAGTGCTTCGGTTGTGTACGGGTCAATTATAGTGTAACCGGTAATACCTAGTGATTGATTGGAACTCTTGGGGAGATCACACCCTGATCGACACGCGGTGTGTGAATATAACGTGCAAGTGCGACAAGTAATAATTGAAACGAATACCTAATTACTATCACCGACGTGCGATAGGCAGTGGACCTATCATCTGTAGTGCAGTAAAGTGAGTAAACGAGTATCGAACACAAGGAATAAATTAAGTACTAGTAGTGACCTGTCGACTCGATACCTAGCCTAAATAAAATACGCAGATTGTTTTACGAATTAACATAACAAATCGCTCCTAACGCAACTAGATATTCAAAGAACACGCCTAACTGATATGTGAACTTTCAGATAATAGAGATGTGCTCGGGATTCGAATCCCGCTAGGTTCTATCGGCTAAGACAATGAATTATCGCTCCTACGTGATTCTGACTAGATCGCAGTAATTTCCTACCCGCTTGCGAGTTTGCTGTCGCCCTAAACGCTCGCGGGGATCTAAGAATTAGCAATTACTAACGGTGAGGATCGAGTATTTGCTTTCGCCCTATACTCGTACCTATCTTCTACGAACGGCCTAATCGTTATTTAGCTGTCGCCCTAAACGATTTTCCACACGATCACTTTAACACATAGACATATTAAAGCGAAGAAACACTTTCATAGATAGATAAATAGTCAGAATACACGAGTCACAATAAATATATGTCTTAAGCACGAATCGACCTAGCGTTCATTTACTCCCGAACACAGAGGGAATTTAGCTACTCATAATTGACAGAAACACGACGAAAGATACAGAGAACAAGGGCAGATGACTCATAATCTTCCCTTCTGATTGATCTGGGATTGTCTCGGGGGAAGATTCTCTTTTCTTGTTCAATTCGGTGTGATTGCGTCGTTGATCCGTCTCTTGCGCTTCTGGGGGTGTTTCTCTGTTCTTGACGACTCTCTTTCGTCTCTGATATGTTAAGGTTGAGTTCTCGGAAAGAGTTTCCCTCTTTTTGCGTCGAATGTGGGCTTTCATAATGATTTTCGCTACTGTCACGGCCTGGAACATGGACCGTCACGGCCGTGACACTGTCGGGGCACAAAATAGAGCTCACTGCCGTGCGTCACGGCCTCGTGCAGGGTGTCACGGCCGTGACACTTTCCAGCCTTGCGACAGTTTCTTATTTCTCTCAGATGGAGGGGTAAACGATGTCCGATTGACCTGAAATTTTAACGATAGATAGAAGACTCGCCAATATTGAATCTGACTAAAGGGATTCTCAATCCGAGATCTTGATTGAGAGATATGAATTTTCTAATGTTGCTGCTGCTATGGGTCACGGCCTGGTGCAAGAAGTGTCACGGCCGTGACTTCCGACAGTATAGTCTTCTGTCTCCTGTCACGGCCTGATGCATTGGGTGTCACGGCCGTGACATATGACTGTTTCCGTCGTTTTGCTCCGTTTTGCCTCGTTTTCGCTCCTTTTCGCCCGAAAGTCGTCCTAAGCTCCTTCAATATCAAAATATGTGTAAATAGGGGGAATAAACGCATAAAATGATTGCTAGAGCTTTATTATAACCCAATTAAATACTACGATAAACGTATTAAAATGCGTTTATCAAACATCCCACACTTAAGCATTTGCTTGTCCTCAAGTAAATTAGAATTCAGAGAAGGCATCCAATCAAGATAACGGCACGATTGTTCGCAATTTATCATCAAAGCTAGAAAGCACGAAACGAAATCACGCAAACAATGATGGACATCACACTAATGACCTGCACCTGTCGCATAAACTTCTTTCGCACTGCCAATCGAGACTCATACCTCACAGGGATTCGCTCAATCACTCAGTGTATAGGCTAGCATGTAGTGAATCGCTCAAATTCGTGCACTAGTCTCACCTCTACCATAGGCTTGCAAGCTAATCGCATCTCTAATACTTAAACTGGAAAGCATAGATCTGAGGGTCTTTTCGGGTGGAAACGGGTCGAAAAATCATGAACCGACAAGCATGTATAATGAACACGTAATCTTAGAGCTAGGACACACTTAAGCGAAAAAATATCAAAGGACATAGCATGATCAAACTGACAGTCACATGCCCCAACATACGACTCAACATTCTCGATCTGAAATCCTAGACTTTTCTGTCCGACCCTCTCAACTCGTTTCCCTTTCATTTTCTGCCCTTTCACCTTAATTACGCTCTAATTTTGTGCACTGCCCTTATTCCCTAGAAACATCAAGGTTCGGCTTTTGTCGCAAAGAATACATCGTCACAGCGAATGCCGTGTACCTAAGGATACTTATTACCAAAACCTATATCTTGCCAAAGGGTTATGGGCAGGCTTATGCAAGGGATCGGGTCATTTCAGAAAACGGTCAAGTAAGGGACGATTCATTTCACGAATAGCAGAGAAGAACATCAAATCATACACTGAAACAGTAAATCTCAAGTTCGACTTCTCCTCTATTCTAATCAACTCAGGTTCGTATAATCTCTGGAGGCTTATTCAGGTCAGGGGCATTTCATAACATACGAGGTAAGCAACGAATAGGCTCAGGCTCAAAGTGGCTACTAAGGGGCTTAGTCATGGTAGGGAAAATTTGGCCCTGGACTTAATTCCTAATGCCCTCATCATTTTCACACTAACACACCAAAACAGTTTCAACACGCATTAGACAGGAAAGTTCTAGAGAGATATAGACTAGGTACGTCACACAATCAAGAAAAATGAGCATAAGCTCGTCAGGCTCAAACTCTCACAACGAAGCAGGGTTATGTGTACGAATCTCTCAAAGCAGCGCTATATCTATTCAGGCAGACATGATTCAATCAGTCATGCATATCCTAATTGCTCACAAGAATTCATAACAATGCAGACCAACTCGAGATAAGTGAAAACAATCATGCCTGATTTCAATAATTCATGCCTTTCTAACGAACTCAACGACTCACGGACACGTCATAAATAAAATTATGTGCATTCTTAACCTAAATTCCCCTCCCCACACTTACGTCTGACGTTGTCCTCAACGTAAAAGGAATAAAAGAAAGGGAAAATAAAAGGTAAAAAGAACGGGACTCCCCTGACGAATAAGTGACGTGGCCGTGCCTGAACGCGTGAAGATCGTGGATCGTGACTCGTGATATTTATCCTGATATAACGAAAAGGAAAATGAAACGTAAAAAGGAACTAGACCTAGATAGTAATAGTAGATATATTCATATGCGTCATAATTATAGGTAAATAAAAGAAAGTACTAGATAGATAAAACCTGGGTTGCCTCCCAAGTAGCGCTTCCTTTACCGTCTTTAGCCGGACGTACCTTCGTTCACGTAGGGTGGCTGGAAGTCTATATACAGTACTTCCTTTTTGCTAAAGTCTCCCTCGCCTACATCCATACCTTGGAGGTGTCGCTTTTCGCCGGGCAGTGGTTTCAACTCTAGTGGCGGTCGCTTCTCGCCTGGGCTCTTGTCCTTAACTTCGTCACTGTTCTCCCCGACGGCTATAATGGGCTCGTCGTCTTTCTCCTCGCTCAACACCTGTGGTAAGCCTTGCACAGAAGACGAGAAATTGTGCTCACAAACATCCAAGTAGTAGCATCTATTATCGTACTCGCTACTCTTTTTCATCGAGTCAGTCATATTAAACGTAACTTTCTCGCCATCTACATTCAAAGTCAATGTTCCGTTCCTAACATCTACCAGAGTCTCGCCTGTAGCTAAGAATGGTCTACCTAGAATTAATGGAATATTTTCATCCTCGTCCATTTCTAGGATCACAAAATCAGTAGGGATGACAAACTTATCGACCTTAACTAGAACATCCTCAATAACACCTAGGGGGTATTTTAACGATCTATCGGCCAATTGAATACTCATCCTAGTGGGTCGTGGTTCACCTAATCCTAAGCGCTTAAACATGGAGTACGGCATTAAATTTATACTAGCGCCTAGATCAGCTAAAGCATGCTCAACAACTAAATCACCTATCAGACAAGGAATAGTAAAACTCCCTGGGTCCTTGAGCTTTTTCGGTATCTTGCTCTGGAGTATCGCCGAGCACTCTCCTCGTAGGTATACCGTAGAGACGTGTTTGAGCTTCCGTCGATTCGTCAGCAAGTCCTTCAGGAACTTAACGAAACTGGGCATCTGCGCAATAGCTTCAACAAACGGTAAGTTAATATGTAATTCTTTGCACATACCCATGAATCTCCCAATTAGTGCCTCGTCTTTGTCCTTCTTCAACCGTGTTGGATAGGGAATCTTCGGCTGGTACGGCATCACTAGTGGCCGCTCGATCTCCCTCGCTTTTTCTATTTCGGGTGCAGTCTCCTCCTTTTTAGGTTGAACCTTCTCTTTTTTAGGTGCAGCTCCCCTCAACCGAGCTGGGTACGGGATCTTTGGTTGATACGGCTTCACGAATGGTCGCGTCTTTCCCTCGTCATCCTTGATCTTCTCGACTCCGTCGCCCTTGCTTTCCTCCACTTCTGGCTCGTCGTGGCCCTTGAAATCGACTTTCTCCTTTAAATTCTGCTTGGTGGGAGCTTCTTGTAATCCTCTCCTGCTTCTCAGGGTTACTGCATTGCAATAGTCCTTGGGGTTTGTCTCGGTGTAGCTCGGGAGTGATCCTTGATTTCGTCCCGCCATTTGCTTTGCTAATTGCCCCACTTGCTGCTCCAACCTCTTGATCGAGGCGTCTGTATTCTGAGCACGGATGTCATTCGCCTCCATGTACTCCTCCATCTTTGTCATCCGACTCTCGTGTGCTGCGGTGGTGCTGCTGAAATTCGTGAGGAGCGTCTTCATCATATCCTTCATTTCCTTCATATCATCGGATCCTCCGGCGGGTGCGTTCTGATATTGGCGTGGCGCCCCATTTTGGAAACCGGACGGTCTGTGCTGAAACCCCGGCGGTCCTTGCCCCTGATGATTCTGATTCCCGTACGCCAGATTGGGGTGCGCTCGAGGCTGGTAGCTTCGCTGGCCACCTTGGTAATTTCCCATGTAATCTGCGTGCTCCAGCGACTGCCCGAGTTGGCATTCAGATGTTTCGTGGGCTGCGCCACAGATCCCGCACAGTGGTAGGTACGGTATCTGCTGCAATGGTGCGGTGGTCGTCATGGCGTTCACGGACTGTGTCTGCCCGGATTTTAGGAGAGTGCGCCAATGACTGTCTGCAACTGAGAATTCGTCGCCGCAATTTGTTGCTGGAGCGCCTCAAATTTGGCATTAGTGGCCGTCTCCTCGCTAACTCCGAACACGCCTGGCGTCTTGATCCTCGTGTTACCACTCATAAAGTTGTTCCTCGAGTAGTCCTCAATCAGATTCCAAGCGTCGGTCGCCTTGAGCTTCACGAGTCTTCCTCCTACGGCTCCGTCTAGCATATGGACAGTCTGGTCATTGAGACCCTCGTGAAATCGGTTGATCTGGGCTGCCTTCGACATCCCGTGCTGCGGGCACCTCTTTAGTAGCGCCTTATATCGCTCCCACACCTCGTAGAGGTTTTCTGAGTCCTTCTGATGGAATAGGGAGATCTCTGTCTTTAACCTTAGCACCTTCGTCAGCGGGAAATAGTGGCCGATAAACGCGGCTCGCAGCTCCTCCCATGTAGTGATTGAGCGAGGTCGCAACATCTCCAGCCAGTCCTTTGCTCTGAACTTCAGGGAGAATGGGAACAACATGAGCTTAATTGCATCACCCGAGACTCTGTTGATTTTGATGGTGTCAGTCACCGTCAAGAAAGCCTTCAGATGGGAGTAGGGATCGTTGTCGGGATTGCCCTCAAATTGAGCCGTCTGGAAAATCATCTGAAGCCAAGAATGCTTCAGCTCAAAGTTGTTGTTCTCGATCGGAGGAATGACGATCGCCGACTCGGTACCGCCTAGCGCAGCATTCTTGAGGAGATCTTGTAGTGATGGTTCCTCCTCGTGGACGGGCACTCTTTGGTCCGCCATTTTTACTTTTGTGTAGGGACTATCTACGGCTGCCTCTACACGTGAATTTCGGGTTGATTCCTGCGAACTGTCCTCTGAATAGCTAACTAGATGGTCCTGAGAGCTAGTGGAAGCTCCATTGGATTCGTAATTGAGTTGCCTTCGTAACTTCCGCTCGAAATCTGGGTCTGCGTCAACGATGGGACCTGATGGATGGCTTCGGATCATTCACCGCTGAATCGTACCTTCAAGAAGCGAAATTGAAAATTAGCGAAGAAATAAATAACCACGTTGAAGAGATAACGATACTAATAATGACGTACGAAAACAAATAAACAAATAACGCAAATAGCAAAAAGCAAAGAAAACGTCAAATAATGTGGCTAAAGTACCGAACTACGGTGTTCCTAATATCAATCTATTCCCCGGCAACGGCGCCAAAAACTTGATCGACACGCGGTGTGTGAATATAACGTGCAAGTGCGACAAGTACTAATAGAAACGAATACCTAATTACTATCACCGACGTGCGATAGGCAGTGGACCTATCATCTGTAGTGCAGTAAAGTGAGTAAACGAGTATCGAACACAAGGAATAAACTAAGTACTAGTAGTGACCTGTCGACTCGATATCTAGCCTAAATAAAATACACAGATTGTTTTACGAATTAACCTAACAAATCGCTCCTAACTCAACTAGAGATTCAAAGAACACGCCTAAGTGATATGAGAACTTTCAGATAATAGAGATGTGCTCGGGATTCGAATTCCGCTAGGTTCTATCGGCTAAGATAATGAATTATTGCTCCTACGTGATTCTGACTAGATCGTAGTAATTTCTTACCCGCTTGCGAGTTTGCTGTCGCCCTAAACGCTCGCGGGGATCTAAGAATTAGCAATTACTAACGGCGAGGATCGAGTATTTGTTTTCGCCCTATACTCGAATCCTATCTTCTACGAACGGCCTAATCGTTATTTAGTTGTTGCCCTAAACGATTTTCCACACGATCACTTTAACACATAGACATATTAAAGCGAAGAAACACTTTCATAGATAGATAAATAGTAAGAATACACGAGTCACGATAAATATATGTCTTAAGCACGAATCGACCTAGCGTTCATCTACTCCCGAACACAGAGGGAATTTAGCTACTCATAATGGACAGAAACACGACGAAAGAAATAGAGAACAAGGGCAGATGACTCATAATCTTCCCTTCTGATTGATCTGGGATTGTCTCGGGGGAAGATTCTCTTTTCTTGTTCAATTCGGTGTGATTGCGTCGTTGATCCGTCTCTTGCGCTTCTGGGGGTGTTTCTCTGTTCTTGACGGCTCTCTTTCGTCTCTGATATGTTAGGGTTGAGTTCTCGGAAAGAGTTCCCCTCTTTTTTGGTCGATTTTGGGCTTTTATAATGATTTTCGTTACTGTCACGGCCTGGGACATGGACCGTCACGGCCGTGTCACTGTCGGGGCACAAAATGGAGCTCACTGCCGCGCGTCACGGCCTCGTGCAGAGGTGTCACGGCCGTGACACTTTCCAGTCTTGCAACAGTTTCGTATTTCTCTCAGATGGAGGGGTAAATGATGTCCGATTGACCTGAAAGTTTAACCATAGATAGAAGACTCGCTAGTCTTGAATCTGAGCAAAGGGATTCTCAATCCGAGATCTGGATTAAGAGATATGAATTTTCAAATGTTGCTGCTGCTATGGGTCACGGCCTGGTGCAAAAAGTGTCACGGCCGTGACTTCCGACAGTATAGTCTTCTGTCTCCTATCACGGCCTGATGCACTGGATCTCACGGCCGTGACATATGATTGTTTCCGTCGTTTTTGCTCCGTTTTGCCTCGTTTTTGCTCCTTTTCGCCCAAAAGTCGTCCTAAGCTCGTTCAGTATCAAAATATGTGTAAATAGGGCAAATAAACGCATAAAATGATTGCTAGAGCTTTATTATAACCCAATTAAATACTTTGATAAACGTATTGAAATACGTTTATCACACCCCAAGGACAGGATTAAACCCCAGTTGGGGATATAACCTGTATAAAAATTGCGTCTCACTTTACTTTCTGCCATTTACTTTTCTGTGAGACAAACCCGGGACGCGTGCAAATAACTAGGTGATATCGTTGAAACGACTTTTGAAAATAACGTGATATTTTTGAAACAGGGTTAGGGAGATAACTTTGATACTCGTACTGCTTTCTGGGAAATAACATACTCTGCAAATATCTTCTTAAAGAAAAGTATTTTTCAAAGAAGAACAAGCCAAATTTTTATAGCCTAATTCACCCCCCTCTTTGGCATATTTTACACTTCATTTGGTATCAGAGCGGGTTACTCAACGAAAGGCCTAACACGCCTGAGTTAAGATCTAATGGCTTTTTCGAAACAATCATCAATGGAGCATATACGGCTAGCAAGACCGATGGAACCCCAAAGGACGCTAAAGATTATACTGCTGATGACAAAAAGGGAATCACGCGAAATGCGAAGGCGAAAAACATACTCGCATACGCACTCACACGAGAAGAATACATTCGGGTTAGTTCTTCCTCATCGGCAAAGGCTATGTGGGATATGCTCCAAGTCACTCATGAAGGAACCCAACGAGTTGTGCAAGAAAGATTGGCTCTGCTCACCATCAGTATGAACTGTTCTCGATGGAATCTGACAAAAATATAAGCCAGATGTATGCCAGATTCATGGGAATCATCAATCAAATGTTTTCTCTCGAAAAGAAGGTACCTGACAGTGAACAAGTCAGAAAGATACTGAGATCACTGCCACGAGAATGGAATGCCAAGGTTACTGCCATCTACGAAGCAAAGGATCTAGAAGCACTGAGCATCTCCGAACTGATTGGATCTCTTATCTCCTACGAGATGATTCAAACGTCAATGAACGAGAAGTCGCAAAACAAAAATCAGAAGTCTATAGCATTCAAATCCAACCAAGAAGAATCTGATTCTGACGATGAACGAGAAGGCCTGATGAACGACATACCCATGCTTACAAAGAGATTCGAAAGATTCGAACAGAAAAGGAGATTCAAAGGGAACTCCGGAATTCCAGAACAAGAACAAGGGAATATCCACGTCCGGGAAGAAAATTCAGAAATGCTTCCGGTGCAACAAACCAGGCCACTATGCACATGAATGCCCAACAAATAACAATGAGAAACCAAAGAAGCAGAAGGCCATGGTGACAGAATCTAACGACTCTGAAATGGAACAAAGCGAGGACGAGGATCACGCTTATATGGCTGACGAGGATCAGGTACGAAGGAAGAATTCCAGTAAGAAAAGCAGGTGGTATCTCGACAGTGGATGCTCCCGCCACATGACAGGTGATATAGGTAATTTTGTGTCGTTAAAGGCAGTTGATGGAGGATACGTTTCCTACGCTAATGACGCAAAAGCCAAAATCGTGGGAGTTGGTACTGTTGGTAACAATTTAAATATCACTACAGATAACGTATGGTTTGTTAGGAACTTAGAACATAATTTAATTAGCATTAGCCAATTATGTGATGATGGACATACCGTAGCTTTCGCCGAAGACAAGTGCTCTGTCAAAAAGTTTGATGAGATTGTGTTTAGTGCGTCTAGACATGGTAATATTTATTGTATCACTCTGGATGATATTGCTACCCAGAACATCAAGTGTCTAGCAGTTACGCAGGATATCACATGGTTATGGCACAGACGACTGAGACATGCCAACATGGAACTGATGTCGCACATATCATGCAATGAATTGGTGAGAGGTATTCCAGATATGAAAGCCACCAAGGACAGAATTTTTTTGCAAAGCGTGCCAAATGGGGAAACAGACCAAGAATCAGCTCCATAAGCCTGCTCTCCGAATCCGCTCGTCTCACCTGCCCCCTGTTCTGTTCTTGTGTCGCTCCCCAAGTCTACTTCATAGAATTGCTACCAACTCCGTTCCCAATATCTCTCACTAACGTATGCATTTGGGTTCGTTAGATAACTTTGAATCGCGAACTAGTTGCCTAGTGTTTCTCCTGTGACCTCAAATCACCTCGTTGATCTGTGTTAATCGATCTGTGGAATCGAGTATCAAGTGACGATCAACCCAGATCAGTTATGCTTCCAGGGTAAAGGGATATAGTAATATAATCATGATCTCAAGTCATCCAAATTCGTCATGAGTAGAGATGTTACATTTGACGAGTCATCTATGTTGTTATCCTATAAGAGACGTTTCTAATAAAGGAAAGGAGAATATCATACAATACGAGTTGCAGATCAAGATCAACAAAGATTATTTATTAGACCTTGCTACGAGTTCAACAGATCAAGATGAGGAGTTAAAACCAGAGCCTTATTCAGATCTTATGGAAGATGATAACATCGAGCATGAATATTATATAGCCAAAGATAGACATCGAAGGAAGATTCGACTACCACATTGATACGTGAATTTAGTTTCGTATGCTTTATCAGTGGCACTAGAAACAAGTGGAGGCAGCGAACCTTCTACCTATTCAAAGGTAATTCACGATGTCAATTCTAACAAGTGGTTGGTAGTGATGAATGGAGAACTGGAGTTTTTGCACAAGAACGGTACTTGGTGTGACACCATCGAAGAAGAAGAAGAAGAAGAAGAAAATAGTCAGATGTAAGTGGATCTTCAAGAAGAAAGAAGGTTCATCAGATTTTGATAATGTACCGTATAAGGCGAAAGGCTATAGTCATGGTTGTAGGAAACGAAGATCTAGTTTTTACTGAGGAAATCCTTCTACGGATTAAAGCAGTCTATAAGACAATGGTATAAACGATTTTATTCTTTCATGTTAGGTCATTGCTTATCCAAGAGCAAGGTTGATAGTTGTGTTTACCTCCAGAAGTTAAATGACAGTTCATTCATTTAATTGTGTTATGTATGTTGATGACATTCTCATTACGACTCAGATTCTTGCAGAATTTCACCGTTGAAGGGTTTGTAGAACGGTGAATTGAGATGAAGGATTTACGAGCAGCTACGAAGATTCTAGGTATGGAGATAAGACGTAATATAGGATCTGGTAAGTTACACCGTACCTAAGAAAGTTGTCTCAAGAAGGTTTTGGCGAGATTTGGTATGCACGATGCCAAACTAGTCAGTACTCCTATCATTAGCCTGTTCAGGTTATCTGTCGCTCAGTTAAATTATCACAAGAGTAAGAAAAGTAAATGGCAGGAGATCCTTACTCGAGTGCAGTCGGCAGTATTATGCATGCAATGGTATGTAGGGGTGAGCAAATATATCCGAAAACCGGATTCCGATCCGGTATCCGGTTTTCAAAACCCGGAAAAACGGATATCCGGTTTTAAAAACCGGATCGGATATCCGATCCGATTTATTTTAAAATAAACCGGATCGGATACGGATAGTGGTTTGTTTAAAATTTGGATTTCCGGTCCGGTTTTATGTTTACAAAAAATAAAAAAAATAAAAAATTAGTCCAAAAAGAAAAATGAAGGTCTAAAAAAGGAAAAAAAATCATCAAGTAGAATATTTAAATTTATGTTATTTTATTATTGCGAAAAACTTTGTTAGAGAATTGAGATAAAAAAACATAAAAACATCGAGATGCAAGTTAAAAAATTAATGTGAATTTGTGGTATTGTGTTTATTATTTATTATGTAATTTTGAATCATAAATTAGCATATTGTGTGAATTACTATGTGTAGAAATTCTTATATTAAAAAATATATTTTTTTTATTGTGATAAGAAATAAAAAATATGATTTTGAAAAGAAAATAATAAAAAATATAAGAAAAATAAATTTAAAAACCGGATGCGGATATCCGGTATAAATATCCTAATAAACCGGATATTCGATTTTCGGATATCCGATTAAAACCGGAGCGGATACGGTTACCATTTTTCGATATCCGAATATCCGGATATCCGAATTTCGGATATCCAAAAAACCGGATATCCGGTTTTGCTCACCCTGGTATGTATACATCATGATATTTTAAATGTCGTTAGTGTTGGTATCAAGTATTTGGCTATTCCAGGAAAAGAATACTGGCAAGCAGTGAAGTGAATCGTCATATACTTGAATGGTACTCTAAGAACTTATTTGGAGTTTGGAAGAAAAAGTGATACTATCATTGGCTTTGTTGTTTAGACTACGCCTGTGATCAAGATAAATGGCAATTTCTTACAGGTTTATGTATTCTCTATTGGAGGTTGTCCAGTTAGCTGGAAAGCTACTGTACCGCACTTAATAACATAATCTACTACCAAAGCAGAATGCATGGTCATTACTGATGCAATCAAAGTTTTATGGTTGAAATCGTTATTCATCGAATTAACTCAACAACATGGAGTTATTATTATTTACTATGTTAGTCAAAGTGGAATTCATTTAACTAAGGATCCGATGTATCACGAAAGGACTAAGCGAATTGATGTTATATATTATTTATTCGTGAAATCATTGCAGATAAGGTGTTTATCAAGAAGATTAACACGAAGAATATCATGCAGATATGTTTATGAACGCTCTTCCAGTTTCCAAGTTCAAGTATTGACTGGACTTGATTGATGTTTCAGAAATGGTGAATTAGCCCATGAGAGCTAAAGCTGGACGAAGACAAAAGTATTACTATTAAGGTGGAGTTATTTATGGAATCATTGTCAAGATGGAGATTTGTTAGTGTAACCTTGTTAATAAAATAATGTTTATTCACCATTCAAAGATGGCGAGCCACATGGAGCATTTAATGGACAAATCATTTTGGAGATGTTCTTTTCTTCTTCACATGGGCTGCCAAACGGATTCGTTAAAGAAACGGGTTGTGTTATGAATAATGGATATCCAATAATGTGTATCATTAACCATCTCCCCAACTACTTAATTTAATATATTCAATAATGCATTGTATATTGTCTTTAGAAGCAAACGTTGCCTATAAAAGGCTTGGTCCTTTGTTGTAATATGTGATAAGAATTAACAAAAGCTTGTTTACTCTATTTTGCTTTACACGCCAGTTCTCTATAATATAAAGATAAATATTATTGTATTAAAGATATTTTGTAACACGTTATCAGTACGAGACTCTACCTATCTGAGGACTATCAAGAACACAATCCGGAGGTATAAATTATTTATTTCATATATAAATATAAATTTTTTATCATATATATGTTACATATGCACACGTGCTTGGGTTCATATACATATAACTACATACATAAGTTATATATATACATATATCTACATAAGTGTGCGTGTGTTGTTTATATATCTTATATATGTGTATATATATTTGTATATATTATTTATGCCCGAACACAATACCAAAAGCCCACGAGGTCTCGTGGTAGCTGGTAATTCCCACGTAAAGTGGTGAGAGGTCCATATTTCGAATTCCCGTTGTGCGTGTAAAGATTTATTTATGACTTTTATGAAAATATATTAACATATTTTTTTTATAATTTGTATTTCGTCAAATTGATATATTAATATATTATGTTTTTAATAGAATCATGTCGTTTTATACAAAGATGGATCTTCTGCTTCTAACCTTATCTACGGTGATCGTTACAGCTATGTGGATAATATTTTTACGAAATTTTCCAAAATATTACTATTAATTGTAATGTTTTATTAATATTACTAATATATTGTATTTTGAAGGATGTTGTCCGATCTGATCGTTGAACATTTGCTAATGAGTTATTATTACGTGGGCACTTCTTTTGACGTTGACAATGTTTTTCATAAGAATTTTTTCAAAGGAAGATATTGAAGAAGATCATGACGACGATACTAAAGAAGATTAGTTATGCGTGTAATATTTTGTTATATTATCATTGTTCAAATTTTTGTTTTTGTATTTTATAGTAATATGACGAATTTGGCGAGCCTTGAGTTTGTTGCCCTCGATATCACTGGCCGAAGTTATTTATCTTGGGCACTAGATGCCAAGATTCATTAGAAAGCGAAAGGTCTGGGTGATACCATCAAACCGACCAATACGGCATCCGAGCAGGACAAGGCGAAGGCAATGATTTTTCTTCGCCACCACATTCATGAAAGTCTGAAAATTGAATACTTAACAGTGAAAGACCCGAAAGACTTGTGGAAAAACTTGGAAGATCAATATAACCACCTAAAAACTGTTATTCTCCAAAATGCAAGGTATGAATGGGTGAATTTACGTTTGCAAGATTTTAAATCGGTAAGCGAATACAATTCTGCTGTTTATAGAATTACTTCTACATTGAAATTGTGTGGAGAAACTATTACCGATGCAATTATGTTGGAGAAAACGTTCACCACGTTTCATCCGTCAAATGTTATTCTACAACAGCAATATCGAGAGAGAAAATTTGAAAAGTACTCAGATCTTATTTCTTGCTTACTGTTGGCTGAGCAAAACAATGAGTTGCTGATGAAAAATCATGAGTCCCGACCGACTGGTGCTGCTGCAATCCTTGAACGAATGCAGTCAATGTTAATAATGATAGTAGTCGAGGTAATGGTCGTGGACATAGTCGTGGTGGATATCGCGGCCGTGGACGTGGCCGTGGTCGAAGTTATCATGGTGGTGGTTATCAATATTTCCGTGGTGGTTATCATGATTATCGTGGTGGTCATCAAAATCTCCAGAAGAAGAAAGACAGTAAAAATGAGAAGAAGCAAAATGAACAAAAAGTGAATGACGAACAATGTTACCGATGCGGTGGTTTGGGCCATTGGTCCCGCAGTTGCCGTACACCTACATACCTTATTGAGCTGTATCAAGAATCAAAGGGCAAAGGAAAGAAAATTGAAACGAACTTTGTTCAGGGAGAAATTGCTTCAGCTTCTGGTGTTAATGTTGAAGGTGTTAATTTCGATGTCGACGATTTTTTGAACCTCTCAAATGAAGAAGTTTGACCTTCTATCGTTTTATAAATTATATGCATAATTATTGTGTGCTTTGGTGTGTATCATTTGAATGTTATGTTTGCTATAATTATTATCGTGTGAATGCTATTCCTGTGTTTTCTATATACCGTTTGTTTTCAATAATATGAATTAATAATTATGTGTTTGTTCATAAAGGATTTTGTATGATGGACACGAGCCTGTGCAATGGAGAATAATGTCTTGCAGACTGTGCAACGACTAATACAATTCTGAAAAATAAGAAATATTTCGAGCATCTTGATATGAAAGAAGCTAGTGTCATAACTATATGGGGGAGCACAAATATATTTGAAGGCTCCAGAAGAGCTAATATATTACTGCCCAGAGGAAGAAGATGATTATTGAAAATGTATTATATTCCCCTAAGTCTCAAAGAAATTTATTAAGCTTTAAAATGATTAGAAATAATGGTTATCACGTTGAGACTGCACAAAAGGGAGATATTGAACACATTACAAAAGTGATTTCGAATAAAATAATAATTCTAGAAATATTACCGGCTTTTGAGTGCGGTATACTACACATATCTTAGAACAATTGAATCATATGCTATCCAAAAGTTTACCAATGAAAGTACATTTAATGTTTGGCATGACCGATTTGGCCATCCCGGTACAATTATGATGCGAGAAATAATTGAAAATTCACGCGGACATTTATTGAGGAACCAGAAGATTCTTCAATCAAATGAATTAGCATGTGTTTTTTGCTCTAAAGGGAAGTTAATTATTCGACCGTCACAATGAAAGTAAAGACTGGATCTATTGCATTTTTTGAGCGTATACATGGCGATATTTGTGGGCCGATACTTCCATCATGTGGACTATTTAAATATTTCATGGTATTAATTGATGCATCAAGTAAATGGTCCCATGTATGTTTATTATCTACAAGAAACGTGACATTTGCGAGATTACTTGCTCAGCTGATTAGATGAAGAGCACACTTCCCAGATTATTCGATAAAGAAAATACGCCTTGATAATGCTGGTGAATTTACTTCCAAGGCATTCAATGATTATTGTATGTCTATTGGTATTGATGTCGAGTACCCTGTGCACATGTTCATACGCAAAACGGTCTTGCAAAATCGTTGATTAAACGTCTGCAATTAATTGCAAGGCCATTATTAATGAAGTTGAAACTTCCATCGTCTTGTTGGGGACATGCTTTATTACATGTAGCCGCCGTATCAGGCCAACAAGTTATCACGATATCTCCCCTTTGCAAATGGTTTATGGTCAGGAACCAGATATTTCTCATCTAAGAATTTTTGGATGTGTGGTATATGTTCCAATTGCGCCACCACAACGCACAAAGATGGGACCTCAAAGGAGGTTGGGAATATATGTCGGATTTGAATCTCCATCAATTATAAATATTTAGAACCCTTAGATGGAGATCGATTTACGGCCAGATTTGCCGACTGTCACTTTGACGAAACAAATTTTCCGACAGGGGGAGAAAGAGACAGCTGGAAACAAATATTACTTGGAATGAATTGTCGCAAAATCATTATGATCCTCGAACTAAAGAATGTGAACTGGAAGTTCAGAAAATAATATCATCTACAAAGCTTAGCGAACCAATTGCCAGACAGTTTTGCTGACTCAAAAAGAGTGACAAAGTCACATATTCCAGCTGTTAATGCTCCAATTTGAATTGATGTTCTTCTAGAACAAACAAATAATAGTATTGAGCCTAAACCACAGCTAAAGCGTGGTAGGCCCTCGGGTTCCAAAAATAAAAACCCTCGGAAAAGAAAAGGAGCAAATAATAATAATTGTCCAATTGAGGATTTGTCAACTAGAGAAGAGTCGATGGGCATAAATGATGATAAGAATGAAAGTCAGGCACCTGAACAAATTGAAAATAATAATAACGAAGAGATCTCGATCAATTACGCCCAAAATGGAATTAGATGGAACCGAGATGAAGTCAACGTTGACGATAAGTTCTCATTTAACGTAGCGCTACATGAAATGAATTTAATGAGAATGAGGATCATGAACCAAAGTCTATGAACGAATGCAGAAAAAAAAATGATTGTGCCAAAATGGAAAGATGCAATCGAGGTAGAATTAAAATCACTTGAGAAGCAAAAAAGTTTTCGGACCTGTAGTCCGCATACCAGAAAATGTAAAGCCAGTTGGATATAAGTGGGTTTTCATCAGAAAAGAGAGATGAAAACGGTGAAATTATGAGATATAAAGCACGGCTTGTCGCTCAAGGTTTCTCACAAAGACCTGGTATTGATTATGAGGAGACGTATTCTCCTGTGGTGGATGCAACAACTTTTCGTTATATAATTAGTCTAGCAGTACGTGAAGGACTTGATATGCATCTAATGGATGTTGTCACTGCTTATTTATATGGCTCGCTTGACAGTGACATTATATGAAGCTTCCAGAGGGTTTTCGACTACCTGAATTAAACTAAATAAATCATTTTATGGATTAAAGCAATCCGGACGTATGTGGTATAATCGACTAAGTGAATACTTATTGAAAGAGGGGTATAAAAATAATTAAATTTGCCCCTGCATATTTACGAGAAGATGTAAAAATGAGTTTGTTATCATTGCAGTATATGTTGATGATATCAATATAATCGGAACTCCTGAAGAGTTATCGAAAGCCATTGGTTGTTTGAAGAGAATTCGAAATGAAGGATCTCGGTAAAACTAAATTTTGTCTCGGACTGCAAATAGAATATTTAAAGAATGTGATATTTGTACATCAGGAAACTTATACAAAAAGAGTATTGAAAAGATTTTATATGGATGAAGCTTATCCGTTAGATACTCCAATGATTGTCCGATCTTTAGACGTGAATAAAGACCCGTTTAAACCATGCAAATATAATGAAGATGTGCTTGGTCCTGAAGTACCATATCTCAGTGCTATTGGAGCACTAATGTATCTTACAGGTCATACTCGGCCTGATATAGCTTTTGCTGTAAATTTATTGGCAAGATACAGTTTTTCGCCGACTCATAGACATTGGAATGGAGTTAAACGGATTTTTCGATACCTTAGGGGATCAACTGATATGGGACTATTCTATTCTAATGAATTGAGAGAAGACTTAATTGGGCATGCAGATGCTGGATATCTATCCGATCCACATAATGCACGATCACAAATCGGTTATTTATTTACATACGGTGGAACTGCCATATCATGGATCAATTAAGCAAAGTTTAACGGGTACGTCATCTAATCATGCGGAAATTCTAGCTATTCATGAAGCTAGCCGAGAATGTGTTTGGTTGCGATCGATGATTCAACATATACAACAAACTTGCGGTTTATTATCGAATAAACTACTTCCGACGACATTATATGAAGATAATGCGGCATGCATCGCCCAATTAAAAGACGGATATATCGAAGTTGATAGAACAAAACATATTTCACCATAATTTTTTTTACGCACGATTTAGAGAAAAATGGTGATATTGATGTACAACAAGTGCGCTCTAGCGAAAATCTCGCAGTATTTACGAAAGCACTTCCTCCAATAATTTTTAGAAAATTGATATATTCAATGGAGTTCGAAGACTTCGAGATTTGAAGTAATGTCAGCATCAGGGGGAGAAAATACGTGTTGCACTCTTTTTTCCTTCACTGTGGTTTTTCCCATGTGGTTTTTACAGTAAATTTTTTAATGAGGCAACTAATAGTATTTACATTAAAAGATTCACATATTGGACATCCAAGGGGAGTGTTACGAATAATGGATATCCAATAATATGTATCATTAACCATCTCCCCAACTACTTAATTTAATATATTCAATAATGCATTGTATATTGTCTTTAGAAGCAAACGTTGCCTATAAAAGGCTTGGTCCTTTGTTGTAATATGTGATAAGAATTAATAAAAGCTTGTTCACTCTATTTTGCTTTACACGCCAGTTCTCTATAATATAAAGATAAATATTATTGTATTAAAGATATTTTGTAACAGGTTGCATTTTTTATTCACACGCAAGATGCATATATTTGCCTATAAATAATCATTCGACGATGAAAAGATACCACAACAACATAGATCTCCACTCTTCTCCAGTCTGTTCTCCTCGTCGTTCAAAGTAGATTCGAGCTGAAATGCTTATCTATTTGCTTTTACTCACAGCTGTTGTAGCAGCTTTTCTATATCTCCTCCTTACGAGGAATACATGTTTGTAATCATCTCCATATATTAAAAAAGTTCTACATGCGGCTAGTGTGTAGGTCATTTTTGAATGAACCACATGAATTCTAGTGTACTTTGGAATTCATTGTTCTCAATTTTATTTGTTATACTCATTTTCCGAATTATATTATTGACATTTTAAGTAACAGAAAGAGATAAGCATTTTAAGTTGAAGCATTTTCGAAAACCCCTAATAGCTCGTTTGAAAATTTGAATTTCCAACAAATCATCCATTCGTGAGTTGAAGGGGGATTTCGATTCAATCAAAGGATAATATAAACATTGAATTCTGAAATTCGATGACATATGATCCGATCTCGAAATCCAAAGCCAACCCCGTAATGAAATTAAAAAAAGAGCTCCCGAGCTGCTACTCGTCGAGCCCACGAGCCTATCCCAAAACCTATGATTTAGATATCCTAATGTTTACCAAACAATAGATTTGAATTTCAAAGCCATAATATGAAATCTAAAATCATGCGATTCCATTCAAATACAAGAATCCAAATGCATCCTAAGAAAGTTTGACCACGACACTAAGTTCTTGCTCCCGCACATGACTTAAACAAAGGTACATCCTCATTATCTTTTCCCGTCCCTCACCCCTTCTCAAGACGAACACGTGGACTAAGGGGCGCCACTAATCGCAAGTCAGCTATTTTCTTTCGATTCGGGAACTTTCCGAGTACATTTTCGTTTCTTTCATTTGTAGAGAGAGTCAGGGAAAAAGCGCAAGGAGATGGAGTATAAGAAGAAAATATGACGTAACCGAGTGACCTTCGACCTATTTATAGACACCTGAAAAAAGAGCCGTCATCAGCTGACATAGCATCCATTATCACCAATAACTCCCACTTACTCCTCTTAAAACCGCCCCTTCAATTCTAATCGTAAAAGGGTAATAAAACTAATGTAAACGGCACTTTAAAGGTTCATTACATTCGATACTTGGGCTAGTGATCGAGGACGGAATCCTTCGACCCCCGATCAGGCTATGTTATTGTGTGTTTTGGAGTCATTATTTATGTCCTACTCGAGTAATGGCCCAAGCCGAATATTTTACCATACCCCCGAGAAATTCCAAACGTAACATTGATATTTTGATGTGATTTTTTTTCACATCCCTGGAGTATCCCCACTCAACCAGCTATGGGCTTACGCCGCACATTCCGGCTATGAGACTATATCTCCAAGGCCTCGTTGGCATTTTGATGTGATTTATAAAAGAACTTTATTAACTTATTTATAACAATGAAAAATATTTTCCTGTTATAACTAACGAGGGAGACGAAAATCAGACTCGCAGTTCAGTCGAAGAGAAGCCATCATCGCTCGAAGGGCTTTGCATACTTTTAGCAGAAGACACGCCCCTCCTTCAGAGGGTGGCGACGATCATGCTCGAGAAAATGGGGGCGAAGGTCGAAGTCGTCGGGGATGGATTTCAGGCCGTCGACTGCCTTAAACGGAACGTTCGGACGAAAGAGTGCGATCAAGATTGTGTTTCCTCCTACGACTTGATACTGATGGATTGCCAGGTGAGTTCTTGTAATAATAAGAGAGAGTATGATCTTACTTCATCGTACTGAAATTCTGTTCGTCTTCTTCGTTCGTTGGTGTGAAGATGCCGACGATGGATGGCTACGAAGCGACGAAAGCTATAAGAAGGTTAGAGATGGGGACGGCAAACACATACCGATCGTTGCGTTAACTGCTCATGCGATGTCGTGCGACGAAGCGAAGTGTATCGAAGTGGGAATGGATGCTTACCTTACGAAGCCTATCGACTGCAAACTTATGGTTCTGACCATTCTTTCTTTAACAAAAGGAAAGCGTGGAGAGATAAGCTGCTGCTAATCTTCTCACCACCGTGAAGGAAGCTTTCTTTTTAATAAAAAGGAAAAGCTTGCTTTGTTTTTCTGTAGAGAAGGGGCATGGTGAAAATGTAATAAGGAAAGTTATGCAAGAGAATAATTGTTGAAGGGGTGTTTGAAATACTGAAAACAGAGTCTTCTGCTGCTAAATGCAAACTGAGGACTCAAACTGGACAAAAATGTCACAAGATCTGATCTGAACTTAACAAAACATGGCTTACTTCCCGTAATTTAGGATGGAGACAATCATTTATCAAATTGACAGACCAATTTGACATTTTTTATCCACTTATATAAGAGTATAGATATAAATAAAATGTGGGCTTTAGCTTCGTAAAATATTTTATAACTTATCAATATAATTACATAAATGTGGGTGGCTTAGAATGTCGACATGTGTACCATAATAATTAATTATTATACATTTTAAAACTATAAAAAAATTATTTAAAACTACCTACTACTATCACATGCTAATTTAACAATTAACCACTCACTATCAAACCTAAAATTTAATATTTTTATCAAATATAATAATTACATATTAGCAGGGCAAAAAACTAACCCACTTATATAGTGGTACGTATACAATTTTATCTTGAGATAGTAGTCTAGGTTATAAATTCAACGTACATAAAGAAAATGAATCTGAAGAGTCGCTTGGGAGATAATGATAGGAGGGCAAACTGATAAATACAACTTGTTAGGAGGGCAAACTGGTAATTGTGATTTGTGCCGATGACGTGTCATGCAGGAGTTAATATTGTGATGCTGACGTGTCAGCTCATGACAGTCCGAATTCTACTTTTATATATTATAGATTATGTTAAATTCAAAGATGAAAACTACGTATCACACCATCACACGTGGTCGGTACTAACCTTGCATCTACATAAAAAAGGATCAAACTTCAAAATATTGCGAAGATGGTAGCCGGGTTGCAAAAAATCTCTAAACATCTCCCTTACAAAAAATCTTTCAGTTGCAAAATTGTAGCCGCGTGGTTCCTCTCTTGAAAGCTCTCACGACACGAACGACGGGTTCTTCTATTATTACTTTCCACCTCGTAGAAAAACATCATTATGGATCTGCATTTTGCCTTCAACCTCGTCTGGGTACAATAGGAATAGGAGTCCTCGGACTGGGCAATCCCATATGCGCAACGCTCGGAGACAAACGAACTTTCGGGCTCGGCCGAGGAGAAGGGATCGGACCATAGTTCGTAGGAGGATATCCAAAGGACACCCTCGGAGAAAGATTAACTTGCTCGAGCGCACGGAACTGCAGTTCAGGCGGATACTCTCTGACGCACCCAATACGCGCCCCAGCGCCCGTGCTCCATTTTCGGGAAGTACGCCGCGCTAAATTGTACACTGGCTCCTCGTTGTTGTTATTATTACCAGCGTTGATTTCGATCCTCAACTGACTTGCCCTGTCCAACTTCTTCAAGCTATTATTAGCAGAGCTCGATCCATCTCTGTGAAGAACAACAAGCTTCTGATCTTCGTTCTCGACTGGAGTTAGATGGTCGTCGTCCGTCGCACATCTCTGGCGTACACAGTTCGCGTTTTTCAAAATATGTTTGATTTTTCGTAAACGAACGAGAATTTTAAACGACTTAAATACCTTTACGTTTGAGAGATCGACCGAATGGTCCTGTAGAAAGCTGATGAACTCGTTGAAGTTTTCTTCTGTGGGGAGATAATGACCACTGTATGGCCAAATTGCCTGTTGAAAAGTTGTTTGTCTAAGATTTGGCGATATAATTAATTGAAATGAATCGTCATATGTTGTTACGTACCTCAAGTATACCATCGCGGGCGACCAATCTCCCAGCTGCTGTGATGGCTCCGCCAGCTAGGAAACTTGAGTGCTGGAAAAGGCCCTTCTGTTTCTGTCCTACGTACAATGTCCTCATTGTGCTGAGGACGAATATCCATTTCGAGCCTTCGATGGTGTTCACTGAAGTATGGCTTTGCTTGTACACCAGCCTCCCATTCTCGAGCACGACATCATATGATTCCCTCTCTTTCTGTGGCCACCAAGTAATGAGAAAGATGACAGTTCGATTCATTAGTGGGCTACGCCTTAGTGTTGTATCATGTATGGTTACACTGTTGTTCATGACTTACAGGTCCGAGATACTTGATGCACTGACGTTGGAGATTGATTCTTGAACACTTGTCTAGATTTAATTCTTTTCCATCTCCAACATCCAACCTTTTGCAGTACATCACCACAAGCAAAATTAAGTTCGACTAGCTGTGTGGACTAATAGACAAGCTCTGATAATACTGAGAGGGGTACTCACCAATAAAAGAAAGGTTGTGTGCTTTCGCTTTTGAACCATACCTTATAGTAGAGGTGTAGATTGTGCCCATACCGATGGCGTGGATCAATCTGCAGGAAAATAGAGAAAAATACTATGAAAGCAAGAGGTTAATAGAATTAGTTATTCTCACAATGGGAGTCAATCGACCATATAATATCCAATCTAACTATATCGTTGCATTCTTCAGTATAAGCAATGGCAGGCACGGAATACTGGGCTAACATGTTAGAGTAGGTAAATGATATGGAGCCATACAAATTCTATCAACAAACATGCAAATCAAACATCTCAGACTCATAAATCGTCCAATATGGGGTACAAACCAACCAGGATCAGAAATCGAAGATTATATCAAGCAGTTTCGTCTAGGCACATGAATTTGAATGGGTTAGAGGACAGTCCTTTGAAGACTTACTGCTTCAAGCCAGTGCTGGAGTGCTAATTTCTGGGCTTTCTCATCCTTGGACAAACCCTTTCCAACCTGCAAGATACTCAAGTTAAGGATATCTGAGAGGCCAAAAAGAGAGTACAAACAAAGACCATGAAAGAGAGTACAATCCCTTTAAGGATTATAACCTTGGCTGCTCTTGTTCGTGCCCTAGCCCATCGTGATACAGCCGTTTCTGATTTTTCATCATCAAAGAAGGAAACTGAGCTTCTCTTTAGAGCTGCAAAGTCCAAAGCCTTCCACCTTTATTTGAAGATACATTATTACCACCTAATTCTTATCAACGAAAAGCATAGAATTGGAGCTGGTACTAAAAGGCCGAACAATTAGAAGATGTACCACAGCTCTTCTACAACCACTGCACAATCGGCCAAGTTTCTTCGAGTTCGATAACTCTTATAGACCTTTTGCAGCTTAACTGCGGCTGCATCAGCCTCACTAGCTCGGCTCGGAGAAAACATGATCCCTGGATCGGGGAGAGAAGATGTATCAACTAATCTCTGCTTAGAATCTTCAAAATTTGCATTTATACCAGCCGACCCAGGTTTTCTAAACTCTTTAACGAGATTCTTAAACGAGAGTTTGTTTTCGAGCATTAATTTCACAGGCGGGCAGCATCCTGGTTCCGACGAGTTCTTCTGTTTGGTGTTATGGGATCTTTTGGCTGTCGTCATGGTTTCATGACATGCGTCGTTGAAGCTATTAGCTCTTTAACTCACTGATCAGTAACTTCAATACTTTAGATGTCAAGAAGCTCTTGTTTCGCTATTTCTCGCCAAGCTGGAAAGACCAATGAAAGGGGCAATCCCATCAACCTCCTGTTGTCCACCTTCAAGATATTTATCCAAAATTTCCAAGTAAAAAATTATGAAAGATTTTAAATAGACTCTTGAGGATTATAGAACCAAATGCTGCAGAGAAGCAAAGATATCAGATATTTGACCTACAATGTGGTGGTTTACGAAGTTCATACCTAAGGGACGGGACGGTAATCCGTTCGGGATAAAAAAACATGCTACGCATGACACCTCTCTTAAGAAAATTTTATTGTAATCTCAGAATAGCATCCTTATTGCCCAAGCCACTTCCTTAGATATCTGTCCATGTTAGGGCTTCACTATCCATGCATATTGAGAAAGATAATGATCTAAGCGAGAAGTAAACTAATAATCGCCAATGTCCAAGGAAGATATAATTCCATCCTCATTACTCTATTGACCTCATATTGCCATTTTCTATGCACAATCTCAGAGAGTCCCAGCCTCTCGTAGCAGATGATACATGACGATACAACGTTGTTTTTATGATCGGGCTTTCTTAAGTTATTGGTTATAACCCAGTAAGGTAATGCTAGCATAAATTTACTTTGGGTTTTAACTATAAACTCAATCTGATATAGCTACTTCAGATGAGAACATTACCATAAAACCAAAGCACTCAGCAGATAAGCAGTTACAAGAATCTGACTACTAGTTTAAAACATGCCACATAAATCCGTGAATGACTAAAACGCTGTTCACGTAATTTCCCGTTTTTACTTCTATGACGTATCATTACTTTTATGACGATTAACTCAATTGCAATGGATGTAACTGATGTCATAATCTATGTGTATTATATAATCTCAGGCAACCAGTTAACATCTCGCCAGCCCAAAACATTCTACCCATTCCAATACTCCCATTTTCAACCCCAAAAACATGAAATTATGCGTTTTCAATCATTTAACCTGTGACTCTCCCTCGCTTGTACTCCCAGCATCATCAAGCTGTCGACCCTCAAATAAGGACGCAACGTGAAATTGAAATTGCTAATAACACAGCTAAATGCATATAAGCACAGAGGAATAGAAAATTGCGAACAGGTTTTGAGAAATCAAGAAACTAACGCACCATGTGAGGTTGTTCTCAATTGATCGAAGTTGATCATCATCAGCGGACGGATATCAAGTCAAGAAATCGTTGCACATTTTATCAGTTTTTTCTTTGCTCGGAGGTTTTTGCGGCAAAGGTAGCATGGCCCGCGAATGGCGCGAATCGTTGCGTTGAATTCCATTTTTTCTATGTTTTCATTTTAGTCCTTATTTTTTAGTTACCGTGAGAATTTTATGCAATTAGTTAATTAAACAGTCCAAATTAGGGGTGGTTCGGTACGGTATACCGTACCAAAACTGTGATACCGTATCGAAATTTCGATATTGAAAAAAATCATACCAAAATTTCGGTATACCTTAAATTTCGATACGGTATCATACCGAAATTTCGGTATGATATCGGTATCATACCTTCTATACCATTCACACGGAGGGTGTTTTACCATGCGTGTCTCGTAACTCGTTAATTCGTTGTTTTCGAATTTTTAGTCAATTCAAACTCCTTAGCCCCAATAAGATGGATTATTAATACTAATTTTCAAAATAAAAAGATTTTTAATTCATAAAATAACCATATTTTAGTCAGTCTTCTTAGTAAGACAAAGAACTTTATATACCCACAAAATACAACTTTATATACATATTAATTAAAACAAAACGATTATTTAAAAAAATTAGTGAATATTAACAAAAAGTTGGGGATAGTTGATAATTTATGGGCTATAAGAAGATCCTTAAAATATTTTTATCCATTTTATATTTTTTTTTGAAATAATATAATATATGTAGGTGTGTATATATATATAAAATATTAAAAATTTTAGTATTTCGGTATAATCGGTATACCTAACTTTTAAGATTTTCATACCATTACCGTACCGAAAATTATCATACCTTACTACAAACTTCGGTATACCAAAATTTTCGATATTTCGCTACGTTTCAATACGATAAGGACGTATATCGGTATTTCAGTATATTTCCCCAGCCCGAGTCCAAACTCTTTAGCTGTACTCTATTCGTTCGCGCGCTTGATGTCGTTTTCGCTTCGGGTAGGGAGATTAACGTCCACCGCTGCATATGTAGGCCACAAGTGTTTATTTTAGGAATCTGTTTGTGAACAAAGAGGGGAATGTGAAGCTGTATTTGAATGAGCTGTTGAAAGATTTGGAATGGCATGCATTGTTGAAGGTGCTGGTGAATGTTTACAGTGGGAGAATTAGGGTTCTTCCGAAGGTTGTTTGTACTTGTGTAGATGTGGAGTGTGAGCATTTGCCTTGTAGGCCTGACATTGGGTTTAAGGCGGAAAATTCATACGCCGCATGTGTTTTTCAGGTCGATGAATTGGTTGATATGCTGCAGGTACTTTTCTTGTGGAATTCTTTTGTGCCTTTGCTTGGTTGTTACTCTGTTTTACTGTTGAGAAACTGAGATGCATGTTGCGATCGTAAAATTTGATGGTGCTTTAGGATGGCTTGGGATGTAGTCTCAGCCTTTTTGATCAATTATATTTCCTGATTGGTTTCTATGGCAACGAATTTCAGCAGATTGAAGATTTTAACTTAACATTTGTGTAGAGTCAAAATTAAATTTGTCATCGGCAGTTTCTATTTTGGAATGAGGAGCGGTTACACCACACAACGTGGGAAGTTCTTCATATACCACTATTGTCGTCTAGAGCAGTTGAGAGAGATAGAGAGCTTGTATCGAGAGTGAAAAACAGAGAGAATACTCGGTAGGTTTTGATCTTGTAATCGAGAGAGGAAGATCAAGAGAGTGAGTGTGTAATCTCTGAAACGATCAATACAAGCGGCATGTTCTCCCGTGGACGTAGGATTCACATCGAATCCGAACCATGTTAAATTCCCGTATTCTTCGTTCGTTTATTTTCTGCTTTGTCGAATACCTCAACAAATGGTGCGGTGAGCGTGGATCGAACTCGCGGAAGGAAACGATAGATTCGACAAAGTTTGAACTTCATAAATTCATAGGCTCGAACGGTATCGGCATGTGGAGGAAGCAGCGGACGACGAGGAACAAGTATCCCACGTACGTTAGGTCTGTCAATGAGGAGGCCGAATCGGCGTTGGGGAAGAGCGTCAACACGAGGTAGTCAAGAGACGAGGCAGGCGAATGTCGTAAGTCTCAAGCCCCGGGTTCGTCGGTGAGATCGTCAATGAATCAGGTGGGGAGGACTGTTACGAGGTTGACCGGCGTTAATCGTTGACATGGCGTCAACGGTGGCCGGAGAAGTACCGGCCGGGGCCGGCGAGCGAGAGTCGCCGGGAAGGGTTGATCGGCTGAACCCGAAAGCAGTCGAACCATGGTCGGCAGGCGAGACCCGGCCACACCATTAAGGTGGGCACGCAGAACAGTCAGGAGATCGGCCAAGAGTGGAGCAATTCTGGCGAGGCTGGTGGGCGTGGATGCCAGCGGGCAAGTCACGCGACAACGCACCAGGAAAGGTGCAGGCCGGACAGGAGATCGGCGAACGCCGAGCAATCCAGGCTATGCGATTGGAGACGCTTACTAGGCAGCGTGGGCTGCATGAGTTGCACGCGGCAGCCAAGGCGAGGAGTCGTTCACTTAGGATCGGGACCGGCTAGACAAGGAGCGGATCTGGGCAAATCGGCTAAGTTAGAGGGTCGAGAAGCCATGGTGGAGTTTGTCGAATGGACAAACATGGCAACGAGGTGAAGCCGGCTAGGCGCTGACCAGTGCTGGCGAGGCACAGACCAGATCCAATGAGGCGCGGATCAGTCCTGAAGAACGAACATTGTCATGGGTTGTGCGACTGAGCAGCCAAATGGTGGTTCGAGGTGGAATTGCTGGTGAATGACAAAGAAGAATTTAGTTTTGAGGTGGAGAATTGTCAAAATTAAATTTGTCATCGGCAGTTTCTATTTTGGAATGAGGAGCGGTTACACTACACAACGTGGGAAGTTCTTAATATACCACTATTGTCGTCTAGAGCAGTTGAGAGAGATAGAGAGCTTGTATCGAGAGTGAAAAATAGAGAGAATACTTGGTAGGTTTTGATCTTGTAATCGAGAGAGGAAGATCAAGAGAGTGAGTGTGTAATCTCTGAAACGATCAATACAAGCGGCGTGTTCTCCCGTGGATGTAGGATTCACATCGAATCCGAACCACGTTAAATTCCCGTGTTCTTCGTTCGTTTATTTTCTGCTTTGTCGAATACCTCAACGATTTGAATATTGAGAAAGAACCAGCTATTTGATTTTTGACTGGGAAGCGTTGCACGTCCTGTCCTTGCAGAGAAACCTGATGGACATTTTAGACAAAGCCACAGATAGTGTGGTGGCATGGTTTGTGAAAGTTTATTCTCTAGATCCATCACCTATGTCGTCATGTTCGATCTCGATGTAATAGCCCTCGATAGAGCATTGCCTCAATCGCTGGTTAAATAAGTAAATGACTTTGGGAAAGAACTCGGATGATCATGTTAGAGTATGACGAATCTTGAGCGAGGTAACAACGATAGAGTAGATATAAATAAGAAATAAAGGCCTTCTAATAACTTTTCCAAGAGAAAATCTCTTGTATTCTTTTCGATAATAATAATAATAAGCATGCCCCTTCACAAAGGGTTACCCTCCATATAAATACTCTCCTTGAGGAGAATATATCTCAAATGTCTAGTAAATCCTAATTACATAATACCTAGTAAATCTCAACTAACTTAATATTATATAATCAAATAAAATAATATTAGATACTAAGGATCCTCCGGCCCAACCCGTTCAACTCGGCCCACTAAGTTTTTCTTCCCTTCTCGTGGTCGCCTCCGATACACTAATATCGGCTTCTCCCGCTCGTTGACTTGGTCAGAATTACCATGCGTAACACTCTCACCTTCTTCCAGAATGGCCTTGTCCTCGAGGCCATAATTTGGAAATCGTTCATGGAATTCCTTGTTATCCACCCATGCTGCTTCATCTGTTGTTTTGCCTCGCCATTGGACCAACACTTATGGGTTTTCCTTCCCTTCTTTGGACACCACTCGAAAAGCCAATATGTCGTCTGGCTCGCATACGAGCTCGTCAGATGACGCTAAGTCGGGAGGCAAGGTTTCTTTTCACTGGGTGATCGCCGATGACTTTCTCTAACTGAGACACATGAAAGACTGGTGTATTCGACTCCCATCAGGTAGCTGTAATCGATACGCCACAGAACCCACCCTAGCTACGATTTTGAATGGTCCAAAGTATCGAGGCGATAACTTCGGATGGACTCTCGTGACCACTGATTGTGTCGGGTGTGGTCGTAGTTTTAAGAAAACTGAGTCACCGAGTTTAAATTCAATGTTGCGACGATGTGCATTGGCGGCCTTTACCATTCGTTGTTGAGCACGATGAAGCTTGTACTTCAAGTGACGCATAATTTCATCTCGATCGAGCAAGTGGTATGTAACGGCAGTAACCTGACATTCTCCCGGCAAAAATTGAGTTATACTAGGCGGTGGTCGACCATACACCACCTGGAATGGTGTTGTCCCGGCTGAGACTTGGTAGGACGTGTTGTACCAGTATTCTGCCCAGGCCACCCATCGAGCCCACTGTCGTGGTTGTTCTGCCGTAAAACACCGTAGATAAGTCTCGAATATACGGTTGATGACCTCCGTTTGTCAATCGGTTTCGGGGTGATATGCGGTACTCATTTTAAGTTGTGTTCCCAACATTTTAAACAACTCCTTCCAAAAATGGCTGAGGAATAAAGGGTCGTGATTGCTAACAATGCTCCGAGGAATGCCATGTAACTTGACAATGTTGCTAACAAAGTGCTCCGCTACTGTGCCGGCCGTATACGGATGCCGTAAAGGGACAAAGTGCGCATACTTCGATAGTCGATCCACCACTACCATAATGCTGTCAAAACCATTTGACTTTGGGAGGCTAGAAATGAAGTCCATAGATATGTCTTCCCAAATTTGTTCAGGAATTGGAAGATGTTGTAATAACCCTGCGGGCGACGTGACCTCGTACTTCGTCTGTTGGCAAGTAAGACAAGAAGCGACAACTCTTTGAACTTATTTGAACATGCCATGCCAATATAGATTCACTGCCAACCTTCTGTAGGTTCGAAACGCCCCTGAATGACCCCCAGCTGGAGTAGCATGATGTTCCATGATCATAGCCTCAGTCCATGGTGAATTTGCTGGAATTACCAAGCGCCCTCGATAGTATAATCGACCCCCGACCAAGGCGTAGGGTTTTCGCGAGTTTGGATCTTCAACTAGTGCTGCCAACATGCCTTGTAAGAAAGGGTCTTGTTCGATTTCCAATTTCAGCGAATCACTATCGATCCATTGTGGTTTGGTTATGACATGTAAATTGCCTTCCTCATTTTTACGTGACAAAGCGTCAGCCGCGCGGTTATTCGCCCCTGCTTTGTACTCCACCTCAAAGCTATACCCGAGTAACTTCGCCACCTATAGTTGTTGAGCGGGCGTCACAATCTTTTGATGCACTAAGGTGTGCAATGCTTCCATGATCCGTCCGTACTAAGAAATGTCGTCCCAACAAATAAGGCCGCCAATGTTGCACAGCTAGAACCAGGGCCATTAGCTCCTTTTCATATGTCGACTTTGCGAGGGACCGGACAGATAAGGCTTTACTAAAATACGCGATAGGACGACTCTCCTGCATTAACACCGCGCCGAGTCATGTCCCCGATGCATCGCATTCTATTACAAATGGCTTGTTGAAATCGGGCATGGCCAACACCGGTGCTGAAATTAACGCCTTTTGTAATGTCTGAAATGCTGTCAAGACCCGACTTCCAAGATACGTATTTTGGCGGATTTTTCGCAGCGTAAGCAGCGGAAAGCCCATTTAATAAAAACTTTTTAAACATAATAATATATGTACGTCAAATGTCTAATTTCAAAAGTCTAAACCCAAACACACTTTTATTCATTGGGCCTAAGCCCCAAAAGTAAACACTCGAAACACAGACAAATCCATTTCACAGGTCGCGTCCCATGTACTGCGCCGCCCTCAAAAGTCCGTGGAGTTACCGCCATCAGCCGCCTTACCTACACACGTAAATCCTGAGCTTTTGCCCAGTAGATGAAAATATGCATGAATGCAAGTGCTCTCACACTCCAATCCCGACACTCTCACAAATGCAGTCTCACGCTCAATATCTCACGAGCATACGCTCTTTCCTACATCATCTCTCAACTCATAAACAGGGCCCTAGGCTAGACTCGGCATCCACGCGCGTAATAGTGGTACGGCCCCATCTCGGTCTCAACCGTACATACAATAAAGACAAACGGCCCCATCTCGGTCTCAACCGCAAGCGATTCATCGAGTCGTAGCCTGACAATCAATATCGGTCACTCTACCCCACTCATCGACACTATACAGTATTACCGTGACTCTGCACGATCCTCTCCCCTCGTAACACGTGTATGCAAATGTCGTGCAAATAAAATGCAACATATAAAATAATAACATATCGGCCAGAGATATCATCTCGGCCCGATCTCGAAAACTATCATACTTTGAATAATCGGGCCCAAAACTCACGTTCCGATTTTCTCGGCCCGAAACCTTACCCACCAAACTCCCCCCCAAATTACACTAAGAGTTCCAAAATTTAATCCTTTTCGCTTTAAGACCCAAATTTCACAATTGGTTCATAATTTAAAAATATACTTTAAAACTCTAATGCTCATATTTTCAAAATATTAATTAACTTCCTAATTTAAAAATATTTTTCTGAATTTTGCATTTAAACTTCCAAAATCTCATAATTTACTTTTAAGAACTCGAATTTTAAATTTTTAACTTAAGATCCGAAATTTTCCTAAATTTCAAATCTGCCCGGATTTTTAATATTTCAGTTCAAGACCCGAAAATTTTCAGAATTTCAAATCCGCCCCGAATTTTAAAATTTCAGTTTAAGACCCGGAAATTTTTCAGAATTTCAAGTGTGCCCCAGATTATTAAAATTTCGCAAAGAACCCCAAATTCGAATTTCTCAAATATTATCTTGACACTTGAACTTTTGAAAATTTCACAAATGACCCAGCCGAGTTTTAGAATTTTTATTTAACACCCAAAACTTCTGAAAATTACACAAATAACCCCAGCCGAGTTTTGATATATTTATTTAACACCCGAAACTTCCTAATTTCATCCAAAACTACCCGAAAATAATTTTGCTTTCTCAAATTACATTTCTTGGCCAAATCCAAATAAAGAAACCCTAATTTGCACTAATACTCAAATTTTCCAAATCTAACCAAACTTGTCCTCAAGAATCCAAATTCTATTTTCCAACCCTAATTCCTTTCATCTCCCTAGATCACCCCAAATTTCCGGAGGAATGGCCAAGTTTAAATCAATATGGCCGAAACTAACCCTTAGGCAATTAATCATGCAAGAAAGTTATCTTTAGCACATAACACGTATGGATAGAAAAGATAATGCAACACATAGAAATTTACGGACATATGAACAAGTATGGATCGAAAGGATCATGCACACGTCGAAATCACAAACTAAAAATATGTTTGCGTATGTAGGCGATCTTCACCTACATTAATTCCGTAGAGAGCTACGTTACGAGTATTTTCGCGTGATCCCGTCCCTAGGATTTCGATCCCGAGCTTTCCGGAAATTTTTCTTCTACTCCCTCTTCTCCTTCCCTTCTTTCTCTCTTTTTCTTTCTCTCCTTCTCTCCCTCTCTCTCGGCCTCTCCCTATTTCTTCTTCCTTTCTCTTTTTCCTTCTTTTCTCTCTTTCCTCTCTTTCTCACACAGTTTCTCTCCCTCCTCTCTATTCTCCTTGGTTTATTTATTTATCTTGTCCTCGTGGAGGTGTCTTAGGTGTATTAGGTGTGTTATTTGAATGACTAGTTGTATTTAATTTAACTACTAAGGGCATTAGTTGGTTAAGTGGTGATGAACCTCCCCCCTCAATGTTGGCTTTTCCTTTCTTCCCCTCTTTTCCTTTAACTTATTGGTTATTAATTTGTCCTTAAGCTCACATGGAAATGAGATCATGGTTGTTATTTTGTCCTCATATCATTATGGAGATGCATGGAGGTGGCTTAGTCGTTAGATCTTGTCTCCATGCTCACATGGAGATAACAAATCAAGGAGGTGTATATTTATTTTATTTAGTTGTCCCATTAATAAATTTCGGCCCTTATAATTAATTTTTATATTTTTATTTATTATTATTATTATTTTTTTTGTTATTGTTATTGGACCAAACTCCTAACAACTTGGGCCATTATTTCCTTTATTTGGCCCATAATTATTTTCGGTCCATTTAAAATTTTTCGAGTCCAATTATATATTTTGGGCATGGCTCGGGAAGAAATTGGTGTATGTTCGAAAATCGACTCCATACATTCCGAATATTATTGAAATAATCCCGTATAAATTTTGCGGGTATTACAAATGCTTCCTCCGCTTCTTTCGTCCAACGAAATTGCTTCATTACGTCTTTCGTCAATAGGTAAGTGAGTGGTTTTGCAATCTGTCCATAATTGCGAATAAATCGGCGATAATAGCCCGTCAGTCCCAAGAAACCCCGTACCCCTTCACCGATTTTGGCGTAGGCCATCGAGTACTGCCAAAACCTTCTCTGGATCCATCGAAACCCCATCCAACGCTATTATGTGGCCGAGATATTCAAACTCGTCGTTTGGCTAAGCAACACTTTTTCATATTAACACAGAATCGATGTTTCGCCAATGTTTCGAGAACCACTTTCAAGTGTAGTGTATCTTTCTGCCACGATGGACTATAAATGAGGATGTCGTCAAAGAAAACCAATACGAATCTTCTAAGGTACGGTCTGAAAATGTCGTTCATGATAGCTTGGAAGGTAGCCGGTGCATTGGTTAACCCTAACGGCATCACCAGAAACTCATAAGGCCATCATGCGTCCGAAAAGCTGTCTTGGCTATGTCCTCGTTGCGTACTCGAATCTGATGACACCCCGAGCGGAGATCAAGTTTAGTAAAGTATGTAGCCCCAAGTGTTATTCTAATAACTCTTGAATTACGGGAATTGGGTATTTTTTGGGAATAGTCGCTTGGTTTAATTCTCGATAATCAACACAGAATCGCCAACTTCCATCTTTCTTCCGTACAAGTAAGACCGGACTCGAGAATGGACTGGAACCTGGTCGGATTACGCCAGCAGTGAGCATTTCAGCCACAAGGCGCTCGATTTCATCCTTTTGGGCGTGCCTGTATCGATAGGGTTTTACCAACACTGCTCGAGTTCCCGGAATAAGCTCGATACGATGATCCGAGGCACGTTTTGCAGGTAGGCATGTGGGTTCCTTGAAGACAGATGGAAATAGATCAATCAAGTGTTGTAATTCCCTTTGTTCTCCCTCGGTTAATTCACTTTCAGCAGTTGCGTCGCTTCTCTCAGCCTGATTTAAGAATAAAATGGCAGCCATCTCAACTTCTGTCAATTTGCGTAGAGCTCTTAGGGTAATTGGGGCTTTAACTAAACCAGCCTCCCCACATAATCGATGTTGTCTTCCTAGCCATTGAAAACTCATAGTTGATGTTGCCCAATTAACACGAACCTCTCCCAACTTACGCAACCAATCGACCCCCAAGATGACGTCGACTCCTCCCAACTATAGATATCTTACATGCTGCGAGTTGTAAATCAATGTTTGGGCATTTCCCAAGAGTTGCAGCTCGTCGGCCCTAACCTTACGGAGAATCGCGTATCATGAATTCCGGTTTTCGGCAATTTTGTTGGAAACGAAATTATGACTCGCTCCACTATCGATCATAACGGTTACCTCCGTGTTCCCAATTTTTCCTCGCAGCTTCATGGTTTGAGGGCCTGAGATTCCTCCTAGTGTGTAAAGAGGTAGCTCTAATTGTGCAAGTTACGAATTTGATTCCTCGAGTTCCAAAGGCTCCGTTGAGTTTTCAGTCAAGTCTTCGTCTTCAGTCAAGCCGTCGTCCTCTCCACCAATTATCATTCTGAATTCTTTATTCGGACATCGATGACCTTCACCAAAAGGTTGGCGACATCGAAAACACAGCCCTCGACTTCGCAAATCCTGAAACTCCCGATTCGATAGTTTGCGGAAAGGTCTCGGTCGTGGCGCCGGTAGGGCTGATGTAGCTGTTCCTAGCGGTCGATGGTGAGGAGGAACGTATCTCTAGGAGGCTCCATAATCTCGACCTGCTACCGCCAAGTCTCCTTTTGTCACTTAGGCTCCAAGTGTTCCAAATTCAGTTTTGGGCTCCTTGCAAAACTCGTGGGTCGGAATGAGTTGTTTACAGTGCTTTTTTGAAACTCCGTGTACTCCGAAAAACATAGTCGCAGCTCTTCTTCTATGTATCGTGCTAACTGCATGGCTTGATCTACATTTCCTGGTTTTGAACTCTCACCTTCGCTTGTACGATGAGTAGAACTGTCAATCCGGCCCGCGGCCCGCGGGCCGGCCCGCCCCGCCCCGCCAAAAGGGCGGGCCGGGCTGCAATTTTTTAGGCCCGCTGAAGGGCGGGCCTGAGCGGGCCAGCCCGCGCGGGCCGCGGGCTTTGGCGGGGCGGGGCGGGCTAGCCCGCGGGCCGGCCCGCCAATTTAAGGTATTATATATATTATATAATATATACTAAATCTATAATAAATATTAAATTAATTAGATATTTAATTAATAAATCATCTAATTATTATCATGTTTATTAATTAATAAATAATTAATTGCATACTTCTATCTAGTTTTTTTAATAAATTCAACAATTAATAATAAATTATTAATAAATTAAAACTTTTAAATTAGAAAATTTAATATTAATTATTTTTTCTTTAATGGGCGGGCCTGGCCCGCCGGGCCCGCGGCCCGCCGCAGGGCGGGGCGGGCTCCTATTTTTAGGGCCCGCCAAACGGCGGGCCGGCCCGCCCCGCCCCGCCAGATGGCGGGCTTTGGCGGGCGGCGGGCCGGCCCGGCCCGCCCCGCCAATTTGACAGCTCTAACGATGAGGTTCAGGCCGTGCATAAAGAACCCTAACGTGAAAGTTTCATTTATTTCAGGAAGATGCGAAACTAGCCGCTCGAAATTGTTAATGTAATCCTCAATCGTTCCTTCTTGTTTCACTGCGCAAATCCTTTCACTCGATTCCCCTTGAACCTCCCCTCAAAGCGATTGACCATGGCTTCTCGAAGATCTGTCCAACTCATGTCTGGCGCCTTCTGATGTTGTAGGCGTATCCAGTGCAAAGCGGTCCCCTCCATACAGACCATTACATGAAATCAACAATTTTCCAGACAAACATATCAGGAGAAATCCATTGAGCCTTCTTTGTAGTTGGTCAGAATGTATCGACGAATGAAGAAGATAAAATAAGCGCAGCTGAGTTTATGTGAGCAAAGTGCGCGCGGGAAGCTTTAAGCTTCAAACGGCTATTTGAGCCTCAACAGCAAATAAAATGCGTTTTATACTTAAGAGGAGAAAGGGACGATTTCATATACAAAAGCGCATGTCACTTATTGAGTTGAGTTTAACAGATAACGTTTTCTACACTGAAGACTTGAAGCGCGGGAATACCCTATATATATATATATATATATATATGAAATCGATGTAACAGTCTCTGTGTGTAATTTCTACAAACAATCAGTAAAGATCTTGATTTTACCGTGGATGTAGAATTCAGCAAATGAATCTGAACCACGTTACATCATAGCGTTCACAACAAACTTTCAATCACATTCTTCATATGGTATCAGAGCAAGAAACTTAGTCGAGCTGCTATTTGCCAAGATTCAAGCTATCTTTTGATCTCATCTTCAGAGCTTTCTTTTGAATCAACAATGTGGACACAGGGGCAGTGACAAATACAAATTCAACAGTCTTGATCAATGATCCCTACTTCTTCAATAACAACGACAATTCTGGGCAAATTCTTGTCCACGAGCCATTAAATTGTGAAAATTATGCAACATGGAGCCGCGCTATGTTAATCGCTCTCATTGGAAGGAAGAAAGAAGGATTTATCAATGGTGATCTGCTGCCGCCAGTCTATGATGATCAGAACCCCATTAACTCGAAGAATCGGGTGAGTGCTTGGAAGCGAAACAATAATGTAGTCATATCTTGGATAATAAACTCAGTTTCAAAAGAGATTTCTGCGAGCATACTATATAGCTCATCTGCAAGAGAGGTTTGGGTGGATCTTGAAGAGAGATTTGGGCAAACCAATAAACCTAGAGTTTTCCAGTTAAAATGGGAGCTAGTTAATCTGGCACAAGGTTGTGACAGTATTGCTGCCTACTACACGAAGCTAAAGACATTATGGGATGAGTTGGCAAACTACAGGCCAACTTATAGCTGCAACTGTGGGGGAATGAAGGAAATGAAGGCGTACCTCGATGAGGAATATGCGCTATCTTTCTTGATGGGTCTGAATGACTCTTTCTCTCAGACAAGAGGACAAATTCTACTCATGGACCTGTTGCCTACCATCAACAAGGCCTTCTCTCTAATGATACAAGAAGAAAAACAGAGGTCTTTGATGACTCAAAGGTCTGATGAACAGGCCAATACTATGACCATGATGGCTACAAGAGCAGACCAGGAAGTAATCAAGAAAGGGACCATTGTGCAGAGAAAGGATCAGGGAAGACCTTTATGCACACACTGCAATAGGAGGGGTCACACAAAAGATACATGTTATCAGTTGCATGGGTACCCACCAGGGTTCAAACAAGGCCAAAGGTTCAAGGGAACCAGGGTAAACCAATGCACAGATGATCAGCAGAACAAAGAAGGACTGCAGAACCTTACCAGCAATTCTTGCAAGGATGGAATGGTGCAGCTACAGGTGACACCCTTTCAGCTTCAAAGTCTGCAGACACTGCTCAATCAGTCCATGGGAAAACAGCAGTTAGATGGTGGGGATGGCTCACAGCAAATTGACAAAGGTAAAAGCATCCTTTCTTCTTATGACTCACACCAGTGTAAGAAGGGTAAAGGTATCTGCCTCTTTTTTAATCTACCTAGACTTACAGAAAACAGAATATGGATATTAGACTCAGGAGCCACAATGCATATATGTGGTGATCACAGTCTATTATTAGGAATACATAAAGTAAAAGGAATCAAATGTTATCTTGCAAGATAACTCAGTTATAAGAATGAACAAAGCAGGCTCATGTTACATCAATAAGTACATTACACTGGCAGATGTGTTATATGTACCTCAATTTCATTTCAACTTAATATCTGTGAGTTGCTTAACAGAAGTCTTAGGCTGCAGATTTGTTTTTGGTACTCATAACTTTGTGATACAGGATCATTCTCAGCGAGTGATTGGCAAGGGTAAGAATAAGGCAGGGCTCTATGTTCTTGAACTGGATCAGCTGGCACTGTGACAGCAGCTAATTCAGACAGCTATCCATTTGAAATATAGATAGAAATGTTTTCCTTAATAAAGTGTCTCTGGATCATTGGTATGCTAGACTTGGACACCCTCAGATAGAGTTCTTGAAATACTTAAACAATCCTTAGTTCATGATGAGGACACAAAGAGTTTATACTGTAAAATTTGCCCATTAGCAAAACAGAAAAGGCTATCTTTTCCTGATGACAGAGTTTGACTGCGAACGTGGGGAGTAAAATGAGTTTTGTATTTTCGTCTACGGCAACTCAACAAAGAAGACGATGGAAGGATTGGAAATTGGTGGAAGAAATAAAATTACAATTATACCCCTGATCTTAACTAAAATGATACCCATGCATAACATCGCGGATTCCTTTTTTCCTTATTTATTTATTTAGTTAGTTAGTTTTTTCCTTATTATTTATTAAAAAAATTTCTAAAGGAAGAGAGCATTGTTTAAAAAATATATGATAAATTTATTCAACTTTAAAGTAAACTAATCTTACTTTATACGTAAAGTTACTATTAAAATACTTTTTTCTCATAAATAATCTAATTTATTTATCTTTGGTTTAGTATTTAAATTTCATAACTTAAACTTTTTGTATTCTTAGATTTTTTATTTGAGAATTTAGATTTGTTATATATTTTTCTTATATAAATAATTTTCAACAATCTACTTAGTTAAGGAATAAGAAATAATATATATAGAGGGAAATATAGAGGAAATGATTGGAGTTTGATGACACTGTTTAAACTGTAAATCTGGAGGAATTATACTGTTCAACTCTATATACCGAGGAATGGTTGGAGGTGGTCTAAGCATCATATTTGTTTTGAATAGTCTCAACATTTCCATCACTGTATCAAGTAATGGTATCCCTCTATAACGTTATGTCTATGCTGTTTGGCACCCACTGTGTTGTGCTGGACAATGCAATGAATGACCTTATATTTTTTTCCTCCTTATCAGTAATATCTACCTGTGACATGAAGATGTTTTTATTACTTAATACATCCAGGGTCTCATCATAGGAGGTTAGCACGTAAATACGATACTATCGTCTGCTTTAATCAAGTTTGCCGGTTTCTCGACATTTGCCATGGTAGTCACTCATCATTTAGTTAACATTTCTTCCGTTCTCTAGACCATTATTAGTTGATTTTGTTGCATCGTCGTCATTATTTTTGTAGGCTCTTGTTTGGTTGATGATTCACTTCACGGATTGCTAGCTAAATAAATTAACTATTGACCTTTCAGTTGCTCTTGTAAAACGGGGTACAAGAATATGGATCCCCACTGAACTGATGTTGACTTGAATGAAGCAACTTTGGAGATCAAAGAGGAGCACCTGCAATCGGCTTAGAGCACTCTCTAGAGCAGGTAAATATACATGTACTGAATTTATATATTTACAGAATTTTAGTTTTTGAAATATGAACATATTCTTGGTTTAGAAGATGGACAAATTTAAACTCTGGGATCTCTAAAGACAGTTCTTTTAAGTATTGATACATAACTTTTATTGATACAATTCCCTTGGGTATTTAGTTTATTGATGATCCTTTCATATTTTGTCCATGGGAAATGCTATACTTCCCTCGCTACTGTAATGCTGTGATGGTATACATGGAAGGAAAATATATATTGAGATCATTAATGGTACGCCTAAAGAAGACTGTCCTCTGAAAAAGGCAACAAAGAATGGAACTTGAAGAGGTTATTTCATCCTTGTACACTCAACTCATCATCTCTTTTAGGCTAGGCTAGACGAGGCCAAATGATGGTAAAGACTGATTGATATACATCACTGGTTTTTGTATGATATAATAAACTTTTGAATTAGAACTTGATTAGTTTTTAGAATGCTTACTTTAACGTTGAAATAAGTGGTTGCCTTAGTAGTGGAATCAGCTGGGGGGGGGGGGGGGGGGGGGGGGGGGTACTTGCCGTTTAGCTCAAAGGTGATCTTTGATTTGATGCTAGATTAGACATCATTAGCCCATTAATGATGCAATAATTTTTTCCTCTTTGGGGGAAACATATGGTATCTGTGAAGATCTCCTTTCTATCACATAATCTTTCTGTTGCACGAGACGCGTGGCCTTACAACTTGTGACTCTTGTAACTTTGAACTTTCCACGACTTTGAAACTTATCTGGTATAATATGGTATATGCTTTTCTTGCAGGATTTTGATTTGGATTGAAATCTAATTATTACAACAAAAATAAATAAACAATACCGTGATTGATTTAACGTGTCACTTGCCCTATGGTCAAGCACGTTTCAATTCGATCACAGTTTGACTTCCTCGACTTTGGTTGTCTTTGAGAATTTTTGTACGGTACACATATATTAGGAAATTAGTCTCATAGCTAATGTTGATTCCGATTCGATTTAGAATATAAGCTGCTATACGATGATGTTCGATTTCGTCATCTCAATAATATTTGACCTGCCAAAGTGCCAACCATTAATTCCTTTATGTGTTGTTAGCATAAATTCAAACTGCCCAGAACCAACTCACCATTCTTAATGAATAAGTTAACTAGCACATGTGGCGAGTGATCATCTATCTCATGTGTTCATTAAATAGCCTTGTTAAAAGCTGCTTTTGCTAATTTACAATATTAAGAAGTTACTTCAACAAAAATTACACATTGTTGTTATTACTTGCTGAAAATCTAGCAAAAACTTAGGCTCCAAAAGAAGAAGAAAAAGAAAAAGAAAACTAAACCACGATCTAGGCTGCCGAGACTAGCTTAGAACCTCTCAATTCTTGATGCTTATTGAAATTCATCAAATCCTCCAACTCAAAGACTATACCATCAGCTGGTAAGCGTCGCTCGGTTTGTTCTTCTTCCCCATCGTCGTATATCATATCGTCTTCCATTAACTTCTCCCACAGCACGAAATTCTCCGAACTTCCATCATTTGTCTCTTCGAAACGATTAATATCTGAGGTAGCAAAGTCATCCATAGATGCTCCTTGATGATGATGATGATCAGCTGTAGTATTATCAGATTGAATCAGCATAGAGTAATCTTCGTCATTACCATCATCCCAATTATCGCTGCAGTCCATCATCAACTTCCTCTTCTTCGATAGGCCTATCGATTGATCCCTTTTCAGGCGCTGCCTCTCCTCGACAAACCCTTGCAAGAACGAAGGGTTTTTCAGGCATTTTACCACGAACAGAGCCATGTTCTTCTGCTTGGCCTCGGTTAAACTGAGCCTCTCCCTCATATTCGCAAGGCAATTCCTCGTTTCCTCTTGCTGGCGGCGAAGAACTGAGATTTCTGCCCTCAGAGCAGTTTGAGCATCTCTGAGCTTTTCGACCTGGGATTCGAGGCCGTTCTTCGCCCAAGGATTATCCGGCGATAAATGGCCGTGAATCAGATTATGAGAAGGGTGCTTCCTTCTCTTTATGTGCTTCAGCAAGTGCTTCTTTCCACCTTGGAAATACTCGTTCGCAAATTCCCATCTGTCTGGGTCGATTTTCCTGAACCTCTGCCCAAGAAAATACAAAGAAAATCGACTTATAAGCCTATTCATTCATTACATCATGGGACATGCAACACTAGAATAGAGGATATAACTCACATATGTGTTGAGCTGACGAACGAAGCTTGAGAAATTGCTGTGCTTGAAGTGCTTGGGCAGCAGATCCCTAGAAAACCTGTGTGGGTCCCACACGACGAAGCTCGCCCTCGACTTGGTCCACGATATCACGGCGTCGGTCAGAGGATCGTCGACCATTTCGAACGTCTTCTTCAAGAACGGCGGCGGCCCACCTTCTCTCAGGCACTCCATCGGCGTCGGTTGGAGCTGATTTTGATCGTTATAGTACTCATCGTCGCCGTCGACGTCGACGACGGCTCCGTCGAAGAGGGAGAAGGGTTCTTCTTTAACGGTGGTGCCGATGAACGCTTGATCTGCTTGTAGCTCCATGGCTTTTGCTATCTAGTGCGTGGATTCAAGGTGTTAATATATAGTGTGGAGAAGTGGAGATGATTTGGTGGTTTGTTTTTTGTTATTATTACACAAGAAGACAAAAGAGGAGAAGAGATGTGCTGTCTAAATACGGACCAAAAGAGAAAAGTGACGCTGTCCTAACCCCTCGAGACTGTTGGTGTTGCCATCTGTACCATTCAGCGGAGAGCAAGTATTTGTCTTTAGCCCACGTATCCGTTTGGTCCCTCGTACTTTTAAATATAACTCTTTGGCTCATCATTTTCCATGAATTAGAGAAAGATCCCTTCTCCCTTGTCCACTTTAGTATTGTCAAATAGAACATTTCCTTTGAGAGAAGTCAGGGCATATGGTCCATGACTATCATTGTCGGATGAGTTTAGGACGTTTCCATCTGACCTGAGGATTTATCAAACCTCTGGAGTGTGTGGCGGTTAGCCCATAACCGGGTTGTGGGGATACCTCGGGAACGTAAAAATATATATAGAACCGCAGGCCGTTGGCACGCGCTGCTACGCCCGTCAAAGTGGGGTGCAGGCTTTCACAGATGCTGGCAGGCAGTGGGCAGGCTCGCCAAGTATTATAAAATATTTGTTTTTTAAATATTAATATATAATTAAACTATATAATTGTTTTTTATATTTTTTGAGCTTAGACTTTTACTTTAATCAGTTTTAAAAACATAAATAAATTATTATTAAAGAGAATATTTGACTAGAAGTAATTCCGAACTTAAATGTTACATTTTTATTCTTTTTCATGTTTCTTTTTTTGTATATTTTTTAATTTGGGTGGGCCAAGCCCGACAGACCCGCTGCCCGTCGATAGGGCGGGATGGGCCTTCATTTTCAGGCCTGCCAAGTGGCGGGCTTACCCCCGCCCGCCCCGCCAAATGTGGGCTTTGGCGGGCTACGGGCCCATCGGCCCCGCCGTATGTTTTGACAGCTCTAGTCCACTTACCACTAGACTACTAATCTTATATGCCACATGAGCATCCGAGATGTTTATTAATGACACCTAGAATGTGTCAATTAAAACGATATAACCTCATATGTGGATGTGAGATGTTGACCTGGCACGAATCGGTGCCACAACAACAGTGCCCACGCAAGGTGTTCATATAAGGTGAGCACGATAAAATTCATTTATATTTATTATCTATACTCTTATATGCATAGCCTACCATGGATAAAAACTGTCAAATCCATGCTCTAGTATAAAGAGTCTAATTGATAAAACTGTCATATTGGTTTGTCATTTGATAGACTTAATTACAATTTACAATTTAAATTTGTATGTTAACAGTTTTATCGGCTTTTTTTAAAAAATAATGCATTTTGAAAAAAAGATATCGAAAATAATGCCATTTCGTATGCAATTTCAAAAATAGGTGAAAGCGCCACTTGGAATGGCGCATTTAGAACGTGCCACTCCGCGTGGCGCGTTCAGAACGCGTCATGTCCAGTGGCACGTTCAACTTAATTTTTTTTTTTTCCCTTTCTTAACATTTTTTTTTTTACTTCCTCAAAATTTTTATTGTTTTGTATTTGAATAAAATTTCGAATAGTAAAATCCGAAAGTTTTTGAAGCAAACAAAACATTACATTGCAAATACAATTACTTAAACACACATAAAACTCGAACATTTTCGAAGCAAACCAACATTACATTGCAAATAACATTACTTAAACACACATAACCAGACACTTCAACTTTCAAAATAGTAATAAGTTTACTTAGCCTTGTCCACCTCTTTGTCTTTTACGCCTCTCAGATCTATCCATCTCATTTATAATCGTCGTCGTTTCGGTTCCTTTCGGCTCCCCTTCGATTTCTACGTTGTGGATTGTGGAACAACTGGAACTTGGCATCATTCCAATAACGCTCGTCGTCCAAAGGAACAAGGCGACCCTCATAAGCTCTCAAATAAGCTTCTTTATTATAATAAATGGCAACGTATTGAGCACTATTAAGCCCAAAACTACGACAAGTTGCTTGTGCATGTGAACATGGTATTTTGAACATACTCCAGTTAGCGCATGAGCACTGAAGATCACTCAATACCACCACGTACGTCTTAGATCCCCTTCCACTTAAATACCTGGTATAGACCTCGGCGGACCTTGTCGCATAATCAAATTCTCTCACCGTATGGCTTTTTGAATCGTTGCTCCAATCACGATACTTTCTCGTGGCATAAGATGATCACGCTGTTTCTGAATTCTCCATCGCAAGGCATGCCTCTTGATACCTGTCAAAAAAATATGTGATAATGCGATGGAAAGTAAACTGGACAATTGGAGTTATGGGCAGACATCGAGCTCCTTTTAAGACTCCATTTAATACCTCTGATATATTGGTCGTCATGGTACCGCAACGACGACCCCCATCATACGCGAACGTCCACTTCTCCTTCGGGATTTTATCAAGCCACTTCCAAGCCTTCTCATTGATTGCCTTAATTTGATCCATCGTTCGCTTAAACTTCAACTCCGTATGTGCCATGCCCGCTCGATGACATAAGTCCTTTAACTGTTGGTCTTTAAAATCCTTATAGAAGTTAGATTTGACATGTCGAAGGCAAAAACGATGAACACCTCTAATTGAATTTCTCTGAAAAAGTAACTCTACAGCAGATTTTATCCCCGTATGACGATCTGAGATTAAACATACTTCCTCATTTTTCAACACGTGAACATTCAATAAGTGCAAAAACCAGTGACAAGATTCACGGGTTTCTTCATCCACGATCGAGAAGGCTAGTGGAAAAACATTCTGGTTAGCATCAAGGCCCGCAGCAATCAACATCTTGTGCTTATATTTCGTGTAAAGATGAGTTCCGTCTACACATACTACCTTTCGACAATGTTGAAAACCGTCTATGCAAGGTTTAAAGCTCCAAAAAACATACCGTAGAATATTCTGATTATTGTTTGTGATATGTCTCCACCTCACAATCGTGCCCGGATTTTGTGCTTGTAGGGCTTTCATGAATTTTGGTAGTTGTTGGACAGAGCTCTCCCACGTGCCATATACGATCCTCATCGCACGCTTTAAACCTCGCCACGCTTGAAGATAAGAAATTTTGTAGCCGTAGCTGTCTTTGACCCTTTGTATCACATCCTTTGGAAGATATTGAGGATTGACCCGAACGACGGAAATCAACATCTCGGCAATTACCTCTGGAGATATGTTGCGATGTGTGTCTGGCAACTCATTCATCAAGCACGTGTGCTCACCAGGATACCTTGTTATCATCCAGTAACCTTTCTTCTTTTTGTGGCATGCACGCAGCCTCCACACGCAGTTTGAACTATGGTTGCAGGTAATATGCCATAATGAGCCATTACTCTCCAAAACCCGGTATTCTCTTCTTGCATGTTTAAGTGAGTAATCGTTGACTACACTTTTTAGATGTGATTTGTTCTGGAAGATCATCTTAACGCCAAGGTGACCTTCGTTGTCGTCGTAGAAAGAACCATGTCCTTCGTAGTCATCGTCATTTGCTTCTGGAGCCATCTCGTAAGTCTCGTAAAATGGTACAGTTGGATGTAGTTCTGTTTGCATCTGTGACGAAGTAGGTTGATGTTCGACATTCGGTTCGTCGTCATCTTCATCGTCAACAGGATCCGGTAGATCTTCTAATCCGCCGCCAATGTCATCAGCTTCTGAGTCGCTCACTTCCTGTTCATGCTCCGGCTCAATGGGATCGTCAGGGGGGACGATTGTTCATGGACCTGCTTCGTCGAGTTGAGTTTGAGAGGCCGTTTGATAGTATGCAGATTGGTCAAATACGGGTTCTTCATATGTGAGGGTCTGATTGAGATCGAAGGAATTCATGTGTTGGACTGACTCGACGAAAATATGCAAACAGTTGAAGCCAGAATCTGGATGAAAGAAGAACTCAACATCTTGATCGGTTTTGACCTCCAAGAGTGTATGAACAACTCTGTTGAAACGCTCGTACTCATACTTCATATATATTTTAAGAAAGAAAGTATTGCTATCGACTCCTACAATGTCGTATAGCAAAGAAAGAAGTTGGAGAAAATTTGTATGACGGGGTAATCTTCGATATGCAATGGGATTAGTACTATATGAGACTTCGTCACCACTTTGTTGTATCTCACCACCAAAATATATGATGACTTGAATAGTAGACATAGTGTATTGTTGAGGCTTATGAAGAATGACTACCACGATGGAGTTATTTATAGGCAAAATTTCTGAAATATGCTAATATTTTAGATGAAAGATTTTTTCAAAAATTAGTAATATAATATTTTTATAATATTTTAGACGAATGATTGAAAGATTTTTTCGAAAGGGTAAAAAACTGATACGACATATCACAAACGTCTTTAAAATTGGATGTGACCAATCAATGAGGATGTGATGTATCACTGCGATGCTATGTGACAAATAACTGTAAAATTTCCGAAAAATAATATAATATGAAAATAATATTTTATAATATTTTAGACGAATGATTGAAAGATTTTTTCGAAATTTATTAATATAATATATTACTAATATTTTATTTGAAATGATTGAAAAAATTTTCTGTGTAATACCCCGTAAATTTTAATACGTAGTTTTGAATATAATTAGTGTTTAATGTTCGAATTAAGGGAATTAATATTCGAACGGCCCAAAAGAGAATGTGTCATAGCCCAAATAATAATTTAACCAAAGGAGTTCGACCCAACACAATAAAAAGATTAAATTAATAAGCTAGATAAACTAATAGGACCCAATTAAAATAGTTAAAGGCCCAAGTCGATTTAAAGTTTGGCCTAACTTAATGGAAATTCAATGAGTAGTAAGTATCAAAATAATATGGCCCAAGAAAAATTGGCCCAAATGGTTTAAGGATGAGAATGAGATTACTTAATAAGAAGGGAAAAGCCACGTATATGAGGCATCACTTGATCAACATTGGACACCCTCAAAAAAAAGGTAACAAAACACATTCGAAAAAAAAAAGAAACGTGGAAGGAAAAAGAAGGCACTAAAAGGCAGCGACGAGAATATTCAACGAGGAGAATTTAACAAGAACCAAAATTCGGCTAAGCGAAGGGATTAAATCGGATGAGAGGTAGGTGAATATACCTACAACACGTAAATAATTTTTGTAAAGTTATGTCTTGCGTTTTTATGTGAATCGGATGAGTTATGTAAAGGCGTTACATTTTTGGTGTGATTTATTATATGATTAATAAGCTAGATCTGGGTTTAAATTGTGTTCGGGTCTATATCTATGTCTTAGTGAGGTATTAATAAAAGCTACGGTATTTAAATATTTAATGTTTTGTGTTTGGGAGAGGAATATAGTTGGAATTTTCGAATTTGGGTTAGTTGATGTTCTCAATACTTGAAATAACTTAGCATGTTAAATAGTTGTTAACCTTTCGGAGACCTCAACTCTTCAGTATTAGAGGGCAGCTCTAAGTTTTTATATTTCCAAGTCGGCATTGGAATGTTTCTAGGTTGGAATATTTTAGGGCTTGAAGTGTAATATAACTTTGGATTAGATTGATTATTAAATATTGGGTCGGCTTTCAAGGGTAAGGTAGATTTCGAGCAGAAGAGTATATCTTTGGGTAGTTGAATTTATTCTTTAGTATAAGAATTTTATGTGGGGTAATTAGAATACTCGGGCAAACTGAAATTATATTGCGGATACCATATGTATACGAAAACCCTAATTTCTGGGTAGAAATTCCGCTAACATTCTTGTTCGTATTTCTATGTGCCTGATTGTGAAAGTTGGCAGGAACAAAACGATTTCGGGCCTTTACTGGTTATATTATTTTGGGTAGTAACTCAAAGTTTCGGACAGGACTAGAATTTTGTAGGAAATTATAGTGAGTTTTGGGGATTATTTTTGGGAAATTGCATGGAAATATTCTTCTGAATTTTGGGTGATGTTAGAATATTTTCGAAGAAAATATTTATTTATGCATGTACAATTGCATCTTTTTATTTGCACATTATATGCATCTCATTTGCATATAATGTCGTTTACCTATCACGAGAGGTAGGGGAAATATATTACGGCGATTCATGAGGCCGACTGCCTGATTCACGAGAGGCAGGTAAATATATATATATATATATATATATACATACTACGGCGATTCACGAGGCCGATTGCCTGATTCACGAGAGGCAGGTAAATATATATATACTATGGCGATTCACGAGGCCGACTGCCTGATTCACGAGAGGCAGGTAAATATATATACTACGGCGATTCACGAGGCCGACTGCCTGAACGAGAGGCAGGTAAATATATATACTACGGCGATTCACGAGGCCGACTGCCTGATTCATGAGAGGCAGGTAAATATATATTACGGCGATTCACGAGGCCGACTGCCTGATTCACGAGAGGCAGGTAAATACCCCGTAGCGGGAGATGCAACCTGGAGGATACGACTCGAGGGTATGAGCGGCACCGAGGGAACCTCGAGTGTTGGTGACCTCGTAGTAAGCTACCAGTGAGAAGCGCCCGCGTGTCAGACCGCATTGGGATGGAAAGGCGCCTTAGGGTTAAACGAAATTTGTGTGCCCGGGTTAGCCTCTCAATGGGACTGCATTGGGATTGAAAGGCACTATTAGCCTCTCAGTGTGGGCCACATTGTGATTGAAAGGCACCATAGGGTTAAGCACAGATGGAGTACTCGGGTTTAGTCTTCCAGTGTGTGTACTGTCACTTATTTATATCCTTAGGGGTTTGAGCTCTATATGGTGCATAGTAAGATTGAAAGCCGAAAGGGCCTAAATATGAAGTCAATGAACGAGAAAGATGTGAGAAGTAGATAGCATCGGCGCGGATGCCTTCGCTATTTAGGTCACGTGCATTGCAGGCATGATTTTCACTTACTGAGCTTTATAAGCTCATACTACGTTTTATGTGTTGTAGGTATGATAGAGTCGGACGTTGAGAAACGTCACGACTAAGGCAGGCTGACGGCGGTACTCCAGTGTCTTTTGAGGGCGAGGCTGTACATGGATGACGACCTGTGGAACGATTAGAGTGTTGTATTGTGTACCGATGACGATGTAGACGATCAGTCGTAATATATTTTATTTAGGAAAAAGTTTTTACTTAGACGGGTCTTCTGCGACTTACGTTGCGAAAATCCGCCATTAATTAGTATTAGAAAATGAGGGTCGCCACATTCTGAAATTTATTAGTGAAGATTCTTTTTAATTTATTAATATAATATGAATATAATCGTTGTCGGCTTATCAATGATACATTGCTGAAAAGCTGCAGCTGAATAATCGTTGTCGACTTATCAATGACAACCATTAATAAGCATGTGATGTGTCACTGTGAAAGTTCTGAAAAAGCTATGATATGTGACATACCACTGTGAAATTTTTTTGAAAGGATAAAAAATTGATACGACATATCACAAACGTCTTTAAAATTGGATATGACCACTCAATGAGGATGTGATGTATCACTGCGAAATTTCTGAAAAAAAAAAAGCTATGCTATGTGACAAATCACTGTAAAATTTCCGAAAAATAATATAATATGAAAATAATATTTTATAATATTTTAGACGAAAGATTGAAAGATTTTTCGAAACTTATTAATATAATATTTTACTAATATTTTTTTTTGAAATAATTAAAATAATATTTTATAATATTTTACTAATATTTTATTAATATAATATTTTAAAGATATTAATATTATGTTAATATAATATTTTTATTGCTAGAACTGGAATATTACAGACTCGCTAGAAATACAAAACAGTACGCAAATAGAACAACTTGAAACACAAATATCATAACTGAGGATCACGATGCAACTACTTCACATTCACTTCGGGGGTTTGTCCACGAAATCGTCATCAATTATATCTTCATTGACCTTTGAATTAGACTCATCGCGTTTTTTACCATGTTTTTTTCCAGACAAGGTTTGTTGATAGAAATGGCTGGGGGGTTTTCTCCACAAAATCATCATCACTGATATCGTATTTAACTCTTGAACTGGATACCTTCGGGTTTTTACCGTGTTTTTTTTCAGACATGATTTGTTGATAGAAATGTGTTCGCAGTGGGCTGATTTAATGTGATGGACGTCCTAATTTATAGACATGCCACGTTTAATTTTTTTTTATAATACTTATTATAATAATATTTATTACAATATTTTATTTGAAATTGGAAGATATTTTCGAAATTTATTAATATAATATTTTATTTTATGTGATTGGAGGATTTTTGAAGATAAATTACGTTTGACTAAGTTCAACATACTACAACTTAAATAGCGTTAAGAATAAGTTCAACAAACCCCAATGATGATAAGTGCATATATTACCAGTGGTCTTGACATTGACCTGGTCGATATAAGCAAGTGCCAGTGTAACACATGCGAGGCCTAGGAGCTCGCTGGGTACGACGTCGGCCATCTTCAGGTGGTTCATCTACTGCAGTGGACGTGGAGGGTCCGAAGCTGAAGGGAACAGGAGAACGAGGAGGATGATGGTCTATATTAGGGTGCCTCGGATGCATAGTACCAAACTGTGATAGGCTGCCCGTAACGCCGAGTCGTATGTAGTCGCACCATCGTGCTGAGCAGCAGGTGTCCTCCACATATTATCAGTGTCCGTCCGCTCAGAAACGTAACCTTCAAATCCCTCGTTCTGTCTAGAACTACCAGCCGCATCGTGTCGAGGACGGCGAGACCGACTCCTACGTGCTCTGCTCTGAGACGACCTATCAGGACTGTTATTTTGATCACGCATTCCTCTTGGTCGATCTAATGCGATCAGTCGAATTCGCTCGGCGACTTTCGCAACTCCCATGTCATCCGACATTGCATGAACTCGAGCTAATATATCCTCTGCGGCGTCACCCTACATATAAAGAAATAACGTGAATCATAAATAAATTAAAATGTATGCAATTAATTACTCATAAACAATGTTTATACCACGCGCCATGCAGCCCCTTCTCCCATCTGAATACCCTGAACCACCGTACACGTACTAGGCGAGACAAATCGCCAAATGACGTTATCATACCATTGATAGTAACCATTCACTACCGAACGGTTACTAGAGGCTATAGGGTCACCGTCGACCACATTGTCATCTCGATCATTCCACATCGCCAACCACTGCGCATGAAACGTCTCCCAATTAAAACTTTGACGGCCTCTACGCTCACTGATGTCATGTAGCCTCGTATGGTCTGGCACAGGTGCTGAGGGTATGCCTTGCACCATGTTGAACTGACGTAGGACCCGGTCTGGATAATACAGTTCAACGATGTTGAAGAAAATCAACGGGCATCTCGACCTACACGATGCTGGCCTATACTCGTCAGGGAGTGTAGCGATCTCAGGGAACTCGTAACTATACGGATCCCAAACGAACTGTGCGAGATTCAAATTGTCTAAAATTTCTCGCATCTGCCGCACGTTCGAACGAGCCATAGACGTGAATGTCAACAGCACAACGTACCACATAACTGATGATCTCCATCTAAAACATTCTTCATTAGTGAACAATAATACTAAAAAGGAACAAGTCTACTACCGTAATATTATAGACTAACTTACCTAGCCGCATGCGGTGGCATGGGTAGCACAACATCGCCATTGTGTATTGTCTCGACTAGGTCTGCTGCAGTCGATCGGATAACAGGCCTCAAAGGCAAGATATGATTCCAAGCCCACACCTACATAATTGAGATTTTTAAGTTAAAACAAGTATACTGCTTACAAATATTTTTAATGTAAAATAAAACAGATACCTACCTGCAATAGGCGCAGGGGTCCGCCGATGTTCTGTACAATTCCGCGAGAGGCTGCGCACAACTCTTGATACAAACACGCAAGCACAGCACTTCCCCAGCTGTAGTCGCGGACCTCGTCGATGCGCTCCAAAAATTGTAGGTAATTGAGATTCACCCGTGAGCCGCTTTTATCGGGGAACAAAACGCACCCAATCAATAAAAGTGCATATCCGCGTGCCCTTTCATCGACTACGTCCTCCGTACTGTCATCAGTAACTGGATTCTCCAATAACCACTTACTCAACGCCATTACACTCATCTTAGACGGGCTATCGAAATCTCGATCATCTGGCGCAAATCCCGTCATCATCTTAGACGGGCTATGGAAATCCCGACCACTGGGACTTGCTCCTCGCATAAGCAACTCCAGTAACAGCTTCTCCATCAATCGGTAAGCGCCATAAAGTACCAACATCCAGCAAGGTCACGGTGGCTTCTCCTACAGAGAGATGGAAGGTGTGTGTCTCACTACGCCATCGCTCAACTAAAGCTGTGATGAGATGCGGATCAACCTTCTGCGACTTACAGCTATACACTCCGTAAAACCCCATCGACTCCAGCTTTCTAAGCACGCGAATATGAATTTCTCTCGGGTTGCCTGCCGTACCCCATACAGAAACCTCTGGACCCCTCGTTCGAAGTGTGACGTCTAGCAAATTCTCATCTCGAAAATATACGACGAACGATGCGCCTGCTGTTGCGTCAACAAAGACGAATCCCTCGGTCCATAAAGTGAAGTCTCGTCCATCTTGAAATATAAAAAAAACATTACTTAGTAAGGACCAACGAATAACGCCTGGTTAAGACCAACATTTAACGCCGAAAACACCGACGATGACATCCATCGCTAATTAAGGTATTTAATAATAAATTATGGATAAGCAACGTATTAATTCTATATTTATTAATATGTTTAATTAATTATGGTATAATTAATGAATTATTAATTATTAAATTAATATATTTTAAATAAAATAATATTTAATATATATAATTTAAGAAAACTGTTGGCCGGCCGCGGGCTAGCCCGGCCCGCCCCGCCAAGCCCCTGGCCCGCGCGGGTTGGCCCGTTCAGGCCCGCCCCTTTTCGGGCCTAACAAATTGCAGCCCAACCATCCACTTTGGGGACGGGACGGGCCGGGGCCGGGCATCGGGACGAATTGATGGCACTAAACGCCCCGACCACCGCCGACGAACGCCGGCAACAACCGCCGGCAACGATCACCGTGATGGGCAAATGCCGGCAACAACCGCCGGCGATCCGTCCAATTCACCGGAAAAACAAAACGAACTAAATTTACCAAAATCATCCACACCCACAACCAACGGCGGCCACCACCGTGGTCGCACCGTCTTCCACGACGGGAAGCCGCACCGGCGGACCCTAACACCGGCCAAAAAAAAAAGTTAAAGAAAATTAACATACCTCGTCAAATTGGAAAGAGTTAGATTCTATGCTTGAAATCACGGGATTTGGAGAAGGAATGGCGCCTCGAAATCGTTTGGTCCGAGAGGTAGGAAGAAAGGAAGAAAAGAGAAGAAGAAAGGAGAAAGGAGAAGAAGAGGCGGCCTGGTTTTTAGATCGATAGAACGCGCCACTTCGTGTGGCGCGTTCAAAACGTGTCATTTCGTGTGGCGCGTTCAAAACGCGTCACACGAGGTGGCGCGTTCACCTATTTTTGAAAACCTTTTCAGACCCGCATTATTTTTGATACCTAATTTCAAAAAGGTATTATTTTTGAAAAAAAGCCAGTTTTATCCTTACATTAAAATTTTATTTCTAAATAACTTAGTTAATAATCTAAAATTTTTAAATATAAAATTATTTGATATATTTGCACACATATGTGTGCTAGTCGTACCAATATTATATTAAGGTCAATGCTATTTAAATAGTCATTCATCATTTTAATTTGCTCAGCCAATTCACAATCATAATTTGACAAACTTAATTGTTGTCTAAGCTACTCTACCAATGGCGTCGGGTTCGGATTTATGTGGACAAACATGTGCGTCTTCGCTCGCCATCATAGTGAGTCTTGCAGCAGTTGTGTGAGTTTACTGTTTCTATAGGGCACGTGGGAGTTTTTCTGTGCTAAGGAGATAACGCCGCCCGAAGCAGGAGAGACCGATGAATATGCTGAGCCTCTTTGAATCTATCGCCCATCACTTCGGACTTGTCGACCCTCTCACTAGCCGCGAGATCGATGAGATGCATCCAGCCTCGGTGCGTAATTTCAAAACTTAGATCTCGTCCTTGAACGTGAACTGTTAAACAACTACGAGATTGACTACTACGGTCGTCGAGTGCAGTTGCGCCCACAACACGATTCCTATGTTTCATATTCATCATATCGATAGCATATATGTCGAAGAGATATGAACCAACCTTGCATCGGGTACGCTCAGTCCTGTTTGACAACTGTTTCGAATTTCTAATCTTTTTATCAATCTATCGATAATGGTGAGATCCCTGACTTGCTCGTTGTAAATCTCGAGAATGTGCACGTTATAACAGAACATATCCTTTCGTTGCTCGGAGAGCAGGAAAAGGTCGTTCAAAACCCTATAGTTCAACCACTGGTCGTGCTCGGTGAGATCTTTGGGACCAGTCGTGGTGTAGCTTTTTCCCGATCCTGTCTGGCCATAAGCAAAATGCAAACATTATAACCATCAAGGACTGATCGGATTAATGGTTGTGTATCTGAAAAAACCTCCTCTTGAGTCACGTGGGGCTCGAATACTTTTTTGAAGTTGAAAGATTTCCTTCCTTTTTCATTCTTTGGTAGAGAGTTTATCCTTATGGTACCCTCATCAATGTGATCCATCGTACTAAATTGATCCATTTGTCCCGAGAGAAATAGTCGAATATGTTGTCTCACAAAGAGGGCATTTAATATGAAGTACATGTAGTTATAAGAAAAGAGATCCGCTAGAAGAATACTGCAAATGAAGAGCTCTGAAGAAGCATCAAGTACATTCGTACATGTTTGTTTAGTGTTTATTTATGTCATCATTTTTTGCTGTGTCATTTTAATTGCTAATTCTTTTTATAAGTTCGATTCTTCGACTATAAACTTTTAGTTTTTAAGTTTCATTTGTTCACTTCCAGTCATGTAGAGTGTGCAAATGTGACTAGTTAAATAAAACGTGAGTTTTTAAATTTGGTAATATATATTATATTTTAAGCATTTTTTGTTACAAAAAGGCACATGGCGCCATTTCAATCAACCTTCACATGCATTAAGATGGACTTTCCAGATATACATTGATGTGATTGTAAATTAAGATTGTGACTTGTCTATTTTGCTCATAACTACAAAAGCAGAATCACTGTTCTAAAGCTTAAAGTTAACGGCAACCTACAATCCATGATTCTCTCTCACTTCATCATCTTTTTCTCCCTCACTTCATCATTTTTTTTCGCCCTCATTCCATCATCATGCTTATCAAAATTTTTAGCATTGTTTCAGCAGTATGTTCACAAAATAAACTGTTATGTTCGTTTTCGCTAGAGGTTATTCAGTTGATCAAGAATGTGGTTGCGATGGGAGGGTATTGATGTGTTTATATAGGGGTTTTCTTATGGCATGTTTAGCAAGAAACATTCCTTAACTATATCATTGTTTCCTTTAAACGTATTTCATTTCAACAATATGAACTTATGTACGAGAAGTTTAAAAAGTAAATTTCAAAATGATTCATTATATATAATAAAATAAATTAGTTAACAAGTAAATGAACACCATTCGAGCAAATACTTTTGATTTGCGGCCGTTTATCGTTTGAGATAATTATTAGATAGTATAAGCTCATTCAATCATTATGTTAGTCTATTAAACATGGGCTTACAAACTTTCCAAAGGCCCTTTTAGCATAATATTTGCAACATATTATTTTAGTTTGTCAGGATACGTGTCACGAGTTACGCCACCTACGACCATATTACGTGCGATCCAATGAGTGTCTACCAAACACATTTGAGTCATGCATGTTCTGTGTGCTAAGGTGACTAGTTAAAACGTGAATTTGCTACTTGGTAATACAAATTACATTGTTAAGAAATTTTTAGAAAGTCTTCCAGTTATTACATAATGTGTTCAACTATACCATTTTAAAAATAATATGTTCCTTACTCTGAAACGTGCACGGTGCAACTGTAGGATTCTTATTATGTTATTGGAGCAACGTTTAAGGCATTTAGTGGGCACGGCGCAGAGATAAAGAAAAAAAAAAGAAACATCATACGGCTCAATAATGCATTTTATTCATTTTTTTCCCACAGACTATGAGGCGATTTATTGCGAAAATAAAGTACACAAGGGATGAAAGTTGTGACGCCCGGGGCCGACGAGGGCAGGGGGGATCGCCGGTGCCAAAGAGGTGCACGGACAAGGAGCGACTCCTGGCAGGCTTCTAGGCAGAGGGCTACATGAACGAACAGATCCCACATCCGAATGGGATGGATTCCGTGACTGGGCAGCGTATGTGCAGTGTAAAGTCAAGGAATGGTATAAGAGACTTGACGGTGCTACTCATACCACCAAGGCGCACCTTCCTTTTCCGGAGCCCATCCATAAGAATTTCGAGGCTAAGCGTGCTTAACTTCCAGTAGCACTGAGATGGGTGACCCCCTGGGAAGTTTGCCCAGGGTGCATGCGAGTGAGGCCAAAGCACGCTGAGAATTCTAATGGTGGTACAGTGAGGATAGACTATCAGTCGGAGCGTGGTGGGCCCAACCCCACAGGTCCCGAGATGGGATGTTATAGAAGTACTTCTTCGAGAAGGTTAACGGAGACCGACACCCCAATTTCTTTGCACCTTGTCAATTAGCGGCGCATGGGATTGCTATGCGCATTAACCACGAGAATTATTCATTTTGCCACATCATAGATAGTTAGAATGACTTTATTGTTCATCATCCGGTAAGTATTGTTGTAAAATTCGGCCTAGGCGGCGCCTAAGCGCTTTTCGGTCATACACCGAGGCGAAAAAAGCTTATACAGCTCATTTAATCGGCAAACGATTAATCACCGACTAATCCCGAAAAGGCGGGCGACTATCCGAAAAGTTGGCCCAACAAATCAGAAGAATCGGCCCAACTAACTTCGAAAGACGGGCCAGACAATAAATTAAATTAAAATATTTACTATTGGTGGGTATTTCAATGCATGCAATGGCTGCATTGAAAAGCCACGAGTCCAAAGGGAGGTGATATCCCTTTATATAGAGATCCCTCCATCACTATTTCCACTAGTGGTGTTCGTTGGTACATACCGTACCGAACCGAACCGAAATTTCGGTATACCGAAACTTCGATACACCCCTTATAGGTACCGAATACCGAACCAAATTTCTCGATTCGGTATTCGGTATTTACCGAATTTTTTTCGGTAAATTCGGTACCGAAATTTAAATAATAATAATAAAAAAATCGGTAATAATTAAATTAATATGTATATTAATATAATTATAATTTTATTTTCAATATTAATATAATAAAATATGTGTTAATTTTAAAATTCGGTAATTGCGTATGCCGAATTTACCGAAATTCAAATCTGTACCAAACCGAATTTGCCGAATACCGAATTTTTTTTTTAAGAACCGACGAACCGAATTTTTCTGTTCGGTTCGGTTTTGTACCGAAATTTCGGTATTTCGGTTTTTTCGGTCGGTATACCGAATAATGAACACCCCTAATTTCCACAATCGGTGTGGGATAACGGACAAGAATGCAATAGTCAAATTACTACAAAGCTTTATCCATTCATAAAAAAATGTATAAATTGATATAAAAAAATATTAACTGAAATAGTAAACTAAATTACTAAAATATAAGCAAAAGAAAGGAAGGGGACTTTACACATAAATACCCATTTGGACAAAACTTGTAATTTAGTACCTTGTCAGATTTTTTTTATATGTACGTACCTAGTAGAATAAATTTTTTGCAGATAGGTACCCGATCCGCCGCAGGTACGCCATACAACACATTTAGGTACGTCATACATTGAGAAAATGCCTTAAACGTTGCTCCAATAACATAAGGTACGCTGTACTAACACAATTAGAAAATGGTACGCCGTATTAGCACATTTAGGTACGCCATCTCTAACACATAAGGTACGCTGTACTAACACATTTAGGTACCCTATATCAACATGTTATGGTACGCCATACACACACAGGAAGGTACGGCGTGACTGAAGAAACTGATAAATATTAAATCGGGTACCTATCTGTAAAAATTTCTGACATGGGTACCTATCTGTAAAAATTTTATTCAAGTAGGTATTTATGTGTAGTGTCACAAAAAGGAAATACAGAAATCTATCTGAAATAAAAATTATATAAACTAAATTATAATTGGAAATATAAAAAAAATACATAAACTGAAATAAAAATAGGATATTGTCTGATATCATTCCTAAACATCATTTTTGTACAATTACTGTTGACTTGTCGTGATTAATATTATTTATCTAGAACGTTTGAATAATTGATACACCTTAGGCCATCTCCAACCACTATATATACAGTTGCTACAGTATCATTTCTCTAGATATAGAGTTTAAACAGTATCATCAAACTCCAACTACTCCTCTATATTTAACTCTACACAAAATATTCTCAAGATATTCCATTAAGTTTTTTACATTATAAAAATTTGTATTCTCGTTTTTTAGTTTAATACTTACAAAATAAAATATTTATGTCTAAGACTAATATTATCATTAATTTAGTTATTTTACACAAAAAAATTAAAAATTATAATATTAATTTGCTATATAATTAAAGAAATTTCTGAAAAATTATTGATAAAATTTTATAATATATAGTTTTATAATCCATAAATTAACATATTAATACTATTACAATGAAAATAATAATATGATTTATCTAACTATTATTATTATTCTTTCAAAATTAAAAAATATTAAAAGGCGGAAGTTTCTAAAAGATAGATAAAACTAAAATAAATGTTGAAAAAAACTAATGCAAACAAAATTAGAAAAAAGTAGGTACAAGAAAAATAGAAATAAAAGCTGAACTACTTTCTCTCGTAAAAAAAAAAAATTCTCTCTCCTACTATTCATCGTCTTCTTCGTTGGAACGCAATCCTTCGTCACCTGTAAAATCAATTTGCAAATAAAAAAACCCAATATTGAAAGTTGAAACCCCAAATTAAACTTCAATTACCTAATAAAAGAAACTCAAAAAATAAAAAAGAAATAAGATAGCGGGTGAACAGTACCCCGCTTCACATAGCGGGATGCTGTTCACTCCGCTGGGTTTGGGGTGGCGTTTGCAGTTCCGTTGGAGGAACTCCAACGCCATTGCTGGCGTCCAACGCCCTGTTTACAGGGCCGTTGGAGATGCTCTTAGATTGGTAAAATATTAGCATAAATATTTGATATTTAAACAATAATAAAAAACAATATGTATACCGCCAAATTTACGCCTAAAAACCGCCTAGGGCCCGCCTAGACCGTCTAGGCGCTAGGTCCCTCCCGAGCGCCCAACTAGCGCCTAGCGTATTGTACAACATTGCCGGTAAGTTTATACGTGAGAGATCATATTAATGATCTAGAAAACCGTATCAAACATCCAATTATAATCTACACACCACATGCATCCCTATTAACTTATAAACAAACCTTCCCTACCACTACGTCCTCGATGATTATAGGGAAACAATAAGAGGGATTCTCAGTTTTATATGTTATCTATGAATTGGTCGTTAAAAGTCGACGATGGTCTCTCTGTGGAACAACACTTTATAGTTGAGGGTTAGACCGTCAAATTTTGGCAAGTTGAATTTCGTGAAACTGATGTGGACTCAATGAAGAACGACTATTATGTTATCTCGATGTTTCTCGACCAGCTGTTTGATGATCTTGGTAACTTGCCACTCCCAATGGATATGACGGACCCCCTTCGTCAGATGAACGGATTTGCCAACAGGTGGTTACTTTTGTCATTACCTTTAAAATATTGAGTTACGTAATTTTGAGTTTATTTTTTTTGTTTCAGATTGCCTAATAATGAGAATCATATATAGATTGCATAATAATGAGAATCATATATTACACCATTTGGGGTTGCTATCACATGTCAATAGAATTGCTCGTGTTCGTGTTTATGCAGAGGTCAGAGCCAGATCTGGTGTTCGAGGCTATAACATGGCATTGCAAACTTTAAAGCCCAAATACGTTGATCGGACATACAGTTATTTTATTGCTAATTCCGTAGAATATGGACCAGTGGAGAGTTGTTTTTATCATCCATTTGGTGCCCAAAATAACCCGCCTGTTCAAACAATTAGTTTTCATTATCGAGATAGACACTATGACCATGAAGTAACTTTGGGTTACTTGAAACTTGCAAGAAATTTAGCTACTCACATATCGGAGCACTTTCATTAGGTAGAATTCTAAATGTTAGTTTGTTATTATTATTATTATTATTATTATTATTATTATTATTATTATTACTATTACTATTATTATTATTATTATATTTTATCTTTCAATAACAATTTGCCTTTTTCCTTTTCTTATTATCATCAGAATGCCACTTACATGGACATAGACTGCCTGATAATGCAGTCTTGTGGTGAACTTCTTATGGATGTTACCAAATCTTTACCAGTCGAGGTTTTGGAGTACGTCGCTTGTTGTTTCGGTGAAGTCATCTGCTGAAAATGGACAAAAAACTCTCAGTTTCTCATAGTTCATATCTTTTTCCTGCATAATCTTCGGCTCAATTTTGCCTCCATCATATTCGCATATCGTTGTTAGAACTGTTGTTCAGAAACTTATTGACTGCAGAGAACAATTCTTCTTACATCTTAGATAATATTCTAGAGTCGCATTGACGAAGCTATTGCGAATCTCAGGGATCCTCAAATAGTAAATTTATGCTATCTGGTTTTCTTTTCTGCTTGTGCCAAAATTGTAACATCTCTATGCAATCAAACTTAGTATTGCAATAGTTTTCTTATAAAATGGACACATGGTGCAATTTTAATCAACCTACATAAACATTAAGATGTGTTTTTTAGGTACATATACATTAATATGATTGTAAATTAAGAATGTGGCTCTTCCAAGATCACTGTACTAAAATCAAGGATTCTCCTTCACTTTATCATTTTTTATCCCGCACTCCGTCTTCTTCCCCACTCTTCAGCAATTGATCTCAAAATAAACCGTTATATCCTTTTTCTCCAGATGTTATTAATATAAAAACAAATTAGGTAATGCATATACTTATAATGTTTATGAACATGTACCTGTACGTATAATTTGTGAGACTATATGTAGAGTGTCCAATGATTGAACATGAGTTTTATATTTGGTAATACAATTTTATTGTTAAGTAAATTTTTTCTTAAAAAAATGAATACATGCCTTATTTTTAATCAACCTACAACGGTATGTTGGTAAATTAACAATGTAACTTTTTCTGTTTTTTCCCATAACTTTAAGAGCATAATTGTTGTAATAGAATTTAAAATTAACGGCAAACCACAATCCAGGATTCTCCCTCACTTCATCATCTTTTCGCTCTCACTTCATCTTCTTCCTCACTCCCATCATCATGCTTACAAAATTTTTTAAACATTATTTAGCAGTTGGTCCCAAAATAAACTGTCATCTCCTTTTCCTCTAGAGGTTATTAAGTTGATCAATGATGTGGTTAATGCTGGTGAAAATTTCGAAAGATGAATCTAATGAAGAAAATAAACCATGTAATGTATATGATTATATTGTTTATGATCTTGTATATATTGGAGAGCACCCAACTATCCTTAAAGTATCAAATCTCAAACGGAAAGATAATTTCCTCAAACTAATCTTTTGCCCCGCCATACCTGGGCTATAGAGAGTATGTGGTGTTCCTATCTTCGTTAAGTTAATTGAACAAGCAAGAATATATTACATGTAGATGTTTTGATCACAAAAGATTCTTATTTTATAAAATACTTTGAGCTTTTGAAATAAATTCAATAATTATCAACCTATGATACTCAATTTTCTGTCTTCCAGCTCAGGGTGTTCAAAGAATGGCTAACCGATCGAGTTGTACTAAAAACCGATTGTTCGTGACTAAACCAAAAATCGAACCGAAATTTTCGGTTCGGTAATCGGTTAGTATTTTATTATTTTAATTAATTGGTTCGATTTCACTCGTAGTGTTCGATAGTTCGAACTGGATCGATTTAGCGAACAAGTTATATATATATATATATATTTATTCAGTCTATTAATTGAACACTAAAGACCAACCATTTAAACTAATCAATATTTCATTTTAATAAATGAAAATTGAAGAAATTTCTTTCAGATCCTAATCATTGAAACATCTTGCTTCGTCTTGCTCGATTCTCGGTTGTCACTGGTTTAAGTGTTCTAATACATGTTCTGGTCTCTCACTAGTTGAGTTTCCGGTTATCATCTTCTACTATGTTTTATCATTTAACACAATATTTTTCTTTAGGTAAATACAAATTAATATCGTTGGTTTGGGAATAACTCGTGTGGATTTTATTCTCACTTTATGGTGTTTTGTTAATATGTGGTATTGCCTTTTGCTCTATTTCTATGTGTATTCTAAGTATGGACAGTGGAGGTTGAGAATCCATAACTTCATCGGCTTTGCTATCGTCAGCTTCATCGGTAGTCGAAAGCCTATCTCAACTGACTGAAAATGAAAGGACATAACAACCAACTGATAATGAAAGAATGGATATGTCGGAAGAGCAATTATTCGTTAAAAAGCCAAAGAGAAAGGAAAACATATTGTAAACTCATATAATCTGAGATAGAATGACAGTAATTTGATAACAATCAAAGAGACCCATCGTTGCTGAAGAGAGGAAGAAGGAGAAATTTTCTGATGTATATTGAAAAACTGTAAATGATTACAAGCTACTCTCAGTATATATACACATCGACATATGTACTGCTAAGCAACTATATACACCTCAGCGTGACAGCTAAGCATATGTATATGAATATTAACATCCCCCCTCAAGTCCGGCCCTGCTAGATGTATATATGCTAACAAGACCAGACTTGGAGATCAGATAGTGAAATCTTTCAGAACATAAACCTTTGGTAAGCATGTCAGCGGGTTGATCTTCGCTTCTGATGTATACGGTCTGAATCACTCCTTTTTGAACCAAATCTCTTATTAGATGACAATCGATCTCGATGTGTTTCGTATGCTCACGAAAGACCGGATTAACTGCTATACTTACAGCCGATTTACTGTCACTATACACTTGAACAGGGTCTAATAGGTTCAGCCTATATCTGTTATCAGCCCTTTAATCCAAACCACCTCACATGCCACTGAATACATTGCCCTATACTCCGCTTCACACGATGATCGTGCTATTGTTTTTTGCTTCTTTGACTTCCGAGATATTACTGAATCACCAAGCTTCACAACAAAGCCAGTTAAAGATCGTCGAGTCATCAAGCACGAGCCCCAATCCGCATCACAATACGCTCTCACTTTCATATCGTTTTGCTTGGGAAGAAATATGCCATGACCAGGTGATCACTTTCGATGAGCAGCATGCATATGTGATTCCTATGGTTGATGCATGAACTGTGATAAACTTTGAACAACAAAGCTTATATCTGGTCTCGTCATTCCCAAATATATGAGCCTCCCAATTAGCCTTTGGTACTTTGAGGGATCAGTTACTAGATGGTCTGTGTTCCTGAGCTTCAAGTGATCATCATAAGCATAGCTAGTTAGCCTAACATTTGCATCAGTAGGTGTCAAAGCTGGTTTAGAATCAAGCATTTCTGTTTCAGCTAACAAATCCAATACATATTTTCTCTGGTTCAAGCATATCCCTTTGTTGTTTCGGGCAACCTCAATCCCAAGAAAATCTCTCAATGTTCCCAAATCCTTCATATAAAAGATTTTCTGCAAATGCGTCTTGACTTCTAAAATCATCTCTTCATCACTTCCCGTGATGATTATATCATCGACATATACTAGTAAGAGTACCACATTGCCGCCCCGAAACATCGAATAATCGTGTTTGGACTGCTCATAACCAAAAGATTTTAGGGAGGTGGCAAATTTTGAATTCCATTGCCTCGACGCCTGCTTAAGACCGTATAAAGACTTTTGTAACTTGCACACCTGTGTACTCCCCCTGGATTGTTAAATCGTTGCGGCATAACCATATAAACATCTTCATCGAGATCACCTTGAAGAAAGGCATTGGTGACATCCATTTGATGCAATGACCAATCAAGGGCAGATGTAATAGAAAGAACTAGACGGACAGTAACTATTTTGATAACATGGCTGAAAGTTTCATGATAATCCAAGCCTTCTTGTTGAGTAAATCCCTTATCCACGAAATGCGCCTTGAATTTATCAAGTGTGCCACAGCTTTGAGCTTAGTTTTGTAAACCCAACGACAGCCTATAGCTGATTTATCGGGGGGCAAGTCGACTATTTTCCAAGTGTGATTAAGCTCCAAAGCTTTAATCTCAGCTTCCATCACTTGCCGCCACCTAGGATCTTTAACAGCCTCATAGTATGAAGTAGGCTCAGTAATAGATGAAAGGGAACAGACATATTGCTGGTATTGAGGTGATAGATGATGATAATGAAGAGTTGAAGCAAAATGATAAAGAAATGTATTGGAGCAAATATAGTCTTTACTCCAAACTGGTTTTTGTATGACTCGTGTGGATCTTCGAGGGTTATTATCAACAGTATCATGTAAAGAAATAGAATGAGGAAGTACCTGAGGTAGTGAAGTAGAAGGTGCTGAAAGATGATTATCAAAAGATCTTGTACCTTCAGGACTTGGAGACTGGGTCGAGGTGATGGACTGATCTGTGTTTGATCTCGGGTCAAAAAGGTGGGGAACGTTTGGTTGTGAGTTGTTGGCATGGGGAGAGTTGTGGTGTTTGTATGGAATTATTAGGTCTTGAACAAATGAATTGTCATCAGGGATCAAAGATTTGTCACAGCTGACCGGTTCTGAAATTCTGAACGGGAAGATGTTTTCATAGAATATAACATCTCTCGATATAGACACATGATTTGTTCCTAATTCAAGCACCTTGTACCCCTTTTGAGTGACATAGTATCCTACAAAAATTGAGATCTTGGATCGTGGTGAGAACTTGTCCGCTTGTGGAAGAACCTTGGAGTAACAGAGACAACCGAAGGTTCTGAGATGAACGATGGTAGGAGGTCGACCATGAAGCATTTCAAATGGTGTTTTTCCCATGTAAAAGATGTGTTGGAGTGCGGTTGATAAGGTATGTAGCCGTCGTAACACATTCCCCCCAAAATCTTATTGGCAAGTGTGACTGAAACATTAGTGCTCGAGCCACATTGAGTATATGTCTATGCTTGCGTTCCACTATCCCATTTTGTTGTGGAGTATATGGAACTGAACTTTGATGAATGATGCCCTTGTCTTTAAGAAACCGGGAACAGGAGTTCTTGAAGAAATCCCATGCATTATCACTCCTTATGATCTTAATCGAGGTTTGGAACTGATTTTCAACATACGCTGAGAATTCCATAAGCAAGTCAAAAACTTTTGTTTTATGCTTCATTAAAAATGTCCACGTGCCTCTTGAATTATCATCGACGATGGTGAGAAAGTATCTAGCATGTGAAATAGATGGAGTTTTATAAGGACCCCATATGTCAAGGTGCAGCAACTCAAAGTTCTTTCTTACATCCATTACCCTCCTTGGAAATGCCATCCTTGATTGCTTAGCCAATGGGCATATGGGGCAGTGAGGTAACAATTCAGCTGTGATATATCCTTAGTTTTCATTAAGTGCTTAATCCTGTCGATAGAAGCATGACTAAAACGTTTGTGCCAGATCTAACTTAGAAGCATAATCGACTTCAATCTTGCAAGAATCAATCTTATTCATTATATCATGTGTCTTACATATGGTATAGTCATGACATTGAAGGGCATTGGGAAAGAAAAAATTGGGAAACGAAACTGTTTTTGAGTAAATGTCAGGTGGTAAATCGGATACTGAAGAGAGGGATCAAACACATACAGTCCATCTTGAATTCTACCAGTCCCCTTGATCCTTCCAGTCCAAAGATCCTGAAATATGCAAAACGTTGGGAAGAAAGTAAGAGAACCAATGATTGTCTTGGGTAAATTTTCGATGTAGACAGCAGATTGAAACGAAATTGGGGAACCAGAAGGACATTATTTAAGGTAAGGTGATTGGTGAGTTTTGCTGTCCCAACATCTTGCACTGAGACTACCTGCCATTCGGCAAATTAATATATGAAGGTGGGGCAGCTTTGTCCGATAAGATGACAAGCAAATTAGAGTTACAACACACGTGTTGATTTGCTCCACTATCTATCACCCAATCATTCTCAGAAATATTACTCAGACCAGTTGGAAAGTGAGAGTTTATCAGAAATTCACCTGATTCTGCAGTAACAGATGCATTTACCACATTATTATTCTGTTGTGAGCCATGGATTCCTGTTTCATTCAGCATCTTGACAAGTTGATTGTACTGCTGTAAAGTTATATTAGGCACAACTTTTGTTCCAGTTTCGTGTCTGAAGTCTTCTCATTAAACTAATCGGTCTCAGTGTAATTTTGAGGAAGTTGTTCCTGACCCATGGTCTGATTAATATGAAATGATCTGCCTCCTCGAGACTTCGACCTCTTCCCCTGCCTCTACCAAAAGTAGGCTTAAAATTCTGAGGGTAACCAATAATCTTGTAACACCGATCCTTAGTGTGGCCTTGTACGCCACAATGATTGCACACCAAGTCAGTTCTTCGTCCTCTTTGCACACCAGTAAACGTTGACAATCCTATAGGGTTGTCATTGTTTGTTGTCATCTGAATATTCCTATCAATTTAGAGTAATAGGTCGTAACCGAGCTCAATCCTTGACTGTGCGAACAGATTTCTCGAGACAAAACAAACATCCTTGCTTTATTAACTTTGCTAAATTGTTGTTTCAAATCATTCCAAGCATCGATTGCATCATCGTGATAAACCAGTCCATTGTGAATTTCATGACTAACTGACTTTAGAATCCATGATAGAACTAAGTGATTGCACTTATTCCACCTCTCAAAAGTATCAGATTCAGGCAGGTTTTATACACTTACCTGTCACAAATCCGAGCTTGCTTTTGCAGCTAAGAGCTAGTTGCATTGCCTTACTCCACGTACCATAATTTTCTGATCCTTTCAGCCGTGTGGAACCAGAACTAGATTAGGCACATCGGAAGGTTGAAGATACAAAGGATCATATATATCATAATCATCATCCGCCATGTTCAGATCGAATTGCAGTCACTCAACGGTGATTCTTCAAAATTAACCGAAATGAGGTATCAATTGGCTCTGATACCATGTAAACTCATATAATCTGCGATAGAATGACAGTAATTTGATAACAATCAAAGAGACCCATTGTTGCTGAAGAGACGAAGAAGGAGAAATTTTCTGATGTATATTGAAAAACTTTAAATGATAACAAGCTACTCTGAGTACATATACACATGGACATATGTACTGCTAAGTAACTATATACACCTCAGCCTGACAGCTAAGCATATGTATATGAATATTAACACATATAAGAGGTCACGAGTTTGGAAACATTTTATTGCATACTCGACAAAAAAGGACCGACGAGAGTCAAATTTAATTATTGTGTCAGAACATATGTTGCTGATCCTACAAAAAATGGGACTTCTGGAATGAATAATCACTTGAAAATTTGTAAGAAGTATCCGGATAATGCTCGAGAAATTCATTCGATTCAAAATTTTTGTTTAAATGAAACATGAGAACTAGGAGTGATGCTTCTAATTGGAAGTTTGATCAAAATGCAATTCGAAATAGTTTAGTTCGGATGATGATTGTCAATTAATTACCTTTTAAGTTCGTAGAACATGAAGGATTAGGCACTTCATATCAATGGATTGTCCTCGTATCTATTTTTATCAAGAGCTACAATGGCAAGAGCTTGTTACAATTTCTATTTTGTAGAGAAGAGAAGTTGGATGCTTATCTTCAAACAAGTGGACATAGAATCTCAATAATGACATAAACATGGACTTCAGAGTCGACCTTTATCATCGGAAGTCGGGTTGAGAATTAGTTTGATAATTGGAGAAGAATTACAGCATTTTGAGTTTGAAAATAAGTTTTTCGGTTGGATGCTCTTAGAGCATCTTCGACTCCCAAAATGGCACAAACTTAAATTTTGTAATCAAGATGGTTTTGTAGGAGTCCAATTAAACATCTGGAAGAAGAATATGAGTCAATATACAAAATTGAACATGATACACTTAAATATTTTTGTTATGTTATTCAACTATTATGTTATTCAAGTGTTGGCGTTGAATCCATCATCATCGGTCTGAAGTTGGAACTCGAAGTTTTGTTGATTTTTGAAATCTTAAAGATTGCTAATATTTGAAGACTTCAGCATGTGTTGGTTTTAAAGGCTTTGAAGTGTACCTAGTTTTTCGAAAGCTTCAAAATCTGTAGCTATAATGCATATATTGTTGAAATTGTTCTATTTTGGTTACTAACTGTGTTCTATATCTTTTTGCTATGTACCTAGTTTAATGAATGTGCTGAAATTATTATTTGTGTGGCTAAGGTACTTTGGTTATTTCTAGCTAGATTTTCTCTTGATGATTTGCTCATGTGACTTTTAGCTTAGGTAAAATGAGAAGTCAGTGCAATCGATCAAGGAAAGAAAATTCCTAGTTGCTTCTTGTATTTGATAATTTTTCGGATACCGTGTGGTTACCGAAAATAATAGGAATTTCTTCCGGTAAAATCGAACCGAATTGAAAACATTCGGTTGGATTTTCGATTTATAAAATCAATGAACAAACATTTCAGTTTGGTTCGTTTCGATTTTACCGAATGAACACCCCCTCAGCTAGGGCTGTAAATGAGCCGAGCTCGGTTCATTTTTTGGACTTGAGCTCGTCGAGCTTTTCAGCTCAGAGCTCGAGCTCGAGCTTTTCAAAAAAATAATAATAAGTTAATATATTTATTAAAAAATATATAAAAAAAAAGCTTGCGAGATTTGGAGCTCTTATGTCTGGGCTCAAGCTTGAGCTCGAGCTAATTTTTGTCGAGCTCGAGCCGAGATTTTTGTGGAGCCGGCGCGGCTCATCTTTCACTCCTACCCTTACTGGATCTCCTTTGGACCATGGGCCCTTATTGGGCCATGACAGAATAGCCCAGTTGAAAAAAGCCCAGAACATTTAGGAGATTTCCATAAACAGCCTCACAAGCCCTTGTATAAAGAGGCTATGAAATAGGTTTTAGCGTATAAACCGCACACTTTCTCTCACCTTCTCTCTCGCTCGTTGAGAAGGCCTATCTTTGTTAGGGTTTTTTTTTGCTCTTTGCTTGCCTAGGGTTCTCTGTTCGGCGCGAAAATGAGCAACAACAAGGAAGGCTTCGACGTCTCTGATCTCACCGCAGGTAATGGAACGGAAAATTCCGAGTTTTTTTAAGTGTATTTGATTAAAGTGTAGTGACGGTCTGAGGATTTTTTTTTTATTTTGTTTATGCAGCTTTGAATGCGGAAGATAGGGCGGACCTTGTCAATGCTCTTAAGGTTAGTCACTCTGCTGTTGATATTACTTTATTGTGTGAATTTTAGTTCTTGTTGTGTTGTAGTTGAATAAGATACTGGTTTGGTTAATGAGTTTTGTGGTCTTTCGGTATGTGTAGGAATTCGTTTTACTAAATCAGCGAGAAAACTAGATAACTTCGTTTTAATATTTGTTCCTAACGCAGAATAAACTTCAGGATCTTGCTGGTAAGCACTCGGACGTTCTTGAGAATCTGTCGCCAAGTGTCAGAAAACGTGTGGATGTGTTGAGGGAAATTCAGGTTGGGATTCCTTTGATATTGCTGTAATGTCTTCCTTTTTTTTACCTATTGTTCCCAAAGGCTTACAGTGATGTTGATGGCCATTAGTCTGGATTGTGATTTTCTCGGTGTAGGTTCTATTACTAGAGTTTGGCTATTGAGGTGTTGATGTTACTTGTTTTAAATTTTAAGTTGTGCCGCTTCTGTGGTTTTTTTAGTTAATCTAGTTTTGCTTCATGAGCTATTTATATTTCAAATTTCTGATTTTGCCAAAAATGCATAGGATAACGCCCACCTTGCTTCGTTGATAGCTCTCTCATATCTCAATATCGGTTATTCACACAACACACTTGATTAATATTATTTTAGTTCTTGTGTTTTAGACATTTATGTCCCTGAAAAATTGGTTTTTGCATGTTTGTTCTTTGTTTATTAAATTTCTTATAATTTCTGAACCTTCACTTAACAGAGTCAGCATGATGACTTGGAGGCTAAATTTCTGGAAGAGCGAGCAGCGCTTGAGGCAAAATACCAAAAACTTTACCAACCACTTTATACTAAGGTGACAACTTCATTGCGTTGCATCTTTTGTCAACGGTTCCCTTTCTTGTTTATAATTCATCTATGGAATTTGTAGAGATTTGAGATTGTAAATGGTAAGATTGAAGTTGAAGGGCTTCCCGTTGATGCTGACAAAGAAAGCGAAGGTATGTTGTAATGCTTGTATATTTATTAAACATTTGTGTAATGAGGTGTCTCTAAAGGTTCCCGCTTGACGATATATGTAGAGAAAGGAGTTCCGGAATTTTGGCTCACTGCAATGAAGAACAATGAAGTTCTTGCTGAAGAGGTAGTCTTTGGCAGTATATTGCTATACTACATTGTATATTTAGTTTCAAGCGTGTTTAAGTCATATCATATAATGCATTTGCATTCTGATGAGCCAGATTTCTGAACGTGATGAAGAAGCTCTTAAATTCCTCAAAGACATAAAGTGGTACAGGATTGACAATCCTAAAGGCTTCAAGCTTGAGTTCTACTTCGACACCAACCCATATTTCAAGAACTCTCTTCTGACAAAAACATATCACATGATCGACGAAGATGAGCCAATTTTGGAAAAAGCAATTGGGTAATATTTGCTTCCAGTTTGTTTTCAAAGTAACCCATATGGCTATTGAACTGTGTTCTAACTTTTCTTTATTCCCGTATGTTTGTGCATTTTTATAGGACTGAGATAGAGTGGTTTCCGGGAAAATGCCTGACGCAAAAGATTCTGAAGAAGAAGCCCAAGAAGGGTTCGAAGAATGCCAAGGCAATTACCAAAACTGAAAATTGCGAGAGCTTCTTCAACTTCTTCAGCCCGCCTCAAGTCCCCGAGGAAGAAGATGACATCGACGAAGATGCTGCTGAAGAGCTTCAAAACCTCATGGAACAAGATTACGACATTGGGTCAACCATTCGGGACAAAATCATCCCTCGTGCTGTGTCGTGGTTTACTGGAGAGGCTGCCGAGGATGAGTATGGTGACCTTGAAGAAGATTTAGATGAAGACGAGGACGAGGATGAGGAGGATGACGAGGAAGAAGATGAGGACGAAGATGATGAGGAGGATGACGACGAGGATGAAGGCACTGCTAGAAAAAAGGTACATCGTGCGACGATTAATTGATTCTTGTTTCCTTCAAGTTATTTGACGTCTTGAATCATACTAACCGTTGCTGTTTGTTTTATCATGTATTTAAAGCCGTCTGCTGCAAGAAAGGTATGGAGTCTATACACCCAAATCGCTGTTCTTTCTCTCTATCCATGTAATATTTCGTGGGATATCTCATGACTTTGTTGTAATTGTGTGATTTGCAGAAGAGTGGAAGAGCGCCTGCAGCAGTCGAAGGGCAACAGGGTGAGAAGCCGCCAGAATGCAAACAACAGTAAATTTGGCTGTTGTATTCGCCTGAGGGGCAAATATGTGAAATTAGTTATGTGTATTTAAGGTGGTGTTTGGTATCGTTCTTTCTTTGGATTTTGCGTTGATTGGTTTGAAACTTTTATGTTTGTCAAGTGTCCTGTTTTGAGAGTGTAATGGAACACAAATATGGTCTTCTATGATTTTTTTTACGGATTGCTGCTCTAATATGGGATGTTGATTGATTAAAGCTTATGATTAGAGAATATATGCCTTTAATATGCTTTGATTTTGTCGTTCTAAAGGTTCCAATTTAGTTTTCCGTTCGTACTAGTGTGGGATTTGCTATGCCATATGGAATTTTATTTTGATTTGGAACGGACATTCTTCTATTGTAATAATGGTTGGAAAGGCGTAAGATTGAGCATGCATATAGTTCGATGAATAAGCTTAGGGATTTCTTTTATAGACGATATGGTGGAATTATTCCAATGATTTGATTACAGCAATGATCTACAGAAAATTTAGTACAACCATGGTTTGGCAAAACTTTTGAAAGAAAAAGAGAAGTTAATTTTATTTAGTTTGTTGCTGAGGATAATTTAGAATGGTGACAAGAGAGTTTCAAATGTTTTACTGTGCGTAGAAAAATATATAGGGACCTCGTAAAATGATTTACAATTTGCCACTCTCCTCTCCTCTCCTCTCCTCTCCTCGGCTATTTCTTTTGTGAACGAGGAACTGAGAAGGGAGGGAAAACCCTCATAAACCCTAAATTCTATCTGTTGGTGTGTCTCTGAATTCGAGCCACGAACAAACACGTTCAACAGTCTGTACAAGCTTGACTTCACTTGAACTGGAGAATTTTATTCAGGAGAAAGTATATAATGATCGAAGAACCTTGTTTTCGTGGCTGCTGAACACTGAACTGCGCCAGAGCCGTCGCTATTCATTATTTTCTTCTTCTGCTCTTCAACATATTGGCTTAATCTGTATTGGTGTAAAAATGACGAGGCTTCTACGAACCTTTTCTTCTCTAAGACGATACGCTCAGCTGCAGGTTATTTTATTATCTTAGTTACTATTAAAGGTGCAACTTTATACAGGGAATAGAACAATGGCTTTTATTGGGATTTACTCATGCCTTGGTTTGTGCTCATATGCTTTTATGGTGATTGTGGTTTCTACATACCGCACGCTTGTGTACGATCATTATATTTGTTTTACTGTTTGCAAAATTTGCTCTCGGAATTTATTTTTTGAAGTGAAAGAAGACGTATCTGTGTCTATTATATGAATTTTCTTGCTTTTGCCACTTTCCCTGTTTGGAATTTGGTTGGAAAAAGAAAAGACAATGAGCGAAGGGTGGTTTGGTTACGTGGTGCGAGGTAGTTGGTTCCTACATCATCCTCCTCTTTACAGCAAAAACGAATAACTTTCAATATATTACTACTCAGGAATCAAGAAAAGCAGTGTTCGAGACACCTAGTCAGCTCTGCTGGTTTTCGTCCAAAGGTACTGATGCTGAAAGGTTCTGTATTATTGAGTTTTCCCATTTATGTATGTGGCATGAAGGTGGTTCTTGTATTTTTATGTTCTTTGTTAATACACTCTTGCAGATGAGTATTTCTGCTTTACTCTTGTAACACTACTAGTGAAATAGGTAGACTTGGTTCAATCTTTGTGAATATCTTTCTTGATCGGTGACCAGGTGTCGCGCTGATCGATTGTTGTGGGCTATGGTCTTTACAACATGTTTGAATTCAGTCAAATTCTGTTCATTGATGCAACCAAACAGGGTTGCCTTGTTTCCATTTTGTTGATATTCTGCATTCAGCCAATGTATAAGTGTAATTTTCTGTTATTTGCTCTTGTTACTTAAAATTAGTTCAGGTATTGGCAATTAGTATTTTTTGAATTGCTTTGTTATAATATCTTTTAGAATTATTGCAAATGAGTTAATTCTTATATTCGGGGCTGATCATATTTTTCTTCCACCATCTATATCTACTTGTGTTGGATTTTTGTGCTAGAACTTTTATGATATGTTACTTTAAATACGTAAACTAATAATGAATTAAGTAATTCCACGTTATTACCTTTGGGTTAAGGTAAGAGAAAGTCGAAGTCGGACGCTAGTGAATCTGGTGAAGAGAACTTGTCCAAGAAAGATTTAGCTCTGAAGCTAGCATTGGATCAGATACATGCCTCATTTGGGAAGGGATCCATTATGTGGTTTGGTCGTTCGGTATCACCTAGGAATACCCCAGTTGTGTCTACTGGTTCATTTGCTTTGGATATTGCTCTGGGAATAGGAGGACTACCGAAGGTAATTAAAAGACAAATATACTCGAACACCTGGACTTTTTCATGTTTCGCTCTCATCATTGCATATGATATATATTCCTTAAAATAGATAAAACCCCGGTAAGGAAGTATGTAACTATCATTGTGGATAGAATCGATCTGCCCTATGCCATCAGTTGAGGTTGACCTTGTGATTGATAGAATAAACCTTATTCGGTCGTTGAGCTTTTTCACGGGAAGGAGGTCAGTTTGTCTTGTTTGAATTTGAGCAAATGATTGTAGTAATCTCATCCTATTGTTTAGTTTCATTTTTGTGGCTTACTGCATTGCTAATGAATGTTTGTATGATTATGAAGCAAACTGATTAAATTTGATTTGATGATATTTGGATAGAGACGTTCTATATCTGTCTTGATATGACCACAATTGTATTTGATTAACACGTAATATGTATTTTGAGCTTATCAGGGGCGTGTGGTGGAGGTATATGGTTCAGAGGCTTCTGGGAAAACTACCCTTGCTTTGCATGTGATTGCTGAGGCTCAGAGACAAGGAGGTTAGTCACTTTGAATGTTGATCCCCAGAGTAATCTTTAATCAGAATATCTCAGGGTAATGTTTAAGCTGATGCTGATATTCCGTAATTGTGTGCCCAAGTTATTTGTTAATACATTTTCTAATTCTGCATTTTTTAATTCTGCCAATATTCTGCATTCTCCCTTTCTCTTCCATTCAAAATCAAATTATATTAAACTAAACAAATAATTCTTCTGAATATCTCAGGGTAATGTTTAAGCTGATGCTGATATTCCGTAATTGTGTGCCCAAGTTATTTGTTAATACATTTTTTAATTCAGTTGGGTACGCCATTCTATTGCCTTTATTTTCCTTAAGCATGTGATGAGTGAGATCGAATTTGCCTTCTTGAACAATTTTATTTTGTGTTGAACTTGAACTCCGTCGCTGTTCATTGAGATTAGATCCTCAAAATCGTCTATGTTTTAATATATTAACCTTTTATCGTTTTCTTTTATTGTCTTTCACGTTGATATAAAAATTTCCAGATAAATTCATTTCTTTCAAAAGAAAATCATTTTTTTTCTATTCTTCATTTGAAAATTCAGGCTTCAATAATGCTTTTGGGACATAGTTCAAACATTTTTTAATTCCTCCGATGATGAAGATAAGCATAATGAACTTACATTGAATCCTGTTATTAAAAGATAACTTGGTTACATATTTTTGTTATTTGCAGAGAACAATGCCTTCATTAACGATCGGTTCTATTTGTTATATATTATTACTAAAAAAATATCTCCAGCATATCAACTTGGTATATCATAGACATATAATACCTTCTTTTCATCCCCTTTTGTTTTTGTAAGAAATTAGTTAAAATAATCTAACTATCATTTCTGTCTGTACTGATCTCCCAAATTTCTTGGCCATGTGCAGGCTACTGCGTATTTGTTGATGCAGAACATGCACTTGATCCAGCATTAGCTGAGTCTATTGGAGTGAACACACAAAACTTGCTTCTCTCACAACCAGATTGTGGTGAGCAAGCTCTGAGCTTGGTCGATACTCTTATTCGCAGTGGTTCAGTTGATGTTGTTGTCGTGGATAGTGTAAGAATAGTATTTAATAACACATCCTTTGAGGAGGAGACAGATTTTCTACTCTGCTTCCTTATCTAATTTTCTTGCAGGTGGCTGCTTTGGTCCCAAAAGGTGAACTTGACGGTGAAATGGGAGATGCGCATATGGCAATGCAAGCGAGGCTTATGAGTCAGGCTCTGCGTAAATTGTGCCACTCATTATCTCTTTCGCAGACAATATTGATCTTTACAAATCAGGTTCTATAATAACTAGTCACGAATGCGCATTTACAGTTCCAAATGCAACTTTAAGTTTGTTTTTTTCTTTTGATTTTCTGGAATATGTTAGGGTTTTGATGATTTGCATTGGTTCAGGTGAGAGCCAAGCTATCAACCTTTGCATCATTTGCTGGTCCCACCGAAGTAACTTGTGGCGGGAATGCCCTAAAATTCTATGCCTCAGTGCGTCTTAACATTAAGAGAATAGGGCTTGTCAAAAAGGGAGATGAGGTAGTACCAGAGTGATGCACACTTTATAATATTGACATCGAAAAGAATTCAGTTTATTTTATTAAAGCAGATATAGTCAATTCATGTTAGCTTCTCCTCCTCCTCCTCCTCCTCCTCCATGCACAGCAATCAAATTTCATGTTGAGCTCCGACAATGTTGATCCAACCTGAAGTTAATAGATGTTTCATCAGCAATATTTCATTTCTGTTATTATCCATCCTCTCCACCATTTTACTTCGAACATGAGCTAATATCAATCAGTTCATTGGATTTTATTTACCTTTTATCGTTCTTACTAAATATTGATTTGAGATATTGTGGAATCATGGTTCTTGTATGCAGCACATTCTGAACCATGTTACATGATTGTTTTTGCAGGTCATTGGGAGTCAGGTGTCGGTGAAAATTGTGAAGAACAAGCACGCCCCTCCTTTCAGAACAGCAGAATTTGAGCTCGAGTTCGGCAAAGGGATATCTCGAGAAGCCGAACTCATAGATTTAGGGGTCAAGCAGAAGCTCATAGTCAAGAATGGTGCAATGTTTTATCTGAACGATCGGACGTTTCGTGGAAAAGAAGCGTTCAAGAGCTACCTATCCGAAAATACAGATGTGAGAGGCGAACTCATGGTGAAGTTGAGAGAGAAGCTTCTGGATTTTGCAGAAAACGATGAAGAAGATTCTGTTGACAAAGTCTCTGCATCTGAATCAACAACTGATGAAGAAGTCATCGCTGCAGTCATAGCGTAAACTGTGAGAATTTTCTCTATGCAGTAAAAGCTCTTGAATGTCTTCCAAGTAACTATCTTTAGTCTAATATGCTATTTGAAATTGTTAGGTTCTGCAAAACCAATTTGTTATGGTGCCCTTTGCTCCTCGTCCTTTGCTCTACCTTTCTCAAGTCGTGGTTCCTCAGGTACCATGCCTTCTTCTAGGACGTGATCACAGTTTTGTGATGAGAAGGGTTGTAGCAATTTTCCATTAAATTGTGTTCTTTGTATCATTTTTCAGCTACGTATGTAGTGTGATGCCAAGTATTTTCCCATTTATATCCAGGAAAATTAAATTAATGGAAAATCATTTATAAGCTGATTCGTGACGTAATTGCATAAAGTTTATTTATTTATTATTAATAATAATAATAATCAATATTATTCTTTCAGGTTACTGTATCCTATTCCCTATCAATACTTTGGAAGACTAGAACTAGTCACTGTTTCTCGCTCTTCCTATGAAGCAGCATATCAAAGCATGGACCAAACCATGTGTGAACTCTTGTGCATTTTTTCTTACATTCTCAAGGACATGTCTGTTGCTCTTCCATCCCCTTTACTTGTGATAACAAAGATGCTCTTTATATCGTCGCCAATATAGTCTCTTTCACGAGCCACCATATTTTGTTTAATTTCTCCTCATCACATCCAATCTCTTCAGCAACCTTCTTCATATCTGTCATTAAGATCATATCTGTTCATTTTTAGAAGATACAATATAAATAATATTAACAAACTAAGTTAGAGTCATACCAAAACAAAATGACCTGACAAGTTGTGGATGAATTTCTGGCAAATGTCCAGTAACCAAGCTATGTTTCCATCTTCCATCTCGATAGTTGGAGCTGGTTGTTTGAAAAGGCATGTTATGCCAATGTGAATTTGGATAACAAAATGAATCCTTTTCATCGGTTCATATTGTAAGGTATTGATAAAATCTATTAACTTATAAACAAACATTCCCTATCAACTACTACGTCTCCAATGAGTAAATGGAAATAATAAGAGGGATTTTTAGTTTTATATGTTGTCTTCATTCGATGAATTGGTCGTTAAAAGTCGACGACAATCTCTATATGGAACAACACTTTATAGTTGATGGTTCGACCGTCAAATTTTGGCGAGTTGAATTTCGTCAAGCTGATGTGGACTCGAAGAACACGACTATTTTGTTATCTCGATGCTTCTCGACCAGCTGGTTGATGATCGTGGTGGTTTGCCGCTCCCAATGGATATGAATGACCTCTTCGGTCAGATACACGAATTTGCCAACAGGTGGTTACTTTTTGCTATTACCTTTACTTACATAATTTTGAGGTTTTTTTTTGTTTCAGATTGCCTAATAATGAATATTATATATAATACCATTTTTGGGCTACCACATGCCAAGAGAATTGCTCCTGTCCGTGGTTATGCGGATGTCAGAGACAGATTGACGGGTGTTGGTAAAAAAGGCTACCAGGGCATTGAAAAATTTAAATCCCAAATAGGTTAACTGGACATCCATGTGTATTATCGCTAATGCAGTACAATATGAACCAGTTGAGAGCTGTTTTTATCATCCATTTGGTTCGCTAAATAACCCGTCTGTTCAAACAATCTGCCCCATTATCGGGATAGACAAAATGAGCCTGAAGTAACTTTGGGTTACTTGAAACTTGCAAGAAATTTAGCTACTCACATATCGGAGCATTTTCTTTGGGTACGACTCTAACTGTTAGTTTGTTATTATTATTATTGTTATTATTATTATTATTACTATTATTATTATTATTATTATTATATTTTATCTTTCAATAACGATTTGCCATTTTCCTTTTCTTAGTATCATCATTAATGCCTCTGACATGGACATAGACTGCATGATAATGCAGTCTTGTGGTGAACTTCTTATGGATGTTACCAACTCTTTACCAGTCAAGGTTTTGGAGTACGTCGCTCTTCATTTCAGTTAAGTGATCCACTGAAAATGGACCAAAACGTATCTAGCTAGGTGAATTCGTACGTTAGATTTACAAAAAAAAATTATTATTCTACTTTTCTTTTTGTGCATGTAGAACTAAACCGCTTTTTCATATTTTTGTCATCATCGAAACCTATTGTAGACTTCTGTTGGAAGTCTATTAGTGAAAAAGACTTGAACCGGCCTAGAGTATTTAGCGCTTTTTATGTTGCCTTCTGCCCAAATGAACTTACTAATAACTCGATAAGTTGTGCGTTTATGTTGTCTTCTGACTAGCTAACCTTATGAAACAGCAACCTCCAAAATTTCAAGATTGATCCGTCAACTACCGCATGCTCGTCACTGAGGGCATTGATTCCTATGACGTAATCCTTGTCGTGCAAATGCATGACGAAAGATAGAAGGCCTTTGTTGATATTCTAAAATTCTTCCTGGACATAACAGTAGCTTAAATTTTGCAATTTCGTTACACCTCGTAAAAGAAGATCCAGGATAATCCGTGATTGCTCGTGTACCTCTTGCGCTTAATTCAGCTATGTACTATTTCAGTGACCTTTCAGCGCTTTGATGGATGACGATCTTGTTTTGATGGTCAACCATCTTGCATGGTAGGTTGTTTCGTGCTAACGCTCATCGCGAACTGAGATAATTCCGGATTTTCGATGCAGTGCATGTAAGCTACATATGCGCCTGTGTATGATTTCACGCGACTCCTCTTCCTCGTAAGTGTAGTTGGCCACTAGCTGGAAATCAGCCATCTGAAACAACGAGTTAAAGCATATTTAAGAAAAATTGACGATTTAAGTTCCTATAGAGTCAAATTAAAGCAGATTTTCTTTCTACATAGACTGTATTATTAATATAACATTTTGATATTCCCTCATATTACATTTTGCGAATCATATTGTAAATCCTGAATTAGACACTATATCTTTATAAAATGGAGAATGGAACCTGACTTGTGCAAGCGTACGATCGATATATTGCTACAATTATCGGGGACGTTCTGGGCTGGATCAGTTGCCAAATATTTTATCCACTGCGTTTATTTTAATGATATTAGACAGTCTTTACTATCATATCCCAAAAAGCTTTGCCGCATCCTGGATATATAGAATCCTGGATATATAGAGAAACACATGGAGAATGGAATCTAACCTTCGTAACCAGTATGATCGATGTATTGATACGCTTATCGGAGACATGGGCTGGACGAGTCATCAATTCTATTAACCAATGTGTTTGTTCCTATGCTATCCATTGTATGAGGAATTAGAGCGAGTTACGAATATACAAATAAGCAATTATTACGTACATACTGTAAATAATCATTATAAACGAGCTTCCGAATTATTATCTTTTTGCAAGAGCTATTAGGTTCATCTTGAGTAATAAGTTTATTTTGGAAAAAGGAAATTAATAATATATTACTCCATATATAAAAACATGTCTGTATTTTTTTCCTCTATTTTCGTACGCAACCTAATCAATTCTCTTTATCATTACTGCATTGCACGCGAAATCTCGAAGTTTTATGGCAGGTATATTACTCCATTTGATTTTATAGTACTCTAGTCTGTCTCACATGTTGGGCTCACACCGTAGATTCGATTTCTTTCAGACACATTATCTATAATATATACTAGTCTTTCGAACACTCTACTTGTGTACTTAAAATGTAATTATGTTTAATATTAATTTTAATTTTGAGATTTATAATTTTAGTGTTTAGGATGAAATGTATAAAAGGAAAGTGTGTAGGTACATAAGTACAATAAATAGAAAAATTAGAAGTGATATGAAAATTGCTCAATTAATAAAATTACAAATAAAGGAACTAACTGCAAATAAATTGATAGACCAAATGTGGCAGCTTATAGCCATCTACCCATTATATAAGATTATATATGCATTAATTTATTTATTTTTATTTACATTTTTAAGCTGTGATTGGATAAATATAGATATGATTAGGTGTGATATTGTGGCCTTCTACGTCGGGCCGAACAACCTTAAATTACAGCTTCGAAAATGGGTCTTGGGCATAAACCTCCCCGGCCCATAAAATGGCCTTATAATGGTCGCACATTGTAAGTATTGGATTTATCTATTCTATATTGTTAAGTGTGAGGGCTTGACATAACCGTCAATTACTATGTCAAATTAAGCTTTATTAAAAAAAGTTAATTAATAAAATTAAAAAAACCATCCACTACCTTTATTTACAATTTTAGATATTCCACCTTTAATTTATAATAAATTGATTAAATTTTAATTCTATTGAAAATTTTAATAAAACCCTATTTAAATTAATGCAGTCTATGACCTTTCACATTATCATTCTATTGATACTCAAAAAAGGATAAAGAAAAATAAAACCCAACAAATTGTTATTAGATAAGATAAAAATAACAATAAGAAACGACTATTCGAGACATATCAAAACAAAATGATCTAATAGGTAAGTAGATAAATTTCTCGCAAATTTCAAGTAACCCGAAGTTATGTTAATGTCATTTCTTTACCTCGATAACTACTGATGATTTCATCTGACATGTTACACAAAGGCGAATTTGGATATTGCCGGTGAAATCGATAATAAAAGCACATTTTGAATGATTCGTATTGCCAACAGAGAAGTTCAGCAAAATATGGTTAGCTTGCTTGTACAAGCCAAAGTTCTATTATGATATATATTCTTATGGTAAGGATGCCTCGAGTCTGGATCGCTGCTTCCGTTTATAGGATTTAGATGCCAAGGAAAGTGCAGGCGATGGTTATAACGCCTATGTGCAACGTATCCTTGTCCGTGTTTAAATTCCATTAGTTTGTGCGCGTCTGAATTTTACAATATTAGCTTAATCCTTTACATGTTTAAGAAAGAAAAGAAGCTGTTAGACAAATTTCCGGCATATTACAAAAAAATAATCGATAGTAGATAATTTTCAAATAACCTCACACTATGTTAATGTAATTACTTTATCATGTTTATTAGAACTTGTTGTATGAAAAGATATGTTATGCGAAGGTGAATTTGGAATATTGCCAATTGACAAATTAATGGTATGTCCAGTCAACGTATTTCATAAGTAAGTTCGTCAGCGTCGTCATATGATTTCTTTAAGAGAGCTCGTTAGTTTGTCTCTAACATTCGCATAACCCCGGACACTAGCAATGCAATTCTCTTAGCGTGTGATGGTACCCGAAATGCTGTAATATATGTTCGTTATTACGCAATCTGCAACAAAAAGTCGAATTATATAAGTCAATATTTTGAAGGTAATAACAAACATGAATAGCACGTGACCCACGATCATGAAATAGCTCGTCGAGAAACATAGAGATAACAAAAGGTCATTCTTTTTTGAGTCCATATTGGCTTGACGAAACTCAAGTCGCCAAAATTTGACGGTCGAACCCTCATCAACTATAAAATGTTGCTCCATAGAGAGATTATCGTCGACTTCCATTGAATGACCCCATCGAATCAAGATAAAATATCGAACTGAGAATCCCTACTATTTTCTTATACTCATTAGGGACGTAATGAATAATAGGGCGGAAGATTTGTCGGTAAGTTAGTGTAGAAGCGTCTGGTGAGTCACCATTATTGGATGTATGTTTGTTCTTTATATCATTGATATGATCATTCAAGGATGAACTTACTTGCTGATGAATAATATATCTATATTCTCACTATCTGTGAAGTGGCAGGCCGACACACGTGATACAAGACAAGTAAGTGCGAAGCGGGCCGGTGCGGTGGAGCGCAGGCCGACACACGTGGTGAAAACCTTTGCGCGGGGGGTGCAACATGAGTACGTGCATAGATGACGCATGCATGTTAGCCGACTTGCTGAGAAGTTCATGCGAGTTACCCGAGAGACTTGGCCAAGTGACCAAAGATTGCGAGCTCGCAAGACAGTGCGAGCGCACGGAAGTAAACGATAGGAGGTTGCGGAAATGTTAAACTATAAAGACGTGGAGAGGACTCGTCGAAAATTATGGTGACTCATGTGCGTAGAAAATTTTGTGGACCCTTCTCCAAGACTTTTTATGGAATTTTATTATTTAGTTTAATATTTTAGTGCATAATTTACTTTGTTAACATGAAAATGATTTATTGAGTAATCTTATCGTGCTCACCTTATATGAGCACCATCTGCGAGCACCGCTCACATGTCATGTCACATTATTAATTATATTAAATTAAATATGATAAATAACCCTAATTAGTCTAAATTTAAAAACAAAAATTTAGTATCCATCTTCATCCCATCTCCGGTGTCGCCCTTAGCCTATTAAAAAATTGTGAAAACTTGTTAAGAAATAGCAAATTAGTCTTCCATCTCTGGCAACCGCCACCCTTTTTGATAACCGCAGGTCGCACCCTCCTAGGCTATCGGACGGTGGGAATGATCAAGATGTTATATTCGGCACATGGAGATTTGATCAAGGTAGGCGAATAATGCATTGTGTTAAATAATTGCGTTGATGAGTTTCCTTCAAAATCGTTGACAACGAGGGTTTTAGGCACTTCTTGTCTGTTGATTGTCATATGAATAGAATTCCTTCACGAAAAACTTTAACAAAGGACATTTACAACATGTATGTGAATGAAAAAGATCCCTTGAAGTCATTAATAAAATCTTTGGAAAAAAAAGTCATTAATAAAATCACAAACCATTTGTATTACGACCGACACGCGGATATCGAGAATCACAATGTGTCTCACGGCCGGCCCATTGCGGCTGTTAGGGTGAGGAAGTAGGCAACAATGTCGAGCAATGCTACTTGAATGAATTGATAAATCATTACAGCTGATATTGCATCGCCAAATGATGGTGCGAATGCTTATTTGAAGAATAGTTGTGATGTTGTTACAAGTATTTTGGGAGGAAATTACATTCATATGAAATGTATAGCTCATATCATTAATCTTATCGTGAAAGATGGATTAAAAGACAAAAATGATGCTATCTCTCGTATTAGAGGAGCCGTTCAATACATTAGGAACCCTCCGAGTAGTTTTTGGAATGTGAAATTGAGAAGTTGAGACGGGTATGTTTTCATTTTTCTTTACGCTTTACTTAAAATTACCATTTGTTTTGTTTGATATGTGAAATGTGATGTGGAGTGATTTTTTGTTTAATTTATTGATGCCTCAAGTCATTTTAATTGTTTATGGCCGAATTTATTTTGTGAGCTCGTTATATTGTCGGTGCAAGATGGTGTTGAACTTATAATTTTTGCTCAATTTATCGTAGATGAATGGTGCTGAACTTATGTTGTAGCTATTTAACTGTTGAAGAATGATGGTGTTAAACTTATTTGTGAGCTTATTTTATTCTTGATTGATGTTGTTGAGAGATAAACTTATTTGTGAGCTTATTTTATTCTTGATTGATGTTGTTGAGAGATGAACTTATTTTAATATTGTTGTTGGTGTTGCAGTTATTTTATTGTTGATGGTGTTGGACTTATTTTATATTGACGATGTTGAATTCAAATTACCTTACTTAATTGTTTTAAAAATAGAAAAAGGAAGTTAAAATAATAAAATATGTAAAACCCTAACCGGTCAGTGCAGGTACCTGAGTCTGTGATCGGGTCCGGAATCAATATCAGAATATTTACTTATTGTGATCGGGTCCCGACCCGATTTATGCGAACCCTATAAATCCGACCCATAACCAAGATTCTGAAATCGGATTTTCGAACCTGATCGAAATTTTAGTGGTTTCACCCAAAATAAAACCGGAACAAACCGGAGTTAAACCGGTCCCTAAGAAATACAAAAAATATATTAATTCTTACTATATATATATATATATATATATATATACGAGTCAATTAATAGCAACATACATATATCTAACAAAAAGTTCGAGTTTCTAGAAAAAAATTTAGTCGAATTAATATCGGTTAAAATTATAGATGGCATGGAGCTACTCTATTGGAATTTTTCTCTTAAGCATTTTAATAAAAGCTAAAATATAATGAATAAACACATTGATATATTTAGTAAAAAGCAAATAGTATTTAAGTTTGGGCCGAGCCCAGAAAGAAACTTTAAGTAATATTTTATTTTATAAAAGGAAAAGGTTGTTGGGTTGGCCAGGAAATCCCGGGTGAGTGGTCCCAAATTAATAGTGCTCACCATCACACCAGATAAGCATTTCGTTAGATTTAGTAGTTTATAAATATATTCCTTTTTTTACTATTATTTTTTTAATTAAGCATAGACCAGACCGGAACCGAACCAGAATTTCGAAAGATCCGCTGGTTTCTGATCCAAACCGGCCGGTCCGGTCAGGTCTTCAAAACTATGCCCATAACCCAATTGACTCGAATTCTAAAAACCGACCCGATTTACCCCAACCGGTATAAACCCGACCCTTCCTGATCCCACCACTAGGCACTAGCTAATAGCATCCCATGTCTTCTTGTTAAACCACCAATAATAGAATAGAAGATAATAAATACTACGGTATCAAATCCCACCTCATGTTTTTCTCGTCGGTATTGGAATCCAATTTTGTATTTGTACTACCATTTACACCACAGTAGCAGTGGACTGCTACCTAACAAAACACAATCGTCTCAATCAACGAGCTACCTTTTCTTTGCTTTCTTGCGCAGCTTCTCTTCTCTCACCCTCGCCAAATTCAGGAATATCGAAAGCTCAGGTAACAACCCAGTGCAGTCAGAGGTACTTCCCATTAATGCCCATATCAATCGTAGCTATTTTTTGAGTAGTCCAAGGATGCATGGGATATGCCTCGAATAATCAATGTGATTAGTCGCTGGAAGTATTGCAACTCAATAAAGTCTTCTCTTTTTATCTCTTTCATTCTATAATTTGTATGTCATGATTTCCAATTGTTGTTTCTTGCGAAGGTTCTCAAAGGTAGCATCAGTGTCACTGTCATCTGACTTGTGGATTGTTATATATGAAAGGGTTGATCCAATTGGTCTGTTCGATGTTAGGTCAAAAGTGCGTGGATTGAGAATTTGGAAGTGTATTATCAGTCATCAATGCTTTGCTTCTCGTTTTAATGGCTCCTTCATTATTGTTGAGTTGAGTCGATGAATAAACTATTTTCTTCTTTTCTTTCTCGTTTCCTAAGCTTATCTTCCGTGTCTGTTACCATTATATTGCAGTAGGTAGAATCAAATTTCCAACACATATATCGCTTTTGTATTTCGTGATATTCTTTCTACTGATAAGATTTTATCCCCAAGTTGGGTGAAAGGCCCTTAATATCCATTTGTTTAATAATCTGCTTTGAAGAAGTAGTTTAGTATTTTTTTTAAACAACGACCGGTATCTTCTGTCCTATATACCAGTGAGAAAAAGAAATGCTGGGACATATGTGGCAGAGAATGTGTTTGGCCTGTATCCTTTTGTGGTCACTGATGCATTGTAATTACGGTAATCAGCAGATATGCAGCAGAAATTAACAATAACAAACAAGCGTGGCGAAAAGCTAGTCGGGGTGTTGCATGATACTACTGGGTCGCCGAAGATTGTTGTTCTATGCCATGGTTTTCGTTCCTCGAAGGTGTTTGACCTCTCGTATGCCTTGAAATATATCATAAGTGAAATTGGTTGATCTGAGATATATTGCTTATCAGCTGATGATCTTGGTCTGCGTCTTCCTTTTATCTTTCTTCAAAGAATTTATATTCAGGAAGCAACACTTCCTTTTCTTGGGAAATTATTGAGCGGTCTTCTAATTCCCTCCATCTTCATTGTATCAGTAGAATTTATGGAAAAGAAAAAACGTTTTTGAGTTTCGTTGCGAAAGCCCAAGATAAAAAAGTACGGTATCCAGATTTTATTTAAATAGTTGGATTGCCATTCTTATTGTTAGGTTTATCGTTATAATGCATGGCTCAAAATATATGGCAATGTGCATTATTTAATTCTATGATGTCTGATGATTATTACAATGGCTAGCCTTAATAAGTAATTCCTTTCGCAATGGTTTGTTTAGCAAGAAAATCAATTGTGACAAAATTTTGAACTATGTCCAGTTAACAACTTCACCCTGTTTTGTGAAATAACTTCTTGTTCCGCAACATCTGCAGGAGTTCGATGTGATGGTTAACCTCGCTCATGCCTTAGAAAAAGTAGGAGTCAGTGCATTTCGTTTCGATTTTTCTGGCAATGGGTAAGGCGGCCACGAATACTTACCCTCTGTTATGTAAACTGTTTGAAAACTTTAGTCGTTGTTTTTACTTCTATTTAACTTGATTTATTTGACCAAATTTAGGTCTTTAGGTCATTATATTATGTTGCTGTGCTTTCAACTTTTTTAGTTGCAATAATTCTGTGATCTAATTTTATCCTTTGGCTTGATTCGCAGGGAAAGTGAAGGCACGTTTGAGTTTGGTAACTATGGCAGTGAGACAGAAGACTTAAGATCTGTAGTTGAGTACTTCAACGGAATAAATCGTTTCACATCCGTGGTTCTTGGGCACAGTAAAGGTTAACCATATGTTTGGTACTTTATAACATTTCCTTGCAGTATTTTCATCCCACAAGCTTCAAAATCATCAAGTTTACTTAGGAATCAGAAACAATATAGGGTTTTTATATGTTCTATCTTTAGTACCTCATGTTCTATGTTGTGTTGTCATATCCAAATGAATAAAAAGAATAGCATTCTTGAGTACATATTTATGCATGAAATGTGCTTTTCGGCTCAGTCTTTTACTCTAACTGTGCCATACAAGTTTCAACTCATTCCTATTTCCTGGGCTTTTTTTTCTTTTGGAAAAAAATCTGCAGGTGGAGACGTTGTCCTCCTTTATGGATCCAAGTATCACGATGTACCTGCCGTTGTAAATCTCTCTGGTCGTTATGATCTCAAGCAAGGACTTAAACAACGCCTGGGTGAAGATTTCCTGGAAAAACTCAAGAAGGATGGGTTCATTGATATTAAATCTAAAACAGGTAATCTTTTCTGATCTGAATCGAGAAGCACGTTGATGACGATGTTTGAGGATTTAGCTTCGGTGTTGTGCAGGGATCATTTTAGGACAGATTTATTTGAATATGAAATGGTTTTATATAAACTTTCTACGCCAGCAGAAGAGTGTTACATATCAAAGCAGTGATTAGTCACTTTTCCTTGTAAGCATCAAAACCAAACCATCTTCGTTACTGTTAAGGGGATAGATACATGAAGCTTTAATAGGTAGATGCTCCTTCACAATGAGAATATTATATATATATATATATATATTATGCATCATGTAGTTATATTCCCCAGAGATCAGCATTTTGGACGGTATTTATTACAAATAAAGTTGGTTGCTTTTTTTTTTTTTTTTTGATAGCCGACGGGGACTATCAAGTGACCCTAGAAAGTATGATGGAGCGACTCAACACAAACATGCACGGAGCATGCCTTTCAATTGACAAGTCTTGCAGGTAAGCATGACTTTGTTCGAAAGAAATGCTAATCTTGTCATAGTTCTTGATAGGGATTCTAGCTTGGCTTTATGCTATGACCCTTTGTGACATCAGATTTAAATCTTCTGTCTAGTGGTTTGAGAATTATCACAATTCAGATATGAAGTTAATATAGAGATGATGTTTAATTACAGGGTACTGATCGTTCACGGATCAGATGATGAAGTAATCCCTGTAGAAGATGCGTACGAGTTTGCCAAGATTATACCGAATAACCGCTTGCAAATCGTAAAAGGAGCCAATCACAGCTACACTTTGCACCAAGATGAACTAGCATCAGTCGTCGTGCCTTTTATCAAAGAAATCGTAGACGGTGAGGGTGGATCAAAATAAGCTCTATTGGTAAATCTGAACGGAATACTACTTCCATGGCGAGTAAAGATGCTTATCATCGATGGACGGGGTTTTCTGCATCTATATATGAAATACTTCACTCTCACTATATTTATTACCATCTTTAGTAAAATGCCAGACTCTTCTCCTCCTCCTCCTCCTCCTCTATGTTGACTTACTCCTGCTTGGATTATTTACTTAGAAACTGTATGTTTGGTTTTTATGATTGAAATTTCCTTCGTTATTGATGATTTATTAGCTCAAGTGTGACATGATGAACATATCTTCATCCTGATTACAACTTACAAGCAAATTTTGTGACGATGTTTTATTTCCTCACATTCGACTTATGTGAGGACTTCCTTTTTCGTCGCATAAAATTGCTAATGTGACAAGAGATTCGTCACATTATGTATAACATTTTTGTCATATATTTTGAACTCCTCACATTTAAACCTGTAAATGTAACAAACAATTTGTCACATTAAAAATATTTTCCTAATAATTACCATGCTATATACTACGAAAATATTCCTCACAATAAACCGCTAGTGAAAAAATATATTATTTATTTATTATATTACTATTTGTGAAATTATTAAAAAAATTGTTATTTCTATTATATATTACTGCGTTCCATCATTGCCGTCAAATATGAATTTAATATTCATTTGTATTCGTCAACCAATTAACAGATAACTACAATATAAACTAACAAGTTGCTCAAAAAATGAAAAGTAAATAACATAGTCAAAGTTTGCAATTATAACCAATGAAACTGCAAGTCATACAACTATCATAAATGTCACCATCTGTAGCAATCAACAAGTTTGTATGTCCAGGTTAATTGTCTCGATCTGCAGAGAATAGAAGAATAAAATAATTATCTCAATGAAATATATGACATACGAATACATAATCTGAAACAAATATCAAAATAAGCATTTTGAAGTTTAGGCTGTGCTTCATACCTGATGAAATGCGTACACTGCCTGACAAATTTTCTATAAGTTTTTGCATGTTGGCCATTTGAGCTCGTAAATCTTCGAGTTCCTTCTTTGCTCTTCCACAGTTTTATGCAAATCAAAATTAGAACTTGTAGCATAGAAATGTCCACCTCGAACTAGACCTGTCAAAACGGGCCAGCGGGCGGGCCAGCACGTAGCCCGCCAAAGCCCGCCCACTGGCGGAGCGGGGCGGGCTTAAGAAAGCTAGGCCCGCGCCCGCCAACTGGCGGGCCGCGGGCCCGGCGGGCTTAGCCCGCATAAATTAAAAAAAACAAAACCTGTAAATAAAAAAATAAAAAAATATATTTAATATATTTCAACTTCAGAAAAATTATATAATTTATATAAAAAATTATATAAAATCTTACCAAAAAATATAAAAAATTATATAATATATAAAAAATTATATAAATTATATAATTTATATATAAATATATAGATTTATCATTTAATATATATTATTTATTATTGGCGGGCCAGCCCGCGGGCCTGGAAAATCAGAGTCCGCCCCGCCAAAATGGCGGGGCGGGGCGGGTCGGCCCGCGGGCCGCGGGTAATATTGCCGGCTCTACCTCGAACTACGTCAACCCCGTGTCCCATTCCTTTCACATATCCTGATCTATGACCTAGTGCAGAGCTCAAAATTTCTTCCTCAGTCATCGGTTCTCCATCTCCATTTCAGGTTGATTCCTTTTAGCAACCATGTTTTCCTAGCAAACAATCGATCAAGCATGTTAATAAAGTACCATAAATATATTCAATAATAAAAGGGAGTTTCAGTGGCTTACATGAATAGACTTAGTAGTATCATTAACAAATTCACCATCATTTTTCTTCGTATGGACATCTCTCCAAAGATCTACTTTACTTTTTACTTCCTTTATAAGTAATAGTAAAACATGACAAACACATAAAGATTAGTCTTCTCAACAACAGCATTCAAATTGCTTCAGCGCTAAAGGATGAAAAACATACCATTTTCCTATAGCGAGAAAGTATTGCTACTTTCCCTGACGTATGGTTGAATAACTTTTTCGAGCGGTGTCGTGTATTAATCTGTGATTTTTCCTGCAGTCAAGATTTGTTAAAAGATTATGATATGCAAGAAACAATATAAGTAATAAAAGTTTAGATTGCAATTTTTGTAAATAACTTTACCTGAAATTCCTCGTCCTCGATGAATCACATGCAATCTGCCATTTCTCCATACTCAAGTCGGTCCGTGGGCATACTTCTCTCGGATTAATGTCTTCATCAACTAAATTTTTATAAGTCCTATGCAGAGTATGCCTCCACCGAGTATATGCCATCTGCATCTTTTTGTTAACAATGTTTCGTACTCGCTCATCAGTAGACCAACCATCAAGATCAAACCAATGCTATGCCATAAATTCAATTTTAGCAATAACTATCATGTATATGCGGTATACAAGTATCACTAAACTCATATTACTTACCAAGAGTCTAGCATAACAAACATCTTTGTTCTCCCGAGGGACTTCTTCCCAGTGTGTAACTCCGTCTATTTCAGCATTATGCCTAATGACAATACCAATTCCGGTGGCAAATTCTGCTTCATGATCCGTAGGAATCTTTTCTCTAGGTGCGAACACAATTTTGTGTCTTCCATGCTATAATACACTCAAGAAAGAGGTCAATGAACAATAATAATGCATTTTAAACTTTTTTAGTACTATCACATACCTTTTTAACATGTTTCTCCAATTTATTGCCACTCGCAGGTCCTCGGCCTTTTCTATTAGTCATCGAACCTAAAAATGAATAAAGAAGCATTTATTACTCTAAAGATGACGCAGCTATCAGTCACGCCCGACTCTTATTACCCAACATAGAACGCAGCTATCAGTCACGCCTTGGTGCCGTTTCGGTCTTATTTCTCACATTCTCAACGGAGATCACTAGATTACATAGTAAGGCACCATAACATTTTGGCTTTTCTACCTAGTATCTTCTAGCCTGTCTATGAACTTCGTCATCTCATCTATGAAACTTTGGTGTGTTAGCGAAGTTTACATATCGATTTATTTCGTAAAAGCTACCGTATGCTCTGCAGTATACGAACACACAAATACACGATGAATTTGTGCAGACATCATCTGAGCCAGTGTTGTACAAGCATACGAAAGGGCCAAGCATGTAACAACAAACTGATATGGATGTAAGAAAAACATCATTTTCCTTGCACTGTTTCAGTTTGATCCTTCGAAGGAGCAATCATAGATGGATCTTCATTCTTAGAAGGAGCTATTGGTGACAGATCTACATAGGAAGATGAAGTATTTTCTTGCATAAAGTATTTACACAAATAATAAACCACAGTAGACGCGATACTCGTGATACTTCTAATAATTATTGAAAAACTTAATATTCTTACTTGAGCGCGATAGTCTCATTCGCTTTTGTCGCTGAATTGAAGAAGATAAGCTAAAATCTGGACTAAGATTACTTTGAGATACTGGAACAGAAGATCGTGAGCTCTTTTCACTATAGGCACGTGAAAAGCTCGAACATCTTTTCTTTAATCGACTGATCTTGCCTGGTCTAGATGACATCTGAAAACATCAACAACAAAAATTATGAAAGGCTAAATCACGAATGCATCCAACGCTAAATCAGTATACGTGTTTGGAGTTTGGGATTCGATGTCCACAAATCTAAAAACAGAACTCAAATAAAATAATTAAAGGATGATGTACCTTCAGCGGCTAATTGCAGCTCAATGAAATCGAAGCTGGAAAATCTGGGAGGTTTTGTGAAAAACCGTGGAGAAGATTGAACTGTATGATAAGGCTCGTGAGAGGTTTTGCCTTGTATGTTTGTGAAAAATCTGGGAGCATTATTAATTATTAATTGAAGAGAGAGCGTGATGAAGAGGTAGTGGGTGGGCTAATTATTAATTATTTTGTATTAAAACAAAAGAAATAGATTATTAATTTTTAATTGAAACAAGTGGTATCCTTCTCAGGTGAAACGAAGCAATAAATATATGCCCTGGCTCAGACACTAATAAAATATGCCATGATTTGAATCAAGTGGTATCCTTCTCAGGTGAAACGAAGCAATAAAAAACAAGATACATTCCTTGCAGAAAATAGACCATATGAACAATCATTTCCCCATCAAGAAAAACTACCATCATCATCATCATCCATATCGACCTCATTGCAGTTCTCGCTATCATCATTGCAGTCCTCCAAATCTTCAACCATTTCTTTGGTGTATTTTCACGACAAAAGTTGTCGTCAAAAATTTCAGGCTCCAAATCTTCCCTCACCAGACTGTTCAGCTTCAGAAGGTCATCACCACTGACAACTTCTTGAACTCCATCAGATTCAAACTGTTGTAACGGTGTCACGAGGTGATTTCTAGTGCTATCATCATCTTCTCTATCCACCATTGGAAGATCCCACAAATGTCTATGGTGTACCCGTTGTACTAGTTGCCAATTGGTACCAGGTTTAGTATCATTAATGTAGAAGACTTGCTGCACTTGAGTAGGTGGTGCAAAAGGGTCATTCTGATACCATCTCGGTCTCACATCGATACTAAGATAGTATTTGTCGGTATGTGTGGTTTCCTTACCCATGTCAAACCAATCACACTGAAACAACAATGCTTTTTCGTCCGCCAAGATATGTCAACTCAATAACTCTATTAAGCAATCCAAAAAACTCTATAGTTCGATTTTTATGCTGGCCCTCTACGACCAGTCCGCTATTCTGAGTTCTGCGGCGGGCATCGCGATCCTTTGTATGAAATCGAACTTCATTCACCATACACCCTGAATAGCATCTTGTGTTTAACTAATAGGACCATTTGCAAGAGCCCATATCCCATCGCTAGCTTCCGCTCCTTCAGCGTGTAACGAATTAATCTAATTCAGAAAATAGCATATATTATATCTAAACGCAATACCTTGAATTATAGATAATAAACTTCTTACATGTTTTTTAAACCATTTCGTGAACTGTTGCATGTGACCTCATTGAGATTTTCTGAACCACTAGTTTCTTCAGTTGTTATCCCAAGTATTTCAGCCTTGCTTATGCTGAAAATGTCTATTAGTAAAAAAAAATTAATAAAGTGTTCACATGTTGAACAACTTACTTCATGTATTGCTCAGCTTCCTCACAATTACCCACGATGAATCGATGAGCTTTGTCCAATTCTTCATCTGATGGGACAGGCTCAGGTCTAATACGTCCAAATGGACGTACTCTCATGGAGAACACTGAAAGTTCATTTATGACTTTATCGCCAACGAAGTTTCTTTGTTGTCGATTGAACCTAGTTTCAATTCCATCAAGATACCTTGATATGAATGTCAAGCTTTCTTTGACAATGTATCCTTCTGCAATTGAGCCTTCCGGGCGAGCCCTGTTACGAACAAATCCTTTGAGAGTACCAAGGTACCTAAACAAACATAAGAGTATTAGACAACTGAAACATTAATTTATCATAGTAAATTAAAACTGAGACAAACATGCGTTTGTTGGAGGACTAGAAAGCTAATGTATCACAGTAAATACAATACCTTTCAATAGGGTACCTCCAACGTAATTGAACTGGTCTAGCAATTTTAGCCTCCCTTGGTAAGTGGACAGCCAAATGTACCATAACAGTAAAAAATGCTGGTGGAAAATTTTTTTCCAATTTGCAGAAGATCAAAGGTATATTCTTTTCCATCCTTTCGATATCCCATACCTTCAATGTCTTCGAACATGGTTCTTTAAAGAACCCACCTAATTCAAATAAAGCTTCATTTACCTCCTTGCATAAATAGCCCCGTATTCCAGCTGGAATCAGACGCTGAAGAAGAATGCGGTGATCATGGGACTTCAAACCGGATATTTTATTTTCCTTGATGCATCTTGAGATATTGGCAGCATAACCATCAGGAAATTTGACAGATTTCAGAAATTTAAAAATTCCTTTTTCTCACATGGAGATAACACGTAACAAGCAACTGGATTGATAGGTTTACGATCACTAGCACGTATTTGTATATGCAGCTCATCTCTGATTCCCATGTCACGTAAATCCTCACGTGCACTTTCGGTATCCTTGGTTTTCCCTTTAATATCAAGTAGTGTTCCGATTATATTATCGGATATATTTTTTTCAATATGCATCACGTCAAGGTTGTGTCTAATAAATAACTTGCTCCAATAGGGCAACTAAAAAAAAATGCTCTTCTTCACCCAATTATCTTGCTCAGAACTTCTCTTTCTTTTTCGGCTTACAATTGGATGTTTTCCTGGTTTAGGAAATACATCGGATATGTTGTCTAGCCAGCGTAATACATCATCTCCAGATAATTCGTTGGGTTTTGATCGATGCTCCTCTTCACCATCAAACGCAAGCTTGTTCTTACGCCATGAATGATTTTTTGCCAAGTAACAACGATGTCCCATGAAGCAAGTTTTTGATCTTAATCGTCTTGAGCGAGTTTGGTCGAAACAACAAGGGCATGCCATGTATCCACTAGTCACCCATCCCGAAACAGAACCATATCCTGGGAAGTCACAAATAGTCCACAAAACAGCAGCATGCATTTGAAACATCTCCCTCTTACAAAGATCATACGTCTCAACACCACTATACCATAATTCTTTCAGATCATCAACTAAAGGCCTTAAATACACGTCAATATCTTTACCTAGAGATGCGGGCCTGGTATTAGCAACGATAAAATAAGATTTTCTTCTTTCATGCACTTGTAAGGTGGCAAATTATGAACGACTAGGATGACAGGCCACATGCTATATGAGTTGCCCAAGTTAGACCATGGTGTAAATCCATCTGTAGCTAGTCCGACTTTGACATTACGAGGGTCTTCAGAAAAACAAGGATATAACTCATCAAAGTACTTCCATGCTAGAGAATCAGCAGGATGTCTCATAATGCCTTCGTCGTCTTTTCTTCTTTCCTTGTGCCACCTCATGCTCGAAGCCCGTTGCCTGGACATGAAAAGTCTTTGCAATCTCGGCTTCAATGGAAAATATCTTAATACTTTATGAGGAACTTGGCTGCCATTTCCCTCATTAATTGCCCATCTTGATTCATTACAAACCGGACATTCTTCTTTCTCTTTGTTTTCTTTGTAAAATAATGCACAATCATTCTTGCAAGCTTAAATTTCTTCATAGCCAAGTCCTAACTTCATGAAGAATCTTTTTAGCACCATGAAGAGACGATGGAAGCGTATCACCCTAGGGTAATATCTCTTTCAAAAAAAAACTTTTGTTGTTCCATTTGCCCAAAACTTTAATATGGAGTAACTTGACAATCACCGATAACAACGACTTCTTACAACCTGGGTACAATTCACGCTTAGCATCTCTTAGCATATCCTTATAACTTCCATCAATGTCATCGTTTAATTGCTCATATTCACCAATTTCATCCAACAATTCATCTAGATCATCATCTAATTCAGGCAATCTATCCTCCACCTCATTGTTAGCATAACCATTATCTTCATCATCATCACTATGATATGTATGTACTATTTCCCCATGTAATACCCATTCAGGATAATTATATGTGAACCCATTAGTGTGCGAATCAAGTTTCACATCTTCAAGAGTTTTATACCTTGTATTGTGGCAAACACGGCAAGGACATGGAATCACACTGTTGGGAGTCTTCATATTCTTTTTTCGCAAAATCAAGGAATGACTGAACTCCTTTAATATATGATTCCAAAAAAGTGTTTGTCTGTTGGATTTAAATATCTAAGCAATCCGGTTTGATGAACACAAAACTTAGTAATTGTATTACTAACATATTTACTGAGTGTGCAGATGAGCTCAGTTCGAAAAACAGATATCAAATATGAGCTCGGGGCGAAAAACTGGGTCGGTCAACTGCCGGTCAATACTGGTCAACGCGGTCAACTGTCGGTCAACCCGGTTTTGGTTGGTCAGACTGGACTGGACTGGTCCGGTATCGGTCTGGACTGATCCGGTTTCAGACTGACTGGTCGGTTTCGGTCTGGACTGGTCCGGTTTCAGACTGACTGGTCGGTTTCGGTCTGGACAGGTCCAGTTTTAAACTGACTCGTCGGTTTCGGTCTTGACTGGTTCGGTCAGTGACTGGTCCGGTCAATGACTGGATTGAGTGGTCAGCTGTTGACTGATGTACAGCTCTTTACTGCAGCAACAGAGGTACAGACAGATAAAGCTGACAGCATTGACCAAAGTTTCCAACAAAATTTACGGCGCTCAAAAATACTGAGTATGGAGGGTGTTATGGCCGTTTGACTGAAGACTGCCAGATCAGAATCTGAGGTGAAAGACGAAACCGGCAGCTTGCGGCAAGTTCGAAGAAGTCGCATAACTTTGCGCTCAAATGCCCAAAATCCGGTCTGAAAGATGCTCCAGAAACTAGACTTGCAGACGATCGTAACCATATAAGGCTCACTGCCCGGTTCTACTTAAAACAGATGAAACTACTTAATGCTGAAATTTCATATCCGACTGCTGCTCTCTTAAAAACCATCGACGATTACAAACTCAGACCAAAGGATGATGCATCAGACTGAAATTCAAGAAGTCCGTACCGGATCAGGCGGAGGGATCTAGTAAAGGATGCACTAAGGAAAACCGGTTCTGAAGTTTGCTGGCAGATTGCGGAGCGTTGGAGAAACTGGGATAACTTTGTGCTGAGAAATCCAAATTCCAGTCTGTAAAATCTACAGTAAACTAGACTCCAAGACGAACAAAACAATATAGGATATGTTGACCGGTTCATCAAATTTGCTGACCGGTTCTTCCCTAGAAGTGGCAGCTCGTTCGTCGAAGTTCAGATTAGGATCAACCACTGTTGAATGGAGCAGTCATACGAACACTGGAATAACTTTGCCCATAGGAGTTCAAATTCTGGTTCGTAAAATCCGTTAAAAACTAGACCCAGAGACAATCACAATGGTGTAAGACTCGATGTCCGGTCATGCTCAAACAAAAGCAGGTCATTCAACGAAGTTCAGTCTGTCGTCGCGTATCGTCTACTGTAGCAGCTCAACGAGAAATGGAATAACTTTTAGCTGGGATGTCAAAACTCCGGTCTACAAAATCTGCTAGAAACTAGACTCATAGACGATCGCGATGGTATAGGATTTGCTATCCGGTCACCACCTGGAGATAAGCAGTTTCGGCCAAACTCTCTCAGCTCTACGAAAACCGGAATAACTGTTTCTGGCAGACAGCGGCAGTCTAGGAAAACGGGCATAACTTTACATACAGATATCTAAATTCCGGTCTACAAAGTGTGAAGCAAACTAGACTCGTAGAGCTTCGCAACGGTATAGGATTTGGCATCCGGTCATGCTTGGATGAAAGTAGTTTATTTGATGAAGGACAACCGGACGCTCACTGCAGCACCTTTGCAAGAAATGGAATTTCTTTGTGCTCAGACATCCAAATTCCGGTCTATCAAGCTCTATAGAAAATAGACTCGAAGACGAACGCAACGGTATAAATCTTGATGCCTAGTTCTGACCGGATGAACGCAGTTGCTTCGACGAAGTTCAGCTTCATGTGCAGTCCCGGGAAATTACGGTTGCCATATTTAAAGCACAGAAGTTCAAATCAGCTTGAGTTCCTGTTTCTCCGTTCAGCACAGCCTCATGTCCTACATCTGATAAAAAATCAGGCATGTCAGTACCGCACATCTGCATCAATCTAAGAGAAAACTTGGTCTCATACCGATAGTGCACCTCAACAAACTGAAGAGACGAAAATCAGCACCGGTTAGGAGCCAAAGCACCATCATTGCAAATATGGGTCACTAAATCATTGCTAGAATGCTTTCAAGTATTCTTATGGGGCAGATCCATAATAAGCAGCTCAAAGGAAATCTGGAACGGTCTCAGAAATAATCCTCCTCATGGTCGGCTGTGACCGGTCTCACCCAAGAACACATGGAGGAGGTCCTACTAGGAACTTCACTCCATAATCATACGCAGCGGATGAAGGAAGCTTCTGCACCGATCGAAGATCAGATTGACTTGAGACTGGATGCCTACCTACGACGAACTGATAACTGAATGGACTCTCGCAAGACCGAATTTGCCACAGATTGGTTTTCATCATGTTCGAATGATTTGCGGTCACTCTTTTGATGTACGGTTTCTATGAAAAGGCTGAAACCGAAGGTGCTTCCCATTTGGTCAGTCTTGGAGCGAAAGATTTCTCAGTAACAAGGCTGCCTCTACCGCCAGAATTGGGCTTAGCCGCTGAAAACTCCGAGACGTCGAGGAAAATCTGGAATGAGTCCAAATCGAAAGCTGCGTCGTACAAGAACAGTAAAATTTATCAGTCATCGATCAGCGACCTTCAACTGACTTCGAGATTAAGCAGTCAGCAGCCAGAACTCAAGAAATATGTGCTACAATGAGGAAGAAACTGAGAAATCAAGACCCACTTCGAAAAGTTATTGCTGAAGATTTCGGGAAGATTGAGCGATGACTGAAAAAAGTGGAATAACTTTACGCTCAGATGTCCAAATGCTGATCCGCAAACTCCGGAGGAAACTAGACTTATAGGCGATCGCAACGATATATTTCTTGCTGTCTAGTTCTGTTTGAAGGAGATCAGTTTTTTCGGTGAAGTTCAGACTGACGTTGCTGGAGTAGCTGCACGGAAAATAGAATATCGTCGCGCTCGATTGTCCGAATATCAATCCGTCAACTCGCCTACAAATTAGACTCGTAGATGGTCGCAGCTGTGTAAAATTATCTGCCCAGTAATGGCTGAGGAAGAGTAGTTCATTCTCCGAAGTACAGCCTATTGCTCTGCCCAGGTTTGCAACACTCAACTCATGCTTGCTCTTTTATTTTCTCCCATCTCGCTCGTATGTGCTCTCACTCCATAAATCTAACATCTGTGCTCTCACATTGTTGGATCATAATCTCTTGAAGTTTAGATATGTTTAAGGGGGAGCATTATCTATTTTTGATAGAGGAGAAATACTTTGGCGCTTGCATGCTCCTTTGTGATATCATATGTCTAAGTGGATCCCTACTTGATATGTTATTAACTGATTTACTTTCAGTTGGGGCTATTACTGAGATAATAAGGGGGACAAAAATTCTTTTGATTATCACAAAAAGGGGGAGAAATATGTTAGTAAATGTTCTTATATGTTAAAGTTTTGTGTTAATCAAAAGGGGGAGATTGTTGGATTTAAATATCTAAGCAATCCGGTTTGATGAACACAAAATTTAGTAATTGTATTACTAACATATTTACTGAGTGTGCTGATGAGCTCGGTTCGAAAAACAGATATATGAGCTCAGGGCGAAAAACCGGGTCGGTCAACTGCCGGTCAATACTGGTCAATGCGGTCAACTGTCGGCCAACCTAGTTTCGGTTGGTCAGACTGGACTGGATTGGTCCGATATCGGTCTAGACTGATCCGGTTTCGGTCTGGACTGGTCCGATTTCAGACTGACTGGTCGGTTTCGGTCTGGACTGGTCCGGTTTTAGACTGACTGGTCGGTTTCGGTCTTGACTGGTTCGGTCAGTGACTGGTCCGGTCAATGACTGGATTGACTGGTCAACTGTTGACTGATGTACAGCTCTTTACTGCAGCAACAGAGATACAGACAGATAAAGCTGACAGCATTGACCAAAGTCAACAAAGGCTCCCAACGAGTATATTGTTGAGTTTAACGGCTATTTCAAAGAGGGAAGACCTATAAAAATAACAGTGACGGGCAGAAACAAGCTAAGGATCCTAGAGCAAACCACATACACATCAAAAGAGAGATCCAATAGAGAAGAACAAGAGCATAGAGAAAAGAAGAAAATCAAGAGAGTTCTTCCAAGTGTGTGGGTTACAAAAGAGAGAGTGCTACAACGTCCAAACCCACACACCTCACTCACACATTAGAGAGTTGAGCATAAGTAGATTAGTTGAGTGAGAGTCTTAGCACATAGACTATAAACAAGTGTATGTAGTCTTCGCACCGAGACAAGAAAGAATGGTGCCGTCTTAGCTAAGAGACGTAAAATATCAAAGTGGTTGTGAGGTTGCGGCCTACAACGTTTACGGTTGACCTTGCGGGGTGCCGTAAGTTCCCATGGGACTTTAAAAAGCTCTTGGAAGAGATGGACTGTAAAAAGCTGTCTAGGTGATTCACTAGATTAAGCTGAGGTCAGCGGGTAGGTTGTACTGTGAGTGTATAACTGAAGATCTAGTGAACCTTCCTTGCGAGGAAGAAGGGGAGACGTAGGAGAGTTAACTCCGAACTTCCATAACAAATATCGTGCCTCCACTTCTACAAACCGAAACCACACATACCCCAAACACCCACACTCAAAGTGTTCGACAAAATGCCTCAACCACCTCCATTCACCAAAACCGGATAAAGTTACCCACATACACAAACCGCCTCACATAGTTCACAATCAAGCCTAATATATCCCGCACTTGGCCTTGATTGAAGATTGGAAACCGGTTTCATTCTCTAACCGGACGTGAAACCCACTAATGAGCGAAAAATGGTGACCTGTGTTATTCACCCCCCCTCTAACACCCGGTCCACGATCCTAACATTGTCTCTTTCGTCCAATTCTTATTCATCGCCCGTACCTACAGAGGAGAGCTACGCCTCAATAAGATAAACAAGCCAAAAACGGACCTACTGAAGCTAAAACCACACACTTACACTCGAAACGCAGCAGAAATCGAATCAATAGATCAAAGCTCCCGACGAGTAACAAGATTACCAGGCAAATCAGAATTGACTGAGAATCTGAGCCATCTCTTCTTCTCACTATGCTTGATACAAGGCTGCGGTATCAGCCCAAGCGCCACAGCATCGAGATTACAGGCTAAGTGGGTTGGTGCGGCCGGATTTATTGCTTGGAGACGGAGATCTGGGTTGCAGTGAGTTCTTCAGTGAGGATGGCTTATTTTATTCAACTGAGATCGAAAATTGATTCCCCTCTCATGCAATTTTCCTTTCTTCCACAACTTAATGATTGTGAGTATATTATTATAATTGATTAGTTTAACATTAAAATTTTTCATTTTATGTGAAGATTATTTTTTGTCACATGAAATTTATCTATTATTAGGAAATTATTAGTTTTATGGGAGGATTTTATCTATCACATTATATTCTAGCTTTTGTGAGGAAATGTACCAATATTATATGACAAATTAATTTTTCCTCACATATGATATATTCACTTGTAAAGAAAGAACTTCCATCACATTATATAATAGTTATTGGGAGGAAAAATTATTTCCTCATATAATCTAATTTTATGTGATGAATTTTAATTTTCTCACAAAAAATTGGTCACATAAGATATCATTTTTTGTAGTGGATAAATGAAAAGGAAATCCAAACCGACCCCATATTTTACAAATAAATATGTCATTGCTTTATGTTTCTTATTTTCCGATGGCTATGCAGCACAAGTCGATGGCTGTTAACAACTATCCCAATATGGTTAGATAACGCGTGGGACGGCACAAGGATATGAAAGGCAATAAGGGTGGTGGGCGGGTTCGGGGCTGGTAATGGACATACCGTCCCCGTACCAAATTCTCGTTCTTAATACCATCCCCGCTAATTCACCGTTTAGAATGAATTGGTTCGGAGATGGGTAATCATCGTTCGGGGATTGGGTTTTCCGTGGGAGATTCAGGTTCCCCATATTCATGTAACTCATTGCAACAAAAAATAAAATAAGTAATATAAACAAATTAATATGTAAAATATGATATTGGAGTATTAAAAATTGATATAAATATGTGATCGAAATATGCGTGTATTATAAAGAACTATTGAGAGTTGAATTTTTTTTATTCTTACAATCTTGAATATAAAAGGATGATCTATGAAAATTCTTGATTCAAATTAGTTTTTATATTATTTATTAATAAATCTATCCGGAGAATGGTGAATCATCATTTGACTCAAACGGGGCCGGGTTCGGGGACGGGGATGGGTGGAAAAAATGATTACCATCCCCGTCCCATCCCCACTCTTTCACCGACGGGGAATCACCGTCAACTCCCCATCCCCATTTTGATCGGGGATTCCCCGTCCCAATAGCCTCGGGTCCCCCGACGGGGATGGTTCACCGTGGAAATTTTGCCACCCCTAAAAGGTAATCCAATTTTAATTCAATATTAAAGGCTCAATAAAAAGTACTTATATAGTTTGGTGGGCTATAATATCACGAATAAGTTTAAGAATAAGAATATTAGCTGGACTTATATTTAGGTGGGCTTTTTTGAGTATGGGCTAAAGATAGGGGTGAGCAAAACCGGATATCCGGTTTTTCGGATATCCGAAATTCGGATATCCGGATTTTCGGATATCGAAAAATGGTATCCGTATCCGCTCCGGTTTTAATCGGATATCCGGAAATCGGATATCCGGTTTATCCGGATATTTACACCGGATATCCGCATCCGGTTTTTAAATTTATTTTTCTTATATTTTTTATTATTTTCTTTTGAAAATCATATTTTTTATTTCTTATCACAATAAAAAAAATGTATTTTTTAATATAAGAATTTCTAGACATATTAATTGAGACAATATGTGAATTTATGATTCAAAATTACATAATAAATAATAAACACAATACCACAAATTCACATTAATTTTTTAACTCGAGTCTCGATGTTTTTATGTTTTTTTTTATCTCAATTCTCTAACAAAGTTTTTTGCAATAATAAAAATAATATAAATTTAAATATTCTACTTGATGATTTTTTTCCTTTTTGGACCTTCATTTTTCTTTTTGGACTATTTTTTATTTTTTTTATTTTTTTTAATATAAAACCGGATACCGGATATCCGGATTTTAGACAAACCACTATCCGTATCCGATCCGGTTTAGTTTAAAATAAATCGGATCGGATATCCGATCCGGTTTTTAAAACCGGATATCCGTTTTTTCGGGTTTTGAAAACCGGATACCGGATCGGAATCCGGTTTCCGGATATTTTTGCTCACCCCTAGCTAAAGAGAACTATCCTAAGGCGTGTTGATGTCGAGAAAGCCAACATTAGGTTGTATTTAAGACGAATGAGCGTCTCGCCGACAGAAACCCTAGCGTTCTTATGATTTTAAAAATTTATTCGCCGCCATCTATGTTATTAGCCAAGATGTTCCACCTACGAAGATTAAAAAAAATGTGTGAAATCGGCTTTAGTTTCACGAGGATTCTTAGACCTATATCCATGGTATGTGTTTTTATTGTTATAAGCTCAATTTTTATTTTTCTTTGTTATTTTTTTCTAATTTTTAATGTTATCTTGTGAAGGAAGAGTGACATCATGATTCGTATATCGATGACGCGTTTTAGAAGATTTTTCTGTTTCGGTTTATTCATTGTTTGGCGATTGAGGTCTTCCCTCACAATTTTCAGATCTACATCCACGGTATGTATCTTCGTCGTTTTATTTACTCATTATGTATTAATCGTTGTAATTATTGCATCTTATGGTATTCTTGACTTGGTGTGTCGGAATCCTCGCGTTTGGTTTTTTTGCTCTTATTCTTGGTTAGCGATTAAGCGTTTTTATACCGAGTTTTCGATCTAGGACAATTAAGTACATACTTTCTTCTTTGTATATTATTTCTTATCACTAGTTGTAACTCTTTATATCTTATGAAACTCTTTGTTTGGCATCATATCCATTCCCATAAAACAATTATGAGATGCATATAAGTATGTGAACTATTTCCCTCTATACCGGGCCTTTTTTTCAATTTATGGGCCCATCCGTGTTCTTATAGCATTCGAGGCCCAACTTTAATATAAACAAATAAAATTTTAATTTTTCTTATAATTTTTTGGGCTTAGTTTTATTAATTACAGAGGATCGTGCCATAAAATAATGGTATTAAAATTTATTTAGAAGGAAAAAGATCTTAAAATCGGGCCCTAAAATTAACCAAAAAAATTGTGGGGCTGTGCAGTGAACAGGAAGCACAGGCACAAATCCTGCCCAGTCTCATCGATTTAGAGCAATAAACAACAAATGATAATCTTTAACATCGGTGCAACATATTACAAGCAAGAAATCCTTGTGTTGGCATGTTTTCACTTGTCTATATCTTGTCGATTGAAGCTCTTTTTACACCATTTTTAGATATACATATAGGTTATATGTTATCATTTTATATTTAGGTCCTTTTAATCAAAGTTTTTATATTACTTGTGATGATCAGGTTAAAGTAGAGAGTATCAGGTTAAAGTGGAGAGTATCGTAGAATTAGCCTAATCGCTTTTTCTGTTATAGGTTCTTTAGTTCTTGGTTGTAGATAATGGTGTTCTGTTTTTTGTCCCTTGTGGACCCTTTTCTCCCCATGTGGGAGTGTTTGTTCTCCTTGTGGGATTGTTTGGTGCTCCTTTGTGAGTCTCTGTTCTCCCGGTTGGCAATGTACCGGTGAGACCCCTTGGGCTTGTTGGGAATCCCCGAGGGTCCCCAGACCCACGTTCCTAGAACGGTGGAATTTTAAAATTAGATTCTCTCTCTCTCTTTAGGATCACGAAAATCCTTATTTACACCACTTAGGATTTGCCAAAAATAGATTGAGGTGGTAGGAGAAAAACCCTCACACCTTCCCATTTACCAAGTCTTCGTTTTACCAAGTAACGAATTCAAAATTCAAACTTTAAATTTAATTAATTAAATATCCAATACCATATTTAGTATATTTTAAATATATAATATCCAATATAAATATATTTAATAATTTTCGATATTTTATCTAATAAAATTTGAAACTTATATATATATCCGATATATATTATTTAATTCTAAATTAAACAATATTATTTCTCTAAGACAATAATAAAGATCTAAATCTAATTTAAATCATATACTAAATATTCAATATCAAATATTTTATTTCAAAAATATACCGTGAGGTGAAAAGACCATTTTACCGCTCACTAGTCAAACTTAGTATTTTCGGCCGATCAGGGTTTTGGCCAAGCCCCAAACCCTAGTGTCTCAATCTAGGACGTAGCCTTGTCTCTCTCTGATGATGACGTTGTATCGGCTGCCCTTTTTAAGCCCGACTCTCTTGGTTCGTCTCAACCGGCCTAGGAGGTATCCAGGAGTTCGGTATTCACCTAGCCAGCCCCGTGGTACCGAAAAGATCCCAAGTTGAGTACGAATTTGATCTAATCATAATCCACGAACCGACTGTAGATTTTCGTCATACGTATAAACCCTTTACGTTCGTCCTGGTCGAGTGAAAGTCACGCATAGTCAAACTTACAGAACTTGACTCTATGTCGTTTATGTCGGTGAAAATACCGAAACTGCACTCCACGACTATTGCGAGTCGGATATGCTCTGGCCAGAGACTTGGATAAATTCCCGCACATTAAACTTGCCATAGGACGTTAACCCCGAATTTAATCGAGACCGTAAATCCCGCTCCGCGGTTCAACCGACAATCGCATCGAAAAGTCAAGACCGCATTTCGCCGCTGACCTATGCCACCAGCAAGACGGGCCTAGCAAACTAGTGACAGGTCAAGACCTAAAGACCAAGCCCAAGTTAACCCTTTCGGTCTAAGGTTCACGCATACTACTACAGTCAATCGATCGATCAAGGACAATCCAAGCGTGTGATCACTCGACTATGAGTCAGTGTCCAAATACAGGTAATCCCATGATTCATCTTGTATCATTGTCACGGGCTCCCATTTCCCAAGTGAACGGTTGGCACAACCGTATTGGACCCATAGACAAACAAGTCATATTTGTTGATCCAGTCACCCTACTGAAGACTTAGACTTGTGGACTAATTTTAATATTGCAGTATCTCAGCTTACTGGTGCCCCTCTCTGTCCCCACAGAATCAGTAACTGAACTGCCAATATTTGGGTTTTATTAATTTGTCTTATTCACCCAGACTGCAATGTGAAATCTTTAGACTAATTAATAATATGCCTTTTAATTTATTTATCGAATAATAAATTAGTTATGAATAAAATCATTCCATTAATAGAAGTAATCAAATTACCTTACTAAACACTACACAATTACCAAATTGCCCTCGTACTCCCAGTCCTCGTACGACATCTAGGCTATATACCTCAACAATCTCCCACTTGCACTAATGCCACGCGCTACGATCTTTTAACCCCATTCTATCGAGGTGTCGATCAAGCACTGCCTGTAGTAGTGGCTTCGTGAACGGGTCCGCTGCATTCTTTACAGAGGCGATTTTCTGCATGGCTATCGAACCATTTTCAACAAACCCACGTCACACGTGGTATTTTCTCTCTGTGTGTTTGGATAAACTGTGAGCACGTGGTTCATTAGCTTGTGCATAGCCCCGCTGTTGTCACACCACAATGGCAGTGGGCAATCCACGATGCTAGGTACCACCTGTAGTTCCTCCAGAAACTTGCGTATCCAAAAACCCTCCTTGGCAGCTTCTGAAGCTGCCATATACTCTGTCTCAGTGGTGGAATCTGCAGTCGTGCTTTTCTTGGAACTTTTCCAAGACACTGCCCCACCATTGAGCATAAAGACAAACCTGAAGTAGACTTTCGGTCATCCACATCTGAATGGAAGTCCGAATCTGTATATCCATCTACTTCTAATTCTCTTGGGCCATAAATCAGTATCAAGTCCTTAGTCCGTCTAAGGTAATTCAGAACTGTCTTTACTGCCGCCCAATGTTCCTTATCAGGGTTAGCCTGAAACCTACTCACTACGCTCACAGCGTAAGCTATGTCCGTCACGTGCAAAGAATAGCGTACATCGGGCTATCCACAGATGAAGCATAGGGGACTCCACTCATCTCTTGTCTTTGTACCTCATTCTGAGGAGACATAGCCTTTGAGAGATGAATCTCATGCCTCATAGGTAGGAACCCTTTCTTAGACTCGTCCGTTTTAAACTTTTTAAGGACTTTATCTAAGTAAAAGACCCTGGGACAAGCCTATTGACCTTTTCGCCCTATCTCTAAATAGGCGAATTCCTCGAATAGGTCGCTTCTCCGAGGTCTTTCATAGAGAATTTGTTCGAAAGCCAAGCTTTAATCTCTAAGAGCATCCCAATGTCGTTTCCTATCAAAAGGATATCATCCATGTACAATACTAGAAACGACACCTTACTCCCACTGGCCTTTCTGTAAACACAGGGCTCATCTTCATTCTTTATGAATCCGTAGTTCTTAACTATTTCATTGAACCGAAGATTCAAACTCCTTGAAGCCTGTTTCAGTCCATAAATGGACCGATTGAGTTTGCACACTTTTCGAGCATCTGCTTCTGAAGTAAAACCTTTGGGCTGCTCCATATAGATTTTCTCCTGGAGGAATCCGTTCAGGAAAGCGGTCTTTACGTCCATCTGCCAGATCTCATAGTCATAGTATGCTGCTATCGCAAGCATGATTCGAATGTACTTTATCATTGTGACAGGTGAGAAGGTTTCCTCATAGTCAATTCATTCTTTCTGACTATACCCTTTCGCTACAAGCCTAGCTTTGTACGTCTCCACCTGTCCATCAGATCCAATCTTTTTCTTGTAGATCCATTTATTGCCAATTGGTCTAAAACCATTAGGCAGGTCTACAAGAGTCCAAACCTGGTTTGTGTGCATCGAGTCCATTTCGGCCTGCATAGCCTCAAGCCACTTGAGGGAGTCTGTACCAGCAATTGCCTGGTCGTAGGTGACGGGATCGTCCCCAATGCATCCCTCAGTCGCAGCATCCCCATGCTCGCCGTGTACCATACCATATCTCTCAGGCATATGAGATATCCTACTGGACCTACGCAATTGCGGCTGAGCCGGGTTTTCTGAAACGTCGCTTAACGACTCTGGAATAGGAGTCGACTCGTCCTCTAACTCTCTTAGAGTTATTTCTCGTCCTTTACCGCCTTCACCTACAAATTCTTCCTCCAAGAAAGTAGCGCGTAAAGCGACGAACACCTTGTGTTCGTCTGGGACGTAGAAGAAATACCCCATTGAGTCCTCGGGGTACCGACAAATCTCACTATTAATGATCTTGATTCAAGCTTATCTGCCATCAACTTTTTCACAAAGGCGGGGCAACCCCAGACCCTGATGTGATTCAGACTCGCCTTACGATTATGCCAAGCCTCGTAAGGAATCCTGTCGGCAGAGCGAGTAGGTATCCTGTTAAAGATATAGGCCGCTGTTTCTAAGACATATCTCCACAACGAAATGGGGAGATCTGTGTAACTCATCATCGATCGAATCATATCTAAAAGCGTTCGGTTTCTCCGTTCGGCCATGCCATTCAATTGCGGCGTGCCTGGCGGGGAAAACTGTATGATGATGCCATTTTCTCTAAGAAATGCATCAAACTCAAGGCTCATGTATTCGCCGCCTCGATCTGACCGAACGGCTTTAATGAACTTGCCAGTTTGCTTCTCCACTAATGCTTTATACTCTTTGAACATTTCAAGAGCTTCAGACTTTTGTCTCATCAAATAGACATTCCCGTAGCGGGAGAAATCGTCCGTGAACGTTATGAAGTAACGGCAATTACCTCGGGCCGTTACTTTAAATGGTCCGCATACGTCAGTGTGGATCAAACCCAACACTTCCGTGGCCCTAGTGAAAGTCCCTGTGAAGGGCGACTTCGTCATTTTCCCTAAGATGCAAGACTGACAGGTAGAAATCGGGCCTGTTCGCACTGTGCTAATCAGACCGTCCTTTTTCATCTGTTCAATCTTCGCTCTTGCTGCGTGACCTAGTCGTAAGTGCCACATGTATCGATCGTTCGACCCAATCGATGATTTGGTGATTGCATTTACAGTTTTAACATTGTCTTTTAAGTTGACGTAATATAAACCATTTATTAACGTCGCACTTCCAACATTTTTATATTCTAAAATAAGTATGGAAAACATTATCAATGAATCAAAATTCATAACCGAGTCTGCTCAAAACAGGAATCGAAATAATGTTTTAAGCCCCCTGGGCAAAACCAAAACGTCAGAAAGTTCTTAACAATGTAATGACGATAAGACTAAGATCTTCGATCCCATGTGTGTAGCTGGTACACTATGTCCACTACCTATGTTGATCAAGACCTCGCCAGCTCGAAGCTTCCTACTTCGTTCTAGACCTTGGTTCAAAACACAAATGTGGGAACTAGCCCCTGAGTCAAGTATCCACGAAGTAGAATACACAGAACAATTAGCTTAAAAAACTAATTGTTTTCCTGAGGCGTCAGACGCCTCCAGCTTCGGACATTCACGCTTCCAATGCCCCAGCTGCTGGCAAAGGAGGCACTTATCTGTGGGCTTTGCGCCCGACCTTTCGACCTTGGTTGTCTTCGTCTTCTTGTCGACTCTACCCTTGGCCACGCCTGTCTTGTTCGACTTCTTCTTCGATTCCTTGAACCTAGAAGTCGCAACAAGCATGTAGACGTGCACCTTCGCTGAATCTTCAACCGACTTATCGTAGAGTACAATCTCCTCATTAGTGGATTCAGCTGTGGGCAATTTTGGATCCTTAATGTCCAAGACATAATCCAGTTTCGCTAATTTGAGGACGATTCTCAAATTTATGAGCCAGTCTACATAGTTCGGTCCCACCAAACAATGTTTCTCCAAGAGTGTAATTAATTTAGCGCACGCAGAGAGGTTAATAAATTAATTCATGGGAAGAATCAATTTATTTATTCAATCAATCAAGTTTGGGAAGGAGAGAGACCCTATCAGAGAAGCATAGTTCGTGGAAGGGATAATTTAACAGAAGGGATTAGTTTTTAAAAGAATTAAAGAAAAGGGATTTTGACTTTTTCAATTAAAAAAAAGGGAGTGAAGTTGATTAGGTTAGTAATTAGTTAATCTTCACTTAATTAATAAATATTTTAATTATCTATTTTCAAAAAAAAAAAAGAATTTACTGTTCATCTTCTCTATCGTCGCTTTTTCTCCGTCGTTTTTTCTTCTGCAAATGTTTACCCAACGAAAGTCCAACACCCATTAATATATTTTCATCCTGTGTTGCATTCGTCGTCTCCCTCTCAGAGGTCGATAATTTCGTTTTTTAATCGGCGATTTCGTCTTTCGTATTATTTTATTTGAATAATCTGTTTAAGACATTTTCGACCATAACTTTCGATTCGGAGAACCAATTACCCTGATTCAAGCTTTGTTGGACAGAAAACTTGATTATCCAAAACTTTTATGTTTTACACTTCTTCTAATTCGGATTGTATCGACTTCGAAATGTGTTTTTTGGAAAGATAAGTAATTAGGATAAATAATTCGAATAAAATTAATTCGACCTTATCGAATGTTCGAATATATAATAATTCGAATAATATTGAATAATTCGAATTATATTCGAATAATTCGAATTAAATTCGAATTAGCTGTCAGGAAATGGCAGTTAAGACATTTTCGACCATAACTTTTGATTCAGAGAACCAATTACCCTGATTCAAACTTTGTTGGACATCTAACTTGATTTTATATAACTTTTATGTTTTACACTTTTTCTAATTCAAACTTTATCGACTTCAAAAATGTGTTTTTCGGAGACATAATTAGGTATCAATGTTCAATGAAGAGGTTTAATATGTGGTATCAATGTCTAATGAAGATGGCAATGAGTTCTACAATGCGATATTAATTTAGTTGCAGAATTAATGAAGACATAAAATCATAAAACTCAAATATTTATAATCACTACATATGTTTGAATCACAACAATTTAAACATAATTCACATATTCGGCACATATATGAATCATAAGTCGTATGATGTAATATCTCAACACATTCGACGTTATATCCATTAACGTATGTCATCACGGAAAAATGAGTTTTGACAACAAACTTAACTATCAAAAATTTTTATTCTTTACATTCTTTACATGTTCAACATGTTCAACACGTTCGACGTGATATCTATTTTCTCGCATTCTTTACATTTTCTCGCGTTCTTCACTAAAAAATGGCACCTCACACATTTTCGATCATAACTTTCGATCCAAGACGCCAATTACCCTGCTTCGAATTCTGTTGGACAGCTAACTTAATTATACAAAACTTTCGTGTTTTACACTTTTTTAAATTCGAAGTCCAAGGACGTAAAAATTGGTCTTTTTGAAACGTAGTTAAAAAATCGCAGAAAATTCAAATTGAATAATTGTCAGTTAAAATATTTTCGATCATAACTTTCGATTCAGATCATCAATTATTTCGATGTAAACTTCCATGTACAATAACTTGATTATAAAAAGTTTGTGTTTTAACTTTATCTAATTCGAAGTTTATCAGCTCGGAAAATGAGTGTTTTGGCTAACATTTCGAATTCTTTTAGAATTTGCTTTCAAGAAATAGCAGTTAACACATTTTCGATCATAACTTTCGTTTCAGAGTATCAATAACCCCAACTCAAACGGTTTTGGATAGCTAACTTGATTATACAGAACTTTTATGTTTTACACTTCTATGAATCCGGAGTGTATTGGCTTGGAAAATGAGTGTTTCGTAAGTTGTCGATTTTTTTTCAAATTTGTTGTTCATAAATCGCAGTTAACACATTTCCGATCATAACTTTTGATCCAAGACATCAATTACCCTGATTCGAGTTTTGTTGGATAGCTAACTTAATTATTTAAGACTTTTATGTTTTATACCTTTTCAAATTCAAAGCGCATCGACGTCAAAAATGGATTTATTTGGATACGTAATTAAAATAAGTAATTTGATAAGAAATTTCAAATAATTCCAATAAAATCGAATTAAATTCGAATTGTTCGAATATAATTCGAATTATTCGAATTAAATTCGAATAATTCAGATAAAATTCGAAAATCAATTTTCAGTAAGAATATTATTTCGAATTATTCGAATAAAATTGGAATTATTCGAATAAAATTCGAATTTATTCGAATTAAATTCGAGTTATTCGAATTAAATTCGAATAATACAGATAAAATTCGAAAATCAATTTTTAGTAATTTTTTGAATATTATTTCGAATTATTCGAATAAAATTGGAATTATTCGAATAAAATTCGAATTTATTCGAATTAAATTCGAATTATTCGAATCAAATTCGAATAATACAGATAAAATTCGAAAATATATTTTTAGTAATTTTTTTAATATTATTTCCAATTATTTGAATAAATTCGAATTTATTCGAATAAAATTTGAATTATTCGAATAATATTCGAAAAAATCATTAAAAAAGTTGAATAAAATTGAAAAATTCAGAAAAATAATAAAATATAGAAATAATATTTGAACATATATTCTAATAAAATTTCGAATAAAAGAATTCTAATAACAAATTCGAATAACGTTCGGATAAAAATTCGAATAAAAAAATCGAATAATTGATTGTTTTGGATACGTAATTTGAATAAGTAATTTAATAAGAAATTCCAATAATAATTCGAATAATATAATTCGAGTAAAAGAATTCGAATAATGTTCGTATATAGCACTCGAATCATTGAATTCGAATAAGAATCGAATAAACAATCGTACAAGTAATTAAATTTAGCTATCTCTAATCATTTTTTGAATAAGGATATTTTGGTAATTTTAAACCCAATCCCTTTTACTTAATAACGTAAGATATGAGTCCCTTTTCTCAAAATCCTCCGTTCGTGGAAGCACCTCGCCTTAAACTGACCGTTTTTCCCTGTCCTCTCTCTTGCGGATCGGTCGGGTACTCTGATTTTTGCTGTTGTTTGTTTGTCTCGATTGCGCTTTTTGTTGTTGGTTAATTAATTCGCTTGTTTTTTTTTTGCTTCCTACCGACATGCGTCGTTAATAAATTGGTGAATAATTAATTATATGCGCTATAATTAATACTGGGATTTGTTTCTCAATGTTTTTTTGATTCACCTCAGTAGTGTAGTTGGGGCCTGGCCTGGCATGTTCTTGAGAAAGAGAGAGAGGAACGTTCAAAAACAAAGCAACGACGAATGTATGGCGATTGTGGTTTACGAGGGTGACCGGGATTTAGACGGAGAAAAGAAAAACGTCCTCTTACCCACCTTCTTCCGAGCAAAGGTCTCCACGCCATGAAGAAGATTGTTTGCTTTTATTATGACTCATTGAATGTAATCTATAATAAATTTGATTTATAGCTACCATTGTTGTCGAGGTTTTGGATTAGTTTGTCGTATCTTATAAGTTCATAATTGTTTCTATTAGATACTTGAAACGTTTTATGCTCTATTTGCGTGGGTTAGATTTATTTGAAACGTTTTATGGTTTATTTGCGTGGGTTAATTTGCTAGTTTTCTTTACCGACGTGCGTCGTGTATTTGGAGAATAAATTGGTGTATAATTAATTATATGCGCTAGTTAAATTAATTAATACTGGGGATTTGTTTTTCAATGTTCTTTTGATTCACCTCAGTTGTGTAGTTGGGGCCTGCCCTTGTCCTGATAGAGGAACGCTCAAGAACAAGCAAGTATCTTATGAGCAGGTGAATTCTTTCTTGTCTTCCCTAAGTAAATCCATTGTTTTATTATTTATTACCTTGTAAATGCTTGCGCTAATTTTACTTTACCAGAAAAAAAAAAAAGTCCATTTTGTAATTTATTAGTGCTTCATTGAAATCATTGTGTTTTTATCGCTATATTGAGATATAAGCAGACTGACCATACTCAGCAGTCAACAGCCCAACACTCAAAAACATTGCAAAATGCGAGTGAGATTCTCAAGCCGCGAGTGAGATGCTTGGAAGATCACTCAGCAGTCACATATTTATATCTATTATATCTAAATAATTTTGACATGCGCATTTTTTTTTCCGTTGTATATTGTATTGTTGGTATGATTTGATTTCATCCATCCAACACATTTTAATCAGCAGTTCAATGAAGAAGATGCTCGTTCGCCGTACGTGAAGAAGTAGAAAAACGCACCATCATACATCATGGAGTGGAGAGGATATATGTATGTTTAGTTGGATGAAAGCATTGAGCTTATTTTTCTTATGATCTTATTTAACATATATATTTAGGGAGAAATTATAAGGTGAGCACCACTTGTGTGGCACTGATTGGTGCAAATTTTACATTTCTTATCAACACGATCTGTCATGTACTGCTTTATTTCACTAACCCAACCATAAAGAATTAATTAATGTGTGCGTTTTGTCTTATTGAAAGATTCTTTAATGGATAATAAACAATGATATGAAATTTCGCAGCAACCAACATAAAATTGAATTTTAAATCTTTATTACATAGTTCGACCTCTCTTACAAGCGTAGGGCACATGTCTGATCATTTCTTACTCACTTGGAGATGATAGTTAATACAAGTAGAGTAGTAAGGCCTGATCTGTTGACGAAGCAAATCAAATGGTTAATTGACTTTAATATAGATGTATGCTCCAAATATAGTTATGTATTATTTTCTACGAAATTAATAGGATAACGGTGACATCCTCCGCGCATGGATCAATAGGATAATTGGTGACTAATTCTTAGGCCATCTCCAACCGAAAAATTATTCTCGGACCCAAAATACAGTAAATGTCACATCCTCAACGCATGGATCAATAGATTAATTGGAAACTAATTCTTAGGATAATTGGTGACTAATTCTTAAGCCATCTCCAACCGAAAAAGTATTCTCATACCCAAAATACAGTAAATGTCAAATCAAACAGCAATTCTTCTCCGACCACTAAACTCATTTTCAAACTCAAAAGAATCCACACCAAATTTTACAACTTTTCAATATTACCCATGTATTTTACAACTTTACAAATTAGACAACAACCACGCCAAAAAAATTAAACAATAATATTTATTTTAAAGTCAATAATTATTAGTACAATAATATTATATTTATTGTACAATAATATTAGTATTCGGTATGTCTATTATTTTTCATGACGTGATGATGATATTTTCCTTTAATATTCGATTCTAGGTTTTTAAATTTATAGTTGAATTACTGTTGAGTTACATAAATATATTATAAATAGTAAAAGTTAATTTATAAGTTAATGAGATGTTACTTTGTAAGACTTCAAAAGTTATAAGTAAATGAACAGTACGGACGCAAATATAGGTATAGAGGTGAGAGAAAACTGTGTTGAACTCATTTTGCGTATGGTTTTAAGTATCGATTGGAGCATTTTTTCTATTTTGCGTTGTAATAAGCATCGGGTGCAGCGCGGAAATAAATTTTATACACAAGCTGTGTTTATGAAATTAAAAAGTAAGCTATCGGTAAAGGAAAAAAAAATCAAATTTAGCGAGTTGGATTATATGGAAAATAATCTGGAAATGTAAGTTAAGTAATTTTGGATATTTGTAAAGTATATGAGGCGAAATTCATAGTGGCAATAAGAAGACAACTACCGCGAACTCTTACTTCGCACAGCGCAAGCATTACATATGTATATATTTAGTACAATTATGTTGATAGTTATACTAGACTAGTATATAAGTACAACATGTGCAATATATAAATATAAATATATTATTTTATATTTAATTATTTTTAAGTTAAATTATAAGTTTAATTATATTACTTTTGTCATGGATAAAAAATTAATTTGAAGATATAATTGTAATATATTAATAATGTTATGGGTAAAATTGTATTTATAGTTGACACACCAAATTAAGAAAGATGTAGTAATTATAAGTCTCTCACTTAATAAAATAGAAAGATATGACTGACCCGTGTCATATTCCTAGTAGTACTTACTCAAAATAACATGAAATTGTAGAATCAATTTTTTTCCTTATTTTTTCTTATCATCTTGAATCCAGAAATAATAAATTTGGTAATAATCATATAACATAAGATACATTATTAACTTATACAACAATTACTGGAAAAGATTTATAAGTTATATTAGTCAAATACACAATTATATATATAAAAGTATGACACTGCTATATTATATATATATATTCTAAATATAAATAATATGACAAGTAAATATTATATGGGAAGTTAGTAATATTATAGTTAGAAAATAGTAGGCTGTCAATGGTGCGGGAGTTCCCCATTCCCGCGGGAATCCGCTCCGAACGGTCAAGGGCAGATCATGGGTGAATTAGCGTATCGATTAGGTTTTCTATTGGTTGATAGATCATGGGCTTTTTGTTTCGTTCGTTGGGCTGAGATTTTTACGTATTAGATCGGGGGTTTCTTCGATTTTTTATTAACCTTTGTTTAGCTCATTTCGCGCCAGACATTAATAGGTTGGTATGAAATGTTCTATTTTCGATTTTTTTTATATGCAGATTCAGAGATTTAGAGTGTGTTTGCATTGTGGAAATAATAGGGAAAATTTGAAAAGAAAAAGGAGAATATGTTTTTGTGTTTGGTTGTTCGAGTAAATAGATAAGGAAAAGTAAAGGAAAAAATTCTAGTTTAGTTTCGACTTAAAACTAAGAAAAACTAATTTACTTACCAAATGGTGAGGAAAACGAAAGAAAAACTTATGAAAATCATTTTCTCGCTCGTTTTCTTTTCCATCTTACTTTCCTCAAACCACACAATGTTAGGGATGAGAGGAGAATAACAGATTGTAATAAAAAAGAAGAGTATCAAAGAAGGAGATTCGTCGAGAGAGAAGAAGATCAGCAGACAGGTATAATTTCTTTGATACACCCGATACATTCACACAATGTTCTTAATATAGTAATACTACTTGGGCTCTTTTAACATAATAGTCCCAATATTAATTTTAATCATATTATAAGAAATATTATCGGCCCAAAACCAAGACCCAAGAACCACCTCATATGTCTCTTTTCAGTCGATCCACCATTAATTCCTTTAAGCATTTCTTTCCTAACTTGGTTGAACGCACATCTCCTTCAACATCATCGAGCTCTTAACAGAGGAGACGACAATCAAGCCCGAGGGTCCAAGGCCGTTCTTCCCTCGGTCACATGACGGGAAGCTCCAAAGAGATGCGTGACAAGAGAAGATTTATGGAGTTTACATTTTTCTATAAAACTAACGTTGAACACTTTGTGTCTGTCGTTTATTAATATGTGCGATTAAGTTTCTTTATGATTAAGGCCGCATTATGAATTCGTAAGATTAATGTTCGTATTTTATTTAATTGTACGAGTTGAATTACGTAAATTTTTTGTTTGTGTTTATTGCTTGCATGTGCTTCTTGATCATCATATGCATGGTCCTTGACTAGTGCTCAATTGCATTATTAACGATGCATCAGTGGATGGTTTTTTTGAACTGATCTTCTGAGTAAAAATAAGCATCAAACAAAAGCATAAAGCATCCGATAATGAAGTGGAATAAAAAGAGAGGGACGAAAATGGGAGTTTTATGAGTTTTTTTCTCCGACTTTAAAAAGAGATATTTGAAGTATTTTCCTTTATAGATTATTTAGAGTTGTAACTCAAAATTATCTTGTCAATAGTGACTTCTTCATTGCTCGTGGTTTTTACCATGACTCGTTTGGGGGTTCCATGTCTTGGTGTTCAGATTTTATCTTTAGATGCATAATATAAAGCTCGATCGAAGATTATTTATTTTTGGCTTGAAAACACGAAAGTATCATAATAATATCTGCAGAAAGACAAACACGATATCAAAAAATGATTTATTAATTATTCAAATGAAAAATGATAATAAAATCCAAGCAAGTCCTATTTTACTAATAAGTACGTCGTTACCTTATGTTTATGACTTTCTCCATGGGAATGTATTGAAGTTGTTGAATTAAAAATTGATAAATTCTTTTTAATGAGAGAAAATCGCTCTTTTGATTAAGAGAGACGTGAAAAGATTAATTTACAATAATGAAGAGCTATACATATTTATAGCCCTTTTCTGTGTAACTACAGAATATAAGAAAATAAGATAAATCTACCTACAACAGAATAAATTGGCCGACCAATTATTCCGTCGTTTGTTGATCTATGATCTTCCACTCGGATATCTTTCAACACCTCCGCAAGATGGATCATATATATTTATTACGAATATCTTTGACATCAAACTTCTCCAGCGCAATAGCAGATAATGGTTTGGTAAACATGTCGACTAGCTGCATTTCACTTCGAATGTGTAAAAGCTTGACAACTCCTTGCCGCAAATGATGGCGGATGAAGTGGCAATCGATTTCTATATGTTTGCTTATGTCGTGAAACTTTAAATTGGATGCTAAGAATTGCCGACTGATTGTCCCAAAAAATAGGACCAACACCCATTGTTCTGAATGTGTAACCTAATAGCATGCAACAACTGACTTAACCATAATACTTCACTTGTTAATGATTCTAAAGCTCGTTATTATGTCTCCGTCGAAGACTTTGATACGGTCATATGTTTCTTTGACTACCACGTTATCAGCGAATCCCCTAGAAGGTGCAATACCCAGTAATAAATTTCCTCGTATAAACGCAAGTAGCATAGCCTGCGTCCGAGAATGCTCTATTTTGTGTGTTAGAGGTTGCTGACATAAGCAAGTCCTGCCAGCCTCACAGAATCTATCATCTCTAGAAACAAATACTTTCTTGTTAGGAAGATCATACAACTTATATTGTTTCACACCATTAGGCTTTCTTAAGAAAGCGCATGCCTTTTGCTCAAAAATCAAATTTTGTTCCATTTCTTGATCATGTTGAAGCACAACAAAGGGAACCAAATATTTTCATACTTGTGTAGTTGCGGATTTCTAATATAATATCTCATATGGACACTTACCATCCAACACCATTGATGGTGTTCGATTAATTAAATAGGCGGCAGCTAACACACACTCATTCCATAATTCTAATGATACACATGATTGAATATATAATGATCTTGCTACATTAAGCAAATGCTGTCCTTTCTACCACTGAGTGTTTATGGCCTATCTACACACGTATATTGATGTAAAGTACCAATTCTGAAGTAAACTACTCATGGACAATTTTTTAGCATTTTCTTATCTAGATATCTTGATTCTACACCCGAATTGAATTAGAACCATTCGAAAAAAAGAAAGAAATAATAGATGGTGCTTCTGATTTGTATTCAACAAGAAAAGCCAAGTAAATCTAGAATGATCATCCACAATTGTGAGAAAATAACTATGTCCACTGTGTGAAGTAACATGAAAAGGCCCCCAAATATCACAATGCACAAGATCAGAACAAACACAAGCTATATTATTTCGAAGATTGAACGACAACTTTTTCTGCTCTGCTGCTGGGCAAATCTTGCAGAAAGTATTCATTTCTACATTGTCATTACATTGCAATTTCTGTTTTATACAAGCTGAAACTTTGTATGAGGGGTGTTCAAGCTAGGGGTGGGCGTCGGATCGGGTAATCGGGTATCGGGTTGTTCGGGTTTGGGTTACGATTTTAACTACCCGAACCCGACCCGATATACGGCGGATACCCGCTATGTTGGGTATGTGTCGGGTTCGGGTACCCGACGTTGGGTACCCGATAATACCATGACAACAATGCAAAAAAATCATGAAGCAGATCATTCGACAAATTACTGAAATATGCACTAAATACTGCAATTCTGTTCTCGCATATCATTTGACAAAAGAGAGAAATACATACACTTCAACTAATTATAGTGTTTTATCAGACATAATCGACAAAATGGAAAACAATGATTATGTCATAACCAAGCTCAATAACTCAACAAAATGGAATCTCTGATCTGATGGAATATTTCTTCAGATAATCCTATACAATCGAGTACTTCATACCTGTCCATCAAGAAATAGATTAGATTCCATTCCTATTCTTTTTCATATTATGTTCAAATACAATAGGTAAAACTGACCGTAATGCGAGGCTAATCAAATATCGATCATCGTCAGGTCAACGCCGGATTTCATCAACTCTACACGTAAAAAATAAATAGAATTAAAATTATATAAAATTAGGCTATCTCAGTTAATTGGAAAATAAACACAAGTACCTTTTTCAACCATCTCGATTTCGCTTAAATCTTCTTCAACATTTATTGGCTTGGAGTCATGACGAAACCGATCTTGAGAACATATTATGGCTTGAACTATCCGTGGGGAAAGAGAACTCCTAAACGAGTCAAGAACCCGGCCTTCAGTGCTAAATGCAGCCTCTAAAGCAACGGTGGAGACAGGTACCGCCAAGATATCCCGGGCCATTTTAGAAAGGATCGGGAACCTTTGAGCATTTGCTTTCCACCATTTTAATATATCAAATCCTTCTTTATCATCTTCAATGTCTTCACTTAGATACTTCTCTAGTTCTGATTTCACGTGTTCGCCCCTCACCTCCGTCTTAAACATTTTAAATTGTTGCTTCAAGGAAAATCTCTGAACGATCTCTTGATCATCTTCAAATGAGGTGAAACCTTCTTCGACATCTCTATAGAAGAGGTAGCTGAAGCTTGGCTAGAGATGTATTTGAGCTTCGTGGAATTTGTTGAAGATTACAACTATATCTCAACATATAGTCATAGTCATCAAATAGATCATGAAGTCCCCTCCTTATCTGTTCTTTCATTTTTTTCGCTTTTACCGATCTCACTCTCACCATACATTTGATCAAGAGAAAACTCCAAGAACTCGAGTTTATGGCGAGGATCAACAACCACCGCATAATACACAATCATATTCATTCTTTCGATAGAGCTCCAATATTTGTCAAACTTCTCTTTCATCCTTTTCGCCATCAAAGTCAACTCAACATCATCACCATTTATCCACTCCTTGAGGATCATATCAACCTCACATATTTCATGAAAGACAACATTAGATGTGACATGCAAAGAACCTGAAATTCGCAATGTTAATCTGTAGAGGTGCCCCAATACATTAAGCAAGAATTTTGCTCTAATCCAATCACGATCATCCGGCACCCCATCGAATGGACACTTGTTAAGATCTATTTTATAATGAGGATCAACATCTTCAAATGCATCAAAAGATCTTCTTAGACGTAAAGCAGAATCCAACATCATATAAGTAGAATTCCATCTCGTTGGCACATCAAGAGACAACATTTTACCCAATTGTATTTTCTCTAGCTCGACACATTCTTGAAATCTTTTATATCTAGCCGGAGAATTCCAAATATATCTTATTGCTCCTCGGATGCGAGAGATGCCTTCATTCTCTGTTCTATCTTTCAAATCATCCTGTACAACAAGATTAATTATATGTGCAACACATCTCATATGCACATACTTTCCACCCAAAATATTGTGACCCCAATTAACAAACCTTCTTTTCAAGTAAAGAACGGCTCCATCATTAGATGATGCATTATCAACCGTGACGGAAAAGATTTTCTCGATCCCCCAATCACGCAAACATTTCTCAACTCCCCTACCAATATCTTCACCTTTATGCCCCGTAATTGGACAAAAGTTCAAGATCCTTTTGCGTAACATCCAATCATCATCGACGAAGTGAGCAGTTACACACATATAGTTCACCCTTTGAAGAGATGTCCAAGTGTCTGTGGTGATGCATATGCATTGAGCATGATTCTTGATGAATAACTTTAGCCTTGATCTCTCGTTGATGTACATACTGAAGATATCCTTCGTTATTGTCCTTCGAGATGGAATCGTAAACATCGGACACACAACAGACATAAAATGGCGAAAACCATTATACTCGACCGTCTTAAACGGGACTTCATCTACAACCAACATATGACATAATGCATCTCTAGCCTTTCTTGATCAAATCTCCAGTTTCCAAGATAAACCTCTTTATCTCCAGTGCGAAGTGGCTGGAATGATAATCTATTTTGATTTGTAGCAACTTCGTGCGGCTTTTTTTTACAGGACTCATAATGATTTATCAAGGGCGTAGTTCCGTGCGTTTTTGGATCAGCTCGTATCTCTCTCTTACAATATTTGCACCTGCCCTTCTGAACTTTATCTTTTTCACACAAAAATCGATCAAAGTGCTCCCACATTGTTGATCTTGATGAAACAGTCCTCTTTTTTCGTTTTTTACAACCGGTCTCAATGTTTTCTTCATCGTCGTTTTCAACATCCACGTTCTCTTGAACTGAATTTTCGTCTATGCTTTGGCGTAGTGCAACGGAGTCATCTGAAGTTGGTGTAGAATGTAATTGAGACTGCCCAGGTTGGTTATCCTCCGATTGAGACTTCTATAACATTATAAAAAGAAACTCATGAATAAGAACGAAGCCCTCACAAGTTGCATATCTCAATACCAAATATGAGACACAGACAAAAGCAAGCTCACCCTTCACACAGTACAGACACTTGATATTATGCTTTGAAAAAACATGTTGCACACCACACAACACGCACTCGCAAGTCGCACAATATTAAATATGTACATATGATTACACACACCTTGCACAAACAGACAAAGAAGAAGTTGGTATTGAAGTCTTTACATACCTTTTAGTTCCACAATTATTTCTAAATTCTAGGTTTCCTAATTTCACGAAGTCACGCAATTTCTTCCTTTCAATTTGAAGAGAGTGAGGAAAGGGTTACTTTTATTCTCTGATTTATTAATGGGCTGGTATAATTAATCAATGAGCTTTAACTTTCTGAATATTAGTGCGTCTGATTTATTAATGGGCTGTTGTATAATTAATCAATTGGCTCTAATATTTTATGAATATTAATGGGCTTAATTTAGTCGGGTACCCGATCGGATATCGGGTACTGCCTTAAGTATCCGACACCCGACCCGAAATACTTACTTCGAGTATCGGGACCCGATACCCGACTTATTACCCGATTTACCCGACCCGATGTACCCGAACCCGATCGGGTCGGGTTTTAACCGAAAACCCGAATCCGAATGCCCACCCTAGTCCAAAGCCTATAATCCCATGTTTCTAAAGAACATTATTTGAAAAGTGACATGACAAAGCATTCTCATCATCATGTAACCTTTGCTATCTAATATGTATAAGCCTTGAATAATTCTACCCTTCCAATCATCAGCTCTTTTCTCGAATCCTGAATCAAAACTTGTCAGTCATGAACAATATATTCAAGCTATTATTGTAAGTCAAGGCACTAACCGAAACAAGATTAAACTTAAACTGTGGCACATAGAGAACATTTTCTAATTTTAGGTGTGCACCAAATTGTATATTACCATCCATAATGACTTTGATAGAAGATTTGATGGGAGTGTAACATATGAAGGCTCTATGTCATGTATTTGATGAAATAATTCATATTGCAACATATATGTCTTGAAGCCCCCAATTTCACTATCCAAGAATCAGATGAAATCAAATTATTCATATTGAAAAAGGAACATATACCTTCATACTTATCTGTTGGAATATCTTTAACAGATGAAATATTTGTGGATTGACCAATCAGTTGTTTGAACTGCTGTAGCTGCTGAGCGTTCAAATGTTATACAAAGGTCTCGGCTAAAATCTTTTTATCACCCTCTTCAGTAACATACCTTGTTTCTGCCTCAGATGGCATGGCATTGTAGGCCTGATTAATCCTGTTGAACATAGTTTTATTTGGCTGCTTTAATCCCGGAGGATACCCCTGGATCTTGTAACAAGTTTCTGTTGTATATCCCGGTCGACTACAATGGGTGCAATATGGCTTGTTCCACTATTCACATTCTGTGAATTCTTGCTGAAAAAACGTCATAAGTTGCATAAGCTCAACCGTTGCAGTCTTTGAGCGTTGTCTCTCTTCCTGTGAGAGCAAAGAGAACACTTTGTTGATTGGTGGAGTAGGTTCCATCAATAGTATTTGTCCTCTGACATGGGAAAAAGACACATCAATACTCATTAAGAAAGTAATCACATAGTCCTTTTCGTAATATGTTTTTAAGTCTTGAACCCCTCCACACTCGCATTTACCACATGAATAAGATGGTTTGAAGCTGCTTAACTCATCCCATAATCCTTTCATCTTAGTGAAATACAATTCAACCGATGATTGTTGTGAGATAGACAAAGGAGTTCTCTGCGAAGCTGATAGAATCTTGGCGTGTTACTCTCTTGGAAACGCTCTTGAAGATCAATCCAGATTTCCCTTGCCGATTGTGAATATGATATGAAGCGGGATGACCAAGGAGAGATGTTAGATGAAGAAAAGATACAACCGATTAGAGTTTACGTGCGGTGCGCAAAAGGGCAAAGGGATGAATATAATTTGAATAAAGATTTAGTTATTAGGAAAGATATTTTATTTTTAGTTATTATATGATATTTAGATTTTTAAGCTAGTTAGTTAGGATATGAGAGATATTTTAGCTAGGAGTAGTGCTTATAAAAGGGAGACCTACCGATTCCGACAAGGAACCAGTTTTTCCCTGTATTCGTTATCAGTTTTTCATCAATAAAAGTTTATTAGTTAAGAAAGTCCGATCCCGACAAGGAACCAGCTTTGCCGAGATCTTCGATAAGGAACCATCCTTGTCGAGATCTTTTCTCTTTTACCTGATTTACCTTCTACCAATTTGGTCCGACCTGCCGGATCGACATACACGGAGTTTATCATGGTGGAAACGCGAGGTCTTCATCCAACGCCTTACGCCAGACTGCAAAATCTCGAAGAAAATATGAGCGTTATAGCGGAAGAATAGGTTCAGATAAGATCGAGTATCGATGCTGTTAAGGATCAGATGTCGGAAATTTTACGAGTTCTATCGGGAATTTCGTCAAATACGAATATTGGAGAAACAACTGACACATCCAACACACTGCTTCGTGTTAAGAGCGTTTCAACAACCAACCTAGCCCTACCCACGTTCGACGGGAGTGAGTCTCACGAATGGATCGCTCGGGTAGAACAGTTGTTCGACGTTCACGCCATATCTGAAGATCAACGGTTTCCATTAGTACTAGTGGCAATGGAGGGACTGGCTCTTAATTCACGTGGCAACAATTTATTCACGCTCTTATGGTTCGCTTTGATGAAAGATATGACGGAAGTCCGTACGAGCGCCTGGTGGCAATTAAGCAAACCGATTCTATCATCAACTATATTGATATATTTATTCAACTATCCAACCAAGTGCCAAATCTGACTGAAGAGCATACTTGGGATATTTCATGAAATGGTTGAAGGACGAAGTTGAGGCGACCTTCGAATCTTGAATCTTGATAACTTGGAAGTAGCGATGCAGATGGCGCAAAACATCGAAAGAAATTATCAACGACAACAGGGAGGAACATGGGATAATTGAACAAATTATTCCAACAACCGTGGTACATCATCGTCGTATCGAGCTTCGATAGTGGTTCATCCTCCAGCAGCCCCGAATCCGTCCAACTCTCAAAGGGCGTTATCAAACAAATCAGCCTTATCTGCATAGTCAACAGCCCGAACTCCTTTTCGTCGACTACCACAAAAAGAATATGAAGATTTGAGACAATGCGGGTTGTGTTTCCGGTGTCGATAACCCTATCATCCACTACACGATTGCCCAATGAAACAGCTTCGAGTTATGCTAGTGAAGGAAGACGATGCATTAGATGCGGAGTTATAAGAAATATGTTTGGAAACAGACGCGGAAGAAAGGATGTCAAACCCCGAAAACCCAACAAACACAGATGCTGCCTTATCCTTATATTCAATAGTCGGACTATCCGGACCCCATACCATGCGGCTCTGGGGCATGATCGCCCATAATGAAGTTACAATACTAGTGGATAGTGGTGCAAGTCACAATTTTGTGTCGCAGAAGGTGGTCGCCGAACTAAACCTACTGACCAACCTCACAGAAAGATTTGGGGTTCAACTCGGTGATGGGCGAAGAACCGAATCGATGGGTGCATGCCACGACTTGATCATCCAATTGAATAATTTCGATGTAAAGGCAGATTTCTAAGTTTTCCATTGGGCGGTGTCGACGTAATTCTCGGAATAGCTTGGTTGGCATCATTGGGAGACGTTCGGGTGAATTGCGGCAAGATGACGATGTTATTCGAAAACTTGGGAAAACCGGTTCAAGTAATCAGTTCCTTCGTTATGTCGGGCTAAAGTAGGGATTCGCTCTCTAGTTTTTACGCAAGAAACCGAGTTTTGGGCAGTCATTTTAGAGGAACAACACTTGTAACAACAACGAGACCGACCACTACCGATCACGAGAAAATGAAGCATTGGAAGCATTATTGGAAGGTCACTCCAACGTGTTTGGAGACCCGGTAGGATTGCCTCCAAGTCGACCAAGTGATCGTCGAATTGAATAGAGGTAGGACCAGTGTCAGTTCGACCTCACCGATACGGGCACTGCCAAAAAGACGAAATCGAGAGGCTGGTCAAAGACATGCTTTTTAGCTGGAATAATACGACCAAGCTCTAGCCCGTTTTCAAGCCCAGTATTGTTAGTAAAGAAAAAGGATGGCAGTTGGCGACTTTGTGTCGATTATCGGGAATTAACAAAATCATCGTCCCAGACAAATATGGTGATACAGGAGATGCTCGATGAACTAGCAGGATCAACGGTATTTTCGAAACTTGCCTTACGTTCAGGCTACCACCAAATCCAAGTGGTGCCATCAGATGTATCCAAAACAGCCTTTCACACCCATAATGGCCACTATGATATCCCGGTAATGCAGTTCGGGTTAACAAATGCCCTTGCCACATTTCAGTCAACCATGAACGATATGTTCCACCCCTTCTTGCAAAAGTACGTCCTGGTTTTCTTTGATGATATTCTCGTATATAGCAAATCATTGAGGACCACTTGCGACATTTGGCGACAATTTTGGAGGTCATACGGGATAATTAGCTTAAGGCCAACAACAAGAAATGTGCTTTTGCATGCGAACAAGTGGAGTATTTGGGTCATATAATTTTTTGAAAAGGAGTAGCAATGGATCCAACAAAAATCGCAGCAGTTATCACCTGGCCACAACCTAAATCCGTGAAAGAAGTACGGGGATTTCTAGGATTAACGGGGTACTACAGGCGATTCGTACGAAAGTATGGGATGATCGCTCGACCATTAACTCAATTGCTACAAAAGGATGTCGTGGGTTGTTTTGAGTGGACATCAACAGCGGAGAGCGCTTTTCAAACATTGGAGAAGGCGTTAATGTCGGCCCCCGTTTTAGCTATGCCTGTTTTTACTAAACTATTTGTTATTGAGTGTGATGCATCCGAGACGGGAATTGGCGCATTATTGATGCAGGAAGGACGCCCCATCACTTATTTCAGCAAAGCATTGGCAGAAAATACGTGAACGAGGTCAACTTACGAGAGAGAATTGATGGGATTGGTCTACAACATTGGCGAGCTTACTTGATCGGCCATCACTTCAAGGTTCGAACCTATCACCATAGCCTAAAATACTTGTTAAATCAAAGAATCGTTACCCCACCGCATCAGGTATGGGTAGCAAAACTAATGGGATATACTTTCGATATTGAGTATAAAACCGGTCGCACATACTCAGCCGCAGATTTGCTCTCATGACGAACAGAAAACGATGGCGAGCTGATGGCCATTATCGGGCCATTATGGACCTCGATGACAGACGTAATAAACGAACAACAGCAGGATCAACACATTCAAGAAATTGTGGCCGAGCTGCAAAGGATTGCAACAGTCGACAAGGGTTTGCTGTCATAGAAGGGAAACTTTTTCACAAGGGACGTTTGGTTTTGCCACCACGTCGGCTTGGATTCAAAAGTTAATGTATGAATTCCATGATACGCCAACTGGGGCCATGCAGAAGTATTGCGTACTTATCGACGAATTGCCTCGAGTATTTATTGGCGGGGAATGTATCGTAGCATCAAGTAATATGTGAACAATTGCTTGATTTGTCAAAAATCTAAATACGAATCTCAACAGCCAACCGGCTTGTTACAACCGCTACCATTTCCTGAAATGGTTTGGGAAGATATTTCGATGGATTTTATTACAGGGTTGCGAAAATCAGAAGGCTATACTAGTATTTTGGTGGTGGTGAGACTGTCGAAATATGGGCATTTTGTGACGTTGGAGATGCCTATTACTCGAGAAGCTTAGCTGAAAAATTCGTCAAAGAGATCGCTAGATTGCACGTGCTGCCACGATCGATTGTCAGCGACCGAGATCCAATTTTATGAGGCGGAGTTGTTCAAAGTACAAGAAACGGGTTGAAATTTAGTTCTGCATATTACTCAGAATCGGATAGACAAACCGAGGTCCTTAATCGAATCTTCGAGACTTACTTACGGTGTTTTTCGTCAGAGCAGCCACGAAAGTGGGCAGGGTGGTTAGCATGGCCGAATACTGGTACAACACCTCATTTCAAACGGGGGCCAAACTAACTCCATTCGAGGTTGTTTATGGGAGGCAACCACCAACTCTACGACGATTCATTCTAGGCGAGTGTAGAAATGACGCAGTTGCAGAAATTTTAGAGAGTCGAGATAAGATAATCCAACAACTACTGGCGAACTTAGAAAAGGCTCAAAATCGTATGACCAACTATGCTAATAAACATAGGCGTGTACTGGAATTTCAGGTAGGTGATAAAGTATTCCTCAAGGTACGACCATACCGACAAACCTCAATGGCTCGCAATTCTTTCAACAAAATTGCAGCCAAAATGGCCCTTTCGAGATACGCCAACGGATTGGAGCAACGGCTTATGAATTGTATCTACCTCCATCAGCCCGTATACATCCTGTGATTCATATATCACAACTGAAGAAGGTAGTGGGAAATCATCCAGTAGAGAAAGATCTTCCGGAAAGCCTAGAAGTCACCAAGAGTAATGTCTTCGAGCCTGAGAATCTATTTCAATCCCAGAGGTCTTGGTAGTCTGGAGAGGGAATCCAAGGGATAAAGCGACTTGGGTGGAAGTTGCGGAACTGGTTCAACAGTTTCCACATTTCAGCCTTGAGGAGAAGGCTGGTCTTAAGGGCAACGAGTTGATATAAAGCGGGATGACCAAGGAGAGATGTTAGATGAAGAAAAGATACAACCGATTAGAGTTTACGTGCGGCGCGCAAAAGGGGCAAAGGGATGAATATAATTTGAATAAAGATTTAGTTATTAGGAAAGATATTCTATTTTTAGTTATTATATGATATTTAGATTTTTAAGCTAGTTAGTTAGGATATGAGAGATATTTTAGCTAGGAGTAGTGCTTATAAAAGGGAGACCTACCCCTGTATTCATTATCATTTTTTCATCAATAAAAGTTTATTAGTTAAGAAAGTCCGATCCCGACAAGGAACCAGCCTTGCCGAGATCTTCGATAAGGAACCAGCCTTGTCGAGGTCTTTTCTCTATTACTTGACTTACCTTCCATCAGAATATAAGATGCTCGTCGAAATTTCTTTCGAAACCAAATTAAGAATCCAAGAAATCACGATATCATTATTCCTTTTCCATGCCAAGACTAAACTTTTTTCACGCCTAGTTATCTCCCGTGAGAGGTTGATGAACAAGTACTAGTTGTCGGTGTGATGAAGGTAATATGGATGCAATTGATCATCCAACACTGGTGAAGTTTCTCGAATAGGTTCATTAGTATATTCTGCCATTCTTGATTATGAACGCACGAGCTTGAATGTTTGTAATTGAGATGTGAAATGATATGGAAGATAGTCTTGCTTATCAACCCTAATGCTCTGATACCATATTGAAGTTCCTGAATTTAAAACTGAGAAATTATTTTAATAAGAGAAAATCGCACTTTTGATTAATTAAGAACTGAAAAGATTAATTTACAATAATGAAGACTATACATATTTATAGCGCTTTTATGTGTAACTACAATATATAAGAAAATAAGATAAATCTAATCTACAACATAATATTAGCCGACTAATTAGTCGACCGTTGCTTGATATATGATCTTCCACTCGGATATTTTTCAACAGTATGCAACATGAAGCGATGGGTGTTAACGACTCAGGTTATGATTAGATAACGTGTGGAGCGTGAGACGGCTCAAGTTCGTGCGATCTTATATTTTATGGCATAATTGTTGCGGTAGCAATCCAGACCTGATTCAATAATTGAAGACTCAATGAAAAATATATAGTTTGGTGGGCTTTTAATTTCACATACTAGTTTAAGAACGTAAATTGGACATATTTAAGTGGGCTTTTTGGAGTGTGGGCTAACGAGAACAATCCTACGGGGTGTTGATGTCGAGAAAGCCGACGCGGCTTGTATTTAAGATGATTAGCGTGTTGCGGGCAGAAATCCTAGAAACCTTATCGTTCTCCTTACGAACCCTAGAAACGTTTTCGCCGTCATGTATTTTATTAGCCAAAATGTTCTTTTCCTCTTTCATACACCTACGAAGATGAAATAAATTGTGTGAAATTGGATTTATTTTCGTTTTCGCCGTCATGTATTTTATTAGCCAAAATGTTCTTTTCCTCTTTCATACACCTACGAAGATGAAATAAATTGTGTGAAATTGGATTTATTTTCACATCGATTCTTAGATCTATATCCCCGGTATGCGTTTTCATCAGTGTACAATCAATTTTTGTTTTTCTTTGTTACTTATTTTAACTATGATAACCTTTAATGTTTATCTGGTGCAGGAGAAGTGAAATTCATGATTCGTGTGCCGATGGCTCGTTTAAGTAGGTTTTTCTTTTTCAATTTGCTCATGGATTGGCGATTGAGGTCTTTCCTCTCTAATTTTCAGATACTTAACATCCGACGACAGTCTGTATTATTGTGGAACAATAAAGGGAGACATTCTTGATTTGGTGTGTCGAAAGCCTCGTGTGGAATTTTTTTTCTTCCTATTCATGGTTAGCGATTAAGCTTTTTTATACCAATTTTTAGATCCAAGACAAATTAGTATATACTATATTCTTTATCTTGATGAAATTCATAATCAAATTCCGGTTAATTTTGGGTTTTTCAATACGGGTTCTCAGTTTTATAACGAATACCCAGCTATGAAATGATTCCTGAGTACCCGTTATATATCTGAGAACCTATAGGTTCTCAGATATGAAATGATTCCCGAGTACCCGTTATTTATCTAAGAACCTCTAGGTTCTCAGTTGTATAATTTATAGGTTTTTGTGGTTTAATGTGATTTTTGGTTTCCAGGGTATTTAGGGTTTTAAGGTTTTTGTGTAATTTACGTTTTGTAATGTTCTAGGGTTTTTTATATAGGGTTTTGTGGTTTAATATTTTTTATTTTTAATTTAAAAGGTTTTAGAGTTTGCACAGTTTCAGGTTTTGGGTACTCAGATTTGAAATTTTGTTGTGAGAACCTGTGCAACTTGTGAGGACCATTTCGGTCAAACGAACTTTGTACGATTTTGAACCCCGGAACAGTTTAATGGAAAGAACCGCTCGTCATGAATAACATTCCACCATTAATGGTAAGTCAATTGCGTCGTTAATAAAAAAAATGAGGAACACGATAATAATACGAAAGTTGTAGAATATTACTCATACAATCATACCTCATGATCTGTCAACACAACGTGTTAACTCAAACTTTTAAATAAGCTGGGGTTTTTCCAACATATATTATCTCCCCGATGCAAACTACTCAACCACCGAAGATTGAACCAAAACCTTCCTTAGACACGCCAAATCGTAAGAAAACCAAACGTGATTTGCCTAGGGTCCTCAGATAATCAACAGGGTCCTTTGTATTTGTTTCATATCAAAGAACCCGTAATAACACTGAGTACCCGCCATTGACTGTTATCACTCGTGAATGATTTCTGACAGTGATTTGACATGTCTGACTGTTTTTGAAAGTGACCGTTAATTCTCTGACAGAGAAAGCGATAGTTCTGACATCATTAAAATATATATATTAAAGGGTTATTATTGGGTACTCAGGAAAAGAAAAGGTACTCGGCTTTGAAATTTTGTTGTGAGAACCTGTGCGACTTGTGAGGACCCTTTCGGTCAAACGAACTTTGACTACGATTTTGAACCCCGAAACAGTTTAATGGAAGGAACCGCTCGTCATGAATAAAATTCCACCATTAATGGTAAGTCAATTGCGTCATTAATAAAAAAAATGAGGAACATCGAAAATAATACCAAAGTTGTAGAACATTATTCATACAATCATACCTCATTATCACTCAATACAACGTATTAACTCAAAAGATTAAATAAGCCGAGGTTTCACGACATATATTATCTCCCTGATGCAAACCACTAAACCACCAAAGATTGGACACTAAAACTGCCTCTAGACACGCCAAATCGTAAAAAATCAACTGTGATTAGCCTAGGGTCCTCAGGTAATCAACATGGTCCTCTGTATTTGTTTCTTATCAAAGAACCCGTAAAGAGTCTGTGTTCCCGCCAGTCAAGAGTTAATCCACTCATGAATAACTCCTGACAGTGACAGGGACAGTTATGACATGTCTGTTTATTTCCGAAAGTGATCTTTAACTCGCTCGTGAATGATTAAATGAATTATTATAATTTTTACACGGAAATTCAATCATAAACGAATATTGAGACACTTTTGTTGTATCTGAGTACTTTCTGTCCAAGAAAAAAATTTTAAATAGTAATTTAATTAGGGTTTTCACTAGTCTCTACTTTAAAATGGATTATTATAATTTTTATACGGAAAATTCAATAATATTGGGACCCTTTGTTTTATCTGAGTGCTTAGTTAGGGTTTTCATCGGTTTCTACTTTTAAATGAATTATTATAGTTTTTATACGGAAATTCAGTCATAAATTAATATTGAGACCCTTTTGTTGTATCTGAGTACTTTTTGTCCAAGAAAAAAAATTTAAATAATAATTTAATTAGGGTTTTCACTAGTTTCTACTTTTAAATGGATTATTATATGTTTTATACGGAAATTCAATAATGTTGGGACCCTTTATTTATCCGAGTGCTTAGTTAGGGTTTTCACCGGTTTCTACTTTTAAATGGATTATTATATTTTTTTTTATACGGAAATTCAATCATATATTAATTTTGAGACCCTTTGTTCTATCTGAGTACTTTTTGTCCAAGAAAAAAATTTAAATAATAAATTAATTACGAGTTTCAATGGTTTCTACTTTTAAATGGATTATTATAATTTTTATATAGAAATTCAATATACATTAATATTGAGACCATTTGTTTTATCTTAGTGCTCAGTTAGGGTTTTCACTGGTTTCTACTTGAATCGTGGCCCAGCATAGATTACGTGGCCAAATAGTGATGCCAATATTTCCCGAAGCTCGGCTTGGTTTGAGAAATTGATTATACGTCAAGCAAATCATATTTAGTCGAGCAAATCACATTTACGTTCACAGACCTTCACGTAATCCGCGGTGATGACGACTTTACAGTCGAAGTCATCATCCTGATAAAGTTGTGGTTTCAACAAAACCTATAATTTCAAAAAAAATCATATTTAGTCGAGTAAAGGTTTTAAACTGTTGTTTTCAAATTGTGTGTGTTGGATTCTCAGACTTTATACGGTCCTCAGACATCGGCTCAAATCGGAGAACCCGTCAAATTCTGAGAACCTTTTCTCTTCCATTCGAACTAATTTCTGAGAATCCTTTCTTTTCACTATTTAAACTGTGAAAACCCTATCTCAAACGCAGCCTTCATCACCGGGTTACAAATCAACTTTTTAATGGCCGACTGTGTGAACCTCTTAGGCTATGTGAGTACCAACGAAATCAACAACCTCAAACACCCAAATAACAGAGAAACATACTCGGCAATGTGCGAAACAACTGAAGAAGTAAAATAACTTATATTTCAGACGCCATTTCGTGAGTTCTTAGAGCTCTAATGCTGAAAATCTTCGCAAGGGGTCTCATGATGAATGAATCGTCGTTGTTTCCTTACTTCTTTTCTTTTTATTTTTTTTTCGTTTTTTAACACTTTTTTATCATTTAATTGTAATTAATGTTCCCAACTACCCCTTAATTAAGGGTATTATAGTACTTTCTCTTTAGTTAGTAAGGGTACAAGTGTCTGTGGGGTCATTTAGCTAAAATACCCCTAAAACTACATTCGTTGAAACCCACTCAAAATTCTCACGCAACGCTATTCAGCAAAATTCCCGAATTTCTCCTCCCATGGAAGAAGCTGGTGTTCGCATACTCCTCTGCGGCGACGCCCTCGGCCGCCTCAATCAGCTATTCAAGCGCGTCTCCTCCGTAAGCACTCACACACGCACACTTCCTGAACTGCTCCGCACGTTGTTGTTCGCCATATTTTCATTTACTTTCTTAAAAAAATTTGTTCACAGGTGAATAAATCGTCAGGTCCCTTCGACGCTTTGCTCTGCGTCGGGCAGTTTTTCCCGGAATCTTCCGAGCAGTTGGATGAGTTCAATGCGTATGTGGAAGGCCGCTCGCATATTCCGACTCCGACTTACTTCATCGGCGATTACGGCGCTGGTGCTGTTAGTATTCTATCGAAAGTTGCGAAGACTTCGGCTAACCTAGGGTTTAAGATGGACGGAATCGAAGTGTGTGAGAATCTTTACTGGTTACGCGGCAGCGGAAAATTCACGCTTCACGGTATTATTGATATCTATATACTGTTTTCTTTATTATCTCGCAGTTAGTTTATCTAATTAACGGGTCAAAAAATGGTTACCATGGTGAATTTTTTTCTCATGAGGATTGATAAGTTAATTGGCCATGTTATTCAGAATAGTAATGTTTAGCGTTTCATTAGTCTGGCATTCTGCCACATGAAATTTACGTAGTGGGTATTGAGCGTTAACTAGGAGATTTCAACATGTAAGCTGTTGGGTCCTTGATTCGTTCATATGGTTTATTCTCTCGGACCAGCGAGTAACGTGTAGCATATGTCCATGCTGACTATTTATGGAGTGATATATACATGGTAGGATTGATACAATTACTATTATTATCAGGTCTATCTGTGGTTTACCTATCGGGTAAGAAGTCCGTAAGTGGACTACAGTTTGGGACATATAGTCAGGATGATGTTGATTCACTGAGGGCGTTGTCTGAAGAGCCAGGAACTGTTGATATATTCTTGACATATCCTTGTTTTGAACTTATTTTTTATACTGATGTTCTTTTGTTCCTTGTTAACCCGGCGATTTGTGGCTTGTGCTGTACTTCTCCTTAACTCAACGATTTCACTAATGAATGGCCCAGTGGGGTTACAAACAGAGCAGACACAGCTGGTATTCCTTCGGTCGTGTCAGATCCATCTATTGGCGATTTGACTTTAGCAGAACTGGTGTCAGAGATCAAACCACGGTAAAGGATTTATCTATATGTTTATTCTTAGATCTTTTGGTTTCTGAAATTATGGTTGCTATAATGTGTAATTTATAAATATAGCCCTATGACAGAGGCATCAGCCATCACTAGACTTTTGGTTACGGGAAACCTCTTAGTTTTATGCTTGAAAGTAGCTTCTTGATTGCAAATTCCATTGAGGATAAATGTTTTGAATAAAATGAGAAAAGTTTTGGACCCTTCTCATAAATCTTGCTTGGCGGTTTTTGTCTCGACTAACGTCCAAATAAGCATTCCAACAACTGAATGGCACATCTAACTGTAACAGACTAACGAGAAAGTCGAACTTAATTTCCATGCTAACTTAATCACCTGCATATGAACATGAGAATTGAGAATAGATTTAAAGGTTATTAAATAGATCTGTACTTCTGTAGAAGTTAAAATATATCTGAAGGTGACTTCCTGGAATGAAATAAGAGTGTTACAATTAGTTGGCTTTAAAGCTGATGTAAAGACTAGAAATAAGTTTTCTCATAACCAACGGTCAAGTGATAAATAACATATGAGAATGTTAAGATTATCTTGTATCTTTCAGATTCCTAATACAATTGACTTTGTTATAGCTATCATATTGCTGGGTCGCTTGGAGTCTACTATGATCGCGAACCCTATATCAATACTGGTGGTGGTGTACACGTGACACGTTTTATTGCCCTTGCTGCAGTCGGGAATAAAGAAAAACAGGTTTTGTTCGTCAATTCCATCTTCGATATCTCAAAATCATGAACATTTGAATGTTACACGTAACAACAGTTTGTGTTGTCATGACCGCATCACAATGACAATGGACTTTTTTGAATAGCTATTCTACAATCATAGTTATTTGCTTCTTATACATTGCCGTCGGTCTATTTGAATATAATTGGCAATCATGATTCCTGCTATATGTATTCTGTACAGAAATTCATCCATGCGCTTTCGCTTACTCCTGCATCCAAAATGGCCCCGGCCAAGTTATCCATGAAGCCCCCGAATACCACTTTATCTCCCTATTTGGTTTCAGACAAAAATGGTTCAGCTGATGAATCCGCTAAGAGATCCATGGAGAGCGAAACTGATACTCAATATTGGCGCTACGATGTCTCTAAAAGGCAGAAGCTTGGAAATCATGAAATTGAAAGGCTTTGCTTTAAATTTGTGTCCTCTGGATCTTGTCCACGGGGCGAAAAGTGCCACTTCCGGCATGATGCAGATGCAAGAGAACAATCTTTAATGGGTGTGTGTTTCGAATTCTTGAACAAAGGTAAATGTGAAAGAGGTCCAGACTGCAGCTTTAAGCATAGTTTACAGGAAAAAGGAGGAGGTTCTGAAAGGAGATCTCTATCTGGCCCTGCAAGTTCAAACAGGTCAAAATATAAATTACTTTCATTCTTTGATTGGTTTAAACACCATCTAAGACATGAATATCCATGAGATAGAAATTAAAATGTTGATCTCAGAGTTGTTTTCTCAATATGGAAAATCGCGATTATGACTTATGAAATACAATCAGCTAGTCAACAGAAGTTTGAGAATTGGCTGCGAATTGTAATTGAAATATCATTTATGATCACCGAAGAATATGATTATAGATTGCATCCACTAGAGTGGTGAATTTGTAATGTAATTTTAATTTGGAACTGATGTAACATCAATACCAATTTGCCTACAGGTCCAGGGAATGCTGGTTTTGTTTGTCAAGCCCCAGTGTGGAGTCACATCTGATCACCAGCATTGGGGAGCATTGCTATTGTGCACTAGCTAAAGGGCCGTTAGTTCCAGATCATGTGCTTATAATTCCAGTTGAGCATTTCTCAAACACCCTAACCTTATCTTCAAATTGTGAAAAGGAGTTAATTAGACTCCAGAGCAGCCTTCAAGCTTACTTCGGTAGTCAAGGAAAAGAAACAGTTTTCTTTGAGTGGGTTTCTAAACGTGTTTCTCATGCCAATCTTCAGGTGCCAAAATTTCTTAACTATTATCTGCTGTCATTTGTTAACATTAATCTCGTTTGTCCCTTTTATTGTTCATTTTGCTCGTGGTCAAAGTTTTTTCTTTTCCTTTCATTGGAGTTGCTTTCCATCCTTACAATATTGGCAATCCTTAGGATAAATAAACCACTTGGGACTTATTGTCATCGATGTCTGTATGGTGTCAGAATTTTAGTAACCTTAGCACGTCTAAACTGTTGTAATTTTGTTTGGAAGAGAGATTATTTGTTTCTTTCTTTTGCAGGTCGTTCCTATTCCTTCTTCCAAAGCAACTTCTGTTGAACAAATCTTTAATGTAGCTGCCAAGAAGTTGGGTTTCAAATTTGAAACAGTTAAAAGTAAGTGCTCTTCCACACCTTCAACTGGAGATTGGGTTTGAAATTTGAATTCATTAGAATTTCGGACTATGATAGGATAAGTGGATCATTATCAACGCAATGAAATAGCAATTTTTGAAATTGTCATTTCATTTATTGCATAAGACCATTACCCAAGTTCTCGCTGTTAAAGATGAACTCCTGAATCTGCGTACTGAATACACACTATGCCCCTTTAGATAGAAATACATCCATCCTAATTATTACGATTATGCCAATTATTGTAGGTGATAATAGAATGGAAGGAAGGAGACTTTTGGGAAAGCAACTTGAAAGAGATGATAGTTTATTTTATGTTGAAGTTCCCGGAGGAACCATTTTGTTTCGTGTCGTTGACGAGAATGAAAAATTTCCCGTTCAATTTGGCCGTGAGGTAAAGTTGTTGGCTAATACAAAAGAAATGTTTATTTGACTTAAAATTTCTTGTTAATCGAACTATATTTATGAGTCAAGAAACACTGTGGTATGATTGTAGGTTCTCGCTGGGTTGTTGAAACTAGCTGACAAGGCCGATTGGAGAAATTGCCAACTCAGCAAAGATGAAGAAACTAAAATGGCTGAAACGTTCAAGAGCCAATTTGCAGATTACGATCCAAATGCCTAATATTTATATCGACCACAATAGGTGTGTATAGTCTCAAATCAATCAACCTTAAATTTGATGATTTTAGATTACTTACAGATTTCAACCAACATGATATAAGGTGATCCCAGTTGTAGATGCATTGGTTTGATGTCAATGTCCATTACAAGAGTGCACTTGTTAAGGACTTGAAGGGAGGGAGCAAATTACTATTGCTGAGGTATGAGAATGGTTTTATCCCTAACCTATTCTCGTTGTAGAACGCTTGGCTCAGATAATTTCGAAAAAATTTGTGCAACAGACACTGATTTTGTGAATTTGCTCTAGGAGATTCTTAGGTAGGGTTCTATGCTAGAGATATGCTAACCGCGGGCCATTTTTATCCTTTTGTTCCGGGTAATAAATCAAGTTTGCCTCCATAATATGTATGCTTCTAATCTTGTGTTCTCAGATAAAGATAGCTTGCTAAATATACTGATTAAATTCCGTTTTGGTGGGATTTAATAGAAGGTCATGATATGTGAAAATCATGTATGGTCCGTATGCGTATTAATCTTTTTAATTGCAACAACGGCAACTTGCCCAAGTTACCAGTATTTGAATTTATATCACAGTTCTGAATTTTCAAAGCAATTTAAATGGCCTTCCATGGTGGTTATTTTATTTGCTTGACCTTGTCATGTTCGCTCATTCCAAATTATGAAAGGAACCGTTACAATTGAAGGATATGAGCTGTCAAATTTCAGTGATACACGTGCATACAATCAGCATCTCACATTCAAACCCGAGGGGTGAGCGCGGTGCGGGTTGGACAGTTTTAACGAAATTTCAACGAGACTCAATGTATTGCGGTTTTTGAAAATTTACCCCAAACTCAATCATAAAAATCTTAACCCGATACGTTGCGGTTGGGTTGGCTTGGAGCAGTTCTTGCGTTTTTTTCGATATTTTTCATCACGACAAAAGACCATCATAGTAAAGTATAATATTCTAAGTATTGATAGTGTAAAAACACATATCATAAACTTGGATCAAAAATAAAATATTATATAGTATAATGTCATCTTAACAAGAAACAATAGTAACAAGCAATAAAAAATTAAGTTGCGATAACTCACATTCATGTTTTAAGAATAGAAAAAAATATTAGTACTTCAAATCAAAATTAGCTGGTGGTAATAAAAAGTTATTCGTTTAATAAAAAAGTAAACAAGTAACATTTAACTTTTGAGGCTTCACATCAACTATCGTCCTTCAAATTGTTAGAAGCAGAGAGAAACCTCTATATAAAAAAAATAAAGCTATGTAAACAATACTTCTATATTCCGGGGACTTTATAGGTGGGAAACATATCTTACTAATTTAATTTGCCTTTTTAACTTTTTTTTCTATCATATCTGCAACCTGTCACGGGCAAGTTAGTGCAAGTGAACAGATTCTCACCACGACTCGCAACCGGCGGTTGGCGGTTAATCGGCCGTCCAACCGGCCGGGAGCGGTTGACGGTTAGCTGCCCACGGTTGACGGTTAGCCTAACCGGTGGTTGACTAACCGCCGGTTACGGTTGACCGGCGGTTTTAACCGCCGATTAGGCTCTTTATTTTTTATTTATTTTTTTTTTTAAATTCAGGTTTGAGTTAAGGTTCGGTATATTATTTGGTCGATTATGTATTGAAATGTAGTATATAACTTATAATCCACTTATGAAAAATGTATTACTACATTTTACGAAAAAATGCATTACAATGCCATCTCGGATCCAATATCTTATAGATGACCGAAATCGGGCTTACGAAAAAATGTATAACTTATAATCCACTTATGCATGACCGAAATCGGGCTTATACTCTTTAAAGAGACCCTTTAAAGAGTCATATGCTCGATCAAGTACGCTCTTCCAGTAATCGCTATCGACGGTATGACCCGACGATATCTTCAAATAGTAGCATTCTAGTAATCTACCCATACCAAACGCCATCTCGGATCCAATATCTTCGCTATAAGGAAGATATTCGGTAACTCCAAAAAATATTTGAGCCACTTGGTAGTCATGCTCGTAACGGTCTCGCGGATTACCGGATCATACCGACACTCGTCGAGGATGATTGCGAATTTAATGCAATGATACAATGCTAGTATTGATGTCGGGTAATATGAACCTGACATAACCTCGGTGGCGTCGTGAAATACTTGAAGTATCTTACATAAGCTGTTGCAAGAATCCCACATGCTGTCGATATTCGTTCGAGCCATATAACAACTTGTAGGTGTAATTCCACCTGTTGGTACGTCTAAACTAAACTTCTTGACATTCACTCTAGCGCAAAAAAGCTTCCACTTCTTAAATAAAGAAGGGTGCCGCATCAGGTAACTGATTGCGTAGCGTATAGGCTGCACTTGTTCCTTTAAACTACATAGCGCATCTTGCACACACAACTTAAGTATGTGACAGAAACAACGCACGTGGAAAACCGTCCGCCGAATGACGGTTGATAATACTCGATCAAACGTTCTATGCTCGCATTGTTTGAGCTCGCATTGTCGAACTTTATTGAAAAGACTTTTTTGAGTATCCTATACTCCGATAAGATACCCCTAAGCTTGATCGCAATGTTTTGCGGTGTGCGCTTCATCGAACTCCCTATATGCGATCAAGCGCTTTTGTATCGTCCACGAATCATCGATCCAGTGGCATGTAATGCCCATGTACGAAAAATGTTGCCAATGATCGCTCCATATATCGGAGAAAATCGACACATTATATTCTAAATTACCTAATAGACCTGCTAAGTCGTGTTTAAGCGCGAGTACGGTCTTCCTAGTGGCCCCGCGTAAGTGTGTTCCTGGGTTATATGCCGTTTTGAACCAATGTTCATAGATCGATCATCGGCAAACCGAAAGGGTAGATGCTTTGCGGCTCCAAACTTCGCAAGTTCGCGGCGCGCGACGTCTTTGTTGTAATGAAACAAAGACGTTACGCTTCCACCGGCGAGGCACGAAGCGGAGAATCCGTACCGCCAAATATTTGACTTTGGTTTTGTCCTAATCCTAACTTAGTCGGGTGTTTCGAACGTAGATGGGCACTCATTGACCCATATCCGCCGCCCTTTCTAAAAGGATTTTCCTTAGGGCAGGTGTAAATTGGTTAACTATACTGGTCGGTACCTTCTTGAAGTGTACTGCGAAGAGGCCCGATTGTAGCCGCCGACCGATGCCGGTCTGCGTTTGCGCTTCCGCCTCCGTCACCGTCTTGCTGCTTGCGAGCTATCTCCCGGCGATGGATCATACGCGAACGCGTCCTCGTTGAAGTCCTCGCCGAGCACGTCGGCGATATCCAGCATCTCTTTCGTCGAGTCATATTCATGGTAGTCATCTTACGATGAACTACTAACAACTTGCTTCCCTTTGATGCCCCTCGATGCACGAGAACCACGCCTATCACCACGATTCATCTACAAATACAGTACACGGGCACAAAAAATATCGTTAGATAAAAAAATTATAAACGGCAAAAAACGATACCGAATTAAGTGCGTCGTGGAGGAGCGGGGCCGGGACGGTGTGGGGAGCGGCTGTCGCGGCGGGCGGCGGGTGGTGGCGGTGGCGTGGTGGTGGTGGGTGTCGTTCGTGGCGTATCGAGTTGGGCTGTTTATAGAAAAATTTGAGCAACTAGCCATTGTAACCGCCGGTTACAACGGCTACTTCTTTTTTCGATTTTTTTTGAAATTACAACGGCTATTTCGCAGATATATATATATATATATATATATATTTAACTCCTAACCGTTGGTTAACTGCCTAACCGGCGATCGGCGGTTGGTCGGAAGGACCAACCGCCCCCGATACGGTTGGTGCCGGTTACTGTTATCAAAAACAGAAGTTGTTGGGCCTAGTGCGGATTGGGCCGGACCTGACATATCTCAGTTGGGCCATCTGGTGAATCTTGCAAATGTATTCAATCAGGTAAACACAACTCAGGTATGGACCCAATCTCCCAATTTAATAATTACACTGGCGTGAGTAGTCGAGAAAACAATTTTCAAAATTTTTGGGTAATTGATTCTGGTGATACAGATCACATGACATGCAATCCAAATCATATATATGACACATTTCAGTCCAAAATTTTCCCAATATCTCACCGTAGCAAACGGTGACAAAATTCCGATAAAAAACATGGAACCGAAAATATTCCCAAGAAAACATTCAAACGTATTATATCTACCAAATCTTACATCAAACTTGCTGTCCGTCAAAAAAATCTCTAAAGATTTGAACTGTGACGTTATTTTCTCACGAAATAAAGTAATTTTTCCATGTCGAAATACGGGAACGATAATTGGCGAAGGGAGACTAGAGAACGGGTCGTACCTGGTCGACATTCCCAATAAGATCCTACACACTATACAAAATTCAATTGACCAAAATAAAACCTTATGCAAGAGATTTGGACATCCATCTGATAAAGTCTTAAACAAAATTTTTCCTTCCACAAATCTTGGTTCCAGTAATTGTGATACTTGTAAATTTTAAAAACAAACCAGACTACCTTTTTACTCGTCTACAAATAAAGCAGAAAAGGTATTTGATCTAATACATTTTGATGTTTGGGACCACCTCCAGTCGAATCTTATAATAATTTAAATATTTTGTAACATTTATAGATGACTATTCACGTATAGCATGGCTTTCTCTTTTGAAACAAAAAACAGAAGTTTTCTCATGTTTTCAGGAATTTCTAATCTAGTTGAAAATCAATATAATGCCGAGATCAAAACCTTCAAATCAGATAATGGAACCGAATATGTTAACAAAAAATTTTCTGATTTCTTTAAGCAAAAAAGGAATATGGAGTATCTGAAAGAAAAAATCGACATCTCCTAGAAGTGACTAGATCACTATTATTTCAAAATAATGTTCCAAAAGTTTTTTGGTCAGATGCAGTCCTAACTGCTGTATATTTGGTTAATAGATTACCTAGTTCAAAACTAAACTTTAAAAGTCCATTACAATTCTTCCCAACAGAGAACTCAGATTGGGTCACGTGTTTTTGGATGTACTTGTTTTGTCCATGTCAAAAGACACGATAAATTTGACGTCAATTCTGTAAATACTATATTTTTGGGATATTAATCCCAAAAGAAGGGATACAAACGTTATGACCCAAAAAGTAAAAAATTATATATCTCTAGAGATGTATACTTTTTAGAAAAAGAGTTGTATTATCCTAACACAACAGAATCAAAAAAGCAAGAATATCAAGTTAAATACCCCTTCCAAAGTTAACATTATTTGGAGAACCAAATCAAGAAAATGAAACAATCCTTGGTGAATCAGAAAATATACCAAGAAATGAATCTACCACAAGGGAGATGCTTCTGAAACTCAAAACCAAGAAACAAATCAACGTGCAGAAGATCAACAAGAATTACTAAACCACCCGAAAAATTAAGAGACTATGTAGTCAACCAAGTAAAATACCCTATTGAAAATTATATCTCATATCACAAAATCACTCCAAAACACCGAACATTCCTAACAAATCTAATAAAAGAAATTGAACCTTCAAACTTTCTAGAAGATATTAAATCACCTAAATGGCGTAAATCAATCGAGGAAGAATTAAATGCGCTTGAAAAAAAATCAATCATAGGGAATCGATTATCACGAAACATTCGCCATGTTGCTATACAGTACGAATCCTTCTATGTATTGCCATAAATCACGGGTGGATCTATCACAAATGGACGTAAAAAATGCATTCCTTCAAGGAGACTTAGAGGAAGAAATATATAGGACTCTTCCACCAGGTCACAAACTAGAATATAAAAAACAACTCGCATGCACTAATCATAAATGAATCGTCAAAAGCTTAGCTGACTCATCTATCTTTATAAGAAGAAGAGACCAAACAATTACCATAATATTAATACATGTAGATGATATAATCATAACCGGAAAAACAAACTTGGAATAAACAACATTAAAAATGTCTTAAAAGCAAAGATTGAAATAAAAAGACTTAGGAGTACTCCTTGGCATCGAGATAGCACATTCCGAAAAAGGATTAATCGTTTGCCACACAAAATACATCCTCGACCTACTCAAAGAAACGGGTAAGTTAGGGACAAAACCCTCGAAAACACCGACGGACATAAATAAAAAGTTAAACTCATAAGACGAAAAATCACAGGACGATATCAGACGATTGCAGCGATTAGTAGGAAAACTCATATATATGACTGTTACTAGACCTGACATTGCTTTTTCTGTCAGTTGTATTAGTCAGTTTATGCAGGCATCGAGAACTACACATTTTGAAGCCATCGATCGAGTTCTAAGTTATCTCAAAGGTACACCTGAACGTGGACTCTAGATGAACGAACAGGAACGACCACATATTGGCTACTCCGAACTGATTGGGCATGAAGTTTCGATAGGAGATCGACCACGGGCTATTGCACTTTTGTTGGAGGCAACCTAGTCACCTGGAGAAGCAAGAAACAACGAGTGGTAGCCCGATCAAGCGCAGAGGCAGAATATCGAGCTATGGCATCGACAACTACTGAACTAATATGGATTTGACAGCTACTGAAAGACATGCATATCAAACACGAACTACTTATGCAACTCTTTTGCGACACTCAGGCAGCAAGACACATTGCGTCAAATCCGGTGATAAAGCCCATATATTATTCCACCAACATATTATTTCATATCAATTTGTTATTTAATAATCTAACTCCGAAGTTCCGTGCTACAGATGTACCTCCACTATATTTTAAACGACGAGTCAGTAATTCATTACGTCCTTCGGATCCATAGACCAAAAAATGAATTCGAGTCATGTGTTTACTTCGACTCGATCAACTTCTTCCACAAATCCGATACAATGTGTATAAAAACCGACGCAACTTTACTTTCAACTTGACAAAAATTTCCATAGTAACTATTATATTTCAAGTATCAAAAACTCACTCACATGACACGATGCGGTCAAACATTTCCGAGCAATAATGAGGAAAACGAAGTGATTTCATTTACTATAAAATAATGAAATATAAATTAATAGTTCAAACTCTTTTTAGGTATTCAATGTAAACGACAATTCAAATTTTAAAATGATAAAGATGTGTTCATATCTCATCACAAAACATAGGCATAGAAATTAAGCGGTGTCATGTTTTCTTGTCATGATTGGGTTAACTTACCACAAAAGATAACATAAAATAGTGAAACTTTCACATATATCTATGTATTAAGTTTTAAAGAATAGATTATTGAACATCTTTCAAAATGACATTCACATATATAGATGTAAAAAATATGTAATAATGGAAAAAATAATTAGACATTGCATAGACATTGAAAACTTAAAAAAATTCTAACAATTAAAACGTAATAGAAAACTCAAATTTTTAGCATAACGAAAACTAATCATGGATATCTAACACAAAGCAAGTCACTGTTTTACCCTGCAAGAGGATACACTAAAACAACCAGTAAGACCTTAGACCATCTCCACTCGACACCAAAAATCAACACCAAACTCAAAATTTTACTCCAGCCAAGCTGCAAACTAAAACCCAAAAATGGGTTTGTAGACTTTTCTCTCTCCAATAAACGGAAAGATGCGTTGCAACTGTTCACTACTGCAAAATTCTACGGAAATTATATGTTTGCCCTAAATATTTTATATTTTTCTTCTGAATACCCAAGATAGGCTGGCCATTGTACGCAGAGCAGGAGATGAGGGACGGAGTCTGTGTTCAAGGCGGACGTGAAGCTGCGCATAGAGACGAGTAGAGTGATTTAGTAAAAAGTTGTAAGAGAAGAATATTGGGGTCAAATATCGTGGGTAAAATATGGTGAGAGAAGAATATGGTAATAATTTTGAAAGTTGTAAAATATGTGGGTAGTATTGATAATTTATAAAAGTTGGTATGGACAAGAATATTACAAAATAGTCTTTTGAGTTTAAAAATGGGTTTAACGGTTGGAGAAGAATTACTGCATTTTGAGTTTGAGAATGAGTTTGAGTTTGAAAATGGATTTTTCGGTTGGGTCTTAGCCTAGTGCCAACGTTGAGGCCTCAAGACTTGGGGGCTTAGGTCGTGGGATCGAATCTCCTCTCCCACAATTTCTTGAGTAGTCTCCATGGAGTGTTATCTAATGACTATCGTAGTAGATGGGTGAATTTGGGACGTATTCACCTGGCCCCGGAGATTAGTCCCACCACTGAAGTGTGTGGCGCAATTAAGGCTCCGCCAGGTTTGTATGGCGCAAGTCCACCACCCGGTAGTTACGAGCTAGTCCATAATCAGGTCGAGTCGGGATATCTCGGGAGAGAAAAAAAAAGATAAACTAAAAGATTATGAACATGAAAAGTAAGTTTGGATCTCTCTCCCGTTAAAATTTGCTTCTCCAAAATTTCTTAATGAGCAAGTTTTTTTTTTGTTTGTCGGATCAAGTATTAAAAACACAAACTCTAACTTAGTACTATCAAACTTAAATGGTGAATATAAAAAATCCAATGATAGTAGTTAATCGTATGAAGAACAAAGATACTAATGCAAGGGTTGAAGTGTACTGTTAAAACTATATATAAAAAATATTTAAATTCATATAACATATATCATACATGTACGGAAGTGTTTAATATAATATATATGTGGCTGAATGAAATAAGTAAACATTTTTAAGATAATCTATATACAATATATTATTATAGATGTAGTGAAAATATTGGATCATCCCTAGATAGGTAATCATTATCCCTAGGCATAGATTACGACGAAACACTGTTCATTACCCCAACGTTTATAATATATAATATAATAAGTTAGTGAGACTCTTGGATATAATAAGCTTCCCATAGTACAATAATGGCGATATATAATGGCTTGTGACAGACTCTTGGATATAATAAGCTTCCCATAGTACAATAATGGTTTGTTCGTACGTACGATAAACAAAGAGATAATCAGACTCGCCAAAGGGCTCAATGTACAAATAAAGAATTTTTTTATCCAAGAATGGTCATCATCGGGCATCGCTTTGACTTGAGAAGTAGAAAATAAAGAAAATAAATATACATTGATTTGGCTAAAGAAACAGAGGGACCCATTAAGATTCGCGGACGTAAATCCATAATGATAACTTTTGTGATAAAAACGGGTTTGTCTGCGAGAAAAACGTATGGTACAGAGTAAATGTTTTTTACGTCGCATGACTAATGTTGTAAAATTCGCTAGGCGCTCGTGCACAAGAAATGCCCTGAAGTGTCGTTGACATTGGAGAAGTATGGGTCTTGCATCTGTATGGAGGCTGTGGAATTAGATGCTGGAATTTCTGCCGCCATGATCAAATCTCAGATGAGTCCAATTAGACACAATTTGCTAAACCTAATCGTTCGCAGCTTTCCAGCGATGAATCGCTCTGATACCATAAAACGAAAAGGAACGATTTGTTTATATGAATATTTGAATTAACGTGGTTCGGACTTTGAACAAATCCTACATCCACGGTGAAAGGGTGTAATCACTAATCAACGATAGTCGGATTACAGATCAAGAAGATCCAAGATGAATCTTCTGAAGAAAAGGGAAAATACGCAGAGCAATTGAGTGGGTACAGAAAAACTCAATCTGAAATGAAAATTAAATAAAAATGAAGAACCCGCAAGATTCTCTATTTATATGTGCAATTCCCGCCAAGTTCTGTTATTTGATCTTCACAGCTGAAGACGTCGTTGTTGATAGCAATTTTACAAGTTGATCTGTTGAAAACGTCGTCAGTGGTGGCAACTCTATAAGTGATACAGATGTGTCACGGCCGTGATACATGTTCACTCAGCCGTGACCTCAGGCAGTGTGCTCAGCTTTGTCTTCGCGCAGGAGTCACGGCCGTGGATACATCTGCACTCAGCCGTGACTTCAGGCAGTGTGCTCAGCTATTTACGTCGCACCATTGTCACGGCCGTGACATCTAAGGTCGCAGGCCGTGACGCACTTGACATCTTCTCCATCCTTCACACATCTATGCTCATGCTTTGATGATCTTGATTCACTGGTTTTGATACGTCCGAAGGGGACCTAACGCCTATATGGTCTAGGCGGAGCATGGGCGGTTTTCATGCAGAAATTAGACGGTATACGTATTTATTATTTTTGTAATATATAAAATATGCTTACATAGTTATACAATTAAATAAATAATGCCAATCCTAAAAATGCAAATATATATATATATATATATATATGTATAATATTAGTACAAAATAACATTTTGAGGATGATGGCGCCATTATCATATTTTTTATTTCAGATTATATATTTTTTATATCTCAATTAATATTTTAGTCACTTTATATGATGTCTTTGATATAATTTAAATAAAAACGATATATAGATATTTTTATTTCTTAATGCATGGGCGTATTAGTGAAGTGAACGCATAAGCAAATTTGGCCCATTTTTATTAGTAGGGATGTGCGTGATGCGGTTTTGGACGGTTTTTGGCCAATTCCACACCAAACCGCAATATGCGGTTTCTCGAAAAAAAGATACTTAAATTGCGGTTTTTAAAATCAGACCACATTTGCGGTTTTGAGCAGTTCGGACGGTTGTGGTGCGGTTTGCGATTTTTAACTTATTGAAATAAAATACTTATATTTTAGTGAATGATACATCCATTACTTAAAAAGCAAAGGAAAATTCGACAAAGACATACTACTATATTAGAGCCAAAATATTGAAAAAAATATCAAATCATAAATTATGAGCTTATTTGAACTTTAAAATATAAATAGTGACTCGATTGAGTCATACCTATTTTAACCCAAATATATTTGGGTTTTCATTCCTGAAAATAATATTTATTAACCGAAAAAATAGGGTTTATATATACTAAATAAAAATAGTTATAATTGTAGGAAAAATTACTAATGCACTCGTAGCAGTGCGGTTTGGTGCGGTGCGGTTTGTACCAAAAATCCACACCGAACCATTATTATGGTACGGTTTAGTACATAAAATTACACCGCGGTTTAAATGGTTAATTGTCGTGTACGGTGTAGTTCGGTGCGGTTTTTTCTAAGGGTTAATTTCATTTCAGGCCCCTTTAAAGTTTTAAAATAGGTTTCATACCCTGTCAGAAAAACTATTTTCTAAAGGACCCAATTTTTGTAAAATTTAGAGATAAGGACCTAGACAAGTGTTGTAAAGTGTATATGAATTGGTATCGGATGATCGATTTGTGTTAATTCAGAACAATGAAGTGGTAATGCAGAACAATGAAGTGGTACTGCGGAGCAATGAAGTGGTACAGCAGAAATTGGGTCCTTAAAACTAAATTTTTTCCTGACAGAACCTGAAAACTGAAATAAAATACTGACAAGGGCTTAAAACGAAATTTGCCCTTTTTAAAATCGTTTGCACCCCTATCGAGTAGTCTTTTCTTTTCTCTTTTTTTAACTGGAATCGTTAAGTTGGCCCACTTTGAGTTGTCTTTTCTTTTTTCTATTTTACTGAAACGATAGGTTGGCCCACTTTGACTTGTCCCACACTGAATACTTCATACATTGAAAGTGGAAAGTTGCCCTATATAAAGCGACTTCCTTCACGCAACTACTTCATAAGGTATAACAGTATGCTTGCCTCATTTGGCACGTGACTGTAACGATTTTCAAAAGTTCTAATTTTTTTTTTCTAAAATTGTTTATAGGAAAGTAGTCGGACGAATCGGCATTTTTTTCGGCCGAACTAGTCGGACTAGTAGCCGTTTAATTTGCATGACTCACTATTTTATTTACCCAGTTTTATTTTGGTGATGTATAATTGGCATTTCTAAACCTAAATACCTCTGACATAAAAAAAAAAGTTGAACTCCAATACCGTGTCTGAAAAATTACTTATAGGTACCTGGTTAGGTGTGTGTATTTTAACATTCGTGAGATACTTTTTTATATGTGTATTACGTACCACGTCACGGTTTATATGGTACTTATATACGTTTCCTATATTACCTAAATTTACTGTATGATGTAACTTTTCTCACAGTACTGTACCATACGACGTTTCTATATGGTATTTAAAATGAGTTATATGACGTACCTGCGGCGCAAAAGGGTACTTATGTGTAAAAAATTTATCCTACTAGGTAGTTGCATGTAAAAAAATGGTGACAAGGGGTTAAATTGACATTTTTATGCAAATAGGTATTTAAGTACAAATGTTCTATAATACGGATTGAGAATAATATATAAATAGAATCTTTCAACAAAAAGATCTCCAACATATTCGCATCGGAGAATCTAATTAATATATTTTAAAAGAAACATAGCTAGTCATGTGAAAAAAATCATACATTTAACTAAGGAAATTGTTCCTTCAAAAAAAAAAAAAAAAACTAAAGGAAAATTGTTGACATTATAAAGTGGGTGTTATCCCACATTGAATAAGGTTCTTAAGCTCAATATATATATATAAATATATATATATTTATATATATATATGTGTGTGTGTGTATCTAAGAGGATTTATTACCAATTGATTTTAGATTGAAGCCCTCAATTCTAACATGGTATCAAAGATAGTTCGGTTTGCTTGTTGACATGCTTTTGAACTCACCGTCACCCAAATTTATATGTCCACGTGTTAGCTTAAGTCATGTCTCATGTGAGGGGGCGTGTTGAAATTATAAAGTGGATGTTACCCAACATTGAAGTTCTTAGACTCCCTATCAATATCTACGAGTAGACATGCTCAATTTTAACCGTAATCGGCGGGTAAACCGCCTAACCGCCGGTTACGGTTTCATCGGCCGGTTACGGGGCGGTTAGGGGTTTTCCCAAACCGCCAACCGCCGGTTAGGCAGTTAACCGGCGGCTACAATCGTTAAATAAAAAAATAAAAAATAAAAAATATACTATTTTAATTTACTAATATTAATATTAATTAATTCGAAATACTATGTAACTTTACTAATATTAATACTAATTAAATAGAAAATTTTGAAAATATGTATTTTACATTGTATTAAAATTTTTGTAATATATTTCATGATTCGGAAAATTTATTATATTTAAAATTTTACATCAAAATAGTACAATACGAACGAAAATACACCGAAAATTCATTTAAATTTGCAGTAAATTGCAAAATAAAAAATAAAAATAATAAAAAATAAAAAAATTAACCGGCGATTGACTAACGGCAGTTAGATTAACCGGTAACCGGGGACGGCTAACGGTTAACCGCCCCGGCCGGTTAGGTTACGGTTAGTGGACTAACCGTCAACCGCCGGTTACGGTTAACCGGGGATTGGACATCTCTATCTACGAGCGAGTCAACTTCACTTATCACCGAATAGTTTGTGGGAAATTCGGCCGTACTGAAATTCCGCCCAAGATCCGTCGCGGAAATATAAACAGGAGAAAATAACAATACAAAGATCTAACGTGGAAAACCCTCTGTTAACGAAGAGGGAAAAACCACCCGGGCACAAGGCGGCAGAAAATCCACTATGTGGATATTACAATCACACAATTCTTCTACGCTCGCCTACACCCAATACCCGACAACAACAACCCGAAAGTTATTTCACCCGCTAACCCAAACTCTCTCCCAAAGGGAATTTTCCTAGAGTTAATTGTTAACACAAGTAACTTTCTAATGTGTTGGTGTGTATATAATTCAGGGTATAGCCCTCCTTATATAGGTGAGGGAACCCTCATGCCTTCCTGTCGTTTCCGATGTGGGACAGTGACAAAGGCACAACTTGGGCCCACGCCCAACATAGTTTTAGGTAAAAAGCCCTTAAAATTCTAACAGAAATGTCTCTATGTTTGACTAATATACCACTTAAATCATTGTAGGGTTTGTTTGGTTTCCTAGATAATCCTAGAAAATTGGTTGCAATATAATCCTAGGTTTAACTAGCTGAGACCCGTCATAGTTTAGAAATCTTGGAGTTGTTAGCCGTGTCCTTTACCGGTTGTAACTGTCGCTTACGGTTGAAAATGGGCATGTCCACTCGCAAGCCACTTTTTGCTCACTGCCACCCCATACAAAAACATAACAAGAAAACATTAAACAAAAAACAGAAAAAGATTTCGAACGTTGTGAACGATGGCCTACATGCCACAATCACGCTAAAAAGCTTAAAACCATCATTTTACTTTCTTTCCAAATATCCCATTTTGTGGGGCCCTTACGTGTCGTTCATTACTACCTTAGTGAAGTCCATCGTCCTCGTTTATGGCTTAAGCATTTATTGACCTACGCTGTATTGGTTAGCATACTCTTGATGACCATCTTTGGATTTGGACACACTGAGTACCGTAATGTATTTCATTAGAATCCTATGATAGGTAATGAGTGAGACTTGGTGTTAGACCTGGGTAATGGATTGGGCCGGGCCGGTTCCACCGGTTTCGGCATTGTTCCGGTCCCGGTTCCAGTTCCGGTTTCGGGACCATTTTCCCGGGACCGAACCAGAACCACGGAGCAGAACCACGGGCCACTAATGGGCCGGTTCCGGTTCCAGAACCGGTTCGACCCATTATTATTTTTTTTAATTTTTTAATTTTTTTTACTATTTTAGGAATTTTTTAAAAAAAATTGAAATAGCCGTTCAGCTTGTTCTGGTTCCGGTTCCGAACCGGAACCGGGAATCGTGGGTCGAAACCGAGAACCGGAACCGGTAATCCACAGTTCCTGGTTCCCGGAACCGGCCCAAACCACTTTTAATGGGCCAGTTACCGGTTCCAGAACATGGTTTTTAAGACCGGACCGGACCGACGGTTTTGGCCGGTTCCAACCGGACCGGTCAAAAATCCGCTCCGATCCCGGTCCGGTCTTGTTCTAATTTAAAAAAAAAAAGAAAAAACGAAAATTAGTAAGATCGGCAAAACGAACAATATTACGGATTCATAGGTTGGTCTACTGGTGAGATTCTCAGTTTATTTCCTTGATGTTTCTGGGTTCGAATTTTGTCCGGCCCATTTTACTTGATTTTATAATTAACTTATCAATCTAATATTTTCCTTCTACTTAATTTTGACCCCAAATTTATGAATTTAATACTTCACACCCCTAGTATAATTAATTATAAATCCCAACACAATTTACTTTTATTAATTTTGTCCCTTAATTTAATAAAACTATAATTTCGAAAAAATTCATAAAACCATGTATATTTTCTATTTAATTTGCTTGATTTTATTCATAAAATATATATTTTTAAAATTTAAATATACCGGTTTAACTCCTGTTTGATTTCGGTTTTATACCGGTTAAATCACTAAACCTTAAACCACTAAAATTTCCGGTCCGGTTCGAAAACCCGGTTTCAGAACCTTGTTCCATAACCGTTGGTATATCTTGTGTTTTGTCTTTCTTCCTTGATATAAAAACAAATCCTTTCTTTTCCTCTTCACGCAGCCCAACAAAGTTTTGCTTCATTTTTTAATTCTTTCGTCACAGATTTTTACGCGTGTACCAGTGGTAAAAGAAGGCCTTGAGCAATACACAAGTGCTCCTCATTACTTGAAGGAAAAAAACTGCCGAACTTAGTAAAGTACTCTGTGTTTATTTTTAGTGTAAAAGTAAGAAAGGAAAAAAGGGTGGCCAGTGGAGGAAGGGTTTCTTTGTTGCATTAGTGGTTACTTTAGCTCAGCCCATAAGAGTGGGGTGGTTATACTTGGTGAAGCAAAGGGTTTGTTCTTCCTCACTCAACGAGCTGTATAAATTGAAGCTTTCAGCTAGGAACTCATTGTGGGCGTTATGGGTGCTCTTGGTTCTTGAAGAAAGCTAGTGCTTTTCTTTCTTTTTTGAGGAAAGTCTGCTCAAATTCTTCTCCATTTCTTTTTTAATAGTGAAATTTCTTCCATAAGAAATAGAGGGCAGGCGTGGAATTATCATGGGGATAATGCTGTGTTTGGGCATCTTTGTGCGCTGCAATTACGCTCAGGACAATGAAGATACAAACAGTACTGCTGGGTACATTGTGACCCTGAAACAAGCCCCATCTCTTTTCTATGGCGAGCTTAGAGTGAGCCATGGCGGCCATTACAAAAGGAAGAGTAGGTTTGATAAACACAGGTATGACTTCTGAATTCAGCATATGTATGACTTCTTGAACGAAGGAGATTATTGTGTTGAGCTGATCTTTTCTTTTCCTTCAATGCAATCGAAGCCACCACACAAGCCTTCACATTTAAGTTATCGACTGACTTCTGAATTCAGCATATGTATGAGTTCATTCTTGAGCTTCAGCTCTGTCTTACATATGATAGTATCTCGACAACAGTGTACTTAGACAGGATCTTTGATGCAAGGATTGATTCTTTGGTAATGTACCGTTGTTGTTTGTTGAGCGAATACAGTTCAGTGTTTTTCTTACCAGGCATATTTATGCATTCGTCTCTTTTTCCGTATGTGCAGGAGAAACAACAGCTGGCCTTCTTATCCTTAACTTCGGCGTTTTCACAACCTCAACCAACAAATGGTATAGTGCTCGTCTTACATACATACATACATACGCTATTTATTATATTAGCATTGGTTTTCAGTCGATGATTTCATCATGAAATTCAGACACAGTTTACAACCTCCGCCAAATGTAGTAGTGCCTCCAACTTTAATCTCACCACCATCGCCTCGCCTGCTAATGATTACGTCCCACCTTCACCGCCTATTTCTTAGCCACAACTCCATCTCCTATTTTGCAACCTCCTCCAGGTAATATATATATATATATATATATATATATATATATAATGTTTTCGGTGTGAATCATTGTTTTCAGCTTATCAAGTGAGCCGAAAACTATCAAAAGGTGTAAGTATCATGCCGGAAACGTTTTGTGAGCCGGAACTTCCTTACTGTAAGTTTTCACGAAAATTTTTGATTTGCAAACCTTACAACGAATTGTAGCAAATTTTAACGAAATCTAATAAAAAAACATGAAATTTCTATCCAAATCAATCACGAATTTACATTGATACCAATTGAAGGATCGAATCATCCAACCAATCATTACGAAGAATCTTGAAGATTGGCCTTCGAGTTAATCGATGAAAAACAATTTCACTTTAGTTGCGAAAATCCTCACTCTACAGTTCGATTCTATTGACAATTAAGCTCGATAGATTTACAATACAAAGCCACGTTCAAGTTTTGTAATCTATTAGAAGTGAAACTATATATAACAAGAAGTTTGGTATATCTACATATTAACCCCTATTTCGCTATATCTTACAAACAAACCATGTTAATTTTATATTTTACTTTGTACCCTATTACAAAGATAACTATAATTGTTGAACGCAATAAATACTACATGGGTATCAAAAGTATATATATTCAAACTTGGAAAGAAATACAATCAATGTACATCGAAAAGTTTAATACCGAAACATTCTTCCTAGTGTGTTCACCTCCCTAAGTTTTCTCAACAGAGAATCGAAAACTTTATTATGATATGCAGTTCAAATTATCCCAAAGTGTAAAGTTTGCGATTATTTCTTAATAAGAAATTGCAGTATGTGATGAATATCGAAAACTTTGAACTAAAAACATATTGTAATATAAAACACTCAAACATGTGAATTAAGCTTAGGAAATCGATCGAAATAAAAAATTCAGATTATGACAGCAAAATATGATTTAATATATCGCACAATGAACAATCATTAATCGAGAATCAATTTTCAAAATTCAACAGTTTAATCAATTCAAATGTATCACTTAATAGTTCCTTAACACTTGGTTAAACATATTTGAAGCAAAATATTGAGAATTTTGAAGAAATCGATAAAAATTTGAATTTCTTGGCAAATTAAAAAAACCATCCTAAAACTCGAGAAATCCAAATAATCATGATTATTGAAAGGGTCTGATTATTCAATATAACATAATTACGAAGAACTGTTAGGAATATTGTCGTTTTATGATAGAGACATGACTGATGAAGCTCAGAATCCTAGCTTTGTATGAATCTCCTTTTTCAAGTTGATTTTTCGATTCCAAGTAAGTTCAATTCGTTAATCGTTAAATCTCCATGTTACATTAGAAATTCCTATCCAAGTCTCATGTACTCTACTACATGTACATGTTTGGTATATTTATATAAGTATGTCTAAACTATGTTTATTACATTTGAGCTCAAAACTACTTATAAGCAATTGGAAGAAAAAGATAATAAAATTGACAAATACATTTTATGATCTTACACAATTCATTACCAAATACCAAATATTTCATACGTGAAATCAGATAAGATGCTTGGCGATAAAAAAAAGTAAATATGCTACGATTCATCGCTAAATATTCGGGCTGCTTCATGACTTCTTCACGAACAAGCTTCCAACAAAAATCTACAAGGAAATACATTTCAGTGACGAGAAAAATTTGAAACGTTTAGTTCTATATGCACAAAAAGAAAAGTAAAACATTGATTTTTTTGTAAAGTTAACGTAAGAACTCACCTAGCTAGATACTTTTTGTCCATTTTCAGCAGATGACCTTAACTGAAACGAAGAACATACTTCAAAACATCGGCTGGTTAAGCATAGATCCATAAGAAGTTCACCACAAGACTGCATTATCATGCAATCTATGTCCATGTCAGCAGCAATCTGATGATACTACGAAAAGGAAATTCTTATTGAAAGATAATATAATATATAATAATAACAATAAACTAACAGTTAGAGTCGTACCCAAATAAACTGCTCAGATATGTGAGTAGTTAAATTTCTTGCAAGTTTCAAGTAACCCAAAGTTACTTCACGGTTATAGTATCTATCTCGATAATGGGAGCTGATTGTTTGAACAAACAGGTTACGCCAAGGCGTACTTAGCCAACTAAATTGATGATAAAAACAGCTCTCCGCTGGTTCATATTGTATGGGATTAGCAATAAAATAACTGTATGTCCAGTCAACGTATTTGGGCTTTAATTTGTGCAATGTCGTGTTATAGCCTATTTAAAGAGGCCTATCAACCTGTCTATCACCTCCGCATAACCACGGACACGGGCAATTCTCTTGGCACGTGATAGCAATCACAAATGATGTAATATATGATTGTCATTATTACGCAATCTGAAATAGAAAAATTCGAAATTATGTAATTCAATATTTTAAAGATCATAATAAAACGTAACCACATGTTGGCAAATCCGTTTATCTGACGAAGAAGGTCATTCATATCCATTGGGAGCGGTAAACTACCACGATCATGAAATAGTTGGTCGAGAAGCATCAAGATAAATAAAAAATAGTCATTCTTCCTTGAGCACGCATCAGTTCGAAGAAATTCAACTCGCCAAACTTTGACGGTCGAACCCTTAATATTAAGTGTTGTTCCATAGAGAGACTATTGTCGACTTTTAACGATCAATTTATCGAATGAAGATAACATATAAAACTGAGAATCCCTCTTACTATTTTCCTACACTCATCAGGGACGTAGTGATAGATAGAGAAGGTTTGTTGCAAAGTTAATACAGATTCATGTGGTGTGTATATCATATCTGGATGTTTGTGACGGTTTGTTAGGTCATCAATATGATCTCTCAAGGATTTAAACTTACCGGATGATGAACAATATAGTCATTTTTACTATCTATGAATTGGCAAAATAAATAATTCGCGTTGTTAATGCGCATAGCAAGCCCATGTGCATTCGATTGGCAGGATGTAAAGAAAATATCGTGTCGGTCTCCGTTAACCTTACCGAAGAAGTACTTTCATCTCGTGCGTACTTTATTTTTTGCAACTGTAGGGATTTTTTCAGGCCCAATTCCAGCCCAAACTCGGGCCCGTATAAGCTTGTGGGGTTCCTCTCTAAAACCAATTGGCAATAGAGGGAGTGAACCCACAAGCTTATAAACCACTCCATTTTTGCTTTTAACTATCGGGGTGGGACATGGGTTTGCGCACCCAATAGCAACAAACCGCCCCATTGTCTGTGGAAAAGTAAAATAATAAAATTTATTATTAGGTCGTATTATGTTTTTTTTTATCTCATCTCCGTGCCCACTAAATGCCTCATTATGTTATTAGGACAACGTCTGAGGTATTTAGTAGACACAGTGAAGGGAAAATAAAAAACATAATACGACTCAATAATGCATTTTATTCATTTTCTCCCTATAAACGATGAGGCGATTATTGCAAAATAAAGTCACACAAGAGGGAAATACGTCTTCGGGAAGGTTGACGGTATCGACACCCCAATTTCTTTGCATCCTGTCAATAATGCGGCGTCGCATGGGCCTTCTATGCGCATTAACCACGAGAATTATTTATTTTGCCACTTCACAGATAGTAAGAATGACTATATTGTTCATCATCCGAAACTTTATCTTGAGAGATCATATAAATTATCTAAGAAACCGTAACAAATATTCAGTTATGATATACACACCACATGCATCTCTATTAACTTACCAACAAACCTTACATATCTACGACTATGTCCCTGATGAGTCTAGGGAAATTGTAAGAGGGATTCTCAGTTTATATGTTACCTTCATTCGATGAATTGATCGTTAAAAGTCGACGACAGTCTCTCTATGGAACAACACTTAATATTAAGGGTTTGACCGTCAAATTTTGGCGAGTTGAATTTCTTCGAACTGATGCGGACTCAAGGAAGAATGGCTATTTTTTACTTATCTTGATGCTTCTCGACCAGCTATTTCATGATCGTGGTAGTTTGCCGCTCCCAATAGATATGAATGACATTCTTCGTCAGATAAACGGACTTGCCAACACGTGGTTACTTTTTATTATGACCTTTAAAATATTGAATTACATACTTTCGAATTTTTCTGTTTCAGATTGCGTAAATATTGGCAATTATATAACATCATTTGTGATTGCTATCACGTGCCAAGAGAATTGCCCGTGTCCGTGGTTATGCGGAGGTGATAGACAGATTGATAGGCCTCTTTAAATAGGCTATAACACGTGTAGACAATTAAATTTATGCTATTGGAATAATTCCAAGAAATAAAATAAAGTCACTTATTAAATTACTATTTATTGAGATATATAAAATAATCTCAAATTAATAAATAGTTAATTTAATTAGTAATCTATTACCATAAGTGTTGATAATACATTCCTTAAATACAAATATCAACATAAGGAAAGGCTTGTAGAGATTTGCTAAATAAGTAAAGAAATCAAATCAAATATGATGAAATCGGAAATATTGAAAGAATCAGGCCAAATATGGAATAAATCAAATCAAATCAAAATCAAACCACATATGGATAAAATCAACATAAATATGGATGAAATCATCCCAAAAAGATTATATTTTCCATTATTGAGAATTCTCTGCGCCTATAAATATGAGGCTTCAGAATTCAGAAATCATAAGTCAGAGGACAACGGCGAAGCGAAACTTCGAGAGACGATATATGACTTTTAAAGCATTCCATTCTCTCAAATAAAGTTCATCGTGTTCAAATCGTAGTCCGAAGACGAGAACCAAGTACGAAACCTCGTCAGACGATATAAGTCTTTCTGTGAAAGCATTCCTTTCTTTCGAAGTCGTTCGTATTCGGATCAAAGGCAGGATATTGCGAGGCTTCGTCAGACGATATAAGTCTTTCTGTGAAAGCATTCCTTTCTTTCGAAGTAGTTCGTATTCGGATAGAAGGCAGGATATCGCGAGGTTTCGTCAGACGATATAAGTCTTTCTGTGAAAGCATTCCTTTCTTTCGAAGTCGTTCGCATTCGGATCAAAGTTCGACACGTCCAAGTCCAAAACGCTAAGTTCGTGATCAAGCTCAAAAGCCCACGAACAAAGCACCCTTCAAAGTATTAAGCCCAAGTCATCGTCGTGATCAAGCCGAAAAGCCCACGACGAAACGTGCGATAAGATCACTTTGTCAAAAGTCGGAGAAGCCCAGATAAGGTTCGTGAACAAGCCCAAAGGTCCGCGAAGAAGCACCTACTAAGACGCTAAGTTCGTGATCAAGCCCAACGGCCCACGAAGAAAAGCCCAAATCAAGAAACTCAAGATCAAGAATTTTCTGAAACCCTTTATTTGAAGAATCAGAGGAACAAGTAGAGATAGAGCTCATTAAATTTCATCAAATTTGATTTGTACTATTTTTCTGATAATTCAATATTGGAATAAATAGAAAATACGTTACAAATTTTTGGCACGCCCAGTGGGACCATCTCTACCTCTTATCTCTTCAAAAATCGAGAACAACAATGGTTTACTCATCGATTTTCACCGCTTTAAGTTCTTCAACTGAAAGCGTTGGTGTTGTGACTCGAAGTATGTTAAAAATGACTAACGAGTCTCGACGAACAAGTCACCAAGTTGAGTTCGACGAAAATGATATGACTTACCATGGTGAGAATGAAGATTCCAATAGCGAGTTCTCGATGTCATCTCCTCGCTCAACTTCAAGCAGTTCTTCAATGCAAAGCAACGCATATGTGTACATGACGAATGTCACGACTCTAGAAGAACAAATTGCAAGTCTAACTAGAGCAATTGCAGGGCTAACAAAACAAGTTCAAGAACAAGATGCTCAGATTGCAACGTTAGCTAGCAAAAGCAACAATGCTGATAACAGTAATGATTTTGAAAGGGAAGAAGAAGCTTCTGCCGACCCTGAAAAAGAAGAACAAAGAGAAATCGATGAGCCCTCGGGAAATTTCCAAGTCTCTAATGACGGGATGATTCCTATTAGCCAGCTGAAGGAGTTCATCATAGGGACGATGAAAGATGGAGGTTCTAAGTCATCATCGACGTATTCTAAACCATACACTTCAAGAATCGACAACTTAAAAATGCCAAACGGATACCAACCGCCGAAGTTTCAGCAGTTTGATGGAAAAGGAAGCCCAAAGCAGCATGTGGCCCACTTCATTGAGACGTGTAACGATGCAGGAACCTATGGAGATCGTCTCGTCAAACAATTTGTCCGTTCACTGAAGGGCAATGCTTTCGATTGGTACATTGATTTGGAAGCTGGTTCAATCGATAGTTGGGACCAAATGGAACATGAGTTTCTAAACCGTTTCTACAGCACTCGACGCACGGTTAGTTTGGTCGAACTCACTAATGCTCGTCAGTGGAAAGATGAACCTGTCATTGATTATATCAATCGATGGAGGAACCTAAGTCTTAACTGCAAAGATCGTTTATCTGAAACCTCAAGCATTGAAATGTGCATTCAAGGGATGGTGTGGGGATTACGATACATCCTGCAAGGAATTAGGCCCGTAACCTTTGAAGAACTGGCAACCCGTGCTCATGATATGGAATTTAGCCTGGCCACACGTGGGGCAGATGAAGCACCTAAACATGATGTCACCAAATTCGGGGAGCGAATGAGTTACGAGAAAGGGGGCAAAGCTTTTGCAAAAGCTCAAATTAAAGAGTCTATGGCGGTACATGTCACACCACTCAAGCTTCGAGAAAAAGAAAAGGGCAAAAGGGTCATGGTAGAGTATGCTCCGCCGGAGCTAAAAGACAGAAAATTGACTCTTAAAGAGCTTCAAGCAAAAGAATACCCATTCCTAGATTCGGAAGTGTCAGGAATCTTTGATGAGCTAGTACAAGCGAATCTCATCGATCTCCCTGAAATGAAACGGCCGGATGAAGCGGGACAAACCAACGATCCCAACTATTGCAAATATCATCGTTTGGTGGGACATCCAATTCATAATTGCTTTGTTTTTAAGAATAAAGTGATGCAATTGGATAGACAAGGAAAGATATCGTTAGACATTGAGGCGGCAGACTCAAATTATATCTTGGTTGGCAACGAAGATTTTGGAAGCACAAATGAGGATTGCGACGCTTGTTATATGACCCAAGAAAGTGATGGTTATCAAGTTGAAGCCGAAACCACCAGCATCGCCAGCATGTGCATGTCTGTTATAGCATTCACTGACGAAGATTTACTCTTAGGTTCTGAACTGCACAACCGTCCCTTGTTTGTATCTGGTTATACTCACGAGAAGATGGTAAAAAGAATATTGATCGATGGAGGCTCTGCAGTGAACATTTTGACTCTCCGGATGTTAAAAGAACTTGAAATTCTAACAGAAGAACTCTCTAAGAGTCGCCTAATGATCCAGGGTTTTAATCATGAAGGCCAACGAGCAATCGGTATGATCAAGTTGGAATTAATAATGGAGAATATGACATCAACAGCATTGTTCCATGTAATTGATGCAAAAACATCCTACAACATGCTTCTAGGCTGCCCATGGCTACACGAAAATGGAGTCGTGCCATCAACTTTGCATCAGTGTTTCAAGTATTATGACAATGGTGTCGTAAAGAAGGTACTTGGAGATACAAATCCATTCACCGAAGCCGAATCATACTTCGCCGACGCAAAATTTTACCTTGAACGTGAAAAGGAAGCAAGTGAAGATACGACGCGCGGGAAAGGAAAGACACGTGCAATTGAAGATCATAAAGCCATGCAAGAGGATGTCGCAGGGATAACTAAACCATTGAAGGCGCTTACATTGCCTTTAACTCAGATTGGATCTAAGAAACTGCAAAGCTCGCCGATTAAAGTCAAAGGATTTACTCGTCCGGGTCAAGGGTCTGAAATCGATCACAACAAATCTTCAAAAATACAAATGGGTGGAGTATACGGTCCGAAAGCTTATGAACTGCTAACGAAGGCAGGATATAATGCAAATGAAGGACCAATATTAGGAGAATTGCCGGAAAATATGAGTAAAAGTCATCTCGAACGTGAAACGTCTAAAAAGGGTCTAGGTTTTACCACGCAAAAGTCTATTCGCATCGTGTTAAAGAGAGCAAGTGCAAACTACGTGTTTGAAGATGTCTCATACTCATCTGACAATGATCGCAAGAAGACGTGGCATGACTCTGAAGGATTGGGTCCACATAAAGGCTTACGAAATCCTATAATTGATCAACTTGATGCGAAACAGAGGCTGGAATCAACACGGACTCAGGCATTTAACAAAAATGTGAAACCTAAGTCCTTCCAAGTTCGACATTGGGTACTTACTCTGAGAAGGCCTACCATTACTAATGATGGAAGTGGGGGCAAGTTCAAATCAAAATGGGATGGTCCCCACGTTGTAAAGGAAGTATATACAAGCGGAGCATACAAGTTGGTGTCCGAAGACGGATTAAGAATTGGCCCGATCAACGGCAAATTCTTGAAACGTTACTACGCCTAAAAACGGGGGACCCGAAAAAAAAAAAAAAAAGAAAAAAAAAGAAGAAAAAAAAAAGAAAAAAAAAGAAAAACAAAAAAAAAAGGAAAAAATAAAAGAAAAATGCTCCTTAGCGCACGAGCCTAAACTGCATGTTGCTCCTTAACGCACGAGCCTAAACTGCATGTTACTCCTTGACATACGAGTCTAAACTGCATGTTACTCCTGGCCCGCACGAGTATAAACTGTGAAAAGGCAAACATTAATGATAAGTGCATATGTCTAAACTGCTAACTTATTCCACATAGTCCGGTGTGGTTAAACAACGGATACTCCTGGCCCGCATGAGTATAAACTGTGCACGGCACCACCCCCTCAAAAAAAAAAAATAAAAAAATTTTGAACTACGAGAAATGACTTGATCCCCTAAAAGGGTACGTAGGCAGCTTGGACATCGTCTAAGTTCAGTCATAAAACAAAAGGTGGGTGACTGTTTCGGTATGAAGGTATCTTATGCTCAACATGTTGCTCGAATTCGAATTTGGTCATCTCAACGAATGTCTGCGTGAGGACTTGGCAAGAAACAGTTGAAGTACACGAGTTGGAAACGTCAAAGCGGGGGCATTTCGTGATATTTTTGGAAACAAACGACAAATACTTCAAGTTTATCTCCTCCGAAAGTTCGTCAACAAGACTTGAAGTGGGGGCATTTGTAGACAATTAAATTTATGCTATTGGAATAATTCCAAGAAATAAAATAAAGTCACTTATTAAATTACTATTTATTGAGATATATAAAATAATCTCAAATTAATAAATAGTTAATTTAATTAGTAATCTATTACCATAAGTGTTGATAATACATTCCTTAAATACAAATATCAACATAAGGAAAGGCTTGTAGAGATTTGCTAAATAAGTAAAGAAATCAAATCAAATATGATGAAATCGGAAAATATTGAAAGAATCAGGCCAAATATGGAATAAATCAAATCAAATCAAAATCAAACCACATATGGATAAAATCAACATAAATATGGATGAAATCATCCCAAAAAGATTATATTTTCCATTATTGAGAATTCTCTGCGCCTATAAATATGAGGCTTCAGAATTCAGAAATCATAAGTCAGAGGACAACGGCGAAGCGAAACTTCGAGAGACGATATAAGACTTTTAAAGCATTCCATTCTCTCAAATAAAGTTCATCGTGTTCAAATCGTAGTCCGAAGACGAGAACCAAGTACGAAACTTCGTCAGACGATATAAGTCTTTCTGTGAAAGCATTCCTTTCTTTCGAAGTCGTTCGTATTTGGATCAAAGGCAGGATATTGCGAGGCTTCGTCAGACGATATAAGTCTTTCTGTGAAAGCATTCCTTTCTTTCGAAGTAGTTCGTATTCGGATAAAAGGCAGGATATCGCGAGGTTTCGTCAGACGATATAAGTCTTTCTGTGAAAGCATTCCTTTCTTTCGAAGTCGTTCGCATTCGGATCAAAGTTCGACACGTCCAAGTCCAAAACGCTAAGTTCGTGATCAAGCTCAAAAGCCCACGAACAAAGCACCCTTCAAAGTATTAAGCCCAAGTCATCGTTGTGATCAAGCCCAAAAGCCCACGACGAAACGTGCGATAAGATCTCTTTGTCAAAAGTCGGAGAAGCCCAGATAAGGTTCGTGAACAAGCCCAAAGGTCCGCGAAGAAGCACCTACTAAGACGCTAAGTTCGTGATCAAGCCCAACGGCCCACGAAGAAAAGCCCAAATCAAGAAACTCAAGATCAAGAATTTTCTGAAACCCTTTATTTGAAGAATCAGAGGAACAAGTAGAGATAGAGCTCATTAAATTTCATCAAATTTGATTTGTACTATTTTCCTGATAATTCAATATTGGAATAAAAAGAAAATACGTTACAATACGACATTGCACAAATTAAAGCCCAAATACGTTACTGGACATACAGTTATTTTAATGCTAATCCCATACAATATGAACCAGTGGAGAGCATCATCAATTTAGTTGGCTAAATACGCCTTGGCGTAACTGTCAGCTCCCATTATCGAGATAGACACTATAACCGTGAAGTAACTCTTGGTTACTTGAAACTTGCAAGAAATTTAACTACTCACATATCTGAGCAGTTTATTTGGGTACGACTCTAACTGTTAGTTTATAGTTATTATTATATATTATATTATCTTTCAATAAGAATTTCCTTTTCGTAGTATCATCAGATTGCCGCTGACATGGACATAGATTGCATGATAATGCAGTCTTGTGGTGAACTTCTTATGGATCTATCCTTAACCAGCCGATGTTTTGAATTATGTTCTTTGTTTCGGTTAAGGTCATCTGCTGAAAATGGACAAAAAGTATTTAGCTAGGTGAGTTCTTACGTGAACTTTACAAAAAAATCAATGTTCCACTTTTCTTTTTGTGCATATAGAACTAAACGTTGTTTCATATTTTTCTTGTCACTGAAACGTATTTCCTTGTAGATTTTTGTTGGAAGCTTGTTCGTGAAGAAGTCATGAAGCAGCCCGAATATTTAGCGATGAATCGTAGCATATTTACTTTTTTTATCGCCAAGCATCTTATCTGATTTCACGTATGAAATATTTGGTATTTGGTAATGAATTGTGTAAGATCATAAAATGTATTTGTCAACTTTATTATCTTTTTCTTTCAATTGCTTATAAGTAGTTTTGAGCTCAAATGTAATAAACATAGTTTAGACATACTTATATAAATATACATGTACATGTAGTAGAGTACATGAGACTTGGATAGGAATTTCTAATGTAACTTGGAGATTTAACGATTAACGAATTGAACTTATCTTGGAATCGAAAAATCAACTTGAAAAAGGAGATTCATACAAAGCTAGGATGCTGAGCCTCATCAGTCATGTCTCTATCATAAAACGACAATATTCCTAACAGTTCTTCGTAATTATGTTATATTGAATAATCAGACCCTTTCAAAAATCTTGATTATTTGGATTTCTCGAGTTTTAGGATGGTTTTTTTAATTTGCCAAGAAATTCAAATTTTTATCGATTTCTTCAAAATTCTCAATATTTTGCTTCAAATATGTTTAACCAAGTGTTAAGGAACTATTAAGTGATACATTTGAATTGATTAAACTGTTGAATTTTGAAAATTTATTCTCGATTAATGATTGTTCATTGTGCGATATATTAAATCATATTTTGCTGTCATAATCTGAATTTTTTATTTCGATCGATTTCCTAAGCTTAATTCACATGTTTGAGTGTCTTATATTACAATATGTTTTTAGTTCAAAGTTTTCGATATTCATCACATATCGCAATTTGATTGGACATTGCAGTTATTTTATTGCTAATCCCATCAATATGAACCAGTGGAGAGCTGTTTTTATCATCAATTTAGTTGGCTAAATACGCCTTGGTGTAACCTGTTTGTTCAATCAATGGACTCTCAATATCGAGATAGACACTATGACCGCGAAGTAACTTTGGTTACTTGAAACTTGCAAGAAATTTAGTCACCCACTTATCAGAGCATTTTGTTTGTGTATGATTCTAACTGTATTATTACTATTAATATTATATTTATCTTTCAATAACGGTTTGCCTTTCCCCTTTTCTTAGTATCATCAGTCGCTGAGTGGACATAGTCTTGTGGTGAACTTTTTTTTTTATGAATTTTACCAATTCATTATTAGCCAATGTTTTGAGGTACACCACTCTTCGTTTCGGTTAAAGTCATCCGCTGAAAATGGACAAAAAATATCAAGCTAGATGAGTTCTCACGTTAACTTTACAAAAATTCAATATTCCACTTTTCTTTTTGTGCAAATAGAAGTAAGCCGTTGTTTCATATTTTTCTTTTCACGGAAAAGTATATCCTTGTAGATTTTCTTTGGAAGCCTGTTAGTGAAGAAGACTTGAAGCAGTCTCGAGTATTTTCCAATTAATCGTAGCATAAATTTTTTTTGCCAAGCATCTTATCTAATTTCATGTATGAAATATTTGGTATTTGGTAATGAATTGTGTTCAAATTTATTATTTTTTTTATTTTAATTGCTTATAAGTAGTTTTGAGCTCAAATGTAAAAAACATAGTTTAGTTACTTATGTAAATATACCAAACATGTACATGTAGTAGATTACATGAGACTTGGATTGAGATTTATATTGTAACTTGGAGATTTAGCGATTAAAGAATTGAGCTTACTTGAAATTGGAAAAATCAACTTCAAAGAGGAGATTGATACAAAGCTAGGATTCTAAGGCTCATCGGTCATATCTCTCTCATACAACGACAATACTTCCCAATGGTTCTTAGTAATTACGTTACATTGGAATAAGCAGAACCTTTCAATAACTGTGATTAATTTGGAGTTCTCGAGTTTTTGGACCATTTTTCTTAATCTGCCACGAAATTCAAATTTCCATCGATTTCGTCATAATTCTCTTCAATCAACTGTTTATGAACTATTAATTGATACGTTTGGATTTCTCGATTGATGAATAATATGAAAATTCATTGATTTCGATCGATTTCCTGAGCTTAATTCACATGTTTGAGTGTTTAATATTGAAATAAGTTATTCAACAAAGTTTCAAAGTTTTCGATATTGATCACATATTGCAAATTTCTTTTTAAGAAATTATCGCAAACTTTACACTTTAGGGTAAATTTGAACTGTTCATATCAATATAAAGTTTTTTATTCTCTGTGAGAAAACTTTGCGGTACACGCTAGGAAGAACTTTTCAGTATTAAACTCTTTTATGTACACTGAACATTTTCGATACTTCTTACAAAGTTTTGAATATAAGTACTTTTGACACCATTTATTAGACATGTTTTATTGTGTTCAACAATTATAGTTATCTTTGTAATATGGTACAAAGTAAAATAGAAGTAACATGGTCTGTTTGTAAGATATGGGAAAATAGGGGTTACTATGTAGATACCAAACTTGTTGGTATATATTGTTCACTACTAGTAGATGACAAGACATGAACGTGATTTTGTTTTGTAAATCTTTGGAGCTTAACTGTCAATCGAACTGTAGAGAGAAGATGTTCGCAATTAAAGTGAAATTGCTTTTCATCGATTTTGTGACGCCCGGGGCCGATGAGGGCGGTGAGTGATCGCCGGTGCCAGAGAAGTGCACGGACAAGGAGCGGCTCCTGACAGGCTTCTCGGCGAAGGGGTACATGAACGAACCGATCCGACACCCGAATGAGAGGGGATCCTGAAACTGACAATTTATGGGCGTGTCGGGCTAAGAATCGTATAAGAGAATAGATAGTACTACTCATATCACCAAGGTCGACCTACCTTTTCGGGAGTCCATCTATAGAAACTCAGAAGTTAAGCGTGCTTGACTTGGAGCAATCTTGGGATGGGTGACCCCCTGGGAAATAGCTCAGGGTGCGTGCGGTGCGAAGCACGCTGGAAGGTTAGTGGTGATAGAGTGGGGCCAGACTATCAGTCGAGTGTAGTGGGTCCAACCTCACAGGTCCCGTTAGGGACGGATGTTACAGGTAACACCCGGTATGGGACGAGTCGTTACAGATTTTCTCTCTAACTTGAAGGTAAATCTTCAAGATTCTTCGTAACCATATTTTGGTTGGATAATTGTGACCGTTAAGTTGGTATCAGCGCAGAATCGTGATTGATTGGGATAGAAATTTTATGTTTTTGGATTGAAATAACAGTGAAGTTCATGTGTTTATCGAATTTAAGTTTGATTAGATTTCATCAAAACTTAATATAATTCGTTGTTCGTAAGGTTTGCAAATCGAAATATTTTCGTCCAAGATTTAAGGAAGTTTGGTTCCATCTCGTGTATACTTTATTTTTACAATAAATCGTCTCATTGTTTGCGGGGAAAAAATGAATAAAATGCATTATTGAGTCGTATCGTATGATATTATTTTTATCTCTTCACCGTCGCAATGCCTCAAATTTTGCCCTAATAACATAATGAGAATCCTACAGTTAGACGTGAGTAATGAGCCGGTTCCGGTGGTTCCGGTTCCAATAGAATGTTCCGGGATCGGACCGGAACCGCGTGATGGACCCACGGGCCGTAATGGTTATGGGCCGGTTCCGGCTCGGCCCATTTGTTTTTTATTTTTTATTTTTGTCTTTTTTGTTTTTCTGGACATTGAATTCCGAAAATTTTATTTCAAGAAAAAATAAATAAAATCTTACCGGTCCACAAGGGGGCTTCTTACCAGTGTTGAGTCGTCGTTTTCCATGTCTGAATCATCTTCTTGATCATTATTAGGCTCTCTTCTATTTCTCTGTGCTTTGAGCGCCTCGTCGGAGCCTTCGTCGGCAGGAGAGGGACAATCCTCATTATCAGCAAATCGTATCTTGCGATCGTGGCTATCGATAGCACTTGATTGTTCATGCTCTTTGATTCCATTCCATCTTTTTCTGCCATATGTTCTTCAGCTCTTCGTCCCTTATGGGCTTGACAAGGTAGTCGCAGGCTCCGTGTTCGATTCCTCTCATTACAAGGTTCGTTCTCCCATCCGCGGACATCACTTCATATGAGAGACAAACTTATGACGTTTAGCTAAAGCTTATGACATATACCATAACCAATTTCAAAGCGTTCATCACTCATACTTATGACTGGTAAATCCATCTCTAGCCCGACAAGCTCGAGCAGCCTGAATCCGTCCATGTCCGGCATGTGAACGTCGCTCAGCACTAAATCGAAGCAACCTTTCCTTTCCCTCAACAAGCTTATTGCAACCTTAGCTTGCGAACAGCTTGTCACTGTAATAAATCGCACAGAATAAGGACTCGAAATAGAGTAGAAATAAAGCCTTTGGGGAAAATGAATCAGCCTCAATTTTGCAGTTTGATCCTTCCTCACATTCCCGGTCAATGGCACTCAACGATCTAAATTCTAAATCAAAACGGGCTTAAAGCAACAAATTAAGGTACAAATGCTTCTAACAAACCTATTTACAAGCACTTTCGAAGCATCTGCGCCAAAACACGGAGGCATATGACGTCATCGTCCACCACCAGCACCCTCAATCCCACCGGAAACACCGCCGTTCTTCCTCCGCCGGCGCTCGTACACGCCATCTCAAAACAAGAACTCCTCTCTGAGGCGAATAATTTACAGTGTTGAGGAGAGGAACGGAAATTTAAGCTGCGAGCAGAGGTAGTGAAATGATTGAGGAATGTAACCGATTAGAGTATGGAGGGTGAAGGACAAAGATCAAACAGAGAAGACACTACTCAATAATGATGGATGGAATGGATGGCTAAATTATAATTTTTTATAGGGTTAATTTGGGTTCAGGCCCCAATACCCAATTTTGAAAAGGTTTCAGGCCCCATAAGTATCGAAATTAGGCTGAAGGACCTAAGTACCGAAAATAATAGTTTCAAGGACCCATGAAACAGGAAATGACAAATCTGTCCTTTGTAGTTGGCAAAATTACAGCCATTTGCCATCATCTTCATCTTTCGATTTTGGGTTGGTGTGACGACGTAGAACGGACTGAAATGTCGTTTTAAGGTGCAAAAAAGATGGGATCGACTTCGTTTCCCCATGGGTAGTTATAATAAACGAATAATTTAGAGTGTAAGAAGAAATAATGTTGAAATTCACTTCGAAAAAATGAGAATATAAATGGACTTAATATCGATTTTAATGGCCGATTAAGACGAAATTGAATGAATTTGATAATGGGTTTTACTAATGAACGAGAACTATTGAGTTTACGAAAGAAGTGGTGAAGAATTTTGAATCAAAATTTTTTATGCAACGTATATTGAAGATTTCGTGAAGTAACAATTTATGCATTCTGGGTAACAATTTATGCATCCTGGGTAACAATTTATTAATTCTGGGTAACGCTTTATGCATTTTGGGTAACAGTTCATGCATATTCGGTAACAACTAACGCATTCTGGGTAACACTATGCATTCGTCTCTTCCAACCGATGAATGCACAAACCACGTTCAACGAAGACCAAAAGTTACGATCTAAAAGCCGGCTCAATCTCGACGTTAATGACCGAATAAGGTTAAATCAATGATAATTTCTCATGGGTGTCACTAATCAATGAAATTTTTTGAAGTTTATAATGGAATAATGTATTAAAAGTAATCCGAAAATCTCGCTGAAACAAGGAAAAATCTGGACTTTAGTGACCGAGTAAGGTGAAATTGGTCGTGGGTCTTAATATTCAATGAAAATATTGATGTTAATCGCGAAGAAATTTGACGCGGCCCATGATTGAAGCTTTTGCTAATAAAACGCTCGCTAAGTAACAATTTATGCATTCTGGGTAACAATTTATGCACCCTGGATAACAATTTATTCATTCTTGCTAACGCTTTATGCATTCTGGGTAACAGTTCATGCATATTCGGTAACAATTAACGCATTCTGGGTAACACTATGCATTCGTCTCTTCCAACCGATGAATGCATAAACCACGTTCAACGAAGACCAAAAGTTACGATCTAAAAGCCGGCTCAATCTCGACGTTAATGACCAAATAAGGTTAAATCGATGATAATTTCCCATTGGTGTCACTAATCAATGGAATTTTTTGAAGTTTATAATGGAATAATGTATTAAAAGTAATCCGAAAATCTCGTTGAAACAAGGAAAAATCTGGACTTTAGTGACCGAATAAGGTGAAATTGGTCGTGGGTCTTAATATTCAATGAAAATATTGATGTTAATCGCGAAGAAATTTGACGCGGCCCATGATTGAAGCTTTTGCTAATAAAACGCTCGCTAAGTAACAATTTATGCATTCTGGGTAACAATTTATGCACCCTGGGTAACACTTTATTCATTCCGGGTAACGCTTTATGCATTCTGGGTAACAGTTCATGCATATTGGGTAACAATTTAATATGTGATTAGTTTACTTTACTATTTTCATATTTTATATTACAAACACGCTACATTCACCGAAATATATGAATTGACCAAGTTTTAGATGAAAATATATTGGTTTAGATTGTGATTTTCGTGGAGATTGTGTTGGAATTGAAGAAGTTGTAGTATATAATATGAAAACAAGGAAACACAACACGAGTAACAGTTTATCAGTGAATGTAGCGTGTTTCAAGAAGAGGAAACACAACATGAGTAACAGTTTATCAGTGATCAGCAACAATTTGAAGAGGAGAAGATAACAGAAATTGATATGTAGGTAACAAGGAAACACAACACGAGTAACAGAATATATAGTCAAAATAACAATTTAATATGTGATTAGTTTACTTTATGATTTTCAAATTTTATATTGTAAATACGCTACATTCACTAAAATATATCAATTTAAGAAGTTTTAGATAAAAATATATTAGTTTAGGTTATGATTTTAATCACAAACCCTAATTCACAAACTATAATAGTTCTGGTAACATATAAACATATAACTAGTAACAGTTTTACACATATTGGGTGACAGATAATCTATGCTTGATAAAATTTAGACTCCCGCCCAAAATTCATCTCATTCTTGTTTCCCGCTCGAAATTTCACCGACAATTTAGTAACAAATTTAGGCAACATAGTTACAGAAATGCATATATTAGTAACAGATCCTGAGAATTTTACAAATCGGCCAAAACGAAAAAAAATACACCCAATTTTATAGGGTCGATCGTATTTTCGCGAAATTAAAAGATGAACGCCGGACGAAAGAGCAAAAAACATGCCGCACCGAGCTGCCCATACTATGGGTACTTCGACTATATACATAATAGATGTAATCGTTGCCAAAAACGGTTTTGATTTCATTATATTTTCGCAAGTTAGAACCCTAAACATGATAACAATTAATTGCAGTTAAATAACGGGTTTGGCAGACATAGTAACGAGTTTCGTAGACTGAGTAACAGCTTTGATGACAGTAAAAAAAATACCCAAATTATTGGGGTCGATCGTATTTTTGCAAAATTAAAAGATGAACGTCGGACGAACGACCAAATAATGTGCTGCTCCGAGCTTCCCAATCTATGGGTACTTCGAATTTATACATATTAGATGTAATCGTTACCAAAAACGGCTTTGATTTCATCTTATTTTCGCAAATTAACACTACACATGGTAACAATTAAGTTTAGTTTAATAACGGTATTGACAGATCTAGTAACGATTTTGGCGTAAAAGGTAACAGATTTGGCACTTCGAGTAACAATTTGGACACAATAAAAATATACCCAATTATTGGGGTCGTTCGTATTTTAGCGAAATTGAAAGATGAAGGTCGAACGAAAGAGCAAATAATGAGCCGCACCGAGGTGCCCATACTATGGGTACTTCGAATTTGTACGTACAAGATGTAATCGGTGCCAAAAATTTCTTTGATTTCATCTTATTTTCGCATATTAGAACCCTAAATTGAAAGATAAAAATTATTACAAATCTTCCATCTTGCTTCGTCAATACCACAATACAGCCTATCTTACACGCCGAAATTGGTTAGTTAATGGGCATTCGAAATTTCGGAGCTTGATTCACTGTAAAAACGGCATTCATAAAATAAATATTCTCTATTGGTAACAATTTTCTGTATCGTAGTAACAGATACGGGATAGAAAATAACAGTTCACTAGACGCTAATAACAATGTAATCTAACATGATAACAGAAAGTCGCCAGAAAATAACTAGTATTACAGTATATTAGAAAGGGTATTTTCGTCAATTCCTACTTTTAGTCCTAAACTCTGCCATTTACGAATAGTTGGTCCTTAAAACTAATAGTATCTCTGACAGGGCCTGAATGCTTTATAAACTTACTTACTAGGGCCTGATCCGAAAATTCCCCTTTTTTATAATTTTGTGAAGGGGTAAAATACACAAAAAAAAAAAATGATTTAAATAAGGTAAGGTAAGGTAAACTGCAATAAAGTTGTCTGTTTTATTCGAGACAATTTCTACTTTCATACAATCTTTTTGTGTACTTGTTTTGTAAGTATTATGTCAAATAAGCGAAGAAATGGCAAATCTTAGTCCTTGAATTTTCCACGCTACGTCACGTTAGTCCGCAAAAGCAAATTCTGTACTGTATAAAAACACTATTACTATTTTTTGAAAGTTGAGAAGAAAAATGAAGAATTGAAGGATTAATAAATAATAAGCCGACACATTAATTCGTCGTTTTAAGCTGTTTATTTCGATACTTGAAGAGGAGAATATTCCACTACTATTATTGGACTCGAAGAGAAGTTTCTTTCTTTGTTGTTTTTTTTCCTTTTGCTGCATGAAATAATGTTCTCGGTGTTGGGGACATGTCTCATTGGGTTTCTCAATGACATGTTACCAATAGAGATGTTCATACGGTTCCGATTTCGGTTTACGTAACCGCCGGTTTGGAACCGGAGTATGCTTAAACCCTAACCGAATCGTAGTTAACCACGGTTTGGTTACGGTTTTGGAACCGCCGGTTCCGGTTCCAAACCGTTTTTTTTTTGCTTTCTGTTATTAACTAGAAAATAATAAAGAAAATTGATTTGTTTTATAATGTACCTTCAATATTTTAAAAAGAATTGATTATTGTGTAAAAAACTCAAGAAAATGTGAAAAAAAATACAACTTAAATATTTTTAGAAAAATAAAGATTATTGCTTAATCTTCGCTTCTGGTAGTGTTCGACGAAACCTCGTATCGTATGCATCATATGACCGTTTGGTGATTTGATTGTGACTTATAATTTTTTATTTTTTTTCTTTGTAAATTGTAATGGAAATGACCGTTTGTATTATTTTTTTTAAATATTTTCGGCCGTTAACAGTCGGTTACAAACCGGCGGTTCCGGTTCCAGAATAGTAAGAACCGAAACCGAACCAATCTAAATAACAGTTCGGTTCTGGTTGTAACCGAAACTGTTGAACTCGGTTAACCGAACCGTTGACCGCCGGTTCGGTTTCGGTTCGGGTTCCGGTTTTTGAAACCGTCTGAACAAATCTAGTTGCCAACTAATTTCGTATGTAATATAATTATTATTATTATTATTCCAAGGAAGAAGTTTTGACACTTAGTTGTTTTGTGTTATGTCACGTTTTTTCAATTATTTGAAATCCTATATTATCGGAAAATCTAAAGGGGATTAGGGATCTTTACACATAAATACCCATTTGCATAAAAACTTGTAATTCAGTACCCTGTCAGTATTTTTTTTATTTGTAGGTACCTAATAGGATAAATTTTTTGCACATAGGTACCCGATCCGCCGCAGGTACGCCATATAACACATTTAGGTACCCTATAGCAACCTATTTTGGTACGTAATACGTTGACAAAATGGTACGTTACATATAACACACAAGGTACCATATAGAAACCGTATAGGGTACCGTATAAACTCGTGACGTGGTACGCAATACACACATAAAAAGGTACGGAAAGGTTGAGAAAATTGGTACAAACAGTAAAACATGTATCTTTCTGTAAAAACTTCTGACATAGGTACTGATTTGTAATTTTTTGATTCAATTGGGTATTTATCTATAGATGTCACTGGGATTATGTCGTGCATAATCATACTGCACGGAATTAATTATATACACATAACTAAAGGAAAAATATACCAATATATACTTGAATCTTTAACTAGCTAGGTCGGACTCCCTATGGTTGGTCAATTAGTCTACAAAACATGCGAAATTCAATAGTCACTTATTAATAATAAATACACCAATGAAAGAAAATGTAGCAGAAAAATATGATGACACCAACCAATACTATTCTTGTGTAGCTGATCAGAGCAAATACCAACAAGGACACCAATACCATTCTTGTGCATACGGACAAATTTTAGTTTGTATCTATATTGAATCTGAGCGTTCCATTCAATATCGTAGTAAAATCTTTGTATAGCGTGTGACATTTAGATTTAAATTTGCTTCACTGTAAAGTTAATAGCAGTGTCAGACGGTATTGATACCTACCGAACAAAAAAAAGGTTGATATTGATATGATTTAAAAACAAACAAGTGCAATGTTTTTGTTGGGGAATCTCGGGTGTCCCGAGATCAAATCCCGGGCAAGGCGGAAGTTTAAAATTTTTTCGGAGATCTCTGTAAGGTTCGCCCCAGATAGCTCGGGAAAGAATAGAACATTCAAGTATGAAACGCAATGGGGTATTATAGAATTTTACCCTCGTAGCGAAGATCCCAAACTCCCGGTTGTAGTAAACTGTTCCACGCTTCCACGAACCGCGCCGAAGAGAGTCACACCGAGAGCAAGACGTGCTATAGACCAAAACCCTCCTAAAGGATGGCCAGAGAGAGAATGCAATGATTTAGAGATGTGTGTTTGTGTGTGTGTGTGTTTGATTTTCTTAAAACTCAAATTCACTTAGGTTTTTCTTTGAAAGATAAAACCTTTTCTCTCTCAACTCTCTCTAGAACAATTATCATAGTGAGAATGGACTAAGAATGCATAAGCCACGAAATTGCTCAGAGCCAATTCAGAAAAATCATCTTCAACTATTGAAAATGATTTTATCATAATAAAATTAAATCATGTCCTACATGACATAATTCTTGTTTGACTCATTTGTATTTAGTCATCAATGATTAGAATATGTCTCCTATGTCTCACATAAGAACAAGGAATGAATTTGGATTAAGTTGGGATCAAATTTGACAGAAAGACTGCCAGTCCACGGCCTCGAAACCTCGGTCCACGGCCGTGGGACGTCCCCCACGGCCTAAAACCTTGAGCCCACAGCCGTGACTCCACGGCAGAGGCCACTGGCCGTGGGGAAGGGGCAGTGAGCTTGGCCAGCCACTACCCCGAGCCACTGCCGGTCCCACCGCCGCGACTCGGGCCCCACGGCCTTGGCCTAACCTCCAACGGTCGTGCAGGTCAGGCAGTGGGCTTGGCCAGCCCCTGCCCGAGCCACGGCCGCAGACACGGCCTGCCAATGGCCGTGGCCAGGGGGCTCACGGTCGTGAGCCTCTGTGCTCGTGCTGTGAGTCCCTGTCTTGGTCCGGTATTCCGTCGTTTCGCTCCGGGAATCCTAGTCCATGTAAATACAGTTTCTAAAACTCATATTTAGTAATTTTATTAACGTCTCCAAAACCGTTAAATAAATGTATATCTCTATTTGTTTGATACTGTCTCATTGATCCTTTTTAAGCCCGATCCTCTTGGATCGTCTCAACCCGGCACTGGGAGGAATCGTTTGGTATTCACCTAGGCAATCCCGTGGTACCAAACAGATCCCGTGTTGAGTACGATCTTCGATCTAATCTTAATCAACGAGCTGACTATAGATTGTCATCGTACGTATAGACCCTTCGCATATGTCCCGATCGAGTGATAGTCATGGTTACGTCAACCTCACTTACTCAACACTATGACTTATTCATGACTGACGAAAATACTGAACTGCACAACACGTCCCAGGTGAGTCAGTTTATTGCTCTAGCCAGAGGCTTTGTAATTTCTCATCCCCGAATATGCATAGGACATATATCTCGCTTACTAACGAGACTATGAACGCCTCACGACTGTCAATGCCCGACAGCTACCCTTCGTTGTCTAGACCGCATGTCACCGCTGACCCATGTTCGACCCCGAACAATGCGGACCTAGCAAACTAGTGACAAATCAAGACCCTGAAGTCAACTCCATCAAAGACCCTTTGGTCTAAGGTCCACGCACACTACTATAGTCAATAGATCGATCATTGATGCTTCCCATAGTAATAGGCCATATGATCGTCGATTACGAGTCGTGTCCCAATACAAGTTAACCCCCGATTCAACTTCTATCAATGTTACGACCTCCCACTTCCCAAGTGAATGATTGGCACAATCATTTAGGAGTCGTCAATAAATAAGTCATGATCGATATTCAGTCACCCGACTGAAGTCAGTGTTTTAAAAAGCGCAAGTGTAGCGCGCTTCATAGCGTATATAGCGCAAAAATTTCGCAAAAAGCGTTGTAGCGTAATTAAAGTAGCATTTTGATTTTTTTTCTTTTTATATTTTATTTTTTTTATTCTTTTATAAAGCTCAAAATAAAAGAAATCATAAAATATATTTATCCTAACTTCAAAACTGCTCCAAATTAAGGCGACATGGTGGCTAATTCTTCAATTTCCCATACATAGTAAGCCAAGAGATTTTTACTAGAGAAATAATATAAAACTAAAATTTACTTAAATTTGAAAATAATAAAATTTAACACACATGCGCATATATATATGTATATATATAGCTTGCGAAGTGCGCTTAGATATAATTAGATTAATGTTCATCGTTATTCTTTTTTTTATATGGTTTGTTGCTTGTATTGTTATACATATACATATATATAATATATATATATATATCTTTTTGTCGTGTATGTGGCATGATCAAAATACTCACGCAATACGCTACGCTATTTACGCTATGCAATATCGGAACTAAAACGTTACGCACTGCGCAATACCCTTTTAAAAACACTGACTGAAGTCTAAGACTTATGGACGTATTTAATATCCGAGAATAATAGCTCACCGGTGCCCACTCTCTCATTCCATGGGAATCGGTGACTAAAACTCGCGATATTGGGGTTTTATTTATTTACCGTCTTACCGGATGCCAAGTAAGAACTGATGGCAAATAAATAATATGGCTATCTAGAAATAAATGGTAAAATCACATAAAACATATATTTCATGAATAAGTATTCGAATACAATATCCATATACACAGCGAATAATACATCGAGTAAATACGTGCTCTTTTCATCCTCGAATGGCATTCCGAGGGCACATCCCTAACAATCTTCCACTTGCACTCAATGACATGCGCTATGATATTGTAATCCCATCGTATGATATGGTCTATGAAGCACTGCATGTGAGAGGCGCTTAGTGAATGGGTCCCCATGGTATCCGCGGTGGCTATCTTTTGCACGGCTATTTAGACTTGTTCAACGAATCCACACAACATGTGTCATTTTCTCTATATGTTTGGACTTACTGTGAGATCTAGGTCCTTGGCTTGTGCGATTGCCCCACTATTCTCGCACCACAATGGTAGTGGGCGATCCACTATGCCTGGAATCACTTGTAGTTCCTTTATTAACTTCCTCATCCAAACACCCTCCTTAGCTGCCTCAGGGGCTACAATATACTCCGCCTCAGTGGTGGAATTGGCAATAGTGCTTTGCTTAGAACTTTTCGAAGACACTGCTCCACCATTGAGCATATAGACGAAACTAGGAGTGGATTTTCGGTCATCCACGTCTGACTGGAAGTCCGAATCGGTATAACTGTCCACTTCTAATCCTATGTTTCCATAGCTCAGTATCAAATCCTTTGTCCGTTAAGGTACTTGAGGATATTCTTTACTGCATTCCAGTGTTCCTTACCAGGATTAGACTGGTACCGACTTACTACGCCACAATGTACGCAATACCAGGCCGCGTACAAAGCATCGCATACAGTAAGCTACCTACTGCAGATGCATAAGGAATTCCACTCATTTCCTTCGTGTCTTCCTCACTTTGAGAACACATGGATTTCGAGAGATGAAACCTATGCCGCATAGGCAAGAGCACTTTCTTAGATTCGTCCATCCGATATCGTATCAGGATCTTTTCTAAGTAAAGGGCATGAGATATGCCTATCATTCTATTCACCGATCTCTATAAAGGCGAATACAAAAAATATATGTTGCTTCTCCCAGGTCTTTCGTGGAGAATTCGGTCGAAAACCAATCCTTCACCCCAGAGAGCATTCCAATATTGTTTCCTATGAAAAGCATGTCATCAACGTACAATACGAGGAACGATATCTTACCCCCACTGACCTTTTTGTAAACGCAAGGCTCATCTTCATTCTTTAAGAATCCGTAGTTCCTAACTACTTCATCAAATCAAAGATTCCAGCTTCTAGACGCTTGCTTAAGTCTATAAATGGACCTATTTAGCTTGCACACTTTGTGAGCATCTGCTTGCGATGTAAAACCCTTGGGCTGCTCCATATAGATCTCCTCCTGGAGGAATCCATTTAGGAAAGCGATTTCACATCTATCTGTTATAGCCAGCAAAATACGGATATACTTTGTCATTGCAACGTGTGAAAAGGTTTCCTCGTAGTCAATGCCCTCTTTTTGACTGTACTCTTTCGCTACTAGCCTAGCATTGTAGTATCCACCAGCTCATCAAATCCAATCTTTCTCTTGTAGATCCACTTACACCCTATTGGTCTAAAACCTTCGGGTAGGTCTACTAGAGTCCAGACTTGGTTGGTGTGCTTTGAGTCCATTTCATAGCTTCGACCCATTTTTTAGAGTCGACATCCATCATTGCCTGGTCATAGGTAGTGCGGTCGTCCCCGACAATCCCCTCCGTCGCAGCACACCCGTGCTTGACGTGTACCATACTGTATCCCTCAGCCATGCGAGATACTCTACCAGACCTGCGCAATTCTGGTTGCGTCTCGGATTGCTCATCTGTGCTCCCAGGCACTGATGTCTCTGGAGGCGTTTCATCTAACTCTGCAAGAGTCACTTCTTGCCAGCTCCACCTTCTCGAACGAACTGGTCCTCGAGAAAGTGAGCATGAATGGCTACGACGATCAAAGGATCGTCGTGAAAGTAAAAATAATACCCCACACTATAGTCGGGATATCCTACGAAACGTCCTTTCATAGACCTAGATTCGAGTTTGTGTGTTATCAGCTTAGGCGGGGCAACCCCAAACCTTAAGGTCGTCAAGCTTGGCTTCTTAACATTCCAAATTTCGTAAGGTACCCGATCAACAGAATTTGAAGGGATTCTGTTCAAAACATACACAGCAGTTTGCAAGGCATACTCCCACAACGATATGGGGAGATCGGTATAGCCAAGCATTGATCGGTATAGAGTCATATACTCGCCGCCTCCAAATAATCGAACAATTTTTTTCTCCCAGTTAGATTTTCCACTAAAGTCTTGAATTCCTTGAACTTATCAAGCGTTCATACTTGTGCTTCAACAGATACACCAAGCCATAGCGAGAGTGATCATTAGTGAAGGTCACGGAATAGTGGAAATTACCTCAGGCCGCAACACTAAACGGTCCACAAACAACAGTATAGATCAAATTCAGAAGATTAGTGGCTCTTTGAAATGTCCCGGTAAAGGGAGACTTAGTCATTTTGCCGAGGATACAAGACTCGCACGTTGGATAGGAATCTGATTCTGTCGGCTTAATAATGTCGTATTTCTCCAACTCTTGAATCTTTTGAACCCCTGCATGACCGAGTCGAAGATGCCACAAATACTTTTTAGTTGACTCTAAGTCACGTTTTTCGGTAATTACATTCGCATGTTCTAGGACATTTAAGTAATATAAACCATTTATTAACGTAGCATTTCCGACGCGTTTATTTCCAAAATAAATCTTGCAAATATTATTACCAGAACGGAATTCGTATCCGAGTCTGGTCAAATCAGGAATATTTTTAAGGCCCTTGGGCAACACGAGTACATAAAACTTTAATACATGTCCAGTAGATAATGCGAGAGTCTTCGATCCAACATGACTAGCCGGTACACTATGTCCGCTGCCAACGGTAATCAAGACCTCTCGATCCGCCAGCTTCCTACTTCGTTCCAGACCCTGGTTCAAAACACAGATATGGGAAATAGCCCCTGAGCCAAGAATGCACGAAGTGGAAAATACAATAAAAGAACAATAAGTTTCCAAAACTTTACCTAAAGCCCCCGAAGCTCGAAGCTTGGGGCAATCCCTTTTCCAATGGCCTAGTTCTTGGCAATGAATGCACTTATCAGTTGCCTTAGGAACTTTAGGGACGTTCATTTTGGCCTTGCCCTTTTTTTATCCCTCATTTAGGCTTATTGGGCTTGGGCTTGGGCTTGTTCGACTTAGATCTCTTAGATTTTGTCGTCTCAACGAGCGCAACCTCTTTTTCCTTTCTCTTCTTGAGTTCACGCTGTCTAAATTAGAGTGTTCAACAACTCGAGAAGAAAAAATTGACGATCACTTAGTCTATAATTTATAATAAGCTGAGCAAACGATGCTGGGAGCGACTGAAGGATCAGGTCAATCTGAAGCTCGTGATGTATGAGAGCATTGGGCTAGCCTAGTTCCTCAATATACCCAATCAGCTTTCGCACATGTTCCCCAACATCTGTGCTTTTAGGCATCTTTGTGTGAAATAGCTTGTCTGCGGCGCGATATCGAGACGATCTCGACTGCTCGCCGTACAACTCTTTTAGGTGACGCAATATAGCGCGCATGTTCATATCCGAATGTTGGCACTGCAGACCATTGGTCATCCCAGCAAGCATATAAGCCTTTGCCCTGGCACAATCAGCCAACACTAGTACATAAATACACATAGACGACGGTTGTTATTGGCCATGGGCGACGGTTTCCGTGTGTCGCCCATGTGCGTGATTTTGGGCGACGGTTGTGCACCCGTCGCCTAAGATAGGTTATGGGCGATGGTTGTCGGGCACAACCGGCGCCCAAAGTGCCCCGTAGGGTGCTGTTATGAACAAAAAGACGACGGTTTCTGTCCAACAACCGTCGCCCAACGTCATTTTTTTAAATTTAATCATGGGCGACAATTTCTGTCTTAGAAACCGTCGCCCAAAACATCAATTGAAAATAAAAAAAAGCCGCCGCAGTCCCGTTGCCGGAACCTAGCAGCCACACCAACCCAAGCACCACCACAGATATGGCAGTCGCCGTCGCTGCACAGCACCGCCACGTCCAGATCCGACCATCGCCGGCCACCCCCATAGTAGCCCAACAACGCCAAGATCAGTTCTGGCCCTCGCCGTTGCAGCCCAACACCGCCAACGCCCAGATCCGCAGCTACATCATCCGACCGCCACAACATGTGCCAGATCTGAGCAGCCGAGAAAAGAAGAAAGGAAAAGAAGTGTTAGAGGACTTCTGCTTTTTTCACGACCGCATTCTTCCTTTCAAAACAAACAATTTCGAAAAGCTTCAATTTACGAACACACTAGAGCCATAATCATAAAATAAGTAGAGGGGAAATGGTTAATGGAGGTCTTACGGTGTTCTCCAAGCTCGAAATTGTCGGAATAGTGCTCGTTGTCGCCGGCAAAATTGCCAAGAGGGAGGAGCTCTAGTCGTCGTCGTCGCAGTTATGAAAAAATTTGGGGAAGATTGGGTTTAAGTAAGGGCTATGGGCGACGGTTCTTAGCCAAAAATCCCGTAACCGTCGCCCAAAATGAAGATTAAAAAAGATTAAAAGCCTTGGGCGACGGTTCTGCAAAAGAAACCGTCGCCCAAACTTAACATTTAAATAGAAGTGTCTAAAAACCTTGGGCGACGGTCGATAGGGAGAAACCGTCGCCCAAACATAACTTGTTTTTTAATAAAAAAAATTAACGGGCATAAATTTATTGAGCACCACGACACATTATTGCTATGTACTCTACGGTAATATATAGAATTGGGGTCTATATTGTCGTCAAATCAGTAAATTATATGAGCCCTACATTGAAATATAATAAGTCAACATCAAATACGATATGAGGGATATGAGATAAAGCAGATTGTATAGGTCTAGTCTAAAGATATATAGGAAAAAAGCATTATCTATATAGTTCATTGAACCTGGACATGTTTTCAACGAAGGTCAACCTTTAACCTTCTAAAAAATTATTTAAACTCTTGGGCGACGGTTCTTGTGTAGCAACCGCCGCCCAAACTTAAACTTCTGAAAAACAAATTTATAAATTTACAGGGTTTGGGCGACGGTTCTTAGAGAGGAACCGTCGCCCAAAAGTTGCATTTAAAAGAAAAAAATATTTATTAACCTTGGGCGACTGTTGTTAGGTATCAACGAAGCAACCGTCGCCCAGGTTCATATTTTAAAAAATAAAACAAAATAAAATAGCATATAGGCGACGGTTTTTGGAGGGGTAACCGTCGCCGGAGGCTTTCGACAGTTATAGGCGACGGTTGTTATCAAGAAACCGTTGCCTATAAAGAACAAAACAAAAAATATACGAGAGTTCCACCGCGTCTACTATAGGCGACGGTTCTTGAGCAACCGTCGCCCAAAGTACCGTCGCCTATTTATCATTTTCTACTAGTGCAACCATTTGGCATGATACTCCCGGTCAGCCTCACTCGCATCCTCCCGGGGTTCGAGTGGTGCAGGTCCATCCAGGACATACTCTAGGCGTTTCAGAGTGAGGACAATTCTCAAATTACTGAGACTGTCCGCTAAGTTCGGACCTTCCAAATGGTTTTGCGTGATCAGTGTCATAAATGGTGACGTCATTGTATATATAGAAAGAAAAGAATCTGCAGAAATAAAGCATAGTCAGGTTCAACGTATTATCATGAAGCGCAAATAAGGACTTTTCTTGTGGCTTGACTCCCACTACTTTTCTCAAAATCCCATTCTCCCGATAGAGATTTTAGAAACCTCGTTGATGGTTTCATAGCGGAGTTGAGTTCCACGCTCCGCAAAAAATAAGCCTCAACCTAACAGTTTGATGGCCCATTTAATCGGACGGTGTCGTGTCCAACTTGAACCCATCTAATGAGTGTTTCAACTACTTTGTCTTTGGTCAGGAACCCTCACGCTAACACGAATAATTTGGAAATAACCGTCTGAGTGTAACCTATCAACTTCCTGCTCAATCCTAACATCTGGAAATTCCGCACGTAGGATAACATTTTGTAAGGCGTGAATGTGTTTCGGAGAGCGGTGTTTTGAAAATGAACCCGAGCTACCTACGACAAGAGCTAAATGTTTGACGTCGATAACTCGGAACAAACCGCACACATAATTTAGCCGCAGCAGTTTCGAGCTTGATAGAAGGCAGGACCAAGTCCCTTTACCCGCTTAGTATTATTTTGTCCAACGGGTGAACACGTCTCACACATAAGCACATAAACATGCATATCACGTCAAACCAACACGCACGTAATCGTGGTAAACCTAGTTTGCCTATAAGACGATCAGCATGGACTATTTCTAATATACTACATTTATTTTCATAGAAATACATCTCTACATCTTCGGCATAACACCATGTCTTTGAGCAACCTCCACGTCCTTGAACGGCCTTCTCGTGCTGGTATCTCGTACTCGTACGCCACCATACTTAAACGAATTTTCCTAAAAAATTAATAGTACAAGACGGGGGGTTCAGCTGTCCCACACAACCCCTATAATATAAATACAACCTGGTGGGACTCTGTCACCCTTAAGATATCACTGGGAAATAGAGCCTAAGTCCATGCTGAAACCTTTAACGTATCATACATACACAACATAAACACGTATGCGACAACAAAACGCTCCAAGAATCCCAAACGAAATCCAGGCTTATATTTGTCCTAGACCAACGGGCCCAATTAGGTTGTTTAGTTGGACCTAAACTAGTCAAGCCCATCATATTGTATTATGGGCCAAACCTTTTAGATCCAATTATGAAAGGAATATGACCATATCCTTATCGGCCCATCAGGGTTTCTAAAATTCTCGGAGGCCAAAAATAAAACCACCGGCCCTCATCGCTACTCCGCCGGAGTCAGACTTTGCCATCACTGGAGTTCAAACCTGGATCCGTTGAACGTCACAGTCCCGAAAAAAGTAACACGTAATTTAACGCACGACAAGGGGCAGCAACTCATTTTTGAGCTTTCGGCAAACTACGACTATTCTAATAGTCCCTCAAACTCGAATAGGCTTCGCCCCGAGCCAACGAGTCTCACTATTCTCGTCGGAGGTGTCTTTGAAAATTCCGTTCAAATAAAATTTTACGCGGATCGGACAAAGATCCTAGATCCATTCCATCTACGCAAAGTATACCCCAAACTCACGTCCAAGCGTGAAGTTATGAATCGCAGGGAGACAACCGCTACGGTTTCTCACCACGGCGTTGCACTACGCCGGACCATTCGCAACGAGACGGTGTCCTGACCATGCAAGCGCTCAGTTTGCAAACTCGAACCGAGACGACTCGTGCTTTACGCTATGATCGACTCAGTGATTTGCACAACCGAGTTCGTTTTGAATTCGTTTATGTTGTTTCTTAAACCTGAGCGTGACCCGACCATGCAAGCTGCCCGCTGCCCCGCCGCTGCCTGCTGCCCCGCTGCCACCCGCCCCGCGACGTTGCCCGCTGTGACCCACCGCTGCCTTCTGCCCCGCGCCCCGCTGCCCGCCACGACAGCTGCCCCGCCGCTGCCCCGCGACGCTGCCCGCTGCGACCCGCCACCCAGACGACGTCATACTCGCGATTAGTTCGGGTACCCCGTTACGATCCGAAATACCTTTTTTGCGTTAATTTCGTTATTATCAAATGCTTTTTATTGATTGTTGATTTGTTTGGTTTTTTGTTTTAAATGTAGAATGGATTTCGATTCTACTTACGGGCCTATTGATAGTTCGGTGTTGACGATGCAGTCAAATCACCGTAGTAGGGATTGGTTGTTAGATGAGACAACGATAGATAGAACTATTAAGATTAGGTCCTTAGAGAATGTAGTGTGGGGTACGAGAGAAGCACCGAATATCTTACACGGTCGCTTATTAGGGAAGTTGAACGATATGGGTCTATACAGCGTCTACAGCTGTATGTCTCAGAGGGTTGACCCTCATCTGATTACAGCTTTGGTAGAGCGTTAGAGGAAAGAGACCCATACGTTTCATTTTTATGTTGGGGAGGCGACCGTCACTTTACAGGATGTAGGTATTTTGTGGGGTTTGCCTGTAGATGGTAGTTGTGTCTCCGATGTGATCGTTTCGAGAACGGTCACACAGTGGATGGACGAGTGTGAGCGGTTGCTAGGTTTTAGACCGCCTACTGATAAGATTAGGGGGTCATCGCTATCGATGAAGTCGTTAGCGAGTTGGTTGTTGGACCATCCGATAAAGGTGATAGCGATGAGGAAGAGGTCGAATGTTGAGCACGGGGTTATGCGATGCTGCTCTTCGGTGCGGTGATGTTCCCCGATTGTAGCGCCAGCACAGTATCATTGACTTACCTTCAGCTGTTGGAGGATATTGAGGAGGTGAGCACATTTAGTTGGGGTAGTGCGGTGCTGGCATTCCTATACAGAGAGCTTTGTTCGGCAATCGAGCCGAACAAGCTAAATATAGGCGGACCCCTACGGCTGTTGCAGGTAATTATATTGAAAATTTGATTAAATGTATAGTTATTTTAATGGAGAAAATTTAGAACAAGTGATTTGTTTTAGGCATGGTCATATGTGAGGATTTTGCCATTTCAGCCAGTACGGGGTGTTAATCGTATTACGATGGAGCCCCGAACAGTCGACGGGATAGTCTTACCGGCTCCGCCACATGCTGCGAGGTATGGTCGTTCTTCCATAAGTTGCGAATTTTTTTTCTTTCTTGCATTTATAATTGTTGTTTAAATATTTGACAGGTGGAATGCATTCTTTGATTTCACAACTTCGACGAATTCAAACGTGCGCAGAATCCGCGAGTGCATTGATCGCATGCAGCTGCATCAATTTGCATGGATTCCGTACAATCTGACGCTCCCGGAGATTGCCGCTCTTCCTGCAGAGTGCTTACCTACGGCTTGTCGATCGAGGTGTCCACTGATATTCTTCAATATTGTGGAGTTTCACTACCCCGAACGAGTACTTCGGCAATTTGGAATTATCCATGGAATTCCAAATATACCACCGTATCGAGACAACAAACTTCATACGTACGAGCGTCGACAGCGGTCGGGGATGGATTGGAGATCGCATCACACAGTCTGGGTTAGCTTATGGGAGGAACAAGAGGACACGGTCGTGGATGGTCCTCCCGCGACTGGTTCAACTCGGTGGAGGATGGATATTACGAGTGGTATCATCGGATCACTCGCCTCTACATCCACACGAGATACAGATGTCAGAGGGCTTCCAGATGGGGGATGCGGTATTTATGGAGACCATCGTAAGTTTAATTTATGTATTAATGTTATTTGTTTAGTAGCCCAAATAATATAATTTTCTCTTCATTTTTAGGAACGCGGGGTTCACGACAGCCTTCGTTACGCGAGGAGCGGCGATGTTTATCTCGCGACGACGAGTTCGACGAGGGAGTGAGGCCGGAACGTCTCACATGCATGAGGCCGGAATGTCTCACATGCATGAGGTCGGCGTATCTCACATGCATGAGGCCGGACCATCATAGGTGCACGAAGCTGTGAACACCTCATTCTTTGACGACTTGTCACCCTTTTTGGGATCGTCGGCAGCCCAGCACAGCTCACAGCCAGAGTATATGGATCATCAGGTATATTCCTTCAATTTGGCACCCAAAGCCCTTAAATTATTTCCGAAAATTAAAATTTGTTTATCACATATTAGGCGTTTACGACACCTTCACCACGGCCGCGACGACCTCGAAGTCCGGGAGATGATGCGGAGCAAGGTAACCGTCGAGGAAATAGAGTTCGTAGGCCAGCTTGTTGTGGGACCGGCGGCCATTTAGCGCATCATGCCAGATAGATTATGATGATGATTGTAGTTATTATGATGATGAATATTGTTGTTGTTATTATTATTATTATTGTTATTATATTTATTATTATGCTGATTAAAATTATAATTATATTTATTATTCTTATTATTATTATGATGATGATGATTATTATTATTATATTTATTATTCTTATTATCATTATAATAATTATTATTATATTTATTATGATGATGATTATTATTATTATCATATTCATTTTTCTTATTATTATTACAATTATTATTATTATCTTTATTACGATGATGATTATTATTATTATTATATTTATTATTCTTATTATTATTATAATAATAATTATTATATTTATTATTCTCATTATTATTATTATATTTATTATTCCTATTATTGTTATATTTATTGAGAAATCATTATTGAGAAATCAATATTGAGATTCAATGGATATATAAGAAAAAACGGTGAAAACAACAAGTGTATTATTTTCATCGCCGTCCGCGTTGTCTAGCACGAGTTTCACACCTATCCATCTCATTCCTGATGCGATTTCTATATCTACCGGGCCCAGTTCTCTCTCGACGAGATTCGTTATGAATAAGAGTCCAATCTTCGGGCGTCCAGTAACGTTCATCGTGCAATGGTTCAAATGTACCTTCATATGTCTTGTAATACTCAACCTTACTGCAATACTGCGCCTAAATTACCAGAGTGAATTTGCCATTGACGACAAGCCGCTTGTGTGTGAGAACATGGGATGTTATACCTGCTCCAAATTCCACACGTGCATGTTCGATCATTGATCCTTACCACATATGTGCGCTGATGAATTCCAGATGTTATGACTTCTGCTGTATGTTGTCGGACATCAAAACGATATACAACGTGATCCCAAGATTCAGCCGTCCAACTTTGAAACAATCTCGTTGCATAACGTGACCAATCCGTTTCATTATTTGCCATTAGGGACGATGCTTCTTGAAAGCGATCACGAAAATACTGTACGCACCCGTGAATTTTAAGAAATAAAATAAAAAGTCATAACAACAAAATTAGAATAACAAACAGACCATCGTGATTCGAGCTTACCTATGAAAAGTGAAATCGACGATTGCTCTTGCGGGTAGCATTCGAGCACCTTTTAATATCCCGTTGAACCCTTCTGAAATATTAGTCGTCATGACACCACATCGATGACCGCCGTCGTGTGCGAGCGTCCATTGCTCGACCCCTACTTTTTCTAACCAAGGCTTCGCTCGTTCATTAATTTGCGCAATCTGAGTCATAATGCGATCGAATTTATCCAATGTAGCCGCAGTAGCGGCTCTATGACATAGATCCTTCAGTTGTTGATCCTTGAATTTTTTGTAGAAGTTTGATTTTACATGACGAAGACAGAAGCGATGCACTCCATTTGGTGGACGAAAGAATTCAGTGGATTCTACTGTTCCCGTAAGACCTGTAAACACCATATACGCCACGGAAAGTAACTGATTTTACGAAAATAACGAGTAAATTACATTACTAAGATTGAACACCTGGGTGACGATCTGAAATAAGGCAAACCGATTGATTCTCTAGAACAAATATGTTCAAATTAGTAAGGAACCAAGTCCATGAGTGTGTACTTTCTTCCGTGACAATGGCAAACGCCAGGGGAAAGACGTTTTGGTTGGCGTCCAGCGACGTAGCAATCAGTAATTTGTGTCTATATTTGGAGTATAAATGCGTACCATCGACACAAACAACTTTTCGACAATGTTTGAAGCCATCGATGCTCGGCTTAAAAGCCTAAAAGACATACCCGAGCACGAAGTGTCCATGTCTCCCTGTCTGCAGATTCATCCACCTCACGATTGTCCCTGTGTTGTAATGCTGCAACGCCTTCATAAATGTTGGGAGTTTGGTAACAGGATCTTCCCACGTACCATAAACATTTTCCATCGCTCTTCTCATACCATGCCAAGCTTGAATATACGAGATGTCGTAGCCGTATTTATCTTTCACGAGTTGTTGGACGTTCTTGGGTAGGAACTGCGGATCGATTCTTATGGTTCCAACCAACAAATCAGCAATAAAATTTCTAGAGATATTACGGTGTGTGCTCGCCAGCTCAGTCATATAGCAAGTGTGCGGTCCTTCAAATTTTGTAACAGACCAGTAACCTTTTTTTGGCTTGAAGGATGCCCTCAGTCTCCATGGGCAATCAATCGTATGATTACATTGGACACTCCAACGTGTGTTGCTGCTTTCGTTGACGTGATACTCGCGTCTAGCAACCCTGATCGAAAAGTCGTCGACGGCACGTTGTAAATGTTTTTTTGTTTGAAAAATCATACCTCGACAAAACATAGGGTTATCTCTGTCGTAAAACTCCCCGTAATCACCGTAGTCGTCACCACGAGAAGGTGGCATTTGGTACGTTTGAAAAAATGGGACGGACTGAAACAGCAGTGGAGCAGCAGAGTCCAGCGGAGTGGTATCATCTGGCGCATCGTCGTCGTCGTTCTCGTCGTCCTCGTTGGGATCGGGTAACTCGGACAGTGGATCCTCATCGTCCGCTTCCGAATCACTAACATCAACGTCTTCATCTGATTCTGCCACGAAATCTGACTCCGGTTCTGACACGTTTTCCGGCATATTGAATGGAACACCAAGTGCCGGATTCTCCAGAGAAACTGCCGTAACTGAATGTCGGAAAATTCGGACAGGTGTAACTCGAAGAACCAACTTCAAAATTCCGATGAGGCTCTTCGTTCAAATCAAAGTTTGAATTTTCAACTATTTCAACAAAAACCTCAACACAATTGTTCTCTGAATCGGGATGTATGAAAAATTGTAAATCGTTGTCGTTGGAGACTTGAAAAAGCTGATGAAAGTGGCGGGATTGTTGAAAGTATTAATTTTTGGCATGGATAATCAACGAACAACGACTGCTATCAGCAACCGTAATTTCGAACAACAACGAAATAAACTGGGAAAAACTGGTGTTGCGACGAATTCGCCTATACCCAACAGGGCGGATACTATATTTGATGGTAGAATCAGATGATTGAATTATTTCGCCGCCGAAATATACTCTGAATTGTACGCGACTCGACACCATTGTTTGATTTATTAAAAGAAATCGACAACTGGTGATATGAGTTAGGCAAGGTGAAGAGGGTATATATAGAAACTTAACTCGTAATGCGGAGGTACGAGTTAAGTAACTCGTAATCTGGTGATACGAGTTACTTGAATTATTGATAATTCACGTAACTCGTATCCCCATATTACGAGTTAGCTAAATTATTGCCGACACGCTGCACGGCCATGCAGGTTGCTCGGCCACAAATTATAACTCGTATCTTTAGATTACGAGTTAGTAACTCGTATACTGAGGATACGAGTTAGTGTGCCATGTCATTTGCCATGTCAGGGTTAGCGGGTTAGCGGGCTATTTGCACGTAACTCGTAATTCGTATCCCAGTGTACGAGTTACGTTGCCATGTCAGCTCAGCGGGTCAGCGGGCCCAACGTAACTCGTAAGCTTAGAATACGAGTTACTAATTCGTATTCCCAGTGTACGAACTGCGCTATTTTATTAATACTTTTGCTTTCCTGTTTATTTCATTAATGCTTATTTTTTTTGATTATTTAATTAAAAATTCCGAAATATACCGAAATACCGATATACCGTCCTTATCGTATCGAAACGTACTGAAAATATCAAAAATTTTGGTATACCGAAGTTTTTGGTAAAGTATGATACCGTACAGAAAATTTTCGGTACGGTAATGGTATGAAAATTTTAAAAATTAGGTATACCGATTTTACCAAACTACCGAAATACTAAAATTTTTAATAGTTTATATATGTAAAATATAAAATGGATACAAATATGATAAGGGTCTTCATAAATTTATTTAGCCCATAAATTATTAACTATACCCAACTTTCTAAGATTATTTATTTTACTTACATTAATTTTCACTAATTTTTAAAAATAGCAGTTTCGTTTTAATTAATCTGTATATAAAGTTGTATTTTGTGGTAATATAAAGTTCTTTATCTTACCAAGGAGACTGACTAAAATATGTAAATTATTTAAGGTTATTTTATGAATTCAAAATCTTTTTATTTTGGAAAATTTGGTATTAATAATCCATCTTATTGGGGCCTAACGAGTTACGAGACACGCATGGTAAAAAACCCTCCGTGTGAATGGTATAGAAGGTATGATACCGATACCATACCGAAATTTCGGTATGATACCGTATTGAAATTTAAGGTATACCGAAATTTTGGTATGGTATTGATATGATTTTTTTCGATACCGAAATTCCGGTATGGTATACGGTATCATAGTTTTGGTATGGTATACCGTACCGAACCACCCCTAACTATACTACTATAAAATCATTATATACTTACTACCAATGTTCTGAAACCGTGTTTTCGAATTGGACCGAAAATATTAGTGGTTTGAGGTTTAGTGGTTTAACAGATATAAAACCAGAATCAAACTGAAGTAAACTGATATATTTAGAAGAAAAGAGCAAAGCAAAAGGAAAAGAAAAAGGAAGATCCTCCAACCTCCATTAATGGATGTGAGGGAGGAGGAGCCGCTATTTGATTTCTTGAAGTAGAGAGAGGTGGGAGAGCTAGGGTTTCGGTAGAGAGAGAGGTTGGGGAGGAGGATCTTATGATTGAATCAATCAAATAATATAGATTATATACCTGTTTATTTATCAACTTTTTTCTATATTAGGATTTTATAAAATTGGGGTCAAAATTAAATAAAGTAATTGTGGGTTAGAAATTAATTACCATGGGTGGTCAAAAATTAAATCTTTAAATTCGTGTCAAAATAAAATAAAAAAAATATGTGTTTCGTTAGTTAATTTATGAATTAGGAATTTTGATAAATAACTTTAAGTTTCGGAGAAAGGTGCGAAATCTACACAGATACAAGAGCTTGAAGTACTTCTCACTCATAGGAGTTGAACATGAGACAACGACGTTGGCTAGAACTCGTTAAGTATTACGACTCCATAATCAATTACCATCCACGCAAAACGAACGTAGTTGCGGACGCATTGAGCCGAAAAGCCGTAAGCAGGGAACTACACCGACTTGGGGTAGAGATAATTCGATTGGGCGAAGTCGAAACGAGACTAGCTGCAGTGACCATTCAACCCACATTGCTAGAACGGATCAGGAGGGCTCAAGAAGGAGACGAGCTCTATTTGAAAATCAGAGACGCGCAAACGGATCAAGCGCCATCCGACTTCAAAATACGAGAAGACGGGAGTCTCCAGTATAAGAATCGTTTGTACGTGCCTACCGACGCGGATTCTGCGAACTATAATGACGGAGGCACACTCCACGACGTACTCGGTTGGGCAGTACTTGATTTTCGAATGAGGACCAAGTTTTCAAAATATGATAGGATAATAACCTTACTTAGGCTTAAGGGAAAAACTCGTCACCACCACCTTGTCTAATCAGCACCAAGTTCGAAGACTTTAGTGTATATCAACAATTCATAAGTCAAAAACCCTCATAACAACGAAAGTCACAACAAGAAGAACAGAGAGTATTTGAAGAAGGAGAACTTGCGAAAATCAGGCCAAGCTTAGGAATCTAATTTAACAAGTTCCAACTTGAAAGTGGGGTAGATCTACCATACGTAAATACTTCTATTACCAGTGTGTTATTATGTTTTGATGCCTAACGTGATTATGTGATGATTATAGGAGGTTTTCGAATGTTATAAGTGTTTAAAAACTCAGATTTTCGGGTTTTAATTCATGTTCAAGTTTTTTTATATGGGTTTTATGATTTTCAAAGATAAAAGTTCTTGAGAGTTTGATTAATTTTAGGGTGTACTGTTTTCGAGACTAGGATGGTATTCGAAATAGGTTTTGATAGTACTTTAAGATTTTAGAAATGAAGTTCAACAGATTTGTACCGAAAAATTATTTTCGAAGTAAGATTTTCGCGTGTGTTAGATTTTCGAAACTTATGCTTTCGAAAATTATTTTCGAAAGTGTATTGATTTCACAATGTGTTAAATTTTCGAAATACAGGTTTTCAAAAATTTGAAGATTTTTGCAAGGATGTCAAACTTTCGAAAATTATTTTCGAAATGTATGTTTCAAAAACTATTTTCGAATCATAGTGATTTTCGCAATAAGTTAAATTTTCAAAACATGTTAAATTTAAAGGTTTTCGCAAAGTAGATTCTTTGCGGGCCGAAATCTGTTTTTTTCGTGGGCCGAAGGGTTTCGCGAATGTGAGACGGAATTATGGGCCAGAAACAGTTCTCGCGGGCTGAAAATTTTCACGGAGTCAGTTCTTTGAGATGAAGGAGAAATTCGCAGACTTTCTGCGGGCCTGAAGTGAATTTCGCGAAACTCGGGTAAACCTATTTTCGAAAACCTAAAATTTTCGAAAGGTCTTCGAACATTATTTTTGAAACTTAGGTTTCGAAAATTATTTTCGATACTGAGTTTCACAGTTGGTGAGATTTTCGAACAAGGCCTTTCAAAAATTATTTCTGAAACACAATTTTTGCAATAAATCAATTTTCGGAACTAAGTGAATTATCGAACTCCAATGAATTTCGAACTTAGACAATTTTTGAAGCGTAACATTTTCGAACCAAACAATTTCGAACCCAAGTGAATTTCGAACTTAACCGATTTTTGAAACAGGTCAATTTTTGCTACTAGTCAATTTCGAACCAAATTTCGACACTTAATCATTAGTAATATTTACAGTTCGAGAATTTGTGCATACACTGACATAACAACATCTTCGTGTCCAAAGGTCCAAACCCTAGGAAATTTACAAGGTTGCTAAATTAATAATTCAAGAACGCCGGGTAGGTGAAGTTTTTCATCTACAACACGTAAATGCTTTCATGACATATATGTGCAAATATGATTCGATGAACTATGTCTTTTACATGCATGGTATAAACTTGCACGTCATACGCACGACATATCCATTTCATACCAGAGTGAGGAACGATGACGCTTGAGATTTCGATGAGCGGGGTAGATCATGACAACTATGATTGTGACTCGTGAAGGAGTCGAGGTTAGTACTCGCATGACACCTGAAAGCAGACATGCGTGATCGATCTGTCTACTGGGGCATGAACGGCTTGAGGTGCAAAACCATCTTTATGGTATTTTTGCGGAAGGAGCAACCTGGCGTGAACGTCCAAAGTAGACTACCGTGATTTTTATCGGCGCACGAAGTGTCGAGTCTAGGCTAGGGCCCTGAATTGTAACATGAGATATAGACGTGAGAAAAGACAGAGTGTGCATTGTCACGCGAGGAATTGGGGTTGGGATTGAGAGCACACTTGCATCACGCATTTTATTCACCTACTAGGTAAATCGCTCAGTGTTTACGTGTTGTAGGTACGTCCGAGTCCGACGTTCAGACACGTCACGGCTAAGGGGGCTGGTGGCGGTGACTCCACGGACTTTTGAGTGCGAGTGGTATATGGATGAAGACCCGTGGAGCGGCGTTAGGGGTTTGAGATATTTTTATACTTTGAGGCTACGGCCTTTGTAAAGAATTGACTTTGTAAGACGATCTTTTGTGTGTTATATTTTATTTATGAAATTGTTTTTGTAAATGGGTCTTTCGTGGCTTTCGTTGCGGAAATCCGAAATTACTTTTTCACAGAGGTTTACTGTAGAATCTGAAAAAGCAAGAATAAAGTAAATAAATATTTCTGAAAAAAGCACCCATTTCCCGGCCGTTCCTGCAAATCAATCAAGTCCTCTTCGTCGCCCATTTCACAGTTGAAGTTGAAGCTCCGAACACATGGCAATTATCGCGAGGCCCAAAAAAAATAAAAGTAATTTTTTTAATTTATGAAGAACACGTCGTTTACCTCGCATGGGACCCTAATTATAGGCACTGGGGACCCTAATTTCAAGCATAGGGTACCCCAATGTAAGGCGTTGGGGACCCTAATTTCAAGCACAGGGTACCCTAATTCCATACGCGGGGTACTCGTGCTTGCAACAGTAGGGGACTCGTGCTTTAAAGCTCAGGCGATCATTGCGTGGAAGCGTATGGGACTCTCGTCGCGAAAGTACAGGAGACTCGCGAAGCATAGTTGGGGACCTTTGCAGCATAGCAGGAGACCCGAACAGCATAGTTGAGTACCCGTGCTTGCTAGTGCAGACACCCGTGCTTGCTAGTACTGGGGACCCGTGCTTGCAAGTGCACGAGACCCACACATAATAGCATGGGACACGCGCAGCACAGCAGGGGACCCTCACAAGATAGTATGGCACACGTGGTTGCTAGCACAGGGAACCATGCTTTCTAGCACTGGGGACCCGTGCGTGCAATTGCACGGGCCCCGCACATAATAGCAGGGGACCTGCGCAGCATAGCAGGGCCACGCGCATGCTATCGAATAGACCCACTTGATAGTGCTCGGTACCCGTGTGTGCATAGCATGGGATCCGTGCGTGCAAGCAGCGTTCGAAAATTTCCATCTAATCAATCGATCTATTTAGCTTACAATTTCTTATTTTTAGGTTATATTGAATAAGCAATTTGCCCGAGACGATGAAGACTTTGAGTGCTAGATATTACTGACGTCACTTTACATCGAAGCGAGCCAAAATATCGTCGAATGTCTAAACGACGATGAGCTGGCAGTTTCTACGGAAGGGAGTCGGTTCGGCAGACTCGTCAAACCTGCCGCTGATTTCAATCTCTCGGTGCATATATTGTGGTATCTCATCAAGAGACGGACGCAGCTTCACCACCGCGAGGAGCTTTGAATGATCCTTGGGAACAAACCACTACGTTTTTCAAAATCGGAGTAATCACGGGGCTGAAGTTCACAACCAACGTACCGGAAGTGAACCTTAGGGCGAAATTTGCTGAACGACATTTCACCGGTAGATTGACGGTTCGTATGTCGTACGTTGTGCAGCGATTGGAGGAGTTGGCATCCAACGATACGCAGCGCATCGATGTCGAGAAGTTGAAGTTGGCGGACCTACATTTTACGATCGCCGTATTTCTGCCCCGACATTCAAAAAAGAAGGATACCATTGTTCCTTCTTGGATCCTTCATTTAGTCAAAGACTCGGCGGCCTTCGCCTATTACCCTTGGTGCACCGTGCCTTCAGCGAGGCATACGATCGCTAAAACAAAATATAAAGGAGAGGGGGACGAGGTACGAGCTCGTGACACTAGGGGGAGCGAATATTGCGGTATGGTGATCAATGGATTCGTACATCCACTTCAGGTTAGGGTTTAATATTTGAATGATCGTAATCATTGTTTCGTCTAGTTTCTAAGATAATTTTTGTTATTGGTCTTCAGATACTAGCGTACGAATGCGTACCGGGCCTCGCTCGTCATTTTGCTCAACTTAGAGAGTTGCCGATCAATGAAATCGGAAGGGATGTCTGACGATGGGGGCTATTGAAGGTGCTGCGCATGGGTCCCCTGTACGAGGGTTGTTAATGCCGACTCCAGAAGATAGGCATACATCCTATTTTTTGGACAGCATTTTCGATGTTGGTGCGCCACACGGAGTGTTAGATGAAGTGGCGACCCTACTGATGGTCGGAGTGGACATTAGCTGCGTTCGTCGTGGGACAAAAGAAGCGCGTGACAGACGGCCGGAGAAGGCAGAGTCCGTCCCGCAACTCTCTATCAGATCACAGCACGGCCAAGAGAGAGGCATGGGCTCTCGCGATGTTCAGCCGTCCATTCATGAATACGACTTCCCTCCGCCTCCATCATCGCCGCCACCGGCACAGTCATCGCATGGGTATGGGTTTCCGTCGTTGGAGCAGTTCGACGAATTTTAGCTTTCGACACGTTTAGCGGTCGGTTCGACGAACTCGGACATCCCTTTGCGCAACTCCGAGCCGATTACGATCGACGCTCCGAAATGTATGAGGAGCGGTTCAACTCGATGCAAGGGTGGGGCTAAACATCTGAGGAGTTGAGCAGTCATTGCAAGAGCTATGACACGACTGGTCAGCATGTTTTTTCGATGGCCGTCCACATACCGACGGCCTTATGGTGGCAGTCCACACGCTGATGCACCTTAACCATTAATTTTGCTATGACCTGAATTGTAAAGACATTATTGGTGTTTTTCAGCATATAGATGAATCCATTAGAGGGTTCACTGAAATGCAGAAAACCCACGCCTTTTGCTCAAAGCGGTTTGCGTACATGGGATATATATTTAAGACCGTGATCGACCACGATGAGCTAGACCCCAAAGGACATGTCGAAAAGGGGATGATTTCTCTTTACACCCATTACGCGTTGTGGTTAGATTCTTAATGGCCGTCGGTTTCGTGGAAACATGCAGATTACATCGTCGTCCAGTTCAGACGATTGCTCATTGGGTGTTATGCGTCGCTGAGTGGAAGAATAAGTCGATGACGATATACGACTCCGACGAATCCTGCGACAATGACATGCACCACCTTAACATGGCATTATCGAAAATTCAACTTGCAATCCCAGCGATCTTGGTGAGTCTTGGATTAATCAAGACTCAATTTCGGAAATGGTCAGTTCAGCTTCCCATCCGAGCTTCACCGGGCAGCAATATCTCTTATGTTTTCGGATGACGACGGTTTCAATCTGACCATTGAGTAAGTTTCTATCTTTTAGGAAACTTCTTGCATTGTTGATTTTCCTTAACGAATGGTATGCTTGGTATCAATAGTCAATGTAAATTTTTTTTTTGTGACGATGTTGGTTTTAAATTATTTTACTGAAATTTTTTTGCTTTTTTTCTTCGAGAAACAAACGTCACGACAGATTTGACATCACTGTTATGACCCTAACATTATCCCAGAAAAAAAAGTAAAAACCAATTATTGATCAATTATTCCGTGGGTAGCGCGCGGCACCTGTTAAGCAGGGGCCCAAACATAAGAGCACGAGGCCGGCCTGTTATGCACGGGTTCCCCTTGTTAAGCACGGGACACAAACATGAGAGCATGGGACCCTTGCGTAGTCGCATGGGTCCCGCGTATGCAACGGTAGCTATTTTACACAAGATTAAATTATTTCGAAGTTTGATTCAGCCTCTATACGAATATAATACGTCATATAATATCATAGCCCACAAAATTATGGTCTTTTTGCAATAATTGACGATTTTTCGATTGTTACATCCTAACAAAGTCACCAGCATAAACCAAGTTGTTTTTATGTAAGTTTGCTCAATGATTGTGACATCCAACTAATTCACCAAAGGGCATGTTGAACAATTAACAAAATAATGTAAAAAAAATTTATATACATTAACGAGTTAAGAGTAATTTTTTTGTTAAGATTAATTTTTTTAAGAGTAATTTTTCGTTAAGATTAATTTTTTTAAGTTTTAATATGCACAAAATTATATATACTATTATAATTTCTTAATTTTTTTAACTCTGGTGTTCTACTTTTTCACCCGTCGAGACGCAAATTTGACAAGCCATTCTGAGATCGACGTCAGAACTGACATGACAGACAAATAATTGACGAATAATTAAAAAAAAAGTTGGCTGCAAAGGAAGACCAACAATTGACTAAAATTAAGGTGTTTTTTTAACGGAAAAGGTTCGCTTTTACAGTGCAGGGGACCGGTGCGCATAAGCACGGGACATTGCCCATAGGCACAGGACGCAGCTTAATATCGCATAGGACCCGCATGATCTTGCGCGTGTCCAATGCGCATGTGCGCAAGTCCCATGCGCGTAATTGCAGGAACCACGTGCGCCCATGTGTGGGTACCCTGATTTTAAAACCCTAGCTTTAAAATCCTTATTTTAAGACCCTCATAATTAGGTTTTATTACATTAGAAAATCATGATTACGTTACCTCAAATAATATAATATCGTAACACTCATAATTAGGTAATCTTACATTGTAAAACCTTAACTTTTTAGGTTTACCTCATGCTAAATTCACCAACAGAAGGCAACCTATTTTTTGTGCTCTACAACGTTGTTTATCGCGATTAGGTGGCAACCATTTCAACACTTCTTTAAATGTGTTCGGACTCCAGCCAGATAGTACCTTCGTAAGCTAAATTTCAAATTTCCAAGTTATAATAAGCATGAACTAATGAACCCACATTGACGTCAAGCAGCAATAGCTTATGGGCAAGGAATTCGATCGATGACAAACGTCTAAAAGCTGCATGTATGCAACTCTAGATCGACGACCTCGTTCACCTTGTGCCCGTATACGTCATATCTTAGACGCCCAACTGCCGACACATGAATCTTTGCGTAAACGACTTCGTACTCGCTGCGATGAAGCTTCGCATGTTCTTCGATGCTTACTGAACCAAGTTGATGTTAATCATGAATCGAGCCGAAAAATCCTACAATTGAAAGTTCTCTATCCGCACATAGAGCCGCATTTATCGACTCAGATCCATTGGTCGTCATAATGTTATATCTCAATTTAGGGCAGGATGCCCTCGTCCACCGTTCTTTTGGAATTTGTTCAAGATAGGCATCCGCTCCCTTGAATTTTGATTTTAGAGCTCGGAAATACGCATCGCACTCGGCCTTGGTGTAGGCATTCACTACCCGCCAGTAAATGGGACATGCACCCTGGTCCTTCGTTTTTGTCTTCAGATTTTGTTGACTGTGCTACACGCAAAAACCGTGAAACACATTCGGAAACACAGCCGGGATGGCATTCTTTATACCAGTGTTTCGGTTAGAAATTATTACGAGTTCATTACGTCCGGTACGAAACTTATCAATCTAGTGAGAAACCACGTCCAAGATTGGGTTTCCTCCCCGTCAGCAAGACCCCATGCGAGAGGATAATTGATGGTAATCGCCATCTTGCGTCGTAGCAATGAGCAAAACTCCTTTATACTTACCCTTCAAAAAAGTGGTGTCGATAGATACGACTTTCCTCATGTACGAAAATTACATAATGCATGCGCCGTATACTAAGAACATATATTTGAACCTACTTTCTTCGTCCACCTCCCAATCTTTGATACTGTCAACGTTTGCTTGCCTCAGCGCATCCAAGTACGCCGGGAGTAGACCGTAAGAATCGTTCCTGTTATCGACTAATTCGTCAGTCGCTATTTGCTTACCTTTCCAAGTCTTGTAATACGAAACATCTATGCTACGGTCGTATTGAGAAAAATGTGGATTCCTTGTCATGTGCAACTCGTACTAGCCATGTGCATTCCTCCTTTGCGTATTTCACTACATACGTGGTTCTATTTGACCTAACCAATTTGAACTCGAAACACGCATCAATGGCGACTTTATTGCATTCTTGACTTCATTCTTGTCCCGAAATTCCTGACCAATGAACAGGCTTGAACCATCCTACGTACCATCGTCCGCCAAGAGTTCGGCCACATGTGGAGAGTTATGCTCTAGGACGTTGCCATCGTCATTATCATCTTCCAAAGTATAATGTTCCTCGGTTTGTTCGACCGGATCATCTTCATTGTCATTTTGATTCTCGCACTATCCGGTGTGATCTTCTTGAAAACCCTTGTATTCAGAACGATGTTAAGATTGGTAGTTAGAGGTGTCGCCCATGTAACCCTCCCCATGATGGATTACCTCATTTGCGTCGCACTGCTCTACCGACTTTGAAATTCGATTCATCATTAAGATGAGCTTGTGGTGGTGCAGCACCGACAAATAACTCAACCTCAACACGGAGCACGGGTCTTGACTGTGGACCACCAAAACCAAGTATGCACGCAGAGCGTAGTCATTCGCAACTTAGATGGGTCGTCGGAAATCGTAAACTACAGTAGGCATATAGCTTAACGTAAGTTTGGAATTGTCGTTTCGTAGCGACAATAACTTCACTACCTAATCCTTCACGTCTTCTAACGTGCATGTTTCCTCGTCGACCAAGGTTGCTTGCCATCTATGAGTATGATGTCCACCTTGAGTCGAGGTATTGTCCTCGCAAATTATCCACTGACCATCGACTTGAAATACAATGTTAGTGATCGTCATGATTATCGCCTACAATAGAAGTAAAATTTATTAGAACTATAGCAATAACATCTTGCGAAACCCTAGTTTGCGAAAACGTGCTTATCGAATGCAAATTGTTCGAGAATGTGATTTCGTAATATAACTGAAGCCCTAACATATTACAAATACCCTAAAAGCCTTCGAAAACCCTAACAGCTTGCGAAAGCCCTAACAGCTTGTGTGGGACCCCTACACTACCAATTGCGGCCCCTGCACTGATGCGCAGGACCTCTGCTCTAGTGCGCAGGACCCCTGCTCTAGTGCACGGTCCCTGCACTGATGCCCTAGTCCTCAGCACACATGTGCGCGGGACACCAGCACTAGCGCTCGGTGCCCCTGCACCGATGTGCAAGAATCCTGCTCTAGTGCGCGGGCCCTGCACTGATGCCCTGGTCCTCATTGCTCATGTGCGTGGGACACCAGCACTAGCGCTCGAGGCCCCTTCACTGATGCGCTGGAACCCTGCTCTAGTGCGCGGGACCCCTGCTCTAGTGTGCGGCCCCTGCACCGATGGCCGGGGCCTTATCTCTAATCGTTGACCCCAACACCAAAGTTTGGGACCCCGGCACCAGTGCTCGGGGCCCCTGTACAGATGCGCGGGCCCCGAAAGATGCGTGGGGCCCCAGCTCTAATTCATCGGATCCTTAAATATATGTGCGGGTACCATGAAGCATAATGACAACGGGTTTTCGTCCTTCCAACTGGAATTTCGACTCATGGCCACACATCATCTCTTTGACACATTCACTTAATTTCGAGAGTTAATATTCATAATTCGAACCGAAAAAACTTATTGTAAAGAGTTAGAGCTTGGTATTTCTTTCAAGAGTTCTTTCGCAGACTTTGAGCTAGACTTAGTGACGAAAATGATGCTGTTTTTTTCTTAGAGGCGATGTAGAAGAAAGAATAGGATCGATCTGGGTGGTTTTAATATTTATTACGTGCTGATGTGCGTTCAAAGAGTTGGTTTCGTTTCTTTTATCTAGATATATATATATATATCTGTGTGTGTGTGTATGTATTTTTATTTTTATTTTCCTTTTATTTTTAGTTCTATGAACGAGATTTAAAGAAGATGATTAACAGTTAACTAAAATGAAGCCATTTACAAACCAAAAACGTCAATGAGGCTACTTTTAAAGAAGACCAAGTCAAGGGCAATTTTTTTAAATGACCCCAATTTTCTTCTATTACAACAACTAATGATGGAAAGTCTTCCCGTTAAAAAGTTATGACTTTACTTTTTTAAGGACGTGAAATAAATAATGGTAGGAAACTTGCAACACCACAAATGCGAGTTCACACATTATAGCTCAAGGATAAATAAGTGATGTGAGTTACGTGAGAGCAACTTTAATTACATATCCCACAACTAATATCAGTTTCTCCATTGACTTGGTGTATCGTCGAGCAGTTTTTCTTTCTTATAAATTCCGTTTAAACTATTTAATAATATATGATCGTAATCCTCATACAAACACATAAATAAATAGAATCTATACTATATAAAAGTTGGATGTGGACTCTCATTGACCACCCCCATAAGCCAATCCTCATGCGACATGTCAGCAATAGCAATGTAAATTACCATATTAGGTCCATGTGAGGCTGGAATTACCAACTGCCATTTGAATTAAGTCCATATTAAGTTATGCTCCTATCGTTAACTCTTGGTATTCCTCCAAAATAATTCTTCATTGAAGGAGAAATACTCTGATCAGAGATTGGACGTTGACGAGCACCGCGTCGCATATGTCGAGCATCTTCGAGAGGGTCGCCGGAGTTATCTCTCCGGCGACTCCCACGGCGAGGCCGAAGGAGAAGCGATTGTTGGGGAGGTTCGAGGGTTCGATTGGGGAGCAGGCGTGGACTCGCTTTAGGATGCGGTCACTGTCGTGGGATTGGAACTGGCGGTGGGGTTCATTGCCGCCGTCAGAGGATGGCGTCGGCGGAGTGTTGAAGTAGGCGTGGAATAGGGTTCGTCGATTAGGGGTGGGTGGGTGACGCGGTGGGAGAAGTCTGGACCGGCTTTGGATACAAGGGTGAACGGCAAGGAGAGCCCATCAAGAACGGAGGAGATGAAGGAGGCGTCGCCGCCGAGGGACTCGGCTAGGACGGCGGAGTCTTTGATCAGAACGTCGTGGCAGTAGTTCCCGACGACGAGGATCGTAGGCAGTGCTTTGTCTCTCATCTTTATCGTCGCAGCACAGAATTGCAGAGAAAACGCAGCTACGATATCATATATGTGACATGTCGGGTCTACATCGTACGGTAGGACTTACTTGCACTACGCAGCTTACTATCGGCGCACTGATTGCCTTAGGTTGATTCTTTCCGCTGCTAACTCAACACAGCTTTCTCAATCATGGTGACAATTCTATTTTCTTTTCTTGCTTTTGATCCTTTATGAGGACATGGTCGATGAAAGCCTTACATGAACAGAATCTCAGGGGTTTTTCAAGATTTGTGAATATAAGAGATGGAAGTGGTGCAACGCCCCTATATTTGGCTGCTCGCCAAAGGCATGCAGATTCTGTTCACATTCTCTTAAGCAGTGGGGCTCTTGTGTGTGCTTCCACAGGTGGATATAGGTATCACAACATAAATTTCCAGACAGATTTTTTATATGTTTACTATTCTTTCTCTATTTCGTGTATTAAACACGATGTTTTGTCTTTTCAGTTATCTAGGCAGCACACCTCTTCACCTAGCTGCTAGGGGAGGCTCATTGTACTGTGTCCGTCAATTGCTTGCTTGGGCACTGATCGCCTTCAAAGAGACTCCGTTGGGTAAGCATTGATGATCTGATTTGAAATTTCAACTGCAAAGATCATATTACATCTTTCGAACAGAATTGGAACTACTGTTATTGTTGTTTCTCTTACACAGTGAGGTTGTCTTTTGCAGAAGAATTCCTTACATGGTTGTCTTTGGCGCTAGAGCCTTTAACTTGGCCTTCGCCTTTGAAGTTCATCACCGAGCTCAATCCCGAGGCAAAATCGCTGTTGGAGAAAGCGCTGATCGAAGCAGATCGAAAGAGCGAGAGGGATGTCTTAACGGAGCCCTCGTCATATCCCCCTTCACCATTGATGATTGCAGATTCTGTGGTGTTCTCGATGATGAGTCTGAGGTACAAACATATCCTATCGAGCGCATCTCTTATTCGAATATTCATTCAACACCATGTTTGAGCAAGATTAAACAGTAAAAATACTAAATTTATATCAATGTTGCTTCTCTAAACAGACTAGTGATGGTGAGCTATGCTGATATGTTGTTCACAGTGGCTTAGTTGCCTGAAAAGAAATGGAAGATTAATTGTCGGACTTCTTTTAATTCGAATCGAAAATAGGAGAGCTCAGGCCCACTTTCAGCTATAGTTCCCGTGCATCGCACGGGGCAAAACTAGTAGAAGTTAAAAGACGTACTTTGAAAGAGATTTGAGTTTGACGTAAGCATCCAGTGTGTTGCTTCAACCGATAGGGCTTCTCAATGCCTTAGAACTGATTTTTTTAACAAGTGAAAGACAAGTTTGAAAGGAAGTAGCAATGTGCTAGCATAGCTTTATCATGCATTCGAGGATTAAAGTTGCGTGTTTCACACGCATGCCTTTGTGGATCATTGAGATTGTGTTTTTATACAATTAGTATATGAACTATACTTTATTATGTCGAAATTATTTCTTTCAACTCGAAATTATTATCATAATGAATACCAGGTGTTTGTAGGAATAAAGATTGTGGTAAACATGTTGTAGGTGCCTCTTACTTGTCACATTTCTTATGGTTTTAGTGATTAATTAATCTTGTTGAGAATCATGTCAGTGTGCTCTATTCTTGCAGTCAAATTGTGATTCAAAATTTCAATTAAAATATATGTTGTTGATGTTTATTCGTATTTGTATATTTGAAATCACATTCGATTTTATTTAAGGTGCAATGGCGGTGGTAGTTCTGTTCTATTTTCACCGTGGCAAATTGTAGAACACGTCTTTTTTATGCTCTCTCCTCGTTGTGAATGAATTTGAGTATCGCATTGTTTATGCGTGATGGATACCGTACCTCATGATGAATAGGTGAAATCAGAATTCAAAAACAATTGACCTTTTTCATACGTTCTTTACGCAAAAAATAGATGGAGAAACTATTGAAAACATTCCTCGTATCAGCTTTGTGCAGCACGTTTTACAGTTATTTACGTTTTCATCCTTTTGTTTTGTTATAGTGCAACGCCCTTCTCCTATGTTGTTTAGCACCTCCTCCGAGCATCATAAGTAGATGCGTCATTTTCAGCTCCAACGCATAAAGTTGTCCATTGTTTTTCACCTATATAGCCAACTCAGGGTTTGTTCAGTATGCTGAGTAGTAGTACCATTATCTATCTCGTGTTACATATTCATAAAAGAAAAATTGGATTATATATGTCCTTTCTTTTTCTCGTTCCATTCCAGCTCCTTCTACGAATGACACTCCTGCGAATCATGTGGATGCTCAACCACCTCGTCCTCGTTTTTGAAAAGGCAAATCATGGGATCACAATCTCATTCTCCACCGCCACTTGAGATTCCTCCACCTTCAGGTTTTCTTCGATCGATTTAAATACGATGTACTTTTGTAGTATTTGACACAAAAGTGCTTTTGTCAGTTTACAGTTTGCACTCTTCTAACTTCATTTTTTTGGTGATGCTGATTAAAAGTTATTTTATGCTCGGAATGTCTCACTGAGAATAAACTTGCAGGATATTCGTCACGCGAATCGCCAATTAATTCTCCCGTTTCTTCATGTGACGATAATTGCTCCAATTCCAATGTACCACCAGCTCCATCACCAGAATCTAAGCCAAGTAAGACCTATCACTTAAAAAGTTTCGATCGTCCATTGTTAATAACCGCAAGCATTGTTATTATTTTCTTATGAAATAAACAACATGATGTTCTTTGCTTACTTGTATTGGAAGCTCCCTTTGTCTCCCCTAAAAAGTTCCCTTCGTGGCCAAGAAGAAGTCCTACACCACCTTCGTCCTCATAATTACAGTCATTTCCACCTCCACCTCCTCAGATACTCAGTTTCTGTTTCTTTTTTCTAGTTTCTTATCCTTATCTGTGAAAAATTCAGTCAAACTAAATTTTTTAAACATCGTTGTGATATATACAGATTGTGGGTCCCTAACATGCACCGTTTAACATACGGCCCACCTGAATCTCCCTGTATTTGGGTGTTGCCAATACACGTTGGTCTTCAACTCGGCATAGCAAAATGTATTTTTTCTTTCTATCAGTTTCAGAACTAACTTCTGAAATTGCTTATGGAACATTTATGAAACCGAGCCATGTTCGCACAATGGGAGCTAATGCAGCTGGCAATAATCCCGACAAGACTATTGTCTTCATATATTTGTTTCCGATTGCAAATAAACTCGATCGATCATAACACAGCTTACTTCACGTTCGAAAGATTCTGGCACAAACAAGTTTTCATAAAGACTTCCTTGTTCGGCGATTACGATGTGTTGTACGTTAGATATTCAGGCAAGATTTTGTCCAACTCATTTAGTTTAATCACTGATGTACTGTATTATTAGTTATTATAGCTGTTTAAATATGGGCTCATGAAGTATTTTCTTTTGGCTAAATAAAGGTTAACGACCTTCTCCACCATTGCCTCCGTATATTATTGCTGCAAGACCATATTCTGGTATGGATAAGACTGCATGCAAGGACGATGCAACCACTAGGGATCGACGTACCTAGGAAGCAACGTAATCGTGGACCTAATAGAAGTATAATAGCCATCATAATATTATCTGGCTATTGTAGCCATTAGTTTGGTTTCTGGTCTTGCATGGGCCTTTTTCTCAAGATATAGACGTTCGAAAGAATGAATCGATGCTTCTCCATCGAGTACAGTTCGTTTTCTAGAAAAGACACCTGGTAATAAATTACGTTTCAAAATAATTTACTTCTGCTCCATTCTATGGCAACCTTTGCTTCTTACATGCGCTTTATTTATTGCACAAAAAACATGGATTTGTCCCTTCGCTGTAATGCCTAAGGCATATTGCATATTTCATGAGATTCAAATGTTATGATGTGTTTTGTTGAGTATAGCTTCTTGCAACACTGAGCTGCATAACTCGATTAGCTTTCGAAATGGTTCTCTGAAAGCATATGTGTAGAACTTCACTAATTGATCAACTACAAAAAAGAGCAGATGTAGTGACGGAATCCGCGATGAGAACTCCGTCGCACACTTTCGCCACGGAATTTAGCAGCGGAAAAACCGAAGCACAGTTTTGCGACGGAATATCCGTCGCTAAGCCGTCACAAAAATCGGCGTTTCTCCGTTGCAAATTGGCAACGGCATTTCCGTCGGCGTATTCCGTCGCTAATTTGCTTCTGAAATTCGATCGCTAAGAGAGGACAACAGATATTCCGTCGATATTCCGTCTCAAAACATTAAGGAGGAAGTCTGAAAAATTTGAAGCCCTATTTTTTTTTTATCCCGACACACTTTTTATTTCCTTTCCACTATCGCACCTTTCTCTTTTCAACTTCCCTTTCTTTATCTTCTCTAATCTCAAGTTATCATTTTTCTCTCAGAGACTTTGACGGAAATTTGGTGCAGCTTTGAGCGAGGTGGCCGGAAATTTTCGGTGGACTTTCTAGACTCCATGGCTGCTCGGCGGCGATGACGGCATCGGTGGGCAGCGAGGTCGTGGCGACGGCGGATCTGGGCAGAGAAGGGCGCGGCAGCGGCGGATCTGAGCAGGGAAGGTCGCGGCGGTGGCGGATGTGGGCAGCGAAGGTCGCGGCGGTGGCGGATCTGGGCAACGAAGGTCGCGGTGGCGGATCTGGGGAGCGAAGGTTGTGGCGCGGCGGATCTGGCAGCGAAGGTCGCGGCCACGGTGGATCTGGGCAGCGAAAGGTTGGCTCGGCGGCCTGGGCCGCCGGTGCTAATTTTCTTTTTTAATTTTGTTCCCTCATTTAGGGACGGACTATCCGCGGGAATATTTGCGACGAATAGTTGCGACGGTTTGAGTTTTGTGACCGCGTTTTAGCGACGGTTGGAATCCGTCGCTAATACGTCTTTTCCGATGGTTTGCCCACGGAATGCGTCGTCACTAATCCATCAGTTTTTTGTAGTGATCTTTAATATCCAACTATAGTTTTTAAAATGCATGCAGTTTCACCTTAAAAAAGTTCGCTGATTTTAAGCTCAATTTCTCTATGCTTACATCGATCATATCGGCGACCGTAAATGGGCCCCACTTCCACGCCGATCTCAAAGAGCTCAAGCCTCGCTGCTAATACGGCTCGGCGAGGACATTCTCCTTAAACGATATGCTTTGAGCCCCAAATTTTGATCGAGCGGATGTTGTAATAAATTAAAACGAATATCTCAAACTATCATACGCTAAAACTGGCAAGTATGCCTATCACAAACAGTATACTTTTGGCAAGCCTTAGAGTATCAAACCTAAACGAACCATGGAATTAGAAACTTGTGTTTAAATATTCTAATAAAATATTTGGTTGTTTGAGTGAAAATATAAAGAAAAAACAGGAAACATTTAAAATAAAAAGGTGCTAAAAGCGACGAGACGATCTTATGAAAGCGAACGTAATTGAGACTTCGAATCCCCCTAAGTCCTAACTCGATCAAACGAGTGACAAGTATAATAAAATTTTGCTGACAATTAGACCGTGAGGATTCCTAGAGCATGCGTACAAATTTATATGACTGACGAAACTGCGCCTTATCATACAAAGTTTATAAACAAGCAATATACGTATTAAACACTCGGGGAAGCTTCCCTAACCACTTTGTCGCATACCGCATTAAATCACGTTGAATCCCGCTATTAGATTTGACTCTAATCCGGCAGGGTAGTTCAACATACTCTAGCGATCAGTTTATTCCGCTCGTTTACGAGTGGTCTAATCGTTAGCTCCTCTCTCGAGCGTAGCTTACGATTCCCCAACAATTATCTTATTCACTAGACATAATCAGAACAATATCTTAATTCATAATCGAGTCATAATAATAGCAAAACAACAATACTTTCAACACGCGTATGATCTCACTACGGTTCATCTAATCTCAAATACCACGGGAATTAGCTACTCATATGAAGCATTTACACGAAGAGAAGCGGAAATAACAAAGAGAATAATTTTTTCCCTGAATTTCGCCTCCGGGATTAATCCTTTGTTGAGGAATTTCGTCGAACATGAGGTGGGTGATCAACTTTTTCCTTTCCTTGCCCTTCTTTTCCACTGCCCCTTCGCTGTTCCTCCTACACACACAACTGCCTTACTCGCTGCAATTCACGCAGATCACCACCCTCATCTGCTCGTTTCCTTCCCTCTTTTTATAGATGATGGAGGGGCATCAAAATGTTCACTTGGCTGCTTCAAGAATGCCGCGAGATTGCATCTTGATTTTCTTCCTTGAGCACTGAGCTATTTTTCACATTTTGTGTGCGGCGTATGTTATTGTGGGTCTCTCTTTTCTTTAGTGTGCGTGTTTATGTATTGTGTATCTATTCTATCATTGTGTGATGGGCTTGGGCTGCTTTTTACCTTGGGATTTTGGGCCGATATTTGGCTCGACGGTTGCTCAAATTTGTTCAAGTCCGAATCCGGTTGTAGTTGTTTTTCCCAGTATCTGATGAAAATAAAATATAAACGTAAATGTATGATATCCGCGGGAATTCAGATAAATAACCACCCGGTAATGCGCTTTACGGAGCGTAAAATATAGCCAAAAATTCATTTATCAGATTTCTTCAACGAATCAGGAAATCACGAAGGCCCTCGACGATGGGACGAAGATCGCAATTAAGAGATGTTAGGCTCATGTATTCTTGGCGGCTTCACCACCTTGTGAAGCTAATGGGTATTTGCATGGAAGATCAAACTCATTGCTTGGTCTACAAACTCGTACCAAACGGCAGCTTGGATTCTCATCTTCACGGTATGCTACGAAATACAGCTCAGCTTTCGTACAGTGGCGCGACGATGTATCATAATAATAGTGTGAACCTAATATTGTATTCTGCATTTCCCCTCCTCCAACATCAATCTCTCCTTAATTTGTTGAGCTTCAGAAATATAACAAAAAGATATAATCATCTCCAAAATCAATTAGTTAGCCCACAACAGTCCACAAAAAAAAAGCTGTTTTAGAGCTTCAGAAATATAACAAATACATATGCAGGCCAGCAAAGACAATAATAGACAGTAAAAGGTAACGAAAATGCAAAGGGAAGTAGCAGTTGAACCATAAAAAACACAACCCTCAATCCTCTTCTCTCTATGGAATGGAGCACATACACTTTGGCGCGAAAAAAATTTCGAAACCCTCGGCCTGAGGGCCCAAAACGAACTTAAATCTCTTCACCAATTTCAAGTTCGAATTCAGCTCAGTGGGATCAACACGAGGCGGCAGCTCTTCGTCGTCGTTAGAATTAATGCACCACACGTCTACGATCAAATGAGGCAGCCGATGTTTGAGATCAAAGTAACCGCGCGCGACGCAAAAGTATTCAGACGACAACCAAGTAATTCCAACTCCAATGTTACGACGGTGGCGATAAATTTCTAATGAAAATCCCGGATAGGATGGAAGGTGATATCCTCCATCCGCCCATGCGAACCAGTCCGTCAACCACAAGTCATCCCTAATCAACACAAACTCTGAATATTCCCTATTAGGAAACTGAAATCCATCGAACTTTGACCACTGGGAACCACTCTCATATATATTCAAAGTGAAATTACCGACGGTCGTGACTACGAGAAAGTCACATCCATTGTTCCTGAAACCATGCGAGCAAATACGGACATCACGGAGTTTACGGCGGGATGAGAGCAGCAGAGGAAGTAAAACAGGGAGATGGGTCCAAACTGTTTTAGCTTTATCGAACAACTCAAACTTACCACAATGCTCATCATATACAGAAAACCGAGAGTTCAAAACTAGCATTTTTGTCCCGTCGGGTGTTGAACATGCCTTGGGACGGTTCTTGTAGAAATTCATTGGACAACAATCAGTCAGTAAATCCATAGTCAACGTCGCAACCTGTAGTGGCAGTGGAAGCTGAAGAGAAGACGACGATGATGATGGTGAATAGGGCATAGCTGGTAGCAAGGAAGGCAGCTCGTATTTGAACAGCTCCTTTTCTTTCCCAACAAAGTAAACGGTCGAGCCAACGATGCAAAACTCAGATAACAATAAACTACCCGAAAACAAACACAGATAAGGGTTACACAGAACAAAGTCATCTGCACTTTCTTCCTTGGCATCTAAATCCAATAACAAGAAGCAATGATCCACGTTGCAGGCATCCTTACCATAAGAAAAGATACCTTGATCGAATTGTGGCAGGCACCAACGGGTGAATACATCTCACACATAAGCACATAAACATGCACATCACGTCAAACCAACACGCACGTAATCCTGGTGAACCTAGTTTGCCTATAAGACGATCAGCATGGACTATTTCTAATATACTACATTTATTATCATAGAAATACATCTCTACATCTTCGGCATAACACCATGTCTTTGAGCAACCTCCAAGTCCTTGAACGGCCTTCTCGTGCTTGTATCTCGTACTCGTACGCCACCATACTTAAACGAATTTTTCTAAAAAATTAATAGTACAAGACGGAGGGTTCAGCTGTCCCAGACAACCCCTATAATATAAATACAACCCGGTGGGACCTTGTCACCCTTAACATATCACTCGGAAATAGAGCCTAAGTCGATGCTGACACCTTTAACGTATCATACATACACAACATAAACACGTATGCGACAACAAAACGCTCCAAGAATCCGAAACAAAATCCAGGCTTATCTTTGTCCTAGACCAACGGGCCCAATTAGGGTATTTAGTTGGACCTAAACTAGTCAAGCCCATCATACTGTATTTTGGGCCAAACCTTTTAGATCCAATTATGAAAGGAATATGACCATATCCTTATCGGCCCATCAGGGTTTCTAAAATTCTCGGAGGCCAAAAATAAAACCACCGGCCCTCATCGCTACTCCACCGGAGTCGGACTTCGCCATCACTGGAGTTCAAACCTGGATCCGTTGAACGTCACAGTCCCGAAAAAAGTAATACGTAGTTTAACGCACGACAAGGGGCAGCAACTCGTTTTTTAGCGTTCGGCGAACTACGACTATTCCAATAGTCCCTCAAACTCGAATCGGAAGTCGTTGGCGTTAAGGCTTCTCCCCGACCCAACGAGTCTCACTATTCTCGTCGGAGGTGTCTCTGAAAATTCCGTTCAAATAATTTTTTACGCAGATCGGACAAAGATCCTAGATCCATTCCATCTACGCAAAGCATACCCCAAACTCACTTCCAAGCGTGAAGTTATGAATCGCAGGGAGACAACCGCTACAGTTTCTCACCACGGCGTTGCATTACGCCAGACAGTTCGCAACGAGACGGTGTCCCGACCATGCAATCGCTCAGTTTGCAAACTCGAACCGAGACTACTCATGTTTTACGCTATGATCGACTCAGTGATTTGCACAACCGAGTTCGTTTTGGGTTCGTTTATGTCATTTCTTAAACACGAACGTGGCTCTGATACCACTGTTGGGGAAGCCCGGGTGCCCGAGATCAAATCCCGAGTGCAGCGGAAGTTTAACAATTTTTCGGGGATCCCCGTAAGGTTAGCCCCGGATAGCTCGGTAAAGAATAGAACATCCAAGTATGACCGTAATAGGGTATAGAATTTTACCCTCATAACAAAGATCTCAAGCTCCCGATTGTAGTAAACCGTTCCGCGCTTCCATGAACCGTGCCGAAGAGAGTCACGCCGACCCCAAAACTTTCCACAGACCAAAACCCTCCTAAAGGATGGCTAGAGAGGGAATGGAATGATTTAGATATGTGTGTGTATTTCATTTAGAACTACTCTTAGAGTGAGATGGACTTAGAATGCATAAGCCACGAAATTGCTCAAAGCCAATTCATAAAAATCATCTTTCAACTATTGAAAATGATTATAATCATAATCAAATTAAATAATGTCTTACATGACATAATTCTTGTTTGATTCCTTTGTATTAAGTCATCAAATGACTAGACTATGTCCCATAAGAACAATGAACGAAATTGGATTAAGTTTGGATCAAATTTGACCAAAAGAACGTCGGTCCACGGCCTCGAAACCGTCGGTCCATGGTGGTGGGACGTCCCCCACGGCCTATAACTTTGAGCCCACAGCCGTGGAGCCACGGCAGAGGCCTTGGCCTGCCAGGCCCTACGGCTTGTCAGAGGCGTGGCAGGGCCCCACGTCCATGGGCCAGGGGCAGTGAGCTTGGCCAGCCACTGCCCGAGCCACGGCCAGTCCCACGACCGCCCCTGTTCGAGCCACGACAGCTGCCACGGCCGCAGGCCGTGGCCATTAGTCATTTTATTAACGTCTCCAAGCCATTTAAATAAATGTACATCTCTATTTGTTTGACACTATCTCAGCGATCCTTTTTAAGCCCGAATCTCTTGGTTCGTCTCAACCCGGCACTGGGAGGAATCCAAGAGTTTGGTATTCACCTAGTCAATCATGGTTCGTCTCCTTTTTAAGGTGAGCACCATGGTGCTCACCTTATGTGAGCACCTTATATGGGCACCTGCCGATTCGTGCCAAATCAGCATGCCACTTCAACATCAAATGTGATGTGGCATTAATCAACACATCTTAGGCGTCATAGGTCGAAACATATGATGCTGATGTGGCATGTTCACGTGGTGTATATCAAAAGAAGATCAAAGAGAAAGCTTATTCAGCTATCATTCTCAGCTTAGCTGATAGTGTGCTTCGTAAGGTTGCTTCGGAGACTTCGGCCGAGGAGTTATGGAAGAAGCTAGACTCCCTTTACATGACCAAATCCCTAGCAAGAAGGTTATATCCCAAGCAAGCTCTCTATAGGTTTCAAATGGAGGAAGGAGCAGCCATTGAAGAGCAGCTAAACAAATTTTGAGGCTGATCCTTGATTTACAAAATATTGGAGAGGAAATCAAGGATGAAGATCAAGCTCTTTTGCTACTATGTTCCCTGCCCAAGAGCCATGATTACTTCAAGGAGGCTCTCCTTTATGGAAGGGAGAAGCTAAGCATGGAATATGTAATGTCTGCATTGAGTACAAAGCAACTAAACAGCCGAGGTATACCTAAACACATTGCTGAAAATTTAGGTTCGGCTGACTTGCTTTATGTGCAGGATAAGGCCAATTCATGGAAGAAGAAGGGCAAGGGGAAGGGGCTTGATGAACCTAGGAGGTGTTTTCACTGCAATGAAGTGGGACACTTCAAGAGAAATTGCCCGAAGCTGCAGAAAATTGGAGGTGCAAACTCAGCAAACTTCCATGAGGATGGTTTTGAGTATGCTGAGGTTTTGGCTGTCTCGGAGCTTGAGAGGAGTGAAGAATGGATCCTAGACTCAGGGTCTAGCTTCCATATAACCTGCAAGAGGGAGTGGTTGCATGACTTTAAGGAGCTAAAGGGAAAAACAGTCAAGGTGGGAGATGCGAAATGCTTCGAGGTAAGTGGCTGTCGTTCTGTTAGAATGAAGCTGGCTAATAGGGTGTTGAGTGTCCTAAAAGATGTTAGGTATGTTCCTGAGCTGAGGAGGAACCTTATATCCATTGGATCTTTGGATAGGAGAGGATTCAACACGTAAATTGCAGCTGGAAAAATTCAAGTGAAGAAACAGGGGAGGCTGATTCTGCAAGGGTATAGAAGGCAGTGTATCTACGTGCTCGAGGGCTGTTCTGTGGTGGAGAAGGCACATCTTATAACTAGGGAATATGGTGGTTCAAAAGGTGTGCGAGAGGAGCCACAGAAAGCTCAGGATGAGGTAGAAACAGACGTTGCAAAAGTGAAGCTCGAACCAGTTTTTATGAAACCTGCTACTGAGGAAAAACTGCTCGAGATGGCAGTTTGTGACGATCTTTCCGAGCCCGAGATGGAGTTGTTCGAGCCAAGGGATGAAGGAACCTCAAGTCCACATGGCAGGGATGGGTTTGAGGTGGAGAACAGCTCAAGCTTTGTGGAAGAAAACGATGGAAACTCGGTGGCAAGTCGGGCTGATGGATCAGTTTTGTCAAAAAATGATGATGTCTGTTTTGCAGATTTTCGAGCAGCTGAGGTTTTGGATGCGAGGAAGGGCAAGAAGAAAATGTTTTCTAGCCAAGGAAGGGTCTGTAAAGTGGCTCAGTGGCTAGGATGGAGGGATCTTCGAGCCAAACGGAAGAAATGAGTTCAAGTGTTCGAGTCGATCCCAAGTGGGAAATTTCAATCCTACTTGGAGTTGGCAAGTTCACACTTGAGGCTCGTAGGTCCTAGGAAAGCTGGTTGATCAACCAAGCAAGAGCTTATAGATCAAGGTGGAGCTTTGGAGGGATTTTGAAGCTCATGAAGTTGATTCTTAGAAACAGAAAACTGATGTGATGCTGGTTTTTGGTGAACTTTGGGCGGCTATAGAGGGCGTGTTTGGGCAGCTATGATGATTCCAGGAGTTGGGCTTGCGAGTCTGCAGTCTCGAGGTGGAGTTTGTCGGGATTAGCGAGCCTGAGACTCGTCGGAGACCGCCGGAATAGGACGGAGAATCGGCCGGTCGAAGCTGAGATGAAGAGCTGAAGCTGAAATAAAGAAATAAGCTGTTGATGGTCGCGATTAATAGCAGTCGTAGGATCTCCAGCGCGCGATCGGAGGGCTCACATTCAAAGGCTGAAGATTAAATGTAGATCGTTAGATAGCGCGCCAAGTTGATCGACGTCTCAGATTTGAAGAAGTATGGTGGAGCGGATGCTGAATGTCGACCGTCAGATTTAGATCGGACGACTGAGATTGAAAGTGGCATTTCACTTACAAAAGTGTCATGCGACTTTCATCTATTCACGCGGAATGAATGAGGCGACGTGGCAAGCTGTGGTGCGCTGGATCAGATCGATCGGACGGCTTGGATAAAACGGGCAACATGCGTAAGAGATGACCTGAAGCTTATAAATATCAGTTTGCTTATTTCGACTAGCTATCTTTGAGCGATTGTATCTTTTCGTAGAGTGAGAATCTCGGTGTGCGCTAAACACGAAAGTTGTAGAGGGCACGGTGTTCTATAAACTTTGTGTTGGGTAATACGAAAAGAAGCTTGGTTGATCCGTGGACATAGGCCAAAATTGGGCCGAACCACGTAAATCTGTCTTTACAATGTGTGTGTGTTTGCTGATTTTGGGTGCGATTGAGCTTCCGATTGCTCTGATCGACTCAAGACATTAGCATGCATTGAAAATACATTGGCCATTTCCCAACATGATGAATAGGTGAAATCAGAATTCAAAAACAATTGACCTTTTCATACGCTTTTAAGCAAAAAATGGATAGAGAAACTATTGAAAACATTCCTCGTATCAGCCTTGTGCAGCACGTTTTACAGTTATTTCGTTTTAACCATCTGAAGGGAGTCCCTTACGAATGGATGTAAAACTACTAAGTATTGTACTGATGGGCTAACAGTCACTTCAAAGCGCATAGCGGAACTAAAAAGTACATACAAAACGAAACGAACATGAGAGATAATTTTGTGCAGCAAGTCAAATAACTTGCTGCGTGCCTCAAGCCGCAAAACTCCACTATAAAGATGGATTACAAACTATCAAAAAGGATAGTCAAAAACACGTCTAGCAAAACATACGAATCAAAAATGATTCTGCAAACTACAAGATCTTTCGACTTTTGAAAAGCTAGACTAAAAGAAAACTCTCGCAATATGTAACACTCGCTCAAATTCGATATGTGTTTCGCTCATAGTTTTCGCTCAATATGTCACTCAAAGTTACTCCATGAAAGCTCTCTCGAGAGTCGTACTTTGCAGCTCGAAAATAACTCTTATTTAGACGTCTTGGCTCCATCTTGAATTGGTAAAATATCCCTTGAATATCTCTTCGAAGATCTCTCTAAATATAGTATATATTTAGTTCGAATTTTCTCACCTAATTGGCCGATCTCTTATCTTCTATTTATGGTATCCGATTGACTTATTCTCCTTTGATATTCAGATCTTCTAATCTTGGTAGTCGCTTGACTAATTCTCTTTTGATCTTCAAATCTTCTATTTAAGGTAAGTGCGCTTCCCAAATTCGTTCAAGCAGCTCCACACGTTTTCCACACGATTTGATCCATTCCCTAGCCATATATAAGTCCTGCACATCATTAAAAATAGTCAAGATACGGATTAAACACATTTTGAGCATGAAAGATAAAACCGAGAAAAGAGACATCCTCGGCCAACAAATGTTGGCTAGAATGTTACCCTAACATTGCCAATGTTGAAGCCTCAACATCAACAATCTCCCCCTTTTTATCTTTCTTCCCAAAACTAAAGCAGACGTTAGACATAGTGAAACTCCCCCTGAAGGCAAAATCTACCCAACCGCAATACATCAAAAGATGGTTAGAGTAAACGCAAACAGAATAGCGATTAAACTATTCGAAGTACTACGAAAATAGTACATAGCCATAACAAGATCTTATTAAGTTAAACATCTGCAAAATAAATATTTTCGGCAAGTAAGCAGGCAAACATGTAAACATACCAGAGAAGCAAATCAGCATGCACATAGTAAAAACAATTCAATCAAGCATGCAAAGGGGTAACTTAGCATGCACACAAAAATCAATTATGCATGTAAAAATAGAAAGGATCAGATCTTCACTCTCAATATAGAAAGGATCAGATCTTCACTCTCAATGGTGTATGGAGTTTCCTTCTGATGCTTTCTCGGCTGCTTCTCCTTCTTGGTCAGCTCCCCCTGTTTGTTCGGCTCCTTATTCTGCTCTCCCTGAATTTCCTTGTCTCCCCCTTTTTCTCTGCACAACCTTCTCCCCCTTTTTGGGAAAAAAGCAGGGCCGTAGCTTCCATAAGGCCAGTGAGACGGTCGCCTCGGGCCCAGCTTTCGAAGGGGCCCAAAAAAATTATCTTACCTATATGTATATATATCGTCGCGGTTGGATATATCTCATCCATAACTTCTGAAATTAGGTGTCGTGAGGTAGACGACGACTAATTAGGGCATTTCTGATATTCTATTTTATGGTTCTTGGACTTTTCAAATGTTTGGCCCAGTTTTTAACAAGCCTTTGTTAATTAGAATATAGAAAATAACATACATTGTCCAAATACATTAAGCAATGTAAATGAAGTTTAGAAAAAGAGCAACTTGAAAGTTTATTTATCTCGTTAAATAATTTATTATTAGTCTAGATATTATGATAGTCTTATAGTTCTATTATTTAAAATTTCGTACATTGTTTAACTTTGTTGAATATACGCGTTTGAATATGCGTATTGATGTTTGACTTGCATTATTTTCCAATTTTTCTTAATGATTTTCTAATACTAATAAGAATTTTCAAATATTTGTAATATATGAATATAACAGAAAATTTTGTAATATATGTAATATAATAGAAAATTTAGTGAATTGTGATATAAACTTATTAAGTGTTTTTAACCTCTTTACAAATATAATCTAGTATAGTTGCAAAGAAACTGATATATTTCAAGAAAAGTGCGTATCATCCGCGATCGCATCCGTGGCGGCGAACCATGCCTATAAAACACCTAGATGGTTTTTAATTTACGGTTTAAATAACTTACATTTACGGTTGAATTTATGTTAGACTACGTATGTTATTTAAAAAATTACATAAAAAAATTTAGGGCCGAATTTCGAGGATCGACTCAGGTCCCGACTTCGTCAGCTACGGGCCTGTACACGATCCACTCACATAACGAAGAATTCGCTTAACAGCATTAGGATGAGAAACTTTAGGCTCAGACTGATATCTAGCACATACGCGTACGCTATACATGATATCGGGTCTACTAGCGGACAAGTACAATAAACTGCCTATCATAGATCGATACAATGTTGGGTCAACATTCTGTCCAATATTGTCCTTACTTACCTTTTGCGTAGACCCCATAGGCGTTTTCATTACCTTTGCTGTGTCCAACCCGAACTTCTTGATAGTGTTCTTCGCGTACTTCTCTTTGGACATAAAGATCCCGTCGCCGCTCTGCTTAATCTGCAAGCCTAAAAAATAAGTTAGCTCTCCAATCATGCTCATTTCGAACGTGGAGTTCATCGCCTGCACAAACTGATCTAACATGGACTGTGAGCTCGAGCCAAAAACGATATCATCAACGTAAACTTGAGCAATTAAAAGATCAGAACCGACTCTTTTAACAAACAGCGTACGGTCTGACTCACCTCGAGTGAATCCAAATTCAAGTAAGAATGTAGCTAACCTACCATACCAAGCTCGAGGCGCTTGCTTTAGTCCATACAAAGCTTTCGGCAGCTTAAAAACATGGTTAGGAAAATGTTGATCCTCAAATCCCTTAGGTTGTTCAACATAGATATCTTTATCAATATACACATATAAAAATGCACCCTTAACATCCATTTGGTGTAACTTGATGTTAAGCCAATATGCAATAGCTAATAACAGCCTAATTGATTCTAACCTAGCCACGGGAGCGAAAGTCTCATCAAAGTCTATGCCATCAACATGCGTATAACCCTGAGCTACTAAACGTGCTTTGTTCCTAACAACTCTACCAAGTTCATCAGATTTATTCTTAAAGATCCACTTCGTGCCTATGACATTAATGTCCTTCGGCCATGGGACTAAGGTCCATACTTGGTTTTTCTCAAACTGCAAGAGTTCCTCTTGCATCGCATTTATCCAGAAATTATCCTTGAGAGCTTCAAGTACATTCTTAGGTTCTATCTCAGAAACAAAACAATTAAAACGTACCTCAACGTATACTGTGTTCATGCATACGTTTCTTACCATAGACATATAATCCTTGCGTGGTTTGTCTCTGGTTCTCCTTCCTTCGTTCACGTCTCCAATAATAAGGTCAGTGGGATGATCTTTCTGAATCTTAGCTGGCGGATCTCGTCGCACTTCACTGGGTCCAGCCTCAGTGTTCTGTTCTGACACAGATGTTGAGTCAGATGTTGGCTCAACATTGTCATCCTCAGTCTCCTCTGTTTCATCGACAGCTTGTATAACATCTGAAATATCAACTTGAGGGGACTTTCTGCTAAGATCAGTAGTATCAAACACAATACTCACTAATTCCTGAACGGACTTCAAGCGCAAGTTATACACACGATATGCGCGACTATTAGACGAGTATCCTAAGAAAATGCACTTATCACTTTTTGGATGGAACTTGGTCAAGTACTCACGATCATTCAACATATAGCAGTAGCATCCGAAAACATGAAAGTACTTGACAGTAGGCTTTTTCCCATTCAACAATTCATACGAAGTCTTTTTAGTACCATGCCTAAAGAACACGCGATTCGATATATGACAAGCAGTATGCAATGCTTCAGCCCGAAAACGCTTAGAAATATTCCTAGAAAGTAACATAACCCGAGCCATTTCTTGTAATGTTCTATTCTTCCTTTCGGCCACCCCATTTTGTTGGGGCGTCTTAGGAGATGAATATTCATGCACAATACCTTTCTTAAATCAGACCTAAGAAAAATAGTAGCACTAAAGTTGTTCTTAATCATAGCACAAAATTTTTTAAAGAAATCGAAAGATTCAGATTTTTCCCTAAGAAAAAATATCCATGCATATCTAGAGTAATCATCCACGAGCACATATGCATATTTCCTACCACCAATACTATCTACTTCCATCAGACCCATTAAATCCATGTGAACAAGCTGAAAACAGTGAGCAGTTTTAAAATGTTGGGCAACATGTTGGTCAACATTATGGCTAACATGCGTTTGCTTACCCTTCAAGCACGACTCACAAACAACCTTACCAACTTCCTTAAGTTTTGGAATGCCTCTGATTGCATCATGTTTGATAAGTTGTTCTAACGTTCTGTAGTTGACGTGGCCCAATTTAAAATGCCAAAGAACCACATCATCCTCGGCTTTTGATAGTTGGCACACGTCCTTCACACCGGATTTGTCGCCGACTATGTAGCAGTTGTCACTCGATCTTTTACCTGCCATCACTCGCACAGAATTGCTGTTAAATACTTCACAACATTCTTTATTGAACCTTACCTCAAGGTCGTCATCATAGAGTTGGCTTATACTAATCAAATTCGCAACGAGCCCGTCGACATGGAGTACATTGCTCAACTTGGGAAAGTCGGGCACGTTGAGTCTACCTCGGCCGAGAATTCGCCCTTTAGTACCTCCTCCGAACGTCACTGATCCACTTCTTAAATACGCCTTGGTACCCGTCATATGTCGGGAACACCCGCTATCAAAGTCACAAGAACCTGTCACGTTAGCTCGCAAAGAGGTATATACAACATGGCATTTATGAACAGATTTCTCGACCCACACTTTCTTAGATGACAGAACAGCATTCTGATTACTAGAAATTGAAGATGAGCCAGCTGAGCTTTCTCCAGACACTCCTTTCAACATTGATTTCTCAATGTTGAGTGGGATGTTGGATGACATTTCTGCCGACATCGATTTCTTTGCAGAAATCTCCCTGTTCAATTTCCAGCAAAATGGTTTTAAATGACCAGTTTGCTTACAATGATGACAAATATATGAGCTATCCTTATTCTCAGGGGTAGCATGCTTCGGACTAGTATCAATTCTCACATTTTCACTAACATGACTCGTGGCACGAGGTTTCACAAAAACTATTTTAGGTTGAACATGGCTTACGGGTTTTGGATCAGTAATGGATTGAGAACTAAATCCTAGACCTTGCTTATCAAAAATACCTAGGGACAATACCTCATCAAGGGTCGATTTACCCTTGTTCAATTTCAAAAAAGTCTGGTCAGCCTCGTCAACCCGCTTCTGTAGTTTGTCAATTTCTGTGTCCTTTCGTGTCAGCACGGCTTCCATTTTGTTCATACCATCCACCAAGCTTTCGATCAGTTTTTCATTGTTCTTATTCTCCTCGAACAGTACTTTCACCGCGGCTTTGAGTTGCAAATTTTTTGCCTTCTCAATTTCGTATTGTGCGGACATCAACTCAAAGGCTTCGTTCAGCTGAACTTCTTCACAACATTCTGTACCTAAATCATTAGAACTCAAATACCCATCACAACAGTTTGAGTCATCATAATCAAAAATGATTTGTTTTTCAGATGTTGGCTCAACATCAGTTACCGCAGTGAAGCCGACTTGCTGATCCTCATCGTCTTCACCATCTGAAAAGGACTGGATAGTGACAGAGGATTGCTTGGTCTCTATTTGGTCATCTTCATCATCAGATAGATCGATCCACATGACCTTTTCGTGCTTGCGAAGAGTGTTTTCGCACTCGTTGGCAAAATGGCCCCAACCTTGGTATTCATAGCATCTTACAGATTCATAGTTGATGTTCTTCTTCTTCCCGTCTGGCTTACCTTCTGGCTTGCGTTTAAAGAACGGTGGAGCAGAAGATGATTCAGCTTTGGCATTCTGGCCTTTTCTGAATGTTGGGCCAACATTTTGCACAACATTCTTCTTTCTGATGTACTTAGCAAATTTCTTCACGAGCATGGCCATGTCCTCTTTGCAATTGGGATCAACCTCAGTTAGATCCTTGGATGGCTGACTAACCAGTGCGAGACTTTTTTCGCGGGGAGCCCTATCTTGTACTTCGAGATTGGTCTCGAAGTTCTTCATGATGTTCATCAATGTGTTGAGATCCATCGTCGACAAATTGTGTTCTTCCTCGACCACAGCTACCTTCACATTAAACTTCGCATTTAGTGTACGAATTGCTTTAGATATTAATACGTTATTCGCGATCGGCTCTCCGAGACTGGCGCAATCGCTTGAGATCGACAGAATTTTGCCGAATATGTGGTAACATCGTCATCATCCTTCATTCTGAGGTTTTCGAATTGGTTGAGGAATAGCCGAAAACGTGTCTGCTTCACACTCACATCGCCTTCACAGTACCTCTGAAGTAAATCCCACGCATCTTTTGCCGTAGTGTTTTGAATGATCTTGAACATGAAGATGTCCACCGAAGAGAAGATGGCATTTAGGGCTTTATCATTGAACTTGGCGGCGCTGTTCTCTTGAAGAGTCCACTGATTGACTGATTTCTCAACGACTTCACCATCAACATCCTAGGCAGTTTTTGGTGTAGAATAACTGTGGAGCACAGACTCCCATGCTCGCAAATCTATGGATTTGATGCACTGCCGAACACGAATCTTCCAATAGGCGTAGTTGGAGCCGTCTAACACAGGAACTTTGCCGATATAATTTGAACTTGAAAGATCCATTGCAGAGGATTTTAAGCGCTTAGTAACGTCAAGCGTAGGCTCTGATACCACTTTGAAGGGGGTCCCTTACGAATGGATGTAAAACTACTAAGTACTATACTGATGTTGAACGTGATGTTGGGCTAACACTCACTATCACTCAAAGCGCACGGCGGAACTAAAAAGTACTTAGTGACGAAACGAAATGAACACGAGAGATGATTTTGTGCAGCAAGTCAAATAACTTGCTGCGTGCCTCAAGCCGCAAAACTCCACTATAAAGATGGATTACAAACTATCAAAAAGGATAGTCAAAAACACGTCTAGCAAAACCTACGAATCAAAAAGGATTCTGCAAACTACAAGATCTTTCGACCTTTGAAAAGCTAGACTAAAAGAAAACTCTCGCAATATGTAAAACTCGCTCAAACTCGATATGTGTTTCGCTCATAGTTTTCGCTCAATATGTCGCTCAAAGTTACTCGATGAAAGCTCTCTAGAGTCGTACTTTGCAGCTCGAAAATAACTCTTATTTAGAGGTCTTGGCTCCATCTTGAATTGGTAAAAGATCCCTTGAATATCTCTTCGAAGATCTATCTAAATATATTATATATATTTAGTTCGAATCTTCTCACCTAATTGGCCGATCTCTTATCTTCTATTTATGGTATCCGATTGACTTATTCTACTTTGATATTCAGATCTTCTAATCTTGGTAGTCGCTTGACTAATTCTCTTTTGATCTTCAAATCTTCTATTTAAGGTAAGTGCGCTTTCAAAATTCGTTCAAGCAGCTCCACACGTTTTCCACACGGTTTGATCCATTCCCTATCCTTATATGAGTCCTGCACGTCACTAAAAATAGCCTAGATACGGATTAAACACATTTTGGGTATGAAAGATAAAACTGAGAAAATAGACATTCTCGGCCAACAAATGTTGGCTAGAATGTTACCCTAACATTGCCAATGTTGAAGCCTCAACATCAACAACATCGTTGTGATATATACAGATTGTGGGTCCCTAACATGCACCGTTTAACATACGGCCCACCTGAATCTCCCTGTATTTGCGTGTAGCCAATACAAGTTGGTCTTCAACTCGGCATAGCAAAATTTATTTTTTCTTTCCATCAGTTTCAGAACTAACTTCTGAAATTGCTTATGGAACATTTATGAAACCGAGCCATGTTCGCACTATGGGAGCTAATGCAGCTGGCAATAATCCTGACAAGACTATTGTCTTCATATATTTGTTGCCTATTGCAAATAAACTCGATCATAACACAGCTTACTTCACGTTTGAAAGATTCTGGCACAAAAAAGTTTTCATAAAGACTTCCTTGTTCGGCAATTACGATGTGTTGTACGTCAGATATTCAGGTAAGATTTTGTCCAACTCATTTAGTTTAATCACTGATGTACTATATTATTAGTTATTATAACTGTTTAAATATGGGCTCATAAAGTATTTTCTTTTGGCTAAATATAGGTTAACGACCTTCTCCACCATTGCCTCCGTATATTATTGCTGCAAAACCATATTCTGGTCCGGATAAGACTGCAAGGACGATGCAACCACTAGGGATCGACGTACCTAGGAAGCAACATTAATCGTGGACCAAATAGAAGAATAATAGCCATTATAATATTATTTGCTATTGTAGCCATTACTTTTGATTTCTGGTCTTGCACGGGCCTTTGCCTCAAGACATAGACGTTCGAAAGAAAGAATCGATGCTTCTCCACCTAGTACAGTTCGTTCTCTAGCAAAGACACCTTGTAATAAATTACGTTTCAAAATAATTTACTTCTGCTCTATTCTATGGCAGCCTTTGCTTCTTACATGCGCTTTATTTATTGCACAAGTTAAGAATGGATTTGTCCCTTCGTTGTAATGCCTAAGGCATATTGCATATTTCATGAGATTCAAATGTTATGATGTGTTTTGTTGAGTATAACTTCTTGCAATACTGAGCTGCATAACTTGATTAGCTTTAGAAATGGTTCTCTAAAAGCATATGTGTAGAACTTCACTAATCTTTAATGTCCAACTATAGTTTTTAAAATGCATGCAGTTTCACCTTAAAAAATTTCGCTGATTTTAAGCTCAATTTCTCTATGCTTACATCGATAGTATCAGCGACCGTAAATGGGCCCCACTTCCACGCCTATCTCAAAGAGCTCAAGCCTCGCTGGTTATACGGCTCGGCGAGGACATTCTCCTTAAACGATATGCTTTGAGCCACAAATTTTGATCGAGCGGATGTTGTAATAAATTAAAACGAATATCGCAAACTATCATACGCTAAAACTGGCAAGTATGCCTATCGCAAATAGTATAGTTTTGGCAAGCATTAGAGCATTACAAAAACTTGTGCTAAATATTCTAATAAAATATTTGGTTGTTTGAGTGAAAATATAAAAAAAAAAAGGAAACATTTAAAATAAAAAGGTGCTAATAACGACGAGATGATCTTATGAAAGCGAACGTAATTGAGACTTCGAATCCCCCCTAAACTGCGCCTTATCATACAAAGTTTGTAAACAAGCAATCTACGTATTAAACACTCAGGCAAGCTTCCCTAACCACTTTATCGCATACCGCAATAAATCACGTTGAATCCCGCTATTAGATTTGACTCTAATCCGGCAGGGTAGTTCAACATATCTCTAGCGATCATTTTATTCCGCTCGTTTACGAGTGGTCTAATCGTTAGCTCCTCTCTCGAGCGTAGCTTACGATTCCCCAACAATTATCTTATTCACCTAGACATAATCAGAACAATATCTTAATTCATAACCGATTCATAATAATAGCAAAACAACAATACTTCCAACACGCGTATGATCTCACTACGGTTCATCTAATCTCAAATACCACGGGAATTAGCTACTCATATGAAGCATTAACACGAAGAGAAGCGGAAATAACAAAGAGAAAAACATATTTCTTCCCTGAATTTCGCCTCCGGGGTTAATCCTTCGTGAGGAATTTCGTCGAACATGAGGTGGGTGATCAACTTTTTCCTTTCCTTGCCCTTCTTCTCCACTGCCCCTTCGCTGCTCCTCCTACACACACAGCTGTCTTACTCGCTGCAATTCACGCAGATCACCACCCCCCTCTGCTCGTTTCCTTCCATCTATTTATAGATGATGAAGGGGCATCAAAATCTTCACTTGGCTGCTTCAAGAATGCCGTGAGATTGCATCTTGATTTTCTTCCTTGAGCAGTGAGCTATTTTTCACATTTTGTGTGCGGCATATGTGCTTGTGAGTCTCTCTTTCTTCAGTGCGCGCGTGTGTGTGTGTGTTGTGTATCTATTCTATCATTGTGTGATGGGCTTGCGCTGATTTTTACTTTGGGATCAATTGGCTTTTGGGCCGATATTTGGCTCGACGGTTGCTCAAATTTGTTCAAGTCCGAATATTTTTTGTTGTAGTTGTTTTTCCCAGTATCTGATGAAAATAAAATATAAACGTAAATGTATGATATCCGCGGGAATTCAGATAAATAACCAACGGTAATGCGCTTTACGGAGCGTAAAATATAACCGAAAATTCATTTATCAGATTTCTTCAACGAATCAAGAAATCTCAGCGAAGGCCCTCGATGATGGGACGAAGATCGCAATTAAGAGATGTTAGGCTCATGAATTCTTGGCGGCTTCACCACATTGTCGATGCGGACGTCGATGCGGACACTAACGATACGGATACGTTGCATTATCGTGCAGCGACCCTAGCCATCGCTACCATTTCTAGCGCTATCCTAAGTGCCGATGTATTTGAATTAATGCAAAGCGGAAACTCGTATAAAAGTTTTCCTTTATCCATAAAGGAGTTCGTTTCCTTTACACGTCAAAAGAATTACATTAACTTCCTAACTACATTTATGTCCTAATTACATGGGACGTGTTGCAGCAAAAGAGTTTCCTATGCGCCTGGCCTCACAGGTCGTCATCCACGTACACACCACCCCCAAAAGTCGCTCGGAAGCTTCAAAAGAATGCCTTGCCGGCTAGGCGATCACGTACCGTGTTCGCTAGAACCTACAACACATAAAACATGGGGTGAGCTTATAAAGCTCAGTAAATGGGAACTTATGCATGCGGTGCCCGTGTCATGAGTGGCAGAGGCATATGCGCCAATGATCACTAATCCTCACGAAATCGTGTCTTGTCTTGTCTTGTCTTGTCTTATAGGGTCCCTAATACACGTCTTGTCTTGCACGTGTCTTGTCTTGTAGGGCCCTCGGACAATCTTGCTACGAGGGCATTCGCCCGTATTACACGTCTTGTCTTGCACGTGTCTTGTCTTGAAAACGGTGACATAGGAAGTCACCTCGTAGCATTAGAAGAGCCGTATTCCACGTCTTGTCTTGCACGTGTATTGTCTTAAAAGGGTGACATACTAATATTAGTAATTACTATTTGCGCCCCGGCGATTATACGTAGCTCATGTCATGTCTTAAAACTCTCGTGAGACTCGTGTATGCATATGAGAATGCATGTATGAAAATGCCACAAGACTTGTCATGCCATGTCACGTAATGTGTAGTTCATGCCATATAATAAATCACAGTGTCATAGAATCACATAGCCACGTAAATAATGCGCACATAATTTTATGTGTTGTAGTTGAAATTTCCACTTACCTGGCGTCCGTAGATTGTTAGCTAGTGGTCCTGTGAAAGTGTTAGCCCCTGACCCGAAGCATAAAATTATTTCGTCAGTGTACTGTTTAAATTCTTGAGTTTCCTAAGTGTTAAATTGCTTAGCTAATGGATAAATAGATATTGAAATTTGCTAAGTCAAGTTAACTTGTGAAAGTTCTTAGTTCGTGAAATCCATGGCATGGCTCATAAGTCGTGACTTGCTTAATTCATGAAATAGAATTCGTGATTCTTCTTGAACTCGTGAAGCTAAATACCTGGTTTCTAATTCACGACTTATTAAATTCGTGACCTCATATAACACGTGAAGTTGTGAAACTAATGAAGTCTTGATTCGTGACTTGCTTGTGGTTCCAATTCGTGAAGTTTCCATGCCCTAATAATTCGCGAAGTCTCCGAGTTCGCCAACTAGCTCGATTCGCGAAGTCACCTACTCTCACACTCGGTTCGCGAATTGCTAATTTAAGTTCGCGAACTAACTTGTTTCGTGAATCAATTCGCCAAGCTCGTCTAGTTCGCGAAGCGTTTCGTGGTTTCGCCAACTTATCTAATTCGCGAAGTCAAGTTCTTTCTAATTCGCGAAGTGCAAAAATTCTAGTTCGCGAAGTCGCTCAGCCTACGACCGCGAAGTGTTGATTGATTCGCCAAACTCAACCCGCGAAGTACACGTCGCCAACCTCCCATGACCCGCGAAGCATCACCAATTCGTGAAGTGCTCTTCTTCCAACTCGCCAAATTTCGGATTCGCCACTTTGATATCATTCGTGAAGTTCATGGCATAATGTTTTCCAATTTTGCATGATATTTATATTATTTTGTTCCTATACTATTTCATTACACCACACAAAAATTTGCCATTTGCATGATACTACATGATTTTATTCCTATATTTGTTCATTACACCACACAAAAATTCGCCACTTGCATGATACTACATTATTTTATTCCTATATTTCCCACCAAGCTCGTGAAGTTCCCTCTTGGAATTTGTGATGCTTATCTTATGATCTATAATTCTTGGCTTCTTCCAAACTCACACTCCAATCATTGCCTATTGTGGGGTCTAAGTCCTTAGTATAATTATTAATATTAACACCTCACCCTAAGAGGTCTAACTTATAATATTACTTTATTGCCTAAAGCTTCGTGAACTACTAATTATACAAGTTTCATGGGGTTCGCGAACCTCGGTTGTCTATCTTTATTTTACAACGTATACTATTCCCTTACTTAGCTCTATTCGCAAAAAAAAAGGTGGCTCCCATAATTCATAAGGTATGGTTCGTAAAGCTTTCTCATTTCGCAAAACCCGCACCCCTTTAGTTCGCGAACTCATAAAACTCATGAAGCCTACCTTTCATCCCTATTCGCGAAGTACTCTACTCTACCCACACAAAATTCCCATAATACTCACTCTCAATTCGCGAATTGCTCCGCTAGTTCGCGAAGCCATCTACATCGTCTCTTAATTCGCCAAGTTTGCGTAGTTCGCGAAGTCACCTTGGATTCGCAAACCGCACGGATTCGCCAAATTCACCTTAAGCTTCGCGAACTCTCGTGGATTCGCCAATACCACATTTCGCGAATTCACCTTACTCAAGCGGCCCATGGATCGCGAACTCTTATGCAGTTCGCGAAACCCTAACTCGCTTCCTCTCAATTAGTGAAATGCAACGTTCACTCAATTCGCCAAATTAGCTTAGTTCGCGACATCTTCATTTCCCTATCAATTCGCGAACCTTCCAAATTCGTGAACCTCACCTTTCGCGGCCTCTCAACAGTTTTTTTTTTTAACACCTAAGATGCTAAGAACTTTGATCTAAAAGCACCTTTTTCCAAGTTCACGATGAATCTAAAAACTTCAAGAATCCCTAAATTTCAAACTTAGTAATATCATGGTTTAAAAGGATGTTCGTATCCTAACATCTTGGTCACGTTGATAAAGGGCTAATGATAGGAAATTTAGGTCAGAGAATATATTTTCATAGAGACTGCTAGTGCTTGAAATAAAATACAAAGTCATGGTAAAACTCATACCTTTCCCAAACTTTCGTGAGATTTCTTAATCGATTTCTCCTCCTTCTTTGCGGTTTCATTAGCTCCTTACTTATGAGTTCGTGGTTCTTGCTTAATGAGTTTTGAGGGGTTAACGTAAATATTTTTGGGTAGATATTTAGTAAGGTATGGGTGATGGGACTTATTGACGTGAATTCCCCATAATTTAGGGAGCTTGTTTTCCCAACTTTGACTTTAATACCTTGGGCCTAAAATATTTTAGTCCAATTTCTATCCTCATATCTAAGTATTTAGACCAACTTACAATCCCACTTGGGCCTTGTTATTTCATTTAATCTTTATTGGGTTCCCACTAATTTGGGTATTATATTACCTTCATTCTAGGCCATCTTCGAAAATTCCCCATAGTTAGAAGTCACATGGCACCAAATTAAATGCATAAAATTCATGTAATCACGTAAGCATATAATTAGCACAAAGCTCCCAAAACCATATAAACACAAAATTTATAGATCACATTGGCAACGCTAATTTATTGGCCAACAAGCCTACGGGGACTCGGGTATTACATATCGCCAATGTTTTAAAAAGCGAATAGCGCAGTGCATCGCGTTTTAGTGTCGTTAGCGCGTAGCGTAAATAGCGTAGCGCATTGCGTGAGTATTTCGGATAATCTAAATATAATACAATAAATTATATATAATATATAATAAATATAAATATGGTCACTTTTTATATCGTTATTGTATTTATGAGACTAAATAATCTATATTTTCTTTAGAAATTCAATGAAATAATAAATAAGGTACAAATAATTAATTAAAATATAAACTTTAAATATATATGAATTATATAGTAAAAAGTTTATACAATCCCAACAATAAAATAGGACTTATATCAATTAAATAATCATTTTTACAGCTTAAAAATACAACTAAAATAAGCTATTAAAATGATTCTTATAACTAACGAAAATTATATGGTATCGAAAAATATATGATATGCATGTCATTATGATCATCATGAAACAAGGAATAAAATGGATATACTTATGTATTTTTTTTCGTATAAATTATTCAAAATAAAGTCGTTTTAATTATTAGTATAAGTCTAAATAAAAAAGGAATAAAAATAAAATATTATAGTATGAGCAAACCGATAAATTACGTCAGAGCTTAAATTATTGTCTTAATTATTGTCTGAGCTTAAATTATGTCAGAACTCAGAGCAAGTCTACAACGCATTTATGTCAGAGCATAAAGTCATTTGCGACGGAATATCAAGAATTTTCGACGGAAAATCCGTCGAAACAAGAAAAAAATAATAAAAAAAATAAAACGCGAAATTTAAAACGCGTTGAAGCGTTTTGACGGAGAAACACGCGATCGCGCACGTCGAAGCGCGCGATCCAGCGCGTTTTAAAACACTGCATATCGCGGCGCAGTCGCGGGCGATACGCAATTTTTGTAAAATAAAATACCTACTAGTAATTATAGTGTCAAATATGTTTTTTTAGTCAATATTTAAGGAATATAGAATAAATTTACCTTGTAAAAGCATAAATTTTGATATTATTGTAGATATTTTGTATTTAATATTAATTAAAATAGAGTTAAAGCTTTATAATCACTTTTAATAAATTGTATTTACTATTAATACTTGACCCAATAAACAAGCCCAACAGAATAGCCCAAAATCAACGAAACCCTAATTAAAATAATTTTTCCTTGCCACCTCATCATCTTCTTCGTCATATATCGTCTTTCACAGAAGGAAAAAGGAAAAAAAATGGAAAATCACCCGTTGCGACGGCCGATTTATCGCCGGTACAAACGATAACTCGCCCGCGTTGACCCGCGGCGGCCGATATCTCGTCGCGACGGCCGATATCTTGCCGCGACAAACCCGTCACCGTTCTAACCTGTCTCTCTGGCGCGGAGGGTGCCGAGTCCGTTCCGGCGCGGCCGATACGGTCGATGTCGCTCCGATACGACGAACCATGATTTGCATGGAAGAGCAAACTCGTTGCTTGGTCTACAAACTCGTAGCAAACGGCAGCTTGGATTCTCATCTTCACGGTATGCTACGAAATACAGCTCAGCTTTCGTACAGTGGCGCGACGATGTATCATAATAATAGTGTGAACATAATATTGTATTCTGCTTTTCCCCTCCTCCAACATCAATCTCTCCTAAATTTGTTGAGCTTCAGAAATATAACAAAAAGATATAATCATCTCCAAAATCAATTAGTTAGCCCACAATAGTCCACAAAAAAAAAGCTGTTTTAGAGCTTCAGAAATATAACAAATACTATGCAAGCCATAGACAGTAAAAGGTAACGAAAATGCAAAGTGCAGTAACAGTTGAACCATGAAAACACAGCCCTCAATCCTCTTCTCTATGGAATGGAGCACATACACTTTGGCGCGAAAAAATTTTCGAAACCCTCGGCCTGAGGGCCCAAAACGAACTTAAATCTCTTCACCAATTTCAAGTTCGAATTCAGCTCAGTGGGATCAACACGAGGCGGCAGCTCTTCGTCGTCGTTAGAATTAATGCGCCACACGTCTACGATCAAATGAGGCAGCCGATGTTTGAGATCAACGTGACCTCGCGCGACGCAAAAGTATTCAGACGACAACCAAGTAATTCCAACTCCAATGTTGCGACGGTGGCGATAAATTTCTAATGAAAATCCCGGATATGATGGAAGGTGATATCCTCCATCCGCCCATGCGAATCAGTCCGTCAACCACAAGCCATCCCTAATCAACACAAACTTTGAATATTCCCTATTAGGAAACTGAAATCCATCGAACTTTGACCACTGGGAACCACTCTCATGTATATTCAAAGTGAAATTACCGACGGTCGTGACTACGAGAAAGTCACGTCCATTGTTCCTGAAACCATACGAGCAAACACGGATATCACGGAGTTTACAGCGGGATGAGAGCAGCTGAGGAAGTAAATCAGGGAGAGGGGTCCAAACTGTTTTAGCTTTATCGAACAACTCAAACTTACCAAAATGCTCATCATATACAGAAAATCGAGAGTTCAAAACTAGCATTTTGTCCCGTCGGGTGTTGAACATGCCTTGGGACGGTTCTTGTAGAAATTCATTGGACAACAATCGGTCAGTAAATCCATAGTCAACATCGCAACCTGTAGAGGCAGTGGAAGCTGAAGAGAAGACGACGATGATGATGGTGAGTAGGGCATAGCTGGTAGCGAGGAAGGCAGCTCGTATTTGAACAGCTCCTTTTCTTTCCCAACGAAGTAAACGGTCGAGCCAACGATGCAAAACTCAGAGAACAATAAACTACCCGAAGATAAACACAGATACGGGTTACATAGAACAAAGTCATCTGCACTTTCTTCCTTGGCATGTAAATCCAATAATAAGAAGCAATGATCCACGTTGCAGGCATCCTTACCATAAGAAAAGATAATTGAACTGTTAGGCACCAACAGGCTAACCATATCTTCCCAAAATTCACTGTTGATTCTTCTGAGGATGTTCCGTCGTCCTCACCATCGGATGATGACAGCCGTGGAATCTTAAATGGACGATGATGATCATGGAGTGGCGTGCGTGTCACGGAATGCGAAAGCGACCAGCGAGGGTTTCGAAACCTATTTTCTCTTTTTTTGTTATGGCTGGGACGATGATTTGTTTTGATTTGGGTTTATAAAAGTAAGTAAAAGGCCCGTGATAATATTAAGTATATAACGCCCATTATAATTAATCTGAACCATTCTCTTTGCTTTATTTATATGGGGCTCTGAGATATAATACTGGGCTTGCCGATAATAACGAGCTGGAACAAAAAAAACAAACACTAAAATTTTAGTACAACGGGTCGAAACAGAGATAATAGATGGCCTGAAGCTTGGAAAGCAACGAAGCAATTTTCATTGGAGCTTTTTTCATTGATCCGCTACATATAAATATTTCGTTCCTCTTCCTCCGGAAAAAAAAAATATTTCGTTCCTCAAGTTATTTCTCTTATGTATTTGAATACTGTTATGGAATATTTACTATGGGCGCGTTCACTTCGACCGATTAAACCAGACAAAACTTTTATTATCTTAATATATACTGTTCGCTTGAATTGTGGTCCATTTGCTTAAAGCCCTCCATAAATCACTGGCCCGTTACTAAAAGCTAGAAGATCTCATATAATTTATCCAATGCTTTGGGTCAAGATATTTTATCCAACAAAGAGTATTAACTTAAAATGACCATAATACCCTCATTCCTCCAAATTATAAAATCGTTGTTATTTCATATCATTAATATGATCAAATAAAATAAACAACACTAATTTATTCCTTATTATATGGTGATTAAAATAATATGCATATCTTATATTTTCAATGTTAATAAGAATAGTTATTTTTGTAAACTACATATTGACATAATAAGGTCACTTTCGTAATTTACCAAATAATACATGAGATAAAAGTTTTATTATGTTGGAAACTAAACAAGATAGTAACAATATATAGTGATATTAAAATTACAAAGTAAACATATAATCCATGTAAATATCAAGATTATAATCTTGAGATAAAATTATATCACATAATCTTATACGGACAACTAAACGCAGCCTATGATTAATATTATATTAAGATTATTTATTTATATTCTGATTATTTTGATAATAATATAAGAAGAAAATTTAGAGGGAGATAATATAATTTCTATAATTTGGTGTATTTTACAATGTAACTCAAATAACCTCTTTATACAAAAATCACACACTAAAATACAATTTAGTCATCTATACAACTCATACAAAAATACAATCTTTTTATACATCTCATCTTATCATAAATTCACGAGTCATTAATATTCCAAAAATATCCACATTTAATCACATAAATATGATGATTCATTGTGATGATTCAGTTTGAAGAGGCTTTATTTGAACTAGTACTTGAGCACACACTATATATGTACAAATATATTAATATTTTAATTTAAAGATGGAATTGTATGAAACTAAAATATTAATCCTAAAATTTTAATTAATCTTTATTAAATTGATAAACCAATTTGTAAATTTTTAGCCATGCTAGGGCTCTTTGCAATAAAATACTAATATGTTTAGCACAATGCAAATATATCAAATTGTTTTAACTACAAATATTTTATTCCTCTGCCACGACCACGATCTTGACCACATCCACGACCATGATATACTGTAACGTCCCGTCCCATACCGGGTGTCACTGTACCATCCGTCCCTACCGGGACCTATGGGGTTGGGCCCACCACACTCCGACTGATAGTTTGGCCCCCACTGTATCACCACTTAACCTTCCAGCGTGCTTTGTCCTTACTCATCACGCACCCTGGGCAAACTTCCCAAGGGGTCACCCATCCCTAGATTGCCCCAAGTCAAGCACGCTTAACTTCGGAGTTTCTATAGATGGACTCCCGAAAAGGTAGGTCGACCTTGGTGATATGAGTAGTACTATCAATTCTCTTATACGATTCTTAGCCTGACACGCCCATACATTGTCAGTCTCAAGATCCTCTCTCATTCGGGTGTTGGATCGGTTCGTTCATGTACCACTTCGCCTAGAAGCCTGCCAAGAGCCCTTGTCCGTGCACTTCCCTAGCACCGGCGATCACTCCCCGCCCTCATCGGCCCCGGGCGTCACATACCCACCAGCTTCCGCCTAGTTCGTCCCCGAACCAGCACCGTACTGCGAGAGGTTGTGCTCTGATACCACCTGTAACGTCCCGTCCCATACCGGGTGTCATTGTACCATCCGTCCCTACCGGGACCTATGGGGTCGGGCCCACCATACTCCGACTGATAGTCTGGCCCCACTGTATCACCACTTAACCTTCCAGCGTACTTTGTCCTCACTCACACGCACCCTGAGCAAACTTCCCAGGGGGTCATCCATCCCTAAATTGCCCCAAGTCAAGCACGCTAACTTCGGAGTTTCTATAGATGGACTCCCGAAAAGGTAAGTTGACCTTGGTGATATGAGTAGTACTATCAATTCTCTTATACGATTCTTAGCCTGACACGCCCATACATTGTCAGTCTCAAGATCCCCTCTCATTCGGGTGTTGGATCGGTTCGTTCATTTACCCCTTCACCTAGAAGCCTGTCAGGAGCCCTTGTCCGTGCACTTCCCTAGCACCGGCGATCACTCCCCGCCCTCATCGGCCCCGGGCGTCACATATACACCACGACCACGTCCACGGTCATTGATTCGACTATTATCATTATTACCTATGATTGTAGACGTAAATGCATTCATTCATACCTTGCGCATGGAAGGATAATAACAGTGGTCACGTGGTCAAATTGACCTTTCAGATTTTCCACAATTTAGGAGAGTCTTTTACATGTACATACTCGTTTCTCAGATTTTCATGAATGTGGTGACGAAGAACTATTAAGGCTCTTGCCTTGTTTTGAGTAAGTGTGGCTTTTGCAGTATCAGTGGTGGCACCTGCATCTGTTGATGTTTGTGTGGTGTCGCATGCATTTGTTGTTGTTTGTGTGGCTACAATGGTGTCACCCAAACCTTTTGCTTTTAGATGAATATTTGCGTCTAGTGCACATGTTAAATAATTCATTCCAGAGATGTCAAGGGAAACAAACTCGATGTTTTGCTGATTTGCCATACTATTATCATAAAATACAAAACAGGTCTTAATACTTAGCCATAAAGTATTAAATGAAATTTTTATATGATGTCGAAGACAAGAATAACATATAAACTTTAAAATTTTAATGCTTCCAATATAGATATCAGTATGTAAAATTCTTAAAAATTACAAGTAATAAATATATTTTAGAGAACTTTACAAAAATATTATCCACAGCCCGATAAGCATCATGGTAAAAATATAGTAGTGCAAAATCCATCTTTGAATACGCGCTTCGGAAAAACAGTCCGAGCCTAAGAATAGACATCTTTCGCAGCGAGCATGGCCCCCCTCCAAACACAAAACTGCCACGATCCCATCGCGCCACCGGCAGCAGAACGTGGTAAAGGGAACCGCCGAAGGTTGAACGACCCGAGGGGACGTGGGATCATGGGAAGAGGGAAGAACCAAAGTAAATCCAGCTCCGAAAAACGCGGGACGTGGGCGGAAACTGCTGAAGTCATGTACACTATAAATACTGCAAGACATCCCTAAGGTACGCACGTATTCGTACCGTTACTCTGCCATTTTTTACGACTCACTCAAGCTCTTTTATCACTTAACACCATTTTTGCACCATTTCACTTGCTATATTACACCTGGAAAATGGAAATTACCCTCTTGACCTAGGCAAGAGGGCAAACGACCCCCCGCCCTAACCTTGTTTTCAAGTTTCAGAAGAGATTCGCGGCGAAGTAAAGGCGGGAAGAAGCTCGTTAGCGGATTCGCAAGGTAGATCATTTCTCGACGGCATCAAGCCAAGTTGAAAAGCAGAAGAGAAGAAAATAGCGAGGCCGCTTGTGCTCAAGGAGTGCACAGGTCAGTGTTCAACACTCATAAGACAAGGTTCTCCGATCATTAAAAACTTCCTCCAACAGATAACATCCTCCTCTAGTGAAGTCAGGCTTGCATAGACTGTTGAACATTATGGCTCAAATTAAGAGAGAAAAAACCAGAGATTTTAGGGTTTATGGGGGTTTTCCCTCCCTTTTCAGTTTCTCGTTCACAGAAGAAATAGCCGAGGAGAGGAGAGTGCCAATTGTAAATCGTTTACAAGGTCCCCATCTATTTTTCTTTCGGGTTTTCATTAAAATCGTGCAATTTAAATTCAATAATAAAAACAAGGTGATTTTGCAACAGAAATAACAAAATCGAGCAAATCGCGGGTAATGGCAACGACGACATGTGTAGTAAATGCGATGAAGTGCCTAATAGATGCGCGAGACGTTTGCACGGGCCTGTTTTTCAAAAAAATACATTGGGCCAAATTTGGCCCAATAACTCAAGCGTCGCGTCTAGTGGCCAAAAGCGGATCAAACGAAGTTACGAAATGGCGAAAAGCGGCATTTGACATCACTTAACATCCTCCACGCAAAGGAGATCATTGGGTTTCAAAACTATCCATCGCCACAGCTGCCTGTTGATACCTATCACGAAAGTATTCAGCACATCGATGGAAGCAGAAGTCGACTATTGCTTTAGGAGGCCATAAGCGAGCCCATTGGAACACTTCGTTAAGCGCCTCTGAGATGTTTGTCGTCATTACACCACACCGAAGCCCACCATCATGAGCAAACGTCCATTGTACTAGGTCAATATCGCGCAACCATTCGTAGGCTTCTTCGTGCAGACTGTTAATATGCGTCATTACACGACTGGAAGTTTACGAGAATCCTCGACTCTGTCCCAAGTTAATGAGGACAAAATTGTCCCAGTATTTTTGTTAAGAAAAGTTTGACAACTAGGACAAATGTGTCCTCGTTAACTTGGCATGGAAGTGGTCAGGAATATTCGTAAACTTTTTAGATCCTTATTTTTCGTTTTTTAGTTTTTAATAAATAAATATATTTTTATTTTTTCGTATTTTAAATTTTTATTTAATATTTTTAGACTCCTCTCTCTCTTTTAGTTATTTTTAATGTATTTTTATTTTCTCTTATATTTTTACTTTAATTCTAATTAGTGACATCTGCACATAAATACCTACTTGAATAAAATTTTTACAGATAGGTACTCATGTCAGAAATTTTTACAGATAGGTAACCGATTTAATGTTTACCAGTTTCTTCAATCACACCGTGTATGGCGTACCATAACACGTTGATATAGGGTACCTAATGTGTTTATACGGCGTACCTTATGTGTTATAGATGGCGTACCTAAATGTGCTAATACGGCGTACCATTTTCTCAACGTATGGCGTACCACAATACGTTAATATAAGGTACCTAAATATGTTGTATGGCGTACCTGCGGCGGATCGGGTACCTATCTGCAAAAAAATTATTCTACTAGGTACCTACACATAAAAAAAAATCTGACAAGGTATTAAATTACAAGTTTTTTCCAAATGGGTATTTATGTGTAAAGACCCCTAACTTTTAATTATATTAATATATTTTTTCTTCTAAATTTATTTTTTATTTGCTTTCCAACTTTATTTTTTATTCTCTCTTTATTTTATTTAATTTATCAATATGTTTTAATGTTTTTCATATTTATTTGAATTTTTCCTTTTTTTTTAATTTTTTTTACTTTTTTAATTTTAATTTATGATTTTTAAAGTCAAGACCCAAATTGACCATTTAACGGTGGACCAATTTGGTTCAAATTCGACAACATCTGGACTAAATTGGTCCACATGAAACATCGCGGACTAAATTTGTTCATGTGATAAACATCATGCACTATTTTTTGTTTTTTCCCGATTTAATCCAATGAATCATTCCTGATACTCTTTCAAAGTATCATTAATTTTTTTTTTTTTTTGGAAGAAGGTCACTAAATAAATAAAAAGGAGGTACAAAAGTTGTGCTAAAACGCACGGCACAACTGGTAACAGATTACCAATGTGCAATCAAGCTAACCGTATCAACTGAGAATGCCATGAACACTACGTAGCCTACCAAGCTATTCGCCAATCTCTTCGTACGGCACATGCCTGCAACCTATAAGAATCTGATAAGGTGCATAAACGCATACTCAGAACATGGATAACGTCCTCAACAATGAGTTCCGCTGTTCTCGAGTGTCCCTCACGCCATCGTTGGTTGCGTTCCTTCCAGATGTGGTATACTAGAGAGGCAAGGATGTGGCGGTTGGCGAGGTTGTGCAGGTGTCTTCCCCGCCAGCGCCGAGCAGCCCACTTTAGTCCCATGTGCCACCACCTATACGGCCAAGATAGACGTACTTTCCTTCGTAGTAGCCGCAAGCAGGTGTAGGAAAAAGGGCATTCAAACAGAAGGTGTTTAGTAGTCTCAGTGTCCATGCCGTCGCATAGTAGGCACGTACTCGCTCCCGCAGCTGTCGCAACCCAGGTCTTATCCCTCGTTGCCCACCGTTCACGTATGGCCAACCACAAAATGAATTCGTGCCGAGGGACCCGAAGAGCTCCTCCGATCAGTGTCGCCCACTGAACATGTAGTTTCCTATCGCGTATTGCCTCCCTGGCCGCATGCGTACTGAACCTACCATCTGTCGACCCAACCCAAACAATCCTATCATTCCTTTCGGGTCGGGCGATAGGTAGGGCAGCAGTGATCTCCCTGCACTCCTTTGTTCTCGTCGCCGGCCACCGCCATCCGGTACTGTCAATCACCGCGCTCAGCTTTGAATCGAGTGGAAGGCCCATCACCCTTGGTCCCATCGGGTATGTAGTCGCTAGTGGTGTTGCCTGAAGCCATGGATCGAGCCATAGGAGAATCGACGAGCCATTTCCAACCTGAAAAGAGATGAAATTACGGAGTATTAGTCGTAGTTTTAGAAGTTTATTCCAACTCCACGCAGCCCGAGCTGAGGGCTGTATAGTCCATATGGATTTGTTCACTAGGCGAGTTCGTAGGACCCAAGTCACCCAAATGGAGCTCTCATCCCGGGTTGCCAGTCGCCATAGGTGTTTTAGCAGCAATGCTCGGTTGTCCACTTCGATTGAGCATAGACCGAGGCCTCCTTCCGCGACGGGTAGGCATGCGTCCGCCCATGCGACTTTCGCCGAGTTGCCGGCCAAGAGAAATTTGCGAATCCTCTTTTCAATTTCCCGAATAATCCCTTTTGGGAGTAGGAATACTCCAGACCAATAGACGTGAAGTGCGAGAAGGATGGATTTGATCAATTGTAGTCGTCCGGCATAGGATAAGGAACGATTCATCCAAGAACCAATGCGACGATCAACGTTATGAAGCAGCGGTGAGCAGTCCTGTGCAGTCAGCCGTGAAGTAATTAGTGGTACACCTAGATATCGCACCGGTAGGTGCCCAACAGAGAATCCCATAGTGGCTTGAATCGTGCTTGTTAGGTGTTCTGCTCGTTTGGAGATGAAGATCTCACTTTTCTGTGGGTTAGCGTGGAGACCAGAAAGGTTAGCGAATTGCTCAAGTCCCTCCTTTAGTAGTCTGGTCGACGTGCAATCTGCATTTGACAAGAGCAATAGGTCATCGGCGAAAGTGAGCATGACGAGCGAGAGAGGTTCACATCTCCAGTGGTATTTGAAACCGCTCCCAGCTTGTGTTTTGTGTCTGAGGATCCCATGCAATACTTCCATTACGAGCGCGAACAGGTACGGCGAGATTGGGTCCCCTTGTCGTAGTCCTCGTCTTCCATGAAAGAGACCTTCTGGGTCGTCCATTAATGTTGATCGAAAATCGGGTCGTCGTGAGGCAGCTTCGGATCCATCCAATGAAAGTTGGGTGGAAGTGCAGGCCTTTAAGCGTAGCCAATATGAATTCCCATTCTACTCGATCATATTGTTCTTAAATATTATAATAGTTTCGATAAAGTTGCTAGAAAGCAAATATATTTTTGGAAAAACAAAATGTAACGTCAAATGTCAATGATATGTTTTTAATATTTTTCGTCAAAATATCTAGAAATTTCGATATCGTTGATATATTTTTTTCGTTAAAACGTGTAAGTACTTTGAGGTCGTTAAAACGTCTATATACTTTGATATCTTTCGTGAAAACGTTTAATTCGATATTTTTCATACCATAATTCTTCACTCAATTTCCCCCCATTTTCAAAAGGAAGAAACCAAGAAAAAGAAAATCGGAGAAAATGGATGAGACCCCAACAAACACTCAAGCACCAGCAACCGAGCCGAGGAAGCGTGGTCGACCACCTAAGGGCTCGACCTCGAAAGCTAAAGCTGAAAAAGACAAAGACCCTATCAGAAGCGGTGGGTCTGCTAAAGGTAGGCGGAGCACTTCGGCCGCCGCCGACGAGAAATACGCTAACTGGAAGCAGCTGGTGCCTGTTCTATATGACTGGCTCGCTTCGCACAACCTTGTTTGGCCTTCTCTCTCTTGCCGGTCAGTACTCCTCTGAATTTTCACGTTGTTTGCCGCTTTCTTGTTATTTTTTTGTTTTGTTGGTACGGGAGGGTTTCTTTTCCCTGATACAATGTGGTTTGTTTGTTTGTATATGGAAACATTTGTGATCGCGCGCGAAACCTAGGTTGGAGGGAACGTAGCGATGGTTTTATATTCCAGGAATGAGTTTGCGCATCTTGATTTGCTGGTTTGTTTGGATTATTGAAAATCTTGTACCCTGTATTTGGTTAGGGTTTGGGTTTGGGTTTTGTTTTTTCTTTGGGGTTTGCTGGTGTTTGGTGGAATTGGTCTTGGGGCCAAAAGAATTCAATCTGAGGGTAATTTGTCATTATCATTTTAATTTGTTGAAATCTGAGGAGTAATAATGGGCTTCGAATTAGTGCTGTAAGTTAATGTGCTTGGTGATCCATCCGCTGGTATTTTTCTGGTTACAGAAGATTTCAACTTCTACCAAATCGAGATTATGAATTTTGTGTTTTGCTTTGTCTGGTTGTGGTAGGATTTTACGACATCTTTAAAATGCAATAACTTGTGATTTGCTGTTCATTGAGTAATTGACTGTTTTCTGGTCATATGCTGAGGGAAATTACGCCGTGTGTATTGTGTGGACCAGAAACTTGATGTGGGATTATATGACGGAATAATGGCTTTCTCAAATTGGATGTTATTGACAGTTCTTGTTGCACTATAGGTGTGATGATACAAGTATTTATTAATGTTGTATTAACATAACATGATGTGTTTAGGATCTTGATTTGTTTTTAATGTTTTGTCACCTCAGTTGGGGCCCTGTTGTTGAGAGAGGATCCTTCAAGAACAAGCAACGTCTGTACCTCTCCGAGCAGGTGAAGTTTCCATCCCATTTCCCGAATTATATTACCTTGTCTCTTTTGTGTATTGTATTAACTGCTACCCTGATATGCAGACGGACAATACGCAACCAAACACGTTGATCATTGCGAATTGTGATATTGTCAAGCCACGAGTAGCTTCAGAAAATCACATTGCTAATGTAATTCAGTCATCTATCATCCAAAGCGAAATAAGTGCCTGTGTATTGTTGGTCTGATTTCTTTAAAACTTTGATTTTTGAAATAGTTCAATGAAGATGCACGTTCACCGTATGTCAAGAAGTACAAAACAATAATACATCCTGGGGAGGTATGTTAGTCGAAGCATGGCTTATTTCTTATTATTTTTATGTACGTTTATTTAGCAGTGAATACTGCTATTTTGGTTTTCCACAGCGATTGTTTATCTGTTGCTGATATAATTTTTTATTCTTTTCATTGACTTTTCACCATTTCATAGGTCAACAGGATCAGGGAGTTGCCTCAGAATAAGAATATAATTGCGACACACACAGATTCCCCTGAGGTTAGTTGATTTTTCTCTGTTCTTTTATTTAAACAATACTAATGATTGGATATTTGTGTGATTGTGGATATTAGATTAACTTAACTTCGGTATTCTTAGTAGGTTCTCATTTGGGACGTTGAAGCCCAGCCTAACCGGCATGCCGTACTCGGGGCTACGGTCTCTCAGCCTGATTTGGTGCGTTTTCTCTTATACTTAAACTTGCTATTATGATTCTTCAATCTTATAGCAGAAATTTTGTGCTATGCTTAACATTCTGTGCTCATAAGTGAATGAATGTTTATTGTTTAAGAATATTCGGCTGTTTTTTTTTATTTTTCCAGATTTTATCTGGACACAAAAATAATGCAGAATTTGCTCTTGCGACTTGCCCAGCTGAACCCTTTGTCCTTTCTGGAGGTTTGGAACATCCTGAGAAATTAAGGCTTATCTACTGTTGTATCTCCTGACACTGATTCCCCTCCCTTCTATACAAATGTCCATGCTCATTTCAGGAAAGGATAAATTGGTGGTTCTTTGGAGTATTCAGGACCATGTATCGACACTGTCAGTTGATGGAATACAGTCTGCTGAATCTGGTCCCTCAATTATCAATACTGCTGAAGTCTCTTCGCTCGGCCCTCGGGGAATTTTTGAAGGGCACAGTGATACTGTCGAGGATGTTCAATTTTGCCCATCAAGGTGATTCCATTTGTCATTTGATAGAACAAGTGTTGTTGACCGGCCTATCAAGTATGGTTTGTAGTCATTCTCGACCACTGTTAATATCGAAAATCAAAGTTATTGTTGGAGGCAGAGTTAATGAAGGTACAAGGAGGTAAACGCATTTGGTCTTGCACCTTGGCGTGTACTCCTTTGCTGATGCATACCTTGTTTTTTATGTCATTGTTAGTTATTACTATTTGATGTATCCATATGGGTAACTGATTCATTGCATTCTTCAGTGCGAAACAATTTTGTAGTGTCGGAGATGATTCCTGCTTGATTTTATGGGATGAGAGAGTTGGATCTAGTCCAGTTCTGAAGGTCAGTTAATCCTTTCTATGTCTTGTGGGCTTCCGTTTCATACCATGAGATTCTTACAGTTCACAAAAGTGTAACAGATTCCTTTCCTGCCTAACATTGCTGCCAAAAATAACTAGTTTGATGGTAGCAATTCAAACTTGCCAAACAGCCTTCATTAAAAGTCAATTGCAAGAAGTTTGCACTTTACATATTTTGGGTTTGTTAAAGCCTAATGGGTATGAATCTGTGGTTGAGAAGATTGGTTCTTCGTTCTCTAGTCAAAACATTGCCTTTTCTTCCTCATGTGATCCTAGTCTTTTTCCTCTGGTACTTGAATTTTATTCTAATTTGCCAAATGATTTCCCTGACGTGCTTTGTTCTGCATTCTTACCTGTGATTGTTGCTTGACTTTGTCAGGTTGAAAAGGCTCACAATGCCGATCTTCACTGTGTAGATTGGAACTCCCATGATGAGAACTATATTCTAACTGGGTATAATATACTTTTAATGGTTTATTATGTAATATCCTATTATGCTTATTTGTTTCTTTTTATTGTCATGTAAATTCAACTCACACAAAGTTTTGGTGATTTTACTGCTTAAGGTCTGCTGATCATGCAGTTTGCATGTTTGATCGCCGAAGTTTAAGATCTGATGGATTTGGACATCCTGTCCATAGATTTGAAGGCCATAATGCTCCTGTTCTTTGTGTACAGGTATCAAATTTGGCCATGTAATATTAGCAGTGTACTGTTTAAAATGTACGCCTACTTATTTGCTTATACTTTGTAGTTGTTACTATGTTTGTTATAGGATTTACATCCTTGGTATTTTTACAGTGGTCCCCTGACAAGCGCTCGGTTTTTGGGAGCTCTGCTGAAGATGGTTTGCTAAATATATGGGACTATGACAAGGTGGGGGGCAACTCCTTAACAAAAACTGATAAATTTATTTGCATGTAACAACTTTGATGGTTTATTTTGACAACATTTACGATGTCCTATGTTGTAACAGCTCTCTGCCAACACCAAATCATTGATGGGTGTGTATTTAATTTTTCTGTTCCCAAACTTAGACATAAATATTATTTGCAGGTTGGGGACCAATCTCTTGATGCTCCTTCAGGCTTGTTCTTCCAACACGCTGGGCATAGGTTTGAGGATCCTTCTTAATTCATCTTAAACTGTTGTGTTTTTTACTTTTGCCGAACTGACTGTTATCTGATTTGACTTTTAATATCCGATGCTTAATCCTCGAAGTTCTGTTTTGATATTTATATATGATGGGTATGATTGTTCGCTCCATCTCACAAATAATTATTGTGCTTTCTTCTATATTTAGTGTTTGTGCATGAAGGAAATTAAAACCATTGTGTATAAATGAAAAGATGACAAGGATGATGCATTTGTTGGGTGATATCTTTAACAAATTTATTTTACTATTTACTCTGAATCTTGTATTATGTTTGTGGAGTAAAAGTTTGATTACCTTACCATATAGTAATGAGGTATTAGCCATTTAGTTGATATGCCAGGTCGAGCTATGTATAGTATTGCCTTGAACTTTGCAATAGAGCATGCGATAATCCTCTTGAGAATTGAGATCAAAGCCTTAGAGATTAGTTATTTTTAGAATTTTTTTCTTGCCATTTCCTGCTACCTTTGCGTTATCATTTGAAAGAGCAATGAGTCCTAGTGTTGCTTTGTTTGTCTTCATAATCTCTCATAGTTCTAACGTACAAATTCGACTGCCAACTTTATTTTAGGGACAAAGTGGTGGATTTCCATTGGAATGTTTATGATCCATGGACATTGGTTAGTGTTTCTGATGACGGTGAGCCACACGGAGGTGGTGGCACTCTTCAGGTAATAAAAAAAAATATGCATCCTTTCTCTTCTCATTCTCCTTCTGAAAGTTCTTTGTGGTTTTAAAATATTTTTTAAATTCTTTTATTAATTTTCTTGCAGATGTGGCGAATGATGGATCTGCTTTACCGTCCAAAGGATGAAGTCTTAAAAGAACTTCAGGAATTCAAAGATCACATCGTTGAGTGTTCTGCTAATAAGACCTCCTCCTAATGTTTGTTTGTTTTAGCTCTCATTAGCACCATAACCATAGCATATAGGTCAAGAATGTGTTGTGTTCTTCAAATTTGATTTTTACTTTAGTATGTGTTTAACTGACTAGTAATGGATCTTTCATCATGTGTGAAGTTTTAGTTTTTGTTGCAGAAAGAGCACTTGGAAGTACTTTGATTGTGAGATTGGCTTAAATCATATGGCATACATGCTTTTGTTGGTACTTTTTCAGGGCTTTTCTTTAGGGGGAAGAAATATAAGTTCCCATGTTAAAGTAACTGTTTCACAAGTTTGCTTTGTATGTATTATTAATACAACTGTGATCTTCATGTCAAGATAAAAGCATGCAAATCTTTGTTTTGTGGTCTTCATGTCTGAAATCTCTTTTTTTAAGCGTACGAAATACATACAAAGAGATAACCAGCAAATCGACGTTGAAAGAACAACAAATTAAGAGAATATTACTATCGCATCTAATGGCCAACAGAACATATATGTCGAGCCCTGGGTCATAGTGTACTTACTAACTTTGTGATTTATGTAATTTGATTCCGTAGATTATCATCATTATTATTAATATTAAACATGAAGGGCCTCGGGTTTCTCGTTGAAATAAATTTTTTGACATTGCTACTCTGCTAATAGCAATGTTGAGCTGGCCAATTTGCTTTAATGTATAAACCATAAATAGTAGTTAGTGTTTCACAATCACAACTGCCAAAATGTATTTATTATTCGAAACAGGAAAACTGAGTGACCACAAATATTTACACTATTTCACATCATCATTTGTTATCATACCAGCAATCAAACACCAATTAGAGAACAACGCTACTATTTTCAGGGAGGAAAACAAAACCATATATGGTTTGCCGTTGGAGAACATAACAATTTCACACTCAAAATAACTGATAATTAGAACAATGGTATGAAAAAACATAAAAAGTAAACAAAAAAACGATGCATTTCATACTGCTTTTAGCTGAAGTTATCATTTAATTTGACATTTAGGCCAAGAAGTCATACATTTTTATATCAAGCTATGAAAAATGTCATTCATACAAACACAACCACGTGTCGCAAAATCAGTTTTTTTTTGTGAAATAATAATATAACAAGAATAAATGATTTCTCGATATGGACATCAAATGTATATTTAAAAACCCTTGAATGTATTATATGCATAAATGATATGAGGATGGCCATTACAAGCTGAATTCTACTGAGTGGAGGAAAGTAAGTAAGTTTAAAGGTAATGGATATTAAGTAGTAAAAGAGATAAAGCATATACTAATAGAAAAAGAAAAAAGAAAAAGAAAAAAGAAGATTTAGAAAAGAAGAATATCTTCATGATTCCCCACTTGAAATAACTTAATGCAGGTGTTTCTTTCTTTAGTCTAATTAAAAATGACATTTGATTCGATCTTTCTTTATCAACGAACAATTTTAGGTTTTAAAGCAAAGCCTCGATAACAATGTGATAACTAGAGCTGTCACATTGGCGGGGCGGGCCGGCCCGCCGTTTGGCGGGCTCTAAAAATAGGAGCCCGCCCCGCCCTGCAGCGGGCCAGGCCCGCCCATTTAAAAAATAATTAATATTATTTAATCTAATTTAAAACTTTTAATTTATTAATAATTTATTATTAATTATTGAATTTATTAAAAAAACTAGATAGAAATATGCAATTAATTATTTATTAATTAATAAACATGATAATAATTCGATGATTTATTAATTAAATATCTAATTAATTTAATATTTATTATAGATTTAGTATATATTATATAATATATATATGGTGCGTTTGGTTGTTATAGCAGGTATAAGGGCCCATCATAAATTTAACTTAACAAGCCCATTATAATTAATCTTACCCTTTCAACTCAGCTAGATTATATCGGGCTTCTACTTTTATAATGGGCTTAGTTATTAATTGCGGGCTGTAAATAAACTACCAAACATAATATTACAACGCACTATTTATATTATCTGGGCTAATCTTGCGAACCAAACGGGCCAATAATACCTTAAATTGGCGGGCTGGCCCGCTCAGGCCCGCCCTTCAGCGGGCCTAAAAAATTGCAGCCCGCCCCGCCCTTTTGGCGGGGCGGGCCGCGGGCCGGATTGACAGTACTAGTGATAACATTGTTAAAATTACCTTTCATTTATAAATTTTCCTAATAAGGATGAGAATTAGGAACAACTTTAAATCTAATTAATATAAAAAGTTTAAAGTACACCTTGTAAATGATGATGAGATTTGCAAATCCACAGTGGCCATTTATGGCCATTTAAAGGTAATCAATAGAAGACTTTAATAAGTGCATATGATTAAAATTGAAACATGTTGCGTGAAAATATCAAAATTAAGGTACACTTATCATCCATCAATCACAGCTTTTAATCAAGGATTTCTTTGTTAAAGATATATGGCATTGACCGATTTCTAACATATGTTACAACTTTTATAGCGCAACATAGAAAGTCCCCACCACCTTTTATTTATTCATTATATAAATACAAGAAAAAAGACGTGTTTAACTACATTAAAATTAGAACCCTTTATAAGCTTTGAACATGAAATATTTAGGTAAAAACTATTATAAATTTAATAGATTGGAAATTTAATTAATGCGATTAATGTGGCTATGGAAGACACTTTTAAGAAACTTTTCCGTCGTGAAATCTTACAAAGTACAAACATAATATTTTCTTCGGATCCAAACACAAATGTACATTTAGCGACTAAAAGGATATTAAAAAATGAGAGAAAAAAAAAAAGAAAATGGAAGGCAAACATAACAACATTTGGTTCATAGAGCCTATTGGCTAGTTAGTAGTGGTGGTCTCCCGCAAATATTTTCTTACATGGTAAGGAGTAACTGTTGGGTGTGTCAAATCCCAATCCCACACCGTTTAGATACAAGAAAAATGATAGGTTTACAAGCTTGTGGGTTCAGTTTCTCTATTGCCAATTGGTTTTAGAGAGGAACCCCACAAGCTTATACGGGCCTGGGTTTGGGCTGGAATTGGGTCGATAAATATCCCTACAGTGGTGCGGTGAGCGTGGACGGACACGTGAGGGTGCCTTCAGATGGAGAAATTCTAGCCCGGATACGGTGTGGGTGGTGTGTCCTCGGCCCTTGGGAGACGATTGGTGAATCTGCGGTGAAAGAAAGCGCTTGGTGCAATGATTGCGGAGAAGCGCTTGGTGCAGATAATCGTCGTAAGGGAGGCCCGTTGTGTGGTCTTGAGTTTTTAGGGGAGGATTGTTGGGTGTGTCAAATCCCAATCCCACACCGTTTAGATACAAGAAAAATGATAGGTTTATAAGCTTGTGGGTTCACTCCCTCTATTGCCAATTGGTTTTAGAGAGGAACCCCACAAGCTTATACGGGCCTGGGTTTGGGCTGGAATTGGGTCGATAAAAATCCCTACAGTAACGATGTTTACAATTATTGCAACATGAGTTCAACATACAAAACTTAGTACAAATCAGTTAATGGGCGATCTAAATAAAGACATCTTACGTCAATGATCAGAAAATAAAAGAGAATTAACATTTGCTTGTAATTGGTTGGATGATAGATACTAGGTTTATATATTTCTTCTTTACCTTTAACATGTTTAGCCAATAAAATTAAGGGTTAATTTCGTTTCAGGCCCTTTAAAGTTTTAAAATAAGTTTCAGAACATGTCAGAAAAAGACCCAATTTTTATAAAATTTAGAGATAAGGACCTAAACTTAAAAAAGTGTTATACATTGTATATGAACTGGTACTGGATGATTGATTTGTGTTATTCCAGAACAATGAAGTGGTACTGCACAACAATGTGGTACTACAGAACAATGAAGTGATACTGCATAACAATGAAGTGATACTGAAGAACAATGAAGTGGTACTGCAGAAATCGGATCCTTAAAACTAATTTTTTTCATGCCAGGGCCTGAAAACTGAAATAAAATACTGACAAGGGCCTGAAACGAAATTTGCCCTAGATTAATTGGTTTAAAAAAGAATGGTAGGACGTGTGGAAAATTTAGTTCGAGCGACAAATGTAATAAGTCGAAGTATATATGTCTATCTTTCTAGTTGGTGGATGATCTCATAAAATAGGAATGTGTTTCGATAGTTTAGCTGAAACTTCGATTATTATTTTAAACATATGAGTGATCATGGGTTCAAATTACTATACCTGGGTAATGGATTGGGCCGGGCCGGTTCCACCGGTTCCGGCACTGTTCCGGTCCCGGTTCCGGTTCCGGTTCCGGGACCATTTTCCCGGGACCGGACCCGAACTGCGGAGCAGAACCACGGGCCACTAATGGGCCGGTTCCAGTTCCAGAACCGGTTCGGCCTATTATTATTATTTTTACTATTTTCGAAATTTTTTAAAAAGATTGAAATAGCCGTTCAGCCGGTTTCGGTTCCGGTTCGGAACTGGAACCGATAACCGTGGGTCGGAACCGAGAACCGGAACCGGTAATCCATGGTTCCTGGTTCCCGGAACCGGCCCAAACCACTTTTAATGGGCCGGTTACCGGTTCCGGTTCTGGACCGGTTTCGTGGGCCGATTTTGGGCCGGTTCCGGGTTGACCCGGTCCATTACCCAGGTCCACATTACAATTGATTATCTTATCTATGTCTCGAAAATAGAAATTTCTCACATGTTATCTATACCATTATATTAAGGGTGAGGGGTGGCTATTAACTGCTAATTTGGTCTGTAAAATATTTACAATTTAATATCTTTATTTCTAATTTCATTAATTAAATAATTGTCACATTTAACCCTCAAATTTTAGTTATTATATTTATACCCCTAATCATTATTTTCCTTTTATATATATAAAAATTATATTTCATCTACTAAACATAAATTATAAATTTCAAAACTAAAATTGAAACAATTACTATTTTAAGCACACATAGAGTGTGCAGATGGTACTAGTGGAAAGAAATAGAGAAAGGTCATATCAAGTAATAGCTTTGCCTTATATACTATTTGTTGCTATGTAAAGAAAATGAAGTTATGTTAATAAATGAAGGTGGAGAAATTTACATGATACGTGAGAGATTTACGTATAAATATGTGGTTTTTGTGTTTGTAAAATGATACGGAAAATATTGAATAAACGATCAATTCTTTTTCTTTTATAAACCAGATGGCTGGCTATCTTCTGGAAAGAAATTACATATCTCCCAACGTTTCTTCTCTAATGTTTACATGATCCTTTTTTATATAATAATTAAAAATAGTAGTAATAATTCCACACAATGACGATTTCCATTTTTTTTTTCTTTTGTACGTAGGTCAAATAAACAATGATATACACATATAGAGGTTTGTCATGGTGCATAACCACGGACCACCGTGAGCACTATAACAAATTTCACAGTTTTTTTTTATTTTCCTCCTCCGGGCCCACCATCACCTTCGTCGCCCCTCTCAGCTCTCTCATAATCTCTGTCGTCCATTTCGGTCGCGTTGATTTCTCATAAATTTATTATTTGGGCATCTCAATATATTATGAATTTCGGAGAAATCAAAGCGGCGAAAAGGGATATCGAAGATTATGAGAGAGCTAAGAAGGGCGGCGGAGGTGGTGATGTGCCCAGAGAGGATGAAAATTAAAAAAAACTATGAAATTTGCTATGGTGCTTACGGTGGTTGATCACTGTGGTCGTGCAACATGGCAAGCCTATATATATTGATTATATATTTTATGCTAAATGATGAAAAGTTGATTGAAAGAAAGAAAACAAACGTAGACAAGACCCACAGTAATAATAGGGTGTTGATGAACCAGCTCTACTTATCCTGACAATTCAATATCATTGCCAACAGATTCCCTACAAACATATTAATTCGACGTACCAATAAATATCTTTGTTAAAGAAAGTACTATGTGCCAAGCAAGAATATAATATGATGTACTAATATGTTCGCGAAACTAATTGTATAATTCGAAAATGACCTTTCTGAGATCTTTATCGTGTTTGAAAATTCATCTAAATAGTGGGAGGGAACAACGCAATTAAGGTGCGTCCCTAATTATTGTACAAACAAACGAATGCTTTTACTTTGAATAAATGCATCCAAACTAGTTAGAGTTGTTTAATGTTGAGATTGTATATCAATATCAATCTCATTAAAAGAAAGACATAGATAAATATATGGTAATAATGGACGTTAAAGATCTACCTAGTACAAGAATTGACGACTAGCGTAAAGATGCATGTGAGGATTGATAAAATGTGTAACATTTAAAAAAAATGCAAATATATATTTACCACATGTCAGAAGAAGACCTGACATATACATGAATACATCTCTACTTGTCTCATTATTGATTTTGGAATCACTATTATAGATCCTCTGAATACCATGCCACTGTCCATTTTAATTTTACTTAAATATAAAATAAAATAAAAGCGGACAATTATGGGTCCATGCACTTATTGTTCTATCTAGTAAATAAGTAATTAACATAAATTACGTGATACCTAAAAAGAGCACAGACAAAATTTCTGACACATATATCCGACATAAGTTATCTATCTATTACTACGAGTTTTTAATCGATAATGCCCAAAAAGATATGGTTAAAATGGAAAATGCGTTAGATCTAATATTCAAAATAGTGTCTCGAGCTTGAACACTATGATTGCTTATTGATAACAAGTAAAAAGCTAATATTGTGAAAATTAATTTCAAATTGGACACAAGGCACGTAGAATCTGCCAAAAGCAATTTTGTAGGTAAGCCAAAGATCGTATTGCTTGGCTGTAAAAGGTTTGCAGAGATTGACAGATCAGTACTCATTTATTTCCAGGACCTAACTTTTATGAGTGAATTATTCCTATTTTCGAATGATGAAAATCATGGCAGTGAGATATGACTATTATAATATTTTTCACCAAGAATTAATATAGACGAAGTTTAAAAGATGTTTATGCAATTTTAAATAATAACTGACGAAAGATACTGTCTGAGCTGCATGTGTGCAAAGGTCCCACCTATGCAAATCTCGTCTTGCGCTTGACATTTGCGCCTTGTCTTAATTTTTTTCAACAAAAATAAAACTGTTATATTCCTAAAAAATATATTGTCTGATTATATTTCTATGACCTAAATCAAATGTAAGGAAAAAAATAGCAGCATGATATAGCCGGCTTTTGCGGATCATGTCCTTTAACTTCGTGAAAATATTGTATTGCAAATCTTACAAATATATATCATATATTCATGTAGCTAAGATCTAAATCTCATTTGAACAATAATTCATCTTCCTACTACAACCAGCAATTAGGTTTGTTAATTCTCAATACCAACTTTTTGAAATCGGGTTTTGGAAGTGAAAGATCTAACTGATTTAGACCATCTCCAACAGTTTTGCAGTAACAATCACATTTTGCAGTAACTGTTCTGCAACAGTCAACTGCAAACGCAAACGCAAAAGAATATTCCTGTAATATTCCATTTCATACCAACTTTTACAACTTTTCAATATAACTGCATTTTGAGTTTGATAATGAACATGAGTTTGAGAATGAGTTTTTTGGTTATAGATTGTCTTAATGCATAATGGTTTAAGTATAAAAAACGGATAACCTTCTTTACAAATAATAAAAGTATATTCAAATTAATAAAATTAAATCAATATAGTGCATAATATTATATGTAACCAAATTTTTCCGATCTGGAGTTTAACAGTCTGAACCGACCAATCCGGTCCGGTCTTCAAAACCCTCGAGTTTATTAAGTGTTGTGAAATAAGTAACTTTCTTAAATTGATTTACTTCACTAAATCTTTAACATGTCTCTTATAGCTCACCTTCATTGATCATTGCCCCCTTTTGCAAGAGAAAACGACACACGCACATCTATACTATTATATTAAGGGTAAGGGGTGACTATTAACTGCTAATTTGGTCTATAAAATATTTACAATTTAACCTCTATATTTCTAATTTCATTAATGAAATAATTATCACATTTAACCCCTCAATTTTTAGTTATTATACTTATAAAAATTATATTTCATCTACTAAACATAAATTATAAATTTCAAAACTAAAATTAAAACAATTATATTTTAAGCACACGCATAGAGTATGCAGATTGTACTAGTATATATATACTAGTTTATTTGCAGACTTAAATGCGTGTGCCATATATTACACATATATTAATTAATATTTATTAACTAAAAATAGAAGGGCAAAATGGAGAATATAAAAATACCATGTTGTGGGTGGTTTTTTTTCAACTATTTAATAATATTTTTTAATTTAATTTTGTTTAATTTGACAGACCAATGGGGTTTATCATAACGCGTGACGCTTAATAAAAGAGTATATATATATATATATATATATTATATCATAATAACTTCAATTCAAACAAACAATAAAGTTATATAATTTATATTATACATATATGTTCTTACCTAAATGAATGTAGAAAAATAATGAACGACCAACCAAGACTGACTGACCCCTATAATCACAGGAAAACAAGCAAAAAGAAAAAAAAAATCCTAACATCACAAATCCCACAACTATTCATTCAATCATTCACTGATTGATACACCATTCTTATCATAATTGTAGTAATTAATATAGTGTTTAATAAGCCTATTAGCTTCCCTGAGCCCACTAAAGTAGGCTCCATGCGTAGTTGAGTAGTGCGTCTTGTGAGTTGCTTCACCTGCAAATAGAATCTGCAATGGAGGAAGATTTGAATCAAAATCAAGATTAGGGTTCTTCCTTTCAGGCAAAGGCTCGGCCAATACATCCATGTCTTCGATGCTCGAACCAACTGCTATGTAACTGTAAGATCCCAAGAACAAAGGGTTAGTACCCCATTGAGTCCTCAAAACACTCTCAAACCTCGGACGATCATCATGAACATCCCTCCCACGAGGCAGTAAGTTCGATAAAGTCGAAGAGAACCCTCTTACAATCTCCTCCTCGGACATGGATTCTAGTTCAAGGGCTTCTTGCCCTGTGAACCATGACAGCACTACCCTCGAATCGCTGTAAATAGGTGTCAGAAATGACGTTTTCCTTATCCAATTTGGGACCTCGGGGTCTTTTAGCTCAGATTCTTGGCCGTGAAACACCATTTGCATGAATGGGAATTCTTGGACAGAAGGGCTTAGTTGCAAGAACACCTTATCCACAACTCCATACCCAAGCTTAGCAATAGCTTCAGCTTTCGAACTGGGCAAGGATGGATCGAAAAAGGCATGTTCTTTGCTGATCCCACGCTTTAGAACTCCGAGGGAAACTGTCAAGATCACATGATCTGCGTATGTGAACGACCCATCGTCGAAATGCAGCTTCACAGGCCTAATATCATCATCATGGTATCCATTGTTTTCCTCTTTGTGCTCTGTTTTTTCACTGGTTTCCCACACGATCTTCTCCACTCTCTTGTTGAACTGAATCATACCTTGTGGAAGAACAGAGGCCAACGATTCGACAACGCTGGAGTACCCTTTAGCTATAGTGATCTCTTCACCTGGGAACATCACATAATCCTTCTCAGCATCGTAATCAAGATCGAACAAATCAGCTGAAGTGTAAGTCCTCTGAACACTCTCAAGCATGGCGAAAACCCTATCTTCCAGGGCCTTTTCTGTCCAATTCCCAGCACTAAAACCCTCCTTATGATCCTTATCAACAGCCTCCCAATACATTTTAAGCCCCTGTCTAAGAACAGAGCCGACGCTCGCAGCATTTCCAGGGCTTAAACGGCTCAAAATCTCCCTGCAGAAAACCTCACCTTCGCCGAGAATGGGCTTGCCCTGTATGAAATCCATGAGATTCTTGAAAAGGCGAGCGATGGGCTCGACGAGGGACGGCGCCAGCTCGTATCCCCCTTCGGCAACAGTGATGGGATCTTCGATTGTACCATCCATACACTCGTAAGGCTTGTCTGAGCTCAAGGAATTTGTCTCCTCGGCGATTTTGTAAACTGGGCTGTTCTCTATTCCGTGGATCCACGTGGCGCCCTGCTCAATTCTGTCGCCGACGAACACAGCGGTGCTGATTCTGCCTCCGATTCTGGCGCTTCCCTCCATGACTGAGAGCTCGAAGAGGTTCTTCGAGGCTGAGTATGAGTGGAGTCTGTTGGCTGCTGTTAGGCCAGCCATTCCAGCTCCGATTATGACTATTTTGGGTTTTCTGTTCACCATTTTTTTTTATGTGTTTTCTTGTCTGCTATAAGCTTGTTTATCTCTGTCGAGATCGAGGGAGAGAGAGAGAGAGAGGGTGAAAAGGAGATGATTGATGGTGAATGGTGTGTGTGTGTGTTTTTGGTGTGGGTGAGGATTTGTGTTATACAGGAGAGGATATATAACGGTCTATTTGCAATGCAGTGTTGGCCGTGGAAGGGATTTAATGTTTTTGTTTGCCCTTTTCTTTTCGAGTATTTATTTATTTAAAATTAATTTATTATTTATAACAAAGCTAATAAAGACAGGGTTCTACTTTATCTCGAGCATATTTATGCTGGTTTCACTTTTAACTATTACTCCCTCCGTCCCACTAATTTTATCACATTCTGTCATTTCGGGCATCCCACTAATTTTATCACCTTTCCTTATTTAGCAAAAAAACTATCACAAACAATCAATATAATATATTAAATATTCTTAAACGACGTGTCAAAATATACACTTTATTACCTTTTCAATGTACTATATTATTATAATAATATCACCTTAATTTACGTGCCCGACAACTTATGTGATAAAGTTATCGGGGCCTGAAACATAATATACCCTTATTATTATTGGTGTTATTAATATGAAATTTAAGATATCAATACTTACTAATCAAGAAAAGCATTCCATAAATGTCGCATGTCATTGTAGCTTAATATGCTTCTCGTGAACTGCGTTCTCTAAGGATTCAGATAAAACGAAGACATCATAACAACTTGTTAAATTTGAGGATAACAATGATAGTGATTATAAAATTGGGGTTTGTCCCAAATCGACTAATTCAACAAGCTCTTCGGGCTCCTATATATATAAGAGGCTCTCTCCTCCTATCACCAATTGGTTTTAGGAAGCGTCCCTCAATTTCTAATAATATAGGCTTAAATACATGATGCATAACATAGCTGTTAAATTAAACAAGGCCAATGAATCAAACATGCAATTTTTTCTACTCTTACGATTAACTAAACTAATTAAAGAGAAGAACGTTTAAAACCCTTTCATAAAAATAGATTATATGAAAAATAGTAAAATATGTGAGCAATGCAATGTACGTACGTAGGGTGGAGGAGAGCAGTTACTACAAATGCCGATGATGCCCGTCACCAACCTCACATGTGAACGGCCCACCATTACATTATGATAATCAACTATTATTATTGTTGTTATTATTATTATTATTATTATTATTATTTTATTGTATTATTAATCAATAATCATCATATTACTAAAACCAGAACTGTTTGTTGCAACGACTGAACTTCTAATTTCACCTTCTCCTCTATACTATTTGCGCCGTTTGCAGTTAATATTACAATTTTTTAAATTAGTGGGAGCCACTCTTCATAAATTACCAATAATGCTGCAGCCATCTTAATAAATATCTACGACTATATATTTATTACCCTATTACTTATTTTCATTTCTCTACATTCTTCTGAATAGGCTATTTAATGAAGAACCAAACATTTCAAGCTCTTTTATACAGTTCGGCTTGCCCTCGTCGATCCATGTCCTTCTATATCGGTCAGATTTATGATAGCCCTATATATAAAAAATAAAGATTTGATAGGTAAAACAATGTGTCGGTTGAGAACATAGATACGAAATGATGCAATCGAATCTTAAATTATGAGTTTATCTTAAAGTACAATGCACTTTCATAGAATATATATGCGTACTGTTATTTTTGTTCGGCTAATCATGTTTCGTGTACGCTTAATCACGATTTATTTTATTTTATTTTTAATCGAGGGCTTAGATAAACTCCAAACAGTAGGTGCAACTACACGGAATCAATTGATACACACACAAAATATATATATATATATATATATATATATATATATCAAATGATAAATTTGATGAGACGAAAAGATACTGTTAAAAACAGTATTGAAGAGGAGTATGATATTCCTCAAGATTTAGATAAATTAAATCGTTGGACAATTCCTAAGATAGATTATAAAATAATCTATGAATTAGGAACTTTCGAGAAATTAGGCTTGAAACAGGTAGTAAAAACTACTGAAGAAACAATCTCTTTAAATAACGAAGAGATGGTTATTAGACTTCTAAGCAATAGAGACTTAGAAAAATACAGAATAAATCATAAATTTATTCATATCGGGTTAGTTCAGGTAGCCTTTAAGCCTTTAACTTTAGAAGGTTTACCAGAGAGCTTTATAGCAGCTCTTAGAGACGGTAGAAATCTCGACTGGAAACAATCCCTTATGGGAATAATTCAGTCTAGTCTGGCACATGGTCCAGTTTATTTTAATGTTTATCCAAATCTCAAATTATCATTGACCGATGTCAATATATTGGATGCTCTGATATTAAATGTCAAAACTCATGGATATAATTACGCTCCGGGATCGGAAGTAATATATATCTGTTACAGGATTTATTATAAGCCTTTATATACGCTGAATCCTCAGTGTAAAATTGTTGATAAACCTATCAACGAAACTGTTCTTATAGAAACTAATTTTAGTAGATCTAATATTACAACTCGTAGATCTATAAAATGGGAAGAAATACAATTTCCAGAAAACTGGACAATTGAAAGAGCTATGCCTCTTCAACCTAAAATAAAAAACAATCCTACTCAAATAATACAATCTACTGATGGAACTGTTCAAATACAGTTTGATCAAAGTCGTAGATCTATTGATGACAGAACTCCTAGATCTAGAATGACTAGATCAGCCTCTTCTCATTATCATATATCACCATTTGATTATATGATAAAATCTCCTTCTAGAGCTTCGACTTGTCAAGCTAGAGAATCAACCTCTAACGATTATCTACAAAATAGAGTAGAAGAATTAAGAATTAATTCTGATAATATAGTTCATGGAATTTCTAAAAATAAAGACGAGGAAATAACCGAGTCAGAAATGGATTTTTGTGTCTAATGGATTTAAAACAAAAAATTGATTTTAGTCCGGGATCACCGGCAAGAAAAGAAATTCAAAAGGAATTTAATTTACCCAAATGGGAGCTCTTTCGAAAATGGTTTTTTGAGAGTTTTAATAACGAAGATAAAATTATTATTCAAAACAAATTTTATAATGATTTGTCAAAACGAAATGAAAAATTACCTTTTATTCCTTGGTTTTTGACAAAATATTTTAAAAATATGATTTCTGTTCTTGAAAGAAGCTATAAGCTTTCAACGGGGAAAAATATGAAGTCAATCTATCCTCCTCAAAGCAGTTTTCAAATTGAAAAGGATAATGAGATTCGCTATTATAATGCTTTTCAAAAATTATTTGAAAATGAAACTCTTACTGTTACTATAAATCATATAAATGGTCTTTTAAAACAACAAAATTATACGAATATGTATGTTATTGTTTTAGGCGACCAATTTTCTTTATTAAAGAAAAATATTGAAGAAATATCTTTTTCTATTAAAGATATAAAAAATTATCTTTTAATGAATAAAGATAAAAATATAAGTGAAATTAAAACAGCTAATATAGCTTCTACCAGTATTCAACCTCCTCCCGAGATTGTTGATTTTAAATTAAAATCGATTTCTCAAATTGAATATTTGATTGAAAATAAGCTTAAAAATTTAAAGCTTAACACTTTAAGTGACGATTTTGAAAATCAACTTGAAAATTCTGATAATTTACATAATACTTTTACTGAAGAAATCAATAAATTAAGAAATTCTTCGAAATTTGCTAGTAAACCAATTCAGACTAAATATTATTACCCGAGGCCAACTCCTCAAGATGTTCTAATTGAAGAACATGATCTTACTATTAATAATTCATATAATGGTCATTGCATTTATGAATGGAATTTAGATGGCTATACGGAAAGACAAACTTTCGGTATGGTTCATAGGATGATGATGTATAGTACAGTCTGTAAAACTCAAGGTAATACAGACAAAACTATAGCTCAAATGCTTGTCGCTGGCTTTACTGGTCAATTGAAAGGTTGGTGGGATAATTATTTATCTCAGCAAGACCGAGAAAGTATTTTCCTTACTGTAAAGGAGGAAAATAATACAATAATTGAAAATGCTGTTTATACATTATGTATAAACATTGTAGAACATTTTACAGGCCGATGGTCTGATAATTCTGATAATGTCAGAACTCTGCTCCAGAATCTTAGATGTAAAACTCTTACATCATTTAGATGGTATAAGGATACATTCCTTAGTAGAGTTATGAAACTTCCTGAGTCAAATAGTACTCATTGGAAATCCAAATTCATTGATGGTCTTCCTTTCCTATTTGCCGAAAGGGTTAAGAAAACCCTTAGAAATGGAGAATCTAATATAGATTATAATTCCTATACTTACGGAAGATTAATAGGAACTTGTATACAAGAAGGTTTAACTTTATGCAACGAAATAAAGCTTAACAAACAACTTAAGAGACATTCTCTTGACGAGAAAAAACAATTAGGAGAATTCTGTAGTCAATTTGGTTTAGAAAACCCCCCTACGAGCAAACCTCGTAAAGAGTATAAACCCAAAAAATACTCTCCTAAACAATATGAAAAAAGAAAATATCGAAAATCTAAAAGAAGAGAACAAAAATTATCAAAAGATAATAAAAATTATCAATACAGAAATAAATTTCCTCCAATTATTTGTCGCAAATGCGGTAAAATTGGTCATAAAGCATCAACTTGCTAGACCAAGAAGAAAATTAATAATTTAAACATTGATAATGATTTAAAAGAAACATTATCTAAAATCCTCCTAGAATCTGACAGCGAAATAGATTCTTCCTCAAACGAGGAAAACAATATTATTGAAGAAGATACATCATCTTCAGAATCCGAAGAATGTCAAAACTGTCAAATAGGTCAGTCTTGTTCTAAAAATATTAAAAGTTCAGAATCTGAACCAGAAGAGAATTTATATCAAATTATATTATAACCTTTATTCAAAACTTAATTCTTTCAATCGATACCATACGGAGGGGATCTTTTTACAAAAATTAAAAACTTTACAAAAAGGTGATGATGGTACGTGGCAATATCCACCTAACAAACCATGATAATGGTACTTAGTCAAACAAAACCTATTGGGTCTAGTGATTAAACTGACCATACGAAGGGGATCTTTTTACAAAAATTAAAAACTTTACAAAAAGGTGATGATGGTACGTGGCAATATCCACCTAACAAACCATGATAATGGTACTTAGTCAAACAAAACCTATTGGGTCTAGTGATTAAACTGAGAAACAGTTTAACTCACTTTGAACCAAAGGTAGTCACACTTTCATACCATGATCGGTGTCTCGTTTGAAGGCAGTTCAACCGATATACCAAACATCAAAATAAAAGATGAATAATGGTACGTGGCGTTGTTAAACCTATTAGTCCAGTTATTTAACTGTAAACAGTCTAATCCCGTTCGGACCCAAGGTATTCCAGCCTTTATACCATTCTTCAAAAGGAAAGAACGAAAATAGTTTTGTGATTGCTAGAATTAAATCCTCGAATACAAGGAGCTTTACATAATAAAGTCTTCATTCAATTAATTCAATCGGTAACAGCCTTACCCTTCAAACGCCTTTACTGCGGCAACACGGGCTAGCCAAGAGCCGACACAGAATTAATCAAAATCAAATTTTATTATAACCTTTATTCAAAACTTAATTCTTTCAATCGATTTTTAAAAGTTTTATAAAGAAAAATATTACATCAAATTAATATATGTATATATATATGATATAAAACCATGATTAAAGTATTAAGGCATCTTGGTGTAGTTTAATGTTAAGGTTTAGCCTTCCATTAAGGCTTGTTTAAACAAAATAATAAAAAAGATAAAAACTTACTTGAAAGAGAAGAAGTAGATGCAAAACCAGAGCTTTTATTTCTTCAACGTATCTTACAAAGAGGGAGAGAGTACAAGAGTGGAAAGTAAAAACTGCGTACAAGACTTATGGCGAAAGGCCATATTTAAAGACACACAAAAGTAAAAAGACAAAAGATAAGAAATATGATTCTAGCTGGCCTCCATCTTGTTCTTGTTCTTGATTCCTCTTGTCGGCCATTTACTTTATAAAAGTAGAAAATTATGTCGCCATGCCAACTTATTAGCCGCCTAGTGGATGCCGCGTCATTCCTTGACCTTTTCTTTCATCTTTTTGAAAGTTTCTTTAGTGATATTATCGATAGCATCTTCAAATGATAATAAGTCGTCATCTTCAAAGGGGTCTTGAGCTTCTCCTGCTTGGCAGAAGTCTTGATCTTTTGATGAAGTCCCCATAGACACATCGGAAATATCAATACCAAAATTCTTTCCGATATCTTTCTTTATTTCTTCCATATATTCAACCAAAATTTGTTCTTTAGACAAATTTCCTTTCTGAATATTTAATCTTCTAGAAAGGACTTCAAATGGGCTAGGAGATTCTCGTTGCTGTCTTTTTTCAATTTGTTCTTTATAATAAGCAACCTTTTCTTTGATTTTATCAATGGTTTGTTGTCCTTCAAATTCCCCTTGTCCGTCTATTTGGATCATTTTCCTCCAGAACTTTGTATAAAATGTTCTCCATAAACAGGGTATATTTTGTTGGTTATGACCAACTTCAGGAGCCCATTTCCAAATCCATAGAATGCTGTATTCATTATAAAAATGCATTGAAGCCATTCCTTCAATCCATTTATTATTATGTTGGGCTTCTATTAGAGCCGGCGAAACTTTAACCCACTCAGTATATAATCCTGAGAATGGTTCTTTAAGAATATTAACTTTGGCTCCGTACGATAACTACCAATTATAAAACCAAATAGGAATTTTCTGCTTGTAAACATCAGCACAAATCTTGATCCACCAAGAATGTTTCCTTTTGACGTTTTCATATAAGAAAACTCTATGAAAAGCTTGGATATAATCCCAGTAATTAAATTTAACAGGAACCTTTAATTCAGGATGGAAATATTCCTTATCTTTCATTGGGTGAATAGCCCATGATTCAGGAGATATAATCCTTTTAATTTATAAATTTTCTGACAGTAACAAAGTGATCAAATTCACATGATTCTGTGAACTTAAGAATGTTTTCGTAGTTCATTCTATTCTTATAATATCCTCCAGCATATGATGCTGTATCCAAATACCTTTGCATTAAGGTCCATGGTTGATCTTTCCATTTTAAATCATTTTCACTTAAGAGAAGTATAACTTCTTTATGAGGATTTTGCTCATAAATAAAATCTTGATCTTCAATTTCGTCATCTGCTACAATTTTAGCATAAGAAGTCGTACCTTCTTGAGTCTTTTGTTCCTTATATTTAAGGAATTCTTTGTACATCTGCTGATCTTGAGCACTCATGTTGCTCGAAGATGAAGAGAGATTTTCTCTGAATAATTTTCTATTGCCATGTTGAGCAATAGGCTTGCCACCTCTACCACCTCTATTAGAGGGATAGTTTTTTCCATATTGGAACACACCTGCAAAATTGTTCATTGAATAAATTCTCGGGTAAGAAAATCTGGAAGGCTATTATCACTTCCTTTTTTATAAATTAATTCGAAATCAAATGGAGCTAAATGAGCCTGCCATCTCGCAAACATTTGCTTGGAACATAAATTTTGCAGCCTGGAAATCAGTTTTATTAAAAACTTTTGATTATATAAATCATCCTGAAACTTAAGAACACATTTGACTATAGCAAGTACTTCTCTAGCTATAGTAGCATAATTTTTCTAAGCATTATTCCATTTTCCCGAATGGAATCTAACTAAATATTCTTTCTTATCTTCTGGAGAGAATTGTTTTAAAATTCCTCCATATCCTAAATCAGAGGCATCGGTTTCAATAACCTTTTGCCAATTGGAATTAGCAAGCATTAGACAAGGTAAATGAGTAACCTTATTCTTAATTTTTTTAACTGCTTCAGTGTGACTATTTGTCCACTGACAATGAATTTTTTTAAGTCTATCGTATAGAATAGATGTATCAATAGCAAGATTTTTGTAATAGGGAGAAATATAATTTAAACTTCCTAAAAATCTTTGAAGCTGAGTTTTATCTAAAATTTGATCTGGAAATTTTGATGCAAACTCAATACTTCTATTAATTGGATCAATATTTCCTTTTTCAATATTATGACCTAAAAAATGAATTTTAGTTTGAAACAAAACCATTTTGGGACTAGATATAACCAATCCATTTTGAATAACGATTTTCTTGAATATATCAAGATGTTTAAAATGTGTTTCAATATCTTTTGAAAAGATTAAAATATCATCAATATAGACGATAATAAAATTACTATAAGGAATAAAGATATCGTTCATAATATTTTGAAATTCAGAAGGAGCATTTTTTAAGCCAAAAGGCATAACGTTCCATTCAAATTGTCCAATTGGGACTGTAAAAGCTGTTTTATATCTATCTTGTTCGGCAATTTGAATTTGCCAAAAACCTGATTTTAAATCAAATTTTGAAAATATAATAGCATTAAATAAACGATCTAAAAGATCCTTTTTATTGGGAATAGGATACCTAATCCATTTCAAGACTTTATTAAGGAGTTTATAATTAACAACTAACCTAGGTGCTCCCCTTTCCTTTTCTGCCGCATTATTGACATAAAAGGCTGTGCATGACCAAGGTGATTTCGAAGGTTTTATTAACCCTTTCTGTAAAAGAGAAGCTATTTCCTTTTTACATAATTCTAATAATTCAGAATTCATTTGACAGGGACGAGCTTTAGTGGGATTATTTTTCTCACTAAAATCATCTTCATAAGGTAAAGAAACAATATGTTTTTTCCTATTCCAAAAAGCATTTGGAAGATCGTTATATATTTGCAACGTAAATTCATTATATAATAATTTAATTTTTTCTTGTAACTTAGGATTTTGGATTTTATCCTCAATTGTAAGTATATTAATTTCATGCTTAAGGTAATTTACCTGTTTTTCTTTTGCTTTAATAAGAATAGAATCCTTAATTTCATTAAGAATTCTAGAAAAAGGTTCAGTAATAAATTCAAAGTAAACCTCTTTGTTTTCGAAGTTACCTTTAAATCCATATTCATTAATATTTTGAATAGGAAATATTTTCCTAAGACGGAGTAACAAGGATTACTTGGTTAGTAATATTCTTGACTAGCAAGAATGAAGTAGGAATACAGACCTTATTTTTACAAATAAAGGCCTTAGGGATTTTATAATTAATTTGAAGTTTTTCTCCGCTTGCAGAGCTAAGGGAATGAGCTGTTTTATGAAAATATTGGGTAGGAATTATTCCTTCTTGAATACAGTTTAAATCTGCTCCGCTATCTATTAAAGCGATAAGATTTTTTTGAAAATTTCCGTCAATGAGTATTGATATTTTCACTAACCATTTTTGAGAAGTAATAACTTCTAATGTTGAAAGAAAGTTATCTTCTTCAGTATTTTTAGAAGTACTAGCTAATTCTTCATAAATCTTTAAGGAAGTATTTGTAGAAGTACTAGCCAATTCTTCATTAATTTTAAATTCCTTAATGATTTCTTTTCCCTTTTCTAATTTAGAAAATCTTCTTTCTAAATCTATATGACTTAATTTTAAGCTTTTTATTTCGGTTTATAAATTCGAAATTTCTATTGTTAAATCTTTAATATTAACAACTGATTCTTTCTTATTTAATTGATGTTTACTTCGAAGTAATCTCATTACTTCAGACATACTATAAGGTTCAGATTTAGATATTTTAGGAATAACTTCTTTTGAAGTTTCTTCCTCCTTTTGAATTAATCTCTCGATTATATGATTTTTTAAATCTGGATCTTCTGTTTCTTTTAATATTTCAAGAAGATTATTATCAAGAACATTCAATTCTTGAAATTGAGATATAATTTGATATAAATTCTCTTCTGGTTCAGATTCTGAACTTTTAATATTTTTAGAACAAGACTAACCTATTTGACAGTTTTGACATTCTTCGGATTTTGAAGATGATATATCTTCTTCAATAATATTGTTTTCCTCGTTTGAGGAAGAATCTATTTCGCTGTCAGATTCTAGGAGGATTTTAGATAATGTTTCTTTTAAATCATTATCAATGTTTAAATTATTAATTTTCTTCTTGGTCCAGCAAGTTGATGCTTTATGACCAATTTTACCGCATTTGCGACAAATAATTGGAGGAAATTTATTTATGTATTGATAATTTTTATTATCTTTTGAGAATTTTTGTTCTCTTCTTTTAGATTTTCGATATTTTCTTTTTTCATATTGTTTAGGAGAGTATTTTTTGGGTTTATACTCTTTACGAGGTTTGCTCGTAGGGGGGTTTTCTAAACCAAATTGACTTCAGAATTCTCCTAATTGTTTTTTCTCGTCAAGAGAATGTCTCTTAAGTTGTTTGTTAAGCTTTATTTCGTTGCATAAAGCTAAACCTTCTTGTATACAAGTTCCTATTAATCTTCCGTAAGTATAGGAATTATAATCTATATTAGATTCTCCATTTCTAAGGGTTTTCTTAACCCTTTCGGCAAATAGGAAAGGAAGACCATCAATGAATTTGGATTTCCAATGAGTACTATTTGACTCAGGAAGTTCCATAACTCTACTAAGGAATGTATCCTTATACCATCTAAATGATGTAAGAGTTTTACATCTAAGATTCTGGAGTAGAGTTCTGACATTTTCAGAATTATCAGACCATCGGCCTGTAAAATGTTCTACAATGTTTATACATAATGTATAAACAGCATTTTCAATTATTGTATTATTTTCCTCCTTTACAGTAAGGAAAATACTTTCTCGGTCTTGCTGAGATAAATAATATCCCACCAACCTTTCAATTGACCAGTAAAGCCAGCGACAAGCATTTGAGCTATAGTTTTGTCTGTATTACATTGAGTTTTACAGACTGTACTATACATCATCATCCTATGAACCATACCGAAAGTTTGTCTTTCCGTATAGCCATCTAAATTCCATTCATAAATGCAATGACCATTATATGAATTATTAATAGTAAGATCATGTTCTTCAATTAGAACATCTTGAGGAGTTGGCCTCGGGTAATAATATTTAGTCTGAATTGGTTTACTAGCAAATTTCGAAGAATTTCTTAATTTATTGATTTCTTCAGTAAAAGTATTATGTAAATTATCAGAATTTTCAAGTTGATTTTCAAAATCGTCACTTAAAGTGTTAAGCTTTAAATTTTAAGCTTATTTTCAATCAAATATTCAATTTGAGAAATCGATTTTAATTTAAAATCAACAATCTCGGGAGGAGGTTGAATACTGGTAGAAGCTATATTAGCTGTTTTAATTTCACTTATATTTTTATCTTTATTCATTAAAGGATAATTTTTTATATCTTTAATAGAAAAAGATATTTCTTCAATATTTTTCTTTAATAAAGAAATTTGTTCGCCTAAAACAATAACATACATATTCGTATAATTTTGTTGTTTTAAAAGACCATTTATATGATTTATAGTAACAGTAAGAGTTTCATTTTCAAATAAAATTTGAAAAGCATTATAATAGCGAATCTCATTATCCTTTTCAATTTGAAAACTGCTTTGAGGAGGAAAGATTGACTTCATATTTTTCCCCGTTGAAAGCTTATAGCTTCTTTCAAGAACAGAAATCATATTTTTAAAATATTTTGTCAAAAACCAAGGAATAAAAGGTAATTTTTCATTTCGTTTTGACAAATCATTATAAAATTTGTTTTGAATAATAATTTTATCTTCGTTATTAAAACTCTCAAAAAACCATTTTCGAAAGAGCTCCCATTTGGGTAAATTAAATTCCTTTTGAATTTCTTTTCTTGCCGGTGATCCCGGACTAAAATTAATTTTTTGTTTTAAATCCATTAGACACAAAAATCCATTTCTGACTCGGTTATTTCCTCGTCTTTATTTTTAGAAATTCCATGAACTATATTATCAGAATTAATTCTTAATTCTTCTACTCTATTTTGTAGATAATCGTTAGAGGTTGATTCTCTAGCTTGACAAGTCGAAGCTCTAGAAGGAGATTTTATCATATAATCAAATGGTGATATATGATAATGAGAAGAGGCTGATCTAGTCATTCTAGATCTAGGAGTTCTGTCATCAATAGATCTACGGCTTTGATCAAACTGTATTTGAACAGTTCCATCAGTAGATTGTATTATTTGAGTAGGATTGTTTTTTATTTTAGGTTGAAGAGGCATAGCTCTTTCAATTGTCCAGTTTTCTGGAAATTGTATTTATAGCTCTTTCATTTTACAAATACAACTCGAAGATCTATAAAATGGGAAGAAATACAATTTCCAGAAAACTGGACAATTGAAAGAGGTATGCCTCTTCAACCTAAAATAAAAAACAATCCTACTCAAATAATACAATCTACTGATGGAACTGTTCAAATACAGTTTGATCAAAGCCGTAGATCTATTGATAACAGAACTCCTAGATCTAGAATGACTAGATCAGCCTCTTCTCATATCATATATCACCATGTGATTATATGATAAGATCTCCTTCTAGAGCTTCGACTTCTCAAGTCAGAGAATCAACCTCTAGCGATTATCTACAAAATAGGGTAGAAGAATTAAGAATTAATTCTGATAATATAGTTCATGGAATTTCTAAGAATAACGACGAGGAAATAACCGAGCCTGAAATGGATTTTTGTGTCTAATGGATTTAAAACAAAAAATTGATTTTAGTCCGGGATCACCGGCAAGAAAAGAAATTCAAAAAGAATTTAATTTACCCAAATGGGAGCTCTTTCGAAAATGGTTTTTTGAGAGTTTTAATAACGAAGATAAAATTATTATTCAAAACAAATTTTATAATGATTTGTCAAAACGAAATGAAAAATTACCTTTTATTCCTTGGTTTTTGACAAAATATTTTAAAAATATGATTTTTGTTCTTGAAAGAAGCTATAAGCTTTCAACGGGGAAAATATGAAGTCAATCTATCCTCCTCAAAACAGTTTTCAAATTGAAAAAGATAATGAGATTCGCTATTATAATGCTTTTCAAAAATTATTTGAAAATGAAACTCTTACTGTTACTATAAATCATATAAATGGTTTTTTAAAACAACAAAATTATACGAATATGTATGTTATTGTTTTAGGCGAACAAATTTCTTTATTAAAGAAAAATATAGAAGAAATATCTTTTTCTATTAAAGATATAAAAAATATCTTTTAATGAATAAAGATAAAAATATAAGTGAAATTAAAACAGCTAATATAGCTTCTACCAGTATTCAACCTCCTCCCGAGATTGTTGATTTTAAATTAAAATCGATTTCTCAAATTGAATATTTGATTGAAAATAAGCTTAAAAATTTAAAGCTTAACACTTTAAGTGACGATTTTGAAAATAAGCTTAAAAATTTAAAGCTTAACACTTTAAGTGACGATTTGCTAGAATTAAATCCTCGAATACAAGGAGTTTTACATAATAAAGTCTTCATTTAATTAATTCAATCGGTAGCAGCCTTACCCTTCAAACGCCTTTACTGCGGCAACACGGGCTAGCCAAGAGCCGACACAGAATTAATCAAAATCAAATTTTATTATAACCGTTATTCAAGATTTAATTCTTTCAATCGATTTTTAAAAGTTTTTTATAAAGAAAAATATTACATCATATTAATATATGTATATAAATATGATATAAAACCATGATTAATGTATTAAGGCATCTTGGTGTAGTTTAACGTTAAGGTTTAGCCTTCCATTAAGGCTTGATTAAACAAAATAATAAAAAAGATAAAAACTTACTTGAAAGAGAAGAAGTAGATGCAAAACCAGAGCTTTTATTTCTTCAACGTATCTTACAAAGAGGGAGAGAGTACAAGAGTGGAAAGTAAAACTGCGTACACAACTTATGGCAGAAGGCCATATTTAAAGATACACAAAAAGTAAAAAGACAAAAGATAAGTGATTCCAGCTGGCCTCCATCTTGTTCTTGTTCTTGATTCCTCTTGTCGGCAATTTACTTTATAAAAGTAGAAAATTATGTCGTCATGCCAAATTATTAGCCGCCTAGTGGATGCCGCCTCATTCCTTGACCTTTTCTTTCATCTTTTTGAAAGTTTCTTTAGTGATATTATCGATAGCATCTTCAAATGATAATAAATCGTCATCTTCAAAGGGGTCTTGAGCTTCTCCTGCTTGGCAGAAGTCTTCATCTTTTGATGAAGTCCCCATAGACACATCGGAAATATCAATACCAAAATTCTTTCCGATATCTTTCTTTATTTCTTCCATATATTCAACCAAAATTTGTTCTTTAGACAAATTTCCTTTCTGAATATTTAATTTTCTAGAAAGGACTTCAAATGGGCTAGGAGATTCTCGTTGCTGTCTTTTTTCAATTTGTTCTTAATAATAAGCAACCTTTTCTTTGATTTTATCAATGGTTTGTTGTCCTTCAAATTCCCCTTGTCCGTCTATTCGGATCATTTTCCTCCAGAACTTTGTATAAAATGTTCTCCATAAACAGGGTATATTTTGTTGGTTATGACCAACTTCAGGAGCCCATTTCCAAATCCAAGGAATGCTGTATTCAATATAAAAATGCATCGAAGCCATTCCTTCAATCCACTTGTTATTATGTTGGGCTTCTATTAAAGCCGGCGAAACTTTAACCCACTCAGTATATAATCCTGAGAATGGTTCTTTAAGAATATTAACTGTGGCTCCGTACGATAACCACCAATTATAAAACCAAGTAGGAATTTCCTGCTTGTAAACATCAGCACAAATCTTGATCCACCAAGAATGTTTCCTTTTGACGTTTTCATATAAGAAAACTCTATGAAAAGCTTGGATATAATCCCAGTAATTAAATTTAACTGGAACCTTTAATTCTGGATGGAAATATTCCTTATCCTTCATTAGGTGAATAGCCAATGATTCAGGAGATATAATCCTTTTAATAATGATCTTGCTGAAGTTATAAACTTTCTGATTTCCAGTAACAAAGTGATCAAATTCACATGATTCTGTGAACTTAAGAATATTTTCGTAGTTCATTCTATTCTTATAATATCCTCCAGCATATGATGCTGTATCCAAATACCTTTGCATTAAGGTCCATGGTTGATCTTTCCATTTTAAATCATTTTCACTTAAGAGAAGTATAACTTCTTTATGAGGATTTTGCTCATAAATAAAATCTTGATCCTCAATTTCGTCATCTGCTACAATTTTAGCATAAGAAGTCGTACCTTCTTGAGTCGTTTGTTCCTTACATTTAAGGAATTCTTTGTACATCTGCTGATCTTGAGCACTCATGTTGCTCGAAGATGAAGAGAGATTTTCTCTGAATAATTTTCTACTGCCATGTTGAGCAATAGGCTTGCCACCTCTACCACCTCTATTAGAGGGATAGTTTTTCCCATATTGGGACATACCTGCAAAATTGTTCACTGAATAAATTCTCGGGTAAGAAAATCTGGAAGGCTATTATCACTTCCTTTTTTATAGATTATTTCGAAATCAAATGGAGCTAAATGAGCCTGCCATCTCGCAAACATTTGCTTGGAAACATCATGTTTAAAATCCTTTTGAAACATAAATTTTGCAGCCTGGCAATCAGTTTTTATTAAAAACTTTTGATTATATAAATCATCCTGAAACTTAAGAACACATTTGACTATAGCAAGTACTTCTCTAGCTATAGTAGCATAATTTTTCTGAGCATTATTCCATTTCCCCGAATGGAGTCTAACTAAATATTCTTTCTTATCTTCTGGAGAGATTTGTTTTAAAATTCCTCCATATCCTAAATCAGAGGCATCGGTTTCAATAACCTTTTGCCAATTGGAATTAGCAAGCATTAGACAAGGTAAATGAGTAACCTTATTTTTAATTTTTTTAACTGCTTCAGTATGACTATTTGTCCACTGACAAGGAATTTTTTAAGTCTATCGCATAGAATAGATGTATCAATAGCAAGATTTTTGTAATAGGGAGAAATATAATTTAAACTTCCTAAAAATCTTTGAAGCTGAGTTTTATCTAAAATTTGATCTGGAAATTTTGATGCAAACTCAGTACTTCTATTAATTGGATTAATATTTCCCTTTTCAATATTATGACCTAAAAAACGAATTTTAGTTTGAAACAAAACCATTTTGGGACTAGTTATAACCAATCCATTTTGAATAACGATTTTCTTGAATATATCAAGATGTTTAAAATGTGTTTCAATATCTTTTGAAAAGATTAAATATCATCAATATAAACAATAATAAAATTACTATAAGGAATAAAAATATCGTTCATAATATTTTGAAATTCAGAAGGAGCATTTTTCAAGCCAAAAGGCATAACGTTCCATTCAAATTGTCCAATTGGGACTGTAAAAGCTGTTTTATATCTATCTTGTTCGGCAATTTGAATTTGCCAAAAACCTGATTTTAAATCAAATTTTGAAAATATAATAGCATCAAATAAACGATCTAAAAGATCCTTTTTATTGGGAATAGGATACCTAATCCATTTCAAGACTTTATTAAGGGGTTTATAATTAATAACTAACCTAGGTGCTCCCCTTTCCTTTTCTGCCGCATTATTGACATAAAAGGCTATGCATGACCAAGGTGATTTCGAAGGTTTTATTAACCCTTTCTGTAAAATAGAAGCTATTTCTTTTTTACATAATTCTAATAATTCAGAATTCATTTGACAGGGACGAGCTTTAGTGGGAATATTTTTCTCACTAAAATCATCTTCATAAGGTAAGGAAACAATATGTTTTTTCCTATTCCAAAAAGCATTTGGAAGATCGTTACATATTTGCAACGTAAATTCATTATATAATAATTTAATTTTTTCTTGTAACTTAGGATTTTGGATTTTATCCTCAATTGTAAGTATATTAATTTCATGCTTAAGGTAATTTACCTGTTTTTCTTTTGCTTTAATAAGAATAGAATCCTTAAAGCATTTGAAGTTTTTCACCGCTTGCAGAGCTAAGGGAATGAGCTGTTTTATGAAAATATTGGGTAGAAATTATTCCTTCTTGAATACAGTTTAAATCTGCTCCGCTATCTATTAAAGCGATAAGATTTTTTTGAAAATTTCCGTCAATGAGTAGTGATATTTTCACTAACCATTTTTGAGAAGTAATAACTTCTAATGTTGAAAGAAAGTTATCTTCTTCAGTATTTTTAGAAGTACTAGCTAATTCTTCATTAATTTTTAAGGAAGTATTTTTAGAAGTACTAGCTAACTCTTCATTAATTTTAATTCCTTAATGATTTCTTTTCCCTTTTCTAATTTAGAAAATCTTCTTTCCAAAGCTATATGACTTAATTTTAAGCTTTTTATTTCGGTTTTTAAATTCGAAATTTCTATTGTTAAATCTTTAATATTAACAACTGATTCTTTCTTATTAGATTGATGTTTATTTCGAAGTAATCTCATTACTTCGGACATACTATAAGGTTCAGATTTAGATATTTTATGAATAACTTCTTTTGAAGTTTCTTCCTCCTTTTGAATTAATCTCTTGATTATATGATTTTTTAAATCTGGATCTTCTGTTTCTTTTAACATTTCAAGAAGATTATTATCAAGGACATTCAATTCTTGAAATTGAGATATAATTTGATATAAATTCTCTTCTGGTTCAGATTCTGAACTTTTAATATTTTTAGAACAAGACTGACCTATTTGACAGTTTTGACATTCTTCGGAGGATTCTGAAGATGATATATCTGTTGGCCCTTTTTATTACCAAACAAGGATCAAAAAAAAGGTTTGAATGTGTAAAACGTGAAGAACACCTTGAGTGCGTGTAAGTGTATGTTTTTCTAAGGGAAAGTACAAGGTGGCTTACCTTTCTAATTCTTTTGATAAAACCCTAATTAGGGCTATTTGGGCTTTATATACCACAATTGTTTGGTATATTAAAGCCCAATACAAAACTATGACTTAATATCATAAGTCACCCCAAACTACTACAATCCTCTAAATAAACATATTAATCCAAGATTACATAAATTAAAGGATGCTACAAAATATTCCTAACAATCTCCCCCTTAGCATCCTTTTTGCTTTGATGTCCTTTGTGTCTTCTTCTTCTTGGGTTTCTCCACAGCATCAATCGATTTCCTGAGTCCGAGTCTGAACTCGTAAGATCGTATCGTTCTTCGTAAGGATAATCGATCGGAGATGATGTTGATCAGCTTCTCGTACTTTTCCTGGACTTCTGCTTCTTCGTACCTTAGCTCCTCCAAAATCCTTTCGAGTTTCACCCGAATAATCAGCAGCGTCCCATCGCTGAATTTAGCAATCTCGGATGTTTTCACCAGCCTCTTTTCTCCCTTGTAATTGATGTAGACCACCGATGGATCGTTGTCATCATTGATTATGTGGCCTTCACCGAGACTTGAGTCGGGGACTTCGAAGGATGGCTTCGTGAGATTCACTCTTTTCATGTTGCTTTTCCACCGCCATTTGAAGATCGTGAGTCGAATTGAACTTGATTTGGCGCATCATGAATCGCTTAAGAGCAATGTAGCCCACTTTCAAGTCTGGATTCTGGAGTGTTCCCAAGAAATCTGAAGCTTATAAGTATCCGATCAACATCTTCACCTCTGATGTAGGAGAGATCGCCTTCGGTCAGTTCCTCGACCGTTCCATCTTCTAGCTGCACCTTATAGATAGGATATTCATAAAAGTCCACACGACCTCGCCGAACTCCCAAGATTTTGTTGATTCTGGCCTTTTCCTTCTCTTCTCTTCTAAGAACGTTAACATCTGTATCTTTTGCTCTCCACACAAGCCTTCTACGAAGAGAGAGCAGATATCGTACAGCAGTTGGTCTCGGGAGATGAGTTAGGCCTCTTAGATTCAGCTCGTCTAGCTCCTTGATCCTATCCTCCTTCCTCCATATTCTTCTTCGTATCTCTTCTTGATATGGAGCTATCACTTTGACATTTTCCCACGGTGGCTTCTGTTCTTCTCCTATCTTCGACTTCGAGGGGGGACATTCCTTATCGACGACAGCGTGTTTGAGAAGCTCTGGAAGTTCTGGCATGTCTGCTTCGTAGTCTTCACCTTCCTCGAGCTCATCATCATCGATAAGTGCCAGGTTAACATTTGCCTTCATCAAGAAATATCTGGCGTTGTCCAGTAAGCGCTTGGCCAAGTCTGGATGCATCGGCTTTGTTAACCAATCGTCGTTGAAGATGTACTTTTCTACCGCTGTGTGTGGGTTGTAAAGTGCTTCGAGAGATAGAGTAGGTGAGGATGGAGGATCAGAGGAGGTTCTTGGGTTTGTAAGGTTAGGCGGTGATGGACTCACGGCTGTTGAGGAGGTCGTTTGGGTTGTATTGGTAGTAGTTCGAGTAGATTTTCTGGTTTGGGTGGGTGTAGGTGGTTTTGTTCTGGTGGGTGTTCGGGTGGTTCTAGGTTGCGTGTGTGGCTGCGGTGGAGGCCCTGTCTCTTGTGTCTTCTCCCCCTCGGGACGATCCCCACCGTCAGGGTCGTCACGTGATTGTCTTGATGACTGTGCCTCGCCGGGGTTAGGCGGGTTGAAAGGAAGCTCCAGACGTCTGAGGACCTCCGCTTCATAGGCAGTGAGCTTCGGTGCAGTGCGGAGTCTGGCCAGTAGAACGTCGATCAGTTCCGGGATCGGTACGTTCCACGGTCCTTCCTCAGAGTCAGGAGTTGGGTCGGGTTGCGTGGGTACTTCTTCGTGGACGGGGGCTTTGCCTTTAGCCCGAGAGGATGTCCCAATGACGTTGTAGACCTGGGTCATAATAGTATCCTCGAGATCTTTCGCCAATGCTGCGAGTCGATTCTCGAGACTCGCCTCCGTCACGAACGGGGAAAATAACCTGACGGAGTCACTAAGACGTTCCGTCGTCACAACATCAGTAGAGGGTACTGATGTGCCGCCCATTTGCACAGGACTTGAAGAAACGAGGCCACGAAGGCTCATCGTTGACATCAAAGCTGAGACTGACTCAGATTGATGGCCCAAGGTCGTAGCTGCAGTGATGTTGACTACGTTGGGTCTTCCGCTCTGTTCCGTACTAGACTCTAGTACGGAGACATCGTAGAGCGTTCGGTCTAGATCACTAAGATCTAGAGGTGCAGAATCTAATGGTAGTGTCCTAGAAAGTGGAAAAATTATGGATGGTGAGGGCACTAGACTCGTTGTGATCAAAGAAGGTGCAGTCAGAGGCGAAGGACTGCTTGTTACATCAACCACCTCCGAGCGAGATGGTGATGAATGACGTGGCACCTCGTGAGTATGTGAAACAATCATCTGTTGGGAGATGATTGAGTGGCTGGGAAGGGCAGTTGGCGCGATTGGACCCGATGTCGCGACTTCTACTCGGGGGAAGACAAAGTCATCCCCTGTACCTATGGGTTCGGCCCGGCTTGTTTGTGGACTAGTTGGCTGAGGAATACGGTCGTGTTTCTGCTTTGTACGCTGTTAGGATATTTAATTGATTGTGTCAATAGTTTAAGTCTTGGGATTAATTTTGTAATTATCTTTAGCTTGGGCTTTGGTCTAGAATGTAATTTATTAATTTTTGGTGTTTGGGCCTTAATATACCTAGGGTTAATGTGGTATATAAGGTGTTACCAACACCATTTGAAAGCTAATCAAAGATCAAAAGGCTAACCCTAGTTTTCACACACTACACGCACTACAAGGTGAGAAATCTCCCTTTTCACTCCATCTAAGCCTCTTTGATTCCTTGTTTGGTGCATTCGGGACCAACAAGTGGTATCAGAGCAAACGTGGATCGATCTGCATTGATTTGAATCCAGTTTCGTTCGATTCCAAGAAAGATCAAAGGTTTTTTTGGATAAAAATCACTTTCGGGCATTTTGAGCTCGTTTTGGGGTGTTTATGCTTTGTTATTGTGTTTAAAACCTTCCCCAGATCGATTCTATGTCTAAGATGTTTTTAAAACACTTTTGGATCAGTTTTAACGAGTTTTGAGCAAGATTGAAGCAAAACTTTTCAGAAAAAGGACATCTCGGCCATTCTCTGTTTTCGGTCGATTTGACCTATTTCTTGTTGTTTTTAGCTCACAAATCGGTCGATTATGTGTTTAGGAAAGAATTTCTGAAGTTTAGGATCAAGTTTGAGCGATTTTGGTTGAGATTTGAGCAAGAACGGGACGATTTTCTGTGAAATCGCGTGAAAAGCAATGGAACAGTACTAACATGTTCTTGACCGCGAAACTTTGAGCTTGATCGTTCAAGTCCGCGAATTTTCCACGTCCGCGAAAGTCGATCCTGAGAATTTACAATCCGCGAAACTTTCCCTTATACTACATTTTTCGCAACTATCTACATTCAAAATCCGAGAATTTACAATCCGCGAAACTTTCTCTTACTGTATTTTTTTTTCGCAACTCCCTACAGTCAGATCCGAGAATTTTAAGCCGCGAAACTTCACTTAAACAGCATTCTTTTTCGCAACTTTTTACTTTCAAAATCCGAGAAACTTTCACCTGCGAAATTGGCTTACACTTCATAATCCGAGAAATTCCATATCCAAGAAAGCTTACTCCAAATTTTTTTTGGCCGCGAAAAATTTTCTTAACGTGCGGAATTTTTTTTGACTTGCGAAATTTTCTTGCAAAGCTTTAAAATTCTCTACGTGCGAAATTTTTTCTTGCGAAATCTTCTTGCGAAAATTTAACTTGCGAAAAAGCTTTATCTCTTGCGAAAAGTCTGTTGCGAAGCTTTAAAATTCTCTACGTGCGAAATTTTTTCTTGCGAAATTTTCTTACGAAGCTTAAAAAATTCTCGACTTGGCGAAAGTTTTATAACTCGCGAAACTCTCTTGCGAAACTTTAAATCCTCAACTAGCGAAATTGTTTCAAGTCACGAAGTTTTCTTGCAAAGCTTAAGAAATTCTTCAACTTGCGAACTTTTTCTAACATGTTAAATTTTTCTAGTGTTAAAAGTTTCTCGGGTTAAAATCTTTCCAAACTGATTTAAGATTTGATACGTACACTTTAGTCCTATCTCCCATACCACTTTTGACAGAAATTTTTTTTTCGTCTCAAATCCTGTTTTTAAATTTCTAGAACTTCTCCTAATTTCTAGATACATTTCCGTTCATACATTATCGACCGTCACACACGATCACTCAGTTATAAGAAATTCTTTAAACTATTTTCTTCTCAAAACTCTACACATTAAACTCGTATTTATCATCTCGTTCGTTACTAACTTTCTTATCTCTACAAGATCAAAACCACGGACGATTCGACTGCACCAATCATGTCTACCACGAATGACATCTCAACAGTGGGATCCGACACCAGGCCTCCGATGCTGCGACAAGGCGACTACAGCATATAGACAAACCGATTCCTCACGTTCATCAGGAACAAAGTCGCACCACTCTCTCAATACCTTCTGGACTCCATCTACAACGGGCCAGCACAGTTCTGGACAATCGTCCCTGCACAGCCAAACGCAAACCCTCCCATGGAAGAACGCCGCACTCCTAGAGGTCCCATCAATGAGGATGAAGAGGCTCGCGTACAGGCCGATGAGACTGCCAAAGGATATCTCTTCCAGGCTATGGGAAATGAGGTCTATGCTCACATTGAGTGCTGCACAACTGCTAAGGAAATATGGGATGAGCTCGTGGCAATCATGGCAGGCACAATTGAGAGTGCTCAAGGAAGGAAATCAGCATGTCTCTCGCAGTATGAACACTTCCAGGCCTATGAAGGAGAGGAACTGCGTGACACATACCTCCGATACTTGAAGGTCATCAATGAACTCAAGAAAGCCAGGATCTCGAGGGACAAATTCGATATCAACAACCGCTTCCTTGGTAGCCTCAAACCACATTGGGGCAATGCAATCGTAATGATGATTCAGAGTAAGGACCTCTCCAACACTTCCATCCATGCTCTTTATGACAGTCTGTCTGCCTATGCTCCTTACGTACAAAATTCCGGCAACACTCGAGTCGACCCACTGGCCCTCCTCTCGAACAAAACCAATGAACGATCTTCCACCACTAAGACCAAACTGAGCAAAGGGAAGCTACCAGCTGCTGCATCGGGCACTCCTTCAGGATCCGAAGCAGACACAGAATCTGATGAAGATGTTCGTGATTTACGCAAACAACTGGCAATGCTCACTAAGATGGTCTCAAAGAAGCTCGGAAAAAAATCCTCATCCTCCTCCAATCGCCAAGAACCTTTAGCGGCACCAAAAAGACCACTCCCACAGAGGAAGCTAAGCCAACAAAGAAAGAAGAAGAATCAGCACCTCAAAAGTCTGTGAAGTGCTTTCGGTGTGGAAAGTCAGGGCACTTTGCCAAAGAATGCCACTCACCACGCGTCAAGGACTCTGGCTACTACGACCGTAAGGCCAGATTGACCCGTAAAATGGAAAGTGGGAAAGTTCTTCTTACCGAAGAGGCTGAGTGGGTGAACGACACCTCAGAAGACGAGGAGCCTAAGGATGAAGATTGCTGCATGGCAAGGCTGGTCGAACAGGACGAAGACGAGGAGATGGTTGACATCAGTGAGAACACAACTAAGACTCCCACCAACGCTGAGTCTGAGGTACGAATCTCACAACTCGATGATGTGTTTAGTCACCGACACACCATTAACAAACCCACTGTAGACGCTAAGGAATATAATGAACTTAAACTAAATTTGAAAACAACTATGCCTTACTTAGTCTAAAAGTAGAAGAGCTTGCATATGCAAATGAACGTCTAATGGCCTCTGAAGCGTTAGTCAAACGTCTGCAAAGCAAGAACGAACAAAGTGAGACTAAGGTTAAGGAAACTACACTAGCCATCAGTTCATGTGAAACTTCTCGCCTCCTGACGGCCTCCCAATATGAACTGCTTACGAAGGAAAGAGTTAGGCTATATCGCAAGGTAAAAGAACTTGAAGAGCAACTTCACCTTAGGAAAAAGGCCGCAAACATCTTATGCCTATTGAACCAACCAGTTGAAACAGAATTCTACGACGCTCAGATGGGAATCGGCCTGGCCAGCAACTGCGATCCGACACCGCTAATTGTCAAAAGGTATAACATGTACAGTACATCATTCCTGAAAACAAGGAAGGGAACTCCCTCACAGCTCATGCCGTTTGTAAGATCCTCCTCCGGTGTTCTTTCGGAAGAAAAGAGGGAACAGAACATTCTCTGGGCAGAAATCGCGTACGACTACACGGAGTTGAATGCTAGTAATAAGACTAAAAAGCCCTCACTCTCTGAAGACATCAAGTCTCAGTTTCCAACCGAAGAACAGGAAATTGCTTTCCGAGAAGCACTCTCTCGCATCTATGTCCCAGAGAAACTTCTGATCATAGCAGAACTAGAACAAACCATAGATGTAGAGCGGAAAGCCTTTGCAAAAGAGTGAGAAGATCTACTTTACAAAATCTTTACCCTAGAACAATCTCACAATGCGAACAAACCTTCTACGTCGAGTCAAGTACCCGATTCTCAAACATGTAAATGTAAGAGGACGGCGAAGATGACTCCTGAAGCTGACACATATTCTAACACTAACTCGCGTATTCTTATGGATACAGGGAATGTGAGTTCGACATCTCTGGATGGGAATTCGTATCAAATAAAGGAGAATCCGCTCTTCGATGACAAGAAGAAAAGACCATCCTATATTCGTCTTTCCTCTCTATGTACTGAATCCCAATATCCTAAGGTCGTAGACAATTATGTTGCCAAAACTTATCTTTCTTTTACCAAGCTTATGTCTATGTGTTGCTGCGATGATTTTGTTCTTCCACGCTTTCATGAATATGACACACATGAACATGCAACACTCCGACCACGCAAGCGAACCTCCTCTACGACGCTCATGAAATCTCCCATCTCGCCTAAACCTAAGGTTAAGCGCAAACGTCTCTCGTCGTCAAACGCAAACTCACCGACTACTCGCAGGCCTAAGGCAATCAAAACCGAAGCACGAAAACAACAACCACATCCCCCACGCCGATACATGTATAAGGCACCATACATGCAAGCACAAGTTAGGAAAATATGGGTTAGAAAGAATGTAGCCCCACATCATCAAACAACTGACAAAGGGAAAGCTAAATTAGAATCAACACAATCTGATTTAGAAACCACATTTCCCTTTAAGCGCATGAAAACTATACTTGTATCACAAGAAAGCCCCGTCCGAATACGGGGACCCAACGTTTGCTGATAATTGCAGGTCTGTCATGTGTGGTATCTAGACTCGGGTTGCTCCACACACATGACGGGGAACAAGGAGCTGTTGAGCAACTTCTCCGAGCGCTATCTCGGAAGGGTCTCCTTCGGAAACAGTCAAATGGCGCCAATTCTCGGAACTGGTGATCTCGTCCACGACAAACTGACGATTAAGGGCATCTCTTATGTCGAGGGTCTGAGCTACAATCTCTTCAGCATTGGTCGTTTCTGCGACAAAGGATACAAGGTTCTCTTCGAATCTGACATCTGCGGCATTATAGATGCCTCGGGACAACCTCTTCTCTCTGGAACACGCACGTCTCATCTTTACATACTCAATCTTAAGACCTCTCGACCAATATGCCTTCTCTCTCGAGCCGCTCCCAAGTTGAATGATCTATGGCACCGACGTCTTTCTCATCTCAATTTCAAGACCATCAACAAACTACGTCAGAATAAACTTGTCAACGGTCTACCCCAACTGACATATCATAAGGAACACCTCTGCTCTGCCTGTGAATTGGGGAAGATGAAGCGATCGTCTCACACTTCCAAAGAAACACCGTCCTCTAAGCTCATCCTCGAGCTCTTACACATGGATCTATGTGGCCCAATGCCTACGGCAACACTCGGAGGAAGACGGTATATTCTTGTAATTGTCGACGATTTTTCACGCTACACGTGGACGAAACTCATACGTACAAAGGATGAAGTTCCTGATATAATCATCGAGTTTGTTGTTGCGTCCCAAACTCTTCATCAACAAAAGGTTCGGATTATCAGAACAGACAACGGAACTGAGTTTAAGAACAAGAAGCTCAGTGATTTCTACGCCACTCAGGGCATCACCCAACAGTTCTCAGCTGTGAAGACACCGGAACAGAATGGTGTCGTTGAGCGTAAGAATAGAACACTAGTTGAAGCAGCTAGGACTCTCCTCATTCAATCCGGACTTCCTCATTCTCTTTGGGGCGAAGCTATTCAGACGGCATGTTACACACAAAACCGGGCTTCAATCCACAAGAGATTCAACCGCACCCCATACGAGATGCTGAATAACCGCCGTATCCCCGATATATCTTATCTGAGGGTCTTCGGTTGCCGATGTTTTGTGGCCAATGATCGCCAACATCTTGGGAAGCTTGATCCAAAAGCAATTGAAGGCATCTTTGTTGGATATTCGCTGAACTCAAAGGCATACAGAGTCTATCTTAGAAAGAAACGATCAGTAATAGAAAGCACAAATGTTACATTTGACGAAAGCGAAGGCGATCTCATGGCTTCTGCTCATATCAGACCAGAACCAGGTCTTCTACAGTCGTTGACAAAAGGTCAACCTTCAACGGCGGGAACTTCCTCATCTGAGGGCAACTCTGTTGAACTGGATATCGACCTGCTCTTCGAATACTTCTATCCAGTCCCCAAGTCTCCCGTCGCCATCACCCAACCTACCGCTGCACACACACCACCTCCACCACCAGCTATCGGCGATGATGTCGTTCCACCAAATTTGGATGATCTCAATCTCAACGAAGACGACATTTTACCCAACCCTGGGAACATTGCCGATCCTCATGCTGAACCTTCTCAATCTACAACGATTGAGATCTCTTCTTCGGACACCGAAACCCAATCCAATGAGCCTCCAACCGATACAAGTGCTGCCAGCTCCTCACAGACCAATGTACCACTTTGGGCTCGCTCACATCCTACAGATCAGATTATTGGGGATCCCACATCTGGTGTTTCAACACGTTCGGCTACGATGAATGAAAGTCTGTTTGCTTGCTATCTCAGTCAAGTTGAACCATCACGAGTAGCTGAAGCTCTCACCGATCCTGATTGGCTGATTGCAATGCAGGAGGAAATAAATCAGTTTGAACGTTTACAAGTTTGGGAACTCGTACCACGACCTCACAATAGATCCATTATCGGCACAAAGTGGATCTTCAAGAACAAAAAGGATGAAGACGGTGTTGTCATCCGCAATAAAGCAAGACTTGTGGCTAAAGGGTACAACCAACAGGAAGGAATCGACTACGATGAAACTTTTGCCCCAGTTGCCAGAATCGAAGCCATACGAATTTTTCTTGCCTTTGCTGCTCACAAGAACTTTAAAGTCTACCAAATGGACGTGCTGCATTTCTGAATGGGTTTCTCAAGGAAGAAGTGTACGTTGATCAACCTGAAGGGTTCTTGAGCGAAGAGTTTCCTCATCACGTATATCGACTCTACAAGGCCCTCTACGGACTAAAACAGGCTCCCCGAGCTTGGTATGACGTCCTTTCAGACTTCCTTGTTCAGTCTGGATTCAAGAAAGGATCTCTGGATACAACTCTCTTCACAAAGCGGAGTGGGCCGGACCTCATGATTGTACAGATTTATGTCGATGACATCATTTTTGGATCGACTGAACCACGGCTGTGTGAAGAGTTCGCAGAATTGATGAAGGAAAAGTTCGAAATGAGTATGATGGGCGAGCTGAACTTCTTTCTTGGTCTTCAAGTAAAGCAACTCCCCGACGGAATCTTCATCAATCAGTCCAAATACATCCATGACATCCTCGAGAAATATGGAATGAAGGATGCAAAGACTGCTGCTACACCTATGTCACCCTCTGGCCGACCCGACGCGGACCCATCTGGTGCTCCCGTTGATCAAACCATCTATCGAGGAATAATAGGCTCTCTTCTGTACCTCACTGCTAGTCGACCTGATATCGTTCTCTCGACAGGAATCTGCGCTCGTTTTCAGGCAACACCGAAGGAATCCCATCTCACTGCTGTCAAAAGGATTCTCCACTACCTCAAAGGAACACCCAATCTGGGTTTGTGGTACCCCACTCAATCGGACTTCAAACTGGTTGGATTCTCTGACTCAGATTATGCAGGATGCAAGATGGACCGAAAAAGCACCTCTGGAGCTGCACACTTCTTGGGCGGTAAACTCGTAAGTTGGTCGTCTCGAAAACAAAACTGTGTCTCAACTTCGTCGACGGAGGCAGAATATGTCGCCGCCGCTAGTTGCTGTTCACAGCTTTTGTGGATGAGAACCCAACTACGAGATTTTAATATTTATGTTGATAAAATTCCCATTTATTGTGACTCAAAAAGTACTATTGCGATGACGAGTAACCCGGTACATCACTCGAGAACAAAACACATAGATATTCGTCACCACTTCATCAAAGAACATGTAGAACAAGGGACAATTGAATTGCACTATGTCACAACCGAAGATCAACTGGCCGACATTTTCACAAAACCGTTGGATGTCAAACGATTCCAACACCTAGTGACTATGTTGGGCATGTTGAATATTCAGTTGTGATCAATCGTCCCTACATGAACTTTTGTGTACATATTTCCTTTCCACTCCACTCCATTGTCTATGTGCTTTCTGTATCATGTCTTTTGAGGGGGAGTTTTCGATTAAGGGGGAGCGTCTGATTTTTCTATTATTTTTAAAGAAAAGTTTTCGATTAAGGGGGAGTTTCTGATTATGCCTTTTTAAAATAAAATTTTTGTGTTGAAATTTCAAAGTTTGGTCAAAATGAGTCAAAATTGGACTGATTAAAATATTTTGGGTTGAATTTTAAAATTTCTGGTCAAACAGGGTCAAAATTGGACCAATTGAGCTTCAATTGGACCCAATTTTGACCAAGCCCGCGAAAATCATATCTGGGCCCAGCTTTGACCAAGCCCATGAATTTCGGCCCATCTACACAAATTTCGCATGAACAGTGATTATAACCCCTAAAACCCCAAAACCCTTAACGTTATTCACTATCCTAAAACACCCGAGAAAAATTCAAAACTTTCGCAACCCCTATTTCAAAAATTTCGCAACCCTCGCATCGTCGTCATCGTCAAATCTGCTCTCAAAATCTGTTTCCTGCTAACTTCATTGTCGCAAATCAGCTGTTCGGTATGAATACGCCTCAAACTAATCAATTTTCGCTCATTTTATCCTGTTTTACCCCGTATAAATTGAATCTGTTAGGTTACGCCTCAATTTTCTCGGCTCTGAATCGAATGTATGCTAGGTTCTTTATGTTTAATATTCCCAAATATGCATTACCCATCCAATTACGAGTTGATTAAGCCCGGATTATAGCATTTTGGTTGAGATTTAAGTAGGTCTAAGGCTGAAATTACTGCGTCGTTTCGCATACTTTCGCGCTGTGTTCTTCACCGCGAAATTCTCAAGAAAAATTACTTTAAAACGTTAATTTTCGCTGCTACAGTGAGGACAGGTCCGCGAAAATTTTTCCGAGAAATTTCTTAAATTGAAAGTTTCGCTACTACTGTGAGTGAAGTTCCGCGAAAATTTATCCGAGAAATTTCTTAAAATCGAAAGTTTCGCTACTATAGTGAGTGATGTTCCGCGAAACTTTTATCCGAGAAATTTCCAAGTGCTAAAATTTTCGCTGCTACAGTGACTAAAGAAATGCGAAACTTTCATTCGAGAATTTACATAAGTTAAAATGCTTTTTCACTGCTACAGTATGTGAAGTTCCGCGAAAGTTTATCTGAGAAATATTTTTATGCACGTCAAAAACTTTCTCTGCTACAGTGTGTGTCACCCCGCGAAAATCTCATAACACATCACTTCATCTACACACTTTCGCATCTTCACTCTTTCGCAACCACAGTGAAACACGAAAATATTCACAATACATAAAGCTTTTTCCTTCCGCGAAACTTTCATATAACTTGCGAAAATCCACCATACTTGCGAAAATTCACTCTGAATGCGAAAACACTTCAACTTGCGAAAATTTTCATTCTATGCGAATATTTACTCTGGTCGCGAAATTTCCTTCATACATGCGAAATTTACTCTTTTCGTTATATGTGAAAATTCGTGAATCGACTAAGTGCGAAATTTCCTTGATATATGCGAATATTAACTCTGAGTGAAAAAGTGCTTTAACGTGCGAAAATTTCCTTATGTGCGAAAATTCATATGCGAAAGTTCTTTCATACATGCGAAATTTGACTCAATCCGCGAAAATGTCTTTCGACTTGTCTATGTATGATAACTTGCGAATTTCCTCATTACATGCGAAAATTTGGACAACTTGCACGATTTCTTAACTTGCGAAATTTTACTCACTGTGCGAAAATTTCTCATGACATGTCCATGTGCAATCACTTGCGAAACTTCCCTAATGCATGCGAAAATATTCATATCTGCGAAATTTACCTAATATGCGAGAAATAACATTACTTGCGAAAATCTCTCATTACATGCGAAATTTTACACAAAATGCGAAAGTTCTCTTCACATATCTACGTTTTATACTTCGCAAATTCGATACTTAGTCCGTTCTAATCGTATAACAATTACTGTCGAGTACAGATATGACTGACAAAGATCAAGCCACGCTTGAAGCACTTGAGGCGGATGCCATCCAAAGGGACGTCGCTCGCATCGAACTCCACACGCGCACCTATGTACCACCACCTGACCAGATATTCCCACTAAGTCAATGGGCGGCTCTGATTCCAAACAACTACATGGTGGATTTGGAGAGCTTTCGGTGCGATGCCCCCGTCATCGTAGAAATCCTAAAAGGGCACCCACTTCGTCACGCCCTCACACATGGCGAGCCAGAAGCACAAGTATACCTTCAACAATTCTGGCATACGCTGCAGATAGCTGGACCACTCCATCTCGCCAAAACCCTATCAGCCAAAATAGATCAAGACACCGTGGTCCTCACCCGCAAGACACTACAAGAAGTACTTCAACTCCCCGTCTACTCACCCTACGACCCACTACCGACACACGAGCAACTAGTTGACGACCTTGACAGACTGGGCTACCAATCAGATAATAAGAAAAGAAGGGCCCACTAGTCCTCAGTGAAGTCACCACCCGAAATCTACCTCAACCATGGCGAACGCTGTACCTGCTAGTAAACAAGTGCATGTCAGGGAAGCATGCTGGTCAGGACCGCGGCAATTTTCAAATTCTCACCATCCTGACCGGCATCGCCTACAACCGCAAGTACAACTACGCCGATATAATCTGGATGGATCTCGTCTCCATGATCCAACGTCGCGACCGGGAAGTCGCCAAGGGAGTCACAAACCGATTCGTACCCTACATGCGGTGGCTCCCTACTCTCATCAAGCATTTCCGCCTGAACTCAACCACTATTCGCATCCGGCCGGCAGCGGAACACTTCATCATCCCAACTGTCGAGAGGTTCGCCAAGAAAAACACTCCGGCGAAGGATCGACACGCCATGATCATTCCGGACGAAGTGCTAGCCTACGTAGATCAGACAAATCTGCACGTCCGCGAATATCGAGCCACAACCGCCGCATTCCGCGAAAGCCCCCGACCTCTATCCACTGTCCCTATGGCGCAGATCAACCCCACTGCTCCTATCCCCGGGACTAGCCAAACCCCCCCACCACCTCCAAAAAGTCTTCAGGTCGCGCCGCATCCTCCTCCACCCGCGTTCCGAAAAAACGGTCGCGTGAGGATGACGTAAGCCGCCCCACGGAGCGTCGATCGAAACAAAAACACGATCGACCTCCTCCGCCACAAATAAGCCGAGCTGAACCAATAGGTACAGGAGGTGATGTGTTCACCTCCCGAGTAGAAGACGTGGCATCTGGCTCAACCACGCAAACAACCCCACCAACCCACTTATCTTCCTCTCTACAGGAAGGTATTTCATTGCACGAGGAGCCACGTGTACCATCGACATCCCACTTGGAGATGATCGATGTTGAATCAAGCAGTCCCTCGCCTCAGACTGCATCCTCTTCATGCACATCGAGTCTAGTGCCCTCACTCCCCATAATTTCCCAGATTTCTAGGACACATACACCTTCTACCGCACCACAGAGCCTTCGTGACTCTGTCAGAACGCTCGGTGATGTCTCTGTGACTGAGAGCGGAAGACCTAGCACGGCCAACATCACAACAACCGTGAGTCTAGGCCATCATTCGACTGAGTCTGTCTCACCGATGATGCCAACGGGAAGTCTGAGTGACCCCGTCTTTTCCAGACCTGTGCAAACGGGCGGCCGATCGGCTTTATTCACCGATTCGCTGTCAGTTGGATTTCTTCGTGATTCCAACTTGTTAGATTTACCCCATTTTGTCACCAAGACCGCGCTAGAGACACGTCTTCAAGAGTTTGCAAAGACTCTTGAGGCGTCAATTCTCGATCAAGTCTACGCGCGTCTCGATGCGTCCACCGTCGACAAAGGCAAAGGTGTGGCCCCGGAGACGCCACCACCCATGCAACACACGGACGCCGATGCTCTTCTCTCCTCCATCTCTGCCAAGGAGCTATTCTACATCCTCCGAGCCCGATTCGAATCGATGACGGAACTCGACGAGGAAGAACAGGAGATGAAGCGCATTATGACTCAACCGATGTCCTGCCGTGCTCAAGGCGAATCTAGCAGGACCAGGCGCGACGATCAAGATGATGATCTGGGCTCACAATCCCAAGGACTCATGCAATCGACGCCGCCCTCCTCCTCTGGACCTGAAACGACACCCGCACCAGAAACCTCACAACCCACTAGCCAAAAATCCCACCTTGTTCACCATGAGCCACCAGCCAAATCACCCTCACCACCACCCATTACCGTCTCCAAAACTCTAATCGTCACATCGACGTTAGAGACCACCTCAACATCATCTCCACCCACCACCTCGGAACCTCTAGCTGTCACATCGACGTTAGAGGCCACCACCACATCTACACCACCCGTCACCCAAATCATCCTTACCAAAACCATCACCTCAACCGAACCACCAGATTCTCCACCAATTCCATCTCCACAATCCACAAACTCTTCCGACGCAACACCCTCGCCACCACACAGCGACACTCCTCTCAACACCGACACCAACGTAGCTCCTGAGGACGTCTACTGCGCACAGAACGAGATCGAAGCCTACATCTTCAACGATGAATGGCTGTACACACCCGTCGATGCAGTAGCAGCCAGGAAGCTGGTGGAAAACGCTCGACGTCTGCTGATGGAAGCCTCACTAACGCTGATCAACACAGCAGACAACGAGGACGGAGAGGAGTACGACGCTGAACCGGCCGAGCTTGAGGACATCCTGCAATTCCAAGCGCAGCAAACTGAGGCCCCTGCTGCTCAAACGGATGTACCCACGGTGGATATGCCGGAAGCACCGTGGGAAAACAAAAAGATCACCGCACCGTTTCAAGAAGAGATCAGGAAGAGGATCTGGCGACGCAAGGAGCAGATCATCACCACCTTCGACGAGTATGAGCTGATGAACATCCAAAGTTGGAGCGAGAGAAAGAAGCAACTCTATCGATGGAGCCTTCTGTGCCACAAATGCACAAACAGGACGCTGTCCGATGAGGAAAACATCGCTCAGGAAATGAGTCGGGCCCCCATCTGCAAAGTCACTGACCTCCGCCAAGAGTCCAAAGGACCTGTCCATTACCCAGTATTCACGGTAATGAGGCAGGATGACAGCCACTGTGAAGTCAGTGAGGCGGACTTCAAGTTTCTACGCCTGGGCGACCTGTACAGCATGCTGGAATCCATGAAGCAGTTCAGACTCGTCCTCAGAAGTTCTGGACATCTCGTGCTGAACCGGTCACCATGGGATATGTGGCTATCAAACGCCACATGCTCCGACAGGTCAGATTCTTCGCCACCCACGATCTGCAGATGGCGGTGGAGCACAACCTGAAGAAGGTGAATCTGACTCGCCCATCTTTCAAAAACGCGGACGACTACCGAGAGGGCGATGTGATCGACGGAGACGATCCGGCGGTCACCTACTCGAACTATAAGGGAAAGATGAGGATGCTGCGCTGCTCTGAAGTGGCAAAGTTCTCGGATGGAACGCTCACCATCATCCAAGACAAACTAATGAAGATCTGCCGCATACTTTCAGAAGAAGATCCTCTCTGTCGATCCAAGTTCGCGAAGCTCATTGACGCTATAGCTAATCGATTGGTACTTCGAAGGAACCTCCGCGCCTTCGAGTTCAAGCTAGGGCTTCGCGACACTCTCACACGCTAATCCACCACCGCTACGCTCAAGATTCAAGACCCCCAACAATTGACACAAAGGGGGAGATTGTTAGGATATTTAATTGATTGTGTCAATAGTTTAAGTCTTGGGATTAATTTTGTAATTATCTTTAGCTTGGGCTTTGGTCTAGAATGTAATTTATTAATTTTTGGTGTTTGGGCCTTAATATACCTAGGGTTAATGTGGTATATAAGGTGTTACCAACACCATTTGAAAGCTAATCAAAGATCAAAAGGCCAACCCTAGTTTTCACACACTACACACACTACAAGGTGAGAAATCTCCCTTTTCACTCCATCTAAGCCTCTTTGATTCCTTGTTTGGTGCATTCGGGACCAACATACGCCATTCCTGTTGTCCTCCTCTGTCATCCCCTTTGGATTTTTGCTTTTGTTTTGGCTGTGGGGATGAAGAGCTTCCTAGACCTACATTTGGTGGTGGGGGTTGGCTTATCCCTGGGTTAGGTTCAACTGGGATGTGTTGAACCATGGGGACGTCATCGAGGTTTTTGGCTCGCATGTATTTGCGTAGCACCGGCTCATTCGGATCGAGGAGGCGAAGTAAGTGGTCTGGAATGATCATGGCCTCCTGATCGATTTTGCTCTTCGTCGATTGGATTTTGGTGAGCTTCGGAGATTGATAACCCTCGTCTCTCGGTCGGCGTTCGATTCCGGGATGAAGATCCACAAAATGTTGGACGATGACGGGTAGCCACCGTACGTAAGGAAGCACCGGCTTCGTTGATCCAAGACCTCGCCTTCGTAGTTGATCGAGGATGTCCGACCAGATGAGTTGGGCGACATCATAATTTCGGTTGAAGACGATCCCATGGAAGATAAGCATGATGTTCCGGTTGCACTTGTCGGACCCGAAGTGCTTTGGCGAGAGGCACTTGTTGACAATGAGAAATAAAGTCCTCCAAGGTGCAGGGATGTCTTTGGCAGTGAAGTCAGGTATGTGTATGGTGTTTTGGGCGTTAGGTTTGTGGCCCATGAATAGGAAGTCCCTGATTAGGTCGTCATTGATGGATGGGGATCATATATTAGTGAGTATGGTAGGTTTAGAATGGAACGGAGAATGGTTGGGGTTAGAACAACTATGGTGTTGTCGATGACGGCGGAAAGAGTAGTTATGTTTGGTTTATTTGTTGGTTTCTGAAGGGTAGACCAAAATTGTTGCACATATACTTCAGGGACTACCTCGGTGATGTTTAGGGCGGTTTTTAGAGGGTGGTTTGCGAGGATTTTAATAATGATAGGATCTGGGCGAGGTATTATCAAAGTCAAGTTGATGGTTGTTGGGTGGCCTCTGTGCCCAGTCCTTGGAGGCGAAAATCTCATCAATTTGTCGCACCATTTTGGTATATCTGCAAGATAAGAGCAAAGAATTAGTGGAAATCGACCATTTTGACTTAGAGAGTAGTGCAAAATTATTCAATACGTTGTTAAGCATGTTAGGACTTAGAAAAATTTTGCAAAAAATATGACTAAGTTTTGTTGAAGAAGCAAAGTGAAATTGAAGTAAGCAATCGGCGAAAGTGCCAATTTCAATTCAATTTCAATTGGTTTTGAGTTTCGGGCAATACTGTGCATCGTGCGGTTCAAATTATAAGTTCAATTTGGAATGTGGTTTCGATCGAAAGTCATGTTCAATTTAGGCAAATTCGGCGAAAGTGAAATTAAATTCAGTTTCGATCGAAAGTCCAAATTGGTACAATTTAAATCACGAATCGATGGATTCAATCGAGCCTTCAGTTTCGATCGAAACTGTGGAATAGAACATTAAATTCACTTTTGATCGAAAGTCCAAATTGGTACAATTTAAATCACGAATCGATCGATTCAATTGAGCCTTCATTTCGATCGAAACTGTGGAATAGAAAATTAAATTCACTTTCGATCGAAAGTCCAAATTGGTACAATTTAAATCACGAATCGATCGATTCAATTGAGCCTTCAGTTTCGACCGAAACTGTGGAATAGAACAAAACTGTGAGATAGTGTCTATCGATTAAATTTAATTTTGTCGTCAGTTTCGATAGAAACTGTGAGATAGTTTCGGCCGAAAGAGCAAAACGATTAAAATTATGTTGAAAATTGAAATGCCCTGTTTCGATCGAAACTAGTAAAACCCTAGAATCCGTCGATTTGAAAAACATAGAATAAGGAAGATTTTCAGTAAGAATCGATCGACTGTGATGTGAGATTGAAACTAGAGTTTAGTTTCGAACGAATCTAGGCGAGATGAAAACACGTTTTAACAGTGATTCGCTCGAACTCACGCAACCCTAATCTGCGTAACCTGCAAGAATGACAAAAATATCAGGTAAATGCTGTAGATTAAGCGTTTTTCCTTACCAATGAGGAATTTGGAGTTGCAAAAATCGGTAAAACAAAGTGAGACTGTGATGAGTTTGAGTGCGATTTCAGAGAGGGTTTAAGAGTGAATTTGAAAATCGATGAAGAAGAACAGTGTTTCGGGCGAAACTCTATTTAAATAAGCAGAGTCTCAGTTTTGCCGAGAATACTTCCAAAGAGTCAATTTTGATTTTCGATCGATTATATTGAGTTTCGGGCGAAAGTCAGTTTCGCCGAGAGAAAATAGAGTTTCAGTTTCGCCGAGAATACTTCCAAAGAGTCAATTTTGATTTTCGATCGATTAAATTGAGTTTCGGGCGAAAGTCAGTTTCGCCGAGAGAAATTTCAAAGGATTTAATAATCAATTTCAATTGAAATGTGTTTCGAGCGAAAGTCGGTTTCGCCGATAAAATTATAAAAGTATTTAATCAAATTGAAGTTTCAATCGAAACGTGTTTCGAGCGAAAGTCAGTTTCGCCGAGAAAATAATAAATGAAGAGTTAAAGTTCAGTTTCGATCGAAACTTGTTTAGTGCGATTGGCAAATCAATTTGAAAGGGTTTCGAGCGATATGTAGTTTCGCCGAGAAATATTTGTGATATTTGAAATATTTGAATAATTTAATTTCGATAGAAATTTAAGGATGTCAGGAATATTTTATAGTGTTCAATTTCAATATGTTTATCTTAGTTGGTTTGTATTTAATTAACTTTGGGCTAGTTTGTAATATTCTAGTTCTTAGTTACTAGGGGTATAATATACCAACTCATGTGGTATATATACCCCTAAACCCTAATTCATTAGGGTGTGTGTTTTTGGTGTAGTATGTGTGAGGCGTGTGTGTTGAATAGTAAGAAAGCATTTTCAAAGCATTCATCGTCTTCACTGTCACACCCCACGTTCGATCTTTAAATCCTTCATTATTAGCGTGGTAAATCGTCCTAGGTTAGTATTGTTGGATCTAATAGGGACCAACAAGTGGTATCAGAGCGAACACGTTTGGATTTGAGCAAGTTTCTGAATTTTTGGGTTTATTTTTCAGTTTCGAATTCTGCCTTGTTCTTGAATTTTTGAGTTGATTTTACTGATTTTGCAAGCTCAAGAGCTAATTAGGTTGTTTTCGAGTGATTTGAAGTGATTACCCAACATTTTTCAGTTGATTTGAGTGAGTTTTAGGTAGAAATCGAGTCTGAAGTTCGTCATTCTGCCCAGAAAATTTTTTTTGGATAGAAACACCCGATCGGGTGAATGTGCACTGTAGCAAACATTTAATTTTAGCTGATTTGAGTTTCGCCCGATTACTTTTTGCTTGAATTTGTATTTTCGCCACATTTGAGTATCGCCCGAAACTCATTTGCATTGATCGAAACTAACATTTTCTAAAGGCATTTATAATTTTACACGGCGAAACTGATCATCGCCCGAAACTGAATCGAATCGATCGAAATTGAAATTTAAACTCCTTTGTAATTTTTGCTCGGCGAAACTGGAATCGCACGAAACACGTTTCGATCGAAACTGAATTTTAGATCCTTTTATAATTTTCTCGGCGAAACTGACTTTCGCCCGAAACTCGTTTCGATCGGAATTGAAAATTTTCTTTAAATCCTTTTATAATTTTCTCGGCGAAACTGACTTTCGCCCAAAACACGCTTCAATCACGTTTCGATCGAAACTGAAATCCTTTTATAAGATAACACGGCGAAACTAAATCAAATCGATCGAAACTCAAAATTAACCCTTTGTAATTATTCTCGGCGAAACTGAGTATCGGCCGAAACTCATTTGCGTCGATCGAAACCTTAAATCGGGCTATCCAAACTCACTCTTCAAAATCACACATAAACGTTTTCAATCACCAAAACAATTGGACCCTTTGAATAAAATTATTTTTTCACCATTTGATGAGAAGAACATTCTGAGTCCAACGGGCATAGTCAGTCCTAACGCCCGTTTATAATTTTCCTTCCGGTCCAAAAAATTTTCGGTGTAGACTGCTTTTCTGTCAAATTTTTGAAATCAAATCCACAAACGTGTCAACGATCAGTCATCCAATAATCTATTTAGGACGTATTGGCAAATTATAGAAAAAGTTTGGGTCATTTTCTCGAAGTTTTCGAAATTATCACAAAATTTTTCGGTACACGCCAAAAATTTTCGACGCCGACTTTCTTCGATACTTCACGATACTTCTCGAGTAAACCAAACTTTTCGTCTCTGAAATTTCAAAAGCCAATTTCTTTTTTTAATTAAATATAAAATCAAATTAAAAGAAAGCCTAGCTTATGCTAATGAAGATTTGACAAACGCAAAGTCAAATATAATTAGCTTAGAAACTAAGTTAGAAGATAGTGAAAATAGGGTCTGCGAGATGACTAAAAATTTACGTTCTTGCGAAGCTGAGCGAAATGAAGTCTCGTCAAAATATGAGACCGTCTTAGAGGAACAACGTATGCTTTACTCTAAGATTAAACGATTAGAGAATGTTATTTCGAATATATGTCTAGCAGATCAAAACTATCCTTCTAACTTAATTCCTCACGGGGAAAATATTTTACATGATCAAAAACCTACTATATGTGATACTCCAGAGACTCTTTGTAAATTGAAAGATTTACAAGATACTTTGGACTCTGAAAAGATATGTTTTGGCGCTGAAAAGGAAAAGCTTTTAAAGGAGATTTTATATCTCAAAAATTCCCCGTCTTTATCTGTTTCAAATGATTTGTCAAATAACACATCTTGCTCAAAACAGGTAAAGAAAACAAAAACTAAAAGATGCATCCTTGTTCCTAAAACTGAGAAGGCTTTTACTAATCATTCTAAGTCAATTTTGACTGAAGCTGAAACGTTAAGTAAAAGCAAAGCGCTAAAACTAGCTAAGGAACAAATAAAGATTAGGAATGAGAAAGGAAAATCAATATTATCTTCGAAAATTAAAGTCGAAAATGTTCAAGATTTTTCCTCTAGCATTCCTAGCAAAAGAGAAGCGTGCAAAGAAGAAGTTCCAAGCTTAAGAAAACGAACTTCTCAAATCCCGCACAGTCATCGTTATAGAGTGAATGATGTGAACTCTTGTAGGCAATACGACTCATCATCCAATGACGCATATAGCGCCATAAGCTCATATTCCTACTTGAAATACCCAGTCCATATTTATTCTAGAAAGCATCTTATGCGACTGGCTAGGGAGAAAATCTTTAGGTCTTCTACACCTAGACACACATTCACCGGCGCTGAATTGTCATTTCCCTCTAAGGTTCACCAAACCTGGATTCGTAAATCACAAATCAAATTGAATTGGACTTTAAAGGATGATTTAGGATCAATATCTGAACCAAATGTGCTTAACTTATTTTCTGCTAACAAGGGAGGACCCATTCAAAAATGGGTACCAAAGTCCCGATAAAGTTTTTGCAGATTCCCAGCATGGGTAGGTACTAAGAGAGCTACTCCACACTCATGACTGGTATGCGACGAGGGCAGCCAAACATCCCATCGTGTATGGTATCTTGGGTTGCTCCACATACACGACTGGTAAGCGATGTGTGAAACTACGTAGGTAAATTCTATATGCATCCCATAAGAAAATTGGCATGCATCTTGAGTTGAAAAGGCAATATACCTACTTTGAAAACGATAGGGTACATTATAAAACATGCATGACTCAAATGTACTTTAAATGTTAAATTCGCATGCATATGAGCTAAAATGTCTAATACCCCATGATAGGTACATTTTTTAACTATGCATATATCTTAAAGAACTTCAAGCCTGAAATATCATGTATGCATATAAGCTGAATTGTAAAAAATACCTATTTTTTTTAGAAGTGTTAATAAGCGAAAGACGTACATTCTAATGCATTTTAAAGAACAATAATTCTTTAGTTTGCATCTGATCTGAAAATAAATAAATACGTTCACGCTTAGTTTATTGGGAGAGAACTTATATGTTTTAACGTGCATGCATTGAGGGGGAGTATTAACCATATTTGCGAGGGAAGAGTACATTTTTAGGGGGAGCACATCTTAGGTGCACGATTTGAGGGGGAGAAACTTCATTTAACCTATATACATAATAATAAAAAAAAACAAAAAAAACAAAAAAAAAGGGGGAAAAGAAAGAAAAACCCCCTCAGACGCTTCCACCTCCCAAGACGAACTTCACTTGAAAACTCGACCCTCAAGAGTTCAAGAATTACAAAAGGCGTGACATCCATACACAAACACGAAGATGATCTCAACTACCTTGCTCCGACTTGCTGATGAAGCAGCACTCACCAAAATTGACGGACGCATGGATTCTAGGTTCCCATGGTTCAGTCAGACCAAACTGAACCTAACCCCGGAACGTAGCCAAGTGTTAGTGAAGATAGTCCATAAGCCACATTCCCATTTGGCAATTCTTGACAATACCGAAGAACGGAAGATACAAAAAATCCTCACCTCACAAAATTTTCGGGCCATCCCATATAGGTGCAGGAGCTGATTTTTATCAGCTCCTGGGTAGAAGTCGCCTCATTTGGTCCAATGGCGCATGCACAACCGAGCCTTACCCACTCATCGATCTCCCTAAAGACCGATGTTTCATCAAATAGCGGGAGATATTGAATTAAGTGGTAGTTAGCCCCACACCACTGAACTTCCTTGAACACATCGAGTCTAGGTGTCCTCACTACCTAAATGTTTTATAATTTTTAGGGCACATACACTTTTTCATATCTGGACTTCGTGACCAGATCAGAACTTCCATAGACACATCCTCTTAGATGTGATTCCATGATTGGAAGGAAGTCATACCGTTTCAACATCAAAACAACAACGGCATCAGGCCATCGTCTGCGAGCTACGCTCCTAGATCGATGTTAACGGAACGCCTATGTGGCTCCGGTTCTAAGCCCTGTGCTTACAGGCCGCGTCTCAGAGTTTAACTCTGAACTCGTGTCGATGGATTGCCTTAGTGGCTCCGTCTGGTTATTACCCACACCGACCTATCGTTTGTTTATTCCTTCGACTCCTATACAAGCATGCCGATCTCGTTAACACGAATCGCCATGAGGGGGGAGAAGGGATACGTATAAATAGGTCGGACCACCCACCAACTTCCGCCGCGCGTACCACTATGAAGTCGGGCTCTCCTGCACCCAAACGTCAATTCAGAAGGAGCCGTGGCACATTTTATAACACATCCCACGCTCACCATCTATATTCCGCCGTGCTTACTACGATGAAGCCGAACTCCACTGGAACCTACAATGCCACATCCCAAAGGAGCTTTGGCACATGCTAAAAGACACCCCACGCATACCTTCTTCTGGAGTCAGACAAGCTTCCTCGAGGTCGAACCAGACAACTTCCTTCGACGAAGACGAATCTGGCACTGAGAAGAAGAAGATTGGAGAAGTCTTGACGACTTCAAAATACGAAAAAGACAAGGACAAGATGCAAACAGAATTTTAAAGATCTGCGACATCATCAAGAAACGAATACCGGGCGTGGATCACAGTATACATCCGGTCTACAACGTATAGCGTCAAGACAAGAGAGTTCTAGCTGAACGTGTATTCAAATCCTCCACAAGAAGAGGAGACAGCCTTTGCAGGGGGAGCAAGGGGAGATTGTTAGGACTCGAGAGATTCTTCATGTGCCCAACAAAGATAACCCGCGCTGAATTGAAGATTGAACACTAAGGGGGAGATTGTTAGGAATATTTTATAGTGTTCAATTTCAATATGTTTATCTTAGTTGGTTTGTATTTAATTAACTTTGGGCTAGTTTGTAATATTCTAGTTCTTAGTTACTAGGGGTATAATATACCAACTCATGTGGTATATATACCCCTAAACCCTAATTCATTAGGGTGTGTGTTTTTGGTGTAGTATGTGTGAGTGCGTGTGTGTTGAATAGTAAGAAAGCATTTTCAAAGCATTCATCGTCTTCACTGTCACACCCCACGTTCGATCTTTAAATCCTTCATTATTAGCGTGGTAAATCGTCCTAGGTTAGTATTGTTGGATGTAATAGGGACCAACAAAGGAGTTTCACCGTACTATATAATTTAAATTTGATGAGAAATCATAAAAACTCCCTGTGTGAACTGTTTTGTGCATGATTTTGAGAGACTCCCCCTAGATTTGTGTGAACCGTTCAAGGACTCCCCCTAAATTAGTGCATAATTTTTATTAGTCTCCCCCTAGATATAATAGTAGGATTTTTAACATTCGTAACATATAGAGAAAAGTTAAATGATCTATTTACACAATATCAGGTTCATGTAGGGACAATCGATCATGTCATATGGTTCAACATGCCTAACCTAGATACTAAGAATTGGAATCGCTTTTCATCCAATGCCTTAGTGGATAGGTCGGCAAGTTGAAGATCTGTGTGAACAAAATGCATTTCGATTGTACCTTGTTCCACATGTTCCTTGATAAAGTGATATCTAATGTCTATATGTTTGGTGCGTGAATGATGTACTGGATTACTTGTTATAGCTATAGCACTTTTAGAGTCACTAAAAATTGGGATATGATTTAACGTTATGCCAAAATCTCGCAGGTGGGTTCTCATCCACAAAATTTGTGAGCAGCAACTCGCAGCAGCGACATATTCTGCGCTGTCGATGTTGAGACACAATTTTGCTTTCGAGACGACCAACTTACGAGTTTACCCCCGAGAAATTGAGCGGCTCCAGAAGTGCTCTTCCTGTCCAGCTTGCATCCTGCGTAATCAGCATCTGTGTATCCTACGAGTTCAAAGCTTGATTCCATTGGGTACCATAGACCTAGATTCGGAGTTCCCTTGAGATATTTGAAAATTCGCTTGACGGCGAGCATGTGAGATTCCTTTGGATCAGCTTGAAAGCGTGCACAGAGACACGTGGCGAACATGATATCAGGTCTACTTGATGTAAGATAGAGCAAGGATCCTATCATGCCTCGATAAGTTGTCTGGTTAACAGATTTTCCTGAGGAATCTGCGTCAAGTTTGCATGAGGTAGACATGGGAGTCATGGCAGTATTTGAGTTGTCCAAGTTGTACTTCTTGAGTATGTCGTGAATGTACTTGGATTGACTGATGAAGATTCCATCGTGAAGCTGTTTAACCTGAAGTCCTAAGAAGAAACTTAGTTCGCCCATCATGCTCATTTCGAATTTCTGCTTCATTAGATCCCCAAAGTTCCTGCACATTCGTGAGTCTGTTGACCCGAATATGATGTCGTCAACATAGATCTGCACTAGCATAATGTCTGAGCCGTCCTTCTTGATAAAAAGAGTCGTATCAATCTTCCCTTCTGTGAAACAAGATGAGATGAGAAAATCCGAGAGGACCTCGTACCAGGCTCTAGGAGCTTGTTTAAGTCCATAGAGAGCTTTATCGAGTTTGTAGACATGGTCTGGGAGTTGTTTGTTTACAAAACCTTCAGGCTGGGATACAAAAACTTCTTCTTTTAGTATTCCGTTGAGGAATGCAGTTTTGACATCCATCTGGTAGACTGTGAAGTTCTTGTGTGCAGCGAAAGCTAAGAATATCCTGATGGCTTCTATTCTTGCGACTGGGGCATATGTCTCATCATAGTCGATTCCTTCTTGTTGATTGTAACTTTTGCCACCAGCCTTGCTTTATTCCGAATAACAACTCCTTGCTCGTCCTTTTTGTTCTTAAACACCCATTTAGTCCCTATAATGGTTTTCCCAGCTGGTCTAGGTACTAGATTCCAAACTTCCAATCTTTCAAACTGATTGATTTCCTCCTGCATTGCAATTATCCAGTCTGGATCGGCGAGTGCTTCAGCTACTTTACTGGGTTCCTTTTGACTGAGAAAGCAGGAGTAGAGGCTTTCGTTTATCGTTGATCCTCGAGTGGTTACTCCGGTGGATGGATCTCCAATTATTTGTGAGTTTGGGTGGGCTCGAGTCCACTTTCTGGTACTAGGTTGTGATGATCCAGCTGTGTTTGTATCGTGTATTGTTTCTCCACCTTGATCAACCTGATGTTCTATTTCTTCTCCAGGTTGTGGCATTACTGACTCTCTTGAAGAAATTTCTATTGTTGTATCATAGGACTGAGGAGTTTCAGCGCCTGAGCTGGATATGATCTCTGTATCTGTTGGGGGTTCACTATCGTCATCAAGGTGAAGATTTTCCATTGTAGGAGGGGTATTGTCATTGCTAGTCTCCGCATGATCAATATTTTCTGGTGCCGCAGAAGTTGTAGGAGCAGTGGGTGGTAGCGGCTTTGGGAAGAGATCTTCAAATAAGAGATCGAGTTCCATGTCACTTAACGATTCTGTTTTTGAAGTTCCGCCCGCAGAAGAAGTGCTAGGTTGATCCTTTGTCAATTCTCGTAGAAGTCCTGGTTCTGGACTGATTTGTGCAGAAATGACTCGGTCTACTTCATCAAACGTTACGTTAATGCTCTCCATAACATATCTTTTCTCCTTGAGATATATGCGATAAGCTTTTGATGTTGTTGAGTATCCCACCAGTATGCCTTCGAATGCTTTTGGGTCAAGTTTGCCTCTATCTTCACGATCATTTGCCACATAGCACTTGCATCCAAAGACTTTCAGGAATGAGACGTCTGGCACTCTACGATTTATCAACTCATAGGGAGTCCTATTGAACCTCTTGTGAAGTGAGCCACGATTTTGAGTGTAACAAGCTGTGTTCATTGCTTCGGCCCACAAGAAGTGAGGTAATCCAGAGTGAATGAGGAGAGTACGAGTTGCTTCAACTAAGGTTCTGTTCTTGCGCTCAACTACCCCATTTTGTTGAGGTGTTTTAGCTGGGGAACTGTTGGGTGATTCCAAGTGACGCATAGAAGTCACTGAGTTTTCTGTTCTTGAATTCTGTCCCATTATCAGTTCTGATGATTTGTGCACTTAGTTGGTAGAGGTTTTGAGCGGTCTTGATGAACTCAATGATTAGACCTGGAGTTTCGTCCTTGGTTCTGAGAAATTTGGTCCAAGTGTAGCGCGAGAAGTCATCCACAATAACCAGCACATATTTTCGCCCATTGATGGTCTGAGTTCGCATAGGTCCACACAGATCCATATGAATGAGTTCGAGAGGTTTGGAAGTTGAGGCTATGTGTTTGGTTCGGTGAGATGCCTTCCTTATCTTTCCCATTTCGCAAGCTGAGCAGAGATGCTCCTTGTGGTATCTGAACGAGGGAAGTCCCTTGACCAAGTTTTCTGATCGCAGTTTGTTAAGGTCTTTGAAGTTGAGATGGGAAAGTCGCTGATGCCAGAGATCGTTCTGATGTAGGGAGGCTCGAGAGATGAGGCACGTCGGTCGGACAGTTTTGATATCAATGGAGTAGAGATTCGTTTTCCTATAGCCAGTGAGTAACTCTCTTCCATTGTTATCTGTGACACTACACTTGTTGGTCTCGAAGTTCACCTTGTAGCCTTTGTCACAGAAGCGTCCGATGCTGAATAAATTGTAGCTCAGGCCTTCGACGTAAGACACCCCTTTGATGGTGTCATGGATGAGATCACCCGTGCCTAGCATGGAAGCAGATTGCCCGTTTCCGAAGTAGACCTTTCCGAGAAATCCTTCAGAAAAGTTGCTCAACAGCTCTTTGTTTCCAGTCATGTGTGAGGAGCAACCTGAATCTAAGTACCACACATGACGGACCTGCGAAAGAAATCAAGTACGTTTAGGCACCCATTTATAGATGGGCCCTTCTTTGATAGCAGGTTTAAATGTTAACTTGTTCGTTGCTAGATATGTTTCCTTGCTAGGTTGTTGGATAATTGGTCTAAGAATCCAAGCGTGACGTTTTCCAAAAAGATGCAGTTCGGATTTAGGAATCCAAATCTGTTTTTGATTTAATTTCTTGTTCGGCCTGGTCTTGGATGCAGTGTGATTCTTTATTTTAGAATTGTTAGAATGATTGGATGGCGTGGGTGATATGCTCTTAGAATGAATGCTATTCGACGTGGGAGCGTTTTTGTTGACATGATTGACGTGAGGAAAAGAAAGTACAGCATTGTTTTCATGACAGAATTTTGAATTTAGGGCATGAAATAACGAAATACGTTCAGCAACATTACAAGAAGTCACTTTAGGAAATGCAAAAGATTTCGAAACATGAGAAGAATGGTTGGGGACTGGTCTCTTTTTCTTGTCAGAGGCTGTTGTCTTCTTTGCTGAGCCAGATCCAACCTTCTTCGCCTCCTTAGATCTCATGCCTTTGTCTGTGGGTACATGTGATACAAAGTTAGTGTGAGATACAGGAATTTCCTTGGCAGATTGTTTGCATTTATATGTAGAGGATTCTGGAACAGGACGGGAGGTGGAAGGTTTGTGAACATCAGGAAAGTTTTAAGAGTATATATTTTGCTCAACAAAATAGTTTTCTCCTCTTCGTGAGCTTTCCTTTCTGATTCAAGAGAGGCTGTCAAGGCACCTATTTTCCGAATAATCTCAGGAATATAAATAAATGAATAAATAGGTTTAGCCTGTTCGTCAGAGCCTTCTTGAGTTTCGGGTCCAAATGGTGACATGTAATCATCAGAGAGAGGTGTCTCTCTAGTTTTGTAGCTATTGTTGAGTACTGTGTAGTCACACGCGATTTGAGCCCATTCCTTATTCTTCCGTTTCTGTTCGTCAGACTCAGTCACCTCTCTTGAGCTTACGAAGGGCCTTAACTGTTGGCTAAGAAAGACGGTTCGTTCAAATTGACCTCTCTTGGTGATTATATCCTCTAACTCCTTGACTTTCTTGTAAAGACGAACACGTTCGTTCGTGATAAGTTCGTATTGAGATAATACATTATCTCGTTCCTCTTCACTGTCTTTCAAGCTTCTCCTTATATCCCTAATTTGCTTTTCTTTGTCTTCTATAAGATCTTCTAAAGTCTTTGTTTTAGTTTCAGATAATGTTAAAGATTCATTAAGAATAGCTATCTCTTCCTGTTGTTTGTTTAATAAGGCATAATTTTTGTTAAAATTTCTTTGGAGTTCTGAGTAATCTTTACGATGCATGGAGAGCTCGGCTATCCTACGTTCTAGTTTAATAAAATCATCTAGGGATGGAGTGTATACCTCCAGGTCGGATGAAGAGACATCCGTCCTGTCTGATCCGAGGGCTGGCTCATCTTCGTCGGAGTCATCCTCAATGCTTTTCACCATGAAGGCCATTTCTTCTTCCTCCTCGTCAGATGTGTCCTCCAGCCATTCCTCTTCCTCAGCTACCAAGACAATCCCCGCCTCCTTGCGCTGTGAGAGCTGAAATTTTTCTTGTAGTATTCAGTATTTTTCTTCTTAGGTCTGAAGCATTCAGAAGCAAAGTGACCTGGCTTGCCACAGTTGAAGCACTTCTTGACCACTTCAGATTTCTTAGTTTCAGTCTCATAAGGGGCAGCGAGCTTCTGTTTTCCACTTGAGGTTCGTTGTTTGTTGAAGGAGGAGGATGTTTTCTTGGCGCTCATCTTATTGACCGTTTCTGAGATTATGGCAAGTTTCTTTCTGATTGATTCGAGTTCGTCCTCAGATTCTTGGTCAGATTCGGCGTTGTCAGAGGTGTCAGACTGAACGACCTGCTTTCCTTTAGAAATTCTTGAACTCCTATTGCTTGACTTAGAAGTCACGAGTGCGATTGGTTCCATGTCAACATTGGTTTTCCCTTCGTTCTTGATTTCTTTGGCATATTGTGAGTACTGTGAGAGATTATCGTGTAGGGAGTGAATGTCCATAGCGTCCAAATCTTTGTTCTGTTGCTTAACCAGAACTGCAATCCGTCCCCATTCAGGTTGAAGTGTGGAAAGGAACTTGATGTTGTGTTCGAGATTGGAGCGTTGGATATTGATTTTTCTCATCTCGTTGATGATGGTCAGGAAACGGAGATAGACATCTCGAAGTTCCTCCCCCTCCTTAGCTTTGAAGGAGTCATAGGCAGTGAGAATGCTGGACTTCTTAGACAAGTTGCTAACTTCCGTTCCAACCATCATCTTGCAGACTTCATCCCAAATTTCCTTTGCAGTAACCATTGCGTCAACTTGCTTGTAGACATCATTTGGTAGAGCTTGAAGTACATAGTGTCGCGCAAGCTTGTCTGCTCTGGCTCGTGCTCTCTCAGCATCGTTGTATCGACTAGGGTCCTTAGGAGTTCTCCTCTCTGGAATTGCAGGAACCGCATCGGGTTGAGCAGGAATGATGGTCCAAAATTGAGCAGGTCCTTTAAGAATGGAGGAAAGCATGTCGTTCGCGAGGTCTATATCCTTGATTTCTATAAAGTTGATGAATCGTTGCTTCCATATGCCGTACTCTCCCCATCTTAGTAGTGGTGCACGGTTGTCAGATCCAATAGCAAGACCGTCCATGTTTATGTTTGGTAATGATCGTTAACGCGAGATATATCTGCGAAATGAAATGCTTTAGTTTTGAATAAAATATAGTCAAGTTTGAATAATTTCTAGTATTGAGTCTAAGTAGGTAAATTCACTTAGTGAATTCTGTCGCAATATAAGAATTTGGTGAATCTAGTGTACTGCTCAAGTATGGAACGATTGGTGTTCTGTGAGATTGAGGATTTTGTTCTACTCAATTTGAATGCTTGATCGATTCTAGTATGATGATATGGACACAAACTCGGCGATTGGTCCTAAGTGTTGAGAATTGGACAATTGAAATTGAGTTAAGATTTCAAGAATCGGGCGAGAGAGTATTGAAAATGTGAGTTTCGAACGAAAGAGGGATTTCAGATTAGATTGAGCTAGTTTCGATCGAAAGGGATTTCGATCTTGATTTGAATAAATAGTTTCGATTTATAGAAATGAGAGGGTTTCGGGCGATCTTGGTCCAAATTGGCTTAATTTTGGACTTTCGCCGAGATATGAGTTGGGCGAAACTTAGCAAATCGATCGAAATTGGCTTTCGCTGAGAATTGTATCGATCGAAACTGTAAAATTAGGAACTGTAGCGTTTCGGGCGAAACGGATTTGGCTTTCTCCGAGAATTGTATCGATCGAAACTGTGAAATGGGAGCTGTAGTGTTTCGGGCGAAACGAATTTGGCTTTCGCCGAGAATACTATCGATCGAAACTGTGAAATTGGTGAGAGAGAACTCAAAATTCGAATCGATTGAAACTACTCACTATGGGTTTCGATCGAAACCTTCAAACTCAAAAGTGCTGTTCTATCGATATTTATGAACAGTTCAGTAAAAAACCAGATTTTTGGATTCGTTTTTGCTCAAATCTTACTCAAACTTGACTGAAATCGACGTGAAAGAACATAAATATACTCAGTAGCAGTTTTCTAACGTTTTAGGGGTCAAAAATCATTGAAGACGAGTTAAAGACACCCAAAAACAGAGAAAATGTTGAAAATGAGTTTCAAGCCAAAAACTTCTTCAAATCACGTCGGAATCGAGCAAAATGGATTCAAATGGAAGATATTGATCCGCATTAGGCTCCGATACCACTTGTTGGCCCTTTTTATTACCAAACAAGGATCAAAAGAAAGGTTTGAATGTGTAAAACGTGAAGAACACCTTGAGTGCGTGTAAGTGTGTGTTTTTTCTAAGGGAAAGTACAAGGTGGCTTACCTTTCTAATTCTTTTGATAAAACCCTAATTAGGGCTATTTGGGCTTTATATACCACAATTGTTTGGTATATTAAAGCCCAATACAAAACTATGACTTAATATCATAAGTCACCCCAAACTACTACAATCCTCTAAATAAACATATTAACCCAAGATTACATAAATTAAAGGATGCTACAAAATATTCCTAACAATATCTTCTTCAATAAGATTGTTTTCCTCGTTTGAGGAAGAATCTGTTTCGCTGTCAGATTCTAGAAGGATTTTAGATAATGTTTCTTTTAAATCATTATCAATGTTTAAATTATTAATTTTCTTCTTGGTCCAGCAAGTTGATGCTTTATGACCGATTTTACCGCATTTGCGACAAATAATTGGAGGAAATTTATTTCTGTATTGATAATTTTTGTTATCTTTTGAGGATTTTTGTTCTCTTCTTTTAGATTTTCGATATTTTCTTTTTTCATATTGTTTAGGAGAGTATTTTTTGGGTTTATACTCTTTACGAGGTTTGCTCGTAGAGGGGTTTTCTAAACCAAATTGACTACAGATTTTGGAGCAGAGTTCTGACATTTTCAGAATTATCAGACCATCGGCCTGTAAAATGTTCTACAATGTTTATACATAATGTATAAACAGCATTTTCAATTATTGTATTATTTTCCTCCTTTACAGTAAGGAAAATACTTTCTCGGTCTTGCTGAGATAAATAATTATCCCACCAACCTTTCAATTGACCAGTAAAGCCAGCGACAAGCATTTGAGCTATAGTTTTGTCTGTATTACTTTGAGTTTTACAGACTGTACTATACATCATCATCCTATGAACCATACCGAAAGTTTGTCTTTCCGTATAGCCATCTAAATTCCATTCATAAATGCAATGACCATTATATGAATTATTAATAGTAAGATCATGTTCTTCAATTAGAACATCTTGAGGAGTTGGCCTCGGGTAATAATATTTAGTCTGTATTGGTTTACTAGCAAATTTCGAAGAATTTCTTAATTTATTGATTTCTTCAGTAAAAGTATTATGTAAATTATCAGAATTTTCAAGTTGATTTTCAAAATCGTCACTTAAAGTGTTAAGCTTTAAATTCTTAAGCTTATTTTCAATCAAATCTTCAATTGAGAAATCGATTTTAATTTAAAATCAACAATCTCGGGAGGAGATTGAATACTGGTAGAAGCTATATTAGTGTTTTAATTTCACTTATATTTTTATCTTTATTCATTAAAAGATAATTTTTTATATCTTTAATAGAAAAAGATATTTCTTCTATATTTTTCTTTAATAAAGAAATTTGTTCGCCTAAAACAATAACATACATATTCGTATAATTTTGTTGTTTTAATGACCATTTATATGATTTATAGTAACAGTAAGAGTTTCATTTTCAAATAATTTTTGAAAAGCATTATAATAGCGAATCTCATTATCTTTTTCAATTTAAAAACTGCTTTGAGGAGGATAGATTGACTTCATATTTTTCCCCGTTGAAAGCTTATAGCTTCTTTCAAGAACAGAAATCATATTTTTAAAATATTTTGTCAAAAACCAAGGATAAAAGGTAATTTTTCATTTCGTTTTGACAAATCATTATAAAATTTGTTTTGAATAATAATTTTATCTTCGTTATTAAAACTCTCAAAAAACCATTTTCGAAAGAGCTCCCATTTGGGTAAATTAAATTCTTTTTGAATTTCTTTTCTTGCCGGTGATCCCGGACTAAAATCAATTTTTTGTTTTACATCCATTAGACACAAAAATCCATTTCAGACTCGGTTATTTCCTCGTCTTTATTCTTAGAAATTCCATGAACTATATTATCAGAATTAATTCTTAATTCTTCTACCCTATTTTGTAGATAATCGCTAGAGGTTGATTCTCTGACTTGAGAAGTCGAAGCTCTAGAAGGAGATCTTATCATATAATCACATGGTGATATAAGATAATGAGAAGAGGCTGATCTAGTCATTCTAGATCTAGGAGTTCTGTTATCAATAGATCTACGACTTTGATCAAACTGTATTTGAACAGTTCCATCAGTAGATTGTATTATTTGAGTAGGATTGTTTTTTATTTTAGGTTGAAGAGGCATAACTCTTTCAATTGTCCAGTTTTCTGGAAATTGTATTTTTTCCCATTTTATAGATCTTCGAGTTGTAATATTAGATCTACTGAAATTAGTTTCTATAAGAATAGTTTCGTTGATAGGTTTATCAACAATTTTACACTGAGGATTCAGCGTATATAAAGGCTTATAATAAATTCTGTAACAGATACATATTACTTCCGATCCCGGAGCGTAATTATATCCATGAGTTTTGACATTTAATGTCAGATCATCCAATATATTGACATCGGTCAATGATAATTGGAGATTTGGATAAACATTAAAATAAACTGGTCCATGTGCCAGACTAGACTGAATTATTCCCATAAGGGATTGTTTCCAGTCGAGATTTCTACCGTCTCTAAGGGCTGCTATAAAGCTCTCTGGTAAACCTTCTAAAGTTAAAGGCTTAAAGGCTACCTGAACTAACCCGATATGAATAAATTTATGATTTATTCTGTATTTTTCTAAGTCTCTATTGCTTAGAAGTCTAATAACCATCTCTTCGTTATTTAAAGAGATTGTTTCTTCAGTAGTCTTTACTACCTGTTTCAAGCCTAATTTCTCGAAAGTTCCCAATTCATAGATTATTTTATAATCTATCTTAGGAATTGTCCAACGATTTAATTTATCTAAATCTTGAGGAATATCATACTCCTCTTCAATACTGTTTTTAACAGTATCTTTTCGTCTCATCAAATTTTTCATTTGATAAAGACCGTTAAACTACACCTTAACTTCTTAATACTCCCACCATGGCTCTGATACCATACGGAGGGGATCTTTTTACAAAAATAAAAACTTTACAAAAAGGTGATGATGGTAAGTGGCAATACCTAACAAACCATGATAATGGTACTTAGTCAAACAAAACCTATTGGGTCTAGTGATTAAACTGAGAAACAGTTTAACTCACTTTGAACCAAAGGTAGTCACACTTTCATACCATGATCGGTGTCTCGTTTGAAGGCAGTTCAACCGATATACCAAACATCAAAATAAAGGATGAATAATGGTACGTGGCGTTGTTAAACCTATTAGTCCAGTTATTAAACTGTAAACAGTCTAATCCCGTTCGGACCCAAGGTATTCCAGCCTTTATACCATTCTTCAAAAAGGAAAAAAAGAAAATAGTTTTGTGATTGCTAGAATTAAATCCTCTAATACAAGGAGTTTTACATAATAAAGTCTTCATTTAATTAATTCAATCGGTAGCAGTCTTACCCTTCAAACGCCTTTACTGCGGCAACACGGGCTAGCCAAGAGCCGACACAGAATTAATCAAAATCAAATTTTATTATAACCTTTATTCAAGATTTAATTCTTTCAATCGATTTTTAAAAGTTTTTTATAAAGAAAAATATTACATCATATTAATATATGTATATAAATATGATATAAAACCATGATTAAAGTATTAAGGCATCTTGGTGTAGTTTAACGTTAAGGTTTAGCCTTCCATTAAGGCTTGATTAAACAAAATAATAAAAAAGATAAAAACTTACTTGAAAGAGAAGAAGTAGATGCAAAACCAGAGCTTTTATTTCTTCAACGTATCTTACAAAGAGGGAGAGAGTACAAGAGTGGAAAGTAAAACTGCGTACACAACTTATGGCAGAAGGCCATATTTAAAGATACACAAAAAGTAAAAAGACAAAAGATAAGAAATATGATTCCAACTGGCCTCCATCTTGTTCTTGTTCTTGATTCCTCTTGTCGGCCATTTACTTTATAAAAGTAGAAAATTATGTCGCCATGCCAAATTATTAGCCGCCTAGTGGATGCCGCGTCATTCCTTGACCTTTTCTTTCATCTTTTTGAAAGTTTCTTTAGTGATATTATCGATAGCATCTTCAAATGATAATAAATCGTCATCTTCAAAGGGGTCTTGAGCTTCTCCTGCTTGGCAGAAGTCTTCATCTTTTGATGAAGTCCCCATAGACACATCGGAAATATCAATACCAAAATTCTTTCCGATATCTTTCTTTATTTCTTCCATATATTCAACAAAATTTGTTCTTTAGACAAATTTCCTTTCTGAATATTTAATCTTCTAGAAAGGACTTCAAATGGGCTAGGAGATTCTCGTTGCTGTCTTTTTTCAATTTGTTCTTTATAATAAGCAACCTTTTCTTTGATTTTATCAATGGTTTGTTGTCCTTCAAATTCCCCTTGTCCGTCTATTCGGATCATTTTCCTCCAGAACTTTGTATAAAATGTTCTCCATAAACAGGGTATATTTTGTTGGTTATGACCAACTTCAGGAGCCCATTTCCAAATCCATGGAATGCTGTATTCAATATAAAAATGCATCGAAGCCATTCCTTCAATCCACTTGTTATTATGTTGGGCTTCTATTAGAGCCGGCGAAACTTTAACCCACTCAGTATATAATCCTGAGAATGGTTCTTTAAGAATATTAACTGTGGCTCCGTACGATAACCACCAATTATAAAACCAAGTAGGAATTTCCTGCTTGTAAACATCAGCACAAATCTTGATCCACCAAGAATGTTTCCTTTTGACGTTTTCATTTAAGAAAACTCTATGAAAAGCTTGGATATAATCCCAGTAATTAAATTTAACTGGAACCTTTAATTCTGGAAATATTCCTTATCCTTCATTGGGTGAATAGCCCATGATTCAGGAGATATAATCCTTTTAATAATGATCTTGCTGAAGTTATAAACTTTCTGATTTCCAGTAACAAAGTGATCAAATTCACATGATTCTGTGAACTTAAGAATATTTTCGTAGTTCATTCTATTCTTATAATATCCTCCAGCATATGATGCTGTATCCAAATACCTTTGCATTAAGGTCCATGGTTGATCTTTCCATTTTAAATCATTTTCACTTAAGAGAAGTATAACTTCTTTATGAGGATTTTGCTCATAAATAAAATCTTGATCCTCAATTTCGTCATCTGCTACAATTTTAGCATAAGAAGTCGTACCTTCTTGAGTCTTTTGTTCCTTATATTTAAGGAATTCTTTGTACATGTGCTGATCTTGAGCACTCATGTTGCTCGAAGATGAAGAGAGATTTTCTCTGAATAATTTTCTACTGCCATGTTGAGCAATAGGCTTGCCACCTCTACCACCTCTATTAGAGGGATAGTTTTTCCCATATTGGGACATACCTGCAAAATTGTTCATTGAATAAATTCTCGGGTAAGAAAATCAGGAAGGCTATTATCACTTCCTTTTTTATAGATTATTTCGAAATCAAATGGAGCTAAATGAGCCTGCCATCTCGCAAACATTTGCTTGGAAACATCATGTTTAAAATCCTTTTGAAACATAAATTTTGCAGCCTGGCAATCAGTTTTTATTAAAAACTTTTGATTATATAAATCATCCTGAAACTTAAGAACACATTTGACTATAGCAAGTACTTCTCTAGCTATAGTAGCATAATTTTTCTGAGCATTATTCCATTTCCCCGAATGGAATCTAACTAAATATTCTTTCTTATCTTCTGGAGAGATTTGTTTTAAAATTCCTCCATATCCTAAATCAGAGGCATCGGTTTCAATAACCTTTTGCCAATTGGAATTAGCAAGCATTAGACAAGGTAAATGAGTAACCTTATTTTTAATTTTTTTAACTGCTTCAGTATGACTATTTGTCCACTGACAAGGAATTTTTTAAGTCTATCGTATAGAATATATGTATCAATAGCAAGATTTTTGTAATAGGGAGAAATATAATTTAAACTTCCTAAAAATCTTTGAAGCTGAGTTTTATCTAAAATTTGATCTGGAAATTTTGATGCAAACTCAATACTTCTATTAATTGGATTAATATTTCCCTTTTCAATATTATGACCTAAAAAACGAACTTTAGTTTGAAACAAAACCATTTTGGGACTAGATATAACCAATCCATTTTGAATAACGATTTTCTTGAATATATCAAGATGTTTAAAATGTGTTTCAATATCTTTTGAAAAGATTAAAATATCATCAATATAAACAATAATAAAATTACTATAAGGAATAAAAATATCGTTCATAATATTTTGAAATTCAGAAGGAGCATTTTTCAAGCCAATTCAAATTGTCCAATTGGGACTGTAAAAGCTGTTTTATATCTATCTTGTTCGGCAATTTGAATTTGCCAAAAACCTGATTTTAAATCAAATTTTGAAAATATAATAGCATCAAATAAACGATCTAAAAGATCCTTTTTATTGGGAATAGGATACCTAATCCATTTCAAGACTTTATTAAGGGGTTTATAATTAATAACTAACCTAGGTGCTCCCCTTCCTTTTCTGCCGCATTATTGACATAAAAGGCTGCGCATGACCAAGGTGATTGCGAAGGTTTTATTAACCCTTTCTGTAAAAGAGAAGCTATTCTTTTTTACATAATTTAATAATTCAGAATTCATTTGACAGGGACGAGCTTTAGTGGAATATTTTTCTCACTAAAATCATCTTCATAAGGTAAGGAAACAATATGTTTTTTCCTATTCCAAAAAGCATTTGGAAGATCGTTACATATTTGCAACGTAAATTCATTATATAATAATTTAATTTTTTCTTGTAAGTTAGGATTTTGGATTTTATCCTCAATTGTAAGTATATTAATTTCATGCTTAAGGTAATTTACCTGTTTTTCTTTTGCTTTAATAAGAATAGAATCCTTAATTTCATTAAGAATTCTAGAAAAAGGTTCAGTTAATAAATTCAAAGTAAACCTCTTTGTTTTCGAAGTTACCTTTAAATCCATATTCATTAATATTTTGGATAGGAAATATTTTCCTAAGGAACGGAGTACCAATGATTACTTGGTTAGTAATATTCTTGACTAGCAAGAATGAAGTAAGAATACAGACCTTATTTTTACAAATAAAGGCCTTAGGGATTTTATAATTAATTTGAAGTTTTTCTCCGCTTGCAGAGCTAAGGGAATGAGCTGTTTTATGCAAATATTGGGTAGGAATTATTCCTTCTTGAATACAGTTTAAATCTGCTCCGCTATCTATTAAAGCGATAAGATTTTTTTGAAAATTTCCGTCAATGAGTAGTGATATTTTCACTAACCATTTTTGAGAAGTAATAACTTCTAATGTTGAAAGAAAGTTATCTTCTTCAGTATTTTTAGAAGTACTAGCTAATTCTTCATTAATTTTTAAGGAAGTATTTTTACAAGTACTAGCTAACTCTTCATTAATTTTAAATTCCTTAATGATTTCTTTTCCCTTTTCTAATTTAGAAAATCTTCTTTCCAAATCTATATGACTTAATTTTAAGCTTTTTATTTCGGTTTTTAAATTCGAAATTTCTATTGTTAAATCTTTAATATTAACAACTGATTCTTTCTTATTAGATTGATGTTTATTTCGAAGTAATCTCATTACTTCGGACATACTATAAGGTTCAGATTTAGATATTTTAGGAATAACTTCTTTTGAAGTTTCTTCCTCCTTTTGAATTAATCTCTTGATTATATTTTTTTAAATCTGGATCTTCTGTTTCTTTTAACATTTCAAGAAGATTATTATCAAGGACATTCAATTCTTGAAATTGAGATATAATTTGATATAAATTCTCTTCTGGTTCAGATTCTGAACTTTTAATATTTTTAGAACAAGACTGACCTATTTGACAGTTTTGACATTCTTCGGAGGATTCTGAAGATGATATATCTTCTTCAATAAGATTGTTTTCCTCGTTTGAGGAAGAATCTGTTTCGCTGTCAGATTCTAGAAGGATTTTAGATAATGTTTCTTTAAATCATTATCAATGTTTAAATTATTATTTTTCTTCTTGGTCCAGCAAGTTGATGCTTTATGACCAATTTTACCGCATTTGCGACAAATAATTGGAGGAAATTTGTTTCTGTATTGATAATTTTTATTATCTTTTGAGGATTTTTGTTCTCTCTTTTAGACTTTCGATATTTTCTTTTTTCATATTGTTTAGGAGAGTATTTTTTGGGTTTATACTCTTTACGAGGTTTGCTCGTAGAGGGGTTTTCTAAACCAAATTGACTACAGAATTCTCCTAATTGTTTTTTCTCGTCAAGAGAATGTCTCTTAAGTTGTTTGTTAAGCTTTATTTCGTTGCATAAAGCTAAATCTTCTTGTATACAAGTTCCTATTAATCTTCCGTAAGTATAGGAATTATAATCTATATTAGATTCTCCATTTCTAAGGGTTTTCTTAACCCTTTTGGCAAATAGGAAAGGAAGACCATCAATAAATTTGGATTTCCAATGAGTACTATTTGACTCAGGAAGTTCCATAACTCTACTAAGGAATGTATCCTTATACCATCTAAATGATGTAAGAGTTTTACATCTAAGATTTTGGAGCAGAGTTCTGACATTTTCAGAATTATCAGACCATCGGCCTGTAAAATGTTCTATAATGTTTATACATAATGTATAAACAGCATTTTCAATTATTGTATTATTTTCCTCCTTTACAGTAAGGAAAATACTTTCTCGGTCTTGCTGAGATAAATAATTATCCCACCAACCTTTCAATTGACCAGTAAAGCCAGCGACAAGCATTTGAGCTATAGTTTTGTCTGTATTACCTTGAGTTTTACAGACTGTACTATACATCATCATCCTACGAACCATACCGAAAGTTTGTCTTTCCGTATAGCCATCTAAATTCCATTCATAAATGCAATGACCATTATATGAATTATTAATAGTAAGATCATGTTCTTCAATTAGAACATCTTGAGGAGTTGGCCTCGGGTAATAATATTTAGTCTGTATTGGTTTACTAGCAAATTTCGAAGATTTCTTAATTTATTGATTTCTTCAGTAAAATTATTATGTAAATTATCAGAATTTTCAAGTTGATTTTCAAAATCGTCACTTAAAGTGTTAAGCTTTAAATTCTTAAGCTTATTTTCAATCAAATCTTCAATTTGAGAAATCGATTTTAATTTAAAATCAACAATCTCGGGAGGAGGTTGAATACTGGTAGAAGCTATATTAGCTGTTTTAATTTCACTTATATTTTTATCTTTATTCATTAAAAGATAATTTTTTATATCTTTAATAGAAAAAGATATTTCTTCTATATTTTTCTTTAATAAAGAAATTTGTTCGCCTAAAATAATAACATACATATTCGTATAATTTTGTTGTTTTAAAAGACCATTTATATGATTTATAGTAACAGTAAGAGTTTCATTTTCAAATAATTTTTGAAAAGCATTATAATAGCGAATCTCATTATCTTTTTCAATTTGAAAACTGCTTTGAGGAGGATAGATTGACTTCATATTTTTCCCCGTTGAAAGCTTATAGCTTCTTTCAAGAACAGAAATCATATTTTTAAAAATATTTTGTCAAAAACCAAGGAATAAAAGGTAATTTTCATTTCGTTTTGACAAATCATTATAAAATTTGTTTTGAATAATAATTTTATCTTCATTATTAAAACTCTCAAAAAACCATTTTCGAAAGAGCTCCCATTTGGGTAAATTAAATTCTTTTTGAATTTCTTTTCTTGCCGGTGATCCCGGACTAAAATCATTTTTTGTTTTAAATCCATTAGACACAAAAATCCATTTCAGGCTCGGTTATTTCCTCGTCGTTATTCTTAGAAATTCCATGAACTATATTATCAGAATTAATTCTTACTTCTTCTACCCTATTTTGTAGATAATCGCTAGAGGTTGATTCTCTGACTTGAGAAGTCGAAGCTCTAGAAGGAGATCTTATCATATAATCACATGGTGATATATGATAATGAGAAGAGGCTGATCTAGTCATTCTAGATCTAGGAGTTCTGTTATCAATAGATCTACGACTTTGATCAAACTGTATTTGAACAGTCCCATCAGTAGATTGTATTATTTGAGTAGGATTGTTTTTTATTTTAGGTTGAAGAGGCATACCTCTTTCAATTGTCCAGTTTTCTGGAAATTGTATTTCTTCCCATTTTATAGATCTTCGAGTTGTAATATTAGATCTACTAAAATTAGTTTCTATAAGAATAGTTTCGTTGATAGGTTTATCAACAATTTTACACTGAGGATTCAGCGTATATAAAGGCTTATAATAAATTCTGTAACAGATACATATTACTTCCGATCCCGGAGCGTAATTATATCCATGAGTTTTGACATTTAATGTCAGAGCATCCAATATATTGACATCGGTCAATGATAATTGGAGATTTGGATAAACATTAAAATAAACTGGTCCATGTGCCAGACTAGACTGAATTATTCCCATAAGGGATTGTTTCCAGTCGAGATTTCTACCGTCTCTAAGGGCTGCTATAAAGCTCTCTGGTAAACCTTCTAAAGTTAAAGGCTTAAAGGCTACCTGAACTAACCCGATATGAATAAATTTATGATTTATTCTGTATTTTTCTAAGTCTCTATTGCTTAGAAGTCTAATAACCATCTCTTCGTTATTTAAAGAGATTGTTTCTTCAGTAGTCTTTACTACCTGTTTCAAGCCTAATTTCTCGAAAGTTCCCAATTCATAGATTATTTTATAATCTATCTTAGGAATTGTCCAACGATTTAATTTATCTAAATCTTGAGGAATATCATACTCCTCTTCAATACTGTTTTTAACAGTATCTTTTCGTCTCATCAAATTTATCATTTGATAAAGACCGTTAAACTACACCTTAACTTCTTAATACTCCCACCATGGCTTTTATATATATATATATATATATATATATATATATATCAATTGTCCAAAGTCGATATTCAATTTCTTTTATCTTCAGTGGTCCTCTGACAGATAATACATATATTCATATAAATAACTATTGATATTTACAATTTGATATGTATCGCATTGAATTCAATTAAATGTTTTAAGTATAGCGAATTTCTCTAAGAACTTGCAAGGTTACAACAATCGGGTTTATAATTGAAACTCATTCAATTAGTTTGTATAAATATAACTTTATTTTCGAAAAGCTATAGCCGAGAAGAATATATATATATATTCGAATTCGACGTTGACATTTTTATAGGGAGCGAAAAATATGTTTAAAGGAACTAAGTTGGATCTTGATAGTATATAACTTATAGTATGATTATTATCTTCATCATTTAACAACGGATATGGAATGTGTGTTGTTTACACATTATGTTCTTTTAGACAAAACGGTTTGGAAGATGCGTATGACAATAGTTGCAAGAGACGATTACCATTATGATAAAAAATTGTTATATATTAGTTGTAGATAAATCAAATTTAAAAAAAAAAATACAATATAGTTGCAACTCTTCACTGAATAGTTTGAAGAAGCAAGCAACGCATTTGGTACAATTTATTTGACTAGAAGGTGAATATGTTTACTTAATGTAACGTGAAACGTTGTCCTCAATCAAAACTAAAATATAACTCCAAAACTAAGTATACTCTCTTCAGCAAATTCTAGGCTTCATGTATAAATAGAAATCTTTATTCTCTCCCAAATCATCGTGGCAATATTCATTCTTTCTTATGCTGTTTTTATAAATATATATTCACTTTTGTAACAAATTACTTAGTTTATATATCACACTGATTTTTCAATTTCAATACCTAAAAAAATGAAAAGTTTTCAGACACTTTTGATGTTAACAGTTGTGGTATTTTCTTGATTTTAGGGTTTGTTAAATAAAATGAAGGCGGCTAAAAGTATTTGATTAGGGTTACTTCAATTATACTCCATCTATAATTTGAGCCTTTGAGTGATATGTTGACAATTATCAAATTGATCTATTCATAACTCATAGATGGAGGACCCAAAAAAAAGGAAAATTGATAAGATGATATGAGAGTGATGACCTGTGAGAGGAGATGGAACTGACCTACACAGTTTGCTAATGACAGCTTTACACAACATTAAAAACACGGCTTTTGGACATCATTAGCTGTAATGACAAGTTAATGCATCGTTGTCAGTAAATCAATTAATGATAACTCAAACTAATCCTCGAGTTCCAAATACCACACAGCTGCAAGGGCTGTCCCTTCCTATTTAAAGACAACATAAAACATCTGAAATTCGTCTAGAAATCAGTCTTGCCTAATAAATTACATCCCCATATTTGTTTCTATAATTTTGTCTAAGAGTACCGATTTATGGAATTCTAATCAAGGAAATGTTTTTACAATACATGATTTGCTGTACTTGCAGGCTAATGGGATGGTACGAACCCTATCATGTGAATGAAATGATTGAACCATATTATTACTCAGATGCCTAAAAATAATGGAATGTTACTAATCTCAAATTTTTGGCAAATATATATGAGGTGCTTGTTACAATTATTATTATTGTGTTTCTCTTTTTAATATCATCTTTATATGAATTTAACACAATAGCTTATTAATTGTAATAGTGTGATATTATATTTTATTATTATACATATATATTTCCATAGTGATATTAAGCCTACAAATATAATTAATTGATTAAGCAAACAATAGCTTATGAGTGGTAAGTTTATCCAAAATTTATAGTATGTTTTTTAAAAAAATTATTTTGAAAGTGTTGGAAATGAAAATAATGTCCTCAAAATTGTGATGCAATTTCTTATCATCTATGTAATGATTAGTTATGAAAACGTATAAATCAAGGGAAATTCTATGTCACCCCTTGATTCTATTTAGACCCTCTCATACACAAAAATAATTGTTCATGGTAAGTGTATTTGACCAAATTTATCTAAATAAATACGTATTTGCCTAAACAGTTGTAGAAGTTTGAATGGTATTTGACTAAACATTTTGACTAACATAAATCATATTAATGCTTGACAAATATAACTTGAACGTCTTTGCCTATATGTTGAACTTTTTTTTTTTTTTTTATCAATTACCTTGGAAAGATTTGACGTTTTTTAACTTCATAATTTCCTCTCAAATCTCAACTATATATGTCACAAATTGTTAATTGCAAATAAAAAATACAAACTACACTTAGACAGCTGCATATTAACGAGTAAAATTTTCCTAAGTCTTTTTAAAAGACAATATGATTCCAGTAAGTTTTTTTTCCTTCTTTTACTATATAATTATCTATGTTTGCTATAATATAAATTTAAATACCATGCTTTCAATTTATTAATACAATAATAATAATCTTATGTATTTTCGTACATATTTTAGGAGAATTAGATTTACGCGATATCGAAAGATGCTGAAAATGGAGTTGGTGATCATATCAACACCGATGTCACATCCGAATTTTATACTGACATGGTATGCTATTTGTTAGTCGAAATTTTGTAACAAATACTTATTTTAGTATTTTTATATATTTTTCCCAGTTTCTAATAAATAATTTTACTTTCAAGTGTTCATATCTCGGCAATATTTAACTGATTGGGTGCAAAATGTTGGAATAAATCTTGTCTACGTGATTATCATTAAAAGATCCAAGATTGTTAGGAATAATTTGTTGTCTTCAATTAAATTAGTTATCTTAGTCTTGTAATTTATTTAAGTGAACTAGATTCTATTTAATAGAGTCTAGTGAGCTTTTATTTGTAATGTGCTTATTTAATATAAGCCTTTTACTTGTAACGGGCTTACAAGGGCCCAAGTACTACATACCAACATGCGGTATAAGTGCTAAAACCCTAACACATTGTTATGATGTCTAATGTGTGAAAAACTAATAGAGAGATAATTTTAGAAGGAGCCTCCAACCTCCCTCAATAACACTCACGCACACGCCACAGCCGATTAGATTCTTTCCATCTTCAGTCGTGGTAAAACTCTTAAATGTTTGTTTAGTTGGATAACCTGGACTTTCAATTTGTATCAGAGCCACACGCGTTAAGATTTGAGAATAAGTTTCGGAATTTTTTTGGTGTTCATCTCATGTTCTGCAAAAATTTCGAATTTGATATATTTTGGTATTCTGTGCTTAATCGAGTGTTTAGGTTTGAAGATATATGTGTTTCTATTCATCACCCAAAGCTAATTTGAAACTTTCGTGTTTAGAATCGAAATCTCTGTGTTAGTAGTGCGTAAGTTTTCGCAAATCCATTTCGAAACCCACTTGCAACCTCTTTCGAAAATTGTGTTTCGAAAATTTTAGGCTCCAAGAATTTGTCACATGCGAAAATCTTTGTTTCGAAAATAATTCTCGAAACCACCTGCAACGTATTAAAAAAGTTGGTTTCGAATATTTTGTTTCGGAAACCCAAACTTTCGAAAATTTTGTTTCGAAAATCAGACCAAAAATCGGTCATTTGAAAATCACCACTCACTCGAAAATATATGTTTCGAAAATCTTAGGTTCAAAAAGTTTCTTTTGAATATCACTTTGAAAATAACTTTCGAAGGCACTTCGAAAATTGACTCGAAAATTTTCTTTCGAAAAATTGTCTTTCGAAAAACAACACTTTCGAAAATCCAACATATCAAAAATCCATATTAAGCTTAGAAAATACATGTTTCGAAAATCTTAGTTTCGAAAATTTTAGGCTTCGAAAATTCTTGGCTTCGAAATCTTGTTTCGAAAATACAAGCCATTCGAAAATAAAGGCAATTCGAAAATACAACTTTCGAAAATCACACACCTACATATACGAAAGCTCATTCGAAAACACCACCATTCGAAAATATTTGGAGGAAGCCGTTCGAAAATCAACCCATTTTCGCAAGACTCGCACTCACCCTTCAAAATCAAAACTTAAACGTCTCAACGATCACATATCCAATGATCGGCTTAGGACGTTATTGGCACATTATAGAAAAAGTTTTTAGTAAATTTTTCGAAGTTTTTCGATATTACTTCAAAACTTTTCGGTGTATACCAAAAGGTTTTCGACACTTAAAATTTCGAAACTTCACCGTACTTCACGAAAACTTTTCGGTACAGAATTTTCAGATGCACAAAATCTCAAATCTTAACAACGCGTCAACGATCAAATATCCATCTAGCTTAAAATTAAATTAAAAAAAAAAGAGAAGCATGGACTTAAACACAACGACTTCTACCTCTGTACAAAAACAAAATTCTCTCTAGATCAAGAAAGTACCATAAAGAAACTGGAAGCTCGTTTAGAAAATAACCATAACTGCTTCCTTGAGCGCTGAAGAGAAATAGCATATCTCAATTGTAAGCTTGAAGCAACGCAAATGAGAGTCGAGAGTCCTGACATAGAAATAAAAAAACTGATGAATATTAGTGAGTTAACTACTAGTTTGAAAAAAAGTGAAGATGAGAGACTCCCTAAGACTAGTCAATATAACTTGATGCATAGCTAGCGTGGGGATTTATACGCTAAAATAAGAGTTTAGAGGACATTCTTACAAAAGGAGGGCAGACGGATCAAAAATCCTCTAAGAACCTAGCGTCAAACGGGGAAAATAATTTACATTATAAAAAACCTACTTCTTGTTCCGAAATTCCGGAGGTTGCTAGTAAAATTTCAGGATTGACGCTATCTTGGAATCAGAAAGAGTAGGTTTCCGAGCTGAAACGCAAAAACTTTTAGAGGAGATTTCAAATCTCAAAAACACCCCGCACTTGCTTGTTCTAACTTATCTTTCTATAGAAATATCTTCCTCTAAACAGGATAAGGGAACTCAAACGGACCCCTTTGTTCCTAAAATTAAAACAAAGAAAACTTCTACTAAGTCAATATTGACTGAAACTGAAAAGTTAAGTAAAAGTAGAGCTTTAAAGATAGCTAAAGAACAAATAAAGAATAGGAAAGAGAAAGAAAAATCGACATTATATTCTAAAATTAAGGTCGAAAATATTAAAGATTTTCCCTCTCCTATTCCTATTAAAATTGAAGCTCATAAAGAAGAAGTTCAAAGCTCAAGTAAAGATACTTCTCAAGCTTCCAAAATTCATCATTCTTTAAAGAATGATAGAAACGGATCGGTCCAAAAATGTTTATCATTATCGTAAGCAAAATTCCATGAAAAATCATCATTATAGAGTGAATGATGTGAATTCATGTAGGCAATACGACTCATTATCCGATGATGCATATAGTGCCATCCGCTCGTATTCCTACTTGAAATACCCAGTCCAGATTCAGTCTGAAAAAGCATCTTCTAAGACTGGGTAGGGAGAAAATATTTAGATCATCTAAACCTAGACACACATTCGTCGGCGCTAAAATGTTAAACCCTTCGTGTCAAATTCATCATAAATGGATTCCTAAGTCTATGACTACGTTAGGTAATCACAAACAAAATAGGATATCTAACCGATCTTTATTGGATGACTTAGGACTAAATTCAAAATTGACACCTTATGTGCATAACTCGTTTTCTGCTAATAAGGGAGGAATTACTAGGCAAATCGTAGCAGCCAGTTGATTGGATTCCACCCTGTGGACGGCTGCATGCTGGACGGAGAAGTTTTGCAACATTTTATGGGAAATATGTCATTTGATGTAAAAAAAAAGAAATTGATAAATAGGTGCTGACTTTGAATGAAAGAAGAGAAACTTAACTCTATGATATAAATGAGGTTCACAATCAGATTCGCATCACTTTTCAAAGTATTTGTAAAATCTTTTGAACAGATACACCAAATATTCTCGCTCGAACTTAAACGAACAGAGGAGGGAAATACAAAGAAAAAAGGGCACACAATATGTGAACAGATGTAATAACTATCGGACAAGCAGCAAGATAACTTATCCAAAAGTTAAAGTCAAACATGTCTATGAGCAGCCAAGTGTGATTATGATGGCAAGAACGAGCGAAGAAGTGCAGAAAACAGAAAGAAAGATATGCGCAAGTATATTCTGTCACCAACATGTATGCATAAGAGATGATAATGGTGTTTTACCCATTAATTTAGTGAGAAAAACAGTATATTACCTTGACCATTATAGCAGGAGCCTAAACTTCTAACTCATTACAATATCTTTACCGTTCATCCATTTGTTCATGTTATAGAACGGAGATGGAGCTGATCCGCCATTAGCTGAGACATATAACATACATATTTACACACAGACATAACTGTATCATCAAAGCTACCATTTTGACTCAATATTAATGATCAAGACGCAATAGAACTCTGAGAGCGGGTTGGGCCGAAACAAAAGGTTAGACAAAAACTACAACACGAAAATTTATTTCGAATGTTTTCAAATGATAACATTTTCTATATCAGGAGAAGTGCGAAAATTGGAAAAGTTAATTTTCGAATGATAACATTTTCTATATCAGGAGAAGTGCGAAAATTTTCTAAGTGTGAGGTTTTCGAAAACCTGAAGTGCTAAAATTTAGTTTTGAAATGTTGAGCTTCGAAAATTTATTTTAGAAAGCTTGTTGTGCGTAAATGTGGATTTCGAAAGTCTTCGAAAACCGATTTTCGAAAGGTCGTATGCGAAGATTGATTTTCTAAAGGTATAGTTGTGAAACTTTCCTGAAGTACAAAACTGATTTTCGAAACACTGAGTTGCGAAAAATTGGTTTCGAAAATAATTTTCGAAAGCTGATTTGCGAAAGCGGACTTTCGAAATTCATGATTTCGAAGCATATTTTCAAAACAATTTTCGAAACACCCTTAAACCCTAATAAGTGGGAAAATAAAAAATCGACGAAATTTAAAGCAATTTTCTACAAAACATAGCCATAGAGTTCGATTATCACCCCAAAAACATTTTTAAACTCGATTAAACACCAATTGTAAACACTTAATCGACGATTTTCGAAGAGCGATTCTACGAAAGTGATAGTTTGCGAAAACTAGTTGCTTCACGACGAGAAGCTTTCACGGTTTAATCGACGCGGAATTAGCAATCAAATAATGCTCCCTCTTGAACATTTTAATTTACCAAATTATGGAAAATCTAATTTTAGTCACATAACATTCCCCCCCTTAATTTTGTAAATTAAGCTCCCCCTTAATGTAAGCACATATTCCTATTTCATTTGTCTGTAGATTTTTCTTCCTGTCAGCTGATGCATATGACATGTAACAAGAAATTCTACTATGTGTAACATATGTCATCTTCTAACAAGGTGGCATGTAGAAAATATGACATTTTTCAATTTTACGGGAAACCTTATTAAATCATACATTCTAGGATGAACAATGTAATCTAAAATGCAGTTCTTCCTAGATTTCACTAACACATTTGATATATCATTCTTTTGAGCACATATACATATTGAAAATACAGTGCATTTCGAACATGTGATTTTATGCATATTTAAAAATTTACCAAATTTGTTTAGTTGCTCACGTCCCATCTAATCATGTAAGTGGAGCAACTTTGTGTACCATACGAGAGGGAAAGTCATGGTTACTTGCGTCGCCTACCAGTCATGGGTGTGGAGCATCTCTACGTACCTACCCATGCCGAAATATCTGCAAAACATTATTGGGACTTTGGTACCCATTTTGAATGGGTCTTAGACATTACCTGGATGAAGCAATGATCTGATTGCTAACTGTAGAATACCATTTGTAATTGTGCTTGATTTCATTAGTTGTCCTTGTAATTAGGGGCGTTTTGTATAGTAGTCCTTAGATTAGGACTAGTTTGATATTTATACCAAGTTTGTTTGGTATAAATACATGTAAATCAATTGAGCTGAATAGAGAAAGTTTAGAGAATTGATCCGAAGGGCTTGCAATTCGATTTCTAGAGAGAGAAACAACAGTAACTTTCTCACTCTAATTGAATTCTCTCTAGTGTTTTTAACTTGAGTTTTTCGATCGAATTCAATTGATTATCTAAACGATCGAATTACTATGAATTCTAGCCTAGGATCGTAGTGTTGTTAGCCGTAGGACCTAACAATTGGTATCAGAGCAGATTCGTTCTGTTTTGAATCGAAAATTGTTAGAATTAGATCGAAAATCATTTTCTAGATACTGTTCATCCAAGAACAGGCTTGGCGCGAAAACCTTTTTCGATCCAATAGCTTAATTCTGTGCTTAATTGACTGAATTTGGTGTTTCTGTGCTTGTTTAAGTGTTAGATCATCATTGCGATCAGTTCTGTAGCAGTTTGAACTTCGATTTTTAGGATTGAATTGCTTCTGTGTGTTACTGTTTGCGAAGAACATGAAGAACACGTTCTGATTTTGATCAAATTCGATATATTTTGCTTCATAACGTGTTTAATTGCTTGTTCGTGCGTAATTAGTACTTGATTGCGAGCAATTACCTCAAACTTCACAATCTGATTCTTTGTTTTTGCTCGAATTTGTGTTAATCGTATTCTGTGAATTTTTCTCGATTGCTCAAATTTTTCTCGCTAAGTTTTGCGATCGGATTAGTTTCTCGATCGATAAACTTAGCGCGAGAATTTTTCTCGGTCAGAATACGAAGTCCGCTAGAATCGTCATCAGCAGAAACGATTTTAGTTAGAAATATTTCTCGAGCATTATACAGCGAAAAACTTTTTCGAGAGAGACTTATTTTGACTTTGCATGCGTAAAAACTTTCACTCGAAAAACTTTTTCAGTCAAACCTTTTAACGTTTGACCAGGCGAAAATCATTTACACGCGAGAAATTTTTCTAGTCAACAGATTTATTTTGACTTGTCGAGAAACTTACTAACGTACTATTTCTTTACGATCGAAATAAATTCACGATCAAGAAATTTTTCTCGACCGAATGATTTTGAGCAATTTATCTCGCTCGTAAAATATCACGCTGACAAAATTTCTCGCACGAGAACAGTACTCAGTACATTCTATCTCGACGGAATTAATTTCGATCAAACTTTAAAGATTGAATCGAAAATAATTGTAGATCTAATTTTCGAATCAAACGCTACTAACGAATTTTGTCACTTGTGTAGCACATTACATCATCTTCAACCTTCAAAACAATTAACGAAGACCCTTCCACAACTCGACTACAATACAAACATGGATGCATACTCACTCGGAAATGACAACCGTCCGCCGATCTTGCAAAGAGGCGAATACACAGTGTGGAGAAGCCGCTTTCTGAATTTCATCGCTCTAAAGGATCAAGCCGAAAATCTATTGAAGTCCCTTGAAGAGGGACCGGCACAGTTCTGGGTTCATGTACCCGGGGACGAAACAGCTACTCCAGCAATTCCAGCTTCTAGGCGACTAAAAGAGCCTAGAGAATATTCTCTGGAGGAAAGAGCTCGAGCTAAGGCTGATCTAGTAGCCATGAATACCCTTATGCAGGGCATCCCCAACGATATATACAGACAAATCGACAGCCTTACATCGGCCAAAGGGATGTGGGATGAGCTGCATAGGATGATGCAAAGGACGGAAGTTGGCATAAAGGCCAAGAAGGAAAACATTCTCACTGCTTACGACTCATTCAAAGCAAAGCCGGAGGAGAGTCTAAACGAGATCTACCAATGATACCTCACTCTTCTCAATGAAATGAGGAAGATAGAAATAACGAAGACAAACATGGAGACAAGCATAAGATTTCTATCTTCTCTGCCCACGGAATGGAAGAAAATATCCACTCAAATACGACAAAATAAATATCTAGAAGAGTTGGATGTCCATGCCGTGTTCGATAATCTCGCTCAGCATGAGGAGGATATCCGCGAGATTACCAAAGAGCAGAAAGGCAAACAAACCGATGACACGGTTGCCTTAGTCTTGGAGAAGAGGAGCACAAGGTCAAGAAAGGAAAAGATCGTTAGGCCACCTTCATCATCAGAGTCGGAAGATGAATTGGACTCCGACGTCGAGCCGAACATGAAAACCTTGGAAAACAGTTAGCTCTCATTGGACAAATGATGAGCAAGAAGTACTTCAAGAAGAAGTCTTCAACCTCAGCCAATAGACTTCGGACTACAAGCTCCAAGAACAAAGGACGTGCTCCGGAGAGTTCCGAGGTCAAGAATCCCAAAGAGACTAACAAATGTTTTAACTGTGGCAAAGCAGGTCACTTCGCCAGAGAGTGCACTCTCCCGAAGAAAAGAGATGCAAACTACTACTCTAGGAAGCTTCAATTGACAAAACAGAAAGAAGCTGGAGTAGCTCTCATGGCCGAACAGGACCAATGGCTCGAGGACACGTCGAACTCCGAAGAAGAGAACTTAGCCCTCATGGCCCGTCTCGACAACGAATTGGACGACGACAACGCATCCACGTCTTCAAATGAGGTAGTCACTCCTTCCACATTATTGACCATGTTAGAATCATATCAAAAGCAATATGCTAACATGAAACGTGAGCAGAAAAGTATAAAGGAAGTAGAGAACGAACTTGAGAGAGCTCAGGAGAAGATATATAGTCTCGAACAAGAACTTAGGAGCTCTATTGCAAACATAGATGAACTTACTAAGAGCCTACAGTCTAGAGAGACTAGTCAACCTCAACTAAGACAACAGAGCGAAAAGATTAAGGAATTAGAAGATAGGCTAGCAAATAACTACAATTGCTTGGTTAGAAATCTCAACGAGAAAGCCATTTTAAATTGTAGGATAACCGAAGCTACCTCTAAGATCACTAACTTAGAAGCTCAATTAGAAACATCGAATGCTAAGATTAGTGAGCTTAGTAAGGATTTCGATGCCTGTCAAGCCGCTAAACTAACCGTGGAAAATAATTTTGCTCTCCTAGGTGAGGAACGCAAGAAACTATATGCCAAAGTAAAGAAATTAGACGATATAGTTACGCGTAGGGGACAATCCGAACAGACGATATTTTTGAACAAGCCCAAGGATATAGAGTTCTATAATCCTATAGAAGGCATAGGTTTTACTAACCCGTGTGTTTTACAAAAGAAAAAAATATACGATATTAAACACATGGGCTTAGGAATAACCTCTCTTAGAAATTTTACTGAATCGTCTTATGAAAATACTTTCGATTCATCCATTAGACAAGGTCCACATGGTCCAGAAATCCCCTTTGACTACAAAGAACTAAATGAAAGGGACAAAAATAGGAAAGAAACTCTAACACCTGTCTGCAATTTAGTTCAAATTCTACCTCCTGACTCTCGAACACACCACGAGGAAGTTAAAACCATTAATTATAAAAATTCTCTCTACAAACCCCCTATCATAAAACAGATAGAGGAGTCGCAGGCAAAGTTAAAAAAAGAACGAGAGAATTTCGAAGCTGAAAAGAAAAAATTCTTTAAGGAGATGGAAAATCTCAAGGCTTCCTCGTCCTTCTAAACTACCTCTCACGCTATTACAAAAAGCGTGAAAAATGAAAAATCGCCTTTGAAAGATAAATATTGTAAAAATAATTCTGTTAAAAGCGCTATGACTAATTTCACTTAATCTACGTCTACAGGGAGCGTAGCGTCAGCACTAAAAACAAAGGCGAGAGTGTCTAGCACTAAGATAAAGAAGCAGCCATTAGATTTAAATGTTTCTGAGCATGCTACTCCTTCTGTTACAATAAAAGACACTCGTAGAAATAAAAGAGCTATTTCCACTTTTAAGATAGTTGCTTCTACTTATTCACTAAAAGACACTCGTAGAAATAAAAGAGCTATTTCCACTTTTAAGATAGTTGCTTCTACTTATTCACTTCAGCCGATCACCTTTAGAAGCACCAACTTCGAAATAGGCTCTACGTCAAAAAGTAATCATTCTGAAACAAATGCCACTAGGAAGACACGTAGGAAACAAGATCCAGCCATAAAGAAAGCTTATGGCGCCGTACATGAATGTACTCACCTAAGGTATCCCGTAGAAATTAAATCCCCCAAGCACCTTAGGAGACTATCACAAGAAAAGATCTTTTCCTCAGTCAAACCCTCCAAAGCATTTGTACGTGCTGAAATTAACCTTCCCTGTAAGGTTCAACCCAAATGGGTTCCTAAATCTTCGCCTAGGACGACAAAAGCCAAAATGGCCAAGTCTCCTATAGAGGCAAAACCCAAACCCACTTTTTCGAAAGTAGAATGGGTTATTAAGACTCTTCCAAAAATAGATTTAGGAGTCATATCTGAACCCAAAACTAAATCTGCTAATCCGAGAGGACTCATGTTTAATTGGGTACCTAAAGCTCTCTAAATTGTTTTTGCAGATCCATCATGTGTGGTACCTCGACTCTGGTTGCTCCACACACATGACTGGTAATCAAGAGCTGCTGAGCAACTACAAAGACCGACCTAACGGCAAAGTCAGATTTGGGAACAATGATTCAGCCCCGATTCTAGGACTTGGGGTATCATTCTGAAGAATCTGACCATCAAAGATGTCTCATACGTCGAAGGCCTCCGCCATAACTTGTTCAGCATAGGCCAATTCTGTGACAAAGGCTTCCAGGTGGTCTTCCATGCTGAGGTGCAGAATTTTGGATAGTCAGGACACAGAACTCCTTCAAGGACTTCGGAGATCCAATCTTTACACCATCAACCTGACGTCTGTGCGGCCCATGACAGCTGTATGCCTCATTTCTCAGACTGATTTACAGAGGACAGCTTATGGCATCAACGATTGTCTCATCTGAATATGAAAGCTCTCCAACGCCTTTCTACGAAAAAGTTGGTTCACGGTCTTCCAACTATACTACTACAAAAGGAGCAACACTGTTTGGCTATGTCACCTAGGAAAAATGAAGCGAGCATCTCATCACGTCAAGCAAATTGCGTCTACTTCTCGACCATTGGAACTAATGCACATGGATCTCTGTGGTCCGATGCAGACTCAGAGTATCAATGGAAGAAAGTATGTCCTAGTGATTGTGGATGACTATTCTCGCTACACGTGGACTAAGTTCCTCCGAACTAAAGATGAGACTGGTGACTTGATTATCAATTTTGTGAACACAACTCAAAATCTGCTGCAACAGACTATTCAAGTTGTTCGAACAGACAACCGCACTGAGTTCAAGAACAATCACCTCAGTGAGTTTTATCAGAAACTTGGAATAAGACAACAATTTTCAGCCGCCAAAACACCTCAACAAAATGGGGTCGTTGAAAGAAAAATCGAACACTAGTGGAAGCCGCTCGTACAATGCTGATCCAATCGGGACTTCCACACTTTCTATGGGCTGAAGCAGTCAATACCGCTTGTTTTACTCAAAACAGGACGGTGGTTCACAAACGGTTCAACAAGACTCCGTACGAGATTGTGAATAATAGAGTGCCCAACATCTCTTTCCTTAAAGTCTTCGGGTGCAAGTGTTTTGTGGCGAACGACCGAGAGCAACGTGCAATGTTCGACCCTAAAGCATTCGAAGCTACATTTGTTGGGTATTCTTCAACATCAAAAGCGTACCGAGTATACATCAAGTCTAACCGAACTATTAAGGAAAGCTATAATGTCACTTTCCACGAAGTGGCAGAGATGGCTTCTGGTCAATTCAGTCCAGGACCCGTGCCTCACCCGTTGGTTCCTGCTCAAATCAGTTCAGGACCCATTCTCAACCCATTGGCTTCTGACGACAACATTTCAGAACCCGTAATCACTGGTGTGTTGGCACAAAACCAACAGAAGATGGCAACAACTTCAGGATCAGTGTCAGACGAAGCAACGAGACTTGCAATAGACGACTTGGATTGAGTCAATCATCCACTTTGGTATCTTATTGAACAAAAAGGGTGATATTGTTCCCCCATTGATCAAGAATTTCGATTTTCGGGAAGTATCATGATCATTCAATAAGAAGGGTTTCCATTTTTTCAAATGAACAATTTGAAGACCTATTGATTCTAACAACTGATTGCAGAGTTGATCATTCGGACCTTTCAATTCATAGATGTAGATCTCGGACCTATGAATGGGGATATTCCCGAAACCCATCTCTCTTCGAACCGGTATATCGGTCATACACGCCTACACCAACAATGGATTATCTACCGAACAAGACCGACGTACCAAGTTCATCTCACACCTCTACCCCACCCGATTCAGAATTGCCACAGAACACCGAAGAACCTACAGTGGTCATCGAGGAAGTATCATCAGAGACGATCAATCCAAGTGCAGTTTTGGAACCTACTCAGACAAATGATCAATCGGAGACAATAGGCAATCTAGATCCACAGATGGTTGACGCATCGACTTCAGCCTTGCCTCATGAGCGCAAGTGGATGAGAGGCCACTCGGTTGATCAGATAATTGGCGATCCTTCGGTTGGTGTGAGGACACGTCGTCAACACAGTCTTTTCTGTTGCTTCCTAAGCCAAAACGAGCCTACCAAAGTAGCAGACGCACTTCGAGACCCGGATTGGACAATTGCAATGCAAGAGGAAATCAATCAATTCGAACGTCTTCAAGTGTGGACCTTGGTACCCTGTCCACATGGGAAAACAGTGGTCGGAACTAAATGGGTTTTCAAGAATAAGAAGACTGAAGATGGTGAAGTGATCCGGAACAAAGCAAGGCTAGTTGCTAAGGGATACAATCAACAGGAAGGCATCGACTATGACGAGACTTATGCTCCTGTTGCCCGTATCGAAGCTATTCGCCTCCTGCTGGCTTATGCGGCTCACAAAGACTTCACGTCTATCAGATGGATGTTAAAACCGCCTTTCTCAACGGCGTGTTAAAAGAAGAAGTCTACGTCGCTCAGCCGGAAGATTTCGTTAATCAAGAACATCCCGATCATGTCTATCGCTTGGACAAAGCTCTCTATGGACTAAAACAAGCCCCACGTGCTTGGTACGATGTCCTGAGTGATTTCCTCGTGAAGTCTGGATTCATACGAGGAACGATAGACACAACTCTCTTCATTAAATGGCATGACAAAGATCTGATGGTCGTCCAAGTATACGTCGACGACATCATCTTCGGATCAACAAATCCTCGGCTCTGCAAGAAGTTTGGAGATCTCATGAAGAGCAAATTCGAGATGAGTCACATGGGAGAGATGCAATTTTTCTTAGGCCTTCAAGTCAGGCTGCTCAATGATGGAATTTTCATCAGTCAGACAAAATACATCAAGGATATTCTGAAGAAATTCCATCAAGACCAGAGCAAGCCTCTCAGCACTCCTATGTCACCAAGCTGCAAGTTGGATGCCGATCCCTCTGGTAAATCGATCGACATCACACTGTATCGCACCATCATTGGATCTCTTCTCTACCTCATTTCGAGTCGGCCATATATCATGTTTGCCACGTGCTTGTGTGCCCGTTTTCAAGCCGATCCCAAAGAATCCCATATGCCCGCGGTCAAAAGAATTTTACGCTACCCAAAAGGCACTTCTACACTTGGCCTATGGTATCCAAAGGGTACGAATTTTAAACTTATCGGCTACACTGACGCTGACTATGCAGGTTGCCGAATGGACAGAAAAAGCACGTCCGGTGGCGCTCAATTTCTAGGCGAAAAGCTGGTTTGCTGGTCATCCAAAAAGCAGAACTGTGTGTCCACTTTGACGGCAGAAGCAGAATACGTAGCTGCCACCAGATGTTGCTCACAGATGCTGTGGATGCGGACACAGCTTCGCGACTATGGGTACAATCTAAATAATATACCCATATATAGTGATAGTCAGAGTGTAATCGCCATTACTTGCAATCCTGTTCATCATTCACGCACAAAACACATAGACATTAGATATCATTTTATCAAAGATCACGTAGAAAAAGGCACGATAGAGATGTACTTTGTGAACACGGAGTTTCAACTAGCCGACATTTTCACCAAGGCCTTGGATGAGAAACGATTTCAATTCCTTGTCGGAAAATTAGGCATGTTGAATCTTCCGTAATATGTGTATTACCTGATCTTCTGTGCTATCACATGCTCTATTCTATGTGTTTTCTATGCTTATTTGTCCTTATCTTGCGTGATAAAAATTATATAAAAATAAAATATATATAATATACATTTCTATATATAATATAAAGGGGTATGACGAAATCCTTTAGGATGCTTTGATCTAAAGTCACTTAGAATTTTACCCCCGACATGCGATCGATTTAATTGCTTAAAGTTTGTCAGTCTAAGTCGCATTCTTGTGTCTAAAAGGTCATTTGATTGTTCCACTAGACACAAAGTCACTCTACATGCGTGATGATTCAAGCCCTATTCCTTTTTCCTTTCTTTGAATCTACTTCTGGAGTGAGTCACACATAAATTACTTGTCTTACCTAGTGATTCTTGGTGTCATACTCATCTTGCGTTAGATCGTCAGGAAAATGATAAGGGAGTTTAGGATATTCCTCATACGGCCTTATATAAATTCCCCCACATTAGCCCTTAGTCATCCACTTTGAGCCTTCTCCGATGTCCTTATTCTTCATTTGAAACCCATTCCCAGCCTTCAACCGAACTCTATACTCTTCGAATGGTTGTTCAAACGAGAAAAGGAGGGGGAGATAACAAAAGAAAAAGTAAGATGATGACAAAAGAAGGCATTGCTCAACGCGCAAAAATCAGACCAAAGGAACCAGCCTTCCGACTACCTTGTAGAAAGTGGCATGGTTCCTGCTGTGAACTTCTCCAACGATAATCTCGTACGCTCGTCAGAACGGCTGGAAGAGGAGCACCACGAAGTGAACTTCTCCAACGATTATCCGGTCTTATATCGGGAAACGAGAAGAGGAGTGCAGCCTCGGGTACGAATTCCATAACCGAGAACTTCTCCAAATTGATAATCTCTGAAACCTCAATAGGGATTAAGAGAAGAGGAGCACGGTATCGGCCCGAGAACCAACAAGAAGAACTTCGCCTACGATAATCTCCTAGAGCCTCATGGAGAAGCGGAGCTTCAGCTTGAGCATAATATAAAAAGGGATAGTTCTTAAATGAAAAGGAGGGAGAAAACATTGAAAAGAAGAAAGACGCCGAAAAAAAAAGGAGACGGACGTAGAATTGGAAGACGATGAACTAAGCTCACTTCCCTTTAAATTCCTTCCGTTCTAAGTCCTAGCCAAATTATAACCCTTACAACCCTTTGATTCCACATAGACGGTCTCTCGCTTAGGCTAAATGATTAAAAAATGTCTCGACCACAGGTAAATTGACTAAAAATTGCTTGTGTTGACTTGAGTGATAAAAATATAAAAATCCCAAGATAGCTAATTGAGAGCAAGAGCGAACCTAGTGAGAGTTGTCGAAATGGACCAGTCTATGGACTTAGGACTTTAGTTTGACGACATGACTTGACGGCATTTTCTTCTTTCAAATGTCTCGTAAAATTTTAGGCGTGACGATTGATCGAAGCAAAATAATCTGACCCCATAAAAAATATATATATATATATATATATGTTATGTTTCATATGCATTGAATTGTTATGTTTCATATGCATTGAATTGAATAAATGCGAATTTCTTTAGTGTATCGCACATTCTAAATGCAATGTTAGATTGCATTGGTACTGAATTGTTTAAATGCGATAAATTTTTCATTGCTTCTACCCTCACACAATATTTTAAAGTACATGTTTTCGGGGACCATGTATACATGCTTACTTGGTAAATTTGTGTGCTCGTGACTTGAATTGATTTTATATGCTTGCATAATTAGTCAATTCTTGTGCATCAGTTGAGGGGGAGCAAGTATAAGACTTGTAGATTAGCTCCAAATATTTTTGACGTTTTTTTGAGCATTTCAGATCTTTCAAAATTAAGGAGTGAGACGTCGACACTACAAAGAGAGGAGCTAGATACAAGACCAAATCTTTCAAAGATAAAATTGCCAAAAATAAGTTTTGATTAACTCCATTATTACTAAAGCTTATCTCTAAGTGGTACAGATTTTTAAATTTCTGCCAGGGGAGCTAGACGTTACTACACAGAAAATACAGGGAGTTGATTGCATTTATTTTAATTACTAAGGGGGAGCCTTACAAAGGGTTTTATTTTGAAATAGGGGTCAATCTGAAAATTTTAGAAGTAATTACTATCGAGAAACTAGATAGAAGACTTAATTCACGATCATAAGTTTCTCGATCGTAAACAGTGCTGGAAACAATTTTTATTGGCCGCGATAATTTGCGATCGAAAAATTTGAATTGAGAGGAAATTTTCAAATCAAAAATTTCTCGAGCGCAAATAGTAATGGGCCTGATCCATTTAATCGCAAAACGTCCAATCGCAAACCCAACATTGACTTAATGCCAGTTAATAAAAGTTTAACTTTTGTCAGTCGAAAAACTTTTTCTCACGCAACCCTAATCGCAAAAAATCTCTCTAGCGAAAAACTTTCACAGACAGTTTAAAATTCTCAAAATCTTTCGATTTTCAAAACCAAACTGTCTGCTTAAGGTAGAAATGAGATTCTTTTGACATTTGCGTGTGATTGAACTTTATTAGCATCTGTATTTTGTAGTTTTTCGCATTATTAAGATTAGATTCTCGACTGTTCTTCAAAACTGAGAAAAACCGTAACTATTTTATAGTATTTACGGCTTGATTTTGAACTTTATCTGAGTTTAATGCATGCATTTAAGATAGTTTCGATATTCTCTATGAATCTGGTAGACTGAATCTTCGGAAAATCTGCATCTTCGACTGTAATTTGAGTTTTGATGAAACTGGGTATTTGAATGTTTAAAGCCATCGAAGAACTTTGTCGATCGCAAACAGTCTTAATTGAATTCCGATTTAATTGAGATACTGATTGTGTCGAATTAGTTTTTCGATCGGTAAAATTCTGATTTAGTCGCTAAGATAGAAGATTTTGACCGAAAAAATTACTTACCATCGAGAAATCTAATTAGGATTTTTGTGAGCGAAAAACTTACGCACTGATTAGAAAATTTAGATGCAAATTTTATCGAGCGTAAAACTTACTATCGCAAAATAGAATTTTCGTGTTAATTGGATTTTGGTCGTAAAAAAAAATTTTAGCAGCGAAAAAATTAATTTTTCAACGCTTAAGTTTTTAATCTAAAATCACATACCACTCGACAAATTTCAAATCGAGAATTCTATTCAATCGAAGAAAATTTCTCGATAGTAAATTTACCTGAGACGTAATTTCTCGATTGTAAATTTACACGGAATTTTTCTCGATCGTAAAATTGATCGACTACAGTCACGCTTTCAACTTCAACACTTAGAAAATTTTACTTTTATACTGTAGCTAACAATAGCGAATAAAATTCTTCGATCGCAAAATTCAGACAGAATTCTTTCAATTGAAATCAAGATATAGGAAATCAAATTGCAATTCAATTTTCTCGACTGAAAATTTTCTCGGCATGAACAATGACTTACTGATTTAATACTTAGCGAAATTTCGAACTATTTTTCACACGACATATATTTCATTCCAAATTACATTCATACCATCACGATTTTTGAAATTGAACTTACACTATGCATTTGATATGATTTCAATTCAAAATTCATCAACCATGCTATTATTTACAATATTACTATAGTTTGATGAAATTTATTCATATTTCGACTGAAAATAAAATTGATCTAATATACTTTTATATTTCTTATTTTTCAGATGGATCGCTACCCAAGATACAACCATATATATGATCACAACCTGTATCTGAAGGTCCAGGATACAAATTTCCAGCTCGATATGAGCACCTTTCGATGCCCGGACGAGATCATCGTATCAATCCTACAAGGCCACCCCATCTGGCATGCGTTAACGGTCACTGCATCAGTGCCGATGGTCTATCTCCAGCAATTCTGGGGATACATACAAGGAGTTGTAGCAAATGGAGCATTCTCCTTCACTACACAACTCGGGACGCGGCATATTCACATGACCAAGAGCCAGTTCGGGATGATGCTGGACTTGCCGCACAACGACAACTACGACCCGCTCCCGACGGACGCAGAGATGATTCAGGACTTCTTGCACATGGGATACCAACCGCCGCTTACACAGATTAGCTCAGGTCCAGAGCAGCGGTATCCCTCACCCCTGGAAGACACTGTTCGGAATAGTGAACAAGTGTCTATCACCCAAACACGCCGGCTTCGACAAGGGCAACGGCAATATACTGCGAATATTTCACGGTCTCGCCTTCGCCAGAAACTACGACTTCGCACAGCTAATCTGGAATGATCTAGCTGAACAGATCCGGCTGAAGGAAAACCGAAGGTCAAAGAACGTGCAATATGCTCGATGGTTCAACGTGATCATCAGGGAGTTCATGGAGTTACACGCCGAGAACATGCCCCAGCTACCTCCTGGTGGAAACTATCAGCCGCCAAGGCTAAAGTTCTTCCACAATCCACGGCTAACGGACTTGGACCAACCGTCGATGCCGATTCCGCTCCAACTACTCAGGCTTGCCGACCCCGCGAGAGCTGAGTATCAAAGATTCTGCCGGGAACACCATTTAACGGAGCAAATGATCAGAGGGCCCCCGGCAGATTACCATGTGAGCCCTCCCCAACCGGAACACCAACCAAGCCCTGACGACGCGATGATAGATGTTATCGCTCAGGAGCTTCAACAGGAGTCTCCCTTGATCGAAGAACCGATGCCCGACGTAGATGAGACCTTGATAGACGTCGTGGCTACCGAGATGGCGCTCGAGGCTCCTGAACATGAATACCAAGTGGAAGTGCCCGTTCATGTTGGTGTGCTCGAAGAAACCATTGAGGAGGTTCTTCTACCAGTAGCACAGCCCGAAGTCGAAATGGGGCAAACTTCACTTCCACCGGTGACGGGTCAGGCACTGGAGGACGTCCATCGAGACCTCACTCCTCACACATCCACCTCGTCTGACACGGAGTCTGACGAGGAAAAAAGTCTGATAAGGAGGACTCCCAGGAGACTTAGCATTCAACTGGAGTCCCTCTTCCCAGCCGTCACCAACGCACCAGATACTATGCTGACCACAACAACAAGTGTTGCCGGCACTTCTTCACTCAATCTTGAGCCGCAACCAACCAACGTGGTGTCTGGTTCGCAGGCGCAACCTGAGCCTGCCTTAACACCCATAGAGACGAATCCTCCAGATTCGACTCGAGGATTGGGTGGAAGTCTCATACAGTCACAACCTCAAGTGACTGTGAGCCAACCCACAGAGTCGGTGTCTACTCAAGGGTTGATAACAGGCGACATTAGTCGTCCCGGTCCATCTCAGGAGGCGTCCGCACCCTTCGTGACGAACGAGCAGTTCCAGGCTGCTCTCTCTGCCGCTGTACAGTCTATGGAAGACAAAATCACGGAGAGAGTACTCCAAGCAATCGAGGCATCCCGAAGAGATACCGGAAAAGCACCTGCCTCTGAAGGCCCTTCGTCACAAATCAACCCCACACCTCCACAACCCACACCCACCGACCCTCTAGCCACTTCCTCCATCCTCATCAATCCATACACAATTCCCATCACCGAGCTCCATGACATTCTCCTCACCCGTCTGATAGGCCTTTCCATCCGATCGCCGCAAGAAGAATCCCTCTATAGGCGATTGGTGGACCATCATGAGCCACCGACTGACACCTGCCGAGGCCAAAGCTCCCACTCACGGCGCAGACATGACGATCCTGACGATCAAAACCCTCATGAGGGGGAGAAGAGGCCAAGGATATCAACAAGTGGCAAAGGACAAGGCTCGGGCGCCACGCAGACAAGCGCCGGAGCTGGTGAAAACCAAACACAAACCCACCAAACACAAACCACCCAAACTACCTACACCACGCACCGCACCGCCCATATCGAACCACCAACCTTTCACCTCAGGACGCCTCCGTCCACACCACCGACTACTCAAGCCCCTTGCTTCCGGAAGAAGAAGCAAGTGCTGCGATGCTTGTAGCTCTAGCAGCTACCCAAGCCACTCCCTCAGTCGCTCCAGACCAACCGGGACCCTCTGGACATGGCGTCAATCCACACGAGACCCTAGACAAGTACATCTTCGAAGGACAGTGGATGACCCATTCCATGCCCGAGGAGCATCAAAGGCGACGGATTCACGACGTTCGGCGCTTTCCACAACAAGCGTCTATAGACCTCGTAATCATAGAAGACGACGAACTTCAGGAAGGTGAAGACTACCAACGAGACATCCCAAGGCTATCAGAGTTGATCGCACAACGAGCGGCTTCCCCCACAAGGCAAATGCCAGGGACCGTTCGGGTCGACACGCCGTGGGAAAATATTCAAATCGAAATTCCCTTCCTAGAAGAAGTTCGTGAGAATATTTAGAGGTCTCCGGACAGAGTGAAGAAGCCGAACGAGTTCGAGCTTAGAGGGATCTCTCACTGGGATCAGCAGAAGAGGATGACATATCTATGGATGCTGACCCAACTAGGACCTAACGTAAGGCTGGGGATGACTAAAGGACAAGCCAAGAACTACTATAAGAGTCTCTCCCCAATATGCCAACTCCTCAGCGTCTATTGTGCAAAAGGAGGACTTCCAACACCTTACTACGTCATTGAAAGAGTGGATAGAACCCGAGAGGAACTGAGCGAGAGCGACCTACCGTACATCCCTGCTGATGAGGTGTACAACCTCTACAAGCTGTACGTGGAGAAGTACAAAGGTCCTCAGGGCTTCATCAAGAAAGAAGGCCTCGAAGGGCTCTACCGGTTCATGATGCGACAAGTCAAGTACTTCGCCGCTCACGACCTTCAAATGGCGCTTGAGAACAATATGAAGAAGGTCAACATGACCGCTCCGCTCAACAAAGGACCTGAGATCGAAGGGCTTCCCAACAATCACGTGCACATCAGCTCAGTCCTAGGCATCACCTACGACAATCCAATAGCAAAGAAGAATAGGTTGATGCTGAAGACTGAGATTCATAAGTTTTGCGATGGGACGCTCAAGGTCGTCAGGAAAAACATCGAGCAGAGGTTGGAAGAAATCAATCGAGATACGATGCTGAGGATCCATAGGTTCGTGAGAGAACAGCCGCTCCTAATGGAATTGCTTGAAGATATCGAGGAGCGACTGGAGCTAAGGATCACGCTGAGGAACTACGAGCATGCGCTGGGCTTGCGCAGATCATATTACGCCCGACGAGGACAAACGGCGGCGGCGCGGAGACGCAATCAAGCACAAAGGGGGAGATTGTAGAATACCATTTGTAATTGTGCTTGATTTCATTAGTTGTCCTTGTAATTAGGGGCGTTTTGTATAGTAGTCCTTAGATTAGGACTAGTTTGATATTTATACCAAGTTTGTTTGGTATAAATACATGTAAATCAATTGAGCTGAACAGAGAAAGTTTGGAGAATTGATCCGAAGGGCTTGCAATTCGATTTCTAGAGAGAGAAACAACAGTAACTTTCTCACTCTAATTGAATTCTCTCTAGTGTTCTTAACTTGAGTTTTTCGATCGAATTCAATTGATTATCTAAACGATCGAATTACTATGAATTCTAGCCTAGGATCGTAGAGTTGTTAATCGTAGGACCTAACACTAACTTATTTTCGTACCATATTTTTCTCTTTTCTCTGTTCATCTGGTAGCTTTTTGAATTTAAGCATAATCACTAGTACGTTTAGAAACGTTCTTCGCATACATTCAAAATGCAATTCCGACGTCCTTTCATAAGTTGAACATGCACATTTAAATTTGTACCTGGACTAGTGGCTTACTTTTTCTATGTAATGGGGAAGAGGCTTACTACCATGTCCTTCTCTCCTTTTTTGTTCTATTCGAGTTATCTGCTCCTATTTTCAAGTGGGGGTCCTCTCCGTCTCAAGTGCGGATGATTCTTATTATTTATTTGGAAACGAAGGGAGACAAATTATAAGCCATAGAGTGACGACTCAACAGCCTTAATGCTTCGTGAGCAATTTGACTTTGTCAGAAAACTTGGCGGTTATTGTGAAAACTGCTGCAGTTGAACTTGGCTTGCTACTCCTGATAGTCGGCATGATTGGCAGTTATGATCGCACTTAAGTGGCTTCGGTTGTAAGCAACATGTTGCCTATATGTAGACTCGTTGCATTCATACAGGTCGTTCAGCATAGTGCTTTTTCTGTGCATCCTTTTAGGAAATCCTAGTATTTATTCGGTGATGGTCCGTCTATCTATTGTTGCTCCTTACTTTTGTATTCACCCAACAGAAACATGGTAAACAAAGAGCCATGCATAGCACATACACACGAGTGTTCTGTGAGGCAAAGGATTTGAGTGATGGAGAAAAAACGTCGACTAGCTTGGAATTCGTTGCGTCCAAGATCATTTTTGGGTAATACAAAAATTTTCCAAGCCATCATTTGCTTAGAATATTTCTGAGTTTATCATTGTGAGCAAGACTCGACTCTTCTCCCTTGACAAAGAACAATCCTCACTGGCCATCTATAGGAGAATTACATTCTAAATACACTGAATGATCGTTGTGACAACGTACACGTACGAGGAGCGCTAGCTTAAATTGTGAGCAACTTCGCGTCTAGCTTAAATTGGGGGGTTCGACGAAAGTGAGTTGTTGTGTGTTGCTTACTTAACTACGTTTCTAATCAAGGCAATCCTATCATTCAAAAATTTCAAAAAATTTAAAATTCCGCACGGCTCAAGTGAAAAGATGGACTCATGTAGACTTCGAGGGTGACTGCTTAATATTCCGAACACAATTGTTTAGACGAGTCGATGATCGTAGATTACTAAAGCATGCAATGCCAAAGAAGCAATTATGTACGCTTTTATGAAAAGATGGACTCATGTAGGCTTCGAGGGTGACTGCTTAATATTTTCCAGTGTTGCCGCCAGCCACCGAGGCGAAAAATGGTAATTCGGCTGGGTAAATCGCTCTACCCGACTAATCGGGCCTAGCCCGTTTAATCGGCGTCCAGGCCGAAGATTTGGCCGACGGCCCATATAAAGAAGCTTAACACATTCGAAGCTCTATCTCCATATATAAGACGAGTTTCTCAGACCATTCCAATGAAAGAACTGGTGTGGGACAATGATAAACTACCACTACCACTACCACATAACTCTATTCAGCGAAATAACTAGTAAAGTAATATTCATAATAAAAATCGAAAAAGTCACTTGCTCTAGTGGATTAAAGTAACTAGTGGATTAAAGTAAAATGTTAAGTTTCTCCCATTTCTTGACTTGGGTACGAATCCCATATATATTAATATTTTTATACAACTTTATACTATAGAAGTAGGAGTACTTTCAGTATTTAGTTTACTCTTAACATTAGGAGTAATTTCAATAATTTTTTTTACAACTTTATACTACAGAAATATTAAACTTAAATATAAGCCTACATAAATGGAAATGGAAATATATTTGAATAAAAAATATATATAAATTGAAATAAAAAAAATAGGATAACTTCATCCGACATTATCCGTAAAACAACATTTTTGTACTAATGTTATTTTATTGCATTGTTGTGATTGATTTAAAATGTTTGGATGAATTTGATGCATCTTTACTTTGATAAAATATTTGCATATTTGATCGATAGAAAAATAATAACGAAAATATGTATACCGTTTAATTTTCGCCTAGAAACCGCCTAGGCCCCGCCTAGACCGTCTAGGCGCTAGGCCCCCTCGGGCGCCCGACTAGCGCCTAGCTTATTTTACAACATTGATATTTTCATGAAGCTGCAGGAAAAAAATCTCAAACTCTAAGATCGAATGTGTTTTGAGGATTGCATTTGATTAACTTCAAATATTCGATTTTCTCTAGTAAAAAAATTGTAAAAGGTGGCTGATTATCTTACGAAGTCAGTGGGTTTTGATGCGTAAGGTTGGTGTCCACAAACTCAAGCACTTGCGAACATGGCATTAGTACAGAATATGTTATGGGTGACGGTACTGTAGGTGACGGTTCCTTAAAACCCGGCGCTATAATACGCGTGGAGGCTTTTATATAATATTTTTAAAATAAGTAACACTATAGGCGACGGTTGTTAACAAAAACCGTCACCTATAGTGTAAATAAGACTATAGGCGACGGTTGTTAAAAACAACCGTCCCTATAGTATATTAGTACTATAGACGACGGTTACGGGTTAAAAACCGTTGCCTATAGTATTTTCTTAAGCAACCGCTTCTTCCATTCGACATTTGCTCGACACACATATGACACCGCGCGACTATTCCACCCATCGGCGTTGTCCTCGTCCGACCGCCGGTGCATAGTCACGTTTTCATGTTCCAATTGAACACTTTCCATTTTTGATTATTCTCAAAGGAGAAGATTATTCTCTTTACCAAACATATGTGGATCCAATCACGACCCTATAACAACACCTATTAAAACATCAACAACATCGATTAAAATCGAAAGGTACAAATTTATGAAATTTGAGGATTTTCTTATGATTTATTCGAATCCGTCGGTTTTAAGCATTTTCCTTGATTCTATATGTGTTGGGAACATGGTGAGCTTGCTTTTGAGATTAATTGTGATTATTAGTCATGATTTTGTCACTCAACGATGTAATTTGTGGGGAATTGGAACAAAGTTTTAATTTAGGGCCGCTCGACGCCATAGGCAACGACCTCAATCCTTCGCTCGCCAGCTCAACGATGCTTTTGCGTTCAACAATGATAGAGTAGTTCCCGTCTTCATCAAGGTAAAACTATCGATTTAAGAATTACGATTGATGCACAATTTACAACACGAAACTAGGTATGTAACATGCTAATTTAGTGTTTGTATATATATATATATATGTATATGTATATGTATATATACACTAGATATTTGGAGCCACGCACAAGGCGCGGTGATATGATGCCCATAAATTCTTCTATCAACATATTAGTTTTATCAATTTATTATTTATTGAAACTTAGCGCTATACATATGCTTCTGTCATATGTTAATTAGGTCGAGCCAATAACTCATTACGTTTTTCGGGATGCATAGGTAATGAATTCCGAAATCTTCTCCTGCAGAGCACTTCGGCTCTTACCATTTTTCCGTTAATCTAATAATGTGTGAATTAATTGAAAATCGACGCAACTTTACTTTTAATTTGAAGGAATTTCCACTATAACTTTTATATTTCAAGTATACCAACTAATAACACACAATGAGCCACCAACTTAAATAAGAAAGGAAACTTACGTGATATAAGTTACTATAAAAATAATATATAAATATTCAATTCAAGTATTCAACATAAACAATGGCAATTTGTGCGTAAAAAACGTTAAATTTCTAGCATCTCTAATGTGTACTCAATATTTACTCCAATTGGACTTCATATTTTACGCTATTGTAGGGTTGTCGAACATGAATACGCTATTTTTAGAGTACACATTATTTTCACACTAAAGTATTGTAATAGTTTATGTTATTTTTATTTTTACTTATTTTGAAAACCTTATTCTAATTTAATACAAATTAATTTATTGAAAAATAAAAATCACGTTAATTTTCTTCTGTTTATTCATGTTTTTCATTTTTAATTCCAGAAAACTATAAATAAAATTCATGCTAATTATAAATATAAAAAATTTAATAAAATATTTTAATAATTGTAATATAAGGTTTGTTAATTTTATTACGATATAATAAATTTGAATATTATTTTGGTATAGAAAATAGAGTTAGATTGCTGAAAAATAATGTTGAAAGGGTAGTTAAATGATTGGCATAATAGTATTGTAGCAATTTTACTTTTGTGGTAAATTAATTGCAATTGTATTTTGTGTTAAATTAATTGCAATTTGTATCGTGGGTTGCCGAATATTTTTATTTTATGATAGTTATCAAACTTAAACATCAACTAAATAAAAACAAATATGGCTTTTAGTTGCATGAAAAACAAAGATTCTAATTATACTTACAATTGATGTGTACTTGAATATTAACCCAAAGGAATTCATATAGAATATATGTAGAAAAGTTCTTTAAAATATATAATATAGACATGGAGCATTTGTTGACATGTGTGTTCATCCTTAAATAGGCTATCATTATCCCTATATCTAGAATGTAGATTACCATACACTATTCATTAACCAATACACATATATAATATGTAATATGTGTCTCTCTTGCACTTAATTAATAGTTGCCAATTTTTCTTTTCTGTTCTCAGAATTTTATTTCAGAAACGTTGTGGAAGACCACCTCCGGCGACATCACTTGATTTGAAAGTTTCGGCATTCGACCTAAGGAAAAAGGTGTGGACTAAGTTTCCGTCCGAAGGGTCGAAACACACCCACCTCACACCACGAGGGACGATAAGCACATGGTAAAAGCTGTGAAGAAGTATAAAGTACAAGTGAGCGCCTTTAACATATTCATCATGGATATTAACTCTAAGATCATATTCATTAGCAGGTGATGAAACGAATGCTTCACGCTTAAAGACGGTAGTAAGAAATGGTGATGCACACCATGTGAAGATGAACGGTGATGCAAAAAAGACGGTAGTAAGAAATGATTTTTCGATGTCATGCGTAATGTTGAACTTTATTTATACATTATTCATTGTTGAACCTATATTGAAATATATTTGTGAAATTGGTTGATTGAATTGTTGGTGTTTGTTGGATTGAATTGTTGGGTCGAAATTGTATCATTATGGGTTTATTAAGATATAGAAAAGATAAATAAAATATGTAAAAAAATATGAATAAGTGACGGTTGTTGTAACAACCATCGCCCATACTCGACTATATGTGACGGTTCTCGACAACAACCATCGTCGCCTATTCGGGGCGCTTGGCGTCGCCGAGAAACCGTTGCCCATACGCCATAACAACCATTGTATAGTCTGATCTTTCTTTGAATTAATGAAATTTAGCTTGTTCTTCAAATAAACAAGTATAAGTGATAAAATATTATTGCTATTGATAGTATGCATTGATAGATAATAGTATGCTATGGTATATCGGAACTTAGTTATCTTTCATAGTTTGACTAGTGAAGGGCGGGAGCAATAGATTATGCTCATTGTTATTTTGATTTAATCAAATGTGATAAGTTAGGAAATTATATTATTTGTATACCCCGTAAAAGCGTGTTTCCGAACGTTATTTACCTTAAATTTCCTCGATACCCTATATTTATATTCAGATTTATTTTTGGACAGATACAGAGCAAACGACATCGACAAAAGAAAAATAAGGGCACTTTTGGAACGATTTGAATCTTAGGGGATCTTCTTACAATTTTCTACTTTATTTGGGGCAGCCTTGCAATATACCAGATTTTCCTACTTGTGGCAACCATGTGATGTGAAGAGGAGGAGATATTCTTTTTGCTAAGGATCACGTAACACAAGGAAAAGATTCAAAGTTAGAGAATGAGTAAAATATTCAATTAGATCTCCTCCAATCTTCGATTAAGTCGGCTACCCTCACACACCTATATAGACACATGCGTTTGAGAACAAAAGGTGGGCTTGGCATAGCGAATAAAGGGGGGAGTGAGCGACGGCTGAAATAAAAAAAATTATCTACGGCTGCGAGGTCTTTTGACGGCTAGAAGCGAGACAAGCCGATCACCGAAAAAGGATGAATTTCTTACCTTCTAATATATCGTATTCGACAATGTTTTCTTCCGATTCTTTGTCGTTTTCGTATATTAACATGCTAGGCTAACTTTTTTCGTGATTGAGGCCGCGTGAGGCCGGATTATGATTACGTACTAATGCTATTATTATCTTATTTAATTATATGAGTTAAGTTACGTATTCTTTGTTTGATCTTCATATGCGTACGTGTGATTGGCCTACATGCGTATGATTATTGATTGGTTTATGAGACGGACTAAGTGATTAGACCGATTAGAACAAAACATTGAATATCACTACGCAAAACCGACCAGAAATGGAATTTGGTTTCGTATGTGTGGTTTCTGAGACCTTAGGCGCCGAAAGCGTCTAAACTCGGGGAATTTCATAAAGATGGAACGCACGTATAGGAACTACAGTCATATAGACATATAGTTGATTGGTTCTCTATTTACGCAGGGTTGCTATTGCAGGACATATGAGTAGCACGTATGTTAGAAAATTCTACCTTGACTATGATTCGTATTGATTAGATAAATTAGATTGCATGAAGACGTATGAATAATTCGTGCCGAGCATGTGTCTTGATCATGTCGTCGTCAACCGTTTTATCCCCATTTATTTTATTTGCGATTATTTTTTATTTGCGTCTTTTTTCTCTTTTAATTAAATCATTAAACTATAAAATTTCCATTAGTTAAATTAAAATTAGAATTAATGTCTTAGAATTAATCGAGCTGTCTTCGTGGATCGATACTCGGACTTCGTCCGTTTTACTACTTGCACGACCTAGTACACTTGCTAGTATTTGAGCGTGTCAAGTTTTTGGTGCCGTTGCCGGGGACAGTGGTATTATTAGTTTTAGGGTTTTATTCTAGTTTTAGTCTAGATTTATTATTATTTTTATTATTATTATTTTTTCTTGTCTATTTTTATTATTGTTATTATTATTTTTATTCACTTATTTTGATTGTTATTTTCTTTCGCAAATAATGGAGAATCAAGAACGCGAGGAGGTTCCTCCACGACCCACTTTATTAAGTTGAGCACTTCCAGGCACTTTTGACGATAATGACCCGATAGTGATCCCCGAAGGACCTAACAATCAATTCGAAATCAAGCAGGTGACTTTGCATATGGTTACAGGAGCGCCCACATCACAAAATTTCAACAAATTTGCAGAACTATTAAGTATCATGGGGTATCTACTTTGGTAATAAGGCTTACATTTTTTCCTTTCTCTCTTGTAGGAAAAGCGTCAGAGTGGTTTTCGTCACTGCCACACGCATCTATCACTAGTTGGGAACAGATGATGAAGTGTTTCCTGGGCAAGCAAGAAGGGGGCGAGACGTTGAGCGATGCATGGAGTCGATACAAGAGTCTTCTCAGACAATGTCCGAACCACAGCATACCCTTGAGCGTTCAAATGCAGTCATTTTTCTTGGGAGCAGAACAAGCGCATCGTCGACGGAGGATGCAACACGAACTTTATGGAGCTCGATGAAGCCGACGCACTTGCAGCCATCGAGAGAATTGCGGCCTACCTAGCAAGATATACTGAGCAAGATCTGGACCGTCGGACGGCTGGAGTACATGAGATAAGTAGCTCACTGAAGGCACAATTTGAGGCTATACACCAAAGACTAGACGGGATGCTAGCCAATAAGCCCGAGGAAGTAAACCATATCCAGTGAAGGCAGGAGAACTTTGACTCGAACACGTACAACCCAAGTTGGAGGAATCATCCGAACCTATCCTATGGAAACTCGCACTACGAGAAGCCACCACAACAACCGAAAGCGGAATGGGAAGTAGCCTTAGAAAAGATGGTGGCGATCCAAGGCGATCAAAACCGCAAAACGGAGGAAAGATTCCATGGTCTAGAACACAGAGTTGAAGAAAATTACAAAGACATACATGCGGCAATAAAAGACTTAACGATTCAAGTGGGACATCTTTCAACTACGGTGGCCGAGCGCAAGCATGGCACACTTCCGAGCGACACAGAAAAGAACCCTTGAGAGTATGCGAATGTCATTGAACTGAGAAGTGGAAAGAAGCTTGAATCGTTCCAAGACACCAAGGAGGTGGAGGAAGCAAAAGAGACGGAGACATCCAATCAGAGCGAATTCACGGCCACAAACACTATGGTTCATGGCCCTGAAAAGGACAAACGGGCCGAAAAAGTCGAGGACGAGCCACATTCACTCTTGGAGGAGAAGAAGGTCGACCCCATCCCACCGATAAAAATCCAACCTCCATATCCAGCGGCTTTAAGAAAAGGGAAGAATCATAAAGATTTTGATCGTTTCATTAACACATTTAAGAAACTTGAAGTTAATATCCCTTTTATTGAGGCTTTGTTGCAGATGCCAAAGTACGCCAAATGCCTGAAGGAGCTACTATTCAAGAGAAACAATTTACAAGAAGACGGAACAATAGCTCTCACCGAGGAATGTTCAGCGGTATTACAGAAGAAGTTTCCGCAGAAGCTTAAGGATCGAGGGAGTTTCTCTATTCCTTATTCTATTGGATCTCTTACATTTAATAACATGTTATGCGATCTTGGTGCGGGTATCAATTTAATGCCATTTTCATTATTTAGGAAATTGGAACTTAGCGAGCCGAAACCCACATCGACTATCCTCCAGCTCGCCGATAGATCAATCACGTATGCACGAGGAAAAATGGAACACGTATCGGTGAAGGTCGGAGAGCATTACTTCCCGGCTGATTTTATCGTGTTGGATATGGAAGACGATGATAACCTCCCATTGATACTTGGACGTCCGTTCCTAAACACGGCTAGAGCTATTATTGATGCGGTAACGGTAAACTTATTTTGCAAGTTGGGGATGAGAAAGTGGAATTTGATGTTTATAAATCAATGAAATGCCCCACTGATGAATCTTGCTCGTTTATCGATATTTTTGACCCGTGTGCTTTTAAGTGTTCTGAGTCTTTCAGGTACAACTTGTCTGGAGAGAATACCAGTAAGCTGAAGGACCGCCAAAACACAAAGGCTGATGCTCGAATAGATGCACCGAACGGGAATGCAGCTAAATCTAACTATAACATAGTCTCTTCTGTGCTGAACTTTAACAGGTGGACCCCATGAACTAAAAAGAGCAGTGGCTCTAAATCTATCAAGAAGGTGGTTTCGCCGAAGAAAAAGAAGAAGCTTCCTCGGAAAGACTGCACAGAGGATGGCATCTACATATGGCGAAAAAGGAAGAACCCTCGACCCCACACGATGATGCAGACACTATCACCAGGAAGAGGGGAGCCCAAGGTGTACAACAATCGAGATGTTTGGAAAGAAAACTCGATCAACATCGAGTATCCACTAAAATAAGCGGCTCATAACTAGTTTGGGGGTTGCCCGTTCGTGATGGTTGCTTACTTTGGAGCAACAAATGTTTCTACATCGATCGTCGTAAAATTCAGGGCAGTGTCACTTCTACTCTCTCTTTGCTTTTAGTTTATACATTGAGGACAATGTGATGTTTAGTTTGGGGGAGGGATGTGACACATGCTAGATTTAATATGCTTACATGTTTAAGTATCGATGTGTTTCGTTTTTTTTAGTGGGTATAACTGATGAAGGTTGCGATTTTGAACGTCATTTGTGGAGTCTCCTGTCAATGATGAAAATTTTTGAAATTTTACCATGTCGTGATATGATTCGATGAATTGAGTGTGATAGTCTGACATGTTTCATTGTTGTGATATTAGCATGATTTTGGCTATATTGACTGCTTTAGGAGAGTATTGCGTATCATGAAGCACAAACCCAGTTATATATGTGAGTTCTTGAGCCTTAGAAAAAAATTTAGAGCAACTCATTATGCTCGGTGTTTATTCTTGTGTGACACGCATGGACTGAATATTTTCGAACTTGCTCTGTTATGCATGTCAATGGTCACTGCGTGGATTTTTATGTGCGAAAATGAGAAGGCACTAGGATTGGGTCATTGGCCTAAATATTTTCCTACCTTACGTATTCACCACTTAGTAAGCCCCTTTGAGCCTTATTTGACTTATTTGTTGATTTGGAGCCCATATATTTAGCCTGATTGCCTCAAATTTAGCCTATACGACCCGTATGAACATGTTAATTTATCAATAAGTGAAAAGTGGCTTGTTGGTTGAGAAAGAGCTAATCGTCGATGCATGTTAGTTATGAACTCGTCCTATGATATAGATCTCTAGCGTAATATTGCAGCGGACTAGAAACCTCTCCCTTCGACAAGAAAAAAGAATGATAGTAGGGGCTGGTTCGAAAAAAAAACAAGAAGAAAAAAAAAAGAAAAAAAAGCGAAAAAGAAATGAAAAAAAGAAGAAGAAAAAAAAGCGAGCGAGAAGAGTTAGAAGGAAAAAGGACGAGTCGAGTGAAAAATAGGCACGACTTTAGAAGAGCGAAATAAGTGGTTAGAAGAGCGATTAGATGATTGACACGTTTGATACTTTTAGCTCACTTTTCCATATGACGCACCTTCTCAAAACCCGAGCCCCATTACAACCCTTGATGAAAGACCCTTTGATTCGTGCATGACTTCTACTATGTGACTATGATATGATATATTTGCAAGGATAGAGTAAATTCTTTTCATGTCGTGAATTGAGCATTTTTATAAAGATCCCTTTGAAAACACCCCGAGCGACTTGAGCAACCCTTGTGAGAGTTGTGGATTGATGCTGGTATAATTCTAGAAATGTCTTTCATGCTATGATAGGATTGCGACTTATTGCCTCATGCCTCGTGTTTTGACTAGATCGTTCAGTACTTTACGATTATCCCAATTCTGAGATGAAACAGGAATGTCATTGATAGATGTTTTATAATCGTAATTTGATTTGGCTTTATTTCGCTTTTATGATCGAGGGCGATCGAAGCTAGTTTGGGGGTTGTTGATAAGTTAGAAAATTATATTGTTTTTATACCCCGTAAACGGGTGTTTTCGATTTACCTAAAATTTCCTCGATATCCTATATTTATGTTCAGATTTATTTTTGGACAGATATCAGAGCAAACGAGATCGACAAAAGGAAAATAAGGGCACTTTTGGAACGATTTGAATCTTAGGGGATCTTCTTACAATTTTCTACTTTATTTGGGGCAGCCCTGCAATATACCAGATTTTCCTACTTGTGGCAACCATGTGACGTGAAGAGGAGGAGATATTCTTTTTGCTAAGGATCACGCACCACAAGGTACTCGCCGGAGATACTCGCCGGAGACCGCCGGGAGTGGCCGGAGAAAGTGGCCGGTTGAAGCTGGTCGAGTTGGAGCTGGAATGAAGAAGAACTGCTGAAGAGATGGTCGCGACAAGCAGCAGCCGTCGGATCAATTGGCGCGCGATCGTATGGTCTGAGTTTGAAGTTCGAAGATTGAATTTGAGCCGGTAGATGACGCACGAAGCTGATTAGTGGCTAGGATTAAAAGCCAGATGATGGTGCGGATGATGATTTTCAGCCGATGGATCGAAATCGGACGGCGCAGGATGAAGGTGCCATTTCACTTATAAAATCGCATGCAACTTACGCTGGGTCACGCTTAATACATGTGCGACGTGGCACTTCGTGGAACATTCGATCAGATCAAACGGAGGGCTGAGATTAAATCGCATAACATGCTTTACATGTGAATTAAGCTGTATAAATATGTGATTTCCAGTTTCGACTTAGCATCTTTGAGCGTCTGTAGTTTCGTATTGAGTGAGAATCTCGGTGAGTGATAAACACGAAAGTTGTAGAGGGCACGGCGTGTGAACTTCGTGTTGAGATTAATACGAAAGGAAGCTCACTTGATCCGTGGACGTAGGCCAAACGTTGGGCCGAACCACGTAAATCTGTCTTTACAAAGTGTGTGTGTGTGTTTGCTGATTTTGGGTGCGATTGAGCTTCCGATTGCTCTGATCGACTCAAGACATTAGCATACATTGAAAATACATTGAAAACTCTTTCTATGGGTGGCCATTTCCCAACAAGTGGTCAGGTGAGCGTAGATCGAAGGAGCTCGATTCCCGCAAAATGGCTACGATGACTAAGCTCGAAATGGAAGTGTTCAATGGAGCTAACGATTTTGGGCTGTGGAAGCTCAAAATGAAGGCCGTGCTCGTGGAGAAAGGCTTGGACGAAGCCTTGAAATCGGAGGATGAAATGGAACCGGCAACCTTAACCGCGGCTCAAAAGAAGAAGATCAGAGAAAAGACATTCTCAGCCATCATCCTCAGCCTATCAGACAGTGTGCTTCGGAAAGTGGCAAGTGAGACCTCGGCGGAGGAACTATGGAAGAAGTTGGAAGCTCTTCACATGACCAAGTCCCTAGCAAGGAGGCTCTATCTCAAGCAAGCCCTTTATAGGTTCCAAATGGTGCAAGAATCTGCCATTGAAAGCAGATTAACCAATTCCAGAAGTTGGTTTTGGACTTGCAAAATGTTTGTGAAGAGATCAAGGACGAAGACCAAGCTTTGCTGCTTTTGTGCTCACTGCCTAAGAGCCATGATTACTTCAAGGAGGCACTTCTTTACGGAAGGGAGAAGCTTAGTATGGAAGATGTGATGGCAGCCCTAAGCACAAAGTAGCTCAGTAAAAGGTTGGTGCCAAAACTTGAACCGAGTTCGGCCGAGATGTTAAATGTGCAGCATAAGTCCAATCCAAGGTGGAAGAAGGGCAAGGGGAAGGAGGTGGCCGAGCGTAGGAGGTGCTTTCATTGCAATAAGGTGGGGCATTTCAAGAGGAACTGCCCAAAGCTGCAAAAACAAGGTAATACAAACTCAATTAACTAATATGATGATGGTTTTGAGTATGCAAAAGTTCTAGCCATTTCTGAGGAGGAGAGGAGGGAAGAATGGATCCTAGACTCAGGGTCTAACTTCCATATAACCTGCAAAAGAGAGTGGTTGCATGACTTCAAGGAGTTAAGAGGTAAAACGGTTAAGGTGGGAGATGGAAAAAACTTCGAAGTTAGAGGCTATGGTTCAATTCGCATGAGGCTTGCAAATGGGGTGTTGAGCATCCTCAAGGATGTCAGGTATGTTCCTGAACTTAAGAGGAATCTTATGTCCATAGGTGCTTTGGATAGGAAAGGATTTAACACCCAAATAGCAAGCGGGAAAATGCTAGTGAAAAAACAAGGAAGGCTGGTTCTGTCAGGCCGAAGAAGGCAGTGTATCTACGTGCTCGAGGGCTGCTTTGTGGAGACAAAGGCACATCATGAAACTAGGGCATATGATGGTTCGAAGTGTGTGCACGAGGTGCTCCAGAAGACTCGGGAATTGGTAGAAACAGTCGGCTCAAAAGGCAAGCTCGCAGCAGTTCTCCAAAACCTGCTACTGAGAAAAATCAGGTCGAGACAGGGTTTTGCGACGTGATTTCCGAGGCCGAGATGGAGTTGTTCGAGCCACGAGGTGAAGGAACTTCAAGTCCACATGGCAGGGATGGATTTGAGGTGGAGAACAGCTCGAGCTTTGTGGAAGAAAACGGAAGAAATTCTACCACAAGTCGGGCTAGCAGATCGGTTTCTTCAAAAACTGATGAAAATCATTTTCAGGTTTTTTGTTCAGATTCCAGTTTGGATGCGAGGAAGGGCAAGAAGAAAATGTTTTCTAGCCAAGGAAGGGTCTGTGAGGTGGCTCAAGTGGCTAGGATGGAGGGATCTTCGAGCTAAACGAAGTAAGTGAGCTCAAGTGTTCGAGTCGATTCCAAGTGGAAAATTTCTGTCCTACTTGTGGTCGGTAAGTTCACTCTTGAGGCTCGCATCTCCTAGGGGAGCTGGTTGATCGATCGAGCAAGAGCGTATTGATCTAGGTGGAGCTTTGATGGGGTTTCGAAGCTCATGAAGTTGATTCTCAGAAACAGAAAACAGAGGTGGGCTGGTTTTTTGTGAAGTTTGGGCGAAAATTCCGGGCGTGTTTGGGCTGCGATGAGGATTCCAGGAGTTGGGATTGCGAGTTTGCTGTCTCGAGGTGGAGTTTGTCGGGAATATTGAGCCAAATACTCGCCGGAGACCGCCGGGAGTGGCTGGAGAAAGTGGCCGGTTGAAGCTGGTCGAGTTGGAGTTGGAATGAAGAACTGCTGAAGAGATGGTCGCGACAAGCAGCAGCCATCGGATCAATTGGCGCGCGATCGGATGGTCTGAGTTTGATGTTCGAAGATTGAATTTGAGCATGTAGATGACGCGCGAAGCTGATCAGTGGCTAGGATTAAAAGCCAGATGATGGTGCGGATGATGATTTTCAGCAGATGGATCGAAATCGAACGGCGCAGGATGAAGGAGCCATTTCACTTATAAGATCGCATGCAACTTACGCTGGGTCACGCTTAATACATGTTCGACGTGGCGCTTCGTGGAGCGTTCGATCAGATCAAACGGAGGGCTGAGATTAAATCGCATAACATGCTTTACATGTGAATTCAGCTGTATAAATATGTGATTTCCAGTTTCGACTTAGCATCTTTGAGCGTCTGTAGTTTCGTAGTGAGTGAGAATCTCGGTGAGTGATAAACACGAAAGTTATAGAGGGTACGACGGTATGTGTAAACTTCGTGTTGAGATTAATACGAAATGGAGCTCGGTTGATCTGTGGACGTAGGCCAAACTTTGGGCCGAACCACGTAAATCTGTCTTTACAAAGTGTGTGTGTGTGTGTGTTTTTTGCTGATTTTGGGTGCGATTGAGTTTCCGATTGCTCTGATCGACTCAAGACATTATCATACATTGAAAATACATTGAAAACTCTATCTAAGGGTGGCCATTTCCCAACAGAATGAGTAAAATATTCAAAAAGATCTCCAATCTTCGATTAAGTCGGCTACCCTCACACACCTATATAGACACATGCGATTGAGAACAAAAGGTGGGCTTGGCACATCAAATAAAGGGGGGAGTGAGCGACGGCTGAAATAAAAAAGATTATCTACGGCTGAGAGGACTTTTGACGGCTAGAAGCGAGACAAGCCGAGCACCGAAAAAGGACGAACTTCTTACCTTCTAATATATCGTTTTCGACAATGTTTTCTTCCGATTCTTTGTCGTTTTCGTAACATGCTAGGCTAATTTTTTTCGTGATTGAGGCCGCGTGAGGCCAGATTATGACTACGTACTAATGCTATTATTATCTTATTTAATTATATGAGTTAAATTACGTATTCTTTGTTTAAGCTTCATATGCGTACGTGTGATTGGCCTACATGCGTATGATTATTGATTGGTTTATGAGACGGACGAAGTGATTAGACCGATTAGAACAAAACATTGAATATCACTACGTAAAACCGACCAGAGATGGAATTCGATATCGTGTGCGTGGTTTCTGAGACCTTAAGCGCCGAAAGCGTCTAAACTCGGGGAATTTCATAAAGATGGAACGCACGTATAGGAACTACAGTCATATAGGCATATAGTTGATTGGTTCTCTATTTCCTTTAGTTAAATTAAAATTAGAATTAATGTCTTAGAATTAATCTAGCTGTCTTCGTGGATCGATACTCGGACTTTGTCCGTTTTACTACTTGCACGACCTAGTACACTTTCTAGTATTTGAGCGTGTCAAAATGTCACAAAGAACGTTTGATAGTTCAAGGTGTTTGCAGGTTACGTGCCTTCCTTGTCAAGCCTGAACACAACTATTTCAAGACCACCTCTTCATTTGCATTCGCTGGAAACTTGCAAGAACATTTGAACTTCTTGTTCCTCACAAAGTAACAAATTCCCAAAAAAAAATTACCATGAAGAGTTGGATGGATATGATGCAAATATTGTTGCATGATCATCCCCGAGTCATGGATCTTCGGAGGTGACAATGCGCAAGCATTACTACTCTGCTGACCTCTCGGGAAAAAATGATGAATTGATACTTTATGTTACAATGCATTTGCAGATAATAATCTCTTTCCAATGTTTAAAAGACTTTCAAGTTATTTTGTATGCATCTAAAGATAGGGTGGCCAGTTCGGTACCGAACCGACCGAATTACCGAAATTTCGGTACGTACCGAATACCGAACAAACAATTCGGTTCGGTATTCGGATTTAGAATTCTAAAATTTCGGTAATTCGGTTCGGTACGGATTTTTTGGTTCGGTATACGGAACCTACCGAATTGTTTTTATTTTAATAAAATATATTAAATTTTTAATATATTAAATTTATTTGCAATATTAAAAGATTCAGTAGTAATGATTGAGGTGAGATAGCGTTTTCTTTTTCTTCTCGTTTTCAAAGATTACCAAATCCAATTTGGAAAACCCATCATTTATTTCTAGGGTTGCTCATTCGGTAAAACCAAACCGAACCATACCGAAAATTCGGTTCACCGAAAAATTCGGTTCACTGATTTTATTAACCGAAAACCAAACCAAATGTTTCGGTTCGGTTCGGTTCTTACCGAAATAATTTCGGTTATTTTAGGTTAACCAAATGGTTAACCGAAAATTTATTCAATGCAATAAGTAAATAATAAGTTTCTTTCCCTAATCTATGCATTACCTCTTTCCGCACCAAAACTAGTGAGAAGTGCGTAGGGTCTGGGACTAAACGATCGATTTCTAATTTCTTTCCTTTTTATTTGTTAGTTAAGCGCCACCGTAGGACCTCGAAGGCAGACGGCGGCCGCGTCGTAAGCCCTGGCGGCTTCCTCCGGCGTATCATACGAGCCCAGCCATATATGGTCGCGGCTGTTCGACCGACGAACCTCCGCCACCCACTTTCCCCATTTCCTCATCCGTACGTACGCCCTTGAAATGAGCCGATCCATCGTCATCGTTGTTCTTTCTCGTTGGTCGAATCAGAATTTATCGATAGGGTCTTTTCTTTTTCTGTTGCGAAGAACTCTTATGTTTTGTTTTTCTTCGGTGGTGATTTATCAGTGGACTAATTAATGCGTTAGTGGGTTTGCGATGGGTCTTTTTTAAAAAATAGCCTTTGACCTGATCACTTTTAAAAAAATAGCACTTTTGACTTTTTTTGTCAATAGCACTTTTTTTATTTAACACTTAATCATCTTCTTCTAATCCCTTATTGTTATTAAAAGAAAAAGAAAAATAAAAATAAAATACAATGCAGCGCATGAATGAATTAAAAGATGCACGACCATTTTGCAAGCTCACCTAATTTTCTTCTTCATCATCGTCCTTACGAAAAATCACCTACATTTTCTTCTTCTTCTGCAAGTCAGTCGACCCGACCTCATATCAGCTTCTTCATAGTCGAAAGAAAGTCGAAAGTCCTCACTGAAAGAGAATTTCGCACCTCAAACTCGTCACTGTAAGTATTCTCGTGGTTGGATCCTTAATATAACCCTTGAAATTTGTAATTTTCAGTCCTAAAACCCAGTTCCAACTTAAATGGGGTGTCAAAGCTTTGAAATTTCGGTTGGAAGCACGAACGTGTTCGGTGTTCGTTTTTTAATACGTTCAGCTGATCAGGGGACCCCTGCTTGGAAGCAGGCGCCCCCGCGCGTTAGACCGACATGGGACCCGCACATAAAGCAGGGTCCCCGTGGGTATATTAGGCGAGTCATATCATAGGACCGTACAAAAACACAGGGTCCCCGCACGTAGATTCACGGGACCCGCACATTAGTGCCGGGGTCCCCGGTGCTATATCAGGCACGTCCGATCACGGGACCCGCGCATAAGTGTAGGGTCCCCGTACGTAAATTCACGGGACCCGCGCATTAGTTCCGAGTCCCCGGCGCTATATCAGGCGCGTCCGATCACGGGACCCGCGCATAATGCAGTGTCTTGGCATGTAAATTCACGGGACCCGCGCATTAGTGCAGGGGATCATCGCAGAATCGCTGGTTCTAAACCCTAATTTCATCTTTCAAATGTTATATATTGAACTTTACTTCTTTTATAGGTGATAATCATGACGATCACGAGCATTTTTTTCAAGTCGATGGTCGGTGGATAGTTCGCGAGGACAATACGTCGAATTGGGTTCCCGATCCAAGTTGCCGGTGGCAATCAATCTTGGTCGACGATGTTCATGCACATTAGAGGATCTCAGTAACGAGATTTTGAAGGCATTGTCGTTACGCAACGACACTACCAAACTCAGGATAAGCTACATGCCTTGCATAGACTACAGTTGTGTGCGCCCCATCTACATCGAGAACGATTACGGCGTACGTGCGTACCTTGGTTTTGGTTGTCCACGGTCAAGACCACCTCTTCACGTGCAACTTGAGTTATCCGTCATTGCTGCACCGCCACATCAATCTCATGATAATGATTTGTCGAGTTTCCACGTTGGCCTTTTAGCGCAGTGCGATATAAATGCAGAAATTCAACCATTTGAGGGTTTTCCCAGCACATCTTACAACCCTCCTTACCAAAGTAATGAAAGCACTCGCTATTTAGGCGATTACTCCGGAATGGGCGGCGAAAAGTATGATAATGAAAACGAGCAAGTCGGTGGGGAAGATGAAAATGAAGATGAGCAAGGTGCTTCAGATGATGATGATGATGATGATGACGAGTTTGATGTCGATGAGCACGACGACGCTCTAGATATGGCCAAAGATGGTACCTATTCGTTTACGGATGGTTCGAGCCTATACGTTGGACAATCGTAGCAAGAAAGAATTCAAGGACGAAATCACTGAAGTCGCAATCGCTGCGTGCTTCGAACTCCAAGTGGATAGGTCAAACAAAACCTTGTACGTAGTTGAATGTGCGAAGGAGAACTGTGAATGGCGAGTACGAGCTGCACAGGACAAGAACTCCCCCTTTTTCTCAATCCGAAAGTACTGCAACACGCACATATATGGCGCGTCTCATCGATGCCGTAGACATCGGCAGGGAAGTTCGTCGCTCGTATCGTGCGCGTTGTTGGAAAATTTCAGGGCTCCTAAAGACATTCCGTCACCCAGTTCAATACAATCGATGATGCAGAGCAAGGGAGTAGAAGTTTCATACTAAAAGGCTTGGAGAGGGAAACAAATTGCGACCGATGAACTAGTTGGTAGCAGGGACGCTTGCTACGGTTTACTGCCGGCATACTTAGATGCAGTGAGGCAAGCCAACGAGGGCAGTATCACCAATTGGGAGATGGACGAAGACAATCGGTTCGAGTACGTGTTCTTGGCATACGGCGCATGCGTCAGAGGCTTTACGTACATGAGGAAAGTCGTTTCTATCGACGCAACTTTATTGAAGGGGAAGTATAAGGGGGTCATGATGATTGCCACGATGCAAGACGGCGATTACCGTCAGTATTGGACAGCGTAATAATATTGGAAATGACTGTGAGGATTAAATGGACACGGAAATTTATGTGGAAAACCCCTTTTTGACTTGGGGTAAAAAACCACGGGCGAGGTAGAAATTTATTACTGGGGTAAAAACAGGGGTTACAACCTCTCAATATATAAAGAAGAAAACTCTCATATCTCTCTTTATAGTTGGAGCAAATACCGAACAAACCCTCTATTTTTTTCTCCTCTTTTTCTTTCATTCTCTCTCTATCTTACTTTGGCTCTTTGGTGTGATTTTTACAAGCTCGTATGATGCCTTTATATAGGCAAAGGCATATACTAATAAATATTATAATATATTATTAATAGAGTAGATAGAGAGTTGAGTAGATGAAGTGGTGGAGTGGTAGAGTGGGTAAATCAACCCACTCTCCCAACAATCTCCCACTTGAAGATTTGATTGATGCGCAATCAGATCTCCATACCATTCTTCTTGCTCGCCTTTGCATGTTACTTAGATTCTATCAATCCACAGGAGGAACGACACCACATAAACTTGTCCACAGAAATTGCTTTGGTTATATAGTCTGCTAGATTATCCGCAGTATGAACTTTTTATGTCCACTGTTCCCTCTTCCACTTGTTCACGAACAAAGTGGTATTGGACCCGAATGTGTTTGGTTCTTGAATGATGCTGGATTCCTTGCAAGATGCAACGCACTCTGGCTATCACAATAAAGAACAATATTCTCCTGTTTGTGGCCGAGTTCTTCCAGCAACATCTTCAACCATATTGCCTCTTTACTGGCTTGCGTAGCTGCGACATATTCTGCTTCCGTTGTTGATGTTACAACAATGAACTGCAGTTTTGAAACCCAGCTTACAGCTCCACCAGCAAGATTGAACACATATCCGGTTGTGGATCTGCTTTTATCAAGTTCACCTGCATAATCTGCATCAACAAAACCATGGACAGTGAAATATGTACCTCCGTAACATAAGGCAAGATCCGAAGTTCCCTTGATATATCTGAGAATCCTCTCAACGGCACTTCAGTGCTCCCGACCAGGGTTGGACATGTATCGGCTAACAACTCCCACTGCATGGGCAATGTCTGATCTGGTACAGATCATTGCGAACATTAGAATTCCTACCGCCGATGCATATGGTAGTCGAGACATCTCTATCCTCTCGTCTTCATCGGTATGACACATCTCGGAGGATAGCTTGAAATTAGCAGCAAGGGGTGGATATTGGCTTAATTTCTTGCATATTGAACCTTCGCAAGATTTTCTTCAAATAATTCTTTTGGGAAAGCCAAATCTTCCGTTTGCTTCTGTCTCGAGATATTTGCACACCAAGGATTTTGTTTGCTGGCTCCAAGTCCTTCATTTCGAATTCGCTGGCCAGTTGAGTCTTTAAGTCGGCGATACGACCTTTATTGGGTCCTGCTACCAGCATATCGTCGACGTAAAACAGCAACATGTTGAAATCATCATTGCCAAACCTCTTGAAATACGCACAAGGATCTGAATATAGCCTGTTGTAGCCAAGACTCATTATGAAAGAGTCAAATTTTTTATAACAGCATCGAGGTGCTTGTTTGAGCCCGTAGAGAGATTTGATCAATCTGCAAACCAGATCTTCTTTTCCTAGTTCCTCGAAACCTTCTGGTTGAAGCATATATATTCTTCATCGAGGTCAACATGGAGAAATGCTGTTTTCACGTCCAGCTGCTCAAGATGCAAGTCGAATGTAGCAACCATCGACAAGACCACCCTTACTGTTGTAAGTCGAACCACCGGTGAGAAAAATTCGTTGAAGTCTATCCCTTCTTTCTGAGCATATCCTTTTACAACTAGTCTAGCACGGTATTGCTCTACCTGGTCATCACCATTCCGCTTGATTGTGTACACCCATTTATTGCCAATAAGTTTCCTTCCATGCTGTAACGGGACCAACTCCTATGTCTTATTTTTATAGAGAGCTTCCATTTCCTCTTGCATTGCTGAAATCCATTGACTCGCATCTGAATTATTCAGTGCCTCTTGGAAAGTGGTTGGCTCTCCATACTCAATTAGAAAACAGTATGCAAGATTGCTCTCCATCTCATAATCTGAGTGCCAACTTGGCGGCCTACGCTCGCGTGATGACCGCCAGAGATCCGGTACTTCAGATTTGACTGGGTCGAGCTCTTCGTGCGCCGGTTCAGCTTCAGAAGAATTATATTGCTCCAATTTTCTTTTCATCGGTGTAGTGTTTGTCACGCCTTTAGCGCTATCTTCTAAGAAGATAACATCTTTAATGATAATCACTTTGTGGTCATTAAGATCCCACAAGCGATACCCTTTTACTCCATCAGCGTACCCCAAGAATAGGAATTTCCTGGACTTTGGATCCAACTTCATCATTTCTTGATTGTGGTACATCGCGTACGTTGAACTTCCAAATATATGGAGGTTTGAATAGTCTGCAGGTGCACCAGTCCACATTTCCATCGGTGTCCGCATCTCTATAGCAGTAGATGGGGCCTGATTCACCACATAACATGCAGTACAGACCGCTTCTTCCCAGAACTTCTTTTCCAGGCCAGCAGTTCTCAACATAGCCCTTGTTCTTTCCCAATAGAGTCCTATTCAACCGCTCTGCAACTCCATTATGTTGTGGAGTGTAAGCCGTAGTGAGCTTCCTTCTGATGCTCGCGCCTTTGCAGAATCCAGTGAATTCTTTGCCAGTATATTCCCCTCCATTATCTGACCGGAGACACTTGATTTTTCTGCCATTTCAAGTTCAACTCCCGCCTTATAAGTTTTGAAGATAGGAAATACATCGTCCTTCTTCTTGATTGGGTACACCCAGCATCTCCTGGAGTAGTCGTCTATGAATGATACGAAGTAGCTGGCTCCTCCTAGGGACGCAACCGGTGCTTGCCATACATCAGAATGGATCAATTCTAGAATTCCTTTGCTTCTATAATTCGATGGGGAGAACTTCAGGCGATGCTGCTTGCTCACAATACAATGGTCGCAGAATGGTAGCGTCACCGTCGTTAGACCAGGAAATAGATTCTTTTGCACAAGAATTTTCATGCCTTGTTCAGACATATGACCAAGTTTCTTGTGCCAAGTCATTGTAGACTTTTCACTTGAAATTGTTGTAGCAACAGATGCTTGACCTTCTTGCAGAGTCTCTCCCTTGAGCGTATATAGGTTTGCAGCTATCTTTTCTCCCTTCATCACCACTAGTGCTCCTTTGGAGACCTTCATGATCTTATTCTCAAATTCAATTTTGAAACCAAAATCATCCAATCCAACTGCCCCACGGACAACAGATTTTTCTTCAAGCCCTCCACATGTCGCACAGCATGGATAGTACACACAGTGCCGCCGTACATCTTTATTTGAACCGTACCCACCCCGACAATTTCATGGCCTGGTCATTGCAGCTCTAGGCATATCCTCAAAAGGTTGGCTCATACTGATGAAACCCTTCCTTTCGGGAAGTCATATGAAAAGTAGATGCTGAGTCGATGAGCCACACGTCGTTGAATCTTCTCTTTCAGCAATTTGTGGTTGCGGCTTCACACACCAAGGCAATTCCATCATCGATAGTGTTGGCAGCATTTCTTTGGGCATTGGGATTTTTGTTTAGAGCCCAATAATATTTCTTCATGTGACCTTTCTTGCCACAGTGGTAACACTTTATAACCTTCTTATTTTTCGTAACATGGTTTTGCCGTTTTTTACTTCCACCAGACTCTCCGGGTCTTGTCCGTTTTAGGCGCACGTTGGACCACGTGCTCCTGATCTTGCCCTCGTCACTGTCAACGCCTCTGCCTGTTGGGACATTATCAACTTGTCTTCTTTGTTATTGCGCCGACTTTCTTCTTCGAGAACCGCAGCTGCAATATTATCGAAGATAAGTTTTCCCGCAGCTTGGTTGTTGCTCAGGTTGATGACGAGTTGATCATAGGAGTCTGGCAGGCTTTGCAGTAGAAGCTCAGCACGTTCACTTGGCTCTATTTTGTAGTCCAAGTCTTTAAGTTGAGAGAACAGAGTATTCAACTTGTTGATGTGCTCGGTCACTGAAGAAGATTCTTCCATTCGTAGATGGTATAATTTTCTTTTCAGGAAAATTCGGCTGTGCAGTGACTTGACTTGATACAGCTTCTCTAGATGATCCCAGATTGCTTTCGCACTATTTTTCTCTTCGACGCTTGATAATATGTCATCTGCTAATGTCAGATGAATATTGGCGATGGCCCTCCCGTCCATCTTCCTCCATTTGGCATCACTTGTAATAGTTGTTGGTCTGCCAGTGATTGCCTCCAAACAATTTTCTTTGAGTAAATTGCCTTTATTCTCATTTTTCACAGTGAGTATTTTCTCCCATTGAATTTCTCAATTTTATTTTTAGCTGCCATTTTTTTCCCACGTCGCTATCGTCGGAGAAATTCAACAGTCCAGCCAAATAGTACTGATCAGATAATTTGCTGAAAGGGTAGCGACCAGCTGTCTAGACAAAATTACCCTTCTATGTAAATTCCCAGATGAGATCCGGTGGGGTCACAATGTGTCCCGCTTGACACCAGCCGCCTAGACAAAACTTACTTACACAGTCTATTGCCACGACTTGCCAAAAAACTCTTCCGTAACAATAAACCTTTTCGATATCTTTTCTGATGTGGAAGATCAGACAAAGCTGCAACCACAGAGCATAATCGGAATATCAATCAGGGCTAGCTCTGATACCACTTGTTGCGAAATGGACAGTGTAATAATATTGGAAAAGACTGTGAGGATTAAATGGACACGGGAATTTACGTGGAAAACCCCTTTTTGACTTGGGGTAAAAAACTACGGGCGAGGTAGAAATTTATTACTGGGGTAAAAATAGGGGTTACAATCTCTCAATCTATAAAGGAGAAAACACTCACTATCTCTCTTTATAGTTGGAGCAAATACCGAACAAACCCTCTATTTTTTTTTCTCCTCTTTATCTTTCTTTCTCTCTCTATCTTACTTTGGCTCTTTGGTGTAATTTTTACAAGCTCTAATGATGCCTTTATATAGGCAAAGGCATATACTAATAAATATAATACTATTATTAATAGAGTAGATAGAGAGTTCAGTAGAAGAAGTGGTGGAGTGGTAGAGTGGGTAAATCAACCCACTCCCCCAACACAAACGGAGGATTATAATCAGTTTTTCGTATGATTGGGAGCTAACGTAGGTTAGAATTCAAAATAATAAGTGTGTCAAATACAATAACGAAGCGAAACTATTGGAATCTAATTAGACATGAATGTTGTTACTAATGAAACTTGATCGTATAAAGACAAATATCGCCTACTAAAACGTTATTATTAGTATCATGATAGATGCAAATTGTTCTATCGACTTTCCACACATTGTCTTTAGCCAAACATCATTTTCAGGCACAGCCCATAATTTTCAGACAATATCCCTCAAGTTGTTTTTCCTAGCTAGTGGTTGCTTTGCAGTTGTTTATTTACTAACGACCAAACATACGTATGAATTAAGTCGAATAAGACTTTTAGAGTTCAACAAATACAAACTCGAGCATACTATCAACACTTTCAAAATTCTTTATGCTATTGCGTTAATTATATTTATTTTTCTTAATATTGACAAGTTACTCGTTGTCATTAGGCCGTTTTGGTTTGGGATCATGGGACGAGTTTGGCTTCTTCGACCTTTCGATTTCTGAATGGTTTGTTCGTCACATTTTCTAGTTGCAATCATCATTAAAGTTGGTTTACAAATATTTTGTGTTATATAGCATCATACACACATACAATATACATATTTATTTCTCAGTATAATTAGGGATGGAAATACATGTCTTCGCAAATTATTCAATACTGAGATCACAAGGCAAGGTCAAGAAAAAAATCAAAAAATAAAGAATAGAGATCGTAGGTTGACATTTTACAGAGCTGTCACTTGGCATACTAATTCAAATTTTTATTTTGTTATATAATTGTTATTATTTTTTTTTGGCCCCTCAAATTTCGAAACAGCGAAGTGAAAGCTACGTGCATTTGGACATACTTTCGATTCTACTGACAATAATATTTAATATAACAATATTTTAGGATAATAATATTTTCCCAAGAGTGACTGTTAAGCTGCATACGTAGCGCATCTCTTCACCATTCTCTTGTGCTGCTTTTAAGATCTCCCAAATACACAGACAATATTGATTTTTCTCAAAGATGTACTATTTTTTTATTTATTTATGCATTTATTAGTTTTTCTCGGGGGACATATGGATATTTCGGCTAATCTGCAAATAGTTTTTATTTGTATGTTGATTATCCTAGGATTATTTATGCCGCCTTTATGATCAGAAATATATTTATACTATGTAACATCATGTCTAGATTATTATTGATGGAGATATATCATTTGACTAACAAGGGACGCTAAATACTATTTTATTGAGATAATATAAGAGCGATCGTGATTAAATTTTATCAGACTGCCAGCTTCATTCAAACCCTAGATTTTTTTTTTCCCAGTCATCACATTAACCTAAACCCTACTGTGTGTGTGCGAAGTCTTCCCAATTTATTATTTGATTTTATTGCAAACAATATATATGGTTAAATAAAATATAAGTCACATTGAGTAATGTGCAATGGGATCGTACGATATACATTACGTCGGACGCACTTAGGACTGCTACACGTTTTTTATTTCCTGGTTTTAGTAGTCAGTTTTACCTCTTTTTTAAAAATATTTTCATAATAAAAATTTTAGAACGTTCTTTTAGTGGATGGATTTGGCTCAAACCATTGTTTGGGTTGTTGCTATTCTCAGTCTCAGCCCTATTATGAAATTACTCAAGACTTTTAAATCAAATTCGGCATAATGAAACAAATAGTGACAAAAACTCGTTGAGATATTTTGTTGAAATAATTGAACCCAATTCGATTTGATTTATTAAAACAATATGTCCTGAAATCTCATCATTGTCCGAATTTCCCAGACGGAACCATTTTTAACAGCTCAAGTAATGACAAGTGCGACAGAGGCCTGAATGCTTTTTATCAGAGCCTCAGTGAAGGAGAAACCATAATATTATTGTATTTTATTACTCTTGTCTGAAAATTATAATTTATTTGCATGTGTTATTGGCATTGATTATCTGATTAAAATCACATAATTGACCGTGGAACCAAAAGGTCTAACTATTACATGTTTTCACAACCTAGAACTGTAATCAAGTTTCTTGCTCGGTTGAAAGACGAATAAGTGAAATAAACTTATTAAATGATTTTCACAAGCGATTGATATAGGACCATTTTCGAGGGATGATAGGGTAAAGACGTTTCGTTTTGGAACAATATGATATGAAAATGAGATGCCAAGAAAAGTAAGTGTATGCAGTCATTCGCAATTTTAGATATTAGCAATAATATTATTATGGGTGGGGAGGGGATACATTGTCCCTTGCCTGCTAGCATTGATTGGCTTTTGGCTGTATATATAATCCAACTATCTTTAATTTAGACAGCAAATGAGATTATTTAATTTTACTACGCGGGGTAAATAACGTTGTGAAAACAAAATAGATAAATCCAAGTTTTGAAGAGACATGATGAAGCAACATTTCATAAGAATGCAAGGATCCATTCAAATTAAAAATAAACAATTATCACCAACCATGAAAAAAAAAAAAGCATCTTTTCAACACATTCAATACCATCTACAAAATAGGACACTTCATTCTTCATTTACATTGTCTAAAACAATTTAGAGCTTAATAGTGTAGTTTCCTGAAATTTCATACATTTCGCATAGAGTTAAAAAAAAAAAAAAAAAAAACTTCCAGTAATTTCTTTTGTTTCGAATTTTGAAGAGCTTCTATTTTGAGACATCGATGTTGTATCGTAGAGACTATTGCTGTATTCCGTTAGCGAAGGAGAGCTGGAAAATATCTTCTTTCGGACATAGTATTAAATGCTAGCCTGGATACTAAGTTATCATAGCATTTTGCGCTTTAACTTTTTCCTAAATACTAATCCGATCGAATATATGAAATGTTAGATTTAGGTTTCCAATCTTAAAATTATTTGCTAGTCGGGGAGCAACCTATTTTGTTTGTATACCTACGGACTTAGCGTAATTCCTTCTAAATATGTTAGAAGCAAAAGCAATCCTTTTTCGATTTGATACGATTACTTTAATATGTATCATTTTGATAGTAAATGGATTATAATATATTGTATGTTGTTCCAAAATGAGGAATTGGTATTCATCGGCTGGCAGGATTATAATGATTCATCTCATTTCTATATAATATGTTAGGGATATTATGATGATCAGCACTATACTCTCATCAAAACTGTATATACAATATAGGCTTAGTTAATTTTTTAGTCCCGTTTATTTAGAGTAGTGGAGATTAAGCGGGGCATTTTTAGTCCTGTAAATGTAATAATTAAAGCAATTTAAGGACAATTTTGCTGGAATTAACATGCGTGCGCTAGAATTGATGATTTGGACCCAATTTATTGCTCTATCATCCAACACCACGTAGGTAAATAAAAAAATAAATGATAAGAATAATTGAACAATAATAATTAAATAATAACAACAACAATAATTATTAAATAAAATACCTGTCTTCAAGAAGGTGCAACAACACGATCTTGACAGTCGAACTTTTTCCCTCAAATCAAAGAATCCATTTCTTTCTTCAAGAACCCTGTCAGAATCGAGGATGTAACCCAAATAAATTGAGTCATTCAGGCCGTCAAAGTGCGCATCCTTGCTCCCCACAACTCCATTTCATTACGATCAGTTTACGTGGGAAAATGTCTCAATGTCTTCATCCAAAGCGGCTTGTATTGCCATTTTAGCAGAACCATGGGTTTGAGAACTTCATGGTCGGAAAAGAATCTGGTCGTCAATTCTACTCTTGTCGAGATTACAAGGTGAGCAATTTTAGTTATTTTTTCTTCATTTTTTGGGTATGTGATTGTGATGTTAGTTCATTTTTTCATAAAAATAGATTTGGTTTTTTTGAATGGGAGGATCACCCACTATGTTACTTATTATGTTATTGTTTAAATATTTGTTAATTATTGCTAATTACTTAGTTGTTATTATTTAATTGTTATTGTTTAACTATTCTTATCATTTAACTTTTTTTTTACCTATGTGGCGCTTAGTTGGATGATAGCTACAAAAATTAGGTCCAAATCATCAATTCTGGCGCACACATGTTAATTCAGGCCAAATTGTCCTTATAAACTTACTCCGCTTAATTAAGGTGTCCCGAAATCGCCACCATCTCAAATATAACGGGAATAAAAATTAATTAAGCCTACGATATAATAGAGGAGCACTTAAACATTACTTAACTCCAAACTTATTAGAAGGCCTCTTATACATATAGTGGATGGAAGAGCTTGGATTATTCGATGTGGGACAAAGCCCAAATTATAATCTCAACAAAAACTTCATGGAAAACATTAATTGTGCCGTTATAAACAAAAATAATAAAATAACAAAAAAAAACATAAAAGGACTCTTTGTCACTTAACATGCTTAAAATCTACCAAATTATAGTTTTGGGAACTCGCTTTATGAGTCACTAATTTGATTATTAAAAGGGGTCAATTTTCGTTCAGGCCCTGTAGGAAAAAAAATTAGTTTTAACGACCCGATTTGTTCAGTAACACTTCATTGTTCTGAAATAACACAAAACGATCATCCGATAACAGTTCATATACACTTTATAACACTTGTGTAATTTAGGTCCTTATCTCTAAAAATTGGGTCATTTAAACTAAAACTTGTTCTGACAGGGCATGAACCCTATTTTAAAACTTTTTTGGAGCCTGATTTGTAATATACCTTAATTTTTCTGCTGACTTCAAATATCTTTGACCCACTTGGCTATTAAATAATGATTGATGATCATGGATTCCAACTTATATTAATAAAAATTTTCGAAAAACCTAATTTTATTCGGACATGTATTAAGCTAGTGATTTATTTTTCTGCAACTATCAAGTACAATGACTACAAATTAAAAACCTTTATTTTAGTAACAAAAAAGTCATAATTTTGCCTACTTAAAATTTTAAGTTTAAACAGTCCAGATTAACATTTTAGATGAGTAAAATTATTTTGACATATTTCTTATTTGCTAAGATCGTCGACGAAGTAAATGAAACCCTAACCAAAGTTATCGGGGTACGTAGGTATTGTTTTAAGATTTAATTTAATCCATCATTGTTCACTTGTAACAAATAAAGAAATATTACCGTTAAATGAGCATGATCCAATTTAAGACGAAATAAATATTTTTTTAAGATAGGGTTCTGTCAAATGGTCGTGTGGTAGCATTCTGCTCTCCCTTAAGTACTTTGTCTTCTTCTAACTTGATTTTGTTTGGCTATGAAGAAATCACGTGAATCTTTCATTCGCCTCTCTCTGTCATGTCATGTGCTGCCTTCTTTTCTTCTCTCCCTATATATGTATGCCTTATATTACACAGCTTTTAGGAGCACTGCTCATTTCTTAATAGCATCATTACATCCTCAAACTTTCTGTTTATAATAACAAAAGGGCAAAACTGCTTTCTGTCGCCTGTTTTTCGCTCTGAAAATGGACCTAAACTCAGCTCCTTCGCCTTATCCTCTACACCAAATTTACGACATAGATCGCAATCACCAACTACAGTTAATCCCTTTTGGTACTAACTCTTCACCTTCCTTTTTCGGTTCAAAGCACAATCGTACGACTATGTATGGCGATCACAGTCAAGTGTTCTCTCATCAGGGTCACTATCTATCGGTATGATTCTTTGTCACTTGTTTTTGGACGTACTTTTTTGTGTAAAATTTATTAGCGAATCGTTGATTTGTGTACTTCTGTTTCATTCATAGGATGCGTATGGCAATGGATATTACTCTTACGAGATCAAGAATAGGGCCGACTGTACTGACTTTAAACTGATTCTGGGTAAGAAGTTTGAAGATCAAGTCCAAGAAAACATGTTAGAGAACGAGAAAAGAAGTACTACTGACCGTGTTTCGGTTAAAAGCGTTCAGAAGATCGAGGATCAAAAGATAATTCAGAGACGATCATCGTACTCTCCTTCTTCATCTTCTTCTTCTTCTTCTTCGGAGGTTTTCGAACCTTGCCATAACGAAAGTCCCCCACATAACCATCACATGATGATGATGATGAGCCAAGTTAGGGTTTGTACTGATTGCAACACAACCAAGACACCTCTTTGGAGAAGTGGTCCCAATGGTCCCAAGGCAAGTAAACCCTTCTTATTTGGTCCTCTTTTTATTTCATATCAATAACAAAAATTAGCAAACTGTTAAACCCTTTTTATTTACTTCTTGAACAGTCGCTTTGCAACGCATGTGGGATAAGACAAAGGAAGGCGAGGAGGGCCGCCATGGCAGCAGCAGCCGCGGGCGAAATGGTCTTTTCCACAACTAAGCAGAAGAGATCGATGAAGACTAAAAAGATTCACCGCAAAGAAAAGGCTGTGAAAAGTAACAATCTAAGTTCTTCATCATCGCCTTTGAAAAAACGATTCAAGAGCAGCACAGTGGCTGATCATCATACTGAAAAAATTATTGAATTGTCGACGTATAATGATCAATGCCAAAAGAAGATTGGCATAGAAGATTTCTTGATGAATTTGAGCAATAATTTGGGGCTTCATCGAGTTTTTCCTCAAGACGAAAAGGAAGCTGCTATACTGCTAATGGCGATATCATCTGGGCTAGTCCATGGTTGATCATCATATGTATCTATTTTATATTTACGAGAGATGATGCATTATAGGATAGTGTTCTGCACTGAAAGAGAGTCTATTAGCTAGTTAATCGTTTTGAGTGAGGTTGTAGTGCGTTTTTTGTTTGTTTTATTTGTTCTTCATCATAATTAAGTTTGTCTTCTTGAAATTGTCTGTGCATGTTTTTGGACAAGATATATATAACGTTTTTGTAATCATGGATATATAAGATGATCGAGTTTTTTGTTGGTATAAGATGATTTGATCTTGGTATTTGTTTTGCGGAGCTTAATAATATGTAGGTGTCTAGCTATTTTGTCAGCTGAAATAATAATAAGCAGTCTTTTAGCATGAGAGTGCAGATTTTGCAGATGCGATGGTTACTTCTCAGCTTGCAATTATAATAAAATAAAGCAAATGATAGAGAGCTTCGAGTCGAGATCAAAGTTTGTTTAGCCTAGGTGATGAGTCATCACCGTAATGACAGATCACCTAGGTAATAAAAATGAGGTGATATTCTACCTTTTGGATCACCCCAAAAAAGCTAGGTGATCATCACCGTGATGGGGTGATCTTTTCAAATTTGTATTTGGACAACATTACCCCTTAATTTAGCATTTTTACCTAATACTCCCTCCGTCCCAATAGTTTTTTACATTTTACTATATCGGGCGTCCCGCTATCTTTTGTACATTTCCTTTTTTAGCAAAAAACTATCACAAACAATCAATATAATAATATTAAATACTCTTAAAAGACGTGTAAAAAAAATGCACATTTTTACCTTTTAATTGTACTATATTATTAAAATATTCAGTTTCTTAATTTGCGTGCCACATGTTGGTCCAGCCATCCAAGGAGGACCGCACACCAAGGTTGAAAGAAAAAATAATAAAATATTATTTAATATTTTATTATTTTAATGAACGGCTGATATTGAAGGGCTACGCGGCGGATTCCTGGCCACCCGTTTCGAGTGGTCCAGAAGAGCTGAAGACATCTATAAATAGGCTGAGGATTCTTCAGTTATTATCATCACAAGCTCATTCGAGTTTTACTAAATAGAGAGAAGTAGTTCGAGTGATTTGTGAGGTTATCAGTTCAGGTAGAAACTGATAGGGTTCCACATCCACAGAGAGGTGTGAGGTAAACACGAGTGGTAAAAGTGAGATAGTAAAAATTCGAGGGTTGTAATTTTTACTATAGTGAAGATTTTGCCGACTCGGCCGTGGTTTTTCCCTCTTTGTTAACAGAGGGTTTTCCACGTTAAAGTTCTGGTGTTCTTTCTTACCTTACGGTAAATTTTATTTTTACCGTGGTAGTTACTGTGCGGGTCCCACCAAATTTACCCCGTGGGTCCCACTTCTCCCGATCGTCGTACCGAGCCAAACCGGGACCTGTTCCGCTGCGGGGCCCACTGACCACCGCGGGGCCCACCACCATTCCCAACAAGTGGTATCAGAGCCAGGTTGTATTCTGAGTATGCTCTGTGGTTGCAGCTTTGACTGATCTTCCACATCAGAAAAGGTACTAGTAGGTTGCTGGTAATTTTGACGGCCATGGAGAACGACGGAGGAATGATCAAGCTGACAGTAACAAATTACTCCATATGGAAATCAAGGATGGAGGATTATCTTTATTGCAAAGACCTCCATGAACCAATCGAAAATGAAGGCAAGATGCCCGAAGACGGGAAGGCTGACCAATGGAAGAAGTTGCAAAGAAAGACGCTAGCTGTGATCCGCCAATGGGTGGACATAAGCCTCTACAACCACGTCCGAAATGAGACAGACCCCTACAAACTCTGGACGAAATTGGAGGGTATGTACGAGGTGACAAATGCGCTGAGCAAGGTATTCATGATGCGGAAACTCATGAATGTGAAGCTGAACGAGGGACGATCAGTTGCTGAACATCTGAACGACTTCGAAGGGCTGGTAACTCAACTCACAAGTGCCGGTCTAGTCCTTGATGATGAGCTGCAAGCATGTCTACTACTGGGTTCTCTACCTGATAGCTGGGATACGTTGGTGGTATCACTCACTAACTCGGCACCAAGCGGTAAAGTTACGATGGAGATGGTGAAAAACAGACTCTACAATGAAGAGTTGCGACGGAAGGATGCTGCCAGTACCAGTACGGGAAATCAGGCCCTTGTCACGGAGAATAGGGGTCGGAGCAAGAGTAGAGGACCAAAAGGATATGACAAGTCCAAAATAGATCCAAGTCCAGGGAGATGAGGAAGTGCTACCATTGTGGAAAAGTTGGCCACTTACAAAGAAACTGTAGACTTCTCAACGGAAAACAGAAACAAGACGATGACAAGAACACGTCTGCAATCGCCTCAAACGATGGAGGAGAGGTTACTCTGGTGAATGAAGCAGACTGTTGTCATGTTGCGGATGCAAGCACCGAATGGATAGTGGACTCTGGTGCCTCCTACCACTGTGTTCCAAGGCGTGAATATTTCTCCACATATAAGGCGGGAAACTTTGGCACTACCAAGATGGGTAACCAAAGTGTTTCTAAAATAGTGGGGATCGGTGATATCTGTATCCAGACGAGCGTAGGGTGCACATTGCGGCTGAAAGATGTGCGACACATACCAGACCTGCGTCTCAACTTGGTTTCTGTGAAAGTGCTGGACAACGAAGGATACTATAATGAGATGGCGAATGGCAACTGGAAACTCACCAAGGGATCGTTGGTGGTAGCGAGAGGAAAGCTCTGCTGCTCGCTGTACAAGATGCACGGAACGATATGTGCTAACCAACTGAACACAGTTGAAGATGATGCTTCCCCAAATTTGTGGCACAGACGGCTGGCACACGTAGGAGAGAAGGGGTTGAATGTCTTGGCTAGAAAGTCCCACATACCAGTAGCCAAGGAGAAATCGCTGAACCCCTGCGATTATTGTTTATTTGGGAAGCAACATAGAGTTTCATTCGCGAAGAACTTAACCAGGCGAATGAAGAAGTTGGAGTTGGTACACTCTGACGTATGTGGACCCATGGAAGTCGAATCTTTGGGAGGCAGTAAATACTTTCTGACCTTCATTGATGATGCGTCTCGCAAGACCTGGGTATATCTGTTGCGGACGAAGGATCAGGTGTTCTATTATTTCAAGAAGTTCCATGCGATGGTGGAAAGAGAAACTGGAATGCCGCTGAAGTGTCTACGCACAGATAATGGTGGTGAATACATCTCTCGGGAGTTCAGAGATTATTCCACGAAGCATGGCATTAGGCATGAGAAGACAGTTCCTCGTACTCCTCAGCAAAATGGTGTCGCTGAGAGAATGAATCGTACAATTATGGAGAGAGTCCGAGCGATGCTCAAGATGGCTAATCTATCTAAGTCATTTTGGGGGGAAGCTGTCAACACTGCAGTCTATCTTATCAACCGACTACCTTCATCGGCGTTGGATTTCGACATTCCAGAGAAGGTGTGGACCGGTAGAGACATCTCATATTCGCATTTGAGAGTGTTTGGCTGCAAGGCGTTCATGCATGTGCCGAAGGAACAAAGATCGAAGCTCGATGATAAATCGAATCCTTGCATCTTTGTTGGGTATGGAGACGAGGAGTTCGGCTACAGACTTTGGGATCCAAAGAAGAAGAAGACTGTTCGAAGTCGAGATGTAGTATTCCATGAGCATGAGATCATGGGCGACTCAAATGTGGATGTGACAAAATTCACAGGTGGCGGTGTAGACGATACACCAGTCAGCATTCCATATGACGGTGCCACGGAGGAAGGAATGCATCAATCAGAACCTGAACCAGAAGAGCCAGCCATTGATGATGATGAACATGACGTAGATGAACACGCTGAAGGTAATGAGCAGGGGGAGCCTTCAAATGTGCAAGAAGCAGTTGATCCTCAGCTGAGAAGGTCAACTAGGGAACGCCAACCATCTACGAGGTATCCGAGTTCTGATTATATTTTGATTACTGACGAGGGGGAGCCGGAGAGCTTTCAGGAGGTACAATCTTGTAGGGACAAAGATTGTTGGACAAAGGCCATGCAAGAGGAGATGGATTCTCTGAAGAATGATACGTACGAGTTAGTTCGATTGCCGAAAGGAAAGAAAACACTCAAGAACAAATGGGTGTACAAATTGAAGAAGGATGATGGAAAGCTGGTCAGATACAAGGCTCGATTAGTGGTCAAAGGTTTCACTCAGAGGAAGGGGATCGACTTTGACGAGATATTTTCACCGGTCGTGAAGATGAGTTCAATCAGAGTCATACTGGGACTAGCTGCTACCATGGATCTTCACTTGGAGCAACTCGACGTGAAGACCGCATTCTTGCATGGTGATCTTGATGAGGAGATATATATGGAGCAACCCGAAGGGTTCGAGGTTAGAGGTAAAGAGGACATGGTCTGCCGGCTGAAGAAAAGCTTGTACGGTCTGAAACAAGCTCCACGCCAGTGGTACAAGAAGTTTGATTCTTTCATGGTGGATCAGGGGTTCAAGAGAACAGATGCAGATCCATGTGTTTACGTCCGGAGATACTCTAACGGTAAATTATCGTTCTTCTCCTGTATGTTGATGATATGCTAATTGTCGGACAAGATGCAGAGATGATTAGCAGGTTAAAGAAAGATTTGTCAAAGACGTTTGACATGAAGGATTTGGGTTCGGCAAAGCGAATTCTCGGGATGGAGATTACCCGAGATCGGAAAGCTGGGAAATTATGGTTATCCCAGGAGCGCTATATTGAACGAGTTCTCGAGAGGTTCAATATGAAGGATGCTAAGCCAGTTAGCACGCCACTTGCCGCGCACTTTCAGTTGCGAAAGAAATCCGATCCATCAACAACAGAAGACGGAGAAGATGTCCCAGATGTTCCATATTCATCGGCGGTCGGAAGTTTGATGTACGCCATGGTGTGTACAAGGCCAGATATCGCTCACGCAGTTGGCGTTGTGAGTCGATTTCTATCAAATCCTGGGAAGTCACATTGGGAAGCAGTGAAGTGGATCATGAGGTACCTGAGAGGAACTTCCAAATTATGCCTAACATTTGGAAGTGGTAAATGTTTTCTTACGGGCTATACGGATGCTGATATGGCTGGTGATCTCGACAGCAGAAAGTCAACGTCGGGATACATATTTACACTCTCAGGGGGAGCTATCTCATGGCAGTCGAGGTTACAGAAATGTGTTTCTTTATCAACTACTGAAGCGGAGTATGTTGCAGCAACGGAAGCTGGCAAGGAGATGCTCTGGCTAAAGAGATTCCTTCAGGAGTTGGGCATTCAGCAGGAGGAGTACATAATATTTTGCGATAGTCAAAGTGCTTTGGACTTGAGCAAGAATACTATGTATCACTCGAGGACGAAACACATCGACGTTCGTTATCATTGGCTCAGACTAGCTATTGAAGAAAAAGCGTTCAAGCTGCAGAAGATCCATACGGACAAGAATGTTGCGGACATTCTGACGAAATTTATTCCCAAGGAGAAGACAAAGTTCTGCGCCGGTCAAGCCGGCATGGGCTATCGCTGAGGCGGTAGGAAATCTTCCCCGCAAAAATGAATGAGGCTGGAGGGGGAGAATTGTTGGTCCAGCCATCCAAGGAGGACCGCACACCAAGGTTGAAAGAAAAAATAATAAATATTATTTTAATATTTTATTATTTTAATGAACGGCTGATATTGAAGGGCTACGCGGCGGATTCCTGGCCACCCGTTTCGAGTGGTCCAGAAGAGCTGAAGACATCTATAAATAGGCTGAGGATTCTTCAGTTATTATCATCACAAGCTCATTCGAGTTTTACTAAATAGAGAGAAGTAGTTCGAGTGATTTGTGAGGTTATCAGTTCAGGTAGAAACTGATAGGGTTCCACATCCACAGAGAGGTGTGAGGTAAACACGAGTGGTAAAAGTGAGATAGTAAAAATTCGAGGGTTGTAATTTTTACTATAGTGAAGATTTTGCCGACTCGGCCGTGGTTTTTCCCTCTTTGTTAACAGAGGTTTTCCACGTTAAAGTTCTGGTGTTCTTTCTTACCTTACGGTAAATTTATTTTTACCGTAGTAGTTACTGTGCGGGTCCCACCAAATTTACCCCGTGGGTCCCACTTCTCCCGATCGTCGTACCGAGCCAAACCGGGACCTGTTCCGCTGCGGGGCCCACTGACCACCGCGGGGCCCACCACCATTCCCAACACCACATCCCAAATGTCCAAAAAGAATTGGGACAGAGGGAGTATATCCTTATTCATATTTTAAATTATATAATTAGATTATTTAAATCTTAAGTAATATATTTAATAATAACTAATTATGTTGATTAACTATACGAAAAACGTAGTGTCTTAAAAATATTAAACTCGATATTAAAATAGTAATCATTATTATGTAAATATCATCTCAATATATATATATATATATATACGACATAATTTAGATAATATTCGTAGGGGACATTTATACAATATCACCCACACATCACCGTGCTTAGGCAAACACAATATTCTTATATCACATTGATATGCAAAATGAAATATCACCACAAAACAAACACGGTAATGATATATCACCTTATGGTGATATTCACATTCGGTAATGTGAGTATCATGGTGATGTTGGATCACTGGAAACAAACACCCCCCTAAAGTAATAGAGAACTGTATTACTATGTTATAATTTTCCTTAATACTGTGGTGATAATACGTACTATCTTTTTCGCTAGTTGAAAGGTACTATTGATGCTCGACTGGATTCTAGGAGAAATCTCGAGAAGAGGAGATCATTGACCAGGTATATTTTTACCATTGGAGATTGTGCAATAAGCTGGAATCTCGACTTTAAGCAACTATTTCACTCTGGACTACCGCCGAGTATATGACAATAATTAAAGCTGGAAAACGGACTGGCCTATTGATCGACGCGCGGTGTACTAATGTAAAGTGCATGTGCGACAAGTGATAAATAAAACGAATACGTAATTACTATCACCGACGTGCAATAAGCAGTGGACCTATCATTTGTAGTGTAGCAAGGTGAGTAAACGAGTATCGAACACGAGGAATAAACTTGATTACTAGTAATAACCTATCGACTCGATATCTAGCCTAAATAAAGTGCGCAGATTGTTTATACGACGCATTAACCTAACAAACCAATCCTAAAGCAACGAGAGATTAACAGAAACAACTAAAACTGGTGAGAGTGATTTTAGATGATAAAGATGTGCCCGGGATTCGAATCCCGCTAGATGCTATCGTTCTAAGACAATAAAATATCGCTCCTACGTGATTCTTGACTAAGTCACAGTAATTTCCTACCCACTTACGAATTTGCTATCGCCCTAGACGCTCGCATGGATCTAACATTCAATAATTACTAATAGCGAGGATCGAGTATTTGCTGTCGCCCTATACTTGAATCCTATCATCTATGAATGGCCTAATCGTTGTTAGCTGTCGCCCTAAACGATTTTCCACACATTCACTTCAACACATAGACATATTAAGCGAAGAAACACTTTCATAGATAGATAAACAGTCAGGATACACGAGTCACGATAAACATATGACTTAATTACGAATCGACCTAGCGTTCATCTACTCCCAAACACAGAGGGAATTTAGCTACTCATAATTGACGGAAAAACAACAAAAGAAATAAGGAACGAGGATGAAAGACTCATGATCTCTCGAGTGGAATTCTCTGTTTTTGACGTCTCCTCTTCGTCTCTCTATGCTTAGGATTAAGTTCTGAAAGATCTCCCCCTTTTTGAATCGAAATTGGGCTTTATATAATGACTTTCGTTGTTTTTGCACTTCAGGTACAGCCTGATGCACTAGGTTTCACGGCCTTGAATCTCTTTGCCTTGGCTCTCTGCCGTAGTTCACGGCCTGGTGCACTTTCATTCACGGTCGTGATATTCTTCTGTTTGGACTTTGTCGCTCACTGCCCGTTGTCACGGCCTAGTGTAATAATCTTCACGGCCGTGACTGGCTCTAATTTTGGCTTCTGCCCCTTGTCACGACCTTGTGCACGAGGTGTCACGGCCTGTGACGCGTGCCTGTTTTCGTCGTACTTGCTCCGTTTTGCCTCGTTCTCGCTCATTTTCGCCCGATAGCCGTCCTAAGGTCCTTTAATATCAAAATAGGTGTAAATAGAGCATGTAAATGCAAGAAACGATGAAGACTACTCTATTATACCCTATATAACTGCTACAATAAACGTATCGATATACGTTTATCACCTATAGCCCAACAAAGCCCGTTATTTGGCAGGACAGGAGTGTGCTAGCCCGCATTTGGCGGGCCTGGGAAATCAAGGTCCGCCCATAATAAAAAAAATTAACAAAATATATGCAAAAAAATGAAGAATTCAAGCTCGAAATTTATCTCTAATCAAATTTAAAATCTTTTTAATAATTTGTTTTTGTTATTAAACTACAAATCGTGACTCAGATATAAAGAACCTATATGACTTATTTATATATATTATTTAATATAAATATATATATGTATAAATAATTGGCGGGCCCACCCTGCCGAAGCCCGCAGCCTGCACAGTCTTGCCCTCTCAGGCCCGCTTGCCCGCTTCTGGCGGGCCTTAAATTAACAGCTCACCCCGCGTGCCGGGGCGGGCTGGCTGGCTGCGAGCCTTTTTGCCAGTCCTATCTCTAACCGAGGCTGTCAAGGAGAGAGTATTTGCGTTAAAGCATTTGTGGGTGAGATGTCTTTTTCCTTGGGCTCTCTTGTGGCGTTTTGTGCTAACCAAAATGAGGTCCATTTGAATAGCGGCCGAAAGAATCATGAGAGGACGAAGCATATTGATATCCTATATCATTTCGTTCGAGATATTTTCTCAAATAGTGGTTTTTACGAAGAAGATTAGTGTCGAATCGAACCCGACCGACATGCTCACCAAGTCTCTAATGATTGCCAAGTTTCAAATTTTGCACGAGCTCGATGTCGGTCGGCTTCTAGCTTTCTACTAGTTTTGTTTTCTTGGTGGTGCTACTGTGTATGCTAGCTTGTTCTTTGATTTTGTTTTTGAGTTTGAGCCCAATTTTCTGGAGATTGTTATGTTGCAACTCAAGTTGATTTCGGGCTTATTGGGCCAAGCTAAGTTTATATACAGTAGTTGGTGGTCATTTTAATTCTATTTATCAATGATAATTATCTGTTCTACTAAACTTCAAATCATTCTAAAATTATGTTACTTACAAACAAAGCGCCACTTAAGGCACCAACTCTTAAAAATTGGGACCCGCCCTGCCATGCGGCGGGCCAGGCCCTAAAGATATAGTTAAATATTTTTTTAATTTAATATATTAATTTTATTGATAATATTTTAGTTAATTATGATATTTACTAATGAGTTATATGTAAACGGGCCATTGATTATGCAATTAATTTACTTATGTTACATTAATTATATCCTCTAATTTACCATATAATATATAATAATAATAATAGCAATTACTGGCGCTGGCTGGCCCGCCAAAGCCCGCGGCCCGGGGCAGGGCTAAATAATTGCAGCCCGTGGCGGGGCCGAGTTGACAGGTCTATCCTATCCTTGGAGAAGAGCAAACTAAACTCGTATTTGGCGGGAGCTCATAGCCACTGCGATATTTCATCAAACACCTTGGCGACCTTCTCATCATATGGTGTGGCGAACGTCGAAATAAAATGGAGCGTTGGATTCCAATGTTCGATATCTTCCTGAACTCTCCGTGCCCTGAGACCGAGGCATCTCTATGGCTACAAAAGAACTTCAACAACCCTTCATCAGACAAGACCACTAATCCTCCAATCTCCACCTCATCATTTATTTCACTGCTCGTAAATCCCACGCAAACTGCAGATGGAAAAAGGTAACGGCAAAACCATAATAACATCCCTCGCTATTGATTTCTGTCAATGAAGATGTTTAAGATGATCAATTTAAAGCCTTTAATGGAACAGTGTCGCGTGGGTACAAACCCTTCCGAAAATGGTTCAGGCAAGAGTTCTATCCTTCCTCGTATACGACCGTCATAGGTTTTGCAAGAGGGACTTACGTAAGTTAGCCAGATTTGTGCTTAGCGAGAGAAATGGGCTCGATTTTTGGGTGAAGAAAGCCGCTCAGACGCTCATGGATTTGGTCTCTGTTTCTGAATACGAGTGGATTTCTCACTTGAATTTGGACTCAGAAGAAGAAGATGAAAAAGATGCCGACGATTCTTTGCCCGAATGGCTTGAGGAGGCTCTTGCTTCAGGCAAGAACGATCAGATGTTTCCTTGGCTTCCAATGGCAGTCGGCGAATCGAATACTGCGGTTTCTTTGTCTCTCAGTGGCTGTTTAGTTAGAGAGGAATACGATGATACTTCTGCTGTTGATGTTGAAGAAGGAAACGCCCATAAAACGATGAGAGATTTTGAAGCCATAGGGGACGAGCCCCTAAACGCTGAGTTAGAGAAAACAGCAAAGTCTTTCAAGTCCCAAATCGTAAGCGCGAATAGCAAGTCGAAAGCTTTGCAGCTGGCAAAGGATATACACAAACTATGCGCCGAAAATAGCAGAAATTCATTGACAATCTTGAATGTGATCGAACCGTGGAGTTCAGACGACGATACTACAGCATTACTAATGTACGCCTTCTTGGATTTAATAAACCGAGGAGACGAATTATCAAACTGGCCATGCCATGTCCTCTGTTCGACTGCCCTGCCTAAGTTCCTATCCCTCGACGGGCCCTACAGCCGCGAGCTGTTGAACGCCACGTCAGATTTCTGCAGAGCCCATCAAAGGGCCTCCGAGTACGGCCTATTGCTGCCATTGCTTCTGTCGAAAAAAGGCATAGACAAGTTCTTGTCTGAAGCTGTGGCTAAGATAATGAAAGAATGCCTACACCCTTTGCACGTCTCTGCAATTTGCGAGAAGTTGCTGCTCACTAAAGATGAAGGCTCGGAGGGGGTTATTTGCCTTCCCTTTCATAGGCGTATGACCGGCGAGGAATTGGTTTGGACAGAAGCCCTTTTCGGGCTGTGGCAGAACTTGTTCGAAAACCTCGGTGTTTGTCTGAGTAGGGAATCGGTCGAAGAAGGGCTTATTGCTTCGGTTTGCGAGTGTGCGGAGAGGTATTCAAAGTCTGTGAAGTTTGGGAACTTTGTGCTTTGCCTTGTGAGTAGATTTAGTTCCATGTTGGAGAAGCCTCAATGTGCTGTTCTGATGAAGGCAGTTGAGAGTACGGATACGATTGTTACCAAGTCGATACTTTCGAAGCTGTCTTCATTGCCTTGCTTGTAAGTTGTAAAAGTGTAGTTTAGTTTAGTTGGCGCCGGTGATAATTTTAAGGTTCTTGATGGATGTCTTCGGTCTGTCTAATGTTGGATTTAGTTTTGGGCTTGAGAGGACACTTGATGTTCGAGTATTTCACACTTAATTTTGGGCTTTAGATATGGCCTCCGAATAAACGGGGAAATAGGAGTAATGATTCACTAACAAAGGTTAAGGAAGGACCAATTGACGTTTTGAATAGGGGTGGTTCGGTACGGTATACCGTACCAAAACTGTGATACCGTATACCGTACCGAAATTTCGGTATCCAAAAAAATCATACCAATACCATACCAAAATTTCGGTATACCTTAAATTTCGATACGGTATCATACCGAAATTTCGGTATGGTATCGGTATCATACCTTCTATACCATTCATACGGAGGGTTTTTACCATGCATGTCTCGTGACTCGTTAATTCGTTGTTTTGAAATTTTCAATCAATTCAAACTCCTTAGACCCCAATAAGATAGATTATTAATACCAAATTTTTCAAAATAAAAAGATTTTTTAACCTTAAATAATTTACATATTTTAGATAGCCTCCTTTGTAAGACAAAAACTTTACATAACCACAAAATAGAACTTTATATACAGATTAACTAGAACGAAGCGGCTATATTTAAAAAATTAGTGAAGATTAACAAAAAGTAATTGCAGCATCTTCACGCTTTCAAAAATCATGGAAAAACATTAAAAAGACAAAATTAAACGTTACTTTAGTCACATAAGTAAAATATGATGGGCCTAATATTAGAAAGTTATGTATAAGTTAATAATTATGAGCTAAATAAGTTTATGAAGATCCTTAATTTTTCATTTTATATTTTTTGAAATAATATAATATATATAGGTGTGTGTATATATATATATAAAATATATTAAAACTTTTAGAATTTCGGTATTCGGTATAATCGGTATACCTAATTTTAAAAACTTTCATACCATTACCGTACCGAAAATTTTCGGTACGGTATCATACCTTACCAAAAACTTCGGTATACCAAAATTTTCGATATTTTCGATACGATTCGATACGATAAGGACGGTATTTCGATATTTCGGTATTTTTCCCCAGCCCTAGTTTTGAACATTGAAGATAAAAGGGTGAAATTATAAATTTCGGTTATTGATTTTCGATTTTTTTATTCACTAAATAAGTCTAGAAATTTTGTAATTCTATATATGATGAAGTAAAAAATATTGAAGTTAAACGTTCTGATATGCGTTTTACTTTGAGATTCAAGTGTGTTCTTAGAGCATCTCCAATGGGTACTTCATTTTTGTGTAAAACACAAAAATAAAGTACATCTTTACTCCAATGGAACTCTATATCTAACACTAATACCGTGTTGATTAGCAGAGATACTCTAGTGTAGAGTACACACAATTTTTCCACACAAAAAAATTGTGTTGTACTTTCTATTTATTTATAATTTATTTAATAAAAAAATATTTTAATATATTTAAATATTTTGATAGTCTTATTATAATAAAAGTAAAAATAATAATATTTCCCATTATTTATTCATATTTTTGTTTTAATTTAATAAATTATAATTAAATAATATGCTAAGTTTATAATTTAGTTAATTTTTAATATTAATTATATTGACTTTTTAATTGTTATAATATAAAGTTTAATATAGGAATTTGATTTTTAGAGTAGAAAATAGAGTTAATGGATTGGATTGAAAATTAATTTAGAAAATAGAGTTTATGGATTGGAGTAAAAGCACTGTAGCAGCTGTAATATTGTGCAGAATTAACTGTATTTTCATGCTACGGGTTGGAGATGATTTTATATGGTTTGTCTTGTTTACATTGATTCAAATCTAGTTTAGTAGATGCTACAGATTTCTTACTTGTTCATGAATACATGTAGATAACTTAACCATAAGGTCCGTTCAGTTTATAAGATATATCGAGATAGAGGTCTTACAATCTTGAATAATCTTGTTCACTTTAAAATATAAAAAAAAATTTGTAGCCCGCTACTATAAACATGAAACTCCCCTACAATTCATCCAATGGCTTTGGGCAAGATAAATTATCCAACTTATGCTACTAATTGCAAAAAGACCGAAATAAATATATGGTTAGATTTGTAATATCACATACTTTAAACTAAGAATCTATGATGTTGTATTGGCAAATTAATAGAGAATTTAAAAAACTGAGGAACAAAGTATACATAATTGTATAGGCTAGATAAATTTACCTCGTTTTCTATATTGGCGTTATTTTTATGGCTGTAGAAAACTAAATGCAACCTATTTCCTTTTGTAGGCTGGATAATTTATCTGGTCCATAACCATTGGATGAATTGTAGCGGGATTTCAGGTTTATAGTACTGGGCCGTCTATTTATAGCGCTACATTTTTCATATTTTAAAGTGAACTAGATTATTCAAGATTAAAAGGCCTCTATCTTAATATCTACTAGTACTATCTGCACACTCTATGCGTGTGCTTAAGATATAATTATTTTATTTTTAGTTTTGAAATTTTTAATTTATGTTTAGTAGATGAAATATAATTTTATATATAAAAGGAAAATAATGATTTGGGGTATAAGTATAATAACTAAAAATGAGGGGTTAAATGTGATAATTACTTAATTTGAAATTTGAAATAGAGAGGTTAAATTGTAAATATTTTACAGACCAAATTAGCAGTTAATAGCCATCCCTCACCCTTAATATAATAGTATAGATATTATTATGTAACTGGTGTAGGACGACTATAAACTACCAGGTTTGGTCTGTCAATTTATTTGCAATTTAGCCATGCTTTTGTAATTTAATTAATTGGATAATTTTCATATCACTTCTAATTTATATTTAGTGTATTTATGGCCCTATACTTTATTTTTCTTTCTATATATTTAAAATTTATATTTCATCTTAAACATTACTAATTATAAATCTCAAAATTAAAAGTAATATTATATAATTATATTTTAAGCACGCACATAGCATGTGCGAAAAAGTAATAGTATCTAATAAATTGAATGTACCCATAAGATAATTTAGGTGGTTCATCCAAAGATCCGAGCTAATATGTTTGTCTATTAACTACATAAACAAGCATTGCATCAATTATGTAAGCTTCATAAGAAGCATTGAGTTGAACTTAATTGATATAAATGGACAGTGGACAGTGCGGAAAACATCCCCGTTGTTTCTTAACTCTTACACGAAGGACAAACAACTCATTTCTATTTATTATCGGTGAGTCTTGACACCATATATATTATATGATAATATGAATCATGGGTTGCTTATATTTTAGGTTTTGTCTTATATTCTTGTTGGAGTGTCACTATACTCTCCTTTCCGACAGCAAAGGCTTGTCCTATCCCTGACAAGTGAACGTATTTATTTAATATATATCATATAAGGACCATTTTCATTTTTTATACTTTGCAAATCCCAGAAAAGAGAAAGGACAATATTCCAAGATATACAATTCAACAATTGCATGGTATTGAAGTGCCGAACGTGTTCAATTTTACATTCTTCGCTTGTTTAGACAAAAAAAAAAAGAAAGAAAATTAACTGTTATGACTGAAAAGGCCATTGTATTGGGCTGGGATAAACTCAGGTGAAGAACTAAAATTCAATAGTTTCACTTTTAATTTTTCCATAAGGTCTAATTACTTATAACATTTTTTCATTTTCATAAATCTGATGATCATTATTTTTCAATTGTTTTGGATGTTTCCAAAACTCAGATGAAATTGCCAGCTTTCACCATTTGTCCAACATGATTTTACTAAGTTGAAGGCTTCTAGCATTATCTGTGGTCCTATCTCAAATGGTCCAAACATGTCCTCTTAATACATGAATCTATATATTTAAAAAATAAAGAAATAATAGATATTCTTCCGTCACATGTCATTCTTATCCTAAAATGTACAAAGATAGAAATAATTGGTTGATTTCAGCAACCACTTATGCTTTATGTCTAAAATTAAAATAATTTTTTTCGAGAGAGAATTTAAAGACCCAGAGTTACGATTATGGACTGTCGGTGATTGATCGTTTTTATCTTAGGGACCTTATGGTACCAGGCCCTAACTCAATTTTACAATAGATTTCACGCTCAGTCAGTATAAAATTTAATTTTAAAAATCCATTTTGACTTACATGTAAGAATAAGAGCCTGACCAAAATATCCTTACAAAAGATCAATAAAACGAAGTATTCAGAAGCTTTCTTTGGTTACTGACGTATTAAAGTTAATTGTTTAGTTAGTGTTATTATTGTGGTATCATATGGTTATTAAATGGTATTGGTTGAACAATTTTTTTTTTCTACGAGCACACCTTTTGTATATATTAATCATCAGCACGAGCACCCACCTTGCACTATACCAAGTTCGATATGTACTTGGGATTTATATAATATCAGAATGGTAAGATTTGTGGCGAGTTTTTTTTTTTCGAAATTTTTGACGCAAATTATGAAAATATTAGTAAATCGAATTATTCTTTTGTCCAAAATTGAAGATAATATATATAAATTTGAGAGACCCATAAGCTGAGCATTTCGTCGCGCCACTGTGTTCGCTCGATTGTTAGTCGTTATAGGTTAATCGAATTGAAAATACAATTGGAGATAATTTTAGCGTAAATCATCCTGAAAGTGGTATGAGTGGTGAATCAATGTTATCCGAAAACAGTCAAAATGTATTCTTCGCCAAACATGTGGTAAAAAATTCTGCCATAGAGGTACCAAAAAGAATTTACGGTATCAGTTTTCGTTTACTTGGTACAGTTTTTAATTTGAGGCTTTTAGGGTGATTTCTAAATTTGAGTGGAGTGTTGGGCGGGATTTAAATTTTCGAAAAGAAGAGTTATAGTAGTCAAGTGTTCTATTACTATCCGAAAAATATACTAATATTACCGCAGTATAACATGTTAGTTTTCTCTTATATTTTTTATTATAAAATAATTTAAATGTTATCACCAAAACAGTGAGAACTCCCGATCGAATATTTTTTCATATACATTATTTTATCTTCGCGAGCACCCAACCACGTAGCAAGCCGACGTGTCCTCTCGAATATGATATTACGTCGTTATAACTGGTATTTTTTTCCAACTGGTATTGTCGTCAACTAACAGTGAAAAGGTATACAATGGCAATTATGTGGTATATGTTTTGACGAAAAGGTACTAAAAGCGATTTACGTGGTACTGTTTAACTTGGTTTTGTTATTCACATATCCTTAAATGTTGACTGGACGTGAACCCTCGAATGGACGTTTTTTCGAATATATTATTTTCGTCCACACCACCACCTGACCCTGCACCAAACCACATGCGATGTAATATCGAGGGTTTATTATAACATTACGTTTAGAAAAGTACGACTTGAGATTATTTTTTTTTATGAAATCTTTTGACGCAATTCTTGGTCGATCGAATTATGTTTTCAGTCGAAATTGAATTAGTGAGGATAAATTCGAGATACCCGCAGCCTAAGCATTTGCACCACCGCCTTGGTTCGATCGTTCGTTGAAGGTTAAAAGAACTAAAAGTACAATCCCCGATAGTTTTGGTACCTTTTTTATGAAGTGGTACCAGAATTAGTTTAGGTGGTACATGTCCCATTTTTTGGTATAATTTTGAAGTTGAGTATTCTGACGGGATTTCCGAATTTGACTAGAGTTTCGGCAGGAATATTGATTCTGAACGGTTCTGGCAGGATCTCAAAAATTTTCTGGAGTGTATAATGTGGTACCAGTAAGGCTTTAAGTGTTACCAAAAGTGTATTATTTGTTACTAAATTGTTGTCTATGCATTAGTGCTTCTAGGTAGTTTTCGGGGTTTATGTTTAGGGTTTTGGGTTAAGATTAAGGGTTTACGGTATTAAATTTTGGGAGTACGATTCACGACTTGTGCTTTATAGGATACAGCCTCAAAAACTTGTTGTTCGGGGTTTAAGGTTTAGGGTTTGGGCATCGAATTTAGGGTTGGGGCCTTAGGGATTATTCTATTCTAATGAGATGAAAGACGACTTAATTGGGTATGCAGATGTTGGATATCTATTTGATCCACATAATGCGCGATCGCAAACCGGTTATTTATTTACATACGATGGAACTGCCATTTCATGGCGATCAGTTAAGCAAAGTCTAACGGCTACTTCATCTAATCATGCAGAAATTCTAGCTATTCATGAAGCTAGCCGAGAATGTGTTTTGTTGCAATCGGTGATTCAACATATACAACAAACTTGTGGGTGTATTATCGAAGAAACAAATTCCGACGACATTATATGAACTTAATGCGGCATGCAGCACCCAATTAAAGGACGGATGTAGGTGATAGAACAAAACATATTTCACCAAAGTTTTTCTTTACACACGATTTAGAGAAAAATTGTGATATTGATGTACAACAAGTGCGATCTAGCGAAAATCTCGCAGATTTATTTACGAAAGCACTTCCTCCTATAATTTTTAGAAAATTGGTACATTGAATTGTAGTTCGAAGACTTCGAGATTTGAAATAATATTATTATCAGGGAGAGTAAATATGGTTGCACTCTTTTTCCCTTCATTGTGAGGTTTTTCCCATGTGGGTTTCCAGTAAGGTTTTTAATGAGGCAGCTATAACATCAAATTTTGAAGGACCTATTATTAATTAGACATCCAAGGGGAGTATTATAAATATAGTTTAGTAGGTGGTAGTTGATGGATGTTATTTAATGAATTGAATACGTTAGCTATATATTTCCTTATATAAATATGCTTGATTCCTCCGTGTAATGTGTAGAAAAAGAATATAATAAAAGTCTTTTTTACGTTGATGTCCTTTCTCTATTACATGCTATATAGATAATAATAAAACTTTATTAAATAAATATTATATAACAGGTGTAAATACTTGAAATCATTATTACATCATACTCTCGGAACACAATTCATATAGGTTTTGTCATTTTCCAGGGCAAAGCAAGTGAACATGAATGGATGTCATCATATGATGATGCTAATATAAACATATTAATTAATACTTATATATGCGTATGGAATAATGAACAGGAACTTCGTCGTAATCTACGATTTTAGATAATGATGGTCTACTACTCTACAATTTCTAAATAAATAATATAATTTTAATCGAGATAGTTTTCTCATAGGTTCAAACGACGTCATTTACAATTTTTTGAAGAGACAAGACAGATTTGCAGCATACCTCTCAACAAGAAACAAAAGTGCACGTAATATCAACAAGCAAAAAAATTTCTTTTGGGTTTGAATTATTAAAATAAATAAGCACACTTTTTTTTTTTTTTTTGCTTCCTAATTCTTGTTTTTCTTGGAAGTTAAAACACATCGCCGGCCGATCTTCATTACATGCATTATACTAGTAGCTTTTATTGGTATTTAATTATTTATTTTGTCTGCGGGAATGGGAGTTGTTCTGTCTCCTCTACACTTCCTTTGGATTCGTTGTTATTTGATATGCCCTCCGTCCCAAACCATTTTATACATTTTACTATATCGGGCGCTCCACTTCTTTTGGACATTTCCTTATTTAGCAAAAAACTATCACAAACAATCAAAATAATAATATTAAATATTCTCAAAAGACGTGTCAAAACATACACTTTTTTACCTTTTGATTGTACTATATTATTAAAATATTCAATTTCTTAAAATCCGTGTAAAAACCCAAATGTCCAAAATCGTTTGGGACGGAGGTAGTATATAATTTCTTTGTATTGTTTAACCAGCTCATCCATAATTTTATTTTTGTTTAATGATTAAAAATATTACTTCATCTCTAGATCCAGACATTATTATTAGAAGCTCAAATATTTGAGCATATCATTAGTTTCTTCGTATTGGCTAACCAACAGGAAATATTATATTCAGATTTTAGTATCTTTATAGTTTTTTTTCTCAATAGTATTGGAAGTTTTAAGGGTATAAAAAAGTCTTTACATTTTATTTTGTAATTTATAAGATTTTGACTTGTTTTGTTTGACGAATTTGTACTTCAATTCAATTATGACCGGGGTTAACCAGTTTCAAGATCAAATTAATCAGTTTGATAAGTCCATACTCTCCCACTTTTTTTCTTTTTCCAAGCGATAACTTGCTATCTCATTAATCAAAGGATAATTACATTGGTTAAACAATCCAAAATGTCCTTCTGGCAACAATGAATAAATTGGTAATGACAAAAGCTCACCAAATGAGGAAAAAAACCAAGCGAACAATCCAAAATCTAGGCTAAGCAAACACAAGTATATAAATACAACTCAACTATATTCAAACAGTAAGAACGTGAATTTCTATTACATCAGATGAACTTAAAAGTCCATCGCTTAGATGGATATTAAATCCCCGTCTAAATAGACCATACGATATCACCAATGAATAATGAAAAATCCAACTAGTAGCTTATTTGGTTAAAGATGGTGCATCTTTGATTAGATCTTCAAGCTTTTCAAAGAAATTCAAATACCCGAAAATTTTCTCCACGGATATAAATGAGTTCTAAAGGAATGCACAACCCAAAATTGTGAGGAAACCCCCAAATTGGGGAAGAAGCCCTATAAAGAGTAAAAACATCCACAGTTGAAGAGAAGAGCTACCACAAGAGGATACTTACGAGAAAAAAAGGTTAGGATTTTGGGTAGGATTTTTAGTTCACAAGGGGTTTCCAAACTATCCCACTAGCGAGCTATCTTTCGCAAATATCTACTTTTCTAACCGAGTTCATCTGCAAATATTTGAGTTAATATGTTGGTATAAACTAATAATTTATGTTCATTAACTTATATTTCTATATCTTTAAATCCAACAATAAAAAAATATGGGCATCTATAACCGCGCCTTGTGAGCGGCTAAAAAAATCTAGTATATATATATATATATATATATATATTATAACTTATAAGTGTGTATGGGTACTATGAATAGTGCATTTGTTCGTAATCTACTTATAGGGCAATGATTGCCTATTAATCTATTTGCTTTAAGCATTTAAATAAATATGTAAATGCTAAAAAATGTACCATATAGACTATTGGGCCTACGGGGTATTGAGAGCCTTACTTTTGGTGTATATTCATATTATAAATAATACTATATGTTTGAGTGATGTGACTTGTCCATCTACTTTAGAATGAAAATTAACCTATAAATACGACTTTTAACCCATAATCATTACATATATAAAAAATATAGTAGCTAAACATTCCCAAAAAATTTACAGTAATGCATCCACAATGCATATTAATTTCGATGGTTAAGTGAAATTTAGTGGTATTAATTTATTGATCAAACTATGAAAAATAAAGTTGCACTCAAAGCAACAATTAAAGGCAATTTCATTTTTTTAAATAGTTTATTATTGTTTTTGATTAACAAAGGAGATTTATGATTATATAAACACCATCTAATCCTTCATAGACGGCGAATTTTCAACATGTATAAAAATCTATGTGATTGAAGCTGCAACGTGTTGAAGAGTATCAGTGATGATTTTATTTTGTACGATAAAATGTATTTGTGGTAGATTTGTATAGTATTAGAAGTGTAAGGATTGGCTTGCAATTATTAGAACTGTGAGGAATGTATAAGTCGTAGAGACTCCTCTGTAAAAGCTTGAACGTTCTTTTTTACAAGATAATGAGAATTTTCTTCTTTGATCTTAACGATCTTGACATGGTATCAGAGACAGATTGCTCACAAACAAAAATCCTACGTTCATAAACCAGAAACATACTAAAAAATTTAGGTCAAATTAAGATGATGGATCAGGAAAATACCCAAAGTGGAGGCGGACAAGAACAGACGAAATCAGCGACTGCCGACTTCAAAGATCCGTTATTTCTCCACCCATCGGAAACTCCAAATTTGGAATTGGCGACAGAATTATTGAAAGGAGCAGAGAAATATAAGGTATGGACCCGTGAAATATTAGTAGCACTTGAGGCAAAAGATAAATTAGGGTTCATCGATGGCTCCTGCAAAGAACCTGAGAAGAATCAAGCTACGAATCAACAATGGAAAAGATGCAACGCCTTGGTTGGAAAGTCGTGGAATGCACAACAAGACAAGAACGTACAAAGCACTTGGGCTGCGACTAATAATGCTGGATCAAAAGCTGAAACGGTGATCCCTCAGATAACTCCATTCCAATATCAACAGTTGTTGAAAATCCTTGGAGGGCCACATGGATATGAATCCGCAGAGGCCTTGACATCTGCAAATCAAGTAGGTAGTGGCTCAGGTATGATCAACCCTATGTTAATTTCCAGCAAATGGATAATTGATACAGGGGCCAATAATCATATGACGTCAAATGAATACTTATATGATATGGGGTCTGTTATTCATAATTCTGATAAGCTAGTGAGACTGCCAAATGGTTACCTTGATAAGGCAGCAAAATCAGGGACAATTTCTTTAAGTGACAAACTGAAACTGACAAATGTGCTATACGTGCCCAATTTTAAACATAACCTGTTATCAGTCTCTAAACTATGTAGTGATGCTAATATGTATGTTGTCTTTTATCCTTCTTTTTGCCTTTTCCAAGAGATTGGTACTGGCAAGATAAAAGATATAGGTAGAAATTTGAATGGATTATATTACTTACAAATGGTTGGAAATGAACATGCTGCTAGTATAGATTTCAGATTTGGTACAAATGCATGTAATAATGATGAACAAGTATATCAGATTGTAGCTAATAAAGCTGAAACTAATAACATTTCCTTGTGGCACAAAAGATTTGGCCATATTTCTTTTAAGAGACTTGAATTTTTACCGAAATTGAATCTGAAAATATTAGATTCTCACAAATATTGTCCAGTTTGCCCTTTAGCAAAACATAGTAGAACTATGTTTCCAAAGAGGATGTCATTGACTACCTCTATAATGGAATTGTTACACATTGATGTTTGGGGACCATATAGGGAACCAACCTATAATGGTGAGAGATATTTCTTAACCATAGTTGATGATCATTCTAGGGCAACATGGGGGTTTCTTATGATGAATAAATCTGAAGTTTATGGCATCATTAAGAAATTCCTAGCATATGTACAAAATCAGTTTGTTCCGAGGGTGAAAACAATTAGGACGGATAATGCTATGGAATTTTTTAGTATAGAATGTAGACACTTGTTAGATTCTTTAGGAATCATACATCAAAGTTCATGTGCATACACACCACAACAAAACGGGGTGGTGGAACGGAAACATAGGCATATACTTGATGTAGCACGAGCTTTGATATTTCAATCAAATGTTCCCATCAAGTTTTGGGGTGAGTGTATTAAGACTTCTATATACTTGATAAATAGAACGCCAACCCCTTTACTTGGTTGGAAAACGCCTTTTTCTGTTTTATTTGGGAAGGATCCTAATTTTCAGCATCTTAAGATCTTTGGATGTTTATGCTTTGCCAAAATAATGCCTCAATTTGATAAATTCCAACGAAGATCCAAACGATGTGTATTGATGGGGTATGCGGCTACTCAAAAGGCCTATAGGCTTCTTGATCTAGACACTAATAATTTTATAATATCTAGAGATGTGATCTTTTATGAGAATGAATTTCCTTTTGCTATACGTGAATCGTGATTATGATAAGGGGATTCATCCCATGAAAGTTAGTAATAATGAGCAACTACCATATGATGATTCACTCGAATGTGATAAAAGAAATGATGAAACTGGTGATATGCTCTTAAATAATGATGTGTCTGGTATGAGTAATGATTTATCTAATGATCATGATGATGAGTTTCAGACAAGTTCTGTAGGTGGACTTTACCTAATGAAACAACTCAAGTTCAGGATCATACTATGCCCTTAAGAAGATCTGACAGGACAAGCCGGCCACCAAACTGGTTAAAAGAATATATTTCACCTTACAACTTTGATACTAACCAAGTGTGTTCCGTTAAATATCCATTATCTGCAGTTATACAGTACAGCAGAATTAAGCCTAAGCATGCAGCCTACTTAGCTGCGTTGTCAAATGAGGAAATTCCCAAAAGTTTCCAAGAGGCCATGAGATATGAACCATGGAGAAAGGCAATGGAAGCTGAAATTTCAGCTCTGGAATTGAACAAAACCTGGAAGGTGGTCGACCTCCCTAATGGTAAGACTCCTATAGGTTGTAGATGGGTTTATTCAATTAAGTATAAAGCCGACGGATCTATAGAAAGATACAAAGCCCGCTTAGCTGCAAAGGGATATAATCAAATTGAAGGCATAGACTACACGGATACTTTTGCCCCGGTAGCTAAACATGTCACCATTAGACTAATCGTTTCACTTGCAAGCATAAATAATTGGCCACTTTGGCAAACGGACGTTACTAATGCTTTTTTGCAGGGAGATTTAAATGAAGAGGTATACATGCGTATGCCTCCGGGATTGAACCAAGGTAAGTCAAATAATAGTGTCAAGGTGTGTAAGCTTGAAAAGTCATTGTATGGCTCGAAACAAGCTTCACGCCAATGGAACACTAAATTTACCAAGGCCATGAGTGATTTTGGTTTTATGCAATCCAAAAATGATTATTCTCTGTTTATAAAAACAAGGGGGAGGAATTTGGTGATATTGTTAGTATATGTGGATGATATAGTGATAACGGGTAGTGAGAGTCATATGATAGATGAGACTAAGTGTTACTTAAACAAAACATTCCACATGAAGGACCTAGGGGAGTTGAAGTATTTCTTAGGCATTGAAGTAGCTCGATCCAACAAGGGTATTGTACTTAGCCAACGAAGATATGTACTAGAGTTGTTGGGAGAGACAGGAATGTCAGCCTCTAAACCGCTCAGCATTCCTGTGGAGCAGAATGTTAAGTTCAACAATAATGATTCAGTTTTATGTTCCTATTGTGCTGATAGACAAGGTTTCTCTGAGCAGTTCACAGGTTTTAATAAGACATGGCAGAATGTTGATAGGTCTGCTAAGGGGACCAGAACAGGTTTGAGAAATTCTGACCATCTAGATGTAAATCTCTTTCAAAGAATTGTTGGTAAGTTATATTTATGCTTGACTAGGCCGGATATATCATACGCTGTTCAAATATTATCACAAAACATGCATAGTCCGAATAAAAGTCATTTCGATGCAATGTATAGAGTTTTGAGATACTTAAAAGGGAAACCAGGTATTGGAATTTTACTTAGTGCTAACAGCGAAATGTCTTTGAGAGCCTTTTGTGATGCAGATTGGGCGTCGTGTTTGACAACCAGAAAATCACTAACAGGTTATTTAGTGTTCCTTGGAGATTCCTTAATATCATGGAAAACGAAAAAGCAGAGCACAGTTTCGAGGAGCTCGGCAGAAGCCGAGTATCGAGCAATGGCAATGGTCACGGCCGAGGTACTATGGTTGAACAGTATTATGAGAGAACTTGGTTTAGTGAGATCAAAACCAATCCCGATTTACTCGGATAGTAAATCAGCGATGCAAATTGCGGCGAATCCCGTGTTCCATGAGAGAACCAAGCACATTGAAGTGGATTGCCACTTCATACGGGACAAGATACAAGAAAATGTTATTAAGACCGAGTATGTGCCATCACAAGAACAACCGGCCGATCTATTAACAAAGGCTTTAGGGAAAGACCAATTCGAGCATTTACTTTCCAAGTTTGGTTTGTTAAACTTGTTCGAAAACCAAACTTGAGGGGGAGTGTTGAAGAGTATCAGTGATGATTTTATTTTGTACGATAAAATGTATTTGTGGTAGATTTGTATAGTATTAGAAGTGTAAGGATTAGCTTGCAATTATTAGAACTGTGAGGAATGTATAAGTCGTAGAGACTCCTCTGTAAAAGCTTGAACGTTCTTTTTTACAAGATAATGAGAATTTTCTTCTTTGATCTTAACGATCTTGACACAACGAAGCAAATAAGCACATAATAGTATTCAATGGAAACTATAGAAGCAGAACATCATTGGAAAGTGAACCATTGAAAATTGTCGATATCGTACCAAGGGAGATTAAACATTTGTTTGCAAGGACAAGAAAGACGGACTGAACCACGAAAACCATCGGAGCTCGTGGTTAGCGTTGTTTCGTTCAATAATGTTATTATATATTATTAGTGGTCGATACCGGAACCATGCAAGAGAACAGTTGATAGTGTGGTCCTTTTTGATTTTCTATTGTGAATTTACTTTATATCAAATATGTAACTTTTGTGTTTAAATTATCTTCAATAATGACTATTATACTGAAATTTATAATATATGAGTAGACTATTTAAAGACAATATGGGCACTTATTATCGCGCCATGGGCGCGAATTTCAGACATCTAGTATATATATATATATATATATATATATATATATATATATGAATTAATGTTTCTTCTGTAGCTACAGTTTCTGTCCTTCTACTGTCGCAATTTGTAAAAAGCGAATGAACATTAAATAAAGATATTATAGAGAGGGATAGAGATGAGCAATGATGAGGATGACAATGGATGTAATGTGCGAAATTAAGCGACACTTATCCAATTTAGATCATAATTCATTACCACCAAACAAGAAATGATGATAAACGATTTCTCGATAAGCATAGAAGACACTTTCACACTTAGTGAGTACACAATATATAAACCTTAACTAGTTAACATATAAAGTTAAGCCTCCAATTCTGGGCCGATTGGATTACTAATACAACTCATCGAATCTTCTTTAATCGAACATAACTCATACATTGAATCCATATTTTCTTTATCATCATTGTCATCATCACATTTGATCTTAATCTCCTCTTCATCATGACATAATGAGTTCAGGTCTATACTAAATCCTTGTCTTGGCCTTTCTTGACTGCTGCTATTATTAGTTCCAACCTGTTTATTACGAGAAGCTCCCTCGTAGTTAGCTTAAGTTGTGGTTCTCTAATGCAACCCACAAACATATGACCCAACAAAATTGAGACAAATTATTTACACACACACACACAAACATATATTATAATACCATGTCGAAGAGGCTAGCACGTCGTTTTTTCGAATTAATTATGGTCGATTGCCTGAGAAAGTATTTCTGAGCGTGGCTAGCGACCTGAGTTGGGGATCTACTGTTCACAAATTTCCTTGAAATTCCCCTCCAATCACCTTTCCCTAATTTTTCGAGTCCGATGAGGAACATTCGATGTTCTTCTTCGGTCCATGGAACCCCTGCGCCGTCATTTGTTGATGTAAGAAAATAATTATGAAACATTACATTCTCATAATCAGTACCATAATCCACTTACGTTTTAACACTCCATATGCCTTTCTTGCGTTGTCTAGTCACACACACACACATATATACAGTGTATTATAGTATACAAAAGTTGCTTTCCCAAATTTTTTCCATTTCAGAAAGGAGAATTGTTAAAAGAGCTTTTCTTATTGCCAGATTAAAAACCCCGATATGTACCTTTTAGCAATAAAAAGTCATGGAATTTGGGGTTTTTTTTTTATATATCTTATTAGAGATTAAAAATTGTACCTTTCTTTCTGTCCGCGGGGACAACAGTACGAGCGAAAAGTTCGCCGGAGAGATAACTACCACCGCCGGCCATGGACGGAAGGAGCTTATAACAGCAGTTTTCGTCGGCGGTGGTTATTCTGTATGAAGATAACGATGACGACGAAGGTGAAGAAGATGAAGAAGCTGATATGCAGTCGAAGCTAAAGCTTTTCTTCAACTCTATTATTGTGGATGAAGAAGATGATGAGATGTCGTCGATTTGTACACCAAAAAGCCTAACTCCACAAGCTTTTGGTGCGCTGTTATTACTACAAGTTCTTGTATTGTGGCCTATGTTTCCACAATGTGAGCACTTTCTTACCATTTCTTCACTTTGTTTGAGAGCATATTCTATCAATATTTGATGTAATAATTTTACAGAGATGGGTGGAAGTATGAGATGTAGTAGGCTAGTTATTCTATTATTTATTTGTTCGTTTATTATTATTATTTGCACCAAATGTATATGATTTTGAGGATATTGTACTTGTGATTAGTTTTTGATGTAATAATTTTACAGAGATGGGTGGAACGATGAGATGTAGTAGACTACTTATTCTATTATTTATTTGTTCATTTATTATTATTATTACGGGTATCTACACATAAATACCTATTTGAATAAAAACTTACAAATACCTATGTCAGGAATTTTTACAGATAGGTACCCGATTTAATTTGTACCAGTCTCTTCAGTCATGCCGTACCAGCATGTGTGTATTGCGTACCATAACACGTTGATATATGGTACCTAAGTGTGTTTGTACGGCGTACCTAATGTGTAGATAGGGCGTACCTAAATATGCTAATACGGCGTACCATTTTCTAAACGTAGTACATACCATAATTCATTGATATATGGTACCCAAATGTGTCGTATAGCGTACCTGCGGCGGATCGGGTACCTATCTGTAAAAAATTTATTCTGTTAGGTACCTATATATAAAAAAATGCTGACAGGGTACTAAATTACAAGTTTTTTTACGGACCTTGTTATTATTATGTAATGATTTTGAGGATATTGTACTTGTGATTAGTTTTTATAGTGCAAGTAGAATTATAGTGAGTACTTCGTGATGTGTGTGTTTTCCCTTGAAGACTAATAACTAAGTATTCAGTCAAGTGGGTGGGTCACATCAATGGTGCATCTTATAACATAATTGGCATATTAATTGCATAACCATGCCAATGACATCTCCATACTTTTTGCATACGGAGACAAAGTTTAAGAAATTAAGTTTGTTACTTTTATTGTTACGATTATTATCAATTATTTTTATTATGTTTCGGCTCTACACAAAAAACGTGATTTTTTTGTCGATTAGCGATAGTTATATATTATTTATTCTTGAAACAGCAGTTTAAGTTGAATTAAATTATAGTTGCATTTTTATAAAAATAATGTTAGAGATAATACTTAAGAGGGCCAACTTAACCGCTTTTGGTTTATCATTATTCAACGACATATTAGATAAGGGGTGTATCTATCTAACTATAGTTAGACAAGAAAAGGAGGTAAACAACAAAACCCCACTATGTCTCGTCAGCTAATTTCTTGTCTAAAAGTAAATAATAGCATTATCCTATACATTAATCATTATGATGATAAGCCTAATTAAGAAATATCATCATCACGTATATCTAGTCACATAAATGTCTTTCTATTTTTTATTGCTACTTGTTGGATATGTTAATTGACAATTGGATATGCGGAAATATAGGGCTCATCTGGGGATGGTGTTATGCATGACAATATAAATATTTATGGACAAGTGAAAGTTAAGGGATGATATGAACAGCATTTTATCCGATTATCAAAAGGAAATATAATTTGATTATCACGTTGAGGCCATCTCCAACCATTCCTCTACGTTTAGAGTTGCTACAGTATAATTCCTCTATATATAAAGTGTAAACAGTATCACTTAACTCCAATCATTTCCTCTATATCTTACTCTATACACAATATTTATATTTTTTCATTATATAAATTTACAAATAAATTTTCATAATGATATAAATATTTGTTATGATAATTTAAATATATTAGTATTAATTCGTTTTATAGTTAATAAGATTTAATATAATTTTCCGTCCATTATTTATGCTATTGCTATGTGCCGTTAATTAATATTAACTTTTTTGTGCAAATTTTTAAATATAACATTCTCTCTCCTATCAGCACTATTCATCGTCTTCCCCAAAACCTTGTTTTTTTCTACACCAAATCGTTCGAACATAGCAAAAATTACGAACATCCAGGTTGATTAAATATTATAACAACAAACAAAATCCTAAAATTAGCTGAATCGGAAAAATAGAAAATAAATGAAACAAAAAAATTTAGGGTAGCGGGTGAACAGTGCCCGCTTAAAATAGCGGGACACTTTTATCCCTCCAGATTTACCGTGGCATTTAGAGGTTCCTTGGAGCTCCTCCACACCGCTATGGCTGGCGTCCCACGTTAAATTTGAAGTGGCGTTGGAGATGCTCTGAAAAGAACAGTTTTTTTGGGTAGAATATGTTTGGGGATGAGCTAATATCATTGAGGTTATTCAACTGCATATCAATTATTCTAATTACAATGATGACACTAGACCTGGGAAATGGGCCGAGTCAACCGGTACCCGGCCCAAAATCGGCCCAGAACCGGAACCGGTAAAACCGGTTCCAGGCCCAATAACCGGCCCATTTAAAATGGGTTGGGCCGCTTAGAGGAACCCGGAACCGTGGATTACCGATTCCGGTTCCCGGTTCGGAACCGGAACCGGCCAACAACGGCTATTCTATTTTTTTTAATTGCGAAAATAGTTTTGAAAATTACCATTTTACCCCCAACCAAAGAATCTATAAATACCACCTCATTTTAATCATTTTAACTCACAATTACATCCAAATCTCTCCCTCCATCTCTCTCTCAAAACACTCATTAAAAATCATCATCATCATTATTATTATTATTATTATTATTATTATTAATATTATTAGCAATAATAATTATTTTAGTTACACTACTACACACACTCACTTATTATTACAAAAAAATATAATTATTATTTTTTATATTATAAAATAGGGGATTGCTATTCACCGCCCCTTTTTTCCTCGTTACCGCCCCCTAAAGGGCTTGAAAACGACCTTTTTGCCCTTATGATATTTAAATTAATTTAAAAAGAAAAAACTAACTAATATATAATCTGGTGCGAAATACTGAAAACTACATATACAAATAAATTCGAACGATCGATCGATACGGAAAAAAAAATTTTGATTTAATATTTTAGTACAGACCGATCGATATTTTTGGCCCTGCAGTGCACAGGCCGAACGATATTTTCGGCCGGACTGTGCGCGGGCCGAACAGTCTTTTCGGCCCGGACACTGCTTGGCCGAAATTTCAGTTCGGCCCGCACAGGCCCGGCCGAAATCTGATTTTGGCCCGGACAGGCCCGACCGAAATCCGATTTCGGCCCGCACAGGCCCGGCCGAAATCAGATTTCGGCCCGTACACTGCAGGGCCGAAATCAGATTTTGGCCCTGACACAGCACCCGAAGTTCATTTTCGGATACAATTTTGGGGTCGATACACTCCGAAACAGGCCAAACATAAAACATAAAAGTTGTAGATAATCAAATTGGCTTTCCGTAGGAATTTGAATCAGGGTCATCCGATTTGTAAATCGAAAGCTATTGTCAAAATAGTGTAGACTGCCAGTTTCGGCCGATTCCACTCGGACAGCAACCCTAAGTTAGAATCGGGCGAATTTTGGAGGTCAATAGACTTCGAATCAGGCCGCCATTAAAACACAAAAGTTATATTAAGTTGGCTTTTCATAGGAACTTGAATCAGAGTCGTCCGATATGTGAATCAAAAGTTATGCTCAAAATCGTGCAATCTGCCAGTGGAATCGACCGAAACTGGCAGTCTGTACGATTTTGACAATAACTTCCGATTTACAAATCGGATGACCCTGATTCAAATTCCTCTGGAAATTCAATTTGATTATCTACAACTTTTATGTTTTATGTTTGGCCTGATTCGGAGTGTATCGACCCCGAAATTGTACCCGAAAATGAACTTCGGGTGATGTGTCAGGGCCGAAATCTGATTTCGGCCCTGCAGTGTACGGGCCGAAATCGGATTTCGGCCGGGCCTGTGCGGGCCGAACTGAAATTTCGGCCAAGCAGTGTCCGGGCCGAAAATACTGTTCGGCCGCGCACAGTCCGGCCGAAAATATCGTTCGGCCCGTGCACTGCAGGGCCGAAAATATCGATGGTCTGTACTAAAATGTTAAATCGAAATTTTTTTTCCGTATCAATCGATCGTTCGAATTTATTTGTATATGTAGTTTTCAGTATTTCGCACCAGAATTATATATTTAGTTAGTTTTTTCTTTTTAAATTAATTTAAATATCATAAGGGCAAAAAGGTCATTTTCAAGCCCTTTAGGGGGCGGTAACTAGGAAAAAGGGGGCGGTGAATAGCAATCCAGTAAAAATACTAATGGCGTCGTAATCGAGAAATCCTAACCCGAGCGACGAAGATGTTTTTATGATTTTAGGTCACGCCGATACGTTTCGGGGAAATGCCGACACCGACGAGGAGACCGAGGTACCAGAATCGGCGGCGACGGACGAGGGACCGAGCCAAGCTTCTACGGCGACTACAAGAAGGAAGCAACAACCGCGTGGTCAGCGGTCTAAGGTATGGAATTTTTTCGACTTCGAAATGGATAAAAATAATACCGCCGTAGGAACCGCTTATTATAAAATATGTTGTCATCCCTATCAAATTAAGTCCGGCCCGAATCAAGGTAGGACGGGCTCGATGAAAAAACACCTTGAGAGGGCACATAATTTCGGGCTGGATCTAGAGCCAGTAGAAACCGAACCTAGACAAAAATAAATAAACGTTAGTACGGGTAGGAGTTTTGTTATTACTAGGGAAATTTCTAGGAAAGTGTTAGTTAAATTGGTAGTAATGTGCGAAGAACTCTTTTGCATTGCAGAAAGTGAAGGGTTTAATGAATTCATGAGTACGATACAACCCGGATTCCATAACGTAACCCGTAAAACCCTTAGGAAATATGTCTTAGAATGTTTTAAAGAATATCAGTCTAGCTTATTAGTCATTTAGCTAACATATCATGTAGGATTAGTTTGACTACCGATATTTGGACAAACGTAACGTCGCAATCTTATTTAATGGTCACCGCCCATTGGATAGATGAAACATGGACTATGCAAAAACGTATTCTTTCCCTATATCCCCTAGTTTCGCACCAAAGTGCCACTACGATATCGAACTATGTCATGAACGTCGTTAACAAATATGGAATTCAAGATAAGATTATGTCTATCACCTTAGATAATGCTAGTGCGAACACTTTATCGATAGAGATCCTTCGTAAACATCTTAGGTTACCCTTAGACGGCCGTTGAAATGTTGGGAGATATTGTCGAAAAATTTATGGTGATAGGTAAGTTACTACGTGAACGCCGCTACGGAATGTCGTGGAAGCAAACCGTCCAGTCCGCTGGCCTCACATACAAGAAGTTCCCTTTGCCCATACGACTAGGTGGAACTCGTTACACCACCTCCTCAACAGTTTCATGCGCTACAAGGACATTGGTGACCCCATTTTGGAACGAGTTCGCAGTCGGCAGCAACTCAGGTATGAATTGCGAGACGTAGATTGAGATATTGCAGGTTTGATTGTGTCGATACTTGAAGTATTCAATGAGGCAACGAAGAAATTTTCCGGAGTTCATTACCCGACGTCCCCATTGTTCATCCCGAACTTCTTCGCAATGTGTTACAAGTTCGTGGAATTTCGGAGTAGGCCATACTTGGGGGGTTTCATCCAAAACATGGAGAAGAAGTTCAGGAAGTATTGGGAAAAAATCCCAATTATCCACGGTTTGTCTGCCTTACTCGATCCAAGTTGCGGGCAGGACACGTCTGATATTTTTTCTGATTATTACGCTCAGTTTCTTGGAAAGAACGTTGACGACTAGAAGGCGTCAGTTCACGATTCTCTCCAAGAACTTTTCTCTTTTTATGCAGCTGAGCATGGGGGACACCGTGTTGAGCAGCCCATACCAGCGAGCGAAGCTGGATCGTCGGAAGGACATGGCGGCGCAATGGGACTACTACGAAGATTGAAGTCACAAAAGACGAAAAGTAAAACGCGTGCGTCGGGGTCGAACACAAACGAGATCCAACTCTACTTGAGCCACAACTTCCAGACTCCTGAAGACTTCGAGGTTTTGGCGTGGTGGAAGTCGAACGCGACACTTTATCCGACCCTATCCGCCATCGCTTGAGATGTTTTAGCCGTGCAAACGTCTAGTGTCACCTCCGAGTCCGCCTCTCTACATCCCGCCGAATTATCGGAGATCGACGCGCAAGCCTTAGCCCGACTTCGCTCGCAATGCTAACCTTATTGAAGGATTGGTATTTGGCCGATCGAAGAACCGAAGGGAGAACGCCATTGACAAGTTCCGTTTTCCAGTTCGGACGAAGACGAAGAGGCCTCGAACATAATTTTAATTAATAGTCAAGTCGAATAAATTGTATTTTTTAAGTTTTTTTTAGTTTCCAACATTTTTTTTCCTTTTTTGTAATTTTTAAGTAGTTTTTTTTCCTTTTATGTTCTTTTTTCTTTTTTGTATTTTTAAGTAGTTTTTTTTTCTATTTTTTTGTAATTTTCTTATCTTTTTTTGTTTTTTTTTACTAAAATTTTCGGAATTTTTTGAAAAAAATTGTTTCTAAGTTAAAAAAAATATTAAATGGGCCGCACCGGTTGTCGAACCGGAACCGGCCCATTTATGGCCCGTGGTTCAGCTTCGCGGTTCTGGTCCGGTCCCGGGAAAATGGTCCCAGAACCGGAACAGTCCCGGAGCTGGTAGAACCGAAACTGGTGGAACCGACCCATAACCGGCCCGACCCAATCCATTACCCAGGTCTAGATGACACATTGTCAAATATTTGGATCTAAATTATATTGATTTTCGATTTTTGGAACTCTATATGTATAATTAAAAAAAATAGACCAATACATTATATTTCATTTGAAATTTGGGTATTCGGTCATTTTCCAAACAAAATAATCAAAAGAAACTGAACAAATGATGGTTTTCGACTTTTTTTCATCAAAAAAATAAATGGAGATCCAATTTGTTCTGATTTAGCAAAAAAACAAATGATGATTAATTTATTTGCAATAAACTTTTAGTATCGTTAAATGTTAAATCAATGATTGAGAAAGATGCGTTTATTAGTATTTTCTAAGGGATTTGTAAATAAAATAAAAAAGTAACTGATTTAAGAATTCATGAGTTCCTATACAACCAATAATAAAACATAGAGTATCTACCCTAAATCTCAATAGGATAAAAATCTACAGTTAATCTTATACTGTCAAAAAAATTTTATCGTGAGCTTGTTATGTTTTGTGGTCGATTAAATGGAGAAAATAAGAGAAAATGAGATATTTAGAGATGAAAGCTTGACGAAGATAATGATGACCAAGAGCCACTATTCGTTCAAATTCCTTTCTTTCTAATCATCTTAATTGTCTATTACATACAAAAATACTAAACTAAGGATGACCCATAGGTCCAAAAACAATTTGGGTCAAAATCCAATAATCTCCACCTTGAGACAAATTGTGCCCAAACGACAAAACGAGACCAAACGACAAAACGAGAGACGAAATAAAATATAACAAGCTAGCAAACGTCGAATATACTAGCCCCAAAAAGAAAAGAAAAAATAGCAAGAAGCTAGAAGCGAACCGAGATCGAGCTTAATAAATAACTTGAACTTTGCAATCGGTGAGGCTTCACGAGCATGTTAGTCGGGTTCGATTCGGTACCAATCTTCTTCACAATAACCGAACCATTCGAGACTACATCTCGAACGAAATGATATTGAATATCAATATACTTCGTCCTCCCATAATGTATTCGGTTCTTTGTCAAATGGACTGCACTTCGATTATCACAAAACACCAAAGAGCCAACGAGAGAAGACATCACACCCCCAAATGCTTTAAGCCAAATAGATTCCTTGATTGCCATGTAATCGGCTTCGGTTGTTGAGAGTGCAACAGTTGCTTGAAGTTGAGACTTCCAGCTAATTGCATAATATCCAAAAGATATATCCAATCAAAGATCTTCTCTTATCAAGATCGCCTCCATAATCCGAAACAACATAACCTGTTAGTGACTCATTTCCATTTCCAAACTCTGAACAAGCATCAATAGTACCTTTCAAATAGCGAAAAATTCATTTCACCGCTTCCCAATGCCCTTTATCGGGGCAAGAAAGATATCTACTTACCACACTAACGGCTTGTACAATGTCGGGTCGAGTGCACACCATCAAGTACATGAGACTACCCACCACACTTGTGTGGCGACCCTACTTCCTAATTACTTAATTTGGCCGATTTCCGCAACAGAAGTCGCGGAGGACCCGATTTATCAAAAACATTTTGCAAATTAATATACATACACATAACAAAAGTAGGGTTTTACAAAAAGCGTAATGTCTAAACATCGGGCCGAAGCCCCAAAAATACCTAACCCGACTAAACTATACTACGCCGCTCCACAGGTCGCATCCCATGTACTGCGCCGCCCTCAACCCGTGGAGTCACCTCCGCCAGCCAGCCTACAGCTCACCCTGACACTCATCGGTGTCGGGCTCAGTCTTACCTACAAAAATAAAACCATGAGCAATTGCCCAGTAGGTGGTAGTAAAAACATGCAATGCGTGCGTCCACTCAACCCAATCCCAAATCCTCACATCATGATACAATGCACGCTCGAATCTACGTCACCTCTTAATACATAATAGGGCCCCAGGCTAGACTCGGCACCCACGCGCGCAATGACGATATACGCTATAATCATGTGGTAGCCCACGCCGGCAGTGCCGGGTCGCACCCTCCGCAATCACAATCTCATCCCGACGGTTTTGCACTCCGAGTCGTGTTTCCAACATTATACCCGGGTAGACAGGTCACTCCATGCCTGTCTGCCATCACTGAGCCAAATCATAATCCGGTGGTATAATTTCGGCGGCGAAATCCCTTTTAAGGGGGGATGATGTAATACCCGAGTCCCGTAAGTAAGCCGGCCAATAAATATGCATGCATAGTATATGATTATGTGATTGCGTAATATGTGTCTATATGATTTCATGCGACTGGTGATACTGTATATATATATGTGTGTGTGTATATATATATGTGTGTGTGTGTGTATATATATATATATATATATATATATACACGCTTATGTGCTATGATGAAATGCTAACTTAGTGAAAAGTTAGTCAGGCTTAGAAGGAATCGCATATGATATAGGAGGAATTTTCGATAGGGACTAATTATGAGATATACACCTCGGACGGCTCAATCCCAAGTAGACAGGTGTCGCTAACCCTATCTCCCACCAGGTTCCCAATCGAGTCTAAACCTGACTGCCAAAATCGGCAATTCTACCCCACTCATCCGACACCATAAGGTGTCACCGTATAAATACGGTACAACAATCTCACACGTAACATGCAGTGCAATGCACACATAAATCAATCACATATAGCACGTAACATGTCTCAAGCACTGAAATCACCTAACTCGTATAACTACCGAACTAGGCCCAATGTTTTAAAATCCAAAAATAATATTTATAATTTGAAAATTGGGTTGACCCGAAAATATAAGTCAAAGTACGAAAATATTTTATTTTAAAATGATTTGGACTGAAAATAATTTTATTTAAAATAATTTGGCCTGAAATAGGGCAAAAGCCCAAAAGCAAAGTGCCGGTCAAACTCTACAATTTTCGGTCAAAGCCCAAATGGAATTCGCGAAAAACCCATTTTAAAACACTGGTCAACCGGAGAAACTTTTCGCCGTAATCGCGAAATCGCCCGATCCGCGAAGCCCGATTTAAGCCCGCGAGAAACCTAACAACACTCATAGGAATCACCCCGCGAAAGTGAAGTCGGCCCGCGAGAACTAAAAGTCGGCCGCGCTATCTCACGAGTCGCGAAAGACTCCAGCCCGCGAGAACCCGAAACCTTGGCCCGCAAAAGACTTGTTTTAGTCACACCAAAACAATCCCTTTGGGCCGACAAAGTTTTGCGACCCTAAGCCACTTCGGCCGATTTTCCTATTACCTTGAAATTCTTTTCTATCCAACCCGCGAAATACACCGGCCCGCGAAATAAATTAGCCCGCGAGACTAAAACAGTCCGAAATTACTTCAAAATTTCTCGCGAAAACCACTGTGCACTCGAAGAATACTACTGTTCTTACGAAAACTCATATTCAACTTAAAACCCTAATTTTCCAGAAATTCTAACATATTCATCACCACGAAACACATCAGTTCAGCCATCAACATCCAGAACTCATATATTGAGCTTGAAAAACACATAGTAGCATACCACGAAATTCTATAAATCGTAAAACTCAAAACTTCAAACTCGAATGACCTTACAATCGAATTCTAATATTTTTACGGAAAGTAATACGGGTTGCAGGGGTTTAAAAACAACCTACCTCTCCAATTTAATTTTGAGTGACCTCCTAGGCTGAAAATTGGATTGAGCTCGTTTTCCTTCACTGCTCCTATTTCTTTCGTCACCTACACTTCGGCTAATCCCTTAAACTCATAAAGTAGTAAGTATATAAGCTATGAATGGGATTCTCACCTCCTTAGTTTGACCCTTTCTTTCTCTGGTTTTGCTTTCTTCCTTTTCCTCCTTTGCTCTTCACGTTGATTTGAAGATTTGCAAATGAGGGTTTTTCCTTTCCTTCTTTCCCTTCTTCACGTTTTCCACTTTGATCAATAATGATTATTTTTAGGTTGAGTAAGTAAGGTGTAACATGCTTCAAACGTGGGTTTTCCCATGATTCAAGCAACCTCCATCCTCATCTCATTCTTTGGGCAAAGTTAATCTTCACTTTGGGCTTTCTTTATTTGTTTTAGGCCAATATTTAATTTGTACTTGGCCTTTTCCTTTGCTAATTAATTACTCCAAGATCCAAGTTGGGCCTTACTTATTTATTTGGGCTTTAACATTGTTTGGTTTATCTTGTTGCTTTGGCTTTCTAATCATTTCGGCCCAAAATATTTTATTCACTCTCGGGCCCAATTAATATTTTCGGCTTGCTCCCGAAAATCGGTTATTGTTCGAAAATCAACTTCATTAATTTCGAACATTACAAAAATAATCCCATATTAATTTCACGGGTATTACAACTTGAATGCGGAATACTTTTCATGTAGTTCTTTTCATCATTGGATTTTGGAATCAAAACGGTCGAAAGCTTGAAATGTGTGCCGCAAGAGGAGTTGAAACAACTTTAGCTTTCTCCATGCCAAAGGACGAAGTACCATCTCGATAAAACTCTTTTGTGAGAGATAAAATTTCCGATTGGACCGATCCCTTGTAAACTCCATTCCAAGGATTCTTCTAGCGGCCCCCAAATATTTCATCTCTGTGACGACCCGCCATCTACTACTATCTTATTACTCTAACCTACGTGACTAAATAAAATATAAAATATATTACATAGGAAACATCGATAGAATTTTTCGATTTTACAAAACACACCACACCCAACTATTTTACAATACAAACATTGTTCAGATTTTACGTACAATACAAATGTATTTTACAAAAACACACATAATTAAACATAACGCCCGCCACACAGGTCGCATCCATGTACACATCAGCCTCAAAAGTCACCAGAAGTTCTAGAAGGACCAGCCTCTTCATCTAAATATTTACGTACCGGATTCGCTACGTCTACAACACATAAAAACATGGGATGAGCTATAAAGCTCAGTAAGTAGAAATATGCATGTATGCACGTGCCAAAATAGCAAAGGCATCCGCGCCAATGCTTTCTAATACTCTTATTCTCACATCATACTTATTCATTTCTCATTTTTATCAGGGCCCATAGCTACTTACTAACCGCACCATCATATCATGAGCTCAAATCCTATACGGATAAAAATACGATAATGGCCCACACTGGCTAGGATAAAATTAGGGTTTATCTCCAATCTTATCATTCACCAGGTCGCCCCTCTATCAAATTACTTTCCTGGCACTATATTTATACTACGTGCCTTCCATTACCTAAATAATTTAGGTAAATATATTCGACGGTTTTACCCCCGTCATGGTGCCTTTGTAGAAGTAGCTATATTCTCGTCTATCTACATTACATATAACTCGCTTTCCACTCGAGTAATACAATGCACGCTCATTCCTCAAAATACTCCATATGATTCGTGCGTGCACATGATCGTGATGCATAAATAATGCAACAATAAATATTCCAAACAATCGCGTATAACAGATAATTCACATACCACGTATTCATCGAAACAATTAGTCACGTAGAAATACACATATCAATCAATTTATGTGTTGTAGTTGAAATTCCCACTTACCTGATATCCTTAGCTTATTGTACGGTTAAATCGCTAACCTTCAAACCCTAATTATAGAAACATATAAAATTAGAATTCGTTAATTTAATTACAATTTCATGAAATCGGCTTAATTTAGAAAACCCTAGTTTCAATTTTTTATAAATTTCGAAACCCTAAAATTTAAAACTTTAACCTAACTGAAAGATACTATTGATATAAATCCCGACATGAATTAAAATATATCTCGACATCAAATAGAGCTCGACATCCTTCTTTAATTATTCAAACAAGGTTTCGACATTTACTAAACTATACAATGGATCTCGATACTATATGATAAATCTCGACATTGTCTTCAAAACTTATAAAACTCGAAACCATATCAACATCTCACAATCCTATTTCATTCGACATCTTTAACTACACAAAATACATAATACTCATATCGACATCTTATTTCATTCGATATCCCATGTCATATCATAACTCGAGATTTTCACTTCTCAAAAATGTCGACATCATTCTTTATTATTCAAGGTTTCGACATTTATCATATTATACAATGAATCTCGGCATTCCATGATAATCTCGACCCCACTTCACCTAATACTCACTCGATATTTTCATTCGACATTCTCAAAACTCGAAATCATTTCACCTAAAACACATCATTATCCTACTCGAGTTTCTCATATCGACATTTTATAAATCTCGAATTAACCTTATACAAACACTCGACATTTTTAAGATCTTCTTTCAATATTTATCAAAATTTTCGAAATAATCTCACAACTTCACATACCTATCGACATTTTCATAAAACTCAAACCAACTACATATAAGCATTTCGAAATCCTTACCAAACACTATTTAATTCTAAACCCTTATAATCTTTCGATCAAAACCCCATCTATCAAGAACACTTTAAATTTCATCTCAACTCTTAAAACCTTTCGATCAAAACTCATTTTCTCAAGAACACTATAAACATTATGAAAACCCTAAAACTCAAAATCCATATAAAACACGATTTTATGCAGCTTCCAATTAACAAAACCTAAAATATAATCATAGTTAAAACATAAAAATTAAGGTAAGAAGTTTATACCTACTCCAAACTTCGATCTTAGCTTGTGCAGACTTTCTCTTCTGTCCAAATTCTAATTCTCGCCTACTTAACAAAAGAGTGTTTGTTTTTCTATCTTAATTGATCAACTTAAGTTTAATAATAGGTAAATGACAAAAGACTTTAACCTAATCCTCACTTTGCAATATATAAGATTAAAATATTCAATCATTTAATTACTATATTATATGATTCTCCTCTCATTCTAATCGTATACTAAGTTCAATGATTAGAACCTTTACCAAATATTAATATTTTATCCTATATATATATATATATATATATATATATATTAGTTATCCTTAATAATGGCATCTCGAGATCTATCCTAGAAGATTTCGAAATCTCCTCCAAGACTTACAACTAAATCTCTAGCTATATAATAAAAAATTTCAAGATGTATCTACATATACAATATGTCGAGATTTTGATTTAGACTTCTTAAGATCTCGAAACCAAATCTCAAGATTCTATCTCACAATTCATAAGATCCTTAATAAAATGTCGAATCAATTGCAAGCTATATTCCTTACTCATAAATCTCAAAACCTAAATATCGAAATGAGTAAAACTCATTTCGAGAATTTAGTTCACATCCCCTTTCTAAATTTCGATATAAAATTTTGAATTCTCGCAATCTCTATGTCAAATTCCTTCTTTCAAATTTCCCCATTCATCACATCCTAAAATTCCAAAATTATCAAAAAGAAACCCTAAGTTCCCAAAATTATAATATTTCGAAATTCTCTTTTCAAAAATTTCTAAAACCCCATACCTAACTTCCAAATAATGTTAGATATTATATAGTCAAATTAATAAATACTAAATATGAAATCATATAATCACATACTATGCATGCAAATTTATTGGCCAACTTACGCACGGGACCCGGGTATTACATTCTCCCCCCCCCCCCCTTAAAGAGGATTTCGCCCACGAAATCAGATAGGTTGAAACAATTCTGGGTAGCGATATCTCATATCATCTTCACGTTCCCACGTAGCTTCTTCAGTTGACTGATTTTGCCATAACACTTTTACCAACGGAATCTCTTTATTTCGAAGTCTCTTCACTTCATACATCAAAATCTCCACCGGCTTTTCTTCATAACTTAAATCTGGCTTGAGTTGTTGATATAAAGATTCATTTCTCAAGACATGATTCGGGTCAGCGGCATATTTTCGCAAGGTTGACACATGGAAAACATCGTGAACTTGTGCCAATGAGGCTGGTAATTCCAGTTGATAAGCTACTTCACCGACTCTTTTAATTATTTTAAAAGGTCCAATGTATCTTGGGCTCAATTTACCCTTTCGCCCAAACCGTTTCACACCTTTCATCGGAGATACTTTGATAAACACCCAGTCATCTATTTTAAATTCCAACGGTCTGCGTCTTTGGTCTGCATAACTCTTTTGTCGACTTTGAGCCGTTTGCATTCTTCCTCGTATCTTTGCTATTGCCTCGGTCATCTCTTGAACCATGTCAGGTCCTAACATCGCACGTTCACCGACTTCATCCCAATGTATGGGAGATCGACATTTACGTCCATACAAGGCTTCATACGGTGCCATCCCAATAGTTGAATGATAACTATTGTTATAAGAAAACTCAATCAACGGCAAATATTTGCTCCAGTTTCCTTTAAAATCCAAAACACATGCTCGCAACATGTCTTCCAAAGTCTGGATAGTTCGTTCTGATTGACCATCCGTCTGAGGATGATAAGCCGTACTAAAAGACAATTTTGTCCCCATTGCTTTCTGCAGACTCTTCCAAAAATTAGATAAGAACCGTGAGTCTCGATCCGAAATAATTGATAATGGAATCCCGTGGAGTCGAACAATTTCCTGAATATATATCTCTGCGTATCGCTCCAGGGAAAATATCGAACTTATGGGTAGAAAATGAGCAGACTTAGTCAATCGATCAACTATAACCCATATAGCATCATAACCTTTTATAGTCTTTGTAAATCCAGATTATCCAAGAACACTTCAACGGATTAAACCTTCGTAATATGTGAATAGTTGGTCTTTGAGGTTTAGTGTTGAGTACGTGAGATTTTAGCAAAATGGAAACTTGCATTAATGAAGTTAGGGTTTAAGCTTAAATACCTTGTGAGGTATTTAAGCCCATTGGGCCCCTAACAAGCCCATTACAACTACAACCCAAATACATAAATAGAACATCTATAAAATACATAGAAAAGAAATTACAAGACTTAGAATTAATATTTTGGACACTTCTAAAATATTCCTAACATTCTCCCCCTAAGTGTCCAAATTACAATCGAGCAAATAAACTAAGTCTTCATTTCTTTTTCTTCGAGCGAGGTGGAGGTGGAGGTTCTCTATGAGCTAAGTAGGTCTTCCTGAATCCAGGGCAGTCTCGAACTGTCTGATGTCGTTCCGAAGAACGATCCGATATCTTATCTTCTCGATGAGTTTCCGTAGGACATCTTTCTCTTCCAGTTCTGTTCCTTCTAGTTTGTCCTCTTCGGAAACTGTCTTCTTCTTGGTTCGAAGTGGTTGAGGATAATCTTCAATGTTCCATCTGAAAATTTGGAGATCTCTGACAGAAGTAGCACCTGCTTTACTTTCTTCTGAGCTTGTAGATAGGTGACCCTGGTTGTGGTTCAAGGAAGATAAATCCCTCATCAAACTTTTCGAGATCCTTATATCTGTTGTCTGGACGTGTCAGGTGACCTTGCTCATATTGCTTTCCAAGGCCATTTGGAAGTCATGTGCAGCGAAGTACTTGACCTGCCTCAGCATGCACTCTTTGATAGCTCTATAACCATCTCGTCTTGTGTGAGTGTCCAGGGGAAACTTATTGCGATAAATATTGTAGAGCTTGTTGAGTTCGCCCAGTGGAAGATAGGGAAGATCTGCTTCTGAATATCTTACAATTTTCCTGTCATATCGATCAATAACAAAGACAGGGCCTACATATCTTCCTACCGCCCATTCGACGTCCACAATATCGCAGATGGCCGATTGATCTCTCATGTACTTCCTGTATTGATCTCTATCATCCCTTTCTTGGCCGTGACTTCCCAGAGCATAATCTGATGGCTAAGTCCCCTATACGTCCCTCTTAGGTGCTCAAGGCCTCGAAGATTCAGCTCGTTGACTCCCTTTATTTCTTCTTTCTTCCTCCAGATCTTTGGATAAAGATCCTCAAGAAAGGGTGCCTTGATCTTCGCGTTTCTCCAACGAGTTTCTATGAACTCGTAGCCTGGCGTTGGTTCCTCGGGCACCTGATGCTGAAGGAGTGAGTTCAATCATTTTTCAGATACTCGATAGGCATTATATCTAGGGGAGTGAGTTCAATCATTTTTCAGATACTAGGGGGAGTTTTTCAACGAATATTTATTCAAGAAACTCAAACATTTAGGGGGAGTTTTCGTACAACAACTCAAATACTTATTCAAAGAAATCCAAACATTTAGGGGGAGCTCTCAAAAACTCGTATTCCCTATAAAAATCCAAAGCAGAATAGCAAGTAAAACAACGAATAAGCTCAAAAGAAGGTAAATCTCAAAAACAAGCATATTCAAATTATGCTCAAAGTTGCGTCTTAACTCTGCCTGTTCCTTGAGCTTCTTTTCTTCTTCTTGCTTCTGCCAATCCATCTGTAAACGAGAAAATAAGAAATTTGTTAGTTCTTAGATGTAAGGTACTTCAATGAGATTTGAGACCTATCTATTTATAAACACGAAGGAAACTTACGTCATTTATTGTCCCGACATTAAGACGAATTTTTGACTAAGGCGAAGATTTTTTCAATAAGGATATCGTATCATGAAAATCGATCTTGAAAAACCCATTGATTTGATGTTATCCTTGTAATTGATCGCGCTAAATTGGTAGTACTTGGGTCTTTTCTGATTTTTGTATCTTTCCCTAGTCAATTTCAAAAATTCCATTACAAAATTAATTATTAGAATTTGGATTCGCAAAACTAAAATTAATTTGAACAATTGTTATTCGCAAACCATTTTCAATTTTGACCAGTCAATGAATCAAGTTGCGAACTCACGGCTCTCAATTCGCAAAACTGATCGATTCGCAAACTACAACTTCGCGAATCTAAAGTGGGCCCTTATCTCAAAAGTTTACAGCCCAACTCAAAACTAGGGTTTACACTTTAGGCCCGCAAAGTTGCTTCTAAATACCAATTCGCAAACCTCTCTCAAATACACAACACTCTCAATTCGCAAACCTCTCTCAAACACGCAACACTCTCAAATCGCAAACCTCTGTCAGTTTAGATAAAATTTTGCGAACCTCAAATCGCAGTCTCAATAGCATATCCCAGTCCTCGCGTGTGTTCCTCTATCTCAGTCACGTTCTCAGAAACTTTTCGGTGGTAAGGAATCACTCGATATAATTCCTACAATGTTTTGTCTTTCTTTTTCAGCTTTGCAGGTTTGAATCGTGAAGAACAGGGCCCTACTCGGATTTTTTATTATCGATGAATTTCTGTTAATGTTTTTTTGTTTCTGATTGGGATATCTCTGGTAAATGTCGATTTTTGAGTTTCTGGGTTTGCTTGTTAATTAGAACTTTTAATTTCATTTTAAATGTCTTCGTTTAATCGTTCGAAGTACAGCTTTGCGAACTCAAAAACTGTTTTGCACAAATCGCAAAACCTTGTGCTTTGCAAATCCGGTCAAAGTCGCAAACTTTGCTTTGCTTTGCGAATTCTATTTGCGAATTCTAAGATTGCTCTACTTGCGAATTCTAAGCTTATTCTGCGAATTCTAAGTTTACTTTGCATATTCTAAGTGTGCTTTGCGAATTCTACTTTGCGAATTCTAAGATTGCTCTACTTTGCGAATTCTAAGCTTATTCTGCGAACTCTAAGTTTACTTTGCGAATTCTAAGTTTGTCTGCGAATTCTACTTTGCGAATTATAAGACTGCTTTACTTTGCGAATTCTAAACTTATTTTGCAAACTCTAAGTTTACTTTGCGAATTCTAAGTTTGCTTTGCAAATTCTACTTTGCGAATTATAAGACTACTTTACTTTGCGAATTCTAAGCTCATTCTGCGAACTCTAAGTTTGCACATTTAGATATTCGCTCGATTCACTTCGCGAATTGTTACTTTGCGACTCACAGTTTACCCGATATTTCAAATGCTCAATTCGCAAAGTTCTTTTCAACTCAACCCGCAATCCATACTTAGAAAATTTTTCGGCCAAAATATTTCGTCACATAAATGGGCCCAACAGGGAATGGGCCCAAATCTTTTCTAAACGATTTTTTTTTGTTTTAAAGCCCATACTTTAACAATATTCTCTTGATATTCAATTGTTATAATATCATGACACTAATTCCATTATTCTTTCTTCTTGCAGTCTCAGCAACACTTCCCGGTGTCAGAAATATATTAAAAAAAAAAAAAAAAAAAACAATACAACAAAAAAAAATGACGACACCTACGGACATCGTTTACCCAACCTCACAATGGATAACGATCAAGGACAATAATTTCCAACTTGACCTTCATACATTCAAGTGCAAGGACGAAGTCATATTATCCATTCTGAGGAATCACCATCTTGGGTATGCCTTTTCGGCCTCGGTCCAAGTCCTACAGTCTATTCAGCAATTCTGGGGGACGATGAAGACAAAAATCGCTCAGGATAACAGTATATACTACGAGGCCCAAATAGCAAATGAGACTGTCAGCATCACAAGCGATCTCATTCGGAGTATTCTCAGATTGCCAAGTCAACCTCACTACGAACTGAGGCTTCTGAGAATGAGCTTGTGGATGATTGATGAAGATGGGATATTACACGCCTATCAAGTTTGTCTCTCATTTTCAGAACTCCATGATCCCGCATCCTTGGCGAACGCTCTTTACATTTGTCAATAAGTGCTTCTCACCCAAGCACTCAGGATGGGATAGATGCAATATCACAATCCTTCGCATCTTCCATGGGATTGTGTTTCGAAGAAATTACGATTTTGTCAAGATTATCATCACGGATCTCGACGACCAACTTCACCAACGTACAAAGTCCAAAAGGCCACAGAATTTGCCATATCCCGGTGGTCTCACTTATCATCAATCATTTCCTGACCACAAACACCGGGAATACCATCACGACCAGTAGAAGAAAATTTCACCCCACCCAAACTGCGCTATCTTCAGAAGGGAAAGCCTGATGACAAATATTCGCGCAAGGCAATGCCAATCCCTCACGAATTACTCGTTCTTTGCAAACCCCGACCATATTGATGCCTATTGCAGCGTTTACAAAGTTCCTCACCCCACGACACAGGATAACCCACCTGAGTCTAACCTAGGGGTAGTGAGACTGAGAGAGCAGAAATGAGCGAGAGAGAAAGAGAGAGTGAGACCTTGAGAGAAACCACAGAAACCAACCCTATCCCACACGCACCACAGTCTTCATCTCAAGAAACAATCCTCGACAAACCACTACCATCCTCTGAACACACAATACCCGAACCATCGCTCGACGAACAACCACACATAGATGTTCCCGAGAGATCACAACAGCAATAACTCAGTCAGAAAGAGCCGGGTCACTCCCTAGGGTAGAAGACGTCGTAGTCGACCCAACGACGCATGAGCGAACCCCACCAGACCATTCACTTGTCTCCCAACAGACAAGTGTCTCAACACAACGTGACCACCCCAAACCTCCAGCAGCTCGGTCCCTGTGTCTGAATCAACTCAAGAAATACCCATCCCGTGACACAGACCGAGCCTCAGCCTGATCCTCAGGCAACAACGTTCATAGAAGAGCCCCAAATAGAGGCTCTTCAAGGATTGGATGGAAGTCTCTCGGATGTTGATGATTTCAGCAGACTCACCCATCCGCGAGCCACCGTACAGAACCTAGTTTCTGGACGCGTGCTAACGGGACGCCTTGACGATCCCGGAGATAGTTTCACCAAGCCCGTCCCACTGACGTGGCAACAACGACCCGAGCACCATCTCCAATTGATGCGTCGCAAGGAGTGGTCGGAAGACCCAAGGATCCTGAAGTTCCACGAACTTCGGGTGACGAGGGCCACCGTCCAGAACCTAGTTCTGAACGTGTGCCAAGCTCCTCTAGTGGCGCCGGATCAATTCCAACACAGGTGACGACTGCCTACTTGGAGAAACCGGCTGTTCGAATTCTTCGGACCGTAACCCTACCAAGGGTCAAAGGTCTTATTAAGGAGGCGGTTCAAGCAACCTCCACCGACAAAGGGAAGGCTCCCATATCTGACCAACCTCCTCCTCAACAGCCGGTACTTCCCCGACTTCTCACCTTGCCAACACGCAACCCGCCGACACCCAACTTGTACACAGTGCCTCTGCTAGAGCTTTTTGATGTTGGCATTGCTCGCATAATTGAACTCGACAAGCAACGGAGCTTTGAAGAAGAAGACCTCTACAGGAGCTGGTCGCAGGAGGCGTCCATCCCATCTCAAGATGCGAGCATACCAACTGACACATGCCGCCAAGAAGGCCCCAGTCAGAAACGTCGTCACGACGATCCAGACGACCAGGATCGTCCTGAGGGGGAGAGCAGCAAGAGACCGAGAACCACGTCTTCTGTTTTGCTCGGGGCGGAAAAGAGGCAGAACACGCGGGGTTCAAACGCGTGGAGGCAGTTCGTCACGACCACCTAATCCACCACCAAGGTCCTCCAGGGGCAGACAAGCTAAACCAGGGCCGAAACCAGACAACTTCCCTTGGTGGAGTCGAGTCTGCTCCCTCGAGGATCTCCACCCAACCAGTCCAAGCAACTACAACTCCTCGTCAAAAGGATCCTCAAGACTACATCGGCAGATATATCTTAGACGAGGAATGGATGACGAGAACAGAGACAGCAGAAGAGTCCCGCCTAAGGATTGAAAAGCGTTCGTAATTTATTAAAGGCGGCAGCAGCAGACTTCTGCTTCATCGAGCGAGAGGAAGAGGAGCAAGGAGAGAATCCTGAGGCAGAACTTCCAGAACTTCAGAACTCCTTCAGCATAGGTGCCCGAGGAACCAACGCCAGGCTACGAGTTCATAGAAACTCGTTGGAGAAACGCGAAGATCAAGGCACCTTTCTTGAGGATCTTTATCCAAAGATCTGGAGGAAGGAAGAAGAAATAAAGGGAGTCAACGAGCTGAATCTTCGAGGCTTGAGCACCTAAGAGGGACGTATAGGGGACTAGCCATCAGATTATGCTCTAGGAAGTCACGGCCAAGAAAGGGATGAATAGAGAATCAATACAGGAAGTACATGAGAGATCAATCGGCCATCTGCGATATTGTGGACGTCGAATGGCGGTAGGAAGATATGTAGGCCCTGTCTTTGTTATGATCGATATGACAGGAAAATTGTAAGATATTCAGAAGCAGATCTTCCAAGCTCGCAAGTTTTTTTTAAATATATATTTTTAATTTTTTTATTTTGTAAGCTCGAGCTCGAGCTCTGAGCTGAAAAGCTCGACGAGCTTGAGCTTACCGTCTTAGCTCGTGTTATTTATATCAAAGAAAATATTCAGTATTCTATTTTTATGTTGTGGGTTTGACCTTGAGGTAATAGGATAAAAGTGACCACATAGTACTACATGTATGTAGTTTATTGGTTATCATAATATAGTTGCAATGCACGGATAATTATTTTCAAAGCTCTCATTTTGTTTTGGCTAATTATGGCAAAAATATTTTTTTATAAACAAAAATAGTTGGACAAGAGCCATCGTAAAACGTGGGTTGGTTAAGTTTAACGTTGGTTGATTTTAAATAGAAAAATAATTACTTTTATAAAAAAAATTAAAAATTTAACATGTCACGTGGCATCACTAGCATCTATTCTAACTAGGTTCTAACCCATGAAATGCACCGTATTACCTATATATAATTATTTTATGTCAATAAAATTGTTAAATTTATATTTAATATTGGGTAGTTAATGTTGAACTAACATGTGATAGTGGGATTTTTTTTTTTGGATTTTTATTACTTTCTTCTTTTAAGTTAAGACACGTGTCTGAGAATACCTACATCTATAGTTATACAAGATATAAGTAAGATATTGAGTGATTTCAAATAGAATCAAAGAACAAAAATATCTAGAATCGACCTGTGAACATTTCTTGTCTGGGCATTTATGGACGGTATATATGCAGCCAACCAATCAATGCAATGAAATAAATATCTGGCTTTCTTTGGTGTTGAGATTAATATTTTATAAAGATGACGACGAATATGATTAACGTTGTGAATTTGAGTGGATGAGGTGAGGTTTGGGACGGATTTCAGGTGGTCCTCGGATTTCAGGTGGTCCTCGGATTTTATAGAGTGTGCTCTAAGCTCACAGCTAACTAAGTGGTATTACCTCGGGCCTAAGATATATGGCTCGTGATATCAGTGTCGAGGGATTACATGGGTATAAGTTATTTGTGTATAGTCATACATGGATTTTGTTGATGTTGTGTTTAACATTGATGTTGGGCTATCCCAATCAAAGAAATTTTATATGTGGGGAAATTTATATAGCCGGATAATCGATTATCAGAAAGTTTAAGACGTGCATAAGGTGCTTGTGTGTAAGGGACGTGTTTGGGACGTGTTGGGACCTGTTTGGGACGTGGGACGTGCCTGGGACGTTGGGGGGGCCTGTTAGGGACGTAAATGAAAGGACACATGAATTACGTGGTTCGGACCTTTGCAGACCCTACGTCCACGGGCGCTCACGAACTGTTTTTACTATACTTCAATGATTTACACACTCAAAACTACTCATATCTCGCTCTTCTCTCTAAAAAACACATAGTGATACGGACATAAATTAGGCAGGCTAAAAAGAGGAATTAAGGAAATAATTAGCTTATGATAATTATTAAGAGAACTTAGTAAAAAATATGAGTTTCCTTGAGAAATACATAGTTAGATTACGAAGGGAGACTTTTAGGGACCTCGGACGGGTTTTTGGAACCTCCAACACACTTTAGGGAGCTAACAACAGGAAATAACGGTTTTAGGGACCTCCAAGAGACTTTAGGGACCTAACGCCAATACTAGGGAACTATTTTGGGACCTATTGTGCTAAGCAGGTCCTGTCGTCCCGAGGAAGCATCGTGAGGAAGCTTCACCAAACGGTCAGAAGTCTGAAAGGACGTCTAACACCACTGAAAAACTGTTCTGACAGAACCTGTCCCATCCACCTGTTGTACCTGACAGCGCAGAGCCAAGTCCCATCTTCAGCCGCCTGACATCCCTGACAGCACAGAAGCTGTAACTGCTGCAGGAGTGACCTCTGACAGACGACCTGCCATTCTGTAGCATCATAGTGTCCCAGGAGATCATATCAGCAGGAATCTGGGCAATATCCAGGAGCCAGGGACGTACCTTCAGGCAATATCCAAGAGCCTCCTATATAAAGGGGACTTCACCATTTTCACGAGACAACTCTCATTCTAACACTTCTTAACACTTAGAAAACTCTCTCTCTACGTTAAACACAACATCTTTGACGTCCCATTAGCTATTTTCTTATGTGTTCTTGAGAGAAATGTGAGGAATAAGTAGTTTGAGTGTGTAAATCATTGATGTATAGTGAAAACAGTTCATGAGCGCCCGTGGACGTAGGATCTGCAAAGATCCGAACCACGTACATCTTGTGTCCTTTCTGTTACGTCCCTTTCACGTCCCAAGCAGGTCCCGAGTACGTCCCAACGTCCCTTTATGTCCCAACACGTCCCCAACAGGTCCCCAACGCCCCAAACAGATCCCCCAATGTCCTAAATACATCACAAACACGTCCCTTCCAATTCCTTTACAAATAAGCACCTTACGCACGTAACTTTATCGATTCTTCGGCTATATAAATTTCTTTACCCACACGTATAAATCTTGTTGATTGGGAGAGCCCCATATCAAATGGCGCCGTCTGTGGGAAAATTTCGGAGTTGAAGGCGTGAGCGATTTTGCCTATATTGTGCGAAGCTGTGCTTAACGTTTAGTGTTTCTCCTTTCTTTTCTGTATTTCTGCCGGGACGAGGCGAAGGGCGCGGGAAAAATCGATGGAAGAAGTCCATCTTGTGCCAAAGAAAAACTTATACCCACAATTCGCTGAGGCTACTGAAGGTGACCACCGGGAACTGATGGGAGAAAATCCCTCTCTGCCGAAGAAGCTGGACCTACACTATGCAGGAGCTGCCAAAACACAACTGAAGCTCCTGAGACGTAAGGCCGTCTGCACCACCTTGACCGAGTGGAAGAAAGGGCGAAGACCCGAAGCTCCGCACTCGGGACCTCCCAGCTCCCCGCCGGCAAGAAGACTTGGAGCTCCGCCTTTGAGACCTCCCAGCTCCGCTGGCATGAAGACCTGAAGCCCCACATTCGGGACCTTCCAGCTCCTCGCTAGCACACGAAGCTCAGTGGAACCTAGAAGGAATCTCCACGCTGACGTCCGAAGATCAGCGGAGATACAAGCCAAGCTCCCGCTAGCACGCGAAGGTCCGTGGACCTAGAAGTCAGCTCTACGCCAACGCTTGATGATCAGTAGGAGATAAAAGTCCAGTTCCACGAGGGCACATGAAGATCCGCGGAAGGCATCCCGCGTTGAAAAGGCTCTTCGCCGGGACTTCAGGACCTTCTAAAATCTTATTTCTCATTATATGTTATTGTTATCATAGTAAATATGTGCACCGCACTAACAATTGTTATTATTTGAAGGATGTGATCGAGAGGTTTATTCCAGACGGGACCCTTGAAAAAGGTGTTAGCCGCGGCAGTGAACTTGATTCGAAGGTGATGATAAGGAGTCCCGGGGATCTATGTCGCATAAAGAACTTAAAGGCCAGCTCTGTGCTGGCGTACAGAGATCTTCAGGACCTCAAAGCCCAGCTCCGTGCTGGTATATGAAGATTCACAGGAGATCAAGCCCAACCACGCACTGACACGCGGAGGTCCAGGGAACCTAAGAGACAGCTCCACGCTGACATCCGAAAATCCGTGGGAGATGCAAGCCAAGCTCCGCGCTGGCACGCGAAGGTCCGAGGGACCTAAGGAACAGCTCCGCTCTGGCATACAAAGATCCGTGGGAGATAAGAGCCCAGCTCCGCGCTGGCGCGCAGACCTGAATCTCTAGGGACCTACAAATCGAGCTCCGCACTGGTCTGAGGAGCCTAGTTACCACATTTGGAACCTAGAAGCCAATTCCGCGACGACGCCTAAAAATCCACGGGAGACATCCTGAGTTGATAAGGCTCTTAGCCGAAATGTATTATTACAGAAGCTTTTCCCTTGTCCGATGATCAGCAAAGCGACAACCTGTGGAGTGTTAGATCTCATGGATCTCGGTCATGATAGTCGTTATGTAATCTCGGTCTCATACTCGAGTTACTAACGTAACCGTTAGATCCTTAAGCATGGCGTCGTAAGATAATCTCGTATTCGTATGCGAGATTACGGTCATGTGTGCGGAAGCGCACGGTGATCATAACGTGGTCTCGTTATTCGTTAGCGAGATCACCACCGTGAAGAAGATCATCTCGAGTACATGAACCGAAATGAGTTTGAAACTAACGAATTACCTGTGTTTATCGCAGACATCGTCGTAGGCTTCGGGACACGATCTTCGCCTCTTTCACTCTACGGAGGGTGATGGAGACCCGTGTACTTCTTTAAGGACTCCCATGTTATAGTGATTTTTAACGTACCGTTCGATCGTAATGAACGTTCATTATGTACGCTATATGTCTTGTACGACTGCATAATGTACAAGAGCTTTTATTTGTGAGTGTTGATAAGTATGTTATGTAAAAGACTCACATAAGGGCTTTATATAGAATCACTAGGAAGTCGGGCTTTAATTATGTAGAGCAAGAAACGGGACCGGCCCAATAACTGTGAAGGTTATTAGTCCGTCCATCAAAGATTAATAACCGGGCAATAGATAATAAATCATTAAGGATCAAATAATCCTAACTAATTATTTCTGTAGGCCAATAATAACGGGAATGGATCCCGTCGAATCCAACTCTCAAAGATATAATTAATCAATTTTTCATAATGGGATTATACCGGCAACATTATATCCTTAATAATAACCATATATCTAAACATCAAATCGGATATAAGCCGAATCTAAATTCTCACGAAATAGATTCGTTCCTAAGTCACAAACTCGACATCTTCGATACTAGGTTCATAACATAAGTGGTCCTCGATGTGAATAATATGGTAATGCTTTTCATAATTGTGCACATCATAAGCAATAAATCACATTGTTAATCATAATAGGATCCATAATCATAATGTGATCACGAAGTTAATATCCAATCAAATTAATGACCTCTTTAATCAAAGCTCACATGAAATCCCAAGTTACATACGTGTTCGCGAGACACCTTGGATGACAAGGCTTTCGTTAACAGGTCAACTACCATGGCACTTAACTAATGTGCTCAATGGATATTAACAATTTTGGATCCTTTCTTTGACAACATGGTACATGATTTGTTGTTCTCAGGAAAGAATACTACATACTGATTATAGCATCAAATTTTAAGTGGTTTTGTAATTGAGTTCACCTAACGAAGCTCAGCTATAAATTTTCTAATCCATTTTGCATGACATAATGCTTCGTATCAAATAGAAACTTATGCTTCCATGGTAGAAGAAGCAGTTATCATTTGCTTAGGACCTTTCCATGAAATAGGTGTACCAGATAACATAAGCACGTAACTAGACGTTAATTTCTGGTGTTAAGGCACCTAACATATTCGGAATCAGAGTATCAATTAAACTCTGATTTCCGTAAATGAGCGTATAGCTTTTAGGATACTGTAACTATCGCGAAACCATTTTGGCATTCTTAGGCGATATCTTGGCGCATACATACTTGAGCGTACATAAGGCTTTCAACTAATGATGAATAGGGATTTCTCCATATCATCAAACGCCAATTCGATCCTGGGATACTGTGATAAACTAAACTTATGCCCTTAAAGACCGGTATTCCTGTGGGAGAGCAATTAAGATTGTTGGATCTTTTTTTTTTAACATTCATGTCACGAGCACTATCTCGGTGAATTTCTATGCCCATAATGTAAGAGGCTTCACCAAGATTTTTCACATCGAATTTACTCGAGAAAAGTTTTATAGTCTCGTTGAACATGTAACATTTCATCCACATAATGTACTACATAAAGTACAAGGATAACAAATTTGCTCCCACAGATTTTTATAAATATGGATTGGTCAGCCAAATTTCTTTGAAACTGAATTCAGCGATCACCACTGAAGAATACCACTGTCGAGATGACTGTTTAAGACCGTAAATGGACTTATAAGCTTTTCTTAACTGTTTAAGACCGTAAAATGGACTTATAAGCTTTTCTTAAGCTTGCATACCATTTGTTCCTTGCCCTCAACCAGAAAACCTTCTGGTTGCGTCATATAGACATTCTCATGCAAGTCACCATTAAGGAAAGCTGTTTTAATAGTCCATTTAATGTAGCTATAAATCATAATGAGCTACAAGGGCCATAATAATGTAGAATGAATCCTTTTTAGAAACAGGAGAGAAGTTTTCACTATAATCAACTTCTCTTTGCGTAAACCCTTTAGCGACCAACCAGGCCTTGTATCGTTCGACGTTACCTTGAGGATTCATTTTGGTTTTGAATACCCATTTATAACCTATCGGTTTGAATACTTCAGGCAAGTCTACAAGGTCCCAAACCTCATTCAACTTCATTGAGTTTAACTCTTCGTTCATGGCTTCAAGCCATTGAGTTCTTTGGTCACGCGTCATCGCATCATCAAATGACGCAGGATCATTCCCAATAGAATTATCACAGTCATCTAAATAGACATAATCATCATGAAAAGTCGGCCTTCTCACTCGTTCAAACCTTCATGGAGATGGTTCTGGAACGACGATGGAGAAGGTTCATTATCGTGCTCTGATATATTAGGCATATTCTCATTATTTAGCGATCCTCCCACATATTCAGGGATTACTAAATCTCTTGACGTAATGGGAACATTTAAGAATTTAGGTTCCTCTTCAAGAGTTACTTTACGAGATATGCAATGATCACAATTACCGACATTTTCTAAAATTACGGCATGTCGAGTTTCGACAATTCTTGTGGTATGAGATGGGCAATAAAATCGAAAACCCTAAAATCATTATGGGTAACCGATAAATAGCAACTTATGGTTTTAGAATCATGCTTTCGTAAGTTTGGGTTGAAAATTTTAGTTTCAGCGGGACAGCCCCATACATGTAAGTAATGAATACTCGGTTTCCTATTCGCCCATAATTCATAAGGGGTTTTAGGCGTCGCTTTAGTAGGAACCCGGTTAATGCATAGCTGTATTAAGTTCCTCAACCCAAAGATATTCAGGCATGAATGTTTAGGCCATATATCTCGAGACAGGATGAAATGTCTCATCAAAAATGGAATTCTTCATCATTTAGATTTCTTTGATTTTATGCATGTATCAAATATACTTAAAAAATATTCAAGGAAATAAACGTAGTGCCACCAGAAGTAATGGACTATTAGAACTGATTCATATTGATATCGGTGGTCCATACACTGCTGGAATTAATGGTCATCGATACTTCATTACATTTATTGATGATCACTCTCGTTACGGACATCTTTATCTCCTTCACGAAAAATCCGAAGCGCTCCAGGTTTTCAAGACTTATAAAGCCGAAGTGGAAAACCAACGCGATTGCAAAATTAAAGTTGTGAGATCTGATAGAGGAGGAGAATATTATGATAAATTTTCCAACTCAGGTCACAACCCTGGAGCCTTTGCCTTATTCTTACAAGAATGCGGCATTGTCCATCAGGTTTCCATGCCTGGGACGCCTCAGCAGAACGGTGTTCCTGAAAGACGAAACCTCATTTATATCATCGATACCATAATGAATACATGCATTATACTAACAACTGATATCGTTTGAAGGATTAAATAGAAGGACTCATCCTCGTATGACGTCTAGGGAGGTCCGTTGGGCATAGCCTCGACCAAGGTCTGAAGGCAGCCGAGAAGGAGTCCGGGGGATCTATGCTGACCAAAGGCAGACAACCCCCACCTCCTCTAGATAAGGGCCAGCTCCATTTAAAGCCCACGTCCCTATCATAATAGGAGCTCCAGGCCAGGGGAATTCCATTTCCAGCAGAGCCCGAAATTGTACACTTGAGCAGTCGAAGGTCCAAACCTCCGGAGATCTGGGGCCAGGGACCTCACCATTAACCAAAAAGAAAGGAGCTCCGTTTCGCCATTACTTCAAATTCTAGGCCTCCCACGAGGAGCCCGGATATTAAGCGAGCTGGCGCTATAACCACGCGTTTAAGCGAGTTGGCGTTATAACCACGCATTTAAGCGAGCTGGCGCTATATCCACGCATTTAAGCGAGCGGGCGCTATATCCACGCATTTAAGCGAGCGGGCGCTATAACCACGCATTTAAGCGAGCGGGCGCTATAACCACGCATTTAAGCGAGCGGGCGCTATAACCACGCATTTAAGCGAGCGGCGCTATACCCACGCATTTAAGCGAAGCTGGCGCTATAACCATGGTAAACTATTGATGTCCCTAAGGAAATACCGCCTTGTCGGAATATAAATATATTATTATATAAACGGTGCACCGTATAATATAATCGATGCCAAAGGTCGACGGACCTGCGGTGTACAGGACGCCAAAGATGATATATCTGCGGTGTGATGATGCCAAAGGTCGACGGACCTGCGGTGTATAGGATGTCAAAGATAATCCATCTGCGATGTGAATGATGCCCATAAGGGTGTACAAGATGCCGCCGCTGACGGGCTGCGGTGTACAGGACATCAAAGGCTCTCAGTAAGCCTGCGACGTGAATGGTACCAAAGTGAAGCTGGCGCTATAACCAGGGTAAATCAATGAGGGGATCCCCATATTTTATAGACCTAAGTGTCTACACAGATACTGAAATCGCTAAGGACATAGAGAGCCTAGCGCAAATGACACCTGAGGACAATGACGACGGTCATTGCAACCCATGCGTGAATTCGTACTTGGCTTACGAATTACTAAGCGAGCTGGCGCTATAACCATGCATCTAAGCGAGCTGGCGCTATAACCATGCCACGATAATGATGTTCCCAGGAACATCCATCAGGTCCTTAAAAAATGCAAAGCACAAAAAAAAATACAGGAGAAAGGGAACTCCGGTGAAACATGCGAACATGGGAGTTAAGCTCCCCACACCATTATGTCCCGAAAGGAAAAAATGACAAAGTATTTTTTACAGGCTATCACCATGATGAAAAAAAGGAGAGGTCCATACAAATAGGATGTCCCAGGGAGCTAGGAGCAGCGTGCAGCAGGACCTGAGGATCTCCTTCAAAGTGCAAGGCTCGAAGAGGAGCTCCGCCATCAGGAGTTGGAGACGACGTTCGAAAGATTAACAATATCAGCAACGGACCAGGACCTTTGCATGCTTCTCTGTAGCAGGGAGCCAAAAATAAGGGTCCGCGGAGGCCTGCAGATCTCCCTGGAAGCATCCAGGAAAAGGGAAGTCCCGAAAAACATTAGTTCCGCGGAAAAAAAGAAAAGAGAAAGGAAAATGCGTCTTTCCAAAGACAAGAATAAAGGTTTATTGGTAAGGGAGGTATGACCTACTATCCCTTATTTTACTTATGGCCTGCCTTACAATTTTTTACTCTAATTCACTTTTGTCCCAAAAGACAAATTAGAGTAGGGGAGTGGTTGATACGGACATAAATTAGGCAGGCTAAAAAGAGGAATTAAGGAAATAATTAGCTTATGATAATTATTAAGAGAACTTAGTAAAAAATATGAGTTTCCTTGAGAAATACATAGTTAGATTACGAAGGGAGACTTTTAGGGACCTCGGACGGGTTTTAGGAACCTCCAACACACTTTAGGGAGCTAACAACAGGAAATAACGGTTTTAGGGACCTCCAAGAGACTTTAGGGACCTAACGCCAATACTAGGGAACTATTTTGGGACCTATTGTGCTAAGCAGGTCCTGTCGTCCCGAGGAAGCGTCGTGAGGAAGCTTCACCAAACGGTCAGAAGTCTGAAAGGACGTCTAACACCACTGAAAAACTGTTCTGACAGAACCTATCCCATCCACCTGTTGTACCTGACAGCGCAGAGCCAAGTCCCATCTCCAGCCGCCTGACATCCCTGACAGCACAGAAGCTGTAACTGCTGCAGGAGTGACCTCTGACAGACGACCTGCCATTCTGTAGCATCATAGTGTCCCAGGAGATCATATCAGCAGGAATCTGGGCAATATCCAGGAGCCAGGGACGTACCTTTAGGCAATATCCAAGAGTCTCCTATATAAAGGGGACTTCACCAGTTTCACGAGACAACTCTCATTCTAACACTTCTTAACACTTAGAAAACTCTCTCTCTACGTTAAACACAACATCTTTGACGTCCCATTAGCTATTTTCTTATGTGTTCTTGAGAGAAATGTGAGGAATAAGTAGTTTGAGTGTGTAAATAATTGATGTATAGTGAAAACAGTTCATGAGCGCCCGTGGACGTAGGATCTGCAAAGATCCGAACCACGTACATCTTGTGTCCTTTCTGTTACGTCCCTTTCACGTCCCAAGCAGGTCCCGAGTACGTCCCAACGTCCCTTTATGTCCCAACACGTCCCCACACGTCCCAACAGGTCCCCAACGCCCCAAACAGATCCCCCAATGTCATAAATACATCACAAACACGTCCCTTCCAATTCCTTTACAAATAAGCACCTTACGCACGTAACTTTATCGATTCTTCGGCTATATAAATTTCTTTACCCACACATATAAATCTTGTTGATTGGGAGAGCCCCATATCACATAGGAAAATACATAAAGACGATTTTATAGTGAGAGTGTATTCTTTTAAGTGTTGAGATATGAATTCTGTGTGAAAAATGATGAAGTCCTCCTTTTATAGGGCTCCCAACGGCCAGCCTGGTATATTTCCAAGAGATGGGACGTATTCAGTTATTTCAGGGACATCACACAGGGACTTGACCTTCTGGGACAATGTGAGGTGCAGTGTAGCTGTCTGTCAGAGGTAGCTCCTGCAGCAGTCATAGCCCGTGTGCTGTCCCATCAGTCACGTCCTCCTGCAGTCCTTTCTCCTGTATCGTATCCAGTGTTGTAAAAGGCGGCCTAGGCGCCGCTTAGTCGCTGGTCGGACCTTCACCGAACCGAAAACCCCTAAATCGGTCCTTCTATGTGGTGTTGCCGATTAGTCGGCGTTGAAGGCGATTAATCGGCGCCTAAGGCGATTAGTAGGCGCCTAAGGCGATTTTACGGATAGTAAAAATTAGACAAACTAACCCTCAAATAAAAACACGACCGATATGGGTTAGCCGCCGCGTCGGAGATAAGGCACTGTTTTTCGTGATCTGTCCTTCAAGGCCGAGATCTCGACGGCTTAATGACTGTAATTTCAGCATTTTCATCTCCATAAAATTAAGGAGCTGCGCAAGTTGGTAATTGAGCGGCGGTATTAAGATGAGAGAGGGAGGTAAAAACCTAAATTATATATGTTGGATCGTAAAAGGACCAATTTAATATTAATGGACTCATTTATCTTGTTGGGCCTTATCAAATATATAATTCAAATAAAATGTAACTAATAATGTTGTGCTTTATTTAATTTTGGTTTATCCTTTGATGTATGTGAGTAACTATCGAAATATCTAAGAACATTTTCGGAAATTTTTCTAAATAAAATAAATATTATTGAGATCGACATTATTTTATTTATATCTATAAATTGATATCTTTTATTTTAGTATATTAGCATATCAATAAAAATAATAAAAATTTTGTATACCGATTAATTTCCGCCTAGAAACCGTCTAGGCCCCGCCTATACCGCCTAGGAGCTAGGCCCCCCTCGGGCGCCCGACTAGCGCCTAGCGAGTGTTACAACATTGATCGTATCAAAGAAGCTTCGTTCCTCCCCATGAGCTACCAGCTGGCGTTGGAAGTCCCTGCATGTCCTTTCTTCTACTATTTTTTATTTTTCATTAAATGTTAAATATTTCCTTAACATGTAGACTTGCCCAACCGCCGGTTAACCGTAACCGGCGGTTGGCGGTTAGTCCATCGGACTAACCACCGTCTAACCGGCCGGGGGCGGTTGCCGGTTAGCCGCCCCCGGTTGACGGTTAGACCAACCGCCGGTTGGCTAACCGCCAGTTACGGTTAACTGGCGGTTACAACCGCCGGTTTTTTATTTTAAAGATATTTGAATTCTTAGTGTTTGTGTAAAGTTTCATATATTATTTGGTCAAATCGAATTATGTATCGAAATCTACTATATAATTTGCAAGACAATTACAAAAAAAATTACATTTTACATTTTACAAAGAACTTGTATTGTATTACAAAATTTTAATTAATCAATTACAATACAATACATAAATGTAAAGTAAATCAATCTTCTTTCGGGACTTCGTCCGAGAAAGGCTTCAACAGGTGCAGGCGCCGAACTCCCAAGTCATAAGCGAAAGTTACCTAACGCGCCGACGCCTGCACCTGTTGAAGCCCATCACGGGCGAAGCCACGATTCTTCGACTTTTCGGTCGGGCTTCCGCAAGTGTAGGCGAGAAAGCAGCGTATGATCTCAGGAGCCCTAACGAATCAACTATCAATTATGATCCGTCAAAGCATCCGGAGATCACACGTTGCTAATTTACTTGCACTTACCGAAACCCCTCTTCTTCGTAATCTTGTTCCCTATAAAAAAATGCATAAACATGATTTACATTATAAGTTTAATTTTAAAAAAAAGAACAAGAAGTAATTATACAAATATTTACTTATCTTTTTTCGGGCTTCGTCGTGACTCGTCGTAATAGGGTTGTTCAAATAAATTAGTACTTGAAAATAACAATTCATTAGTTAGCCAATAAACATAATAAATATTTGTACGCAAAAAAATATAAGAGTTGGATACTTATCTTTTTCGGGCTTCGTCGTTAGGCTTGTTCAAATAAATTAGTACCTGAACAATTCATTAGTTAGCAATATATACATAAAAAATATTTGTATGCAAAAAAATATAAGAGTTGGATACTTATCTTTTTTCGGACTTGTTTGTTGATGTGGAGTCCACGCCTCGCCGAATGTCTCTAATAATCCTCGCCGTCGCCGTTGCCGCCGCTTGTCTCCGTGCCGGTGGTGTCCTCGAAAAGGTCGTCGGGCGAGTCGCTGGCACGCTCATCTTGGGTGCGATGCTCGGCTCGAGTCCAATCGTCGAGAAGACATTGGTACTCGAGGTTGTCGACACTCAAGTTCGAACGCTTCTCGCTCAAGGTCAAACCGCCCATGCTAAAAGCATGCTCCACCGCGACGGTCGAGACCGGGATGGCAAGGATCTCCCGAGCGATCCTCGCCAACGTTGGATACGTTGGCGACACCCTCGACCACCATCTAAGGACATTGAACTCATCTTCGTCCTCGTACTCGAAAGTCGTCGACATGAAGTTATCGAGTTCTATGTAGGGGTTTTGGGAGGACCTTGGACGCTTGTTTGTGTTGAGGATGTCGTAGTAGTCAGCTAATCGTGAAGATCGACTACTAGTAGAACTAGACTGACCGCGCCCCGATCCCGATCGAGACGAGTCGTGGCCAAAATCGGGCTTATACTCTTTAAAGAGATCCTTTAAAGAGCCATGCGCTCGATCGAGTACGCTCTGCCAATAAATGCTATCGACTACCCTGCCCGACGATACCTTCGTATAGTAGCACTCTAGTAGTCTACCCGTACCATCTAAACGCCATCTCGAATCCAATATCTTCCCTATAATGAAGATATCCGGTAACTCAAAAAAATATTTGAGCCACTTGGTAGTCATGCTCCCAACGGCCTCGCTGACTACTGGATCAAACCGAAGACCGTCGAGTATGATTGCGACTTTAACGCAATGATCTAACGCAAGTATGGAAGTCGGGTAATATGAACGCGACATCGCCTCGGTGGCATCGTGAAATACTTGAAGTATCTCACATAAACTGTTGCACGGGTCCCACATCTCCGGAACTAAAATGTACGACAACACTCTGTTTTCGGCAAAGAAATCGCACAGATTCTGTCGATACTCCATCGAACTGTATAGCAACTTGTAGGTGGAATTCCACCTGGTGGGTACGTCTAAACTAAACTTCTTGGCCGGCATGCGAGCTTGCTCCCGGCGACGGTTCGAATCCGGCCGCGTCCTCGTTCAAGTCGCTGCCGAGCACGTCGGCGATATCCAAGAATTCGTTCGGGTCGTATTGTTGGTAGTCATCTTGCGATGAACTACCAACGACTTGCTTCCCTTTGCTGGCCCTCAATGCACGATCACGAGAACCACGTCGGCCACCACCACGATCCATCTAAAAATAATCTACAAACACACGAACGGGTACGAAAAATATGGTTAGATAAAAAAAACTAAAAACGGCCCAAAAAGGATACCAAGGGTCAGCTCGGGGCCGAGGCGAAACGCGGCGGTGCGGACTGCGGACGGTGCGGCTGCGGGCTGCGGCGGTTCGGCTGCGGATGGTGCGGCTGCGGGCTGCGGCGCTGCGGGCTGCGGCTAGTCGGCTGCGGCTAGTCGGCTGCGGCCTCCGGGCTGCGGCTAGTCGGCTGCGGACGATGGTGCGGCTGCGGCGGTGCGGGCTGCGGCGCTGCGGGCTGCGGCTAGTCGGCTGCGGCTCGGCTGCGGACGACGGTGCGGCTGCGGCGGTGCGGCTTCGGGCTGCGGACGCCGGTTGCGGCTGCGGGGCAGCTAATCGGTGGGTGCGGGGGCGCGTGGCGGCGGCGGCTAGCGTGGTGGTGCAGCGGTCGTGGTTAGCGGTGGCTGCGGCGGCGGCTGCGGGCCTGCAGCGGCGCGGGGCAGACGTGGGCTGCGAGTCGGCTGCGGCCTCCGGGCTCTGCGGCGGTAGTGTGGGAGGTGGTGGCGAGCGAGGTGGCGGGCGGTGGGGGTGGCGTGGTGGCGGCTGGCGGAGAGCGGAGGTGGTCGGCGGCGGCGGGAGGTGGTCGGCGACGGCCGGACTCGGGAGGTGGAAGAGAGGCAGCGAGAGAGACTGAGAGAGAGGGAGATCGACAGCGAGAGAGGGAGAGACTGAGCTGAGAGAGACTGAGAGAGAGAGACTGAGCTGAGAGAGACTGAGAGAGAGATAGCGAGAGAGAGTGAGAGAGAGCGAGAGAGACTGAGATATTTTATAGAATTTTTTTCCTGACCGTTGTAACCGGCGGTTGACCGAGCCAACCGCCGGTTACAACGGCTATTTCATATTTTTTTTTAAAAAATTACTAACGGCGGCGCGGCGAATTCAAAATTTGAAATTTAAATTTTTTTTTTGAATATGTCAACCGCCGGTTAACCGCCTTACCGGCGGTTTGCGGTTGGTCGATTTGACCAACCGCCCCGTAACCGGCCATTTGCGGTTGCCGGTTACGGTTCTTGCCGGTTACGGTTTCTAACCGTAACCGGCGGTTTGGTAACCGGCGATTTGACGGTTCAACCGCCGGTTACGGTTGATTTTGGGCATGTCTATTAACAGGCCTATGGGCCTTTTCTCATTTTCCGGCCCATCTTCTTTTTGGTCCGTATCAAACATGTTTGATATGTGTGTATTAATTATTTGTGTAATGATATAAATTATGTTTGATAGATGTATTTGAGATTTGTATAGGTATGTATGGATTAGTGATACACACCCGATAACCACCTTAGAGGTGTATATGGATATACAAGGCCGATAACTAAAAACCTTGTAATAGACGTGTATAGCCATACAAGGCATGTATAGCTATATACAGATATCAAACACGACACAACTTATTCATACACATCATATACACACCATACACACCCATACATACGTATCAAACGAGCCCCCTTTAACATTGAAATAGGAAATATTATCATTTATTTTATTTTAGAATATTAATGTTATTGATAATATTTTAATTGATTTTGATATTTAGTAATAGCTTATGTATAAGTGTGTCATTAATTATGCATTCATAACACGTCACTAGTTATATCCTCTAGTTAATCTAATATATAATTATATTATATAATATATAATAAAGTAAGCTGCAAATTTGGTGCTTTAAACTGCAACAAAAGTTGCATTGTTTGTGCTTAAATTTCAAATGTGTCATTTTGGTTCGTGAACTTTGCAAGATATACCCGACCCGATGTATATAGTCGAAACCCGATACCCGACTTCTAATCCGATTTTTCATTCGATCAAGAAAAAACCCGATCGGGTCGGTCGAGTACCCGAAACCGAAACTCGAATCCTACCTCTGGCTGTGAATGAACTCTCAAATGCCGATTATGGAAATAAGATATAATTTTGGGCCTGCACAAGTTGGGTCACTTTATTGACGACCCACGTAGCGAATAGGTGAACTTGGACATGATTGACCCTTAACCAAGCAAAAACTGATGTGTTTTTGCTTCTTCTCCGATTTGGTCGAACTCTAGAGGAGATTACACGTGCACAACCCACACGACACACATACTTCTTCTCACAATCCATCAGCTCATCCCACACGACACACATGCTTCTTCTCACAATCCATCAGCTCATCGCACACGACACACATGCTTCTTCTCACAATCCATCAGCTCAAGTTGCTTATTAAGATTGGAATAATAGGTAGCAGTCGAAAGGTCTCGTTGCTTACACTCCGCAAGAGCACCTTTCAGCTGTTGAAGTTTGCTGCCATTGACAACTGAAAATACGCTGGTTCAAGTGATGCCACAAATTACTACATGTTTAACCCAAGACACAATTAAAGAGTGATTAACCCACCAATCCGCCATGAGATCGCTCTTGTGGCTGAACGAACCATCAACAAAACCAATCATCTTTCGTGCGAAGGGCACGCGTAAACTATCCGCAGAATGGACTCACCTTTGAGTTGAACATGCGAGATTGACAAACCGGGACTATCCGCAGCCATGACGTCGTAAGGAGTGAACGACTTGCGGCTACTATAATCGTCGTTCGATTCGACAGAATCATTCGAACTGGGTTCGTTGGCCGCCATGGAAGGAACGAACTAGGATCAATGAACAACACAAAAAAAACAAACCACGATCGAGCTAAGAAAAGGCTCTGATACCATATCAAGATTAGAATCGGGAAACATGTGTCTCGTATTGATTCACAAAGCTCATATATAGTATACGAAGGAGTTATTGTCTCCTTGATTAATGCCCCTATTTATTCTATTTGATACTAATTGATATACACAAATCTTTACTATATTTGAACACACGCTAGTATTTGCATATATATGAACAGCTTTCATATATTAGCCAAGCTGTCTTTCTGTCTGTGCACTTTTGGTTCACTTGTGAAACGGTTCTTCTAATGAATTAGCGATTGACACACACGCAAATAAATAGTAGTAATATATTCCATGAATAATAACGTATCTTCTCGTTGCATTTACTTTCTCTAGCTAGTCACCTTCACCACGTGTTGATTTTGCCATTTATGGGTTTTCAAATTTTCTTCACCTTCAAGTTTGCCCTTCCATCATAACATCAAATTCATTCTCAGAATCTGAAATCCATTGATCATAGGGTCAGACCTAGATTAAAATGCAATATTTCAATTAATATATCTAGTGTGCATTTGTGTGGGTGTGTTTGATTGTCCAATAACTTGCAATATTCGCGTACTCAAATTCTACTCCAAGTCAGTATAACAATCTTCACATTTTTCAAATCTTACAACGATTTTCAGCACTCGAATGCGAATTGGTATCTGATGTAAAAATTTCTCCCTGAACCAATGGGCAAATTTTCAAACATCACGTTCGAGTCGCGCCTACAACAGGGTCGGAAAAGGAAAAAAAAAACTGTCTACAGCTTCAAAATAAGATCTCATTTCGTTCGTCTACTCCGTAAGTATCATCACCTAAACTGACTGAAGGAGTTTCTGAAAAAAATGAGTATATGGAAAAACTAGTCCAAATGAATGATTCAAATAAAAATTTCAGCAGATTCTTGAACGCTGATGATCGCAGAAAATGGCGAGCATAGCATGTAAGGTAAGTGAAACGAACATCAGAGGCGTTTCGTCAATGTCTGATTCCCAGTACTTTCAAGGCCAATTCCCATGTAACAATAGCAGCAGCATTAGCGGGAAATGCTCTGACTATCGTAGGACCAAGACCAGCGTAACACCCACTGATCCCTCGTCCCCTGTAAATCTGAAGTGTTGAAAGACGATTTCAGGCTTTCTATTCTATGTCAGAAAGTTACAGCGAAATTTTTTTTTGATAAATTCAACATAGCATACCGATCTTAAGATCGAGAATGGGTTTCTAGTTTGGTTTTTGTCTGCTGAGGTCTGAATGATGGTTTTCGCCACATCTAACGGTAGAACAGTAGTCCAACACTGCCGTATGTAGAAGGAGAGTTGCAGTCAAATGATTGAATAAATATAGAAAGAAGAAGGACAAGACAAGTAAATAAGCTTGGTACGTTGATACTTACAGCAATTCCACCAAGTCCACCACTAACTATGCCAACTCCAATGTCGTAAAAATGGGTATACTCGGGACGAGTTTCTGTGAATGGCCGAGGTATGTAATAGCGTACGTGCTCATAAGTGCAGAAAAATACTGCGTTGCCAATGGCTTCCCTCAATAGGGTAGCACTGCCCCCTCGGAATATGCCAGAAAGCTAAATAAAAGAATTTCTATCAATCACGTGCTATTACTGCTATTTGGTCATTAATTGAGAAAGGCATTACTTACCCCTTCAGACTTTATAGTTTTAACAGCACAATCAATGGGGCCACTGTACCTACTGGAGCTCGGAAGAAGAGAATCAACACCTTGAACTTGCATTCTACACTGAAGCATGACAATATCACACGGCCGGACCTAATTCAGCGAATGAATAGAGATAAGCTTCCGATAATTACCTTCAGCAGTTCTGATGGACAGAGAATGAAACTGATAACAGTTCCAGCAAAAGCCCCTGAAGGAATTATTGCAAGGGGCTGAGGTTTTTCAGGATGGAGATCTCCCTAGAAAGATGCAGACAACGTAATAAGTCCTCTGTTCCAAAGCCAAAAGGCAGCTATTTGCAAACCTGCAGGAACTGCTTTGTCTGGGAATATAGACCAAAGGCAAGTGAGCTTTCAAATGCCATTCCAACAAAAGAAGATGTAGCGCCACGATAAAGCCCTTTTATCTGAAAAAAAAAAAGCGAAATAGTAAGTGCTGGCAAAAATTGTTAAAGATGATGAACACTCCAAACTGATATGACAAATTATAACTAAATTTTCAAGCATATTAGGTAGTTACATGAGCGATAAAAGGAAACAGAGGCATGTATCATTAGAACCCACACGATCGGAGAACATCTAGAATAAGATAAGTTAGATAAGGAGCAGATAGCCGTCATCATCGGCAAGGGGATTTAGGTAACTAAAATATAATGGCATGGTAAATAAACAAGAAAAAATCATCGAAGATATAACCACAAAAGAACGTAATACACATTAGACAGGCGGGAAAAAAAATCTCAGAACATCGGAAAAGGCCCAACGGGTTTGTGGCTTACTCCTTCCGTCTTCAAGATTCTTGCAGTGCAATGCAAACCATTCTTGTACTTCATCCCATTGGATTCTGTATTGTGCTTTTGAAGCTTTACCTAAAATAAAATTAAAACAAATAAGAGAAGCCACTTAAGACAGAATACGATGTAGCCAGCCACCCCCATCCCATCTCTTAAATCACGGATAGCTCGAGCGCAAACAAAACCAAGAAATAGATCAAAATGAAGTTAGCTCACATGCTGACGAAGCTTAGAAGTTACACAAGGCCCTATTGGCATATCTAAACAAATAGAACTCTCTGTTCGGAAACTGCAACATCATACACGATTCCATTACAATAATCATCAAAATAAAACCAGATCTAGACACATGTTTCCATGTATGGGGCTAAAATGAAGCATATACTGCCTTCTAAGAAAAGAAGCCAAATCGGAGCTAGCAACGCAAAAAGCGAACATGATGATTAGCTCAAGAAACAAGTTCGACTGTGTAAACAAAATGTTAGGTGAGAGACCTTCAATCACACAATCAGGTCCGTCATAGAAACTTAGAAAAGAATACGAGGAATCTGAGAGAGAGAGATTAAACCTTGACTGTGTCGAACGGGTGGCCCACGACGACCATGGCAACACCGGCGAGCAAACCGGCGACGTACTCCTTGTAACCCGAAGTCTCCACCATTTCAATGGAAAGTATCGATTCTTCGATTAATTATCTATACTAGCAAAGTCGACGGCGAACGAACACTTCGGCAACCGCCGTAAACCCTACCGCGAGACGCATCGCATCGTCTTTTATATTAAAAATGATGCATCAGATAAAATTGTGGTGGGAAATTGATAATATGATTTTATAATTAGGAAGATTCAGTTGAATATGCAGTTATTTTTTTACTTGGGGTGTGCATCGTCGGATGGAAAACTCGGTCCCACCATTCATGTCTCATTTCATGTCAGACTTTGTAAAATTTACGTAAAAAATTGATTAATATAAAATATGAATATCAAATTGATGGTCATAAAACAAGAAAAATTGAATTTATTTATCACATAGAAATAAAGATAGTTTTATGATGTGATAGGATATAGAAATAAAGAATTAAAAAAGTAAGAACGACATGATTTAAAATTGACGGCTTCAAATGTTTGGTACATAGAGTGACCCATAATTTGTGGGACATATGATTTCAAACGTTGTACGAAATTAATCGCCCAAATCGCAATTTAATTTTAATTATTATTACTTCGTAAAAGTGGTCATTGATAGTCCAGGTTGAGATTCGGATTCTTTCAAACTGAACTTAATTGAAGTGCAAAGAATGCGGTGACATTGTGTACGGACACCAGCCTAAGCGAAAAAAAAACATATATAAATTTAGTTTTTAAATTAATAATGAGAAATTTTATGAGATGAGCAGCAGGGTGGGATCGGGTCGGATTTTTCGGGTCGGGTACCCAATAATATCGGGTAGTGAATTTGATACCCAATTCCGACCCGGTCAAATCGGGTACCCGCGAGTCGGGTTCCGGTTTTTTTATTATTGTATTTTTTATTTTTTAAAATTAGTTAAAAAGAAACACAATGTGGCATGGAATCGAACCCACATCATGAAGAGGGGAAGCACTTATCATTTCTGCTTCAACCATTGAGTCAAACGAACTTTTGATTAAAATTTACATAAGCTCTACTAGTAATATATGTGGGTCAGTTTCTTATGGGAAAATCAATTTTCCCACATCGAATGTTCACCCAAATTGTGGGTGAAGTATTTCTATACAAAATGCACACATCACCATAGAATCTCATATTGAATTAGTTAAATACCCATTTAATTTCAGTGGCACGTGTGCCATCTAGATTTTTTTTAGTTATAATTTTTATATAAATAAATAATTTAACTAATTGGCCCGTAAATTTTATTAAATGGCCGATTAGGCGAATTATTATTTTTTATGTCGGGTACCTGATCGGGTAAATCGGGTAGCATATTGCTACCCGATGTACATTGTCGGGTATTGGGTTTAAACCTGACATTGCCTAAATTAAATATAAAGGTCGAAGCCACAAAGTCCATATCACACCCTCCCACCTTCGAATATCCTTCAAGAAGAAATACAAGCTTTCTAAAGTTAAAAGACGGAAGAAAATGAAAAATTATGCAAATTGAGCTTTAATACTGTTGGAGTGTTCTTGCGGAATGTTTCGAGAAGTAAATGAACTCTTGATAAATTCAAGCAAACATCAAAATCCCACACACCATAGCCACCAACCACGCATAAAAATTACAAGACTTTCACTTCCCTATTATTATTACTCGTCACTGCATATAACGATCTTTGTAACAAGAGAGAACATATAATAAATTACCTTTGAACAGTCCATGAACAGTTAACGGATTCAAAAAATCACAACTTGCTGGACATGAAGTTATCACCTTGCTTGGCATTTTTCAACAATTCGTTTCGATCAGCTATGAATTTTGCAAATTGGGAACCCTTTTTCGCGCCGCTTTTATTGTCAACACGAAACTGCGGTAATAACGTCGACGGCTCTTGCCTTTTCGGGTATAAAGGCGGCATTAACGCCCACACAGAAGATAAATGCTCGTTGGGACGGTCAAGTTCTTCTAAAACAGAAAACTCCTGCATATCTGCAAAAAAAATAAAAAACATCAGATGTTAACTACTTTACAAGATATCATAATAAAAACAACCACCACATGAATGATTGTCTCAAACAACACAGCGCTCGAGTGACTACAATAATACTATGCCATTTTGAAGGTTTAGGATGTAAAGGATTATTCAAATGAGTTTTTTCAAGAATATATATAACCTTTGGAGAACTTCAAGATTGGCTCTAAAGCGGCACATGGGATGCTGAAATTAAGATGAGGTATAACCTTTCCTCCACCATGCCTCGAGTTACTGCAATGACCAACTCAATGAGTATGCCATTGAAACAAGAAACAAATTAGATCTAAATTTCAACTTTTACCGCAAATTCAGAGAGGATTACCTCGTGACAAGACCAACCATTTGACCTTCAGAGTTAACCACTGCACCACCACTACTCCCAGGGTATACAGCAGCTGTTGTTTCGAGCATAGCAGGAAATTCTTCGTATGCTGAGCTCATTTTCTTGGAATTTGTCTGAGGAGACCTTTTGGCTTTGATCACTTTAGCTATTACACCAAGGCACGAAGATGGAAGGAAATCTGAAGATATTGAAATCGTGGCATTACTAAAAGGTAAAATGCATTATAGGAATCATCCATCATCCGATCATTTCTCCAACAGCACAATGGAAAAAATAGAGATGTAAAATCAAATAAGAGCCTCCAAGCTTATTACCACAACGGGGTCCAAACAGCCCATGGCCTATTACATACGCCTTTGAGCCCGGGGAGGGACATTCAACGTTCATCACAATTGGACAAATTTCATTAGGTGCCACTTCAAGCTGTAGTAATGCAACATCTGAAGGGCCTTTGGAGATGTACACTATCCTTGCATCAGTCCACATCCATGGATCCATAAAATCCAAGCGCACACGTACGCTCCCATGGTTTACGTTTGCTGCACCTAATAAGTGTTGGGATTGAGGATATCCATGGGTCAACGAAGCATCTTGTGCTCTGAAATCGTTTTGCAGCAGATTCTCAATTGAATTCTTACCATCTGATGTCGTGAGTGTAGCATTAATGACGTTCGTCATGGACCCATTTCTTTCTGCACCAGCAGCTGCTTTACCAAACCGCCAGGGCTCGAGTAGATGGGCATTTGTTAGAATCAAGCCTTGTTTATTGAGCAAAACGCCAGATGCCCACGATCCATCAGCAGTGGTAATCAGACAAATAGAAGCCATGGATTTCTCAACAGGAGATAATAGCCTTGAACTTGAATGACTCGATGGGATTTTGGGTGGTATGTGCATTTCAGTATTCGAAACTAAACCTTTGCAATTGATCTCTTGAAACGCGAAATGAGGATCTTTCTTCAGCAAGTCGCTACACACAGATGAGATTGCTTCCCATGGTATCACCATCTGTCAACAGAAACAGCTGGTATCAACAAGGAAGATTCCGATTTTTGGCTTTGAAGGTTTACAGGGGCACATAATTGCAGTCGTAAAAATGGATATCCATGATAACATCAATCTGCTAATGCAATTTGGGAGGACAGCGGAAGATCTCACTCATTATACCTTACATACAGAAACCTGCAATTGACCCTTCTAAGATATATTTGAACAAGGAACAAAGATCTCACTCTTTATACCTGAATTTCAGTACCACTATCCTTTTGGCGAAGTGGTCTACTCAGAAGACCGATAAATTGTGCAAGCTCATTGAAAACTGGGCTACCCTCCATTCCTGAAAAAAACGGAGCTATGTGTGGCGAAGAAATCGAAGAAATAAAAATGTTCCAGTTCGGGGTTTTCAGTCCAGTTCCCTCACCAGGAAGAGACCTGATATCAGCCATCAACAAGGATTTGTTGTCAGAACCTGGTGGATAGCTGTTCCCAATTGAACCCACTGAAATACTGCATTTAATGAGACTAAAACTCTTCAAACATATCCATGCCACACAAATTTCATGAGACAGTAAATTTAGCAGATTAATGTATCGATAGGCAGTCGTTAATTAGTTACTTTACTTCCACAGTAGTAGTAGAAGAAACAATCGCGACTAGGAAACTCCATAATGAGTATTAGTGCGTCAAACACTTACTTGTTAAAGAAGTGCAAAGGCGACAACATGCCAAAAGGAGAACCCATGGCAAGAAGAATATCTCCTCTCTTGGAATGAGATGTTTGTAATTTGGGTAGACACTGAAAAGGAATATTTGTGATCTCATTAACACAACAATGGAACTCGTCCGCACTATGGCTTATTATCGAGCAAGTAAGCTAAAGGGTAGGACCCCTTACCGCGGTTAAATTTGATGAAGTCCCGAGAATTGCAATCCTCACAGCAGATTGGGCCATGGTACTCGGACTGGTTGACTCTTCCCTCAGCGAGGGAACATTCCTCTTGAAGGATGATTTCTCAACCTAAAATAATCAGTTGATAGTTCCTGTTACATGATACGCCATCTAAGCAGTCAAAAACATCGCAAGAAAAATCAGGCATTGATCTCTGCCCAACACGGTCAAACTACACATAGAAAGTCATCAAACAAATCTCAGACATCAAGAACTTCAAAAAACTAAAACTCTTTAAAGAACAAGCCTTTCATATCTCAAACGCATAGTGACAATGGGTGATCTTTACATCGACAAGGAGATGGCAACTAGTTGATGCACTTACATCCAAAATTTCAGCACTCTTCCGTGATATTCAAACATGTTACCTGAGAATGTGAACTGCTATGGGAGGCTAGTGACCAACCAACTTCCCAGCTATTTCCCGATGAACCACAAGAAGCCTCAATCAGTGACTGGACAGCCGCGGATGACTCAGGAATATTTACCTTCAAAGGCATTATTTAGATCGATCACATCAAGCCTTCTCTCGACAGAGAGCGAGAGAAAAGCGCATTGAAAACTTTAACAAGGAAAAACGAATTTAATAACCACAAACAAAAAAACTCAGTACCGGTTAAAAGCAAGATAAAAGAAGTTACAAAAAGAAAATTCTACAACTCAAAAAACTTTAAAGGTATGGTTCCTAAAACAAAACACTTACAAGTTTCAGTAGTTGGACAGGAAGGCAAGGTACACCATCGTCCTTCCCATCACTTGCAGATTTACTCTAGTCAAATAAAAACATAAAGGTTATCGTCCATTTTCAACCCACATGATGTATTCTATTTATGGAAGTTATACCTCGAGAAATACATCAATCTGAGCACCTGGTATCAGCTGAGGATTGTCCTTCAAGAATCAAATAACAATTATTACTAGTGATCAACAACAATTAAGTAACAAAACCAGTAAAAAAACGTTATTTTTATGCATATAAAGCGACGGTTCCAACATTGGTGATATTCGTCCGGTAACTTTTTGAAATAAATGGTTCGATGACAGAGGCAGTCGTCAAGACAACAGTCTCCAAACGATTCCCACTGGCCCCAAGACTTGCATTGAAGCCTGGAAAAAGCATTCCTGATGCTGAAAGGGTCGTTTTCCCCATCACTTGGCATAAGAAAAAACACATTGCAAGTTAAAATTCAGTTAAGTTTATCATCTTTGCTCAAGTTCTGAGTAGAATACGATAATCAACTACAGGTAAAGAGACACTTGTGCACAGTGTTAACATAAATCAAAGACCATTGCAACTTACTTGTACTTATGGAAGGCGTGATTTCGCATTTTCAGACCCTTTGGGTCCTGAGAAATGAAAGAAAAAAACAATCATGAAAATCGAAGCTTGTAAGTGAAGTTAACAAAATTGAAGTGCATACATAGTACTCGGACAGAATTGAGACCAGCAACAAGCTGCTCAAAACATATAATTTTATTAACTAACATTTGCGGGTGAGGGAACTTACAGGCCCTTGAACTCGCACCATAACAGCGAAATTTCTCGCAAATTCCGCAACTTCAGGAAGACCCATTTCAAGAGCTTGAAGGCAGAAAACAGCTACGGGTCTTAATCAATGAAGTCGCGTTAGGTAATTGGGCACTGCTATGCCCAATTATGGACTAGGTTCTCCTTCTCCCCAACATGATTCAACGTTCTTTTGATTTTTGACATGATATGACTAATCGACATTTGGAAATTCACATGAATTTTCGCTACACGACTTGCGACGCTTATCAACAAGCATGCGACGACTTTCGAGGAAGATTCCCGGCATTAAATAATTTCCTTTTTTTTTCATTACTTCGGCTTAAACTCATCCATCTTGATCCATGTCTCAAACTATGTCCCACATTGAATTTTTTTTTCTTAAAAGTTAAGAATATCGAAAACTCAAGTACTACCTCTGTCTAGGGGTGGTAAACAGGTCGGGTTGGGTCACCTTCGGATTCAACCCGTTTAATAAACGGGTTGAAAACTTCAACCCTGACCTGACCTGTTTACTTAAACAGGTTGAAAAAACAAACCCAAATCCAACCTGCTTTAACCCTAACCCAACCCGCCAACCCGCCAACCCGTTTAAAATTTAAAAAGAAAAAAGATAAAAAACAATTTTGACAGAATTATAAATCCAAATTAAACAAAAAAAATGAGAACTAATGCAGTTTTTTTATAAAAACATCATGTGTGAGCATGAGAGTGGATAGAGAATTAGGGTTAATCCTTTTATTTTATTTATATTAATAATATCTTAATAATATATATTATTCGGGTTAAATGGGTTGATTTTGGGTTGATTCCGGGTTGATCTCGGGTTGAAAATCCGAACCCTAACCTAACCCACTTAATAATTGGGTTTGGGTTCGGGTTTACCCATTTACGTAAACAGGTCAAAAATGCTAACCCGAACCTGCTATTTTCGGATGCGGTTCGTGTCGGGTTGGTGGGTTGGGTCGATTTTTAACAGCCTTACCTCTGTCCCACTTATTTCTTCCCATCTTTCTATTTTGAGCGTCCCACATAATTCTTCCCATTTCCATTTTGGTAAAAAATTATCCCAATAATTAAACTAATTACACCATTTATATTAAAAAGAGACTTCTTAATTTGCGTGCCCACGTGTTCTCTCTCCGTACCTTAAAAGTGTACTATAATATTAAAATAATGTAGTTTCTTAATCTCCGTGCCCACTAATCTTTGGGAAGAATTAAATGCGGAGGAAGTATTAGCTATGTGTATCAATAAAATACAGAATAAATTGAATATTTGAATATTTATTTATGTATATAATATTACCTCCGTCTCAAACCATTTTGGACATTTGGGGAATGGCACCGTTTTTAAGAAATTGAATATTTTAATAATACAGTACAATTAAAAGGTGAAAAAGTGTATATTTTGACACGTCTTTTAAGAATTTTTAATAGTATTATATTGATTATTTGTGGTAATTTTTTTGCTATAAAAGGAAATGTCCAAAACGGTTTGGGTAGTAAAATGTCCAAAACGGTTTGGGACGGGGGGAGTAACAAGTTAACAACTGACATAACGCTGATTGCAAACGACTTTCGAGTATATCTATGATTATTATCATGTCTCCGACTATACAAATCTCTCTATCTATACATGTAAAGTGAATATAAAAAGGGTAAATTCCCTTTCAGTACCTTTCAAATTTTGAACTTCCTTATCAGTACCTCTGACAAAAATTATTTCTTATCAGTACACATCTGCGAAAAAGTTGTGTGTTTAATATCCCAAACAGTAAACGGACGAGAATACCCTTTTCTGAAATTAAACTGGACATCATACCAACTATTTTGATTATTATACCAACTGTTATTCTAATTATACCAACTGTTATCATTATTATACCAACTGGTATATTGCATAAATCTGTTGGTATAATTACCACAACAGTTGGTGTAATTTCTACAGTTTCTGGTATAATATGAAAATCAGATGGTATAACTACCAATTTTACTGTATAAAATTCGAATAACGTTATTTACTGGTATAATAACCAAAACATGTGGTACAATTTGTACAATTTCTGGTATAATATCAAATCAGTTGGTATAACGTCCAATTTCGCTGTAAATTATAATAACGCTATTTAAATTGGACATCATACCAACTGTTTTGATTATTATACCAACTGGCATAGTGTACAAATCTCTTGGTATAATTACGATAACAGTTGGTATAATTTCTACAGTTTCTGGTATAATTTCAAAATCAATTAGTATAACGTCCAATTTCACTGTATAAAATTCGACTAACGTTATTTACTGGTATAATAACCGAAACAGATGGTATAATTTCCCCATTTTCTGGTACAATGTCCAATTTTGTTGGTACAATAACGATTTTTTTGGTATAATGCATGTGAAAAATAATTATTCAGCTTTTTTGATATGTGAGACAGGGGTATTTTCGTTCATTTAACGCTGAAAAGAGCTTTTGAGGTACTGAACAGGAATAAATTTTCAAATGGGTAGTTATAAGGAAGAAATAATTCGAGGAGTATTTAAAAGGAAGTTGAAATGTTGAAAGGGACTGAAAAGGAATTCACCCATATAAAAACTCCTTTTATTAAAATATTGTAAATAATTCTAAAACACAAAATATATTATATTGTATTGCATATCCATTGGGAAAGGGTTTGATTTCTCTTTTCTTTTCACCGAAAGGAAATTACTTTTAGTGTGAACAGCCTCAATGTATTAGATTTCATACGCTGAGATATTATAACCTATGAAGAGTTTATAAGATGTAAGGGAATCTCTCGCACTTCTCTTCTTGATTATGTTTCCTCACAGCTTGGTGAAATCGCTTTCAAGGATTTACAGTATCGAGCTTACGATCAGTTACAATGGATTCTCTGATCTCAGCTTTTCTATGCTTTCTAGTTGGTCTAATGCATATGATAGTGATGATAGTACAATGGAGGTCTCAGCTCGTTATAGCTTGCTACAACTAGGATAACAAAATTCCGTTATGCCCTTATGCTTTCCCCACTTGTACCCAATGTTGCTTGTGTTGTACAGCTCCATCTCATAACTTGCAAAGTTGCTATAACCTTCTTTTTTAGTTATTAGCATTTTCCAATCTTATTCGTTGAATACTTGTGAAACGGCCTTCAATTCATCTGAGCACTTCAACACAAAAATGGTCAAGTGAGAACAGAGCTACCTGTTTTCTTCAGCTTATAACGCTGCTGAAAATTATTCCTCTGATCTATAAAGATCTTGAGATAATCTTCACATAAGATATATTGATAGAACACCTCGCTTGTTCTAGAGTAATTCTTTATTTCAATATATAGAATAAAAGTTCTTAGCAAGTTCATATGTAAATACTGTATGTAATCAAGAACATCGTAGACCAACCATCGTTGCAAGAAAGTATATGAATTACATCAAAGCAAAAACAAAGAAACCATTAACCACTTTGTATCTACTTGTCAAGCTTTTACCTCTGTATAAACTGCATGGCCCTTACAGAGAAAGAAAAAGAATGCCCAACTGATATCAACTGCAAGAAATACCATTCGAACCGTAACTAACCACTTCTAGGTTCGATTCAGACATATTCGTCGCCCAAGAACGAGGCTCATTTCTTGAATCGCCCTCTAAGTTATATGCAAAAGAAGGCCATCGAGCATCGATTCCACAAAGATCCTTTCCTTCTCCGACTGAAATCATCCTTTGAGTTCTATCGAGAACCACAAGGCTCGAAAACGTCGAAAAACTGTTCCCCACAAACACATCAGATCTCACACACACTTCGTAATCGATCGCAGATTGAATCAGATAAGGATACTTTCGATACATCGAGAAAAAGCCCAGTTTTTTCTTCTCCAAGGGAAACAATCCCTTCTCCCAACCTAATAGTATAGATTTATCTTCTAGAAGATCGTCAGCAACTGCTAAATAAACTACAGTTGGGGTTTTTAGGCCTCGAATGTTACCTACTCTGTGAACGATCTCCTCCTTGCTGCTGCAGATTTCGCTTACGTTCAGCCTCTGCTCTCTCTTCTTACAGTGAATCATCCAATCTTTTTCGATCCTCATATGAACTGCTGTGTAAGGTACTGACTGCTTATCATGTTTAAGAGCTTGTTCTAATCCAACTTGTCTGATCTTAGAGATGACTCTCTCAGCTTCCTTGGATATTTCTTCGACCAACACCAAGCATTCGAATATCTTCGCGTAATCTTTAACGGGCCAATGATCGTGCCATAGAAAAGGATTCTTCCCAACTACCTTAATCACTTCGTGTTCATGGTAGGGATGTCTGCCATACTGTCTCAACTGATCTAAATCCTTTTCAGCCGTCCATTTTCTTCCACTCCCCTTTTCCATTTCGATTTCATCTGTTTTGTTCGATATCTCTGAATATCGAGCCAATCGAACGAAACCCATACACATTGAATTGAACTTTTCAAAATCGAAGACCTTATCGAATGTGATGGTTTGCAGAAGATCGACTTCTTTGTAAAAGAGCGAGGCACTTAAGCTGGGCATCAAAAGTGTTCGGTTCATGGCCCTCGCAGTTAAACAAGCTCTTGCGAACGCAATCTTTTGATTGTTTAGACCCCATACGATCTGAGGAACCTCTAAGAACTTCGATTTCTGGGAAAGAATCGAGGGACTTAGTGCATCGAAAGGAGACAAGTTATTGCTGCCGATGAATACAGATAATACTGCTCTAAGAACAAGTACGATGACAACAATGACAATAGACTTGCTTGCCAAGGAATTCAAATTCAAGCCACATAATCTCAAATGCTTGAAATTTCCGAAGCCCATTCAAAGCCCTATGCAACTCAAAAAATCGCTAGTAACAATCGGCAGCAGAAAACTGGAACTTCAACCTCAATCGACCCAACAGATTCGAGTTTTATCATTCTTCAATCGGAAACGAATTAGATCAGTACAGATTCCAATGCATCGATAACGAATACAACAGTCTACCGATTTAAGCACTGACCTTTGCTCGCCCAAGTGATTCAATCAAGTGAATCGAGCAAGGGAGTTGAACGTGAAGCTTATTCGATATCTAAAGCTCGCGAAAGCAAATCTGAAACGCTCCGAAATTTTGAAAGAATAGCAATTAGGAGCACAAAGAAAAGCTAAAATAAGCTTTGTTTGACATGAGCATTGCTTCGACTTCGAGGAATGGGATCGTGGGGGATAGGGATATATATAGCAAATGACAAAAGAGGAAGTGAAAAAACAGTGTCAGAGTTAAATCAGATCAGAAACGACTTGCAAAGGTTGTCTGTCTACAACAATCACATGCCATGGCCAAGGTAAGTAGCAAGTACAATTAAGTTGGCCCTTTTTTCTCTTTCCACAATTTATTTAAAATAATAATAATAATAAATATCAAGGCTTTTTTTTTTTTTTTTTTTCATTTTTAAAGTTTTCTTATGGGGATTTTACAGAAAAATACCCACTTATATAAAAAATTCGCAAGTCAGACCCCTGTCAGGTTTTTTATATGCAGGTACCTGTCAGAATAAAATTTTTGCATATTGGTACCGTTCCGCCGCAAGTACGTCATAGAACACATTTAGGTACCATAGGAAAACATATTGTAGTACATAATACGGTGAAAAAATGGTACACATATAACACACATTAAGGTACCATATAGACCGTACAGTAAAACCTCTATAAATTGATACGCGATAAATTAATAACCTCTCTAAAATAATAAAATCTCCCGGTCCCGACTTGGGCCTTTGTAAAAAATCATCAAATTCGATAAGATAATAAAATAATAATCCTTTAAAAAAATCCTTTATAAATATTAGGTCCCATTAAAACTCTAAATTAATATTCATTAATATTGCAATATAAATATTATGATAATTTGCTAAAATGTAAATCTATTGTTACTAGCATTTTATTAAAATGCAAATTTAATTGGTTTCATCCCTAACTTTTTAAGTTGCAGCCAATAGTTCCGATGTCCATGAATATAATTGTTAATCGTATACAAGGAATTCATATTATACATAAATATATTTAATTAGTTAAAATAGATTGGTTGATGGATGAAATGAAATATATATAAGTACTGAGTTAGCTGAATTTAAACGTTTCTCTTTTAATTAATAAAATATTAATCGATATATTATTATCTCCAAATTAATAAAATTTATCGGTCCCAATGTTATTAATTTAGAGAGGCTTTACTGTATATAGGTACCATATGTGGGTACCATATAAACGCATGACATGATACTTAATACACATACAAAAGGTACATCAAGACTGGGAAAATGGTACGCACAATCGAACGGGTACTTATATGAAAAATTTTCTGACAGGGGGTCTGACTTGCAAATTTTTTATATTTCTGTAGATACACCTTTTTTTAATAAACTATAAATAATAACCTTCTATTCTAACATATATAGAAAAATGAATTTCTACACTTAAATACCTATTGATATAAAAAATTGACATGTTCAATACCTTGTCAGCGATCTTTATGTCTTAGGTACCTATTTCAAACTTTTCTTGCACTTAGATACCTAATGGACGAAAATAACCCTATCAGACCATGATATTAACAATTTTCCCTACCTTTTAACTTGAATTATAAAAAAAAATTAGAAAACTAAACCAAAGAGAACGAACGATCATCTCCCAGCCTAATATGCAAAGATCTTTCTTGCAATTGATTCATGATATCTCCTCCCCAAATAGAATTATCTTGTGAAGGTATTTTGCCTCACCGACCGATTCTCGACATCTCCTACATATGACGGTAAGTTTGGTATTATTTTATTTTATGTCGTGGTGTTCAGTTATATGCTAAATTCGGATAAATTAGTGTTGTGATTAGGAATTCGATTACTTGATTGATTATGGGCTTTTTTTATTTCGGTTATCAATTTGAGATTTATGTGTAGAAAAATGGGGTTTTATGGGTTTTTTTGATATTTGAAATTTGGTCATCAATTATGCTTTGATTAGGGTATTTCGCTTGGACTTAGATTGACATCGATCTGCTTTGGAGTTGTTGTCCTAAGGATTCGATTATGAGCCATAAATTATTGTTATTCATTTTGGTACGATATATACTTGATAGTTAATCATACATATGCTTTGACAACGGTACTCCTTGTTTCAGATGTTTGGCACTCTTTATTTCAGTAGTTTGGTATTTCATGTATAAAACGTATGGTAGTGTATGTTAATAATGTTAAGATTTTTCGTATACGGATTATGCAGTAATAGAATCATACAAAAGTTCAACCCAATATGTCGTATGAAAATCATGACGATGATGCTCGAATGACACGAGAAAGGATTGGCCCCTGTTAGCGAGTTATGTCCAAAACAAGAAACTTGTTTAGAATATCATTGCTGCACTCACATTGAAAGTCAGTAAGTCTTCGAACGTGGCATAAGCGTCGGACATGTAAAGAAGCCTTAACAACGTAGAGTCCGTATTTGTCATGTATTTTGTTAATGATTTTGTCCCAACAACCTTTTAGTTGCTCTTGTATGATAATGACACATTCTTTTGTACAAATGAGCTAGTAGGTTATGTCACATTCTTTTGTCCAAATGTGTCAATAGGATATGGCTAATTCTTTTTGTCCAAATGATGCCAATAGGTTATGGCACACTTGTGATGTCAATGTGTGGATGGAAAAATTGTGATGTATGTTCATGATGGTATGTAACATGTGGTACGCCATAGGGTTATAAAAAGGAACTGTAATATATGCCAACAAAGTACGATATTATATTTGACAACGCATTATAAACATACCATAGAGGGTACGCATCCTTTCAGAAATATGTGTCATATAAATGTGTAAGAGTACGGTAACATTACCTGGAGATATTTCATCAAAAAATAAGTCGCATATGTAAAAAAAAGCCTCTGATGTTGTCAGAGACAATGTTTGACAATTTTTGGTCACGACTGGACATGTTTCTGACATACGAGGTAATAAATCACGAAAGACGACTACTATGACATGTTGGTTCCTTTCAGAAGATATTTGATGTTCGTAGTACCAATATATAGATGTTCATAGTACCAATATGTAGATTTTCGTAATACGATAACATATGCTAGTGTAGTACGATGCATAGGTTACTTATAGTATCTTTTTCGTACAACGTTTTTAATTATCAAAATACGTAGATTATTGTGCAAACAAGGCATGAGAACTTCCAAAATACGGCACATAATAAAAAAATTAAACACACGGTAACGTAAAACATAATCACTAACTTCCAATAGATAAAAAAAGCTTGACTATATAGTAAGATGTTCTTACTAGTATCATATTAAGTAGAAAGAGAGTTGGTGTTTCAATGTAATAATCATAGTTCTAAAACCACCAATATTAATACCAAAGATCAATATAGTACCTATAATTATGGTAATATATTCACTGACCAAAAATAATTCGAACGGCATCGAAAACCCTCACCATAATTTGTACACTCAGGACAGCCTTCATCTGTATATTCATATGTGTGTGTGTGTGTGTGTGTGTATAAGCATGTATATATTCAAATGAATGTCGCGAAACTCATATTCATAATTTTGACCTGTGTAATGGGCCGGCCGGGCCAGTTCCAGGCCGGTTCTCGGTTCCGGCACTGTTCCGGTTCCGGATGAACTTTTCGGGAACCATACTAGAACCGTGCGATGGAACCACGAGCGTTAATGGTTTCGGGCCGATTCCGGGCCGGTTCGGCCCATTTGTTTCTTAATTTTTTTTTCTAGCTTTAAAAATTAATTTTCCACGTAAAATTCTTTGTCCATTCTATCTTTAATTGCTTAAATATTAGCCGCTACCACGCCAACTGAGAAACCAACCGCAATTGACGTATAGATTTTGTTGAAAAAGAAGGGAACATAAAAAAATCCTCGACTTTTCCCTCTGTTGACTTAGCAACATAGAATCGGGCAATATATTTGAGAAGAAAGCAACGTCCAATATTATATTAAATATTATGCCCAGGCTTCTGCGCATTACAGCCTTAGCTCTCTCAAGGTGATGATCAGCTGAGGCCCGGCGGCCGACGGCGGCCGGCGATGGTGAGCTGTGTCTGCTTTATTCGTGGTGTGCTGTCCCTTTCCACTTGGCTTTAAATATACTCTACGTTATCTTGTCCGAACTATATATGACTAAAAGCCCAAAAGACTATCTAGGCCTACCATATTGGACTAAAGATGCCACACACAACCACTATTGTAAAACTCGAGTTAGGCGGCGCCTAGGCGTTAAGCGGCCTTGTCCGAACTCGAGTTAGGCGGCGCCTAGGCGTTAAGCGGCCTTGTCCGAGGCGCTTTTTGGCTAGGCGGACGATTAGGCGACCGACTAGACGAGCTCTTCTTTTTTGTATTTTTTTTTGAAAAAAAATAAAAACAATTCTCTTTTTTGCAAAATTATTTTATAAATATAAAAAAATGATTGACAATATTTATTTAAATATATAGCTTTAATTTGGTAAATTAACATATAAATAAAAGTTATAAAAAAGTTGGTATACCGATTAATTTCCACTAAAAACCGTCTAGCCCCGCCAGGCACTAGTGCCTAGCTGAGTTTTAACATTTCACACGACAAACCAGACTTCATCAACTTATTATTGCGAATTCAACGGTAAAATTACACCACGAAAGAACACACAACGATTGATCTGCAGGGAAGTACTTCAAATGAAAGTAGCAGTAGGCCTCGAAAGGGAACAAATATAGAGGCTTGAACAAGCAACTCTCATTTATCAGAAGTAGTAGTCGTATCATCTCTCATCTTCTGGACTAAGTCTTCGACGCCGCCGTCATCGTCGTCCGACGACGTTCCCTCCGACGTGCCCTCCGACGTGTCATCCTCGTCCGAGGATGTCCCGACAACTGTCTCCTTAACCTTATCCATCGTCCCCTTCACTGCACCTTTCGTCTTCTCCTTGGCATCGTGGGCGTACTCCCTCGTCTTGTCCATCATCCCCTCGGCGCTGTCCATGGCCTTATCTCTAACCTCATGGGCTTTGTCCTTCATTCCCTGCGCTTTGTCCATCGAACTTTCCCTCATTTCTTGGGCCTTTTCCTCCATATGGTCCATCTTCTCTTTGCTCACCTCTTTCATGTCCTCAGTGGTGGTTTGTCGTCCCTGATAACGGAACCTAAACGATGAGAAAATAGAAGGAAAAAAAAAAGCTTGTCATAATAACGATCATCGAACACGTTTATTAAACACGTACCTCTTGATGGGATTTGGAGTCAGAAGCGAAGCAAGCTTTGGAGGCATTGTAGGAGAAAGCTGTTGTGATTGTGGGTCTGCTATTGCTTGAGAGCTGTAATAGGGCTTTCCTCGCCAAGTTAGACATTGAAGAGGCTGCCATTGTTTTGTTTTGCTTGCTTATTGGATTTGATTCGATTTAATTTTCTTCTTGTTTCTATAAGATGTTTCTGGATTGGGGCTATTAAATATAAAGATGTCCAACGGTGTGTGGTAATAAAGATGTTGTTTCTGAAGGGACACCTGTTATGGTTTGTGGTGACACGTGGTGTTTTTACCTGGTAACTGTTGACGTGTTCTTGCTTGAGCTTCGGCTTAAATGGGTTAGTTATTGGGCATCGAATGGATTCCAAATTGCGCTTACGAGATGGGCTCTGATTGGGTCTTTGAATGAGCTTCGGCTTTATGTTGTCCCCCTCTTGATCTTCGCTTGCTCCTAACCGTAAAACAAACTCGAAATCTAGAACCAATTCTCAAATCCAAAAAAAAAGTATTATTGTAATATTCTCTTCTACCCAATTTTGTAACATTATACATGTAATTTACAACTTTACAAATTGGATTACGATATTATTTTGAATTGTTGAAAGAATTTCATATAATCAAAAATAAACTCAATATTTTCACATATAAAAAAACATAGAAAAATATTTATTAATAATACGAGTCTTTTTACAATTTTATTTATTTTTTATGGATAATTTAATAATTAAAACAAATAAAACAGCATGTATTGTAAGTTTTAAAATATTACTCTCATGTGCTTGTAAATTCCATTGTCAAACTCATTTTTGGATTTCAAAATTGAGATAGAAAATTAAAACTTATTTTTTAGTTCGCGTTTAGGATACGATTGAGGTACTTTTAGTGTACTTTTTGGATCGTTGGATCTCAGTTGGAGATATTCTTAAGTAGACCTGTCAATTAGGCCCGTGGCCTGCTGGCGGGACCGTGCAGGCCAACCCGCGTGGCCCGCGGGCTTCGGCGGGGAGGGATGGGCTAGCCCACTGGACGGCCCGCCAATTATTATTATTACATATATTATAAAACATATATTATAAAGAAAATAAATACTAAACTAATTAAATAATCAAATTAAAGATTCATTAATTATGTCTAGTTAATGCCATATTTATTATAAACACATAATTAATGCCATATTTATAGTAAATTTTTAATTAATACCATAACTAATGAAAATTATTAGAAATTAAATTTATAAAATTAAAATAAATATTATTTAATTTATTTCTAGGCGGGCTTGACCTGCAAGGCCCGCAGCCCCGGCCCGCCAAACTGCGGGCTTTGGCGGACTACTAGCCACCCCGCGCCGCCAAATTGACACCCTTACGCATGGATATAGCAAAAAGAAATATCATAAACCTGTTTACAAATATTAAGTATATATACAAAAACGTTACCATAGTAACAAACTATAGTAACAGATAATAAGAAGTCTGATAAGAAGATTGCTAAGAAGCTCATATTCCTTGTATCAAATAGTAAAAGAAATAATTAATATTATTGGCCTTCACTACTATTACGAGTTCCATTTGATATCTATTAGATGAACTATTCAATAAAATATAGTAATTTTATTATATTATTAAACGCGGTTGGGTGCGGTTTTTTGCGGTTTTAAAAATACAACACCAAACCCGATTGCAAAAGATGCTATTTTATATTTTGCTACATCAAGTCATTAATCCGACCATTGCGATCTAAGTTGAATTGGGTAATTGGGTGGGGCAGTTTTACGGGTTAAATGCTCACCCTGAATCATCTCATACTCGAGCCTATAATGGATAAACTAAAAAATTAGAATGTAATTTGGTCCGTGTATTTATTTTATTTAATAAATTTTAAAGGAAGCATGCATACGCAATATCTATTAAATAGTCTCCTTTGCACACTCATGTATGTATGTTATATAATATTTAAATGCATTTATTAATTATCAAATAATAGTTATTAAAAATAAAAGGGTAAATAAGACAATATAAAAAAGCAATAGGTGATTTTTTTAATTTAATATTATTATTTTTGATTTACTTTAATTGATAGACCAAACTTACGATTTATGTCGGTCCCCGACACTTACTAAAAGAGTATAGATGATAAGTTAAGAGTTCTACCATAACTACATACCTTTTACAATATACTATACATAGAAGCACATGGGTAGGATGTGCAAAACTACTGGTGATCATTAAATAGGGCGAACGACATTTTTAGTCCCCGATGTCTGAGGCATGGGCATTTCTGGTCCCCCTCTCTCTTTTTATGAATTATTGACTTGGTGTGGATATGTATTAAGGCTTTGAAAAATGTAATGGAAGGAACATGTAAGCCATATGTCATTTTCCTCTTTTGTTAAAAAAATATGGTTTGTCCTTTATGATATAAGAAATATCACACGTAACTTTTCTATTCTTATTTTAATTTTGTGTGTCCTTTTATGAAATGGTAATTGGACATATAACGATTATTGTGAAATGTGAAGGTGATGTTTCTGACGAGTGACAATTAATTTCCATTTTCTCTCTTCTTTGAATATTCTCTCCATTCTTGATATTTTTACTAAATGGAATATCATATTTCTTGAGGCTTGGTCGATGGTGACCAATAGGTGACTAGACTTTCCCACATGAGTTAAGGAAAGTTCGTCCCTTATATTCATTCTTCCATGTCCATCATATTAAATACAACACGTAAACATCATCCTTATCACTAACTTAATATATTGTTAGGAGGTTTAGGAATCAAATTTCGGACATGAGGTAGGTGAAATTTCCATCTACAACACGTAAATCTTATGTGCTTAATTTGTTACTGTGTTTGTAATAACTTATGTGATCAGGTATTAATTCGATGAAATTTTTTAAGTGATTATATGATCTGTGTGACTTTAATAAGTGCTTGAGTTGGATCACATGAAGTTTTTGTGACTTACATGTTAGGGTTTCTTCTTAGAATTTTAAAAGGGAATGAGAACGTATTTATCTAGCTGATTTGAGTATTAAAATATGTGGTATTTAGAAATTTTTGAGCCTTGGTTGATAAGAACATTTCAGGTAGTTGTTGGAGTTTTCGGCAATCTAGGGTTTCAAATTCTTCAGAAATTCTTTTCGGCATACTTCGGTGTTTAAGATTAGTTTAAGTATTAAAGCCTTTCAAACCTTGAAGAAGTCTTGGTAAACTAACAAGTTTCGGCACAAATTAGTCTCTTAGTGTTTGAGTAGATACAAGTATTAATTTAATTATTGAGCATAGAATAAGTTTCGTAATTGACACATACATCACAGGGTTTTTGGTGATTAGGTATGTAATGGTGGAAAGTTTTCGCCAATTCATTAGTGTTAGAATAAGAAGTTTTCGGGGTCCATGATAGGTATCATTTTTGCTATTGAACATAAAATATTTTCGTCCTTAAGTAGTTAGTAAATGGATTACTACATAGAGTACTGTTTTAGATGTTGAATATAGGAATCATTTTAGTTATTGCATATAAAGTAAATTATTTTGTGTAATACTGCATTTTATTTGCACTGCACTTGCATGTCATGTCAGTATGAGAAAGGTTGACCGTGTGGACACGGTGACACTATATAGTGTCTACGAGCGGGGTAGAGAGAGACTGGGAACGATTCTGGTTGTCGACTTGTAATGGAGTCTGAGGATAGTACTAGTGCACCTGACAATTGTGTTATTGTCTAGACCAATTTCATATGAGATATGAGAGGGTTTGTTTGGCGGGAGAGGTGACCTGGTAGAGTTAGCTCAGGGTGATCGCTACCAGCGTGGGCACCGTCGGGGCATGAGGACGACTCGGGAAGGAGCGATATGTGAGACATTCTATGCTACCCGAGAACCGATCTCTTGACCCCTTCTTTGAATGGGTTGCGCAAGGTGCCTAGTCTAGCCTAAGGGCCCTGTGGTTGAGATGAGATCTAATTGTAGGATGAGTGTCCATTGCATGGTGAGGTGAGGCCATTTTCATATGAGATATGAAAGTGGTAGTATCAGGATTGGGGTTCAGTGCACGTTGCATGTCATGCATATTTTCACCTACTAGGCAATCGCTCAGGGTTTATGTGTTGAAGGAACGAGACCTCGTCGAAGAACAAGTTTCGGCAAGCTTAAGAAATCTTAACAAATCAAATTTTCGGACGGTAGGTTCTTCATCTAGTACACATAAATACCCTTGTTATTCTTGTGATAATATGTTTCGTTATCTTATGTGAATTATGTGAAAATTATATGTGAAATGTTCGGGTATCTTGTGTGTCTAAAAACCCCAATTTCTGGAATTTTGTTTGTGCTAATATTCTACTTACTTTTGTATATATGCATGAGTATGAGAAGTTGTAAGATTTAAATAATTAAATAAATATTTAAGTATGAAGGATTTATTTACTACCAAAGCTTAAATAAAATAAAACCCAAATGAAAGATGCTTAGAAAAGCCACGTTGATCAAAGCATTAATCATTATAATAATAAATAAAATAATAAGTGTGAAAAATGAAAGATTCCCTAATTGTAAGGCCACGTTAGTGGTTTGTCACTTAGTAAGTAAAATAATGAGAATGTAAGTGAAGATTATGATGTGCCTAGTAAAGTCACGTTGGTGCTTTGTCACCTATTTGTCTATCATCTAAATACAACTATGTTAACAATATATTAACTTAGTGTAAGGATGATGTGTATGTGTTGTATTTAATATGATGGACATGGAAGAATGAATATATAAATGGTACATTAAGGGACGAACTTTTCTTAACTCATGTGGGGAAGTCTAGTCACCTATTTGTCACCATCTACCAAGCCTCAAGAAATATGATATCCATTAAGTAAAAATATCAAGAAAGGAGAATATTCAAAGAAGAGAGAAAGAGGAAATTAATTGTCACTCGTCACAAACGTCACCTTCACATTTCTCAATAATTGATATATATCTAATTACCATTTCAGAAAAGGACACACACAAATTAAAATAAGAAGAGGAAGGTTACGGGTGATATTTCTTATATCATAATGGACAAACCATTTTGCTTAACAAAAGAGGAAAATGACATATGGCCTACATGTCATTACATTTTTCAAATCCATAATACATATCCACACCACGTCAATAATTCGTACAAAGAGAAAAGCAACAAAGACATGAGAACTTCTGGAACGAAAGAAAAAATAAGGAGAAGAGGAAGAACTTGCGAAAAACAAACTAAGCTTAGGAGTTTAATTTTAACAAGCTCAAATTTGGACGTGAGGTAGGTGAAATTCACCTACAACCGTAAACATGTGTGTATAATTTCGTGTGTATTCGTAGATGAATCTATTTCATTTACAACACGTTAAAATCTTGCTGAAATCTCGGGCTTGATGTGAAAGGATCACCTTGACTCGAATTCTATATTAACGGATATGTTTATGTGAATTCTGAAATTTCTATGCGTTATATTTTGTCTTTAAGAACCAAAGTATGTGTTTTTAATTATTACGTGTTCATATATGAATTATGTGAAGTATGTGATGTAGAAGAAGATCCAATACGTTAGGACTTTTGTATAAATATGTGTCTTCGCATGAACAATGTATTTTGGCATGGTAAAAATGATTTTCGGGTGAAAAATGTGTTTTCGGGTCGCGAAACTAAGTTTCGCGAATCAACTGTGATTTTATTTCGCCAATTCGCGAATGAACAGTGATATTTTTTCGCTGAACAGTAACTTTCGCGGTGAACAGCAACTTTCGCGCGTGAATAGTGAGTTCGCGAAATGAATATTGACTTCGTGGAATGAACAGTGAGTTCGCGAAATGAACAGTGATTTTCGCGAAAAAACTGTAACTTTCGCGATATTAATACTTATATCCACTCAAACATCAAACACCAAGAAACTACTTAAGTGCCTAAAACTTATGAATTTACCAAGACTTCTCAAAAATTATCTTAAACACCAAGGTACACAAACATCGAAACTTTCATGGACAAAACATAAAGGATGCTCACTTGTTTAAAATACATTTCGTGACATTACCGAAAATCCCTATATTGAGAAGAATAACATATATATAGTACCGAAAAGAATTCTCTATATGCCAAAGACTTCTTAACACCGAAAAGTACTATATGTTGTAAACCCTATTACCACGAAAACTTTGACTTAATGAAACTTGAAGTTACCGAAAAGTTTATCCGCACCAAATTCTAACCTATGTTCAAGACCTAATCCTACACTTAATACCCGAACAAACCCGACTAACCATACCACTTTTCTCACCTTTAAATGTTTCTCAAAAGTTCTAATATCGAAAACTCTGTGTAAATACTAATACATTGAAAACATACTTAACATAATTATTTCAGAAATCTGGGAATTAATCCTAATACATGAATCATGAAAATATCACATACTTTATTCTAACTACATATTAAAATCACATAAATTATTTAATACTACATAATCACATATATAATGTAAATCATATAAACACTTCGAAACTTCACAGAATTAATCTATACTCACATAAAACATTAAACAACATTAACATATTAAACACATGAGATTTACGTGTTGTAGATGAAAATTTCACCTACCTCACCTCCAAGCTTTTGCTGTTCTAATGTTTCTAATCTGCCCGAATTGTTTCTTCGTTCTTGTTGAGGTGAAGCATTGAAAGTTTTCGTGTCCATGATATCAATGTTTGTATCCTCCAAAGTTTTCGTGCCATCAAAGTTCTCGTGTCACCCATATATATATTGTATTATTATTAATCATGGCTAATGGTTTTGCTAAGGGATGAAGGTCATTATTGGAAACTAATAAGGTGAGGGAGACGATTTTCTTTACTTAGTGTCCCTAGTGAATTGGCAAATTCAAAGTCAATCCAACTTTATTTACGTATTATATAAGACAACTTGACTACTAACATACAAGTTGTGATGATGACCCAAGAGCTATTATATTGTTAATAAAAAATAATGGGTAAGGATGAACTTTGGCAAATTAATAAAATATTATACATTAGGGAATAGGTACAAAGAGGAAAAAGGGACATCCGTCACTACTTGTCGTCACCCTCACATTTCCAAATACTTCATATATATATATATATATATATATATATATATATGTATGTATGTATCCAACTACACACACAAACAAAGAAAATAGCAAGAATGTAGAAAGCATTTAGCGAAGGGCAGAGAGAATTCAAAGCGGAGAAATAGGAGAGAAAAATACTTTGAGCAAATAACGAAAAATTTGGCTAAAGCTAGGAGGTTTAGGAATCAAATTTCGGAAACGTGAGGTAGGTGAAATTTTCACTACAACACGTAAATCTTATGTGCTTAATATGTTATTGTGTTTTTAATAACTTATGTGAACAGGTATTAATTCGATGAAATTTTTGAAGTGATTAAATGATCTGTGTGACTTTAATAAGTGCTTGAGTTGGATCACATGAAGTTTTGTGACTCACATGTTAGGGTTTCTTCTTAGAATTTTAAAAGGGAATGGGAACGTATTTATCTAGCTGATTTTAGTATTAGAATATGTGGTATTTAGAAATTTTGAGCCTTGGTTGATAAGAACATTTCAGGTAGTTGTTGGAGTTTTCGGCAATCTAGGGTTTCAAATTCTTCAGAAATTCTTTTCGGCATACTTTGGTGTTTAATATTAGTTTAAGTATTAAAGCCTTTCAAACCTTGAAGAAGTCTTGGTAAACTAACAAGTTTCGGCACAAAGTAGTCTCTTAGTGTTTGAGTAGATACAAGTATTTCTTTAATTATTGAGCATAGAATAGTTTTCGTAATTGACACATACAACATAGGATTTTTGGTGATTAGGTATGTAATGGTGGAATGTTTTCGCCAATTCATTAGTCTTAGAAATTAAGAAGTGTTCGGGGTCCATGATAGGTATCATTCTAGCTATTGAACATAAGATATTTTCGTCCTCAAGTGGTTAGTATATGGATCACTACATAGAGTACTGTTTTCGATGTTGAATATAGGAATCATTTTGGTTATTGCATATAAAATAATCTTTGTGGGTCATCAAATGGTTAGTATATAGATCTCATAGAATAGATATTTGATAATATGGAGTTTTCGATGGAGGGTTTTTGGGCGTTCATTATTTATAATATTTTCGGGTTGTAATCTTATATTCGAGCAGTGTTGGAATTTTAGGGGAAATTATCTTTAGTGAATTATGTGGAATTATTTTTATAGAATTTTTGGGGAAGTATTTTCAGGTGAATTGTAGGGTAGAATGGAATATTTTCAAGAGAATTAGAATTTTATTTATTTATAATATTACTGTTTATTTGCACTGCATTTGCACACCATATTGTACTAGAATTGAGCACCATATAAAACGGTGACGTCTTGCATTAACGGTGAAAGGGGTAGGTGGTGACTAAATACGTGATTGTCAAGTCGAGGTAGAGTTTGCGTTAGTTTAGGACGTTAGACGGGAGATGAGCGTGAGTGACTCGTCTACTCGGGTGCATGAGTGTAACCTGAGGTGCAAACCGTCGGACATGAGACGAGCGTGAGTGACTCGTCTACTCGGTTGCATGGGAGTGCAGCCCGAGGTGCAAACCGTCAGTTATTACTAGAGACGAGCATGAGTGACTCGTCTATTCGGATGCATGGGGGTGCAGTCCGAGGTGTAAACCGTTGATGGGAGATGAGCGTGAGCGACTCATTCAGATGTATGTTAGTGCAGTCTGTGGTGTAGACTGTTGGACGGGAGACGGGAGTGGGCTACTCGTCCATTCCGATGTATGGTAGTACAGTCTGAGGTGTAAACCGTCGGTTGTTTGTGGGGGACGGGGTTGAGCCCTGTGACGACCCAATTTTCTAATAAATTCTTTGGCGGATTTTGGCAACGTAAGTCGCGGAAGACTGTCTAACAAAGATTTGTTTAAAAACAAAATATATTACAAGCACACACACGTTTCGCAAACGTCATATACTACAAAGCTGTAGCCCATTATTTATATTTTACAAAGGCCATCGGCCCAAAACATGACAAAACCCTAACATCGCTCCACAGGTCGCATCCATGTACCACCCCACCCTTAAAAGTCTGTGGACACTGCCACCAGCCGCCTCAGTCGCGACGCGTATCAACGCCGGATTCGGATGTACCTACAACACGTAAACTGAGCTCCTTGCTCAGTAGGTGAAAATATGCATGATGCAAGTGTACGCTCAACCCGTATCCCAATTTCTCACATTTAGTGCACACTCATTCTTTTCTCTCACTAAATTTTTATTTAACAACACAGGGGCCCTAGGTTAGACTAGGCACCTCGGGCAAACCACTTAAAGGAGGAGTTAGGAGAGCAGCTCTCGGGCAGCCCCTGGCTCTCTCCCGATACGTCTTCCTGCCCCGGCGATGGCTACGCTGGTAGCGTCCTCCCTGAGCAAACTCTACCATGTCGCCTCTTCCGCCAACACAGACCCTCTTAAGAGAAGTCTCAAAGTACAACTGTCAGGTGCGCTAGTATCCTCAAAGTCTACCACAGGTCAACTGGTCGGCACAACCCACCCCGCTCACTGACATCATAAGGCGCCACTGTGTTACCACGGTCAGTCCTCTCACTATGCGTAAGTGAAATGCATATGACAATGTATGCACTGCAGTATTATTTATACTATGTATTTCTCGTATTCATGCTACACTACACATATAACAACGATAGATCCACATAAACACATATAACCATTGAAACACATAATCTCAACACACACTAAATTATACACCATGTCACATACATAACGTTTACGTGCCGTAGGTGGGTTTTACCTAACTGTCTTCCTTAAATTCACAACCAGTAAATCCCTAATATTTTCGACCTCCGAACACAAGATAATTACAAATACCAGTATATGTAGGAGTTCTTGGACTGAAATTATGAAATGACTATGTTTCGAAATTGTTCACTGAAAATAGTTGGGTTTCGAAAATGACTTAGTTTAGAATATACAAATTTCGAAATTCTAGTCCAGCTGTAACATTATTTCAAAATCAACTAGGATTTGAATTTGACATGTTTCGAAACATGAGTACATAAGCAGAGTTCGAAATTCTCATATAGTTCGAAAATCTCTAGGTTTCGAATTTCATGTAGTAGTTCAAAAATGACTTGGCTTATAGTTTCAAAAATGACATGATATCGTAAATTTGCCTAATTCGAAATGGTATTTCCAAACCAAGTTTCGAAACTTGGTTTGCTTTCGAAAATCACATCATAATTATATACAAAACTTTCAAAAACCCTAATTATCATCATCTTTCAAAAATCATAACTAGTGAAAAAAAACATTTTTCTTTCAAGGATTATTAAAACTTTCGATTAAACACAAAAAGTACAACTTAAACTTCTGAAAATCATCAAAACCCTAATTAAGACTTGAATTTGTAATCACATAGTCATTAAACACCCAAACTTCCTTAAAGAACATATCACTTAAACTTAACGCATCTTGAAATCTTTTAACACATGCTTTTCGAAAATCATATTATAGAATTACGTTACCCGAAAACCAAAACGTATACATACTAAATTAAGAATTAAAACGTAAAGATCATACCCTTACAAGCTTGTTTTGACTCACTACTCAAACTCTCCTCCTTCTTCCCTCCAGCTAGCTTTCGAAACTTTGCTAATGAATGAGCTATCAATCGTATCAAAATATTTTATTGGTACTTAATCGTTTGTCTCATGCTAAATAAAAGTATCGTTATCCCTCCTTATCTTGCTAAATGATTGTCCTTATTTTAGTATTAAGTTGTTTTCTTCCTTGACTAATTTCTCCAAGGGTTTGTATTTATCCCTTACTTAATCGTGTAATAATTTGCAAATGATAATGACAAGCCCTAATGTTGATCCTTAAATCGAGTGTTAGCCCTTAATCTATTATTTCTTTGGTGTTAATTCTTAATTATAGAATTTCTAAACCTACCCTTAGAGATTTTCGAAACAAGTTTCAAAATTCTCCACTTGGTCCTTCGAAACTCTTGAGAGTTTCGAACTTCCCATGCTTAACATTTAATAGTTTCCAAATGATAATGACCTTTACCTAATATTAATCTTAAGTAATGGATTAATCCTTTCTTTAGTGTTAATCACTCAATTATGGATTGTCGAAACATCTCATTAGGAATTTCGAAACATGTTTCCAAAATCCTGACAAGCAATATCGAAATTCTTCTTCTAGGTATTTCGAAATTCTCCCTTACCAAGTTTTGAATTCTCTCTTTTCTTAAGTTTTCGATTTTCCACCCCTAACTTAACATTTTCGAAACCCTCACAAGTGAGTTTCGAAATTCTTCATAAGATCTTTCGAATTTCAAAGTTTCGAACTTAGTCTTCCATTTCAACGCATAACAGTTACCAATGACAAATACACTTACCTAATACTCAACTTAGGTTATGTATTAATCATTTCTTAATAATATCTAGATGCAATTAAGGAATTTCGAAATCCACCTCACCTAATGTATCGTATTTCTTCACCCTCAATTTCGAAATTCATTCCTAAGTCCCAAATATTTGTAACAAATTAGATATCACCTAGGCATATACACATATAACAACTTTTTGCAATCAAACAGGTACATAGTACATGCAAATTTATTGACAGATTCTACTCGCGAAACTCGGGGTATTACATCCTCCCCTAAAAATAATTTTGCCCCCGAAATTAGGCCAATTGGTATAATCCGGGTAACGATTTCTCCTAAAATTTGCGATTCCACTACGCTTTTGCTGCGCTACTCTGGCAGTTCATATATTATTTATGTTTGTCCCTGATTCTTTTCAAATTTCCTAACGAGATAGGATTTATTCCTACCTTTGTCACACAATTAGCCGACACATCCGTATGTGTGGCCCGACTCTCCTAAAAATGAAAATAAGGTTGCAAGTACTTCGAGATTTATGTACCCGTGTTCATTACAGGATCTGCTTCCTCGGAAGTTAAGGTGAATACTCTCCCAGTAGCCGGTGGAAGTTGTGCTGGCTGTTGGGCTGTTACAGGGTGTGGATTCACCCGACAGTCTCGAGCGAAATGGCCCGGTTTGCCGCATCGAAAGCATTGTATCACTGTCCTTGGTCCTGGACCATAACAAACGCCTGTGTGATTGCGTCCACACTGTTGACATCGTGGCGCGGGGTTTTGAAGGTGGACAGGGTTATTGTTGAGTACCTGATTTGGCCTAGGGTGCTCATTACGTTGCCCTAGGCGGTTATTCTGATTATTGTTTGTACCCTTCTCAAACGTCTGGCGCTTCCTGTTAGCCTCTCGTTCCAGCTGGCTCTCCGCCTTTCTCTTTTCCTCGTGGGCTCTTGAAATCTGGCCATCTGCCTGCTCTGCTATGAGCGCTTGTTCAGCCACCTGGGCGAATGCCAGTTCCCGTGTTCCCGCCATGCTAACATCTCGGTAGATTTCAGGTTTGAGACCTACTTGGAATCGCTCCACCTTTAATGCATTCGTCGCCACCATGTGCGGGGCGAAACGTGACAGCTCCTCAAACTTGCGGATATATTCCGCGATAGCTTGCTCACCTTGCTTCAGGTTTATTAACTCGTTCATTTTTCGAGTTAGGTCATGGGTGGTGAAGTATTTTTCACGGAATAATTCTCGGAATCTCTCCACGGCTCGTTGGGTCCTCCAAGACTTTGATGGAATCCCACCAAAACTTTGCGTTCCCCCGGAGCATAGAAACGGCACACAACACTTGTTCATTCTCCGGGACCCGACCATACAGGAACATATCCTCTATGGTGCGTAACCAGTCATCAGCCAGAGTAGGATTGATGGCGTCCTCAATGGTAGGAGGGTTCAATTTTCGGACCCGTTCCCCTATTATTTCCACACGTTCGGGTTGCGGGGTAGAACGGTGCTCAGATGAGCTGCGATGTTTTATTAGTTCGTTTATCTGATCCGACTGGCCTTGGACCAACTCAGTTAATCGGAGTATCGTGGTATCTCGCTCAGGCATAGGGGACTCAGGTTCGTCCCTACGACTCGAACTGCCTACGTACTCCCTACGGGTTCTTGGCATTTAACTTGTTTTCGACAATCACCAAAACATGTAAAACAAATCAACCATCAAGTAGTCACATCAAATCTTAAAACTTACAGGCGGGGCTGGTTCTCCAGACTTTTGAGCGGCAGTACATGGACAGTCTACAGAATTCCTAACATATGCTCTGATCAATATAATTTAAACGTTAAAAATCATTTAACCCGAGAATTTATTATGAAAAGTCCCAAAATTTAAATAAATTCGAAAATTTCAAATGACCGAAAATTCGACCGTAACGAAAGCATTCAAAATATCGAAAACCTTTGAAGTCGAGAAACTGTGAAATGCTGATAACTTCTGGTAAAAACAGTACCGAAAATCTTTGTAACCGAAAACAGTAAATTATGTAAACTATTTCCCAAAATTAATGCCCGAAACAGAGTACCCCGAAACTTCTCCACTCGAAATTCGTACAAGTTCGAAAATAGTAATTTACGAAAATATTCTTTAACTCAATAATTCGTTATTCATTCAAAGCTTTTAAGAACGCCGAAGACTTGCAAAAATCGTAAACTTTAAATACAGGAAATATTTACACACAACGAAAACCTCATATCACCGAAACGCTCTAACAGCTAAAGCCAACTTCATCAGCCTAACACATGTTCGAAACCTTACAACACACGAAAATATCAAAAGGCTGAAAATAACATATGGCGAAAATTAACTTTTATTCTTTTCTAACCCATATTCGAAACTCACATCAATGCAAGAACGTCCCAAAACTCACATAATTAGCATAAAATACATACAACATCCAAATAAAAAAAATACTTTGGGGACCTCACATAATTCGCATATAACTCATGGCCATCATATAAAACAAACACTTAATAGATGTAACAACGAATTTAACTACGGTATTGAAGATTATGTCTCCATTTCAAAGGCATGCATCGATATTCTCTAAGCATTTAGTACAATTAACATATAAATTTATTTTTGTATTGACTATGGTATCTACCACTTTCGAAGGCACACCAAGTATTCACAACAAATTAACGTATCGGGGTGTAATTATTCTCCTCCAATCACAATTTCAAATAAAGGTTTACGTATCGTAAGTGAAATTTCCACCTACCTATCCTCCAAGCTTTGATGTTTATAGAATTCCTAGCTTGACCAAGCTTTCGTTTGATAAGTTCTTCTTCTTCCTTGTTCCAATGTTTCCTCTCCTTCCTCTGTGTCTTTTATTTAAATGGGATGTTGTTGTTCAATGGAATCTCAAGTGGGTATATGCAACGTGGGTCTTGTCATAAGGAGATGTAGATTAAATGTGAAAGATTCCTTTGTTAAGTTTTCTCTCCCTTCCCTTAACGATTTTGCTTAGTGGTTTTACACATATGATTCCAACGTGGTTTGATTCTTCTTGTTTTGTTTTGTTTTTTTCTTGGTAATATCTTAATTTAGTTTGTGATTGATTAGTAGGTGACAAACCTACTACGTGAGCCAAATAACAAAATTTCGTCTCATTTGTGATTCATTCTCTAATACTTATCTTATATTAAATGATTGTATTTAGATGATGACAAATAAATGGAGCACTAACGCGGCTTACTAAGTAAGAGGAATCTTTCACCATCACTCCCATGATATTACTTCTAATACTCATAATGCATTCATCCTTATCCCAATATTAATCACTTGTGACTTTTCTTTGTTTGTCTTCATCCTTCTTTTATGCGTAATTGGTCATAGTATTTAATTTAAGGGTAAATGCCACTTTTTCTCCTCGTAGTTACATCGAATTTCACAAATATACCTCATGGTTTTCTTATTACATGCGTGTCCATTATGCTTTCGAAAACACTTTGCGAAACGTGTGTGTGCTTGTAATATATTTTGTTTTTAAACAAAATTTTTGTTAGACGGGTCTTTCACGACTTACGTTGCGAAAATCCGCCAAAGATATTATTAGAAAATTGGATCGTCACAGGGTGGTATCAGAGCATAGGTTAGGGATTATGTAGACTGTCCATTTACTGCCGCTCAAAAGTCTGGAGAACCAGCCTCGCCTGTAAGTTTTAAGAGTTGATGCGTCTAGTTGATTGTTGATTTGTATTACATGCTTTGGTGATTGTAGAAAACAAGTAGTAAATGCCAAGAACCCGTAGGGAGTATGTAGGCAGTTCGAGTCGTAGGGACAAACCTGAGTCCCCTATGCCTGAGCGAGATACCACGATACTCCGATTAACTAAGCTGGTCCAACGGCAGTCGGATCAGATAAACGAGCTGATAAATCACCACAGCTCATCTGAGCACCGTTCTACCCCGCAACCCGAACGTGTGGAAATAATATGGGAACGGTTCCGGAAATTGAACCCTCCTACCTTTGAGGATGCCATCGATCCTAGTCTGGCTGATGACTGGTTGCGCACCATAGAGGATATGTTCCTGTATGGTCGGGTCCCGGAGAATGAACAAGTTTTGTGTGCCGTTTCTATGCTCTGGGGGAACACAAGGTTTTGGTGGGATACCATCAAAGTCTTGGAGGACCCAATGACTATGCCGTGGGAGAGATTCCGAGACTTATTCCGTGAGAAATACTTCACCACCCATGACCGAACTCGAAAAATGAACGAGTTCATAGACCTGAAGCAAGGTGAGCGAACTATCGCGGAATATATCCGCAAGGTTGAGGAGCTGTCACATTTCGCCCCGTACATGGTGGCGACGAACGCATTATAGGTGGAGCGATTCCAAGTAGGTCTCAAACCTGAGATCTACCGAGATGTTAGCATGGCGGGAACACGGGAACTGGCATTCGCCCAGGTGGCTGAACGGGCGCTCATTGCGGAGCAAGCATAGGGCCAGATTTCAAGAGCCCATGTGACGCCCGGGGCCGGAGAGGGCGGGGAGTGAACGCCAGTGCCACAGAGGTGCACGAACAAGGAGCGGCTCATGGCAAGCTTCTACCCGAAGGGGTACATGAACGAACCGATCCCACACCCGAATGAGAGAAATCCTAAGACTGACAATGTATAGACGTGTCGGGCTAAGAATCGTATAAGAGAATTGATAGTCCACTAATATCACCAAGGTCGACCTACCTTTTGGGTAGTCTAGCTATAGAAACTCAAAAGTTAAGCGTGCTTGAATTGGGGCAACCTAGGGTAATCCCATGGGAAGTTTGCCCAGGGTGCGTGTGAGCGAGGACGAAGCACGCTGAAAGGTTAAATAGTGGTAAAGTGGGGCCAGACTATCAGTCGGAGTGTGGTGGGCCCAACCCCACTGGTCCCTGTACGGACCGATGCTACAGTGACACCCAGTATGAGACGGGATGTTACAGGTGGTATCAGAGCACAACTCTCGTAGTACGGTGTGGTTTGGGAACGAACCAGGCAGAAGCTGGTGGGCATGTGACGCCCGGGGCCGAAGAGGGCGGGGAGTGAACGCCGGTGCCAGAGAGGTGCACGGACAAGGAACGGCTCCTGGCAGGCTTCTAGGCGAAGGGGTACATGAACGAACCGATCCCACACCTGAATGAGAGGGATCCTGAGACTGACAATGTATGGGCGTGTCAGGCTAAGAATCGTATAAGAGAATTGATAGTACTACTCATGTCACCAAGGTCGCTCTATCTTTTTGGGAGTCCATCTATAGAAACTCCGAAGTTAAGCGTGCTTGACTTGGGGCAATCTAGGGATGGGTGACCCCCCTGGGAAGTTTGCCCAAGGTGCGTGTGAGCGAGGACGAAGCACGCTGAAAGGTTAAATGGTGGTAAAGTGGGGCCAGACTATCTGTCGGAGTGTGGTGGGCCCAACCCCACTGGTCCCGGTAGGGACCGATGCTACAGTGACACCCGGTATGGGACGGGATGTTACAGCCCACGAGGAAAAGAGAAAGGCGGAGAGCAAGTTGGAACGAGAGGCTAACAGGAAGCGCCAGACGTTTGAGAATGGTACAAAATCAGAATAACCGCCCAGGGCAACGTAATAGGCACTCTAGGCCAAATCAGGGACTCAACAATAACCCTGTCCACCCTCAAAACCCCGCGCCACGATATCAACAGTGTGGATGCAATCACACGGGCATTTGTTATGGTCCATGACCAAGGACAGTGATTCAATGCTTCCGACGTGGCAAACCGGGCCATTTTGCTCGAGACTGTCGGGTACCCACACCCTGTACCAGCCCAACAGCCAGCACAACTTCCACTGGCTACTGGAAGAGTATTCACCTTAACTACCGAGGAAGCAGATCCTGTAATGAACAAGGGTACATAAATCTTGAACTACTTGCAACCTTATATTCATTTTTAGGAAGTGGGGCCACACATATGGATGTGTCGGCTAATTGCGTGACGAAGGTAGGAATAAATCCTATCTCGTTAGGAAACTTGAAAAGAATCAGGAACAAACGTAAATAATAATATAGGAACTGCCAGAGTAGCGCAGTGGAAGCGTAGTAGAATCGTAACTTGTAGGAGAAATCGTTACCGGGATTATACCAATCGGCCTTATTTCGGGGGCGAAATTCTTTAAGGGGGGAGGATGTAATACTCCAAGTTTTGCGAGTAGAATCTGTCAATAAATTTGCATGTATACTATGTACCTATGTGATTGCAAAAAGTTGTTATATGTGTATATGCCTAGGTGATATCTAATTTGTTAGAAATATTCGGGACTTAGGAATGAATTTCGAAATTGAGCGAAAAGAAATACGATACATTAGGTGAGGTGGATTTTGAAACTCATTAGGAGAAGTTAGAAACTTATTTCTAAATGGGTTTTGAAATCCCTAATCATGAGTTTCGAAATTCCTTAATTGCATCTAAATATTATTAAGAAATGATTAATACATAACCTAAGTTGAGTATTAGGTAAGCGTCTTTGTCATTAGTAATTATTATACATTGAAATAGAAGGGTAAGTTCGAAACTTAGAAATTCGAAAGATCTTATGAAGAATTTCGAAACTCACTTGTGAGGGGTTTCGAAAATCTTAAATTAGGGGTGGAAAGGATTTCGAAAACTTAAGAAAACAGAGAATTCGAAACTTGGTTAGGGAGAATTTCGAAATACCTAGAAGAAGAATTTCGAAATGGCTTGTGAGGATTTTCGAAACATGTTTCGAAATTCCTAATGAGATGTTTCGAAAATCCATAATTGAGTGATTAACACTAAAGAAAGGATTAACACAATACTTAAGATTAATATTAGGTAAAGGTCATTATCATTTGGAAACTATTAAATGTTAAGCATGGGAAGTTCGAAACTTACAAGAATTTCGAAAGACCAAGCGGAGAATTTTGAAACTTGTTTCGAAAATCTCTAAGGGTAGGTTTCGAAATTCTGTAAGTATTAACGCCAAAGAAATAAAAGATTAAGCGCTAACACTCGATTTAAGGATCAACATTAGCGCTTGTCATTATCAATTGCAAATTATTACACGATTAAGTAAGGGATAAATACAAACCCTTGGAGAAATTAGTCAAGGAACAAAACAACTTAATACTAAAATAAGGACAATCATTTAGCAAGATAAGGAGGGATAACGATAAGAACAAACTTTTATTTAGCATGAGACAAACGATTAAGTACCAATTAAATATTTGGATACGATTGAGAGCTCATTCATTAGCAAAGTTTCGAAAGCTAGCTGGAGGGAAGAAGGAGGAGAGTTTGAGTAGTGAGTCAAAACAAGCTTGTAAGGGTCTGATCTTTCGTTTTAATTCTTGATTTAGTATGTATAAGTTTTGGTTTTCGGATAACGTAATTCTATAACATGATTTTCGAAAAGCATGTGTTAAGAAGATCTCAAGATGCGTTAAGTTTAAGTGTTATGTTCTTTAAGGAAGTTTGGGTGTTTAATGATTATGTGATTACAAATTCATGTCGTAATTAGGGTTTTGATGATTTTTGGAAGTTTAAGTTGTACTTTGTGTGTTTAATCGAAAGTTTTAATAATCCTTGAATGAAAAATGCTTTTTGTTTCACTAGTTATGATTTTTGAAAGATGATGATAATTAGGGTTTTCGAAAGTTCTGTATATAATTATGATGTGATTTTCGAAATCAAACCAAGTTTCGAAACTTGGTTTCGAAAATACCATTTCGAGTTATGCAAATTTACAATATCATGTCATTTTTGAAACTATTATCTTATAAGCCAAGTCATTTTCGAACTACTATATGAAATTCGAAACCTAGAGATTTTTGAACTATATGAGAATTTCGAACTCTGCTTATGTTCTCATGTTTCAAAACATGTCCAAATTCAAATCATAGTTGATTGTGAAATAATGTTACAGTTGAACTGGATTTCGAAATTTTGTATAATTTCTAAACTAAGTCATTTTCGAAACACAACTATTTTCAGTGAACAATTTCGAAACATAGTCATTTCAAATTTTCAGTCCAAGAACTCCTACATATAATGATATTTGTAATTATCTTGTGTTCAGAGGTCGAAAACATTAGGGATTTACTGGTTGCAAAATTAAGGAAGACGGGTAGGTGAAACCCACCTACGGCACGTAAACGTTATGTGAATTTTATGTGACATGGTGTATAATTTAGTGTGTGGAGATTACGTGTTTCAATGGTTATATGTGTTTATGTGGATCTATCGTTGTTATATGTGTAGTGTAGCGTCATTACGAGAAATAAGTAGTATAAAAATACTGCAGTGCATACATTGACATATGCATTTCACTTATGCATAGTGAGAGGACTGACCGTGGTAAAGTGGCGCCTTATGGTGTCAGTGAGTGGGGTGGGTTGTGCCGTATTGGCAGTTGACCCGTGGTAGAGTTTGAGTATAGTACTAGCGCACCTGACAGTTATACTGTCGAGACCTCTCTTAAGAGGGTCTTTGTTGGCGGAAGAGGCGACCTGGTAGAGTTTGCTCAGGGAGGACGCTATCAGCGTAGGCATCGCCGGTTAGGAAGACGTCTCCGGAGAGAGCCAGGTGCTGCCCGAGAGCTTCTCTCCTGACCCCTCCCTTAAGTGGTTTGCGCGAGGTGCCTAGTCTAGCCTAGGGCCCTGTATTGTTAAATAAAAATTAAGTGAGAGAAAATAATAAGTGTGCATTAAATGTGACAAATTGGGATAGGGGTTGAGCATACACTTGCATCATGCATATTTTCACCTACTGGGCAAGGAGCTCAGTTTACGTGTTGTAGGTACATCCGAATCCGGCGCTGATACGCGTCGCGTCTGAGGCGGCTGGTGGCGGTGTTCCACAGACTTTTGAGGGTGGGGTGGTACATGGATGCGACCTGTGGAGCGATGTTAGGGTTTTGTCGTGTTTTTTGTCTCTAATGTTACCGATTTTGGACGGTTTTGGTCCCTCGATTAATTTAATTGATAATTTAGACGAAACTTAACACATGAGAACCCATGATCTCCTTTTACTCGTCGTAAAACCTCATAGTGCATCTTCTTCTCCGTCTTAAATGCACATGTCGAAAGAGCTCGAGGACAAAGTTTGTAAACAAATGCAAATAGTGAGCGATATACATGATTATAATGCTAAGTTCAAGTAAAATACATCAATTCTCCTAAGCAAGAGACTCAACAGTTCAAAAAGGAAATGACACGACACTTACGCGATGATCAGCTTGGGATGTGACAAGGCTCTGTAGCACGGTTTTCCACACAAAAATGCACGAAGTGTGGGAAAAGTCATCTGTGTCCGTTCAACACCAAAACCAATTGAATTCAGATTGCATAAACTGTGGCAAATCGAATATGGAACATGAAAATCTCAATGACGTGTTACCTGGAGCTATGAAGATACTTATGGGGAATCTTCATCATTGCTAGTCATTTTATTGCATCAAATTCAGTCCTGGATTCTAGATGAGGCTTCTAACATTGATAATTTCTACTTTGGACCAAGACCTTTGCTTTTAACCTGCTGAATCATGTTAAATTTTAGACGCTCATAAAATAAAGGATATATTTGGGGTCAGACCCTATTAGACAAGTTTCAACACATTTCAGGCCCTATAAGAGTTTATTTTGGGCAGAAGGACCTAAGTACCGAAAATATAAGTTTCAAGGACCCATGTGATAGGAAATGACAATACTATCCTTCATAGTTGCCAAAAATTACAGCTGCCATTGTCTTCTCCGTTCGATTTTGGGTTGCTTTGAGAACTGTAAAACCGAGTGAATATCGTTGTTAAGGTGCAAATAAGATGGAATCGACTTCGATTCCTCATGGGTAGTTATAGTAAACAAATAATTTAAAGTGTAAGACGAAATAATTATGAAATTCCACGTCGAAAAAACGAGAATACAAATGGACCAAATATCAAATTTAATGGCCGATTAAGACGAATCTGAGTGATTTTGATAATGGGTCTTAATAATGAACGAGAATTATAGAGTTTAAGAAAGAAGTGGTGAAGAATTTTGAATCAAAATTTTTGGTGCGACGTATATTGAAGATTTTGTGAACACGATATCTGGGTAACAAATCACGCAATTTAAGTAACCGATGTAATAACTACAGTAACAGATGTGACAAAGACAATAACAGATGAGGCTCTATTAGTGACAATAACCCTCAAATCGATAACCCCATGTTAATCCAAGAAACGATTGAGCCATCCCACGAGTCGACGACGACCACGAGCAGTGACGACCATGAGCAGCGAGGACCACGAGCAGCGAGCCATACCACGACGACAATGGCCAAGAAATCGAAGAAAGCAGCGACGGAGAAGGAGAAAAGGTCGAAACAGCCGAAGGGTTCTAAAAGTAGTTCAAAAATTTCGTTGAAACAAGGGAAATCTGGACTTTAATATTGAATAAGGTGAAATTAATTGTCGGTCTTAATAATCAATGAAAATATTGATGTTAATCGCGAAGAAATTTGATGCGGCCCATGATTGAAGCTTTTGCTAATAAAACTCTCGCTAAGTAACAATTTATGCATTCTGGGTAACAATTTATGCATTCTGGGTAACACTTTATGCATTCGGGGTAACGCTTTACGCATTCTGGGTAACAGTTCATGCATTCTGGGTAACAGTTTATACATTCTGGGTAACAATTTATGCATTCTGCATTTCCCGAAATTAGCAACCTGCACCATTTGGAGTATAACTTTGGATCGTCAGTTTATACATTTTGGGTAACAATTTATGCATTCTGCATTGCCTTGATTCAAGCTCCCTCAAGTTAATTATGTATAACTTTTATTCTTTATGTTATTTCTGATTCGAAATCCATTGACCTAAAAAATGTGTCCGAAAAAAGATTTACGGTGCTTAGGGATGTTGTCCGAAAATGGCATTGCATGAATGGTTCAACAAATTTAAAGACATCTTCAATTAATCTTAAATGTAAACCATATGTCGTTTACTGATTTCCTGCAGTAACAGTTTAACAATGATCAGTAACAAATCAAGAGGAGAAAAGAACATAAATGTATATTTCGGTAACACTATCCTACTGTACTAGTAACATAAAACATATTCACAGTAACAATTTCATATGTAACTAGTTTAGGTTATGATTTTCCAAATTTATATTGTAAACACGCTACACTCACTAAATATATGAATTTGAGAAGTTTTAAACTAAAATATATTAGTTTATCTTGTGATTTTCGTGGAGCTTATGTTGGAGTTGAAGAAGTTGGAGTATATAGTATGTAAAACAAGTATCATTCTTCTTCAAAGGATGATAATGCTTCTACAAAATTGATTCTACTTACTCAAAACATGTGCATATGAACTATTAGTTGTTTATTACAATCCAAATGGTCGACCTAACATAAATGATTCAACAAAATTAATGACATCTTCAGTTAATCTTAAACGTAAACCCTATGTTGTTTACTGATTTCCTGCAGTAACAGATTAATACTGATCAGAAACAATTGAAGAGGAAAAAGAAACAGAAACTGATATGTAGGTAACAAGGGAACACAATACGAGTAACATAATACATAGTGAAAATAACAATTTAATATGTAATTAGTTTTCTTTATGATTTTCAAATTTTATATTGTAAACACGCTACATTCACTAAAATATAAGAATTTACAAAGTTTTAATTACAATATATTAGTTTAGTTATGATTTTCGTGGAGATTATGTTGGAATTGAAGAAGTTGAAGTATATAGTATGGAGAACAAGTAACACTCTTCTTGAAAGAATGATCATGCTTCTACGAAATTGATTCTACTTACTCAAAACGTTGCGGATATGAACTATTAGTTGTTTATTACAATCCAGATGGTCGACCTAACATAAATGATTCAACAAAATTAAAGACATCTTCAATTAATCTTAAACGTAAACCATATGTCGTTTACTGATTTCCTGCAGTAACCGTTTAACAATGATCAGTAACAAATCAAGAGGAGAAAAGAACAGAAATGTATATTTCGGTAACACTGTCCTACTGTACTAGTAACAGAAAACATATTCACAGTAACAATTCATATGTAACTAGTTTAGGTTATGATTTTCCAAATTTATATTGTAAACACGCTACATTCACTGAAATATATGAATTTGAGAAGTTTTAAACTAAAATATATTAGTTTAGGTTGTGATTTTCGTGGAGGTTATGTTGGAGTTGAAGAAGTTGGAGTATATAGCATGAAAAACAAGTATCACTCTTCTTCAAAGGATGATAATGCTTCTACGGAATTGATTATACGTACTCAAAACTCGTGGATATGAACTATTAGTTGTTTATTACAAACCTTATGGTCGACCTAACATAAATGATTCAACAAAATTAATGCATCTTCAATTAATTATAAACGTAAACCATATGTCGTTTACTGGTTTACTGCAGTAACCGTTTAACAATGATTAGTAACACATCAAGACGAGGATATAACAGAAATGTATATTACGGTAACAAGGGGATACAATACGAGTAACGGAATACATAGTCACAATAACAATTTCATATGTAACTAGTTTAGGTTATGATTTCCAATTTATACTGCAAACACACTACATTCACTAAAATATATCAATTTACGAAGTTTTATATAAAAATATATTAGTTTAGGTTATGATTTTAATCACAAACCCTTTCACAAACTATAATAATTCTGGTAACACATAAACATGTACCTAGTAACAGTTTTACACATATCGGGTAACAAATAATCTATGCTTAATAAAATTTAGATTCCCGCCCAAAATTAATCTCACTGTGGTTTCCCGCCCGACATTTCACCGACAATTTAGTAACAAATTTAGGCAACATAGTAACAAGAATGCATATAATAGTAACAGATCCTGATAATTTTAATTTAGTAACAGTTTTCATCACCTCAATCAACGAACGTCTGGATCATTGCACTAACATCTGAATTTCTGTTTAATGTCGATCTTTCATACCACATGCATTACACCACTTACGGTTTGGGAGTTAACAATTGACACATAATTTCGAATATAATAGCATAGTAAAAAAATACCCAAATTATAGGGTCGATTATACTCTCGCGAAATTAAATGATGAACATCGGACGAACGACAATCAATGTGCCACACCGAGCTACTCATACTATGGGTAGTTCGAATCTGTACTTATTAGACGTAATCGTTGCCAAAAACGGATTTGATTTCATCTTATTTTTGCAAATTAGAACCCAACACATGGTAACAATTGTTTACAGTTTAATAACGATTTTGATACTCTAAATAACAGATTGCATAATCCGAGTAACAGCGTTGGCACAGTAAAAATTTACCATAATTATTGGGGCCGATCGTATTCTCGCGAAATCAAAAGATGAACGTCGGACGGACGAGCAAACAATGTGCCGCACCGAGGTGCCCATACTATGGGCACTTCGAATTTATCCATATTAGATGTAATCGTTGCCAAAAACGGCTTTGATTTCATCTTATTTTCGCAAAATTAGACACCTAAATAGAAAGATAAAAACTCATAGAAATCTTACATATTACTTCGCCAATACCACAATACATCATACCTTACACGTCAAAATTGGTTGGTTAATGGGCATTCGAAATTTTGGAGCTCGATTCACTGTAAAAACGAGATTCGTAAAATAAATACTCTGTTGATAACAATTTTCTACATCATAGTAACAGATAAGGGATGGAAAATAACAGTTCACCGGACATTTATAACAATATAATCTAACATATAACAGAAAGCCGCCGAAAAATAACAGAAAGCCGCCGAAAAATAACTCTTAATTCAGTATGTTAGGAAGGGTATTTTCGTCAATACATATTTTTATCCCTTATCTCTGTCATTTTTGAAAAAGCTGGTCCTTTAAACTAGGGGAATTTTGCAATCAGTCCCTAGTCAGTAAGTTTCTAAAGTGTTCAGTACCTGTCAGAAGCCACATTAGTTTTAAGGACCAACTATTTCGAAAATGGCAGAGTTAAGGAGTAAAAATATGTATTGACGTAAATGCCCTTCCTAACACACTAAACTAATAGTTATTTTCCGGCGACTTTCTGTTATGCAGTTAGATTATATTGTTATAAACGTCTGGTAAACTGTTATTTTTTGTCCCTCTTCTGTTACTACGAAGCAGAAAATTGTTATCGACAGAGAATATTTATTTTGAATGTCGTTTTTACACTGAATCGAGGTCCTAAATCTCTAATGCCCATTAACCAATCTCTATCGGCGTGTAAGGTAGAATGTACTGTGGTATTGGCGAAGCAAGATGCAAGATTTGAATGAATTTTTGTCTTTCAATTTGGGGTTCTAATCTGCGAAAATTAAGACGAAATCAAAGCCTTTTTTGGCAACGAATACATCTAATATGTATAAATTCGAAGTACCCATAGTATGGGCAGCTCGGTGCGGCGCATTGTTTGCTCGTTCGTCTGGCGTTCATCTTTTAATTTCACGAAAATACGGTCGACCCTAATAATTTGGGTATATTTCGACTCTGTCAAAACTGTTACTCGGAGTATGAATCAGTTACTTGCAGTATCAAAGCAGTTACTAGCAGTATCAAAACCGTTATTAAATTATAAATAGTTGTTACCATGTGTAGGGTTCTAATTTGCAAAAATAAGATGAAATCAAAGCCGTTTTTGGTACCGATTACATCTAATATGTTTAAATTCGAAGTACCCATAGTATGGACAGCTCGGTGCGGCACCTTTTGGTCGTTCGTTCGATGTACATCTTTTAATTTCGCGAAAATACGATCGACCCCAACAATTTGGATATTTTTTTACTGTGTTCAAATTGTTACTCGCAGTGTCAAATCTGTTACCTGTTGTGCAAAAATTGTTACTAGTTCTGTCGAGACCGTTATTAAACTTAACTTAATTGTTACCATGTGTAGTGTTCTAATTGGAAAAATAAGATGAAATCAAAGCCGTTTTTGGCAACGATTACATCTAATATGTATCAATTCGAAGAACCCATAGTATGGGAAGCTCGGTGCGGCACATTGCTAGCTCGTTCGTCCGACGTTTACCTTTTAATTTCGCAAAAATACGGTCGATCCCAATAATTTGGCCGATTTGTAAAATTCTCGGGATCTGTTACTAGTATATGCGCTTCTGTTATTATGTTGACTAAATTTGTTACTAAATTGCATCAATAGGCCTTGGGTTGCCTCCCAAGAAGCGCTGTTTTTATAGTCGTTAGCTCGACTCACAAACCGCTTATTCTGGTGGATGATCGAGGTTAATCGAGTCTTCTTTCCAAACATCTCGGTCGTTGTACACCTTGGGCTCCCCTCTTCCCGGCGAAATTGTCTGTATCGTCGCGTAGGGTTGAGGGTTCTCCTTTTTTCGCCATACGTAGATGCCACCCTCTGTGTAATCTTTCAGACGACGCTTCTTCTTTTTCTTCGGTGGAACCACCTTCTTGTTGGATTTAGAACCATTGCTCTTTTTAGTCCACGGCATACACCTGTTAAAGTTCAGCACAGAAGAGACTAGGTTATGGTTAGATTTAGTTGTGTTCCCATTCGGCGCATCTACTCGAGCATCAGCCTTAGTGTTCTGGCGGTCCTTCAGCTTGCTGGTATTCTCTCCAGACAAGTTGTACCTGAAAAACTCAGAACACTTAAAAGCACAAGGGTCAAAGATATCGATAAAGGAACAAGAATCATCAGTAGGGCGTTTCAAGATTTGTAAACATCGTATTCCACTTTATCGTCCCATACTTGCAAAATTAGTTTACCGTTACCGACATCAATGATAGCTCTTGCCGTGTTTAGGAACGGACGTCCAAGTATCAACGGGAGGTCATCGTCTTCTTCCATATCCAACACAATAAAATCAGCCGGGAAGTAGTGCTCTCCTACTTTCACAAGTACGTCTTCCATGAATCCTCGTGGGTATGTCATTGATCTATCAGCAAGCTGGAGGATAGTCGATGTGGGTTTCGGCTCGCCAAGTCCCAATTTCCTAAATAATGAAAGTGGCATTAAATTAATACTCGCACCAAGATCGCATAACACGTTATTAAATGTAAGAGATCCAATAGAACAAGGAATAGAGAAACTCCCTCGATCCTTAAGCTTCGGCGGAAGCTTCTTCTGTAATACAGCTGAACATTCCTCGGTGAGAGCTATTGTTCCGTCTTCTTGTAACTTGTTTCTCTTGAACAGTAGCTCCTTCAGGCATTTGGCGTACTTTGGCATCTGCAACAAAGCCTCAATAAAAGGGATATTAACTTCAAGTTTCTTAAATATATTAATGAAACGATCAAAATCTTTATGATTCTTCCCTTTTCGTAAAGCCGCTGGATATGGAGGTTGAATCTTTATCGGTGGAAGTGGGTTGGTCTTCTTTTCCTCCAAGAGTGAATCCGGCTCGTAGTCGACTTCTTCGGCCCGCTTGTCCTTTTCGTAAACCATAGTGTTCGTGGCCGTGACTTTGCTCTGATCGGATGCCTCTGTCTCTTTTGCTTCCTCCACCTCCTTGGTCTCTTGGAACGATTCAAGCTTCTTTCCACTTCTTAATTCAATGACATTCGCGTACTCTCGAGGGTTCTTTTCGGTGTCGCTCGGAAGTGTGCCAGGCTTGCGCTCGGCCACAGTAGTTGAAAGATGTCCCATTTGGATTGTTAAGTCTTTTATTGCAGCCCGTATATCTTGGAAGCCTTCCTGAACTCTCCCTTCGAGACCCTGAAGTCTTTCCTCCGTCTTGCGGTTTTGATCGCCTTGGATCGCCACCATCTTTTCTAAGGCTACTTCCCACTCCGCTTTCGGTTGTTGTGGTGGCTTCTCATAGTGCGAGTTTCCGTAGGATAGGTTCGGATGATTCCTCCAACTTGGGTTGTACGTGTTCGAGTAGAAGTTTCCTTGCCTCGACTGGATATGGTTCACTTCCTCAAGTTTATTGGCTTGCATCCCGTCAAGTCTCCGGTGTATAGCCTCAAATTGCGCCTCCAGTGAGCTACTTATCTCATGTACTCCGGCCGTCCGACGGTCCAGATCTTGCTCAGTGTATCTTGCGGGGTAGGCCGCAATCCTCTCGATGGCTGCAAGTGCGTCTGTATCATCGAGCTCCATAAAGTTCGTGTTGCATCCTCCGTCGATGATGCGCTTGTTCTGCGTGCTAAGTCCCAAGAAAAACGACTGCATTTGGACGCTCAAGGGTATGCTGTGGTTCGGGCATTGTCTGAGAAGGCTCTTGTATCGACTCCATGCATCGCTCAACGTCTCGCCCCCTTCTTGCTTGAAGTTCACAAGCTCGCTCCGTATCTCGCTAGTCCTCGAGAGTGGGTAGTACTTGCCCAAGAAACACTCCACCATCTGTTCCCAGCTAGTGATGGATGCGTGTGGCAATGAGGAGAACCATTCAGAAGCTTTACCTGTCAGAGAAAAGGGAAAAAATGTCAATTTTATCACTTCTGTAGAGACTCCGAGATACTTAATAGTTTTGCAAATTTGAGTGAATTTCAAAATATGCGAATTTGCATCCTCATTTGTCAGCCCCTGAAATTGTGCTGAACCCGTAACCATCTGTATAGTAACAGGTTTGATCTCGAAATGATTATTTGGCCCGGCGGGAATGACAATTGGATCGTTGTCATCGAAAATTCCCGGAAGCGCTCGACTTAGTAAAGTGGGCCGTGGAGGAACCATCTGTTCTTCCTCGTGTTCTTGATTGTCCATTCTCAGTCTACGATTTCGATTGTTACGCCGACACGTCGCTTCGATTTCTGCGTCAAATAGCAATGGTACGTTCTTCGAGCTTCGTGTCATGCACTAATAGGAATTATCTGCAAAAGATGAAAAATCAGCGTAAGCGAATTGGCAAAAAATAAATAATAAAAAATAATAATAATGAAAATAATAATAAATAAAATGTCTAAACTAAAACTCAGAATAAATCCTAAAATTAATAATATAGCTATCCCGGCAACGGCGCCAAAAACTTGACACGCTCAAATTCTAGCAAGTGTACTAGGTCGTGTAAGTAGTAAAACGGACGAAGTCCGAGTATCGATCCACGAAGATAGCTTGATTAATTCTAAGATATTAAACCTAATTCTAATTTAGACTAAGAGAACTTTTGTAGTTTTTGATGATTTAATTAAATGAGATAAAGCGCAAAAAATAAATAGACGCAAATAAAATAAATGAGATAAAAATCAATTGACGACGAACGTGGTCAAGGCACATACTCGGCACGGATTAATCCTACGTATTCATGCAATCAATATTTATTTAATCAATATAAACTAGTCAAGGTAGAAATTCCTAATATACGCGCTACCCGTTATTCACGTAACTAGCGACCCTATGCGATATAACCAATCTCTATATTCCTATAAGACTGCAATCACTTCACACGCCTTCCGCGTTATGAATTTCCCCGAGTTTAGACGCTTTCGGCGCCTAAGGTCTCGAAAACCACACGTACGAAACCGAATTCCATCTCTGGTCGGTTTTACGTCGTGGTGTCCTATATTTATTATTCTAACCGGTCTAATCACTTTTTCAGTCTCATAAACCAATCAAAAATCATGCACATGGTGATCAAGCATACGCAAGCATTAAACTCAAATATAGAACACGTAACTAAATTCATACGATTAAATAAAATACGAATAACATTACTACGAATTCATAATCCGGCCTAATATGGCCTCAATCACAAGAAACTTAAGCTAGCATAGTAGTAAAATAAAAACACAGAATATTAAAAGACATAATAGAGAAATATAAAGCTTCGCTTATCACGGAAGGAACGCCTCGCAAGCGTTAATCGTCTCCTTTGTCGCAGCTCCTTTTAATTTCAGCCGTGAGGTTCTCGTATTATTTTTCTTCTTTGCTGTCAAGGCTTGTATATGATTCGCTGCCCCCTCATATCTGTTCGATGCCCTCCTTTATATAGAAGTAAAAATCAGCCGACTTAACTGTGTATATCTCGCATCTTCAATATTCAAATTATCTTTTCTTTGGTGCGCATATCTTGGGTATAGAAGATCCACGTGACTTCTTCTTTAAGTTGAATATTTTATTCCTTATCATGCGCGTGGTCTCCTCTCCAAAATAGGGAATCTGGTCAATTTGCAGGGTGGCCCAAATAGTTTTGAAATTGCAAGAAGATCCCTAAAGATTCAAATCGTTCCAAAGATGGTCTTATTTCCTTTTTCGACCTCGCTTGCTCTGATATCTGTCGAAAAATAAATTTAACATAAATGTAGGATATTCGAGGCATTTTTAGGTAAATCAAGATTGAAAATGCACTTTTATAGGTAAGGAAATTATGCAAAATCCTAACTTATCATAAATTTTCGGTGAAATTTTGGCCGGGAAAACTAGAATGAGATGAATTTTGGGCGGGAGTCTAAATAAAATCAAACGTAGATTATCTGTTACCTGATATGTGTAAAACTGTTACTAGTCATATGTTTATATGTTACCAGAATTATTATAGTTTGTGAATTAGGGTTTTTGATTAAATCATAACCTAAACTTATATATTTTTACGTAAAATATCGTAAAATGACATATTTTAGTGAACATAGCGTGTTTGAAGTATAAAATTTAAAAATCATAACGTAAACTAATTGCATATTAAATTGTTATTTTGACTATGTATTCTGTTACTCATGTTGTGTTTGCTTGTTACCGACATATCAATTTCTGTTATTTTCTCCTCTTTAATTGTTGCTGATCGTTCTTAAACTGTTATTGCATGAAATCAGAAAATAATATAGGGTTTGTGATTAAGATTAATTGAAGATGTCATTAATTTTATCGAGTCATTTATGTTAGGTCGACATCTGAATTATAATAAACATCTAATAGTTCATTTCCGCAACGTTTTGTGTAAGTAGAATCAATTTGGTAGAAGCATGATCATCCTTTCAAGAAGAGTACTACTTGCTTTCCATACTATATACTCCAACTTCTATTCTAATATAATCTCCACGAAAATCACAACCTAAACTAATATATTTTTATCTAAAACTTCGTAAATTGATATATTTTAGTAAATGTAGCGTGATTGAAGTATAAAATTTAAAAATTATAAAGTAAACTAATTACATATTAAATTGTTATTTTGACTATATATTCCGTTACTCGTGTTGTGTTTCCCTGTTACCTACATATCAATTTCTGTTATTTTTTCTTCTCTTTAATTGTTGCTGATCATTCTTAAACTGTTACTGCATGAAATCAGTAAACAACATAGAATTTACATTTAAGATTAATCGAAGATGTCATTAATTTTGTTGAATCATTTATGTTAGGTCGACCATCTGAATTGTAATAAACAACTAATAGTTTATATCCGCAACGTTTTGAGTAAGTAGAATCGATTTCTTAGGAGCATGATCATCCTTTCAAGAAGAATGCTACTTGTTTTCCATACTATATACTTCAAATTCTTCAATGCCAACATAATCTCCACGAAAATCACAACCTAAACTAGTATATTTAATCTAAAACTTCGTAATTTTATATACTTTAGCGAATGTAGCGTGTTTGCAATATAAAAAATGAAAATCATAAAGTAAACTAAGTAAATAAATTGTTACCCTTAATGCATAGTTTACTCAGATGCATAAATTGTTACCCAGATTGCATGAACTGTTACCTAGAGTAAATAAATTGTTACCCTTAATGCATAAAGTGTTACTCGGAATGCATAAATTGTTATCCAGAACGCATAAGTTGTTACTTAGCGAGCGTTTTATTAGCAAAAGCTTCAATCATGGGCCGCGTCAAATTTCTTCGCGATTAACATCAATACTTTCATTGATTATTAAGACTTACGATCAAAAGCTTCAATCATGGGCCGCGTTTTATTTTCATTGTTTACAATATAAAATTGGAAAATCATAACCTAAACTAGATACATATGAAATTGTTATTGTGAATATGTATTCTGTTACTCGTATTGTAGCGTCTTGTTACGGTAATACACATTTATGTTCTTTTCTCCTATTGATATGTTACTGATCATTGTAAAACGGTTACTGCAGAAAATCAGTAAACGCTATATTGTGCACAATATATATTTCATTGATTATTGACACCCATGAGTAATTATCTTCGATTTAACCTTATTCGATCATTAACGTCGAGATTGAGCCGGCTTTAGATCATAAATTTTGATATTCGTTGAACATGGTTTGTGCATTCATCATTTGGAAGAGACGATGGCACATGGGTACCCAGGTTGCATAAATTGTTACCCAGAATGCATGAACTGTTACCCAGAATGCAGAAAGCGTTACCTAGGATGCATAAAGTGTTACTCAGTTATCAGTTTGTGTTACCTGGCAAGCTAGTTAATTCGCACGCATTTCAATCTCCAATACATACAAAATCCGTCTTGATTAGTAAGACCCATCCAAAATTGACGACGTAAAAACTTAATTCAGTCACAAATATTGACATTTCATGGATCTCAGTTTGTTTTCTCTGTCGAAATTTCATTTTTTTTAAACGAAATTTTCGAAGGGTTTTAAGCATAATTTCATTGGATACATCAATAATTTATCTTCATTAGTAATAGCCGTCAAAGATTGAGGCCGCAAAAATAATATACACTCAAAACAATCAAAATATATTTGGATTTCAGCTTCAGTTTTAGCTTCCGTCGTTTGGAGAAAGATGATGGCAAAATGAAGTAATTCTTTCATCTATCATGGGTAAATTGGTCTTTTCGAAACAATGAGGTCATATTCTCTAACTTTAACCAAACTTAGGTCCTTTTCTCTCCATAAAACACGTATGGGGCCTGATACATGTTAAAAATATGATAATAGGGACTGACACCTAATTTACCCTTTAAACTATTGTGAGATCTGACAGGGCCTGAACGATTGACAAACTTGATGAGTAGGGTCTGACTACAAATTTCCCCTAAAATAAACTCTGACATTCAGAAAGGAAGCGTCATTAACTTATGCATTTATTTGCTCATTCAGTCTGAGATAAACTTTGTTTCTGTACCCCACAAATCTAGATGCTAGTCTCTCGTCCAACATATGAGTGGATAAAAGAAATAGTTCTTAGATTATGATAATAAAATCTACAACTCTATATAGCATGTTGGTTTCGTCATTTCACAGTAGTGGAAGCGGCAAGCGAACCTTTTTCAAAAGCTCAAAGTCTTTGTAGTCTCATTTACACTATTGGAATTAGTACAACACACATGCTTCTTTAAAATTTCCACACTAAGCATTAGTAGTACATAACACATATCTGCTCATTTTGGTGCTGTTGCTCTTTGTTTAGAAGGTGTAGTATCAAACAACAGAGAAAATTATCCAATGAGTGAGCATAAGTTGTTATGCGAAGAAAGAGCATTCTATGCACAATACGAATCTTGAAACACGTGAATATCACATCTGAAGGCAAATCGTGAAGTAAGACGATTAACACTAATGCAAATTTATTAACCTTGAATCATCAAACAAATACTTGAAGAGTTTAAATAGGAGAATAAAAGATAATACCACCTTTACAAACTATAAATTGCTTAACGCAAAATTATAAAAATGGGTCACTAAGTATATCATTTTTTTTATTTTGGGTCACTATGTTTGCCAGTTACAAAACTAGGTCACTAACTATGTATATAGTAACAAAATTGGGTCAATAGTTACAAAATTAGGTCACTAAGTATGTATATAGTTACAAATTTGTGTCACTAAGTATGTATATAATAAGAAAAAAGAGATCAGAACCCAATTTTGTTACTATATACATACTTAGTGGCCTAGTTTTGTAACTGGCAAACATAGTGACCCAAAATGACCCAATTTTAATAATTTTCTTATTGCTTAACAAACATATCAATACCTCGGAAGCACTACCATGATTTTAGTCTTATTCATTTTCCCCTCGAAACACTGTCGATTCCAAGGAGTTTAAAAAAGCTTTTAATGGGCATAAATTTGAGGTCGTATTTAATAAAAATTCTTTAGTAGCACATCATCAAAGTAATTAGAGCATAATTAGTATAGCGTAACAACGAAAAAAGGATTGGTCACAACATTTTGAACTTCTACTTAGCGAGCTCTCATGATGATAGTACGAAATGAGCAGATGTTCCAAGAGGTTCACAAGGAATGACCGACTGTTATCACCAGTGGCGGAGGCAGAAAAGTAGCTAGTGGGGTCCAGTCTAATCGGACGCCATACCCTATATTTGTAAAAATTTTCACTGGGGTCCCTATAGTGTATTTTTTTTTCAATTTTTCTCCCAACTTAAAAAATATCCCCATATATTATTAATAAATATTATTTCAGTGGGGTCCAATGACCCCACCGGGCCACATATGGCTCCGCCACTGGTTATCACCCTCTAGACGAAGGAGTACATGAATGAACTGATCTCACGCTGAAACGAGAAGAATTCCTAGATGAGCGTGCAAAACAATATTGTAGGAAAAGGAAAGGTTGAAGAGACATGATTATACTATGCATACCAACAAGGTGCACTTTTTGTGAGTATTGACATAAGAACTCCAAAGTTAAGATTAAGAATGTCCGACTTGAAGCAATTATGGATTGCGTGAACCCCTAAGAAGTTGTGTGTGTGAGAGTGGTGATACACGCTAAGATTTCTATTTTGTAACTATGGAGATAGTCGTTGAGTCGGGATATAACAATGTCAGTGTGATTTATATTATTGAATCCAATTGACTTATCCCGTTTTATACAAGAAATAATCTCTTACCGACCATATTTTAGCTCACGAAACATATCACTATTCTGTCAACTTTATTAGCAACATATCTATTAAATGATAGGCTTTTCATAGATACATTAGATATAAAATCGAAAATGGGATATGGAATATGTTCCTTTGTTTCTTCAAGTTATTTAGGTAGATCTCTAGACTAGTTTAGTCACCAAAATAACATATTTAACGTCGAGACGTATTGACGATCAATCTAACAATGCATGGAAAAAATACCTTAGTTTTCATGTATCAATTTTCGAGATGTTTTGGCAATTAGTTTACGGTAATCGATAATGCCCCGTGAATCTAGCAAAATTAAAAAATCCGCGACATTGGATTTTAAGATGTTCAAATTTCATCAAGTAATAATCGAATCATCATAACATTAGCCTCAACTCAATCATAAAAGTCATCACGAGACAGTTCTTACACACAAATTAATCATCCCCAAAAGGACTAGGATATGCAAACTACGTACTAGTCTTGCGCATCTCTCAAGGTTTGATAGCTACAAATAAGAGTACCTTTTAGTTTTTCCGATGGTTGCTCGGTTTGCGAAACACATTGTTAGGCTATCTGTTAATAAAAACAAGACGTAACTACATTTTTTTGCTATTTATAACTGTAGGCAAACATAGAATTTTCCATACATACAACCCTATACTGCATCCATAAGAGAAATGCAGAGAGATTTGGGCAGTTGATATCAAGTATAGAACTTTCTATATCCACAAGAGTATGGGATACAATGTTATGAACAAGCATCCGCCATCTTGTGTATTCTCGATGTTGGTTTCAGAAGTTAGTAGTGGTGAAATAGTCAATCAAGAATTCTTGATTAAAGGTTCCAAAGAAACTGCAATTCTAGATAGGGCTATGAAGGAGATGGATCAAATTGGAGCTCACGAGAGTGAAGGAAAGGTTGAACAGACAAATGAAAACTCCAAATCCGTATGGGCAAATTTTGATATCACGAAGCTGCGGAATGCGGGAGCGAAACTTGATTTTGTGGAACCAGGGAAGTCTGGGGAGCAAGCGATTGGGCGGATTGTCAGGGAGGATGTGGTAGATGAGGTGAAATATTGGAATTCAGCAATCATATGCTATGTGCTGAGGTCGAACCCCCCTTTCTCTGTTATGAACGGATTTCTGAGTAGGGTTTGGAAAAAGTATGGGCTGCAGAGGGTGATGCAGGTCCGAGCGGGGTTATTCCTTGCCAAATTCGAGTCTGAGGAGACAAGGGACATGGTGCTACAGACTGAGGTACTTCAGTTTGATAAAAAACCAGTCATACTTGGGCCGTGGACAGAAAGCACTCAGTTCAAGAAAGGGGACATTGATAAGGTCCCACTATGGGTCCAATTTCCACACCTAGAACTCAAGTATTGGGGGATGAAGGGGCTGAGTAAGATAGCTAGTCTTGTAGGTACCCGCTATTATGGCTGATGAGGTTACAATGAAGAAGGATAGAATCCAATATGCTCGAGTCTTGATTGAGGTAGACCTCAAGAAGGAGCTGAGGGATAAAGTTGCCTTCCTCAATGAATATGATCAACTGGTGGAACAAGAGGTTACCTATGAATGGAGGCCGGACAAATGTGGGTCATGTGGGAGGTTTGGGCACACCACTGAGGTATGTAGGAAAGGGATTAGGAAGGAGTGGCAGCCCAATACCAGAAAAGATCTTGAACCTGCTGCCACAAAAGAGACTGCAGAACAGAAGGCCTCTGGAGAAGGGGAAGGTTGGATAACTCAGGGGAGAAGGAAACTTCAGATGCCTGACACTAATAGGTTACCCACACAGAGTGCTAGACAGCCTATGGGTGGTAATAGTAGCCAAGCCAGTGGTTCCCTGCTACAGCAACAAGTTGGGCAACAGCCCCCAGGACATTCTGGGATGGAGCATGGGTTGGATATGTTGCAGCAAGGGAACTTGATTCCCCCCAATGGATAAAGCCCTCATCTGGAATGTACGGGGGATGAACACCCCGAATAAACAGGCCGAGATTAGGTTGAGGTGTGGGAGACTTCAGTCTACTCTTGTTTGCTTGATTGAAACAAAATTAAAAAAGAGAGAGTGAGTACAGTTATGACCAGATGTTTCCATGGTGGGACTATGTTCATAATCTCAATAACCATCATAATGGGAGGATCATAGTGTTATGGAATAATGAGTGGAGAGTTACTGTATTACATGATCAACTACTTCATCTGTCAGTGGAGAACCAAGGGAAGCCTTTTCATATGACATGTGTGTATGGGCACAATACTAGTGCTCAGAGGGAAGGATTGTGGCAGGACCTCAGGTCTTTAAATCAGGGAGGGGGCCCCTGGCTAGTGTGGGGAGACTTTAACAATGTTTTGTCACAGGGTGATCGACTGGGGGGGACTAGTGTGTTGGCTGCTGAATCTGAGCAGTTCTGGAACTGTCTCAGGGACTGTGGTCTTGAAGAACTTCGAAGGAAAGGCCAACATTACACTTGGACCAACAAACAGGGGGCAGCTACAAGAATTTACAGCAAAATAGATTGGGCCTTTGGCAATCTTCATTGGATCCAGGTGTTTCAGGATGCTGAAGCTCATTTTTTGACTGAAGGCATTTCTGACCATTCACCCATACTGCTTAAGACTGGTAGGGCTCCATATAAGGCAAGGAAGGATTTTAAATTCTTCAACATGTGGGTGGACTCACCTACCTTTATGTCAGTGGTGGGGAGTAACTGGACTAAGGGCACATCTGAACAATCTAAGGGTAGACATCTTGTGTCTCAGTTATGGCAGATGAAAGGCCACCTGAAGCAACTAAATCACAATATATATGCTAACATAGTACACAAAACTGAGGAAGCCAGGGTGAGGTTAGAAGCTGCCAAAAATAATCTCAGCACTAATCCTTTGAATCCAGACTCACTTGAACAGGAGAGAGCTGCAGCTGAAGAGTTCCTGTTTCTTAGTAAAGCTTGTGTCAAGTTCTTGGCACAGAAGGCCAAAGCTAATTGGTTGAAGGAGGGGGATAAGAACACTAAATTCTTCCATGCTCTTATTAAGAAAAGGGAGTATAGGAATAGGATCACAGCAGTTGAGAGGGATGATGGGCTGGTACTGGAGGAGCCTGTGGCCATAGTATCTTACTTTGTGGCAGAGTATACAAGTATTCTGGGTAGTTCTGGAGGGGAATTGGAAGGGATAGATGGCTATGCTATCAAACAGAGCCCTCTCTTAACTGTGGAAGAACAGGCTGGTCTCATTGCACCATTCACCCGGGAGGATGTTAAAGCAGCCATGTTTTCCATCCATAGCAATAAGGCCCCAGGCCCAGATGGTTATAACAGTGAATTTTACAAGGCAGCGTGGCAGGTGGGGGGGATGATCTCATTGATGCAGTCCTGGAATTCTTCAGCTCTAACAGGTTGCTGAAATCTCTCAACTCCACAACCATCACACTTGTGCCTAAAGTTGCTCAGCCTAGGAACGGGAGAGACTACAGGCCTATTGCCTGTTGTAATTCAGTCTACAAGTGCATTTCTAAGCTTCTCTGTACTCGGCTGAGAGCAGTGCTGCCAAAGCTGGTGCATCCTAACCAAGGGGCATTTGTGCCAGGCAGATCTATTGGCCATAATATCATGTTGTGCCAAGAGTTGCTTAGATTGTACAACAGGGGGCAGGCCTCAGCTAGGTGTATGATGAAGATTGATCTGAGGAAGGCCTATGATGCAGTTGAATGGGAGTTTCTACTCAATCTCCTGAAATATCTTAGATTCCCTGTGCAGTTTGTGGTCTGGGTGAGGGAATGCATCTCGACTGTTACATATAAATTGGCTATCAATGGGAGGCTTGAAGGCCATATCATAGGGGCTAGGGGTTTGAGGCAAGGTGACCCAATGTCACCTTTGCTGTTTGTTTTGGTCATGGAATATTTGACTAGAAGGTTAATAGTGGCCTCGGAAACAGAGGGATTTAAGTTCCACCCTCTATGCAAGCAGCTCAAATTAGTCAGCATGTGCTTTGCTGATGATCTCCTGATAGTATGTAAGGCTCATACTCCATCTGTGGGGCTAGTGAGGGACAGCTTGCAGCATTTTCAGAGGGCCTCAGGTCTGGCTGCTAACCCTTTAAAGTCCAGTATTTACATTGCTGGCTCCTCTCAGACTGTGAGGCAGCAAATCCTTGATTTGACTGGATTCCCTGAGGGATCTTTTCCAATGAAGTATCTTGGGGTGCCAATCTCACCAACGAAATGGAGCAGGGCAGACTGTGAATCACTGGTGGACAGGGTTGCGAAGAGGATCGTGTGTTGGACATCTAGGAACCTCTCCTATGCGGGTAGATGCTGCCTCATCAATTCCGTGTTGTTGGCACTACATAGCTATTGGGGATCAATGTTTACACTACCTGCCAGTGTTGTGCTGAGGATAGATCAAATCTGCAGGGAGTTTTTATGGGGAAGAGGCATTGGGGGCAAAGTTAGAGCCTTGGTAGCATGGGACAGTGTCTGTCTGAAGAAAAAATTGGGGGGGATTAGATATAAGGGACTGTGGTACGTGGAATTGTGCTAGCATTGGGAAGATAGTGTGGGCTATCTCACAGAAAAAGGATAGTCTTTGGATCAAATGGGTGCACTGCTACTATTTGAAGAGGGTAAGTTTCTGGGAATACCAGCGAGCAGGAGCTAGGAGCTGGCAGTGGAACCAGATCCTTAGAGTAAGAGATAAACTTCGAGAGGGATATAAAGATGGGAGGTGGTGTGCAACAAGGGATGGGTGCTACACTATATCTTCAGGCTATCTGTGGCTGAAGGGAGAAAGGGCATCAATGGCCGTTGCTGCAGCTATTTGGAATCGTTGGAACGTGCCTAAACATGCATTCATCTTTTGGCTGACCATGCATAGGAGATTGCTCACAAGAGATAGACTTGTCCATTGGGGGATGAGTATCTCTGATGCTCGCTGTGTACTGTGCCATCGAGCTGATGAGCGTATCTCACATTTATTCTTTGAATGTGAGTACAGCAGGGGTGTCCTTAAGGAGGTCAGTAGTTGGCTACAGCTCAACTTAAAAGAAGAGGCCACAGGTTGGGTAAATCAGTTGGTCCGTATGAGTAAGCAGAAGTCCTTAGTACCGAAGATCCAAATTGCGGGTGTGGTGGCTATCATATATACGTTGTGGAAGGAGAGGAACACTAGAGTGCATGGTGGGTGTGAGGCGTCTATACAAGAGCTGGTTCAAAAGTTCAAACGTAGCTTTCAAGACCAAATTAGAGGAATGAAGTTTGGCAAGGCCCCTCACAAGGGACTAGAATTTGTGCGTGAGTTATGCTATTTCTAGTCTGAGTGGGTAGCTTTTTCCTGTTGACTAGTTGGTGATGTGATTAAATGTAGCAAACACTGGTTTCTGTGGTAATGAAAATTATTTCATACCAAAAAAAAAAAAAATTAAATGATATTTTCAAATTAAAAATTTCCAAAGAAGTTGAGGAACAATTGCTAGATTTCGACGACACGAACACTTATTACGTTCATTGTTCATAGGACCTTAATTTGCAACATTTTAGTCTGTCCATTTAAAGCCTTCATTGACAACTTATCTGTTACTTTTATGGTCTTTTATCCAATTGATTATAACTAAGCTGAGAGATTGGAAGGTGAATTTATGATAGACCGCTTATCTATCTATCGAATGGATTGATAATTAGGCTCCACATAACCAACTCGAACTAAACAGAGTAAATGCGATTACGAATCCTACAAATCCACAGATTACATGACTAAGTTATATTTAACATCCAAGAGAAACGTACGTCTGCTACTCGCATGATGTTTTATTACCTTATTAGGAGGATTGTTTAGAAATTATAGGAAGCAAAGGAGTTTTATCCACTAGAACATGTCGTCAACCTTCTAGAGCAGAAAGGATTGGATATTCAAGTCGCTTCAAAATGTAGGCATCCAAATCTTGAACTCAATGGCCCGTACCGGAGAACCCATTGTTATTGGAACCTAATGAAGATCCTAATTGCAGGAGTTCCATATTTCTCATCATGTAGGAGCCCAAAAAGATTCTTTCGAATTGAAATATTCTCAAGGTATAGTGCAAGAAGAAATAGATTTTATGATGCTTAGTTCAGGAATACTTGAGAGCAACAAAATACTTGTTTTGGGACATATGTCTTATCCTCGTAAAATCCCGATGCCTTGACATGCAAATTTTTTCCTAGGACCATCTTAGTTTATATTGTTGAAGGCAGAAAAAGTATCTCATAGATCATGACCATCATCAAGGGCAAGGCAATCCAACAAACATCATCTTAACCACAACTTTTTTTAGTACATGCATCATTTCACATATCAGATAATAAAGAATAGCATCATACACAAAGAAACATTTTCAACCCACGTAAGAATTAAGAGAGTTAACGGAGCTATTATTTCTAATCGGGAAGCCTGTGAAGAAAGAATGCAAGCATGGCAGGACAAGGACATATCACCTACTTATTAGGTCATCCCCAAATATCCACGACCCTCCATGGATTCTTTGGGGAGAGGGAACAAATAAACTCGAAACATACCACCCACACAAAGAAAAAGAAATGAAAAAAAGAAAAAAAGAAAAAAACATGACCAAGAAACAGTTTGGCTTCTCGTACCTTGTGTGGGCCTTGCTGCTGGTGGAGTCGATGCTTCATTGGTAGAGTTGATCAAACCGGTAACAGTCACGTTCTCCTTACAAAAGACAGAAAATGAAAATTTGCGAGTCACTAATCATTGTCATAGTCAATGACCTTACTTATAGCATTCATTGGATAAGTGCAGTCATACTTGGCGTATAGAAAGCCTATGCCTCACTGTAACCCTTTCTTGACTGCTGCTGTAACATAAGGAGAAGAGGTTTATGCAAAGATCAACGTCAGAATACGGAAACTGAACCAATGTCTTTAATAACAGAACTACGTTTTGGATAATCAGACAAAGAATATACTGCATATATCAATCGTCAGTCACCTACCTTGAACCCCCATAGGAAGCAAGAAGGCGAGCCAACTGTTCAACCGTAGGAAAATGAGCAGTAGAGCTCAGATTCATCGCAGGGCGCCTGTTAATCCCCTGCTCGGCCATTCTTGCTGCTATCACACTCTGCATATCTTGATCCCTATTTCCCATCATACTCAGACTGTAACCTCCACTAGGAAGAACAGAAGAAGATCCATAGTAACGCTGCTCAGTCCCTTGAAAGATCGTCGAAGTCACATTGTAGTTGAGCCCAACTCCTCGCCCTCGAAGCATCGTCGAGGCTGCTGAGGTGGCATTGTAGTTGTTTCGTGGGCCTGAGAACACCGTAGAATGCCCAAACAAAGCTGAAGAAGGCCCTGCGTAGTTCTGCTCTTGGGTCAGCAACGTCGAAGACGAGCCAACGTATGTCTGCTCTTGTTCAAGAAACAGTGAAGACGACGCATTGACATCGTAGTTTTGCTGCTGCGTCCATTGAGACATAGGAGAAGAAGGTGCATTGTTCAGGACATTTTCCACGTTTGGCCTGGGAATCATCATCGTTTGGGCCCGTCGTTTCTTGGACAGGCATCGGCATTGCAGAAGGAGTTTGAGACAGAAAATGGTCGTGAAAAGGCAAATAAGAAGACACTTGTCCCTGATCATCAGCAATGGGAGAAGCCTGTAACAGAAACACTTTAGTCACCTAAGTTTATGAAACTCACCAACCATATAGAAAAAAAAAATTGTGGTCGAAAGCAATTAAAAGAACTGTAAGAATCAGACCTGGGTAGGAGATTCTTCGGAACTGTTCCCCGTTCTTGATGAGAATAAGGTCCAAAACACGTACCACCACTCTGGCAAGAATCCTCTGGGAGCAGTGAAGGCTAACAGAAGAAAAACACCGAGAAGATTACGAATAATATGAATATAAGCAAAAGAAGTGTAACATCATACTATGTTCTGTCTGCAATAACACATCTTTATCTTCGTAATGAAAGGGTTTTAATCCATTTCAATGACTGTAAGCAACATCACCGAAGAAAAACTGCATTCAGTAAAGAGTTCATAGTATAGCCCATATAACGAAACGAAACATCATCAAAATGACATTGACAAATGAGCTAATTCTAAACAAGAGGTGAAGCTTAGATTCTATGTCAAATCGAAAGAGCCTCGAAAGAATTGGACAAGAAAATGTACGTACGAAGAACTTCCCTCGGCTCAAAATGTGCCTCGTTGATAAAAATCTCGGCAGTCGAGGACATGTTTCTTCTCAGCAGGTAATCATAGATGTACAAATCCAACCTACAACACAGAAGCCGTCAACAGCCTTAAAAAATAGGAACGAAAGAGAAAGAAAATGACTTAAAAAAATAACGATCAAACAAAAAATAAATGTTGTTTCAAGAAGAGGCGCGCATCAGCAATTTCTTGATCAAAGCGAGTTGACATTATGGCATTCAACAATTGACGCACAAAATCTTACATATTTCGAGTCTCCGAGTCCTCCGCCATGGCGAAAGCCCTTCGCTTTACCAACTACGAAAGAAAATAAAAAATCAAAACTTAAACCAAGAAAAAGAGATCACTTGGTGAATGAAGAGAAGAAAAAAGAAGCAAACCCCATATTCAGTTAATTTAGAGACACAGAGAGTGAGAGAGCTTACAGAGAGAGTGAATGCAGTGAGTGTTTGTGACGGTTACGCAAACGAAGGTGGTGACAAAGCCATGCAAAATGGTGAGCAAAGCAAAAGGGAAAAGATTCACACGCTTGCAAATAAAACAATCCCTATTTATAAAAGAAACTGCTCGCAAAATTTACTGCTGGCGTTCGAAAGGCAGAGATTTATGGGGAAGAGACAAAGATTTCTGATGAGCGGAAAAAACACTGACAGTGGTTTCTTAAATATTTTTAAAAAGAAATTTTTAGTATTTATTTCGTATCAATGGGTATTTTACTTTTTAAGAAAATTCTAAAATGCAGTGTTTAGTGTAGATGTTTTTCTTTGTTTTCATTATGTCACAAATAAATGAGATATGATATGGTCAAATATTTAGTCAAATATTTTTTGGAGAAATTATATATATTCTACTTTTGACTGGATTTATTCATTGTAATTATTTCATTTTTTCCTTTTTTCTCTTTCATTTCTTATCCACAATAATCTAATAATGAGGATGGATAGAGGGCAAATTAACCTCAAACTTCATCGGAATAATGTAAACTAGTATTTTCTGCACACTCTATGTATGTGCTAAAAACATAGTTATATTTTACATTTTTAGTTAATTATAATTTATAATGTTGATTAAATATTATTTAAAATATATACATATATAAAGGAAAAATGATTTGTAATAAATAAAAGGATGAGAAAATGAAAATTATTAACTAAAGATTAATTTGTTTTGGAATATTCTGAATAAATAAAAAGTAAACGATGAAATTGTAATTAAATAAAGGATAAAATTGTAATTGTATAAGAAAATTGACACACCAAACACAGGTACTCTAATGCCACGAGCCTGATAAGTAATATCAACTAGTAGTTTTGCACGCTCATACGTGTGTACTTATAATAATATGTATATTAATTATGAAATAATAATATTAAAAATAGAAGGACAAATGTTAGTGAATACTGCTAAATTTTTTTCTAAGTTAGCTTCTAGTTCCTTGATTTTTTTTTACCTAATTTGTTAGATTTATATAGGATCAAATTCATTTTTCATCTTAAGTAAAGAATCATAATCTGTTTCACTTACCTCCACCATTTCTGAATTGTTAGAGGTTTCCCTGTCTGGTTCGCCTTCTTCATCTCCAGCTCCGTCTTCTTCGTCATCCAGCTTGGCCATCAGTGCCGTGTTCTCATTCTCGCTGTCTGAGGTATCTTCAAGCCAGGTCCTCTTCTGCCATTAAGACCAGTCCCTTCTCCTTTTGTTCGGCCAATTGAACTTTTCGACGGTAATAGTTAACATCCTTTTTCTTGGGCATTCTGCACTCTCTAGCAAAGTGTCCAATCTTTCCGCAGTTGAAGCATTTTCCGCCTGATGAGGGGTTTCATAGTTGTTTTCCTCATCCTGAGTCTTTCCTCTAGAGTTGGAGGAAGTCCTTGACGATTTGAGGAGGATCCAGTCTTCTTATAAATTTCTTCTGCACAAAATTTGAGACCAGAGCGAGTTGCTTAGCAAGATCCTTGAGAGTAATCTCCTGGTCTCCAATTTTGAAAGATCCTTGGATTCGTCATCAGAATCAGAGTCTCCTCCTTCCTTAACTTGTGATGACTGCAAAATTCTTTGTCCTTGGTTGGTTTTCTTGATGATCGTTCAGTCATAAGAGCAAGTGAGTCGCTTCCTAATGATTTGATTTCCTCCTTCGTTTCTCCACATGATTGGAATGTTGATTGAGGTAGTCGAATAGTGTATGAATGCTAACTTTGGTTAGGTCGTTCATTTGTCTTATCATAATTGCAGTAGCCTCCCATTCTGAATGAAGTGATCCTAAGAATTTGATATTGATCTCCATTACGCTTTTTGTGACTCCATTCATCTTTAGCTCGTTAGAAGGACAAGAAATCGATGGAAGGTTTCTTGAAGAGTTTCCCCTTGTTAGCATGAAAGCGGTCATAAGAGATGAGTGTGTTCGCCATTCTTGCCATTGTATTGACTTCTGTTCCTTGCATCATGATTCGAAGAGCGTCCCACATTTCTTTTGCGCTATCACACCACATTCGAGTTGCATCAAAATGTCATTGGGAATGGCCTGCATCATGTATGATTTTGCCACTTTGTCCGCCTTTAGTCGCAGTTTTCTTCATCACTGCATTGGTCAGCAGTTTTCAAGATTCTCTGTTCCTCTCTTGCAGGAGCGGTGTCAGTAGTGGCGGGGATTATAGTCCAGTACTGTGTGGGTCCATTGTAAATAGATTCCAAAAGGTTCTCAGAATTGTCCTTACTTTCTATGAAGTTGATGAATCTTCTCTTCCAAACTGCGTATTCTCCATGTCGGATGATGGGAGGTCTAACATCATTTCCCATGCTGAAAGAGTCCATTGCTAGTTTTGGGATATGATCGTTAACGTGTAATGTGAGGAAAAATTGAAATTGAATGGAGAATTTTGATCAAAATCAATTTGGAATTGATTTTGAAATATATGGGTATGTATCGCAAGAGTGGATAGGACAAAGCGTTTGCGAATTAAGGTATTTTGCTCGTTTGCGAATTGAGAGAGTGAGTTCGCAAGGTTATCGCTTTGCGAAGTGATCGTGAGTTCGCAAAGTTATCGCTTTGCGAATTTATCGTGAGTTCGCAAAGTTATCGCTTCACGGTTAATGAGAAGATTCGCAAACTAGCTTAATTGCAAAGTGTGCAGAGTTCGCAAAGTGCTATTTGAGTTCGCAACTTGTCCTGAGTTCGCGAAGTAATCTGAGTTCGCAAAGAGCTATTTGAGTTCGCAACTTGTCCTGAGTTCGCGAAGTAATCTTGAGTTCGCAAAGAGCTATGAATTCGCAAATAAACTGGAGTTCGCAAAGTGAGCAAAGTTCGCACAGTGATTAAATGAAATCGCAAACTGTCCTGGGTTCGCAAAGCCGTTGTGAGTTCGCAAAGAGTCAAAGAGGTCGCAAAGTGTTTCCAATTCGCAAAGTGGACCGGAGAACGCAAATGAAGAATAATCCTGAGACGTTGATCTTCGAGAATCTGACGGCTTGGTGACCTTGAACTCGCAAAGTAGAGCTTTGCGAAGTGCCGATGCGCAAACTTGAAACAGCAAACCAAGTGTGGTATTTGAAATCGCAAAGTAGCCTTGTGAGATGAATGAGCCGTGAAACAACAGAAATCCTTGAGTCCGCAATCCAAGTTCCCCAAAATAGTTCCGTTCGTAAGCTCAAGAACACACTGAAGAGCAGGACTGTTCTTCAAATATTTTAGACAGAAATCCAACAAAAACTGAAATAACCTCCACGAAGACCACTTTGATGACTCAGAATTGATAGCAATACAAGCTTGCCTTAACAAACAGAGTATCTCCGAGAATGGCTAATAAACGAGAGTTTAAGCTTTGAAACAGAGAATAGCAACCACGCAAGAGTTCAAACTGCTTAATCCCTAAAAGCTTGAAATGAAGTTTCCTCACCTACACGCTTGGCTCTGATACCACTTGTAAATCCAGATTATCCAAGAACACTTCAACAGATTAAACCTTCGTAATATGTGAATAGTTGGTCTTTGAGGTTTAGTGTTGAGTACGTGAGATTTTAGCAAAATGGAAACTTGCATTAATGAAGTTAGGGTTTAAGCTTAAATACCTTGTGAGGTATTTAAGCCCATTGGGCCCCTAACAAGCCCATTACAACTACAACCCAAATACATAAATAGAACATCTATAAAATACATAGAAAAGAAATTACAAGACTTAGAATTAATATTTTGGACACTTCTAAAATATTCCTAACAGTCTTTGGTAGTCCAACAACGAAATCCATTGTAATATGATCCCATTTCCACTCCGGTATTGCCAAAGGCTGTAATGTCCCTGCCGGTCTTTGATGTTCCGCCTTTATTTGTTGGCATGTTAGACACTGACTTACGAATGTTGAAATGTCTCTTTTCATTCCCGGCCACCAATAATTGATTCGAAGATCTCGATACATTTTTGTAGCTCCTGGATGTACTGAATATGCCGTCACATGTGCTTCTGCCATTACTATTCTTCGAATCTCCGCATCATCAGGGTACATATAGACGGTCCTTGTAATATAGACTTCCGTCTTCTTGCATTTTGAAAACAGTTGAAGTTTGCTCCGGTTGTGCGTCTTTGATTTTTAGATATAACTCATCATTTCCTTGCACCCGTTTGATTTGTTCCAGTATCGTAGGTTGTAGAGTTAATGCTGCCAACTTTGCTTCGACTTCTCCCAATTGCACTACTTCCACCTCTAATAATTGTAACTCTGCACTTACCGCTTTTCGACTTAATGCATCAGCCACCACATTTGCTTTGCCTGGATGGTAACTAATTACACAATCGTAGTCTTTAACCAGTTCCAAGCACCGTCTTTGTCTCATGTTTAATTCCTTCTGAGTGAAGAAATACTTCAGACTCTTGTGGTCCGTGAAAATTTCACATCGTTCCCCATATAAGTAATGCCTCCAAATTTTTAGAGCAAAAACCACAGCAGCTAGCTCCAAGTCATGAGTCGGATAATTCTTTTCATACTCCTTCAATTGCCGAGAAGCATAAGCTATCACATTTCCATGTTGCATTAATACACAGCCCAAACCATTCCTTGATGCATCGCTATAGACTGAAAATCCTCCAGTCCCTGATGGTATTGTAAGACTGGAGCTGAAGTGAGTCGCTTCTTTAACTCTTGAAAACTTTGCTCGCACTCCTCGCTCCAATGGAATGGAACATTCTTCCTTGTTAACTTTGTCAGTGTTGATGCAATCTTTGAGAAGTCCTTAATAAACTTTCTGTAGTATCCAGCTAAGCCAAGAAAACTCCGTACTTCCGTGACATTGGTTGGTTGAGGCCAGTTGTTGATAGCTTCAATTTTGCTAGGATCCACAGAAATTCCTTCTCCAGAACAATGTGCCCTAGAAATGCGACTTGACTCAACCAGAACTCGCATTTCTTGAACTTGGCATATAATTTATTTCTCGTAATATTTCAAGAACAGTCTTCAAATGTTGCTCGTGTTCTTCCTTCGTTTTCGAGTAAATTAGAATGTCATCGATGAACACAATGACAACTTGTCCAAGAACGTTTGAACACTCGATTCATTAGATCCATAAACGCTGATGGCGCATTAGTTACCCAAAAGGCATAACTAAAAATTCGTAGTGTCCATATCGGGTACTGAATGCCGTCTTTGGAATATCTTCTTCTCGAACCTTTAATTGATGATACCCCGATCGTAAATCTATTTTTGAAAACACCGTTGCACCTTGTAGTTGATCAAATAAATCATCAATTCTGGGTAGTGGATATTTATTCTTGATTGTTATTTTGTTCAGCTCTCTATAATCGATACATAATCGCATCGATCCATCCTTCTTTCGTACAAATAGAACTGGAGCTCCCCAAGGAGAAAAACTAGGTTGAATAAATCCCTTCTGTAATAGATCGTCCAACTGTTCTTTTAGCTCTTTCAATTCAGTTGGCGCTAATCGATAAGGAGTCTTAGAGATTGGAGCAGAACCTGGTATTAGATCAATCGTAAATTCAATTTCTCGATCTGGTGGTAATCCGGGTAAATCTTCAGGAAATACGTCAGGAAAATCTCGTACCACTGGTACATCCTCTAATTTCGGAGATGAACGTTCCTCTGATTTCACTGCGAAAACTAAACAAGTTTCACATCCCACCTTGATCAAACGTTGTGCTTTCGTCGCTGAATTCTAGAAACATTTTTTTCTTTGATTGTTCCCACAAAAGTGAAAGGCTCCTTCCTTCAATATTAAACGTAACTGTCTTGCGATTACAGTCGATGACAGCTCCGTATTTCGATAGCCAGTCCATTCCAAGAATCACCTCATAATCGTTTATTGGAATGACTATTAAGTCAACGGACAATTCTCTTCCGTTTATTAACACCGGAGAATTCCGTAAAACCAGATTGGTTCGCATCGCAACTCCGTGTGGAACGGTCACATTATATTCACAATCAGATAGGGTAGGTGTAATCCCGAGTCTCGCCACATATTTAGTGGATGCAAATGAATGCGTGGCTCCTGAATCTACTAAAATGCATGTCGGAAACTTGTGAATAAGTATAATACCTGCCACCACGGATGGATTAGCTTTTGCTTCCTCTGCAGTCAATGTATACACACGTGCTGGCACAGTTGGTGGTTTCGCTTGAATCATAGCTTGATTTCCTGGTGTCTTCTCTGAACACGATCTTGCGTAATGCCCCGTCTTCCCGCATTTGAAACAGATGGCATTTTGTGAAAAACAGATACCCGAATGATGTCGTCCACATCTTGGGCAAACTGGCATTGGGGCTGGGGGTCTCCATTGATTAGGATTTTGTTGCTGAGGTGGTCCAGGCCTATTCTGAAAATTTGGCTTTCCCCCTTTTTGGAAGAACTGCCTTTTCTGATTACCACCCCTCCAGTTTGCTCCCTGCACAAACTTTCGCTTTGCCTCTTGAGCACGAATAATTCGTGTCTCAGCTTGTTCTGCAACCATCGCCCGCTCCGCCACTTGAGCATATGTAGTTCCTTGTAGTCCGGCCATATTAACGTCACGATACAACTCCGGCTTTAGACCCTCAAGGAATCGTTCAACCCTTCAGAGCATCAGTACTCACCATATGTGTCGCGAACCTTGACAGTTGTTCAAATTTTCTGATGTATTCCGCCACAGTCATCACCCCTTGTTTGAGATTGATAAACTCATTCATGCGTTGGGCTCGCACAGGTGCAGTGAAATATTTATTTCGAAATAATTCCTCGAAACGTTCCCAACTCATGTTAATTGGATCTTCGATCGCCAAAATTAGTGTCCCACCAATGCCCTGCACTTCCTCGCAGTAGAAATGCAGCACACAGAACTTTCTCATTCTCAGGAATTCTGCTATATTGGAACATACTCTCTAATGTTCTGAGCCAATCTTCAGCAGATGTTGGATCGATAGCATCCTTAAAAGTCGGTGGGTTCAATTTACGAAATCTTTCACCCACTGCTTCAACCCTATCAGCCTGAGAGATTCCGTTATTCCTTGTCCCCTCAGAGTTTTGCTGCTGAATCAATTCCCGAATCTGTTGAGACTGCTGGCGTACTAATTCAGTAAGCCGAAGGATAGCCGAGTCACGATTGTCAGTCGGGTTTACATTTTCGCCTTCATGATTATTTCCTCCACTGCCTTCTCCTCTAGTTCTAACCATGTTGTCGCTTGTACCCTAACAGTCCCTTAGACCAATAAATTATGCAATGCAAGAAATTCATAATATCACATAACTTACAATCAAGGCTGTCTTCCGCGCTTTTGAGTGTGTGTACATGGACAGTCTACAGAAACTGCAACCGAAGCTCTGATACCAACCTGTGACGACCCGCCATCTACTACTATCTTATTACTCTAACCTACGTGACTAAATAAAATATAAAATATATTACATAGGAAACATCGATAGAATTTTTCGATTTTACAAAACACACCACACCCAACTATTTTACAATACAAACATTGTTCAGATTTTACGTACAATACAAATGTATTTTACAAAAACACACATAATTAAACATAACGCCCGCCACACAGGTCGCATCTATATACACATCAGCCTCAAAAGTCACCAGAAGTTCTAGAAGGACCAGCCTCTTCATCTAAATATTTACGTACCGGATTCGCTACGTCTACAACACATAAAAACATGGGATGAGCTATAAAGCTCAGTAAGTAGAAATATGCATGTATGCACGTGCCAAAATAGCAAAGGCATCCGCGCCAATGCTTTCTAATACTCTTATTCTCACATCATACTTATTCATTTCTCATTTTTATCAGGGCCCATAGCTACTTACTAACCGCACCATCATATCATGAGCTCAAATCCTATACGGATAAAAATACGATAGTGGCCCACACTGGCTAGGATAAAATTAGGGTTTATCTCCAATCTTATCATTCACCAGGTCGCCCCTCTATCAAATTACTTTCCTGGCACTATATTTATACTACGTGCCTTCCCATTACCTAAATAATTTAGGTAAATATATTCGACGGTTTTACCCCCGTCATGGTGCCTTTGTAGAAGTAGCTATATTCTCGTCTATCTACATTACATATAACTCGCTTTCCACTCGAGTAATACAATGCACGCTCATTCCTCAAAATACTCCATATGATTCGTGCGTGCACATGATCATGATGCATAAATAATGCAACAATAAATATTCCAAACAATCGCGTATAACAGATAATTCACATACCACGTATTCATCGAAGCAATTAGTCACGTAGAAATACACATATCAATCAATTTATGTGTTGTAGTTGAAATTCCCACTTACCTGATATCCTTAGCTTATTGTACGGTTAAAATCGCTAACCTTCAAACCCTAATTATAGAAACATATAAAATTAGAATTCGTTAATTTAATTACAATTTCATGAAATCGGCTTAATTTAGAAAACCCTAGTTTCAATTTTTTATAAATTTCGAAACCCTAAAATTTAAAACTTTACCTAACTGAAAGATACTATTGATATAAATCCCGACATGAATTAAAATATATCTCGACATCAAATAGAGCTCGACATCCTTCTTTAATTATTCAAACAAGGTTTCGACATTTACTAAACTATACAATGGATCTCGATACTATATGATAAATCTCGACATTGTCTTCAAACTTATAAAACTCGAAACCATATCAACATCTCACAATCCTATTTCATTCGACATCTTTAACTACACAAAATACATAATACTCATATCGACATCTTATTTCATTCGATATCCCATGTCATATCATAACTCGAGATTTTCACTTCTCAAAAATGTCGACATCATTCTTTATTATTCAAGGTTTCGACATTTATCATATTATACAATGAATCTCGGCATTCCATGATAATCTCGACCCACTTCACCTAATACTCACTCGATATTTTCATTCGACATTCTCAAAACTCGAAATCATTTCACCTAAACACATCATTATCCTACTCGAGTTTCTCATATCGACATTTTATAAATCTCGATTAACCTTATACAAACACTCGACATTTTTAAGATCTTCTTTCAATATTTATCAAAATTTTCGAAATAATCTCACAACTTCACATACCTATCGACATTTTCATAAACTCAAACCAACTACATATAAGCATTTCGAAATCCTTACCAAACACTATTTAATTCTAAACCCTTATAATCTTTCGATCAAAACCCCATCTATCAAGAACACTTTAAATTTCATCTCAACTCTTAAAACCTTTCGATCAAAACTCATTTTCTCAAGAACACTATAAACATTATGAAAACCTAAAACTCAAAATCCATATAAAACACGATTTTATGCAGCTTCCAATTAACAAAACCTAAAATATAATCATAGTTAAAACATAAAAATTAAGGTAAGAAGTTTATACCTACTCCAAACTTCGATCTTAGCTTGTGCAGACTTTCTCTTCTGTCTAAATTCTAATTCTCGCCTACTTAACAAAAGAGTGTTTGTTTTCTATCTTAATTGATCAACTTAAGTTTAATAATAGGTAAATGACAAAAGACTTTAACCTAATCTCACTTTGCAATATATAAGATTAAAATATTCAATCATTTAATTACTATATTATATGATTCTCCTCTCATTCTAATCGTATACTAAGTTCAATGATTAGAACCTTTACCAAATATTATATTTTATCCTAATATATATATATATTATATATATATATTAGTTATCCTTAATAATGGCATCTCGAGATCTATCCTAGAAGATTTCGAAATCTCCTCCAAGACTTACAACTAAATCTCTAGCTATATAATAAAAAATTTCAAGATGTATCTACATATACAAATATGTCGAGATTTTGATTTAGACTTCTTAAGATCTCGAAACCAAATCTCAAGATTCTATCTCACAATTCATAAGATCCTTAATAAAATGTCGAATCAATTGCAAGCTATATTCCTTACTCATAAATCTCAAAACCTAAATATCGAAATGAGTAAAACTCATTTCGAGAATTTAGTTCACATCCCCTTTCTAAATTTCGATATAAAAATTTCGAATTCTCGCAATCTCTGTGTCAAATTCCTTCTTTCAAATTTCCCCATTCATCACATCCTAAAATTCCAAAATTATCAAAAAGAAACCCTAAGTTCCCAAAATTATAATATTTCGAAATTCTCTTTTCAAAAATTTCTAAAACCCCATACCTAACTTCCAAATAATGTTAGATATTATATAGTCACGAAATTAATAAATACTAAATATGAAATCATATAATCACATAGTATGCATGCAAATTTATTGGCCAACTTACGCACGGGACCCCGGGTATTACAATCTCAAATGCCGAGCAAAGCTGCTTTTCAACCTCTTAATATCCCCTATATTAGTGGCCGCAATCAACATATCGTCCATATAGAGCAACAAGTAGATGGCATCATCATTTTTCCCATTTCTTCAAATAAACACAACTATTATAATTAGAACGATAGAAATCAATACTAACCAAGAAAGAGTCAAACTTCTTATACCGTTGCCGAGGTGAAGAGACTTCTTTAATAGACACACATGATCCTCCTTTCCCATAACTTCAAACTCTTTCAGTTGCCTCATGTAAATTTGCTCCTCCAAGTCACCACGCAAGAAGGCGATTTTCACGCCCGATTGTTCAAATACAAGTCCCTCATTGCAACCAAAGTGATCAAACACGAATAGAGGTATGCTTTACCACGTGAGAGAACACGTCATTGAAGTCTACACCTTGTATTTGACTATAACCCTTAAACACAAGTCTTGCCTTAAATCGATAATCTTCTGAATTTGAGCCATTCAACTTCCTCTTGAACATCCACGACCTTCTTATCTTTTGGTGTTTTTACAAGTGTCCAAGTTTGTCCAAAGCTTGAACTTCAACATTCATGGCGGCAACCCATTCACCCGCATCTTTGGAAGAAATGACCGCTTTATATGAAGATGGCTCACAGAAGAACTCCACCCCTTCCGCAATAGCTAAACAATAAGAAAGTGGGGCCATCACCTCAAACTCCACCTTTTTCTCAACATTTTCATCCCCCTTCACAACCGGCTCGTTAGCAACATCCTTCACCTTTAACATGACCGATTCGTTGAAAGTAACGTATCTTGAGATGAGAAAGTTAGACGTTGTAGGACACCATAATTTATACCCCTTCACATTCATGGGATACCCAACAAAGACACACTTCTTTGCTCTTGGCTCCAATTTTCCCTCATTCACATGAGCATAGGCGGGAAAATCAAACACCATTAAGTTAGAATAATCTGCCGGCTTACCCGACCAAACCTCTTTTGTAGTCTTGCACTCAATAGAATTGGTAGGAGAACAATTCATCAAATAGCAAGCGGTGCTCACAGCCTCCGCCCAAAACTCCTTACCGAAACCCACATTGGAAGGCATACATTGAGCCGTTTCAAGCAATGTCCTATTCGTCCTTTATCCAACCACATTTTGTTGTGGGGTATAAACAACCATCTTGTGACAAACAATGCCTTCATCTCTACACAATGCATCAAACTCACGGAAAATTCAAAACTGTTATCGGTTCTCGAGCGTTTCACCTTCTTTCCGTTTTGCTTCTCCAAAAGCATCTTCTATTCTTTGAAGGTTTTGAACGCTTGATTTTCTCTTCAAGAAGTAAACCCAAACTTTTCTTGAAAAAATATCAATAAAGGTAAGTATGTAGCAGAAACTATTACCTCTTGATGGCTCACGAGAAGGTCCCCAAAGATCCGAGTGGATGTAGTCCAATGTTCCCTTGGTCAGATGAATAATCGTAGAAAAGCTCAACCTCCTATGCTTACCAAGCACACAATGTTCACAATACTCCGAACTACTTGTGCATTGGCCACCCAACAAGCCTCTCTTGCTTAATATGGTCATTCCTCGCTCACTCATATGCCCGAACCTCATATGCCAAAATTTAGTAAAATCATCATCCGAGGTAGGGCCTCAACAGCGGCCGAGCCCGTGACCGTGGAACCTTGCAAGAAGTAAAGAGTACCAATCCTCTTTGCCTTCATCATAGTGAGGGCTCCCTTCGACACTCTAAGGACTCCTTCACTTTGGAACTAACATTCTTTTTTTTCAAGAGAACCCAAAGAAATCTAGTTCTTTGTCAAGTCGGCTATATGTCTCACACCCATCAATCTTCGGATCTTGCCATCACGACACTTTATCTTGACCGTGCCAGTTCCAACAAATTTGCACAAATGGCTATTTGAGTACCTTGCCGTTTGATGACTCATGACTCTCAAACCAATCTCTATTTGGAGTTATGTGTTGAGAAGCACCAATATCCATAATCCAAGAACTCTCATCATTGACACTACCATCAACCGCACAAAGAGTGTCAACCATGTAATCATCTACTACATTAGACTGCTCCGCGCAAGCACCCTTCTCCTTGTTTTGTTGCCTTTCGTACTTGTAACAATTAGGCTTAATGTGACCCTTTTTGTTGCAATGGTAACAAATGAGATCCTTGTGTCTAGACTTTGAACGAGACTTTTAATCATTCGAGGTTCTCTTTTTAGGTTTACCCTGATCAACAACCAAGCCAACACCTTCGATTCCCTTCTCAAGATTGGTCATCTATTATCAAGATGCAATTTGGCTTGCAAATTGCTCTTCACATCCTCAAGGGTAATCATATCGTTACTATACACCATCATATCTCAAAAGGCTCTCAATAACAAGAGGGCTTGATCTTTATCCTCTACCCTCACTCCCAATTCCAAATCATTCCAAATCGAGGTAATGTCCGCAATATGAACTGAAGGGAATCTACCTTCATCCATACGAAGAGTGTAGAGATGCAACTTCAACCGCCCGATTAGTTAGAGATTTCTTCATGTAAATATTCTCCAATCCATAAACTTTAGCAGTTTTCTCCAACAACTCCTCTTGTAGTGTAGCATTACTCAAGCACAATTGTATATTATATAGTGTTTTGTCATCCATTTCATTCCACCTTTTATTCGTAAGACCATCACCCGCCTTCTCTCTACTAGAATGGTGTCCTTAAGCCCAAGACTCAACAATATGGCGGCTATCCGCACTTGCCAAAGTGCAAAACTCGTCCTCCCATTATACTTCTCGATATCAAATCTACACGACATCTCCATCTCAAACAAAAGCCCCAAAATATCAAAATCCACAAAATCGCCATACACCAAGTTTCACACAAATTATAAAGAGTGCAAAATCCGGTAGTATAGGCGACGAATTCGGAAGCTCTGATACCGGTTAATTATGTTTTGTGGGTCGCTTAAATGGAAAAATAAGGGAAAATGAGATATTTAGAGGAAAAGCTTGAAAAAGATGATGATGACCAAGAGCCATTGCTCGTTCAATGCCCTTCTTTCTAATTTCATCTTAATTATCTATTACATACAAAAATACTAAACAAAGGATGGCCCATCTGCCCAAAACCAATTTGGGTCAAAACCCAATAAGGTAATTGTTGAAATATTTTTTAAGTTAAATACTCATTTGGCCGAATAAATGTTACTACCCTTGATAATGATTCATATTCTAAATTTTCCTTTCTATCAAAATTTGAGAAGAAAGAGGGCGAACAATACTTTAGTCCCCAGCGTTTGGGGCATGAGCATTTCTAGTCGCCCATGCTCCTAGGTGCCGCTTTGACTCCTTAATGTTGCTGATTTTGGATCATTTTGGTCTCTCAATTAACTAAATCGCTAATTTAGATGGAATTTAACACGTGAAAACACATAATCTCTTTTTATTCTGCTTAGCAAATCATAACCAATCATCTTCTTCGACTTAAAACACATGGACATCATTACGCATCATACTTAACTCGGCTTCAAGGTAGTATCCCTAAATGTGTGTAATGATACTCGCGGTTGTTTAAATCAAAGATGAAGATGAGTAAAAGGAGATCATTTGCTCTCACGTGTTAAATTCCGTGTAAATTAGCGATTAAATTAATCGGGACCAAAACGGTCCAATATGGATACATTGGGGACTAAAAAGTTGCACTTTGGAATATGGAGGACCAGAAACGCTCATGTCTCAAACATTGGGTGCTAACAATTTTGTCGTCCCAAGAAAAATAAAAATTGAAGGAAAAAAGATAATCGAGTGACGAAGAAAAATGGATTTTCACAGTCTATACACCCAAAGTGAGCCTCTCACCGTTTCACATCATATCACGTTATACGGCCAATCCATTGGAGCTGTCCGAGTGAGAGCTTTGTGAAGCTAAACTTTGATGGAGTGATACATCGAAGCCATATGGGTGTCTCTCGGTTGGGATAATTGCTCGCAATTTTTCAGAAAGATGCATATTCAGTGTTGAACTAAGTTTTATGTGGAGATTTTGAACGACAAAAAATTGAAGTTACGGTGACACGTTGCGCAATGTTTTTGGCAAAAAGAGGCAAGATGAAATTGCGATAGAATGTGATTGTCAACTATCATACACACGCATCAATTAAAGAGATCGGCATCGACATTAACATGAATAACTATCGAAGCCGATTTACATATGTCATCATCTTTCAGTTCTATTGTTTTCAATTTCATTATAATTGGTGCTCACTGTTGGGCTTGGGCCCAAGTTGTGCCTTTGTCACTGTCCCACATCGAAAACGACAGGAAGGCATGAGGGTTCACTCTCCTATATAAGGAGGGCTATACACTGAATTATAGGTACACCAACAAATAGAAAGTTATTTGTGTTAACATTTAACTCTAGGAAAATTCCCTTTGGGTGAGGGTTTGGGTTAGCGGCAAGGTTATTTCGACATGGGCCGAAGAAATACTTGGATGCGATTCCAAGTGGATATGCTTTTATGGTGGAGCATGATGGCGGAAGCCATGTGGATCTTCGCCAAGTGAAGATGTCAAGATGGACAAAGTCACAAGGTGGAGATTGTTGGGCTTGGGCCCAAGTTGTGCCTTTGTCACTGTCCCACATCGGAAACGACAGGAAGGCATGAGGGTTCCCTCTCCTATATAAGGAGGGTTATACCCTAAATTATAGGTACACCAACAAATAGAAAGTTATTTGTGTTAACATTTAACTCTAGGAAAATTCCCTTTGGGTGAGAGTTTGGGTTCCTTTGGGTGAGAGTTTGGGTTAGCGGGTAAAATTACTTTCTATTTGTTGATGTACCTATAATTCAGGGTATAGCCATCCTTATATAGGAGAGGGAACCCTCATGCCTTCCTGTCGTTTCCGATGTGGGACAGTGACAAAGGCACAACTTGGGTCCAAGTCCAACAATCTCCACCTTGTGACTTTGTCCATCTTGACATCTTCACTTGGCGAAGATCCACATGGCTTCCGCCATCATGCTCCACCATAAAAGCATATCCACTTGGTGAAATAACCTTGCTGAAATGTATGGTGCACCTTCCGCGCTTGGCTTGCCAGGAAATTCATCAGCCCTAGACACGAAATTTCCACCACACACCTTGCATCAACGCCAAACCAATGCCCGTGTGTAAAGTGAACCCGCTAATAGTAACACGCCATCTCTCATGACACTTAGCGACATGCCATAAGGACGCCCTTGTCTCTCTTAGCAAAACTCATCCGTGGAGAGAGAGACAAAATTAGCGTCTTTCTCGGTATCTCCACTTACCGACCTGGAGCTGCTTGCCGAACCTGCTCCACCTTTTTGACAATTTCTTTTCACTTGCCCAGATTGTCCACACGTCCAGCAAATCGCACCAGCTGTTTTCTCAGTGCTTCTGGTAGCACCGCCTTTGGGAATTTTCTTGCCCTTCAAAGCCTTGTAACCCCGACTGAATCAATACATCCTTGACTTGCACTTGCCACAAGCCAAAATTGATTCTTCCGTCGAATTTCTCCACATCAAATCTCGCCAGATTCGAACATCTACTTCCGGACATCCTTGTGGATTAGCGAACAAGAACTTCCCAGAAAGCCGAACAGCAACTCGTCTGTCGAAAATCCTTCTGCGCTCAAGCTCCACCCGTCGCTAGCTCCACCGCACGAACAAACCTCTTTCGGGTGGATGCTTTCCAGAAACATAGTCGATTTTTGTGTGGCTAGAAGTGGTTTCCAAGATGTGATGATCGGCCATGGGCAAGCATCTTTTGGACACTTCTTTCCTTCATGTGCTATGTTTTACATGTTGAATATATGTATTTTTGCTATCTATTCTGAGCCGGAACGTTTGTTTTGCGGTGATTTTTTTCTTTAGTTGGTTGTAGTCCTTGCCCCAAACTTTCTTTCATAAAGTTTCATGAGGCTTGCTTGAGATTTTTATCTCATTGTAATTACTTCTGGTTTTTAATAGAGATCGATTTGGCAAAAAAAAAAAGAATCAATATGCCGTAAAAAGAACTTGATATACCATGGAAGAACGAAGCACATCAATATCAAGTTTCATTGCATTCGACAAGCCGAAGAAAATGGTAAATTGAAACTCTTTCATTGTTATTCCGATATTGATATGCCAATATTTTGATGAAGCTCTTGCCTAAAGATCATTTAAAATTTCTAAAAGTCAGACGCGACACAATATATAATGATGATGTTTGATGTTATCTTTTTGTTAAATTTCAAGTGACCCTTTGAAGATATATTAGCTAGTCAAAACATGACTTTTGAAGCTTTTGTTACTTAACAAACACCGGGCAAAGCCACTTTGGAGAGAACCACAAAAATAGTTAGATATGAAACCTCACTTACAAAACTAGTTATTTTTTAACAATATTACAAAATAAACCAACTTTTTTAATTTTATGGTTATTATTTTATTTTTCACCACAAAATTGTTTAAATTCAAAACCATTATTATTTAAGATTAGCTTACAAAAGTCTTTATAGTTATATTTTAATTCCAAGTCATTTTTTTTTTATCATTTTTTCATGAAGATACTAACATATTCTAAGAGTGAGAACTGGAATTCATATATTTGTTTTACCTATAGGGGACTGATAGTGTAATCAAAAGTAAACAAATAAAACACAAACCTTGAGGATTATGGTTACTTTACAAGCTTTCTATTTTTTTAAAAGACAACACGGTTAATCTTCCTCTTATCAGCCGCCTCTGCAGTTCAAAAAAAGGACACAAACTTCTTCGTCCGTGTCCACAATGTGAAACTCCATTTGTCTCATACGTCCGGTAACTCACCGCATATACATAGACGTATTCATTCGGATTGGAAACAGAAACTAAGCCAAAATAGACTGTCAACGGTTAGGTTAACTGCGGTTAACGTTCCAATTCAAAGTGAAATAGGACAGTTGTTTATAACATTAAGTTTCGAGGCTTAATTCAGTTGGAACCAAACCATGAAGCGGAACCGGTTTGAACGCGTCTACCTACGCTACATATTTGGAGGATTTCGAAATCTTTGACAATAAATCGAGATTAGAAATATAATTATTAACAATTTCTATGCTAATAAAAAATAATAATGGTGGAAAAAAATTGAAATTTTAAACAGTTTTGTGCAGAAATAGAAAATAGTAATAAATTGTTGATTAATTTTGTCATAGTATTAACAGTTTGTAATTGAAGATTCAAAATCTATTCGTTTTTTGCAATTCTCTCAGCCAGTTTGCCTACCCAAAAATAAAAACGAAAGAAATTTGTCCCTACGCATATAGTGTTATAGATATCTTATCTTATATAATTATAGAAATGTAGGTGTTCTCATATGCTGCCAAGTGTCCCTTAACTTAAAACATAAATTAAATAATTAAACCCCCACAAATTTCTCACTATCACACATGTTAATTTCACAATAACTTCCCACTATCAAAACATAAATTAAGTAGTTTTATTAACATCTAAAAATTACAAATAGTTAATACCATGCATGGCAGAGGTAAAAAACTAGTCTATATTATATAAATGTTTTTAGATTTCTTAGAGTTAAGTCAATCAATTATATCCGGAACTAATAAATACCAAAAGCTATCTTCTGAGTTTTAACGGGCTAAACGGCATAGTGAGGTCCAAGTTTTAATAGATTAACTTATGTTCTATGATTCTATTATGAAGATGATGATCTTAAAACTGCTCAAGAGAAACCAACAATTTCCTATGTCCCCAAGTTTGAGAACATTGCCGAGGGCCCAGGTTATTGAGCTATAAGGGTGCAAATCCACCTTCATGGCTACCTACAAGGTAGGTCGCGGCCGTGACAGTAGACAGCCTTGATCCAAGCTGCTACTGCTCGCCGTCACGGCCGTGACAGATAAAGATTGAAGCCGTGACAACGAGCAGAATCCATCAAACTGCTACTGCTCCTCTCCGTCACGGCCATGACTGATGAAGAATGAAGCCGTGACAACGAGCAGAGTGTGAAGAACTTGAATGCCTCGATTGAGTCACGGCCGTGACAGTATGTGCACGCGGCCGTGACCCGTGTAACCACTCTTTGGCGGGATTTAAAAGGGCACAGAGTCTTCTTTATAAGCTATATACGCATGATACAGTAGGGTTGATATATAGAAAATTCTCTGTAATCTGTAACGATTGAATCGATCATCAATAAAAGTGTTCTGAGTTCTCCGTGGATGTAGGATTAACGAAAATCCGAACCACGTAAAGATTTGTGTCTTTCTTGTTCAGTTTTTTTTGATATGGTATCAGAGCATTTTTACTAGAGCTGCGTCAATTAAGATTCAAGAACCCTAAATCATCTTCCAAAACCAGTCGATCAGATGGCAGAATCCCAATCTCCAACAGCGCCGAACTCAATTGCTGTAACTCATGCCAATGATCCTTACTTCCTAAGCAATGCGACACTTCTGGGCAGCTACTCATTCAAGAACAGTTGATGGGCGACAACTACGCTACCTGGAGTCGAGCCTAGCTCTCATCGGAAGAAACAAAGAAGGATTCATCGACGGAGATCTTAGACCGCCTGGAGAAGCTGATCAAAATAAGCTGATATCTTGGAAGAGAAAAAATAATATTGTTATCTCTTGGATCCTCAATTCAGTCTCAAAGGAAATCTCTGCTAGTGTTCTGTATAATTCCACAGCGAAAGAAGTGTGGGATGATCTCCAAGAACGGTTCGGGCAATCTAATAAACCAAGAGTTTTTCAACTAAAGAAGGAATTGATCAATCTTGAGTAAGGGGCCAGCAGTATATGCGTCTATTTTACCAGGCTAAAGTCCCTCTGGGATGAGCTAACCAACTATCAACCTGCTTGTCCTTGTACATGTGGAGGGATCAAGGCTATGAAAGATTATTTGAATGAGGAATACGTACTTACTTTCTTAATGGGCTTGAATGATTCTTATTCGCAGGTAAGAGGACATATCCTTCTCATGGATCCATTGCCAACCATCAACAGAGTTTTCAGCCTCTTGGTTCAAGAGGAAAGGCAGCGTTCGATGATGACAGGGCTAGGCAAAATTGGTAATGATCAACTGAGCAGCATGGCCATGATGACGGCCAACAATAACCAAGAGATGATTAAGAAAACCAGTTTCATCCAAGAAAGGATTCAGCTCAGTTTCATCCAAGAAAGGACCCAGGGAAACCTTTATGCACACACTGTGGGAAAAGAGGCCACACAGTGGACACATGCTACCAAATCCACGGTTTCCCACCTGGGTTCAGACAGGGACCAAGATTTAAAGGGGCTAGAGTGAATCAACTCGGGCTTGAAGGGCCAACAGAGAAGGTAGCTCTTGGAACTGATCAAGAATCCTCTAGGCACAGCCATTCAGAGGATCCTCTTGTTCAGGTTCAGCTCACTTCCTCTCAACTACAGAGTTTAAAGAGTCTGCTGAGCCATCACACTCTCAAGTCACCACCAGAAAATGGGGTGTCTGTCAGCCAAGCAGATAGGTACTCTGGTATGTGTCTCTCCTTTGATCTACCTAAGCCGGGGAATTTAGCTTTTAGATTCTGGAGCAACTAAACACGTCTGTGGGAATCTAACTTTCTTGCATGACGTGTATGAGATAGAGGAATCTAACGTAATACTGCCAAATAATGCTGTCATCAAGACAAATAAGGCAGGCTCTGTCAAGATTAATCAACACATCACATTGACTGAAGTACTCTATATTCCACAGTTTCAATTTAATTTATTGTCTGTTAGTTTCTTGGCCAAGGAAAAGAACTACAGTTTTTCTTTTGGGACTAAAATTTTGTGATCCAGGATGCTTCCCAACAAGTGATTGGCAAGGGTAGCCAGGCCGGGGGGCTTTACTTCATCCAAGCTGAAGCACACTGCAGATTTTCTTACCAAACACCTGTCTTTCTTAATAAACTGTCTACTGAGATTTGGCACCACAAATTAGGCCACCCCTCTAGCAAAATTTTAGATGTATTAAGACCCTCTTTGAACAATCTTGAGGATAGGGTAGATACTTGCTGTAAAATTTGTCCTCTACCTTTCCCAAGTGATAATAAAACAGTATGCTCTTCTTTTGATCTAATTCATTGTGATGTTTGGGGTCCATTTTATGTGCCATCATATTTAGGACATAGGTACTTCCTTACCATAGTTGATGACAATACACGTTTTACATGGGTCTTTATGCTTCGATATAAATCAGAGGTACCCTCAGTCATCACTTACTTTCTTAACATGATTGAGACTCAGTTTTGTTCCAAGGTGAAAGTCATAAGAACGACAATGCACAAGAGTTCAACCTTGATGATCTGCTTAGAACAAAAGGGATCTTACACCATTGGTCGTGTGTTCAGACTCCACAACAAAACTCAATCGTGGAAAGGAAGCACCAACACCTGCTAAATGTGGCAAGATCTTTATTTTTTCAATCGGCTGTCCCTATTGAGTTTTGGTCCGAATGTATTCTCACTACCACTTATTTAGTCAACAGGACACCATCAGCAATCTTGCAATACAAAAGCCTTTTTGAACTGTTATACAATAAATCTGTCAACTATGACTATTTTCGTAGTTTTGGTTCTCTTTGTTACAGCTCGACTTTGCAGTAGGAAGAAGGAAATTCGACCCTAGAGCACGAGAGTGCATCTTTTATGGGCTACCCCAATGGCGTGAAGGGCTACAAGTTGTTGGATCTCAACACAAGGGAAGTGTTTATTTCCAGAGATGTGAGGTTTGAGGAGAATGTCTTCCCTCTTCGACAGGCCAAGGACATCTCAGCCCATGAAGATCCATTCCCTGCATCAGTGCTGCCTAGACCCTGTCATGACACCCTCTATCCTGAGGAAGCTTCAAGTCCATTTGATGACTCAACAGATGAGCTTCAACCTGCAGGTTATGAGGAAACTATTCCATCTCCTCCAATGCAGGAGCAAGATACCAATGCAGTACCTGAACCACAGCAGGGCCCCAACACACAAGGCAGGCCAAGTAGGCAACATAAAAGGCCATCGTATTTAGAGGATTATCATTGTAGCACCCTAGTCACTGCAAAGCAGCTGTATCCTTTATCTAAGGTTCTAACTTACTTGAATTTCTCCAATGAATATCAGGCTTTAATATGCAGAGTTTCCATGGCAAAGGAACCTAGAAGCTTTATAGAAGCTTCAAGACTCCCAGAATGGACAAGGGCCATGGTTGCAGAATTCACAGCCCTTGAGGCAATAACACCTGGAGCATAGTTCCACTTCCAGCAGGGAAAAATTCCATAGGTTGCCGGTGGGTATACAAGCTCAAATTCAACTCTGATGGACATATTGAGAAGCACAAGGCTCGCTTAGTCGCTAAAGGCTTCCATCAGATGGAGGGAGTGGATTATATCGAGACCTTTGCACCGGTTGCAAAGCCCAGTACTATCAAGATTATATTGTCCCTTGCAGCCAAACTTCAGTGGTCTCTTGTGCAGCTAGATGTGGATAATGCTTTCCTCAATGGAGAGTTAGCCGAGGAGGTGTATATGGACCTGCCTCAAGGGTTCTATCTCAACCATCCAAGAACAGGTCCGAATGGTCTGCAAACTTCAGAGATCAATTTATGGGCTGAAGCAATCTTCCCGTCAATGGAATAAGAGTTTCACCAAGGCAGTTGAACGGTTTGGGTTCTCACAAACCCAATCAGACCACACGCTATTCACCAAGGGTACAGGGGATACACTCCTCATCTTACTCGTGTATGTGGATGACACTATCATTGCAGGTCCCTCCCAAGAAGAGATCCAGAAGGCTTCCTCAAAGACTGCTTCAAAATAAAGAACCTAGGTGATTTGCGATTCTTCCTTGGTGTGGAAGTTGCTCGCAGCACTGCCAGCATTTATATTTCCCAGAAGCAGTATATCATCCAGCTCTTAGAAGATACTGGTTATTTGGGCTCCAAGCCCCTATCAACACCCATGAATCCTAGCTGCAAGCTGTCAGCCGAGGAGGGAGTTTTACTCACTGAACCCTTTACCTACAGAAGATTGATCGGGCGCCTGCTATACCTGACCTTCACACGACCTGACATCACCTTCACAGTTCACAAATTGAGTCAGTACATGGCTGCTCCCAGAACCAGTCACCTCACAGCTGCTCATCATCTCCTCCGGTACTTAAAAGGGTCCCCAAGACAAGGTGTCTTTATGAGTTCTTTGCCTGATTTGCAGATCAAGGCGTTCTCAGATGCTGATTGGGCCAACTGTCAAGACTCAAGAAAGTCAGTAACCGGGTATTGCACCTTCCTCGGTGACTCTCTCATTACTTGGACACAGTGTCCCGTTCTTCCACTGAAGCAGAATATCGAGCTTTAGGCTCTGCTATGAGTGAGGTTCTCTGGATCAAGCAGCTGCTAATGGAATTAAAGTTCCCTTCTCTGCCAATTCCTGTCATTTATTGTGACAACCGGTCGGCCCTTCGCCTCGCCTCCAATCCTAAGTTTCATGAGCTGTCGAAAAATATTGAAATCGACTGCCACTTTATCCGTCATCATGTCCACAATGGTACAGTTCGGCTTCTACCAGTTCGCTCTGAGAATCAAGTGGCTGATGTCCTTACTAAGCCACTCACTGGCCCGTTATTACAGCATGCTTTACTCAAGATGGCTGTTAGAAACTTCTACCTTCCATCTTGCGGGGGGCTATTGAGCTATAAGGGTTCAAATCCACCTTCACGGCTACCTACAAGGTAGGTCACGGCCGTGACAGTAGACAGCCTTGATCCAAGCTGCTACTGCTCGCCGTCACGGCCGTGACCAATAAAGATTGAAGCCGTGACAACGAGCAGAATCCATCAAACTGCTACTGCTCCTCTCCGTCACGGCCATGACTGATGAAGAATGAAGCCGTGACAACGAGCAGAGTGTGAAGAACTTGAATGCCTCGATTGAGTCACGGCCGTGACAGTATGTGCACGCGGCCGTGACCCGTGTAACCACTCTTTGGCGGGATTTAAAAGGCACAGAGTCTTCTTTATAAGCTATATACGCGTGATACAGTAGGGTTGATATATAGAAAATTCTCTGTAATCTGTAACGATTGAATCGATCATCAATAAAAGTGTTCTGAGTTCTCCGTGGATGTAGGATTAACGAAAATCCGAACCACGTAAAGATTTGTGTCTTTCTTGTTCAGTTTTTTTTGATACAGGTTAAAGATAAAGTTATCAATAGTTTCAAAATAACTAAGTTTGAATTCCATGAAAAAAAATAAATCTCACAGCAGCATTTCCCCTTAATTACATAAATATTTACATCTCACATACTCCCCTATTTGAACGGCTCTCCACTAAATTCATGCTCACAAGCTTTTCCCTCCTTCACTCTCTTACGCCATTTTTTTTTAACTGCTTGGTTTGAAAACCTACCCATTAAACGCCCACGTCATCTTCACGCATACATACATGGTTTCTAATACAGTTAATTTTTTCTTACCATTTTTATAGATATATGATCTTTCTGGCTTGTGTTGGGGTAGTTATGGTTGTATCCCATGAACATCAATGTAATGACTCTTTTTTGTCTGAAATAGCCAGTTTTTGCATCCTAAACGACGATCCTTCTTGAAGCACACAAAATGATGGCATTAAAAATTTGGTTGCATTGTTGCATTAAAGCGCTGCGATGCTCCTCCTAGATTATTATTATTATTCACATACAAGAGCGTGCTATTCTTACACAATGCTCCCATAGAAAAGTTGGAAGCAGATAGGCTCAAGCGAGAAGAAATCGAGCACGTCCATGAAACCCTCGACTTCTCCAAGTGGAAGGTAATTTTTTGTTCTCTCTAACATGTAATAAGTAGAGAGATACCCTTCCATGATTTCACTTTCAGCATTTTCATTTAATATATATAGGTTCTCATAGGAGAAAACGACTGGAAAAATCATTCGATGGGCAAAGAAGGGTCCGAAAGATATAGAACTCAAAACCTCCCCAACTGCACCTCTTGCCCCGGGATTTACGAGCTTGGCGTTGGAATTGCTTCATCAATAGAAATAACAACAAGTCATCATCATCATCATCATCATCATGGTATGCTTGAGTCGAGGTTGGTGATGCCCATATATGTTGGACGAGCTGATAGAGTTAGAAGTAGGCTACAACAGTACGGCAGAGATGGGTCCCACCTGGATAATCATGGAATATTCTCCGAGATTTTGTCCAAGAGATTTCCCATTGTTTACAGATGCTTTCTTGTAAGTTTATTAATAGTTCTGATTATATGCTTCACTTTATGTGAACAAATTATACATTCTGATGTGATTATATCGAGATGGCGAGCTTAGAGGATGCGAAAGAGATTGAAGATCGACTGCTGAGAAGGTATGACTATGCGCTGAACGAAAAGAAAAATGGAAAACGTCGGCCTGATGATATTCTCAGCCGACTCTGATTGGATAGAGACGACGAAAATCTTCTTCATATCTCTGAAAACCACTTATAAGCTTTTAGGTTATTATCGTTGGCGAATACGAATCGTTTAATAAGGTTGACGATTTTCATAACTCAACGTTACTGGATATTTCATTGATGATCTCTCTATAAGGTAAGGAATAATGTCCCTTAGCAACTCAACTCGGTTTGTTTATCAAATATATACAGCTATGCAACATGCTTATTGAGAACCGAAAAGGAGAAAAAGAGTCGATCACTTTATTTAAGAGAAAGATTTCACCTATAAAACGATTCTTGTTGTGATAAGAGGATATGTAGTTCTGATATCATATTCTGGTTGAACTATTGTGAAAAGCCTTGCTGATTTCATTTTCTTTTATACACTGTAGCATTTATATAATAATATACACACAACATATATGTCAATTGATATGTTGATACCTAACGAATCACAACTAAACTAGTTGTGCAACTCTCTTCTGTCTTGTCCTGCGATCATCCTTCCTCGTTCCTGCAATACCATATCCAAACAGATTTTAGTAGAAGAACTAATTAGCAAACACCATCATTAAGCCACAAAAGAGATCATTAATTTAACTATTCGATATACTCATTATACACACACACACACACACACACACACACACACATATATATATATAAAAGAATTCTTGCACATACTTGATCTATTTCTTCTTGATCTGAACTGAGTCAAATGTGGTATGAAAACCCCAGTCCCATTACCACTTCTCGGCCAAAGACTCATCATCCACGCAGGCGGTACTTGAAATTCATTGCCCAACCAATTGTAATAACTTCCCATTCGACGAAATCGTAAAGCGTTGTTGTGATTTAATCCATCTCTTCTAGCGTACAACTGCTTGTTCGAATACAGCCCTCGACCAACTTCATCCTCATTGTCTTCATCTTCATCCGTTAATTGGAAGATCTGCCTCCTAAGTTCATGGTAGAAAGTATCATCATATTCTTCTTCTTCCTCAACAAACTCTTGGAACGAGGATATTATGTTATTTGATGTTGAGTACATTTCTTTGGTATCCATGGGAGGGTTTTGGTTCATAAGCTTTCTCTATGATGAGTGGTAATGAAATGTATTTCCTCGAGTATTTATACGTTTGAATTTAAACATATATCGGTTGAAGGAGAATGAATGAGTTATGAGAAGTGAAAACATCGGTCAAGGAATCTGCTTCCACGTGGAAGTCAATGTGAATATAAATGTGTGCTTATATTTGTATGTTAATGCGTTGTCTCGACATTTGTCGTTCAATTCATATTGTGTAGCGTATATCTTGATTTGAATTGATTAATGATTTTATTTATAGGTCTTTTAATATACGTTGACCTGTTTTTAAGGCCTGCAGGGAAAAACTCCACTCCAAATGTTTGTCAATTTGACATCTGATGTTCTTAACCATGTCTTTATTACAATATTATAGTCGGTAGACTGCCTTGAAGAATATTATTCAAAATGGACTTTGAATCGTGTAATGTCAAAAGTATTAAGAACTTTGAATTGGCGTTTCAAATAGAAGTAAAATGGGCCCATACACTTGTTTCTATCTCAAGCTCCAATTCATGGAATCTAAGACCAACGTTTATTCTATCTACTCGGTAATTATATAACATTTTTCTAGTCAAAGAATTAAGTTTGTATTTTTCTAATCAATTTCGGCTGTTTTCTATATCGTGATTTATGAAATAAGACAATGTTGAAATCACTGAAATGTTGAAAGACGATTGGAGAAACTAACTGATACATATTACCATCTGCACCATAATGCTACTGCAGTTACTCTATCTGATTTAATGGAAAATAGCTAAAGAGTTGATCTGCTTCATATTTCTTCTTCTTTCTTATTTTCACCCGAAGAATAAAATATTGTATGTAGTTCAAGAGCATTGCTGTAATAATTGATTGATCTATACCATGTCGGAATGGATTTCAGTATAAATACCAGAAATTGAACTGAACTGAACGGAACTGAAAGTGTCACCTACAAAAAGTTATTCCTGCTAAAACCAAAACTGCTACATTGATGTGGTTTCTAAGATAAATAAAACCACATTTCAGCTCACACGTTAGGAGGAGAAGAAAAAAAGTAACTCTTCCAACTACTGATTAACTTACCTAATAAATTACTTACAATCAAGAAAGAGGAGATGGGAAACAAAACCATATTGAAGAAGCATCACTGAGACATCACCACCAAGTTTGTGAGATGAGGAGGTAAGTGATGGTCGCTGGCATACTTGCAGTTCTCTTTGTCGAATTTAGCGTCCAAGGAATCGACATAAAGTTTCGTACAATTTGCACTTTCAATGCCACGACTTGGATCATTAGTAGCTTCACCAAGCACTTTGCGAATCGCCCCTCGGTTACTTCTTTTCTTCCCCGAGTACCCCCATCTCCACTGAGCAAGCGCACCGTCTTTTCTTTGATGTCTGACGACTGGAATATTTGGAGATTTTTTGCTCTCAGCATCCTTCGATAGGCTTATTTTAATTACGTTCCTATGTGGTTTGTCAAAAACATTGGGAGCGCAGGGCATGTGAGTAGAATCTGAAACTTTGTTCGCCTTAATCTCCTTCTCGTCAAGCCCACAAAGAGTCGCAGCGATGTCCGATCTGTTCTTGAGAATTCGCCAACTGTTGTTGACCCATTCTAACGAGTGCCTCAAATTGCTAGGAGAGAAGGTCATGTCTTGTCTTTCACCTGCAAATTATTAGTCGAAAATCATATTGCTGGTTAGCCTTTAATTAAACCCAAATGATAGAGAACTATGACGAAATTAAATGAGTTTTATATCAATCAAGGCAAACAGCTTATAAGCACCTGGGAAATAGACAATTAGCCTATCCTTAGATTCTTTCTTCACAACGATTCCTTCCCACCAACCATCATAGCACCAAGCGTCGACGATGCTGCCAACGGTTATTTCGCAAGAAACTTTGACCTCGGCCAACGATGGACAGGGTCTGACCATTGTCCTTCCAGGGATACGTATTCCAAGTCCATCTGGTGAAGCTACACGAAATACAGATACCCATTCCTAAAAGATAAAAAAAAAATAAGAAATATATTCATAGGTGGTCTAAACCCAAAAAAATAAATTAAAAGAAGGAAGATGCACCCCTCGTGAACATGCAAATAGAAAAAGAAAGTTACCTCCACAGACTTCGTATCATCAGTTGCATCGCTGAGATCTTGGTAGCTTACTTTGACCTTGTTTTTTATCCTTTTGACAATCAAACCCCTAAACCAACAACCCGTAATGCCACTATCTTGAGAAAGAACCTCGACTTGTGAACCAATACTTAAACATTGCACGGAAGGAGATGATAAGGTGCATTCAGTAGGCTTATGTTCCTTATTACCTCGCACTCCTATACCTTCTTTGGTATTGTTAGGAGTAATACTTCTATCCACGGGTTTCAGATATGACTCGCTTCGAATTCTTTTTGTAGGCCTCGATCCGACTGCATCACTAATGGACCTTTTCACCATTGCACTTTCATCTGACAGCTCATGCAATAACGAAAAATCTTCCCTCAGAATTTCTTGTTTCCAATACCCCTTGATGGTTGTGATATCAAATGGCTGGAACTCGTCATTCTCAAAACAGTCTAAAGCATATAAAGGGTGTCAACCCCTTTCGTGTCGCTTCACCGATATACGTTTTGTAATGCTCTGGACTGAGGATAGTTGCCAGTCCATCAATGCATTCGATACTGAGATCTTGAAGACAACGAGAAAAGAAAACCTCTCTGTCACTACAGTTACCAGGCAAAGTAAAACCAAGCTCATCAATTTTGTGAAACCATCGTACCACAACCATCTTGTTGCCTCGGTAATCTTGATACAGATCATCCAAGTATGCAACAAGTCTTTTTCCTTCTTCCGCCAAAACGTGTACAAAATCTTGTGACTGGAACGTAAAGGAAGCCATACGACTTATCAGACCAAATTAAAAAAAATCCGAACACATAATGGAGACATAACTTTACATGTAAGATTGACAAACACTTACAGATATTACAATGCCATTGCGACTAAATGACTTGTAATGCCTCCGTTTTTTTGGGCAAGTCCATGAGGAACCTAACCAGATGAAGTCATTCTTCCACTGATTCGGATTCTGCAGTTGAACATCCTAGGATGAGTTAACAAAGACAAACCTTTACACAATGATAGATAATTGAAACTGTTCATGAAAAAAGGACGCTATAAGCTAACCTTACTGCTATAGACATCCAAAATGCCCCCAGTATCACCTGCAAACTGCCCAAGGGAACTAGGTTGATTGCCTGGAACAAAAAAAGAGTATGAATTCGTCACACTACAGTACCCAGCTATCGAATGAATGAAAAAATGTTAATAAATATTTGCATCACTATACAAAGACATTAAAAGATGATGGTTAGGTACAGAGAAACTCTGCTGAAGTCTTTACGAGAAAACATTGACAGTAGAACCCAAATATAACTTTCTTTTAGCCCATTCCCATGATTGTAAAAATGCACACTTAATGATACCATCCAAAACTGCTCCTAAAGAAAAATCAACTTCTATAAAGCATCTCCTTTCAATTAACCTTCACATACTGGCTTCACCATAGGTCATATTTACCGAGAGAGAGAGAGAGAGAGGGATCTGCCTATTCAGGAAAAAATACACAAGCGTGAAGGCCTCCCTACCAGTTTCAAATTCAATAACAAATCTTAAAATCATAAACTCTGGTGTGAAAATGAGATCTCCAGGAAGATCAAGCTGGGGAGAAAATGAGATCTCAAGGAAGATCAAGCACAAAACGCTTTATTTTTTTCTTAAAAAGAAAAAGAAAAACAGAAACCTCCATCTGGAAAGAAATCTAACTGGTAAAAACGCTTATTTTGCAAGACCTCCATCTAATACTCCAACGGAGAGGATATCTTTCAACAGAATTTGATAAAATTTCGTATAACACAGAGACTCAAACACAAAAATCCAGAACGAATCTGACGAAAAGCACAGCGCAAACGAAAAAAAAAATAAGATAAGGAAGAACATTGGATGCGAGGAAATCTTCTATTTCTTACCTCAAGAAGAAACAACTGAAAAAAGCTAAACAAAAACATCGTGAACGTACCTGAGACAATAGAACGGATCCGATCGACGACGTCTTTACGAGATCTCAGCTTCGCATGACAATCAGAAAATCCCTTCATCACATAACGATAGGACATGTGTCTCGGGCTCTTCTCTTTCCCGACAATCACCAAATCCCCTTTTCCATCCACACGCGTCAGAAAGTACCTGACCTCCCTCTTTCCCTTATCGCTCGAATGAAACACCTCTTCCCATCCAACGTAATTCGCGGCATCAAAATCCTCCATTAATTGTCGACGTAGCTGAAACCGATACGAAAATCGGAGAAATCTGATCTGAATGGAGATCTAGAGGTTAGGCGAAGTGTCAAATTTTATCCTGCTAGGATTCAATTCGTGGTGATTTTGTAGGAGCAGAAAAAATAGATAAGGATCAATCAAAAGGGATAAATAATTGGGGACACAGGAAAAACAGCCATGCGGCTTCGGTCCCTATATTTTCAATATTTACGATAGGACCCTCGAGGTTCTTTATGCGCGTCACTCGTTATCGTTATTAATAATCATGACAAATAGCTCCTATCATTGCAATCCATCTATCTTTCCATTTTACAAACAGAGAATTTATGGTAAGTGCTCCCAAATTTATTGATATGTCTAATATTAAAATCTCTCTTGGGCAAAAACCTTAAATGGTCTCCATGTTTACCATCCGGACCAATTTAGCGTTTGATGTTTCGCGAGGACCAATTTAGTCCCCGATGTTATCGAATTTGAACCAAATTGGTCCCCGCCGGTAAATAGACGTTAATTTGGTGGAAGTTGACACGTGTCGACATGCGATTGGCAGACTTAAAAAATCATAAATTAACTCCAAAAAGGGAGAAAAAATTTAAAAAAAATGGAGTAAAAATTCAAAAAAAAAAGAGAAAATAACTAAACAAAAATTAAATAAATAGTAAAAAATAAAATTCTAAAAATAATAAATTAAAATCAAATAAAAAAGAAAGAGAGAATGAAAATACATTAAAAATGATAAATTAAACATTAAAAAGAGAAAAAATCCAAAAAAAGGAAAAAAAAAATTCAAAAAAAGGAAAAGAAAAAACTAATAAATTAAAAATCCAAAAAAAAGAAAAAACTAATAAATTAAAATAAAATAAAAATAAAATGATAATAAAAATGTAATAAATAATAAATTAAAATGGAGAAGAAATACAAAATTAAAATAACTTAAGTAAAAAATAAACAAAAAAGAGAGAAAATGTTAAAACTAAAAATAATAAATAAGAAAAATTAAAATAATTATTAAAACTAAAAATAAGTGAATAATAAAATAGGATAAAAATGTCACTGAAAATTGACGAGAATTTCCGATCTCGTCTATGTCCAGTTAACGGGGATGCAATCATCCCATCATATTTGTTAAAAATAATTTGAATACTGGGATGATTATGTCCTCATTAATTTGGCAGGGGCGGTATTGGTAAAATTTTTAGAGGCATTTGTTATCCTTAATTTTGTTTTTCCTTTTTATTTAGTTTTTAATAAATAAATATATTTTTATATTTTACTTTTTCTAATCTTAATTTTTTTTATCATTTTTATTTTAATATGCTCTCTGTATATATTTTTTTTGTATTTTTTTATTTAATTTATTATTTTAATATATTTTCATTCTCACTTTCTTTTGAATTTGAATTTTTAAATTTTATTTACTATTATTAATTTTTATTTAATTTATTAGTAATTCTCTCTCTTTTTTTGAATTTTTTACTCTACTTTTTGAATTTTTTTCCCTTTTTTTTTGGATTTTTTCCCCTTTTTGTTTAATTTATTATTTTTAAGTCTGGCAAATGGTATGTCGACGTCAACCTCCATCCAAATCAACGGCGGGGACCAATTTGGTTCAAATTCGATAACATCTTGACTAAATTGATCCTCGCGAAACATCGGGGACTAAATTGGTCCAGGGGTAAACATTGGTGACCATTTTAGATTTTTGCCCATTTCTATTCTACCATAAATTTAAATTTAGTCACAATAATATTCTTTTAAAATCATTTTTACATTCTTAAAAATAATATATAATTAACTGAATATTATAATTACACCTATTAAAATTAACTTAAAATATAAATTAATATTATATTCATATATATCGAGTGTGCCAATGTACTGGTTTTATTATTGTTGATCACCACCACATATTAATTTCCTTTCAATCGATTTGGTGTGTCAATTACAATTTTTTGCTTCATATTTTAAAGTTCATTATAACTATATCCGAAAATTGATTTTCTTATACATATACTTATAAACTAAACTAATATTTTGTTTAAAAATTATGTTAAAATATAAAGTAATATATCGATATTAATATATTATTATACCTGCATCGAACACGCTTAAAATAATACTAGTACATTTACAACTAAGGTGAATTTACAGAAAATACTCAATTGAATAAAAAATTTGCAAAGCAGTATCTCTGTCAGAAATTTTTTTATATAACTACCTGTTTGACTGTGTGTATAATTTTTGCACAGTCTTGACGTACCTTTTATATGTGTATTATGTACCACGTCACGCGTTTATAGGGTACTCATATACGTTTCTGTATTGTATCTTAATGTGTTATATGATGTACCTTTTCTCAATGTATTATGTACCACAATACGTTGTTATATGGTACCTAAATGTGTTATATGACGTACCTTGCGGCGGATCAGGTACCAATGTGCAAAAAAAATTATTTCAATAGGTATCTACATATAAAAACATTGTCAGGGTACTGAATTGTAAGTTTTTATACTTTGGGTTTTTTCTGTAGATTCCCCTACAATTAATTGCCCTCTTTCTCGATTTTTTTTCATTTCTCGAAAAAAAATAGATTTAGGGTAATTCTATTGCCACCCTCCTCTTTTCTATTTGCACCCCCTTAATTAATGTGTAATTAAATTATCAAATACTTACCAAAGTAATTATTTTAGAAACATTAAATGCTTACCAACTTTAAACTATTAAATAATTACCACTAAAGTATACCTTACCCCTAAATATCGATCTAATTGAAAACTAACTACAAGTAATGCCATAAATGCCTTAATGCTTACATATTAGCTTTCCCAGCCTCTCCAATTTCCCGTCAACCCACCACGTTCGAAAGTCACATATATAAACTGGATAACTAAAAAAAATAAGTTGTGAAGATAATCATTATTTACTTAAGCTTCAACGAGAAAATTAACCTTAAGATTATGTTATATTGAATTGGTTAAAAAAAGATAATATTTAGTTGATTGTTATTGTTAATGATCTGTTTAGTTTGCATAAATAATAAGTAATATTTATTGAAATAAATGAAATATTAGTATTGATAAATTCTTTTTCAAAATTTAATATTTTTAAAGTTAATTAAAAGTGTGAGGCTATTATATAAGATACAAATAATAAGTAAATTAAATATTGTATTGTTATATCATTGGATAAAATAAGTTAATTAATATTGTTGAATAAATTATCCAATTAATGTTGTTGAATTATATAAAAAATAATAAAAAATATTTATTGTTAAATTCATTTGATTAGGTAACAAATTTCAAGTGTTTGGGGTGTAAAATGGGGATGTAAATAGTAGAGGGGGTGTGAATAGTAGGACCCGTAGATTTATTATGGGCCAAGAGCAATTTGCCATAAAGTACGACAATCAAATAAAGCAGATCGCTAGGAAGGTTCTCGACTCTCGAGTAAAGTCCAAATAGCCGACGCAGTGATTTATAATTATTTATTAATTTTTGTATAAAAAATGGCAAGTGACAGCTAAGCCGGCCATTACTCGTTTTCATTTTTCAACCAAAGCAAAAGCTGACCGGTATTAACCGGTAAAGGCGACGCTGACGTGGAATTCTTAGCCGCTTATCACACCATTCGCCACCTTTAACTACGATAGACTTTGGTAGTAAAATAATTGACGCGACAAAGTATAAAATAATAAATTTAAGTAGAGTTAATAATTTCGAATTATTAATTTGTGATTCTTCAATAACTACGACTCGAAAGCACCAATTGAATACGATAGAATAGTTTGGTTCCTTCGATGTATTTAATGGACATACACTGAACTGGGTCCAACTGCAAAATTGTCTATAATATCTTAAGGCATATATATTCAGCTAACGTTAAATAACTGAAAACTATAATATGATATTTAACATTAGCTGATACGTATATCGATTTTACTTTTTTTTTTTTTTTTCAAAAATCGGGTTGCAATGCACGTAGTGTTAATTGAAGTTTGGGACATTTGGAGTGAAGTGAAATTTGAGTTTGTGGTGTGACATCTTTATTTTATTATGACGCGCCAAATCTATGATTTGGTTATTCAGACAATAGAAAAGGCCCAAAAAGAGTCACGTGCCAACTTGCCTGTAAATGGGCCCTATTACTTATTATAAACTACAAATAAATATTACAATATATCAAATATTTCAAAGATGGATATATTTCACCGTTAAAAAGCTAAGATGCTTTTTGTAAGCACATCTTATATTACTAAAGAAATGTAGGTGTCCTCATGTGCTGCCATGCTATACACACACACATATATATATATATATATATATATATATCTTATGTTACTAAAGTAATGCAGGTGTCCTCATATGCTGCCACGTGTCCCATAATAATTATTTAAAATAGATTAAACATATAATAAAAACATGAAAATTTACCCATTATCACACTATCCAATATAATAGTTATCTATTAATATAAAATAATTATAGATAGTTAACCCGTGCAATGCACGGGTAATAAACTAGTTATGATGTATATGTATGTAACTGAGAAAAAGGTTGGTGCATTACATCTTCACAATTTAAAATTTATTATTTCCTTGTCAATGACGGATAACATAATAGTTTGGACATTATTAGAAAAAAAAATTCGACGTGCATTTGTAGCACAGGAGGCTTAAATAAGTTTGTCTTAGATGTTGTATTTCTTACATGATATGTACATACCTGCATAGTGTGTTGCGTCTTGCATATGTTGTTGTTGTTGTGTTGTAGCTCAATCTTCTAAATCAAAAAATAACAATTCCTATGATAATTTCTTTAAGGAAACAATTTCATTTCATATAACCAATTGGACAAAAATGGAAACCGTAAGCAAAACTGCTCAATATGAAGGAATTACAAAAAGATCATATGCTAATATTGGTTAATTCAGATTAACAACTCCATTGTTGAATCACCAATGTCAACACCATGCCCATCTCTCAATCTGTATTCCAATATCCTTGTAAAAGTCTTATTCAGAGAGACGAAACTCTCGTACACGAGAAGAATACTCTCATACGAGATAATAAAAAAAAATATAAAAACGAGCACATGAAAATTGAGGAAGACAGTGAAAAATATGATGGATGTTCCAACCCAATCCTCCGACGACCATGATGCCAGTAGATCTGTGGCCTGGCCGCCGACGAAGAAGAAAAACAAATTATTGTTTTTCTCTACGTAGAGAGCTATTTTTAGAGAGGAGAGCTAGCTTTTCAATTTAGAGTCAAGTTAGGTTGTCTATGTAAGTATGTGATGATTAAAGGTTGCTAATCGGGCGTCAAAATCGAAGCGAGATTTGCACCCCTTACGTGGGCATGCGAGGATCTTATATGTTTTGTATGTTTAAACTACAACGGCTCGTTTGATATGTGGGTATGAGTGAGTATTGGTGTGTATGGGGTGTATGAATAAGTTGGCTTGTGTTTGATATCAGTGTATAGTAATACATGCCTTGTATGGCTATACACGTCTATTACAAGGATTTTGGTTATAGGCATTGTATGTTCATACCCACCTCTAAGGTGGTTATGGGGTGTGTATCACTAATCCATACACACCTATACACATCTCAAACACATCTATCAAACACAATTTATATCATTACACAAATAATTAATACACACATATCAAACATATTAAAATATAACATTAACAAAATCCTTGTATAGCTATACACAAATAACTTATACCCATGTAATCCCTAAACACGATATCAAACGAGCCCCAAAAATCATAACATACAAAGGAGGTGAAATTCTTCTTCAATGTGGGAAAAAGCTCACACACATTAGCTCACTTTACTTATTTCGATCCAATTTTCCATTCACCCCCCTCTTAATGTACTAACATAATCACGGACTATGGAGACCAGTTTTCGGTCTCTGTCTTAATATATGTTTCTTTTTATTTCCCAATCTCAATCAAAGTTAAGGTTTGTTTGCTCATCAAGAAACTAATAATATTAATTTAGTATTTTTGCTAATTCTTAATAAGTAATAAGAATATTTTTGACACGTTAAATTTTATGGGTAGCAATAAACTTACCTTCTCTATTTATGATCACCTAAACGAAGCTTATAAAGTAAACCCCGAAGTTACATATCCCAAACTTACATTTCAAGTCAACGGTCTAATTATTGTAGTTACCCTAAATTCGTCGAGATATAGTTTTGGGATGAACATCTTCTCAAGTGATTAATTAAGGAGACACACATGCGAATAAATCGCACATTTAAAAACTGCATATCTAGTGACGCGTGAAATTAATCTCAAATCTTAGCAACGTTTCTAATATATGGAACGATATTTTAGGAAACAAAAATAATTTCAAGAAAATCAAATCTCAAACTGATTAATTAATGAAACTTAACACACATTCGATCGCTCTGGCATATCTAGTGACGCGTGAAATTAATCTCAAATCTTAACGAAGTTTCTAATATATGGAACGATATTTTAGGAAACAAATCAAATCTAATTCAGCGGACTGAAAACTCAACGTGAAAATCACGCAATCCAATCCCTCTTAAACTCTCTATATATACATCTCATACATTCCTTGCACGTTATATTCACGTAGTACAAACGATATAGAACTAAGAAATAGTGAAGAAGAATAATATTAAATGATGATTCGACGAAGCAAGAGGCTCGCAAGCAACGTGCGAAGAAAAAGTCTGAGATCGTCGTCGTCTTCTTCGAATCCTTTCTCTTCAGAGGCGAAGAAACCTAATAACAGTGCAACGATGGTTCCTTCAAGAAAGTTCCATGAAAAGGGTGTCCAAAGGACAAAGTTGGGGAAATACGTTACCTTCATATGGGATCCTTTCAGGAAGAAGAGCGTATGGCTGGGCAGTTTTCATCGCTTGTATGAGGCTCGTGAGATGTACGCCAGAAAGAAAAGGGAATTTGAAGATAAAGAAGAAGAACGAAGTAGTGATGATCATCGTCCACCGTTGTTCTTGAAGATTCCATGCAAGGAGGAGGAAGAAGAAGATGATCATCCTACGGCTACGAGTAAAGACTTATTACCACCATTAACGATGATTTCTGATTGTTTGCAGCAGCAACAGAAAGAAGTTAAGAAAGAACCAATAATTAGTGATGATAATGATTCTCATCATCCTCAAGTAGTAGCTGTAGCCGAGAAGTCGCCTTCGTCCTGCAAATTTATTTTGAGGATAATTAGGGTTTGTCATCAATGTGGTTGCAGACTGGAGAAATCTACTTGTTGATGTTGAATTGTGTTCGTATGTGATGTCTTGATCAGGCCATGTAATTTTTTCTTTTTCAAACATGAAATTGTTTGATTCAGTACAACGTTATTTCTAGTACATTTTTTTCATTGCCTATTTTTTATTCACTCCCTCTCCCTCCCCTCCAAAAAAAAAACAAAACCTAACCATTTCTTCTTCCTTCACCCCAAGCCGCCGCCACCCACCCCTACCACCCACCACCCTTCAACAAACACCCACCCTTCCGCGTTACCTCCTCCCCCACCTCCATTAACGGAGGTTGGGGGAGCCGTCTTTCTTTTTGTTTTCCTTTTCTTTTTTTCTAACCAAAAAAAAAAAAAATTGCTTACTCCTTTGCCGCCTGCCGCCGCCGCTCCCTGTCGTCGCCGAGCTCCACTCCACCTCCGCTCGCCGCCGTCTCTGCCTCCGCCTATGCCAATCTCCGCCTTCGCCCGGCCGCGCCCACCCCGATGCCCGGCTCCTCAAGAGCCGCCGCCTGCCGGTCCGCCGCCCTCCCGTCGCCTGCCGCCAGCCCTCGCCATAGACTCGAGTCTCCCCTCTGTGGAGGGTCGGGAGCCTTTCTCCCTAGTGGAGCTATCAGTCCGATGAAGATAAAACTCAGACGTCGAAGGCCAGGTTAAAGTGAAGAGTATTGTAGATTTAGCCTAATCGCTTTTTCTGTTATAGGTTCTTTAGTTCTTGGCCATAGATTATAATGTTCTGTTTTCTGTTGGTTTTATGTCCCTTGGGGACCCATTTCTCTCCACGTGGGAGTGTTTGTTCCCCTTGTGGGACTATTTGGTGCTCATATGTGAGCCTTTGTTCTCTCGGTCGACGATGTACCGGTGAGACCCTTCGGGCTATTTAGCCCTGTATCTTTGTTATTAATGCAAGCTATCGTTTCGGAAAAAAAAAAAAAAGTACAACGTTATTTCTCTTTATTATCCCCCTCACTTCTCTCGCTGATGTTTTGAAACTATGTAATGAAAAAAGAGGAAGGTTCAAAATATCCATCGTCAATACTAACAACTGTTTTTCGCGATAAAGATATTGCTGAATAAGAGAGAATTCTCCTTTTGGAACGGCGATTTGAGTTTCTAGGTTTTCAACGGGTAATGATATAAAACAAGACGAGGAAGATACCTAAATGAAAGAAGAAAAGCTAAGAAAAGGGTTTGATATGGTGCTAGAAATTAGCAAGGTGATGTAGTTGGTGCAATTTACTAAAGCGCAAGCTTAAAGGGATATTATTTATGGCTGAATCTCAGTGTGCCCTTGAATGATAATTCGTGGAATATTAACAAAGAATGCTTTCATTATGTAGAACATGTACCATATAACAAAATTGTAGCAAGAACCAGAAAAGAATGATAGGCATTTAAAAGCAAGAATTAATTAGAGATAATGCATAAGATTATTATGAACTAAAATCCCAAATAGAATAATAATCCCACAAGCGAAAATAATCCAAACTGTCGTGGTCGAAATTAGGATGACGATCATATGCTTCTTCGTCAACATAATAGAGATTGCACCACCGCCTCTCCTCCTCATCATATCATCCACCGCCGAATAAGTTTCCTCCACCGCCACATTCATCGGTGCTGTCTTCTTCTTGGGAGAGGTTATTCTTGAATTGCTGCATCCTTTTCTCTTCATTTTTATTTTCTTTTAATAACGTTTGTAATATATGATTCTTTTTATTTAACAAGACGTTTGAAGGTAAGCTCTACCTGCATTCATATAGTGAGCGATAGGTGAAGACTTAAAGACGATAACGATGGGATGAAGTGAGCGGTGGTTTAGCATTGGAACTTGATGCGCTAGCTTAGTCAATTATTACTAAATTTACAATTGATGGTTCCAAAATAATATTACTATATTATTGTCATCGGTCTTTAAACCTACGGATTACTTTTATATTATAATACACTAGTCTATTACTCGTGCAGTGCACGGTGTTAACTAATTTATATTAATAAATAACTATTTATAATGGGATGTGTGTGATAGTGTTAGTTTTTCATATAAATTTATAACAATTAATTATTATGTGACACGTGACAACATATGAGGACATCTACATTTTTATAATTATATAAGATACATGATTCTGATTGAGAACTCAAAATACTATGAATATTATATATATATATATAATATATACCTAGTAGTTTTTCTATAAAAATTTATTTTTGATCTTATATTATTGCCGCGCACGCCGCACACTCGTCTGAGTCACACATATCTCGTGAATGCAGAATCTCACAACTAAATCATCTTATATGTTGATACCTTCCCAAGTATTTGATCAATTACATTTTTGTTGGGAAAAAAACATATGTAGCGTGGTCCAACAAAAGGTTGATTTTGGACGCAGGGACAATTTATTCGAATAATATAAAATTGAAATGACGCCGAGAGAGAACAAGTGATTTTTACGTAGTTCGACCAATACCGCCTACCTCCAAGTAGAGCACTAACTTTATTATATTGAGAATATTACACAGTACAAATTAATGTTCGTGTTTAAATTCAAACTCGGGATCCCGTACACACATGAATAATGTATTTGTACCTCTTCCAACTACTCCAATAAAACTACATCGCTTTTAGCCTTATAATGCGTTTACTTTATAAGATAAGAAAGGGATTCGTAAATTTATCTCGAGATAATAGTCTTGGTTAATACCGTTCACTTTACATTACATACAACATTGAACTGGATTATTATCATGTTCACTTCGCAAGATAAGAAAAATGTTATATCATTTTTGTAAATTTACAGTTTGACCCTAACTTTATTAAAAAGGATTACAAGAGAGATTGATGTATTTCATAGGGGTGGTAAACATGTCGGGTTGGGTCACATTCGGGTCAACCCGTTCAATAAACAGGTTGAAAACTTCAACCCTGACTTGACATGTTTACTTAAACCGGTTGAAATATCGAACCCTAATCCGACATTCTTTAATCCAAATATAACCCACTAACCCGCCAACCCATTTAAAATAAAAAAAAACTACATAATCAGAATTATAAATTCAAACAATAAAATAATAGAGAAACAAAGCAATTTATTTTTTCTGAAAATCAACAACAATTAAAATTCCAAATAATACAAGTCATATAATTAAATAAAATTAGTTTATTTTATTTATATTAAGGATATTTTTAATAATTTATATTCTTCGGGTTAAATGGGTTGATAAATGGGTTGATTTCGTGTTGACAACCCAAACCCTAACCTAACCCACTTAATATTCGAGTTGGGTTCGGGATTTCCCATTTACTTAAAGTGTGTCTTATCTTGTGTTATCCACCAAAGTACACGGGGCCTTATCCCACCCAAAGGTAGATAAGTTTCTTAGTATGTCTCTCCTCTCCCTCGCACACTCTTTGGGTGTATAAGCAAGATGGAGGCCTTTTATAGGCAAGCTCCCAAGAAGAAAACAAAAATAAAAAACATCATTCCTTACATATGGTCTAATTATTACATTATCTCATCTTATCTTGCTAACCATTCAAGGTCCCTTTAATGTTGCTTCACCAGGACCCACCAATTCTCCCTCTCCGCTTGCATTCATCATATCATCTTCAGCAAATGCTCATCCCGGAGAGTCTGAACTTGAGAAAAACCCGCTAGTAATTACCACGAACGTCCCTTAACACTCCTCGTACCGGCTACGTGTCCACAAATAAAGGACTTAGTATGTAAACCATCATAGGCAACGATTTCTCGGCGACATCCAGAGCCACGATGCCCATACCATGACTATAGCCGACAGTTATTAACCACCACCCATACCGTGATTATATGCTACAATTTTTAAACAACCAACACATATGTTTTGTACTATATGCGATTGTTACCGCAACAAAACTGCACAAGTTTTTTATTTTATTTTTATAAATTCATTCTTTTTTCAGCATTCCAACACACATGTAATCATTAATCGTCAAACTAACAACTCGACTCAACGATACTATATAACGGCAATCAAAAATGTTAGTAAAACACAGTAAACAAATTCGACAATTCAACTCAAATATTCAACAAAATTTAACTATTAAACTAAAAGCAACTATATTACAGTAGCTGTAGCATTACATTTCTCTTTGTTTTCTTGGATTCTTTGACAATATCCTTCATGTCTAGTATTATAATTACCATCACCTTTTCATATGGACCCTTGTTCAGGCCTCCTCTTTCATCGACTCTAAAGAACTATGTGACTTATCGAATTGCTCGGATATTGTCTACCAGCTCCCACCGCCACTATCTCAGCCATGGTGTGTCTCTTATCATATTTTCTACCAGCTTTTTATCTCGAATACAATATTCAAATATACAATATGAATAATACGTTTACGTCTATTGATGTTCAAAATGCATATTCCGCGTTGACCATCTAAATGAATAATACGTATAACTTTAGTTTACATGAGATAAATAGAAAACATGATAACAAATATGATCCTATTAGCATTCACATCACCGCCAACCTGAAGCACACCAATGTCAACAACGTGCAAACTGGACTCAGACCCTACAGGCAAGCAAATTGACGCAACCTATTATCGAGGAATAATCGAGTCTCTTCTCTATCTTACAACAAGGCGCCCAGATATAGTTTTCTCAACATGTCTCTTCGCGAGGTTCCAAGCTAATCCAAAGGAGTCGCATCTAGATGCAGTAAAATGTATCCTTAGATAGGGGTGTTCAAATGTCGGTTAACCGACCGAACTGAACCGAAATCGAAGTTTCGGTTCGTACCGAATACCGAACCGAAATTTTTCGGTTCGGAATTCGGTTTTCATTTTGATAACCGAAAATAATTCGGTCCGATTTTGGTTTATAACTTCGGTAAACCGAACCGAACCGAAAAACCGAATTATTTATTTTTATTTTTCGGTACATATATATTATTAAATAAATTATATAATAATATATTATTATATGTTATATAATAATATATCCACCATATGTATGAAATATGAAAATATTACTTGTATCAAAATTTTATACAAATATATATATATGATAATATATTTTTAATAATTTAAATCATATTAACATATTAAATAAAATATGGAAATATTAGGTAAATTAAAATTTTATACAATTCTATATATGATAGTATATTTTTATAATATAAATCATGTTTATATATTATTTTTAATTTCTTTTTATTAAAATTCGGTTTTTCGGTCGGTTAACCGAACAGCACCGAAAAAAATTCGGTAAAAAACCAAAACTGAACCAAAATATTTCGGTCCGGTTTCGGTTTATAAAATCCTCGAACCGAACTTTCAGTTAACCGAAAGTTCGGTTCGGTTTGGTTATAACCGAATGAACACCCCTATCCTTAGATATCTAAAAGGGACTCATCAGCCTCTAGTATCCTAAGGGCTGAACTATGAACTTAATTGGATACACTGACGTGATTTTTGTTGGCTGTAGAATGGACAGAAAAGCACTTCATGAGCGCTCAATTCTTAGGAGATGAACTTGTGTGCTGGTCTTCCAAGAAGCAGAACTGCGTTTCAACATCGACGGCAGAGGCAGAATATGTCGCAATTGCCAGTTGTTGTTCGCAAATTCTGTGGATGCGAACCCATCTAAGGGACTATGGATTTGATCTAAATCAAATTTCTATTTATAATGATTCAAAAAGTGCCATTCAATCCTGTTCATCATTGTCGCACAAAACACATAGATTTAAGATATCACTTTATAAAGATCATGTAAAAAAGGTACAATTGAATTATGATTCATCTGCTTAGAGCTAAACTTGCCGATTTATTTACAAAAGCCTTGGATGAAAAACGATTCCAATTCTTAGTATCTAAATTGGGCATGTTGAATCTCAACTACCAAGTCACTCCTTAAAAGCTTGATTCTTATCCATGTGGCATATATATTTTCAACATGTGGATTTTTATTTTCATTAAGTTTTTAATTTTATTTTTATTAAATTTCTCTTTTATGAATAAAAGCTCCAAAATCAATAAAGCTAAAAAATGGGTATAATTTTTTTGGGGATGGGTATTTCAAACTCACACCACGAAATCTCGATTAAATTTACAAAAATCGAGATTTGGGATTGAAATCGGCAAAAATAGCAAACTGACGAAGTGTTCGGGGTGAGAACTTAAGTTCAAATCCTAAAATTTAAATTTCAAACTTTTCGGGAAACTCGAACTTTCGGCAAAATTAACTTTTCGCATGAAATAGTTTTTGGGATGAGATATTTTCGGCAAAAATAAACTTTTCGCAAGAAGTTGTTTTGAAATGAATTAGAAAGTTTTCGGCAGAGTCAAAGTCAATTAATAGTTTTCGCAGATTTGAATCTTCGTCATTCAACAACGTTCCGCAAGAAATAGTTTCCTGGACGTGAAGTTTTCAGTACACTGTTTTCGACCTTTTTAAAATTTCGGCATTTCCCGAAAACATTCCTTTGAATTTACCGAAACATTACTTCAGCGGCCCATTTCACAAAGCCCAGCAATTGCCGAAAACTTAACTTAGAAAAATTCGTTCGATGCTGAATTAAAAGCTTTACCGAAAGCTTAGCAAATTCTTGCAATGCACAATTCAAAGCTTTGCCGAAAACTACACTTGGCGAAAAAATTTCTACATCATGACACGAAGAGCTTAATTCCCCGAAAACTTTACTTAACATTTTCTTGTGTGAACATTTTCACGAGAAGCGAACTTTGACTTTTGTTGACAAGTCTAAACATGCGTTGACCTTCATTCATTTTTGTTGGTCCTTATTTGATCCAACAATACTGACCTAGGACGATTTACCACGCTAATGATGAAAGATTTGTAGCTTGTGCGTGGGGTGGGTTAGTGTAGAAGATGGGTGCTTTGAAAATGCTTTCTTTTACTATTCAACACACACGCAACTCACACATACTACACCTAAAACACACACCCTAATGAATTAGGGTTTGGGGTATATATACCACATTAGTAGGTATATTATACCCCTAGTAACTAAGAACTAGAATATTACAAACTATCCCAAAGTTAATTAAATACAAGCCAACTAAGATAAACACAATGAAATTGAACACTATAAAATATTCCTAACAATCTCCCCCTTAGTGTTCAATCTTCAATTCAGCGCGGGTTATCTTTGTTGGTACATGGAGAATCTCTCGAGTCCTAACAATCTCCCGTTGCTCCCCCCGCAAAGGCTGTCTCCTCTTTTTGTGGAGGATTTGAATGCACTTCCAGCTAGAACACTCTTGTCTTGACGTTATAGGTTGTAGATCGGATGTATGATGTGATCCACGCCCCTATATTCGTTTCTTGATGATGTCGCAGATCTTTGAAATTTTGTTTGCATTTTGTCCTTGTCTTTTTCCGTATTTTGAAGTCATCAAGTCTTCTCCAGTCTTCTTCTCAGTGCCAGATTCGTCTTCGTCGAAGGAAGTTGTCTGGTTCGGCCTCGAGGAAACTTCTCTAGCTCCAGAAGAAGGCATGCGTGTGGTGTCTTTTAACATGTGCCAAAGCTCCTTTGGAATGTGACATTGGTGGTTCCAGTGGAGTTCGGTGTCATCGTGGTAAGCGCGGCGGAATTTGATGGTGAGCGTGGGATGTAATCTAAGGCTCCTTCGAATCTGACGTTTTAAGTGCAGGTGGGCCCGGCTTCGTAGTGGTTCGCTCGGCGGAAATGGTGGGTGGTCCGACCTGTTTGTTTATACGTATCCCCTTCTCCCCCTCATGGCGATTCGTGTTAACGAGATCGGCATGCTTGTATAGGAGTCCAAGATGGACGCAAACGACAGGTCGGTGCGGGTAATAACCAGACAGAGCCACTAAGGCAATCCGTCAACACGAGTTCAGAGTTAAACTCTGAGACGCGGCCTGTGAGGACAGGACTTAGAACCAGAGCCACATAGGCGTTCCGTTAACATCGATCTAGGAGCGTAGCTCGCAGACGATGGCCTGATGCCGTTGTTGTTTTGATGTTGCAACGGTAGGTCTTCCTTCCAATCTTGGAATCACATCTACTACAGACGTGTCTATGGAAGTTCTGATCTGGTCACGAAGTCCAGATAAGAAAAAGTGTATGTGTCCTAAAAATTATAAAATATTTAGGTAGTGAGGACACCTAGACTCGATGTGTTCAAGGAAGTTCAGTGGTGTGGGGGTAACTACCACTTAATTTAATATAACCCGCTTCCAAGTGAAGCGGTGATAGCATGCGTGGCTCCTCGTGATTTGACGAAACATCGGTCTTTAGGGAGATCGATGAGTGGGTAATGCTCGGTTGTGCATGCGCCGTTGGACCAAATGAGGCGACTTCTACCCGGGAGCTGATAACAATCAGCTCCCGCACCTATATGGGATGGCCCGAGTAATTTGTGAGCTAAGGGAATTTTGTATCTTCCGCTCTTTGGTCTTGTCATGAATTGCCAAAATAGGGATGCGACTTTTACGAGCTTGAAATCGTCACTAACACTCGGCTACATTCCGGGGTTAGGTTCAGTTTGGTCTGACTGAACCATGGGAACTTAGAATCCATGCGTCCGTCAATTTTGGTGAGTGCTGCTTCATCAGCAAGTCGGAGCAGGGCGATTGAGATCATCTTCGTGTTTGTGTATGGATGTCACCCTTTTGTAATTCTCGAACTCTTGAGGGTCGAGTTTTTAAGTGAAGTCCGTCTTGGGATGTGGAAGCGTCTGAGAGGGTTTTTCTTTCTTTTTTCCTTTTTTTTGGCTTTTCTTTTCCCTTTTTTTTTATGTATACATATATATATATATATATATATTATCGTAATAGTAGTAGATAAGTAGGTATATGTATACGTATATGTATATGGGTTAAAAGAAGTTTCTCCCCCTCAAATCGTGCACCTAAGGTGTACTCCCCCTAAAAATGTACTCTCCCCTCGTGAATATGGAGTTATATTCTCCCTCAAAGCATGCACTTTTTAAACATGTAAGTTCTCTCCCAATTAAAAGCGTGAACGTATTTATTTATTTTCAGATCAGATGCAAACTAAAGAATTATTGTTCTTTAAAAATGCATTAGAATGTACGTTTTTCGCTATTAACACTTAAAATAGGTATTTTAACGATTCAGCTTATATGCATACGTGAATGTTTAAGCTTGAAGTTCTTTAAGATATATGCATAGTTAAAATGTACCTATAGGAGGGTATTTAGTCATTTCAGCTCATATGCATGCTAAAATTTAACATTTAAAGTACATTTGAGTCATGCATGTTTGTAATGTACCCTATTGTTTTCAAAGTAGGTATATTGTCTTTTCAGCTCAATATGCATGCCAAGTTTCTTATGGGATGCATATAGAATTTACCTACGTAGTTGCTCGCATCGCTTACCAGTCGTGTATGTGGAGCAACCCAAGATACCATACACGCTAGGATGTTTGGCTGCCCTCGTCGCTTACCAGTCATAAGTGTGGAGCAGCTCTCTTAGTACCTACCCATGCTAGGATCTGCAAAAACTTTATCGAGACTTTGATACCCATTTTTGGATGGGTCCTCCCTTGTCAGCAGAAAACAAGTTAAGCACATTTGATTCAGATATTGATCCTGAATCATCCTTTAAAGTCCTATTCAATTTGATTTGTGATTTAGAAATCTAGATTTGGTGAACCTTAGAGGGAATGACATATCAGCGCCAGTGAATGTGTTCCTAGGTCTAGAAGATCTAAAGATTTTCTCCCTAGCCAGTCGCATAAGATGCTTTCTAGAATGAATCTGGACTGGGTATTTCAAGTAGGAATATGAGCTTATGGCACTATATGCGTCATTGGATGATGAGTCGTATTGCCTACGAGAGTTCACATCATTCACTCTATAATGATGATTGTGCGGGGTTTGAGAAGTTCGCTTGCTTAAGCTTGGAACATCTTCTTTGCACGCTTCCCTTTCTCTTTTAAGTGGAATAGGAGTGGAAAATTCTTGATCATTTTCGACCTTAATTTTAGAATTTACTTTTGATTTTCCTTTCTCCTTCCTAATCTTTATTTGTTCCTTAGCTATTTTTAGCGCTTTGCTTTTACTTAACGTTTCAGCTTCAACAAAATTGACTTAGAATGATTATTAGCAAAAGCCTTCGCATTTTTAGGAATAAGGATGCTTCTTTTAGTTTTTGTTTTCTTTACCTGTTTTGAGCAAGATGTATTATTTGACAAATCATTTGAAACAGATAAAGACGGGAAACTTTTGAGATAAAATCTCCTTTAAAAGCTTTTCCTTTTCAGCGCCAAAACCTATCCTTTCAGAGTTCAAAGTATCTTGTAAATCTTTCAATTTACGAAGAGTCTCTGGAGTATCACATAGAGTAGGCTTTTGATCATGTAAATTATTTCCCCCGATAGAAATTAAGTTAGAAGGAGAGTTTTTGTCCATTGGACCTAAATTCGAAATATCAGTCTCTAATCGTTTAATCGTAGAGTAAAGCATACGTTGTTCCTCTAATACAGTCTCATATTTTGATGCGACTTCATTTTGCTCAGCTTCGCAAGAACGTAAACTATTACTCATCTCGCAGACACTCTTTTCACTATCTTCTAACTTAGTTTCTAAGCTAATGATCTTAGACTTTGCAATGGTCAAATCTTCATTAGCATAGGCTAGGCTTTCTTATTGCTTAAGCAATACGGAGTAATTATTAGCAAGTCTTGCTTCTAATACCTCAATTTTCCTAGCTTGAGCATCCGTTATAATTAATATAATATTATTAATTAATTATATTTTTTTTGCTTTAAAAATAATTGGCTTTTGGAGGTTCTATTTCGAAAAGTTTGGTTTACTTGAGAAGTATCGTGAAGTATCGAAGAAAGTCAGTGTCGAAAATTTTTGGTGTGCACCTAAAAATTTTGAGATAATTTCGAAACCTTCGTGAAAATGACCGAGACATTTTCTATAATTTGCCAAGGATGTCCTAAGTTGATTCTTGGATATAAATGATCGTTGAGACGTTTTGTGGATTTGCTTTCAAAAATTTGACAAAAACGTCGTCTACACAGAAAATTTTGGACGCGGAAAATTTATTTTGAAAAATTTCGAAAAAGAAAAAAAAAAGGCTTAAGAGAGACTGTTGTCCTAAGTGAATATTTTTTTTTGTTTTTTTTTTAAACCTTTTTGTTCCGCGAGGTGTTCAAAAAAAAAATTTGGTGATCGAGAACGATTAAGTGTGATTTTTGAAGGGTGAGTTAGTTAGAATTGGATCGCCCGATTTAATGTTTTGAAGGATGAAGATTCGACCGAAACATCTAAGTTTTGAATTGGGTAGACAACAATCGAGCGAACTTGCAAAACGAATTCGCTGAATTTAATTCGGTCGAATGTCAGAATCGGGCGAACATCAAAATCGGGTGAAACACTAAAATTATCACAGGCTAAAAATCAGATTCGGGCGATTTGCTAGAGAGCACATTCAAATAGGCCGATTAATTGAATTTGCTACAGTGAAATCGCTACAGTACTCTACAGTGAATTTTTGCTACAGGGAATTATGCGCATTGCAATCGGGCGATTGAATATGCTACAGTGAGATAGCTACAGTGAAATCATGCCCTTTAATAGTTGTAAATTGTAATCGGCCGATTGTGTTATTGCAATAGGCTTAATGTGTGAGTGAACCAATCGATTGATGAGTCACCGTTCGATGGTTGGGTGCTGAGTGAAATAATAAGAAATTGATGAGTCACCAATCGATTTCAGTGAGTGTGAGTAAAATAATCAAAAAATCGATGGATGGAATGAATTGAATTGAACTAACACTTGCTTTCTACTTTTTGACCGAAAGAGAAAGTTTGACCGGTTAAAAGAGTGAATCGGCCGAAACTTGATCTTTCCACTTTCGCCGTGTGTGTGTGTGTTTTTTTAAAGATAACCAAAATCGGGCGATTTGAAGAGTTGTGTAAAAACTACTCTGCCCGAAACTGAAGAACTGAACCAAAAAAAAATTCCAGACTCGAATTTTTGCTCAAATCTTACTCAAATTTGCTGAAAATAGTTGGGTAAACACTTCAAATCACTCGAAAACAACCTAATTACCTCTTGAGCTTGCAAAATCAGTAAAATCAACTCAAAAACTCAAGAAATAGCAGAAATTCGAACCCAAAAAAATACCCAAAAATTTCAGAAATCTCACTCAAATCCAAACGTGTTTGCTCTGATACCACTTGTTGGTCCCTATTTGATCCAACAATACTGACCTAGGACGATTTACCACGCTAATGATGAAAGATTTGTAGCTTGTGCGTGGGGTGGGTTAGTGTAGAAGATGGGTGCTTTGAAAATGCTTTCTTTTACTATTCAACACACACGCAACTCACACATACTACACCTAAAACACACACCCTAATGAATTAGGGTTTGGGGTATATATACCACATTAGTAGGTATTATACCCCTAGTAACTAAGAACTAGAATATTACAAATTAGCCCAAAGTTAATTAAATACAAGCCAACTAAGATAAACACAATGAAATTGAACACTATAAAATATTCCTAACAATTTTTCTCGTAAATCATAAGTTTTATCTGGTAATCATTCTAATGAATTTTATTCTCTTCAAGACTTATTAAAATGTCAGATCTAGAAATTGACGAAGTATATCCTACAACAGGATGGATCAGGACGGAAGACAACAAATTCCAACTTGACACTGCCAAATTCAGACGTCCTGACCAAATCATGGTGGTCATCTTACAAAAAACATTCCTTGTGGAATGCCTTCTCCATCACCGCCCAAGTCCTCAACCATTTGTTCATGGTGGATCAGTGAAATATCTTCTTGGGATAAATAGTTGTCCTTAACCATAAAAATGATTGCTCAAAATGGACATGTTTATTGTTGAGAGTAAAAATAGGTACGATAAGTTGCAAATAATATTTTCACATATCTAAGGACATATAAGAGAGGGTGGGACAGGATGCTATTAATATTCATCGTTTCTATTTAAGGTTCCACACTCACTCACTCGTACATAGTTTCTTCACAAAACATAAAAATCTCATAATTTCCCATATCATATAGCGACGAGCAACCATGTATGAAGGCGGCCAATCGTCAGAGTTATCAAACACTATGACAAAGTAATGCAAATATTTTGTTGATTTTGTTAATATTTCTAACTAATGTGCATCACTTATATTCTAACAAGTATATTTAAATTTGTCAGGAAAATTATTAAAGCTAAACTTCACGAATACCTGCGAGGCAAGCATCCCAAAAAAGGTGCATTTACCATTGGAAATGTGAAGTTTTTAGGAAAATCATTGACGCCATCGATCGCATATATGCGCCTACATTTTTGCGCCACGGAGATCGAGATGAGTTGCAAAATAATGAAAATCAACGACGAGGAGGAACTAAAGTACATGGATATCGAGGAAGCGCACGATATTCTACAAGCTGGAAGACTACTGGAAATCAAACAAAGCCCAACTTAAGCATAACAAGTATTGTTCAAAGTTAAAGGGAGAAGAATTTGCATTCAATATTCTTGTTGGGTGTCGGAAATCACGACCAAATATAACGGCAATCAACACAACCACGAAAGCAGAAAAAACACGGCGACTTTTAACGTGGAAAACCCGAACGGGAAAAACCACGGGATCGCTCTCCCGATCCAAGAAAACAATCCACTATAACCAAGTCCGACGATTACAACGACAACTCCTACCGAGAACGTCTCGAGGTAACAACGGCCCAAAAAGCACACCGAAAAATTACGCCGACAAGAGGGCACTCAATACGTCGAGTTACAAACTCGATACACCAACAAACGTCTAGCTACAAGCTCGGATATACGAAAAAAAAGTCAAAGCCGATTACCACCCAAACGTGAGGAACCGAATAATCCGACACGATAGATGTGTAGATCACGCCGAGGTGAATCTCCTCCCGAAGTTTCGATCAAATCGGTGTAATGGATCGTCCGGATCTAAGCTTTTTCTTCTCCCTCTTTTTCTTTCTTCTTCTTTCTCTTTTCTCCTCTCTTGTTGTTCTTCGCGTGCGTGTGTTAGTGTTTTTCTTATAATAATAATATGTACATATACATGGGCCACCCGATATATGGGCCGGACCCAATAAACTCCCCCTCCGGCTCATACAGTGGGATCTAGTAAGCCCGCTTTCCGCCGACAGGTCTTGAGCTTCTCCTTCGGCAAAATCTTAGTCAATATATCTGATCCGTTCGCTCGTGTGTACCTTCGCCAAATACAGTTGCTTCGACTCGAGCACATCTCGTACCAGATGGTATCTGACGTCAATATGCTTGGATCTCGAATGGAATGACAAGCTCTTGGAGAGGTGGATGGCACTCTGACTATCGCTGTAAACGATGTACTTGTCAATGCCGTAAACCAGTTCTTCGAGAAACTTATTCATCCACAAAGCTTCTTTGCAACCCTCGATAATTGCAATGTATTCGGCTTCTGTGGTGGACAGCGCAACACACTTCTGTAACTTTGATTGCCATGACACAGCTCCCCTGCAAAAGTCATCAACAAACCTGAAATAGATTTTCTGGAGTCAATATCATCTGCCATGCCTGAATCGGTATATCCAACTAGCATAGGCTCTCCGCTGCCAAAACACAAACACGTCTTGGAAGTGCCTCTGAGATATCCCAATATCCACGCGGCTTCCCAATGCTATGGTTAGAGAGAAAACGACTAACGACACCAACGGCATGGGCAATATCGGGTCGAGTACAAACCATAGCATACATCAAACTACTAACCGCAGACTAATAAGGAACTCTGCTTATTTTGGCCTTTTCTTTCTCACTTTTCGGGCATTTCTTAGACGACAACTTGAAATGACCTGCAAGTGAAGAACAAACCGCATTGGCTTTACTCATGTGAAATCTCTCGAGAACTTTCTCAATTCTTGAGATAACCACAGCTTTCGATTTTTCTTGTCACGTGAAATCTTCATGCCGAGAATTTTCTTCGCCGCTCCCACTTGCTTCATCACAAAAGCTTGCTTAAATATCTCTTAACGCCGCAATCTTGCTAGTATCATGGCCGATGATCAACATGTCATCAACGTACAAGAGAAGAATAATAAAGTCGTCATCGGACGCCCGAATCGGTTACGGTTACGATTTGAAACCGCCGGTTTACGGTTCAAACTTTTCTTTTATATATAATTTTTTTCGTGTAAAATTTGAAAGAAATTAGATTTTAGCAATATTAAAACAAAAGTATTGAAACTTAGAAATCTATTAAAAAAAATACAACTTAAAAATTTACACCTTGAATAATAAAAAAATATATGATCATCGTCTAATAGTTCTTCACTTCTATAATATTCAAAGAACACCCGTCGTAAAGATCTCCTTCTAATGCTTAATTTTATTGCTCGATCTTTAAGTCCTATAATATAAGGGTCAATGTTGTTACCATTGAATAAAACAAAAAAGAAACCAAGAAAAAAACCGACGGTTAGTATATTAATGTTGGTATCTTAATAAGAACATTAAGCTTAAACATTAATCCCGGTTAAACCGCCGGTTTACGGTTATAGAAATGGATAACCGTAACCGAAACGTTGTAAATGACGGTTCGTTTATGGTTTGAACCGTAACCGTTGACCACGGTTAATCGAACCGTTGACCGCCAGTTCGGTTACGGTTTGGTTACGGTTTTGTCAAACCGTTTGAACACATCTACACGATTATCAGAAAATTATTTAAGGGGGTATTCCAGTAATTCAGAATTAGTAGCTCGGTTAGATAAATTATCTGGCCCAACCCACGAGATAACTTATCTTGAATTTGATAGATTATTTTCACGGGCCCAAGTTTAATACCGGGCCTTATACAGATGAACATATTAAAAAGTAAACAAGATTAAAGTGGATAAAGTGGGTCTTATGTTGACTTATCCACCAAACTAAACGGGGCCTTGTCCCACCCAAAGGTAGATAAGTTTCTCAGTATCTCTCTCCTCTCCCTCGCAGGTGTATAAGCACGATCGAGGCCTTTTATAGGCAAGCTCCGAAGAAGAAAACAAAATTCAAAAACATCATTGCTTACATATGGTCTAATTATTACATTATCTCATCTTATCTTGCCAACCATTCATAGGCCCTTTAATGTTGCTTCACCTGGACCCAACAATTCTCCCTCTCCAGTCGCATTCATCATATCATCTTCAGCAAACGCTCATTCTGAAGAGTCCGAAATTGAGAAAAACTCGTTCGTAATTACCAGGAACGTCAGTTGACACTACTCGTACCAGCTACATGACCACAAATAAAGGACATTACTACGTAAACCATCATAGGCAACGATTTCTCGGCGACACCCAGAGCCACGATGCCCATACCATGACTATAGACGACAATTATTAAGCGCCACCCATAGCGTGATTATATGCTACAATTTTCAAACAACCAACAAATATGTTTTATACTATATGTTATTGTTCCTGTAACAAAACCGCCACAAGTTTTTTTTATTTCATTTTTATATATTTCATAGTATTTTCGATATTCCATCAGACATGTAATCATATCTAAAAACTCGACTAAACGATACTATCTAATGGCAATCAAACATTAATAAACCACGGTAAACAAATTCGACAATTCAACTCAAATATTCACAAAATTTAACCATTAAACGAAAAGCAACTATATTACATTAACTGTAGCATTACATTTTTTTTTCTTGGATTCTTTGTCAATATCCTTCATCTCTAGTATTATAATTACCCTCACGTTTTCCATATGGATCCTTGTTTTCTTGGGCCTCCTCTTTCATCTTACTCTAAAGAACTATGTAACTTATCGAATTGCTCGGATATTGTCTATCAGCTCCCACCGCCACACACGTCGTCGTCTCCGCCTCTACGATAACACAAGTAGAACCAAGAACCAAATCAATTATATGAAATCCCTGAATTTTGAATATTAGGTTTTAAGAGAATTGACGTTAATGATGGGTTTAAGAGATGTCACTTCTCGGTGTTGCCAATGATCGAAAATTGTGGGATGGCATCTTGATCCTACTAACAAACCGCGAGGGAAAGAAAACTGAAGAGAAAGTGGTTTCCACTACCTTTTCATTCATTTTCCTCGCCATTTGGCGACTATGGTTTTAGCTTTAAACTTAGTATAAAATTTTTTCTTTTCCCCGTCTATTTCTCTAATCAACCAAATACAAAAATTAGTTTTCCTTTTCCATTTCTTTCTTTTCCTCACTAAATTCCTAAATCCAAACACACCCAATCTGATTTAATGTCGCAATTTCACAGAAAAATAACAATTTTGATTGTTCGAAAGGCCGCCAACAATTTTTCCTGTTTGATTTTCATTTTACCCGACCGCGTGGGTCTCATTTTTTATCAATGAAACTAAATGGCTATTTTATTTTTTTAGGTGAACTTCATTTTTTAAAATATTCAACAGTGATTAATAATTCTGTAATTAGAAAAAAAAAGAGAAAAAGAAAGAAAAAAGCTTTGATGTTTGATGAAAGTAAATATGGAAGTAAACCTCATTTCGCAGATGGCCGAGCTGTTAAAAGTGGGCTAAAGCCAACGACATTCTTTGGGTTTGGCAAACATTCTGGGCTTGAAGGGATTAAGATTAAAAGCTCCTTATATGGAAGCTTCGAAATCCGTAGGGCGGGATTAAACGATCAAGTTGCAAATTCAGAATTAGGGGTGGCCACAGTTTGGTAAACCGGCCGAACCAACCGAATTACCGAAATTTCGGTACGTACCGAATACCGAACAAATAATTCGGTTCGGTATTCGGTTTTAAAATTCCGAAATTTCGGTAATTCGGTATTTCGGTATACCGAAATATACCGAATTACCGAACTATAATATTCTAATAATTAAATATATTAATTATAATAATATTGAAAAGTCACAGAGCAATATAAATATATTAATTATAATATTGAAAAGTCACAGAGCTCGTCATCGACCTTTCACTTTCAAAATCCCAATTAGAAAATATATAAAATTTCAAAGCTCTAACTAGTTGTGACGCCCGGGGCCGAAGAGGACGGGGAGTTATCGTCGGTGCTAGAAAGGTGCACGGACAAGGAGCGGCTCCTGGCAGGCTTCTAGGCGAAGGGGTACATGAACGAACCGATCACACACCCGAATGAGAGGAGATCCTGAGATTGATAATGTATGGGCATGTCAGGCTAAGAATCGTATAAGAAAATTGATAATACTACTCATATCACCAAGGTCGACCTACCTTTTCGGGAGTCCATCTGTAGAAACTCCGAAGTTAAGCATGCTTGACTTGGGGCAATCTAGGGATGGGTGACCCCCTGGAAAGTTTCTCAGGGTGCGTGTGAGCGAGTGCACGAAGCACGCTGAAAGGTTAAATGATGATACAGTGGGGCCAGACTATCAGTCGGAGTATGGTGGGCCTAACCCCACAGGTCAGGGACCGATGCTACAATGACACCGGATATGGGATGGGATGTTACAGTAGTATCAGAGCACAACCTCTCGCAGTACGGTGTGGTTCGGGGATGAATCAGGCGGAAGCTGGTGGGCATGTGACGCCCGGGGCCGAAGAGGACGGGGAGTGATCGCCGGTGCCAGAGAGGTGCACCGACAAGGAGCGGCTCTTGGCAGGCTTTTAGGTGAAGGGGTACATGAACGAACTGATCCCACACCCGGATGAGAGGGATTCCTGAGACTGACAATGTATGGGCGTGTCAGACTAAGAACGTATAAGAGAATTGATAGTACTACTCATATCACCAAGGTCGACCTACCCTTTCGGGTGTCCATCTATAGAAACTCCGAAGTTAAGCGTGCTTGACTTAGGGCAATCGAGGGATGGGTGACCCCCTGGAAAGTTTCTCAGGGTGCGTGTGAGCGAGTGCACGAAACACGCTGAAAGGTTAAATGGTGATACAGTGGGGCCAGACTATCAGTAGGAGTGTGGTGGGCCCAACCCCACAGGTCCCAGTAGGGACCGATGCTATAGTGACACTCGGTATGGGATGGGATGTTACAGTAGTATCATAGCACAACCTCTCGCAATACGGTGTGGTTCGGGGACGAATCGGGCGGAAGCTGGTGGGCATGTGACGCCCGAGGCCGAAGAGGACGGGGAGTGATCGCCGGTGCCAGAGAGGTGCACGGACAAGGAGTGGCTCCTGGCAGGCTTTTAGGTGAAGGGGTACATGAACGAACCGATCCCACACCCGAATGAGAGGGGTTCCTGAGACTAACAATGTATGGGCGTGTCAGACTAAGAACGTATAAGAGAATTGATAGTACTACTCATATCACCAAGGTCGACCTACCCTTTCGGGTGTCCATCTATAGAAACTCCGAAGTTAAGCGTGCTTGACTTAGGGCAATCTAGGGATGGGTGACCCCCTGGGAAGTTTCTCAGGGTGCGTGTGAGCGAGTGCACGAAGCACGCTGAAAGGTTAAATGATGATACAGTGGGGCCAGACTATCAGTCGGAGTGTGGTAGGCCTAACCCCACTAGTCCCGGTAGGAACCGATGCTACAATGATACCCGGTATGGGACGGGTCGTTACACTCGTCAAGATTGAAGAAGGTATAAACTCCATCTCAAAATCTGCACGACATCGCGTCATCTCTCATTCCTCTAAGTTCGTCAGTTCGATCATCAAGTTCGTATGTTTATGATTTTAGGGATGGATAGTCAAGCTCAAGGAGGACTAGAGACACTTGGTCCCTTCAAAGTTCAAATATGCCATCCTCGACCCCACATGAAAGTATCACAGAAGGAGCTGAGAATGATAGCAGAGAAGAACGAAGTGAAAGACCTAAAAGAAAGAGATGCCTAGAAGGTCTCTAGTCTGGGATCATTTTGTTTTATACACCGACAAAGATGGAAAACGGAGAGCCAAATGTAAGTATTGCGATAGGAATTATGCTGCTGATTCATCTAAAAATGGAACTCGGGAATCAAAAATCATATGAAAGCTTGCAAGAATAATCCCAAAAATATTGGAGATACGCCTACTATCGCAGCGTATTGTTGGAGTGGACCGAGAGAAGCTAAAACTTCTACATGGAAATTTGATCAAGAAGCCATTAGGAATGGCTTAGCTCGAATGATTATCGCCGATGAGCTACCTTTCAAATTTGTGGAAAATGAAGGATTTCGGCGTTTAGTATCACTTTCTTGTCCACAATTCCTCGTGCCATCAAGAAAAACCATTACAAGAGATTGCTACAAGCTTTACTTTGAAGAAAAAGAGGAGTTAAAGACCTTTTTTTAGAACAATTGGACAAAGAATCTCAATTACAACCGATACATGGACGTCAAACCAACGGCTGAATTTTTTGTGCTTGACCGGTCATTATATTGATAGTGATTGGAAATTACACAAAAGAATCCTCAATTTCATTCCATGTCCGACACATAAAGGTGAGGAGGTTGGGTTGTTGATTGAAAAATGCTTGCTTGATTGGGGAACTGACAAGGTTTTTAAGATTACGGTTGATAACGCGTCTTCAAATAATACTACAGTGGGTTATCTGAAGAGACGATTTGTTAGTTGGAAGACGGATATATGTGATGGGAAGTATCTATATGAGACGTGTGGTTCACATTGTTAATCTTGTTGTGAAAGATGAAATTAAGGAAGCGAATCAGTCCGTTAGACGTGTTCGTACAGTAGTCAGATATGTGAGACAATCACCATCTAGATTGAAGAAATTAATGAGTTTGCAGATGAAGAAAAAATTGAGACTAAGAAATGCTTATGTCGATGAGTACCTTTCAAATTCGTGGAAAATGAAGGATTTCAGCATTTTGTATCACTTTCTTGTCCACAATTCCTTGTGCCATCAAGAAAAACCATTACAAGAGATTTCTACAAGCTTTACTTTCAAGTAAAAGAGAATTTAATGACCTTTTTTAGAACCAGTGGACAAAGAATCTCATCACAACCGATACATGGACGTCAAACCAACGGCAGAATTATTTGTGCTTGACCGGTCATTATATTGATAGTGATTGGAAATTACACAAAAGAATCCTCAATTTCATTCCATGTCCGACAAATAAAGTTGAGGAGGTTGGGTTGTTGATTGAAAAATGCTTGCTTGATTGGGGAATTGACAAGGTTTTCAAGATTACGGTTGATAACGCGTCTTCAAATGATACTACAGTGGGTTATCTGAAGAGATGTGTGGTTCACATTGTTAATCTTATTGTGAAAGATGGATTTAAGGAAGCGAATCAGTCCGTCGAACGTGTTCGTACAGTAGTCAGATATGTGAGACAATCACCATCTAGATTGAAGAAATTTAATGAGTTTGCAGTTGAAGAAAAAATTGAGACTAAGAAATGCTTATGTCGATGAGATACCTTTCAAATTCGTGGAAAATGAAGGATTTCGGTATTTTGTATCACTTTCTTGTCCACAATTCCTCGTGCCATGAAGAAAAACCATTACAAGAGATTGCTACAAGCTTTACTTTGAATAAAAAGAGAAGTTAAAGAACTTTTTTAGTACAAGTAGACAAAGAATAATCACAACCGATACATGGACGTCAAACCAACGGCTGAATTTTTTGTGCTTGACCGGTCATTATATTGATAGTGATTGGAATATACACAAAAGAATCCTCAATTTCATTCCATGTCCGACACATAAAGGTGAGGAGGTTGAGTTGTTGACTGAGAAATGCTTGCTTGATTGGGGAATTGACAAGGTTTTCACGATTACGGTTGATAACGCGTCTTCAAATGATACTACAGTGGGTTATCTGAAGAGACTATTTGTTAGTTGGAAGACAGCTATATGTGGTGGGAAGTATCTATGAGGTGTGTGGTTCACATTGTTAATCTTGTTGTGAAAGATGGATTTAAGAAAGCGAATCAGTCCATCGAGCGTGTTCGTCCAGTAGTCATATATGTGAGACAATCGCCATCTAGATTGAAGAAATTTAATGAGTTTGCAGTTGAAGAAAAAATTGAGACTAAGAAATGCTTATGTCTAGATGTCCCAACTAGATGGAATTATGTGTTTACAATGCTACATCTCTTCTTTTTCAAGGAGTTTTTGATAGGTATAATGTTTCTGATGCTGATTTTCGTGCGGATTTTATTCCTGATGGAGTGTATGGTAAGATAGGTATGCCCGATAGACATGATTGGGTTTTTGTTGACCGGTTGGTGAAAGTGTTAGGGCATTTCTACGAGCTCACTCTTCGAATTTCAGGTTCGTTTTACATCACGTTGAATATGCTATTTGATATTGTTGATACTAATGACTTCCTACTCTTCAATTTCAGGTTCTTTGTACATTACGTCGAACACATTATTTGATGAAATCGCGATGTCGACGACTTGTTAAAACAATGGAGTGTGAGTCATGACGATGCTTTGGTTGATATGGCGAGAGGTATGAGGGAAAAGTTTAACAAGTATTGGGGAAGCATGGAGAGAATGAATGTGATGTTGTTCGTGGCCACATTACTTGATCCTCGACGTAAATTTGGGTACCTTCAATATGTACTCAAGAATATGTATGGCGATGAACGTGGAGAGGTGATGGCAAATATTGCAAAGGATGCTCTTTATGAAATCTTTGAGGATTACAAGAAGGCTTTTTCTTCAACATCATCTCAAGGAAGTACAAATCCGAGTGGCTCCAATCTAGAAAATGAAACCAAGTTGAAAGAAGGGCGGTAAGAGGTCATCGTAAGAGATTTCTACAAATGATGCATGAAAGTGGAGGCTTAGATCAATCTGAGGTAGATGTGTATTTAAGCGAACATATCGAAAAAGACATTGAAGATTTTGACATCATTGAATGGTGGAAAATGCTTGCTCCGAGATTTCCTATTTTATCGAGGTTGGCTCGTGATGTACTTGCTATGCCCATAACTACGGTAGCTTCCGAATATGCCTTCATCACCGAAGGTCGAGTTATCGATGACTTTAGAGCTTCTTTGACACCTAAAATGGCACAAGCTTTAATTTGTTGTGAAGATTGGCTTCGTAGGACGCCACTCAAGAACGTGGAAGAGGACTATGAATTACTTCAAAAATATGAAAATGGTATATTTTCTCATTATTTTTACTATTTCATTCATTCGTGGTATAATTTCTGTTAGTGTTGCGATGTTTTGGTTTGGTATCATATATGAGTATTATAGATGTGTGTTCAAAGATTGGCTTGGAGTCGACAATCATCGGGCTGTGAGGATCAGGGTTGGTTTTTCAATAATAGCTCTATACTTCGTTTTGGTTAAAATTTGTGATAAACATCTTCTTGTTTAATTGCAGTTGCTGTTCGAGAGAGTGAAAGAGAAAGGTGTTTTGATTGGCAGTGAATGACATTATGATTTCAATTCAACTAAGTTTTTTGTTTCTATGATATGGGTGATCCGATGGTAATTGTGATCTTTTTGTGTTTTGTTTTGTATAGTTGGCATTGGCCAAAACATCTTTCATGTATACCAGTTGGTTTTTTCACTGGAAGCAATATATGGAAGTGGTTTTTTTCATTTTTACAGGAATTTTCGGTTTACCGTTCGGTAAAACCGAAATAACCGAATTTTAATTCGGTAAAACCGAATACCGAACTGACTATTTTGGTTCGGTATTCGGTTTTTAAAAATCAAAAAATTCGGTTCGCTTAACCGAAACTTCGGTTCGGTACGTACCGAATCCCCAACCCTGAATCAGAATAATAAGAAGATCAACAGTCATTAAAGGGCAGAGCACTGTGTTTGGCATAAATACGTTGCATAGGGTTTCACGAGCACCAACTTTTTTCTCCACGAAGAACTGAACGATTATTCTTTATTCCCATCTGCAGTCTGTTCTTCTTCTTTGTTTGGTGTATTTTCAGTTCAAAGATGTATAGCTTGATCGTGTTCTTTTATACCAAGCATCAACGATTTGTACACCTCTCGTGTAGCTATCTTTGTCGTTCGGTGTTTCATAGCTTGTTGTAATCTTTTTATGTTTCTTTAATGTCCTTCTAGATATTTTGTCCTTCAAAGATGTTCATATGGTTTAATATCAATTTTTAAGACGAGCTGGCGTTTCCACTGTGCTTGGTTTGGCGAAGGAGAGTCGAAAAGAAAATGGGAAAGAAAATGGTTTCAAAAAGTTTTTCTTTCATTTTCCTCGTCATTTGGCGAAAAATAGTTTTCTTTGGTTTTAAGGCAATACTAAACTATGTTTTATTTTTTTGTCCATATCCATTTCTTTGATCAACCAAATATGAAAATGAGTTTTCCTTTTCCGTTTCATTTTCCTTTCCCTACTAATTTCACCAACCAAACACACCCAAAGAGACCAAAGAAGGAAATGAAAAGTTAATTCACTCTGTTAGATGCCATACGGATCAAAACCGTTTGACGAAATATTGAATCTCAAGTTGCAAATACTTATCATTACATACAAAATAAATTTCATAAAATGTAACGATCCGAGTGATAATAGTTTACTAATACGGATGGGCGATGTTTAGTTATTCTACATGCATCTGCCTAGAGCAGTTTAAACGAGCTGGCGGGCCGGCTCAAAGCCCGCCATAGCCCGTCATTTAGCGGAGCAGGCGCATGTTGGCTTGCCATCTATCGGGTCTGAGAAATGAAGGCCCGTTCCGACCCACAGGCAGGAAGCGGGCTTAGCCCATCCATAATATAAAAAAAAATTAAGTAAGAGAACAACTTTAATATATATATATATATATATATATATATATGCTATGGTGCCCACCTACCGTGAGCAACCACCGTGAGCACCATAAGCAAATCTCTCACTTTTTCGCTTTTTTTCAATTCTCAACGCTGCCAACACCTCCGTAGACCCTCTCATATCCATTGCTAACCTAAATCGTCCTATCCAACACGTTAGTTTTTAAAAAATCATTACCTCAGTACGTCGTCCACATGTGAAATTAATATATATCCTCATCATATATATCCTCCGTCATTAATATAAATTATATATATAGAATTCAAACTCAAAATTATCTCTAATCCAAAAAACTTCTTTAATAATAATTTATTAGTTTTATTAAACTTCATTAAACTAAAACTCTTAGCTCAAAATATAAAAACCTATGTAGTTTATTATATATCTATTATTTAATATTGTTTAAAAAGGAAATTAATCTTAAAAAATGAAGATTAACCCAGAATTACACTTCTATCTTTAAACAAGATAAACTCAGAAGGTAAGATACAAAGAGGCTTGAGTATCAAAATTTCAAAGTTCATTGCGGCTTGGGCTCCTTTTATAATTCTCAATGAATGATATAGCTTGGCTTTTAGATAGTGCAGTCCAAGGATCTTAGTGTGGGCCGGTGATTGATTAAAGATTAAAAAGCCCGAATAAATTTTCGTCCCAAAAACGTGTTAATGAGTTTGGGCCTTCCTTTAACAAATGTAAATATATAATTATAAATAATTTGCGGGCCTGCCCGTGGCTCGCCAGGCCCTCCCAGCTCTAGCCCCATGCCCGCTTCCTGGCGGGCGTAAAAATTCAAGCCCGCCCCGCCAGATATAAGGATTATATAAAAGCCATGTATAAATTATTTACAAGAAGCCCATGATAAATTATCTGAGTCGTAGTTTATTTATTTCGGGCATGTTATCTAATATGGGGATGAAAGATTAATCTCGGACAAATGGTATTACTAATTGTATAAAGGAAAGCAAACACAAGGTTCTCAAAATCCAAACTGTATTAGAGCAGCTTCAAACTTGCTTAAAAACAAAAGATAGTAACTCTATTGATCTGAGTCTAGAACTCATAGGGCTTTCGACTTTTGCTGCTGCATGCAGCTGTCGTATTGTATTATTGCAATTTCTTTTCCGTTCTTTTTTTACATATGAAAATATATATTATAGTTGAATGAAATATATTTTTTTCTACCACATAAGTGCACTATGGCCTACGTTGCACACACACACGAATCATCCCGCAGGTCAAGATCCACTTCGAAAACCCTACTTTTGTTGTTATATAAAAGTAATAATTACTATAATGTTTGTGGAGTACATACATGTATTGTATGTACCTTAAAAGAAGGACTAATTAACAAGTCTTGTTCCTTTCATTTATAATAGGTATCTCGGGATTTTAACTTCAACTTTTATGAAGGGATTATTGAATTTCGTGTATGTCTGTGTCCGTAAGAGAGACATACATAAAGACTAACACCTACTTCTCTCTGGTTCTGCTCTAGTGAAGTGAAACTGTACGTAGATAGATGTGTTTTATTTTATTTCATTTTTATGTGAAGATGTATATAATCTAGTGTGCTGAAATTTTGAGAAAATCTTGTGAGGTGGGAGATGCTCTACAGTTGGTCTTTTCCGTACGTTAAAAAATTAGCCTTTTTTTCTAATTCGATGAAATTTTAAAATTTAATATAATGCACGAGCTTAAGTTCTATATGAAATTCTCATTTACATTCTATCTCAAAGCTCATGCCAAGATAATTTTTTTCCGAACATGCCAAGATATAATGAACTAAGAATCACTCACGATCACGTAAATACAAAAATCCACATTTATGGCAGGAAAAGAAAACGTGAGCATCTTAAAAATGAAACTACGTTATCGGTAAACTTAAGCTTTTAGTTGAATTAATCATTTAAGGAAATTCTATAAGTACGAAAATATGACGGTCTTGGGAGCGGAGGAGAAATGTGTTTCTGTTGTAACTTGGTATGCAGATTTCTCTTTTATACATAAAGATTAATAATGAATCAATAAGATTAATAATGAATCAATAGAACTGTGTTGTAAGTTGTATTGTAATAAATTGTTGAGCTGAATTCTTTTCCATCCATAAAATCGGTGTAAGAAAATAGGGCAAGTAGGCTTTAATCGTAGTCTGATTTGGGGCTTTTGATAAATACACAAGAGTGAGTTGACCTCCCAATTAGAGTGCATATATATGTCCATCGATCGACATACTAATTTTGCAATTCTAGGCGCAGCTTTTGGCCGTAATTTTCTTTTTAACTCTGCAAAATATTATTCTCACAGTCTATTCATTATTATTATTTTATTATTTTATGTTGTCTGACTTATCCTAAATCATCCGACACTAATTTTAATATATAAATCTTGACAGATCCAGTTGTCTGTCTGATAATATGAATTGGAATTTCGAGAATATCTATTGGACCATGATAGGGTTTTTACTTTTACCTTCCTCTTTATTTGTGTTTTTTTTTTACGACCCCATCGTTTTATCACTCTTTTCCATATTACGAACTTATAAACGGTGTGAAAGACCTAATGCATCCTAACTAATTAAGCTATCATCATATCTGAAATTTTTTCAAGCCATGTCAATGTTGATCTTCCAAAATCAATGTGGAACCAACAAACACAGACTTGGTTAATCGGTTTTCATTGGAAGTCATAAATGTTTGCTCGACAAACAGTCTTACAGTGTGAACTAAAGAACAGTCATGTATCGCATATCATAAATATGATTGCTGTATATAACTTCGAGTTAATTATGATACAACCGCATATTAGTAACAATATCCCTAATACATTATTTTACAGAACATAACGTGTTAATACATAAACCTTGAGTTCAAATTATCTCAATACAGAAATTTTTGCTAAAAACGTACTTATTATTTCCAATCAAAATAGGGTTTGGCTAGCTTTTTGCTTTTACAATACTATGACATCCCTCGCACGTAGCTTCACTAGGCAACCACGATAAGAAGTAAATCATCATAAACTTAATTAGTAAAAACAACAAAAAAAAATATGAGACAACAACACACATCACTCCAATCAATACAATATGCTTCGTTCAAAACCCTGATGTTAATGTGTGAACAATAATGATCTGAGAGGCCCTTGAAAGATCCCTATTCACAAACAAGTACAAAATTCCAAAACACTACTTCTTCTTTAAGCCCATATTTGTCTTCTTGTTCGCATATGTATATCCGTCTCAGTGAGAGTGCCGTGTCACAGCAGAGCATTTAACCCCCAAGTACTTCCATTCATTACATTCAACAACAAGAAAAAAAAAAAGGAAAAAACACAAATTAAGACATTATCGTCACGATACGATACCCATTTTCTTGAATTATGTAATAACACGGTGGATCTTCTCTCTATCTCCTACAACCCCACTTCAAACCCTCTTCATGATTCTGCTGAGTCATCAAAGCATCTCTAACACCGCCATTACCACTGTTGCTCCCCAGCCCGGGCCCCACCTGGGCACCAACACACATGTAACTATTATTATTATTATTATTACCATCGTTGTTGTTATTGATGGTGTGATCTTCGCTTATTGCATGGCCGATGAAGTAAGAACCATCATTGACTTGTGGTGGTTGATGGTTATACTGCGATGAGTATGGAAGCTGAACATTTGTGGGATGGGTTGAGTAGATGAATGGCGGTGGCTGATAATGTGGTGGATTGTTGTTGTTGAGAGGTGATGAAGTGTTGTTGGGAAACATTCTTGATGTGTAAAGTGATCTGCTAATTGGTAATGAAGGATCACATATGTTGTTGTTGTTTCTTGTTTGTTGATGATGAAAAGCAGCTCCATGTGGGATTGGCTGACCACTGCATTGTTCAATTTTATTTGATTAGAAAGTATTAACACTTGTCTGAAATAGGAGCATTTAGAGATTATGTTTAAAGGGGACGCCAACACGAAATAGAGAAAAGAAGATAAATAGGTATGTTTTTACCTTGACATGTAACCCAAGTGATGAGTAGGTGCTAGGTCATTAGTGAAGACCAGGTGACGAGCTTTGTTCAAGGTTTCTGTCTCCCTCTCTGTCAAAAATATATTTTTAAGTAAATATATGTCAATTAAACACTTAAAATAAGATAAAACATAAATTATTTAAAATGAGGCCTCGGGTTTTAGATAGAAGCAGTAAAGACCTGTGTTATTTCCTGGGAACAAGATGCAAGATTGACAATGAAAAACTTTGAAGGAGAGTCTAATTTTGATTGGTGATCCAAGTAAAAAACACATAAAGACACACACACAAAAGTATATATGTAGGAGGATATATATATATATATATATATATATATATATATATATTACTTAAGTGCCTGATATATATAACTAACTTTGCTAAAATCCATGTCCTGTTTTGCAACACTATTTTGAAGTTTGCAGAAAAGACGCAGTTGACTGTTTGACTTTGCAATATAATATTGGTATTTTTGTACATTGGAAGATATGAATGAAGTTATGACAAGATTTAACCTTGGCGATGGCGATTCATATGTCCCCCAAGAGCTTGAGATTTGCAGAACTTGAGGGAACAAAATCTGCACTCGTAGACCTTATCAGAATCGTCTTTGCCTTCCTTGGAGCCGTTTTTCTTTCTCCTGAAACCTCCTGTCACTATGACGACAAATTAAAGTAGTAATTATTTTGATGAGACTTGTCTTAAGTTATGAAGCCTAAAACCCTAACCCTGATGATAAATCTCAGAAAAATAAACAGTACGCAGACCACAAGATTTTTTAGACACTGTCTTGATGTTTGAACTTTTAGGGTTTGTGTTGTGAAAATCAAGAAAACCCTAGAAAATAAGAGACAAGGAGGCGAAAATAAAAAAAGACACGGCACACCAAACCAGAATTTTCTAACACAACCTTGTTGATCACGGAGAAAAGAGAAGAAACACAGAAATGATAATCTTTGTCAGAAGTACAATTTTCCTTTTTTCTTGAATTTTTTTTTTTCCGATTACCAACTGTTAAAAAATACAAGTTAAATCGTATACCAGCAGATGAAGAGCTGTCTTCTGAGGCTTCTTTACCATCTCTTGTATAATCTTCAGGTAAATTATTTAGGTCTAAGGGATTCCCTCCAGGCCTCCTAGGAAAGAAAAGGAGATAAAATATGTGCATAAATAACACGAAACATATAGGAAAGAAAAGAGTTTAAACATCAACAGAAACGTGGTCCAAAGTGCTTCAAATCATCAAATAATTGAACAAGTAGCTACTATATAGCTTGATATAAACTTAAGATCGGTAAGAGTGGGGTTATTAAAATTTTGTGGGGTGAGGTCTAAATGAAAAACATACATGGAACCGACAGTGAGAGACAGAACAAATATTATCTGATGTGAGGTGATAGATATATGAAGCAGAAGAGAACTAACTATGAACTTTAGTTTTGGAACTGATAGTGTGGTTATTGATTGATATATAGTAGTTTGAGTGACGGGGTTTGGTTTCGCATTTTTTTTTCCATTTGTTTTTTCTATTGTTTCCTTTATCAATAAAAAAAACTTAAAATATCTCTCTCTCTCTCTCTCTCTCTCTCTCTCTCTCTCTCTCTCTCTCCCTCTCTCTCTAGAATTGAAAGAACATCATCAAAAAGACAGAAGTCTCGTGACTGTTAACTTGAAAAGTAGAGTCTTTGTTAGATGGTGCATGGAAGTGTCATTTGGTTTATAATGAGAGTATGAGAGGGACGTTGCCTTATATTTTTGCTTGATAAAACCCTATATAATATATAGATACCTATAAAGGTTTTATTTATTACCATAGACCTAGCTAGCTAGTTGTTTTGCATGTACAATGCCTATAGAATACAAACACGCAGGTACAAAGCCAAGAACAAAACACATTCTCACATATGCGTATGGTCTGATAACAATGTATAGCTGTATGCATATTTTTGTGTATTGATTTGAATAACTAATCAATCTTCTATTTTCAGGGGTTTTGCCATTAATCAGCCATTTTGTTTGTGCATGTGAGGATTGCCAAGATTTTTTATTAATTTATGAGTTATTAGAAAAGACTGTGTACTAATAATATAACTGGAACATACTCCCAACATTAGAACATTTATTTTCCAAAACGAAAATTAATTAAGCTATTTAGAGAATTTTGAAGAGAATGTCACACACGAAAAGAAAAAAATGGATAGAAAAAGATGATTCGTTTATATTAGCTCGATGGTCGTCGCTAAGCGATCAATCGCTCAATGAAAAAGCAGATCCAAAGGCGATTGATCATAAATTCTTTTCTTCACGTTTTACACCATCCAAAAAGTGAAAACCCTTTCCTTATTTGCTCCATGTGAGCAAATTCCTTTTTTTTTTAGTTGTCTTGAATCTTGATGCTATGATCTTTGTTGAGAATTTCTGTCCCACATCGGGAAAAACATATCACCCGACTCAGTATATAATTAAAGAGGCCTCTCCACCTATCACCAATTGGTTTTAGGTTGGAACCCTCAATTTCAATATGGTATCAGAGCGGGTTCTATTGCGTGTTATCGCGCATATTTCACTCACCGTCACCCGATTTCATATGTCCACGTGTTAGGCTTTGAATCGTGCCACACGTGAGGGGGCGTGTTGAGAATTTCTGTCCCACATCGGGAAAAACATATCACCCGACTCAGTATATAATTAAAGAGGCCTCTCCACCTATCACCAATTGGTTTTAGGTTGGAACCCTCAATTTCAATAATCTTTACAATGTACATATATGAATCTCCAACTTAAAGCAGAACACAATTTCAGTTATGTGACTTGATGATTATTCCCAAAGTCTTTTCATTTTCACACTTCCTTCACGGAATGAGAACCATATATGGGAGATTATTATATATGTGATTCGTAAGCCTTGAAATGCTAGAAGATTTGATTAACTCATCGTCCATAATATATGATGAATCGAGAAAGAATGGATAATGTTAAAACTGATGATAAAAAAAAATCACCATAATATGTCTTGGATGCGCACCAATAAAGCTTCATTCAATTGATTTGCGTAGCTAGAGGCATTCATGGGATGATACACACACATAAAAACGAGCATTTCTTGGGCTATGGCTATCCTTGACATATATAGATAATATCCCATGATAACAATAGGAAAAAAATCGAACTATACAACAACAGAACATTATGAAGAGGCAAGGAGGAAATTTCAAGAAAAGCAAAACAAATCTATTTAAAGTTAACAAAAGCTTTCAATGTAACAACACAAGTCAATCAAGGATTGCATTCAAAAACCCAATCTGTCAAGCCAGAAAAATCCCAACCCTAGTTTTTAATATATAATATTTATAAGTAGCATCTTTCGAAATTGTGAAGCTTGGCACAATTTAAGGGGAAGCTAAAACGCTGCATCGCATTGTACAATGACTGTGCAGGCATCCTCTTTTTTTGTGATAATAAGAATAGCATATGCTTAACGCATATAAGGCTTTATTAGTTACCTATGTCCATCCATGTAGGCCTTTTTGAGGGAGACTTCATATCGTGTAATAGTCCTTTGAAAGCTTCTAAAACTAGTTAAGTTTGATGAAAGTTTATTAATTAGTAGGCCTATCAGTTAAAATATGTTCACATATGTCAGTCATCAGATATTTTTTAAATTAATGGTTTTTCAAGATTTTTTTTTTTTTTCGGAGGAATGAAGATGTTTAATTCCTCACCACAATACGCCACTAAATTCAAAAAATGGGTCGTTGGTGTTTACGTAATATTTCCTAGTGGATATTATTAGATCTCATTGCCAAAACAAACATTAAATAACCTAGTCTTCAACTTAGTGGAATATTGGACATCTTCTATAAAATTCAAGGACTATTGGTTTTGGCTAGGGGTGGTAAACAGGTCGGGTTGGGTCACCTTCGGGTTCAACCCGTTTAATAAACGGGTTGAAAACTTCAACCCTGACCTGACCTGTTTACTTAAACAGGTTGAAAAATCAAACCCAAACCCAACCTGCTTTAACCCTAACCCAACCCGCCAACCCGCCAACCCGTTTAAAATTAAAAAAGAAAAAAGAAAAAAACAAAATTGACAGTATTATAAATCTAAATTAAACAAAAAAATGAGAACTAATGCAGTTTTTTTTTATAAAAACATCATGTGTGAGCGTGAGAGTGGATAGAGAATTAGGGTTAATCCTTTTATTTTATTTATATTAATAATATCTTAATAATATATATTATTCGGGTTAAATGGGTTGATTTTGGGTTGATTCCGGGTTGATTTCGGGTTGAAAATCCGAACCCTAACCTAACCCACTTAATAATTGGGTTGGGTTCGGGTTTACCCATTTACGTAAACAGGTCAAAAATGCTAACCCAAACCTGCTATTTTCGGGTGCGGTTCGTGTCGGGTTGGCGGGTTGGGTCGATTTTTAACAGCCCTAGTTTTGGCCCACGTAGGCATACGAAAAAAACGGCCCATGTTATAACATCTCATATCTCCAATGTGATAAATCTAGAGTATGCTTATACTCCAACATAAGTGTTTTCAACCTTATTATATTATTGATGAACAAAGACTCTAATTTTAGATTACTTCATCATCTAACTCTAAATATGTTGTTACTTCGGTTGCGGTGTCGGCAGCAAATGAATAGAAGATGGAGTGTTATCTTCAGAAGCAGGTACAATGATTGAGGATCCAGTAGACAAAGACGGCTAGAACGACCATGAGTAAGCAGTGGAGGATGAACAACTCATTCCACAAACTGTTGAAATTCTCCATATTATCTATGAATTTGAACGTCGTAGGATCTGTCGAGGCGAGTGTTGGACACACTGCCCCTAAGACGAAATCGCCCCGATATTCAGTGCTTTCGGTTAGCAGTGATCGTCTCCAAGATACAACGACCTTTTCTTAACTCATAATCACAGCACAACGACTAGAGTTTTTCGGCGAATCATACTTGAAATTCGAGTTTTTCTTACTTCGGGATTTTGGATATAAGAGTGCAAAATGCAATTTCGTGTGGGTTGAAAAATGAATGAATTTTTCCATCTCATTTGGGGGTCTGTTTATAGATATTTTCTCGCAGGGACTTAATCGCAAATTCAAGAAATTGCTGGACTGCTTCTGTTATTTTGATTTTTCAGTCCACGGATCAGACTGCAATATTTCAGAACTATTGGACTGTCGGTCAATTTGACGGCCTGCGACCGGCCCGATTCTTCGGCATGTCCCACCGGCGTCGGCCCGATTCTCCGACCTGTCCCACCGGCGGCTCGACCGACACTTCCTGTTGGGCCAACCGACAGTTCCTAGTGTTGGGCCGGATCAGCCCAACAGCCCACAGCGCCAATTGATCCAATGGAGCATGCCACCTCATCTGGGTTGCCCAATCAGCACTCACGCAGCGCCACCTCATCTTCACCTCAAGCCGTCACGTCACTGGGACAGCCACGTCACCGCCCGCCGGAGCATAAATTTAAGCTCCTCGCTCCGATGCGGCGTTCGAAGTGCAAAGTGTGCACCTCAAAGCACCCATAGCGCACTTTGGCACGGCACGACACTGCACGGCTCGGCCTCGGGCTCGAGCTCGAGCACGGGGCACGGGCTCGGTGCTAAGTACTAGTCGGTGTGAGGCACCAACTCGCACCCGGGCTATTATTTGGGCCAAAACTCACATAACCTTCTCAAGCCCACTTAAGCCCATTCACATGTCAAGTCCTTTTGAACAAACCCACATGGTTTCTATATTTATAGTTAAGATTTTCTTAGTGTCTAACCAATTTGGAACACTTAATTCCCTCATTAATACGCTATCAACCATTTTAATAGTTATAAGGCCAACTTCAAAAATTAATTTGTCATTCACCCGAACTCGGTTTTGAGCGTATTAATATTCATTAGATTCCCCGTGAAACGTAGATTTGTAATCTTTCAACGGTTTCTCGTTTCGTCATCGGATGGCTTCCCGATTTAATTAAAACCGGGACAATATATATTGATGGGTCAATTACCCTATTTGGGCCCAAAGCCCATTTGCTCTAAATCCAACAATACCCAACATGAATGAAAATTAATGCAAATACTATGCATGCTGACCCTTGCAATAAAAACTCGACGACCCGTCACTGCATCGAGATAGGTAGCTTGTGGCTTTGAACCTTCCCTAGTGAAACGCAGCCGAATTTACTCGCTGTTTAGTGAACATGATGCTTGAACTAACAGCTTTTCTGTAAATTAAGACAACAGTGTACACACAGTGACAATCTAATTTCTTTCGATTATCACGTTGTATCCCTTTCGGCCTTGGACCATATTTTGGATTAATAAGTGTTACCATTGAAGCGGCCCCACTTCTCACTTATATATGTGATCGACTATTAGGACTTTTAATCCTAGAGTATCCTGAAATAATCTGGAGGTAGTCATCATTAAAAGCAATGTGCTTACCCTTTACCACGCGTCGCCGGGTAATTACTTGGGCAGCTTATGAGAATGAGCTTCTTAGAAATCCAAGTAAACTAGTGAACTCTACTCAGCTTAGTTGTCTCATTGAACCAAGTTTGTGGGATCTCCACTCATCATGGTTGAGTTACCACCGAGCTCGTTCTTGGGTGTGTGGTTTTTAAGCCCCATTTCCCTTACTGCGTTATAGTGCTGATAGCAATGCCTTTCGTCAAAGGATCTGCTATGTTCTCTTTAGACTTCACATAGTCATTATTCCACTAGAGATCAGTTGTCGTACGGTATTATGTCTTCGACGTATGTGTCGAGACTTACAGCTATACATACTATTCCGTGCCCTATCAATTGCAGCCATACTGTCACAATGTATCATAATAGGCGGTACACGCTTATTCCAACAAGGAATGTCCTCCAAAAAATTTTGAAGCCATTCTGCTTCTTAGTCGGCTTTGTCTAATGCAATAAACTCCGATTCCATCGTGGATCGAGCTATGCACATTTGCTTGGAGAATTTCCAAGAGATTGCTCCACCACCGATGGTAAATACATAACCACTCGTGGACTTGGAGTCTTTGCTGTCAGATATCCTGTTAGCATCGCAGTATCCTTCAAGAACTGCTGTATATCTCGTGTAGAGTATGCCATGATCAATAGTGTGCTTCAGATATCTCAGCACCCTTTTCAAGGCTAACCAATGATTACTCCCAGGATTACTCGTAAACCTGCTGAGTTTGCTGATTGAATACGCTATATCAGGTCGAGTGCAGTTAGTTAGGTACATTAAACTGCCAATCACTAGAGCATATTCTTGCTGTGATACGGGTTCACCTCTATTTTTGGCCAGATGTAGATTTAGATCTACAGGAGTCTTAGCCAGAGGATTATCGAAGGCATCAATTTCTTCAACACTTTCTCAATATAATGAGATTGTGTCGGCATAATTCCTTCGGGCGTCTTATAGACGTTTATCCCTAGTATAACATTAGCCAAACCCATATCCTTCATACTGAAATGATGTTTCGACATAATATTCGTGTTTATAATCATTTTCTAATTGCTTCTCGTGATTAACATGTCGTCTACATAAAGACAGACAATTACGAATTCGTCGGGTTTTCCCTTAATGTAAACACATTTGTCACACTCGTTGATTTTGAACCCATTCGATAGCATATCAAATCGAATTTTTGGTGCCATTGTTTCGGTGCTTGTTTAAGCATGTAAAGCGACTTCACGAGACGCAAACTTTGTTTTCCTGCTCGGGTACTATAAACCCTCCAGGCTGATGCATGTAAATTTCTTCTTCGAGATCCCCATTTAGGAATGCCGTTTTTACATCCATTTAATGTACCTCGAGGTCATATAATACTGAAATAGCAAATAAAACCCGTATTGACGTAATTATCGTTACGGGTGAATAGATGTCGAAGAAATCGTACCCCTCCTTTTGTGAATATCCTTGGCTACTAAGCGAGCCTTATATTTCTCAATTGATCCATCAGTTTTATATTTCCTTTCAAGGACCTACTTGCATCCTAAAGGTTTACATCCTCTTGGGAGATCTACTAGCTCCCAAGTATGGTTCTGCATGATGGACTCAATTTCGCTTTACAGCTTCTTTCCAGAATGGAGCTTCTGGACTCGACAGAGCTTCTTGTACTGTCCGAGGTTCGTCATCTAACATATATGTTAGGAAATCAGGCTCAAACGATTTGGCCATTTTCGTGCGTTTACTTTGTCGTGGTTCCTCAACTTCTGGAGGCGACCTTTCAACGACTTCATAAATTCTTTTCCCAACACTTATTTCATTTCTTTTCTTCTTAGGAAAGATATCCTCGAAAAATACAGCATTTCTCGATTCAATAATCATCCCAACGTTCATGTCGGGAATTTCTGACTTATGCACCAGAATTCTGTATGCGTTACTATTATCCACATATCCAACAAAAATGCAATCAACAGTTTTAGATCTTATCTTAACCTGTTTTGGTTTAGGTACTTCGACCTTTGCTAGGCACCCCCGCACTTTAAGATATCCGTAGGAAGGTTATCTACCTTTCCAAAGTTCGTACGGTGTTTTATCCCGTTTCTTGTGTGGCAACATATTTAGAATGCGGTTTAATGACTGTATGGCTTCCCCCCACAAATTCTGGGGTAGCCCTGAACTGATTAGCATCGCATTCATCATCTCGTTAAGAGTTCTATTTTTTCGTTCAGCAACGCCATTCGATTGAGGTGAATATGGCGCTGTCGTTTGATGAATAATACCATGTTCTCGGCAAAATTCCTCAAACGGTGCCACGTATTCTCCTCCTCTGTCACTTCTTATTATTTTAATCTTAGAGTTAAGTTGATTCTCAACTTCACTTTTATATCTTTTGAAGGCATCAAGCGCTTCGTCTTTACCACTTAAAAGATACACGTGACAGTACTTCGTGCAGTCGTCGATAAACGTAATAAAATATTTCTTTCCACCTCTAGTTTGCACGAATTTCAGATCGCATATATTAGTATGGGTCAATTCTAATTGTGAGCTATTTCTCTCGACAGAGAAAAATGGTGCCTTGACCATCTTTGCTTCAACGCATATTTCACACTTGTTTTGTGAATCGATTTCCATTTATGGGAGTAAGTTTAAACTATTAATTTTTTCAGTTTGTTTAAGCTTATGTGTCCTAATCTACCATGCCATAAATTAGACAACTCAACCAAGTAAGAAGAACCGTCTTTATTATTATCAGCAAGGTTAATCTCGCATTTTACAGGCATTGCAGATAACTTAAAAAGGCCCTTCTTTAGGTAACCTTTGCCAATAAAATAACCATTTTTGGTCAATACAAATTTTCCAGCCTCCAATACTTGTCTAAATCCAGCGTTACTAAGCAGAGTGCCGAACACCAGGTTCTTGCGGATGTCTGGGACATGCAGCACGTCCACAAGCGTCACATCCTTGTCTGAGGTCATCAGTCGGTTCGGTTCTATTATTTCAAATTTCGGTTCAGTTTTTTGGTTTTCGATTTTACGTATGCTTAATCCGATATCCGAACCATTTTAATTTGGTTCGGTTCGGTTTTTATAATTCGGTTCGGTTTTTCGGTTAGGAATTTAATATCAACAAAAAAATATTATGAGCTGAAAATACATAAAACAACTTATGGCTATTAAAAAACAAAGAAGATTTATGGAACGTGACATGTAACAAAAAAATTCAAAGGTCCGAAAAAAAAAACAACATGAAAATGGAGCAAAACCTAATCAAATATAAAAACATTCATCTGAAGATACTATAAATTATTTGAGAGAAAAATAGTATTTGATTGGCAAGGAAAACATCCACCTAAAAATGGAAAAAAAAGTATACCAATGAAATTGTATTTACTGTGTTGTTTAAGTTATGGGAGAAAAACAAATGATTTTTGATTTTCTATTTTTAATGTACTATGATAATTTCAGTTCAGTTTTTCGGTTTTTTTGGTTTTACGTATGCTTAATCCGATATCCGAACAATTTTAATTTGGTTCGGTTCGGTTTTTTACAATTCGGTTCGATTTTTTCGGTTTCGGTTTTTTCGTTTCGGTTATTTACGGTTCAGTCGGTTTTTTCGGTTTTTCAGTTAATTTGAACACCCCTATGTATAGGTGGAGAACATTTATTTGTCGGAGCAGATGTGGCGCGTTGCTCCACTGTCGATGTACCGGTAGTTTGAATGTTCAACGACGTTTGCCTCGTACACGACTGCAGTCAGGTCTAGCTCCGACATGTCCGTCGTCAGCTGCTTCTCTTCAGTGAGATGCGCCAGAGTCTTATTAACTCTCTTCTTTTCACGACAATCCTTGGCCATATGCCTATGTTTATCGCAGTTATAGTAGTTGCCCTTAATTCTCTTGGAACTCGGATCTTGCTTCTTTTGCGGCGGACCTGGCCTTTTCCGTTTGTTGCCATAGCCAGGCTCGGTCAAGTTGGCTCTCGCCTCCATACTGCCCCTCTTATTCTTGGCTTCGTTCTTTCGGTTATCTTCCTCGATCCGAAGCCGCACAATCAGGTCCTCAAGTCCGATCTCCTTTTGTTTGTGCTTGAGGTAATTCTTGAAATCCTTCCACATAGGCGGCAGCTTCTCGATAATCGTAGCTATCTGGAAGGTTTTGCTGATCTACATATTTTCGGCATGAATATCGTGAATAATCAGCTGCAGATCACGGACTTGGTCCATCACCGGCTTAGAGTCGGTCATCTTATAATTCAGGAATTTTCCGACGATGAACTTTTTCAGGCCGGCATCGTCGGTCTTATATTTCTTGTCCAATGAATCCCACAACTCTTTCGCAGTCATAGCCACTGCATAGACGTTGTATAGGGAGTCTTCAAGGGCGTTCAGAATATAATTGTGGCACATGAAATCATTATGATTCCATGCATCTAACGCAGCCTTTTCTTGCTCAGATTGAGCGACACGAGCAGCATAGTCTGCGTCGTTAGGGTTTTCACCCTCAGCTGGTGGGGCGACTTCTATCATCGTAGGGGCGGTCTCCTTCAGGAATCGGACAAGGTGGAGCATCGTAAGGTAGAACATCATCTTTTGCTGCCAACGTTTGAACTCCGTCCGTTGAACTTGGTAGGACGTTCGACGTGGCTGCTGGCAGGGATCATTGCTGCGTTAATTGCCATCGATCAGATCACGAACAACGATTTCGTCTACGATTGTTGTTTCTTCGGTTGCGGTCTGGTCGGCGACAGATGAATAGAAGATGGAGTGTTATCTTCAAAAGCAGATACAATGATTGAGGATCCAGTAGACGAAGACGGCTAGAATGACCATGAGTAAGAAGCGGAGGATGAATAGCTCATTCCACAATCTGTTGAAATTCTCCATATTATCCATGAATTTGGACGTCGTAGGATCTGTCGAGGCGTGTGTTGGACACACTGTCCGGAAGACGAAATCGCCGCGATATTCAGTGCTTTCGGTTAGCAGCGATCGTCTCTAAGATACAACGACCTTTTCTTAACTCATAATCGCAGCACAACGACTGGAGTTTTCCGGCGAATCGTACTGGAACTTCGAGTTTTTCTTCCTCCGGAATTTTGGGTATAGGAGTGAAAAATGTAATTTCGTGTGGGTTGAAAAATGAATGAATTTTTCCATCTCATTTTATAGATTTTTTCTCGCTAGGACGTAATCGCAAATTCAAGAAATTGCTGGACTTCTGTTATTTTGACTTTTCAGTCCAGGGATCAGACTGCAATATTAGAACTATTGGACTGTCGGTCAATTTGACGGCCCGCGACAGGCCCGATTCTCCGGCATGTCCCACCGACGGCGGGCCGATTCTCCGACCTGTCCCACCGGCTACTGGACCGACACTTCCTGTTGGGCCAACCGACAGTTCCTAGTGTTGGGCCGAATCAGCCCAACAACCCAGTGTGGCCCATTGATCCAATGGAGCATGCCACCTCATCTGGGTTGCCCAATCAGCACCCACGCAGCGCCACCTCATCTTCACCTCAAGCCGCCACGTCACGGCCCGCCAGAGCATAAATTTAAGCTCCTCAATGCTCCTCGCTCCAATGCGAATTGTGCACCTCAAAGCACCCATTGCGCACTTTGGTACGGCACGGCTCGGGCTCGGGCTCGGTGCTCGTCGGTGCGAGGCACCGACTCGCACCCGGGCTATTATTTGGGCCAAAACTCACATAAGATTCTCAAGCCCATTTAAGCCCATTCACATGTCTAACCAATGTGGGACACTTAATTCCCTCATTAATACACAACCATTTTAATAGTTATTGGGCCAACTTCGAAAATTAATTTCCCATTCACCCGAACTCTATTTTGAGCGTATTAATATTCATTAGATTCCCCGTGAAACGTAGATTCGTAATCTTTCAACGGTTACTCGTTTCGTCATCGGATGGCTTCCCGATTTAATTAAAACCGGGACAATTTTTATTGATGGGTCCATTACCCTATTTGGGCCCAAAGCCCATTTGCTCTAAATCCAACAAAATATAGCTTTATCATAGTTTTTTTTTTTTTTGAATTTTAAAAATTGCTTTTATATATTAAATTTTTTCAGTAGTACTAAATAGGAGTTGTATTGAATATGTTTAGCGTGGAAAGTAGAGTTAATAGATTGACCTAAAATTAAGGTAGAACACAGAATTACCGGGAATTACTATTTACCGCCCCCCTTTTACTTGTTACCGCCCCTAAAGGGCTGGAAAAAGACGATTTTGCCCTTATGATATTTAAATTAATTTAAAAAGAGAAAATTATAATAAACAATAAAAATATCTATTTAAAGCTCTGTCCAGACAACACTTTTCAAATCACATATCGAAAATCAGACAAAAACAAAAAAAATACTGAAATCGCAATGGATCGCCGACAGGGACAAGGAAAGGGAAAGGCCTATTTTCACGACTGGTAAGCCAAATTAACGTAAAACATTGTTCGAATTTCAACTCGACCGAAAAAAAAAAAAAAAATTCGACCGAAATCAATTTTCGGTCGGTACAGTACTGACCGAAAATTGATTTCGGTCGGTACTGTAACGACCGAAATCAATTTTCGGTCGTTACAGTACGGACCGAAATCAATTTTCGGTCAGTACTGTACCGACCGAAAATTGATTTCGATCGATTTTTTTTTATTATTATTTATTTTTATTATTTATTTATATTATTTATTTGGATTATTTATTTGGATTATTTATTTGTATATTTTATTTGGATTATTTATTTGTATTATTTATTTAGATTATTTATTTGTATATTTTATTTGGATTATTTATTTTTATTATTTATTTGGATTATTTATTTGTATTATTTATTTGGATTATTTATTTATATTATTTATTTGGATTATTTATTTGTATATTTTATTTGGATTATTTATTTGTATTATTTATTTAGATTATTTATTTGGATTATCTGGCGAGGCACGATCACGCATGTGGTCTGTATGTCAGCCAGAGCGGACGGTCCACCGCTTGATTGCTATCCGCCGTCAGATAGATGTCATGCTGCAAGCGAGGTATCTTAACAATTTAAGTTTACCTTTTCGTGGGATGATATACAATTTTTTAAATGTTTTCAGGTTGCTTGGCTGCCGTACGGTCCCGATCCAATGTCGCAGCAGCTGAGGACGATTTTCATGGGATGGGTTATATATCGCGACATCGTTGAGCCCTACTCGCCCTCGAGAGTGTTGCGCCAGTTGGGGTACGTGCAGGTCATCCCGCCGCCGATGAATCCGCCACGGAAGGCGGTCATGCCAGCAGACCCGACGAGGTATAAGGTGCATCATTCTGTCGATGCAGCAGAACATGCTTGGCGTCAGTTCCCGTACGCCTCCATCCTCAACATCTCGTACCTCAATCGTGCCACCGCGGAGTACCTTGGTGAAACCGTTGGAGGGTACATGGACTGGTATGAGATGCATTCTCATCCTCGCCTGCTTTCGACGGAGCAGGGATCCTTATCGGCATGCATACCCCCGCGCAGCCACGCCGACTACGTACGTAATTAAATCTTATGTCGATTTTTTTTTATATTTATATGTGTAATCGTACGTATTATTGCTATGTGCAGTGGTACAGCACGATGTACAGCTTGAGTTCGGACATGCTAGCCAGTCTGCATCGTGGTGAAACGACGCGTACGGACGAGTTCCGAGACAGGCTGAATGACATCAACGACCGGTGGCGCCAGGCCCCTTGACGCTATTGCTATTGTTTTTTATATCTTTTATTGTATCGGACGGATTTTATATATGTTTTCAATATTTGTTTGCATATTTATTCCGTTTCGAATATAAATATACAAATAAATAATAAAAATAAATAATCCAAATAAAATATACAAATAAATAATCTAAATAAATAATACAAATAAATAATCCAAATAAAATATACAAATAAATAATATAAATAAATAATCCAAATAAATAATAAAAATAAATAATCCAAATAAATAATCCAAATAAATAATCCAAATAAATAATACAAATAAATAATCCAAATAAAATATACAAATAAATAATCTAAATAAATAATATAAATAAATAATCCAAATATTAATAATACAAATAAATAATCCAAATAAATAATAAAAATAAATAATCCAAATAAAATATACAAATAAATAATCTAAATAAATAATACAAATAAATAATCCAAATAAATAATCCAAATAAATAATATAAATAAATAATAAAAATAAATAATATAAAAAAAAAACGACCGAAATCAATTTTCGGTCGGTACAATACTGACCGAAAACTGATTTCGGTCAGTACTGTAACGACCGAAAATTGATTTCGGTCGTTACAGTACCGACCGAAATCAATTTTCGGTCAGTACTATACCGACCGAAAATTGATTTCGGTCGAATTTTTTTTTTTTTTTTTCGGTCGAGTTGAAATTCGAACAATGTTTTACGTTAATTTGGCTTACCAGTCGTGAAAATAGGCCCTTTCCCTTTCCTTGTCCCAGTCGGCGATCCATTGCGATTTCAGTATTTTTTTTGTTTTTGTCTGATTCGATATGTGATTTGAAAAGTGTTGTCTGGACAGAGCTTTAAATAGATATTTTTATTGTTTATTATAATTTTCTCTTTTTAAATTAATTTAAATATCATAAGGGCAAAATCGTCTTTTTCCAGCCCTTTAGAGGGCGGTGACTAGGAAAAAGGGGGCGGTGAATAGCAATCGAGATTAATAAATGAAGTAAAAACACCATCAGTTGAAGTAAATACGAGAGCAAAATGAACAGTTCCCACAAAAATCCAATGAAAAAGGACTTATAAGGTACAACGTCTCCAGAATCAAAGGGAGTACCACCGACTATGCATTGGCCGACCTTAAACTTCCGAGGATACATCCACGTGTCGATGTATAAATGGTTTACCAAGAAAACAAATTGTAATTTCCAGCAACAGATGAATGTTAGCACTTGCTTGAGGCGGTTAGCTAGATTTTTTTAATGATTTAAGTTAAAGTATTAATTTGTGAGCTTTGGGAAGTTGTGCGAGGAGGACGAATTAATGCCGTTGTAGGCACCGCCGGCGTGATTCACTAATAAAGGACTTCTATTATATAATATTTAATAAAGTGTATAATATTTAAATTTCATTTAGTTTAGACCATGGACTTGGTCTGTTTTCATCTTTATCGCTGTTTTGCCCTTTTTTCACGCACTTGGTTTAACATTTTGTCATCAATAACAGGACTTGTGATGAATTGAAATGAAACATATAGGGTAATACTACATCATTCAGAGTTTTAATATTTTTAAATTAAATATTTAACAATAATAACATCGTGCACACTTCAATAATAATATTATTATTATTCTAGAAAGCACGGAGACCTAACCCCAAGACATTAAAACGTACGGCTGCCTACGGACTTCAGTGTTTTCAATATGTTTCTTATCGTGTTCGAAATACCACTTGCAATAAGAAACTAAGATAAAAGTATATATAAATTACACTCATTCAACTCTCGAGATCTACTTTGCTTTTCAGACAACGCACGTTAATGCACATATACACGTATGTAACGTTCATCGAATTTATTCATTAGATGAGATCTTAGTTACTGCAAATGGCAAAGTAGGAACAGATATTTTATATAGTATATAATAACTGTATTAATATCAGTAGTTGCCTCCCACGCACTAACTACTTTCGTGCCGATTTATTTTTCTTTTTACTATTATGACAAATTATCTTTTCTTTCTCTTTTCAATTCCAACTTCTTGTTTTTATAAATCCCAAGGATTACCTTTGCAAACCTTCTTCCTCTTAAAACACAGAGACTGACCTGACCGACTTGAGTTTCTCCTACCTATAAAAATTTGTATTGTACTATCTTAGTCTTAATTTGCAATTTCGTTTCTTTGAAGACGAATAATATTTCCTCAGTTCTTCTACTGCAGTATTTCAGGTAATAATAAGCTTTTCCTCTTCTTCCATCCGTTTGTAGTTTCAGATTAGTTAGTTAGTAATCCCTTTGAGCCCCAAAAGAAAGAAAAAGAATACAGAAATTTCGCCCAATATCGTCGATAATAGGTCGATAGCCTTGAATCTTTGGTTCTCTTGGGAGTTTTTGAATTTGATGGCGTGACAGAGAAATTATTTATTTCTTACAGTGTGAAAACATGTTCTCAAGTTCTTTTTACCTCAATCGAAATTCAATTCAATCACAGACAGGCCGAAGCGAAATGATATGAATTTTTTTGGTATAAGTAATTATTATGCTTATGTCGTATTTGTTTGTAAGCTATGCCATGTCCTCTAGATTAACATATTTTATGGATCAAATCTCATCTTAATTGGACCGTACCCAACTTGGAACAAAAGCTAAGCATAGAAAGAAACAAAAATAGCATCTTCGTCAAGAACCGCATAAAAGCTACAAGTGTGTTGCAACACTCTTTCTTTTGCTCAACTTGTTTTTTTTTTTTTTTAATAATAGCAGGCCTTTTTTTCATTATATGCTTTGGGACTGATTGGAAGATATTTATTTTAATATTTATACTGAAAAGAAGAAAGAAGAAGATGAATCACTGTGCGATTCAGCAGAAGAGAGAAGCTGTGGTTTGCCCTAAGCCACGTAGGCTCACTTTGATCAACTCCATGGTTGATGAAGCATCACAGCCCATGAGATGGCATGTTAGGTAATTTCTTCGTTCTTTCGAACCTTTTTTGCGATTTTCTTTCATTTTTTTTTTTCCTTCTGATTTTTGGTTTTCACCAACAGCCATAATAATCAAGAGGCTTCTGATGCTAAAGCTGGAAATGAGCTATTGGAAATCATCTTAGCCAAGGTATGTTTTTTTTTAAGCAGATATCGTTCTTGATTTTCTTTAAGCTCTTTCGAATGCGAAGAAATTTCAGTTATGAAAAATAGCAAAGGTTTTTCTTCTAATTTTGTAGGGAGGTTCCTTCATGGATCGGAAATTAGACTCGTCGCCTCGATATTTTTCCGGGTCGCCGCCGGGTCGAGCATCTAACCCGCTAATTAATGACTCTCTTTTCCGAGAAGAAAAATTTGATCCTAATTTTCAACGAGAAATTACTTTATTACCCTCCGATTCCACACGCCGTGGTAGTGGGCCCACCGTTAGGGTCGAGGGTTTCGAGTGTCTCGACCGAGACAGGCGAAATCGGAGTATTTCTACGGTGGCTTGATTTTTAATTATTGGTGTCTAAGATTTTGAAAGAGAGGTTTGAGAGTCGAGGAAAAGGGATCAAATTGTCTAAATGTTTTGTATATAATATAATTGTCATGTGTGTGTGTTTTGTATATATTTATATCAACGTAAGGGATGTCTCGATGTATAAATGAGGTGAGGTACAACTAAATATGTTGCTGCTAACGGTGTGTGTATGACTGAGACTGAGAGTGAGAGGGGCTTTTTTAGTAAATTAAATTTGGGTAAGGGGTTCCTTTTGTAATTATAGCTGCATAATTTGGTTTCTGTAATGACATTTCACGTTGTAAATGAATAAAACATCTACTATTGTAACTAAAGTAAATTTTGTTTCCCTATTACCTATTATTTTATGGGGTAATTCTATTGGCACCCATTTTTTTCTATTTGCACCCCCTAATTAATATGTACAAATTAATATTTACTAATTTATATACCCCATATAAAAAGGAAAAAAGGAGTTTAATGTTAATCATTTAATTAATATGTAAAGTAATATTAAATAAATACTTGCCAATTAAAAGAGCAATTTTTCCATCTGACAGGCATGATAAATGAGGGCCCGTCCGCCCTATTGGCAGGTAGCGGGCCTGGTGGGCCCGACCCGTCCTAAATAGAAAAATGATTATGAAAAAGAAAAAAAATTAAAATAAACTAATGAAGTTCAATTACTATTACTCCTAACCAAATTTAAATTCTTTAATAAAAATTTATTTATGTTAATGTATTTAATTAAATTAAAAATTGGATCTCAAAAAATATAAAAAAACTATATAATTCATTATATATTAATTTTTTTAAAAATATTTTATGATATTTGGCGTGCTGCGCCTGCCCCGGCAAAGCCCGCGGCCCACGCGAGCTTACCCGCATAGGCCCGCCCTCTGAAGGCCTGAGAAATGGCAGCCCGCCCCGCCACTTTGCCGGGCCCGCGGGCCGCATGACCGTTTGATAGTACTAGTGGCGGGGCGGGGCAGGCTGGCCCGCGGGCCACGAGCATTTTTGTTATTTCTAAATGTTCCATTGGTTAAACTGACTTAATTAATAATTTTTGAATAGTCCATGCAATTAATATATTGATTTTGGAAAATAAGTTAATAAAATAGTTTTTGTTGAATCATGTGATTATTTAAAATTATTATTACGGAAATCAAGTATTTGGGGGTGTAAAGAGTGGTATAGGTGTAGGGATGTGTGAATAGTAAGACCCTATTTTATGCGGATGAAATCTTCTGTCCCATTTTCCTATCTCATTTCTTGTCCCATATTGCCGAATTTTCGAAAAATCGAATCTTGTGTATTTTGAAAAATAGTACATGTGGATATCAATTTGATCAGAATACAACAAAGAATAAATTGGATGTATTTATTATTTTTCATATAAATTACATTAAATAAGGTATGATTTAGTGGAATATATAAAAAAAATCTAAAAAATTTAAAAAAAGAAAGAAAATTTATTAACCGCATTATTGAAAATTAAACGACCGTTAATATTTTGGTACATAGAGGAGGATATAACTATGGGACTGAAGATTTCATAGATTTATCGGCTGACTAGGTTAAAGGTCTCTTAGCATGTTTTTATTTTAGTTTAGGCTCGTTTTTTTTTAATGTCCTTCATAGATGTAAAATGAAACGAAACTATTGTCGCCATTTAGTCTTTCATAGATGCAGAAATAATGCTAGGTTGCTATCGTATTTCCCACATATGATCGAATTGCCTAAAACTTGATTCGATTTCTCATTGTTTTACTTAATTTGCATCATAATATTTTGAACGTTACGAATCGTAGAAATCGAACAATGGTTTGTTGTAGGAAAGCAGTCGAAGTATTGTACTTGTAAATGAAAATAAAAAATGCTAGAAAAAAACTAAGATCTTGAAAATAGAATTATTATGCTGATACAATTTATAACCATAAAATACCACAATAACTGTGAAACGGAAGTTTTTTTTTTTTGATAAAAACGTGCTTCATTCAATTAATAATCAGCAGACAAAAGATCAGCCATAGTCTGTGTCGGCGGGGATAAACCTTCGCCATTATGTCCCAGACATTTGGCCAAGTAATGAGCAACACCGTTACATTTTCGACCCGTAAAGAGAAAGGATACAGAATCAATAGATGTTGTCAACATAACGCATTCCTCTAGGATGCAACCGATCGACGAAGAGTTGATGTCCCTCCTTTGCAACTGTTTTATCACCGTTTGACAATCTCCTTCAATCAGTACTCGGCACCACCGTTTACCCTTGGCGAGAATTAGCGCATCACGCACAGCTAAAGCTTCGATTACCTCTCCCGTATATAGCCCCACATATGGAGAAGTCTTCCATGCTACACAACTACCATAATGACATCGCGCCACTAGCCCGGTAGATGAAGCACCCCTGTTCTTATGGACAGCACCATCAACATTTATTTTTATGTAGTCGTGGGGTGGAGGCTCCCATCTCTCATGACTAATGTCTTGCCGAGAACTCATTGGGGCAGCAACCACGATACTCGATCCTAGCATCACCACAACATCATTAATTGATCTTGCATCATGGATGCGAATACCCTCCATTACCCACTTGTTTCGATTCCGCCAGAGCATCCAACACATGATAAGGAGCAGGTTGAACCCATCGTAGCCCAGTCGAACCTTCATATCACGCCACCATTCTTCTGCAGATCCCGGCCATGCGCGTAGCAGCTTATACGAGATCAGCGAAGCCTTCCAAAAACATTTCGAGTAGGGGCATGCAAGGAGTAGATGTTCCATGTTTTCAGCTGCCCCGCCACATCGAGTACATGTCGGATCAGTCAAACATCTCTGTTTAAAGAGTCGTTCAGCAGTAGGAATCGCCTCTCGGCTCAACTTCCATGCAAAATTCTGAACTACAGGCGGGACGCAGCTGTCCCAAATGAACTTCCAATGTGGTACCGACGAAGAAGATGCCATCTCCGGCTGTCTTTCAACAAGCTCAATGTTGTCTGCACTCTTCACTGAATATCTACCGTCCTTCGTGTGATGCCATATGAGTCGATCCTCCCTGCCTAGCCGCGACAATGGAATGCTCAAGACTTGTTCAACATCCACCGGCAAGAAAAGAGAGCGAAGTAATGCAGTATTCCAATGCCCTGTCCTAGCCACTCTCAGGTCCTTTACCATCACGTTCGCAACATCAGAAGACGCTCTCGTAATGGGCTTAAAAGGGTTAGGCCTTGGAATCCAAGGATCTGTCCATATATTAATATTAGCTCCATCACCGATTTGCCAACGCAACCCTTTTCTTAAGATAGACTTTGCAGCATGTATACTCCCCCATGTTAACGACGGTCGATATCCAATAGATGAATTTAGAAAATCTCCATCAGGAAAATAACGGGCTTTGAACACCTGGCTAAATAAAGTGTTGGGTTGTTGGAGTAAACGCCACGCCTGTTTTGCCACCATTGCTAGATTAAAAGTTCATAGGTCCCGAAAGCCCATTCCCCCTCTAGCTTTTGGTTGACACAAACTATCCCATGCGACCCAATGGATCCGTCGCTTCGGAGTAGTATTGTTCCACCAAAATCTTGCTGTCATACGTTCAATGTCACTTAATACCGAGTTAGGTAACAAGAAACAGCTCATAGCGTAACTTGGAATAGCCTGAATAATGGATTTAATGAGGACTCCTCGGCCCGCCTGCGACAGTAGCTTTTCAGACCACCCACTCACCCGTTGCCATATGCGATCTTTAATATAAGCAAAGATCTCCTTCTTCGACCTCCCAATGGTTGATGGTAGACCCAAATACATTTCTCTTCGGTCTGATTCTTCAATGCCAAGTGCTCTACAGCAATGTCATCTGTCTACCTCAGAAACATGTGGGGAGAACTTAGTCGATGATTTTTGGAAGTTCACTTGTTGTCCCGACGATCTCTCATAGCATGCGAGGATGTTTCGTATCGTGCGCATCGCGGTAACCTCGGCTTCACAGAAGATGACTGTGTCATCTGCAAACAACAAGTGTGATATGGGAGGTGCACCTCGCCTTACTGAGATCCCTTTAATCACACGTGCCTCCTCAGCTCTTCGTAGTAGACTGCTAAACGCTTCTGCACAAAACAAAAAGAGGTACGGGGATAGAGGATCCCCTTGGCGTAGACCTCTCGTCGGCGTTAGTCGGCCAAAGCAATTCCCATTAAGCATGAATAAATAAGATACAGACATAAGACAAGTCATAATTTGGTGAATAAAAGAGTCATGAAAACCCAACTTACTCAATACCCTTCGCAGAAATGGCCACTCAACCCGATCATAAGCTTTGCTCATATCCAACTTAATAGAAGCGAAGCCTCTACCTTTCTCCCTTTTTTGCTTCAAAACATGGTTAATTTCAAAGGCTAACAACACATTATCCGTAATAAGGCGACCAGGGATAAAGGCAGACTGTGTAGGAGAGATAATGGAGTCCATGAAAGGTTTTAATCTATTAGCAATGCATTTCGAAGCTATTCGACAAAGTACGTTGCATAAGCTAATATGTCTAAAATGAGCTAATATTTCTGGGGTGCGACACTTGGGGATCAGAATAACATTAGTATCATGAAACAAGCTAGGGGAGATGCCTTTATTAAGAAAATCAAGGATGACACGAGTTACGAGTAGTTTTCATACCCACGATATCCCAATATTTCTGAAAAAAGAAGGGGGGGGGGGGGAAACCATCCGGCCCCGGGGATTTAAATGGAGCCATGGAATCAAGTGCCGCCTTCACATCCTCTGTTGTGTACTGACGAAGTAGGGCATCATTCATCGACTGACTAACGCGTGGCGTGATAAACTGGGAAGTCGTCTCAATATCTCTCTCAGCCGGGTTCGAGGAAGCAAAAATATCCCTGAAATAGCAGTTAAGAATCTCCTCCATCGAGCCCTGATCCGTCACCCACATACCCTGCTGATTTCGCAAGCCCATAATCGTATTAATTTTTTTCCGCGTCGATGCCCGTCGATGGAAGATTTAGTATTACGATCACCACTACGAAGCCATTCAGTTTTGCTTCGCTGATTCCAATGGATTTCCTCTTGAATTATCAAGGTCTGAAGTCGCGCCCGAAGGCCTTGTTCTTTCTCTCGAACATCTTCTGTGAATGGTAAAGACTGCATGTGATTGAGCTCTAACTCGATATGTTCGCGCTCACGTCGTGTGCCATTGAAAAAGAGTTTGCTCCATTTCTGAAATTCTTCTCTACTGCGGTGCATACATTCATGAAGACTAAGTTGTGAAGAGTGGTTCTGCTCAGTCCAATATTTTGTGACAATCTCCTTGCATTGGTCCTCCATCGCCCATTTAGCCTCAAATCGGAACAGTCGAGCTCTTCGAGTAATTGGTTTTCTCGATCTGCTCGTCTTTACGAGTATTGCGTGATGATCAAAAAAGGTGGTACGCAACGTACGAACTGCAATTTCTGGAAATATATTGCACAGCTCAAAGTTCGCACATGCACGATCTAGTCGTTCCGAGATTGTGTATGGATGGATGGTGCGATCACACCATGTATAGAAGTCTCCCATAGCACCCAAGTCTTGAAGCTCACAAAACTCCAGAGTATCTCTGAAATCCTCAATCTGTCGAGGGGGTCTTAATCTTCCACCTCGCTTTTCATTATTATTCAAGACTTCATTGAAAGCCCCCGGCGCATAGCCATGCCATTCCATCTTGTCTTTTAAGACTCCTCAGAAGATCCCAACTCGCTTTCCTACATGAAGCTTGAGGATGCCCGTAGAACCCGGTAAATCTCCATGCGCATGCGTTGGACGAACTTTTAATCACAGCCTCGATATGGGATGTGGAAAACGAACATAAAGTCACATCCCAGTCTTTGTTCCACATCAGTATTAGGCCACCTCCTTTCCCTACTGCCTCCACACAGATCCCATGCATATCTAGCTTCCTCCGTACAATCTCGAATCGACCCATTTTACACTTTGTTTCAGTCAAAAATACCAATCCAACACCGTGCTGTCGGACAAGATGTCCGAGTTCATGAACTGTCGGGGTCGCACCAATTCTCCGACAGTTTCAACTTAAGAGACTCATGATTGTCGGCGGGACTGCGTTGCAGTCGCCGCCGTATCATCGAAGGTGTCCATCACGTCAGCACGATCGAGCATCAGCTTCTTCGAAGGCATATCCGAGGGGGAGAAATCAACAGAGGATTTACGTTTACGTGATATGTCTATCTGCATGGGCAATGTATCCGAAGCCACATATTGCATGTCGGGAGTCTTGGTTTGAGGCTTTTGGTGCGGTTTTCGCTTTCTTGTGTATTGGCGTGGTTTAGCTATGCCTGCGGTTTCTGTAGGAAGGATTGAAGGGAGTTCTGGGACGATAGGTGTGGCGAATGTGAATATTGGTGCGCCTGGGGTCTGTTGTCGTGGGGTATTCTGTGGGAAGGTGTTGACTAGAGGTTGGATTGTAGGTGGGGGTTGGCATGAAAGAGGGACTTGACTGTTGCTCTTTAGTGTGTGACGGCTGGAAGGAGGTATGGTTGATGGGTTTGCGGTTTGGTTCAGAGGTTTTGATTAAAGTGAAGACTGATGGTCTTTGATGTCATTTTTCGGTTCCTATTTGATGGGTAGGAGATGGGTCGGATCAGTGTATAGATGATGATGGTGGATATTAGGGTCCTTGGTGAACATGTTGGGTTTGGTTCGAGATGGGCTATTCGTAAGTGGGCTTTTGGTAGGGGGCATATGTTGGGCTTGTATTGTTGGCATGTGTATGCTTAATGAAACGGCAGGGGATGGGACATGGATTTTATTGGGGGGCGGCGTTGAGGTTTGTGGTTGGTGAGGAATAGAAGGGATGGGTATGACAGCGGGAAGAACGGGGTCAGTGTTGATGGAGGTAATTACGCCATTAACTTCCTTTCTCAGACCACCCAAATTTATTCGTAACATCAGCGATATTAGGGGGGCGAAATCTGTGGTGATGACTTACCATGTTTGCACTCAGTCAAAGATTCCGTAGTAAATGCACGCTTGGAATCCGTGGGTAATTGATTCTGATCCACTAATTTCGGGATTTCCTTGTGCACGGCGGAGCTTCGTGGTTTCGACGGGCGGTTGTCCGTAGCAGCGGCCGAGCCTTGTATCCGTTGGATTGGCATTGAGGAACGGACAGCCCTCAGTAGCGGGCTGTATGGATAGTCAAGGCCAGGGTCGTGAAAGGATTCTTCGTATTGTCGAGGGCAAACTGACGATGTATGGTCCAGAAGTCCGCACAGATAGCAAAAGTTTGGCAATCTCTCGTATCGGAATCTGATCGGCACCTCTTTGTTGTCATCACGTATCATCATCGCTCTTAACAATGGTTTTCGAACATCCACCATAGATTTCACTCGTATAAAGGGGGCCCACAACTGACTCTCCGTAATGTCGGACTCGATGAAAGTGCCAATTTTATCGCCAATACGCTTCATAACTTCCTCCGATCGTGCCATGAAAGGAGTGTCCCAAACCTGTACTGTAAATTGGCACAAGTTGAGATCAACTCCAAGAGGGTCATCATTGAGTTCTATAGATTTGAGCACGATAATCTGTTTGTCGAACGCCCATGGGGAAAGAGTCTGAACCCTTCGACGATCAAGATCATGATTGAACATAACCAGAAAGCGTTCCGCTGTGAGTAGTTGTATCGTCATCCCTCGACCCGGGTTGAAAGCCGTCATGAGTGTATTCTTGAGCGCCTCAAAGTTAAACGACTTTCTTGCGAGTATCCGGCCAACCATTCGGTACCTTGAGTTTGCTGATGGAATTGGGTGGTTGCAGTCTTTGATTGATATACCATCGATTTCCTCCGTCGTTAAATTCATACTACCAACATCCATAGCTTTCCCGATGTTTATCACGCACGCGATAAGTATTCAGTGAATATGTGTCCCACTTAGCCGGCACACTGAAACGAAAGTTATGTTACAAGTTTTGGTAAGTTATGTTTTAGGTCTTTAAATCTATGGTTGGGTTGGGTGGTCCTTGAATTAATATAGGGATGAAGGGTAAGAGTTAACCGAAAGCGCATTTATTTTATTCTTATTTTATTTGTTGTTTGGGATGGAATGGTCCTATTGAGTCACAAAGACACACAACCTCAAATTCGCATGATTATTACAAGAGTGTTGAAATAAAATACTTCCTAATTTCTAATTACCAAAAACGATACGAATTTGAACCTTCCTTACCTTTTAAAGAAGCAACTTTCAATCATGGTAATATTAAATTTCGAATCTAATATATTCTAAATAAAAAGCTTGCTCTTGCGTGACGCGTATTGTTGCGGCTCATGCTCATCCCCTTCTACTTCTTTACATTAGATACTAACATTAGAATACTTATTGGGATAAAACCTAAATGGTCCCCGATGTTTATCCTGTGAACCAATTTAGTCCCCGATGTTTCGCGTGAACCAATTTAGTCCCCGATGTTATCGAAAATAAACCAAATGGTCCCTCCGTCAATCCGACCGTCAATTTAGACGGAGAAGGCATTTGCGACGGCTTTAGCGACGGAATATCCGTCGCTAAATGAAAATTTATAGAAAAAAAAATTAAATATTAAAAATGAGGAAAAAATGCAAAAAAAAAAGAAAAAAATTCAAAAAATAGAGTAAACAATTAAAAAAAGAGAGAATATTACTAAAAAACTAAATAAAAAATAATTAATAATAAAAAATAAAAAATAATGAAAGTAAAATAAAAAAATAAAATTAAAATAAAAAATGATAAATTAAACATTATAAGTGAGGAAAATCCAAAAAAATAGGGAAAAATTTCAAAAAATAGAGTAAAAATTCAAAAAGAGAATATCATTAATAAATTTAAAAATAAATAGGTATAAAAAACAAATAATAATAAAAAATAAAAAACTAAATTATATAAAAAAATGATAAATATAAATTTAAGATTTAAAAAAAGTAAAAAATAAAATATTTATTAATTAAAATTAGATATAAAGGAAAACAAAATTAAGGATAAAAATGACTCTAAAAGTTTACGAAGACCGTCGTTGCCAAGTTAATGAGGACATAATCGTCACAGTTCTCGAATTTTATTCCCGATCTCGTCTTTGTCCAATTAATTGAGTAAATTGACGATAATTCTCAGTCCTAAATTTTGTTTTCCTTTTTATTTAATTTTTAATAAATAAATATATTTACTTTTTACTTTTTTTAAATCTTAAATTTATATTTATCTTTTTTTTATATAATTTAGTTTTTATTTTTTTGTTATTATTTGTTTTATTTATTTTTTAATTTATTAGTAATATTCGCTTTCTTGAATTTTTACTCTATTTTTTGAATTTTTTCCTTATTTTTTGGATTTTTCCTCACTTTTAATGTTTAATTTATCATTTTTTATTTTAATTTTATTTTTTATTTTACTTTCGTTATTTTTTATTTTTTATTATTAATTATTTTTTATTTAGTTTTTTAGTAATATTCTCTTTTTTTAATTGTTTACTCTATTTTTGAATTTTTTCTTTTTTTTGCATTTTTCCTCATTTTTAATATTTAATTTATTTTTTTTAAATTTTTCATTTAGCGACGGAATATCCGTCGCTAAAGCCGTCGCAAATGCCTTCTCCGTCTAAATTGACGGTCGGATTGACGGAGGGACCAATTTGGTTCATTTTCGATAACATCGGGGACTAAATTGGTTCACGCGAAACATCGGGGACTAAATTGGTTCACAGGGTAAACATCGGGGCCATTTTAGGTTTTATAAAAGCTACTTAAAAAAGCATGCGCAATTTTAACTTTTTTTTTTCCTTTTACGCGAAATAATATAATATCCAACCACAGACTATTATGACCACAGAAAATGATGGTCCACGTAGATTTCCCTAACAAACGAAGACACATAGATGATGCATGAGTATATTGTTGAGAGTCTCATTTCGCTGACGAGATATGTCGGTGTCAAAAAAAGAGTGCCGTGGTGGCTATAATATATACGATATTAACTTCCGAGAATAAATAAATTCATTTTTGAGGTGATAGGAATACTACTTACAATATAGTTGATAGTAAATTTGAGTTAATTACAAATTAGACATCTTTCCAACCTTGAATAACAAAAATAGGCATTATGTGTATTGTATTACAAAAATAGGCATTCTTATACTTTACTTTATTTATGTGAATTAGTTTTATTATGTGCATAAGTTTATTACATAGATAGGCATCCTTTTAATTTATCTTATTGTATTAATTTATTTTATAATATACAAAAAATAAAGACAAAAATACAATAGAAATTAAATATGTGATTCATAAAAATAAAAAGAAGACAGCACACAATTCATACAAATAAAAGAAAGATAATGCACAATTCGAACAAAAAAACAAGCATAGTAATCAGAAGGGAAAATTATAAAAATGGGTCACTAAGTACGTCAATTTTCGATTTTGGATCACTACGTTTGCCAGTTACAAAATTAGGTCACTAAGTATGTATATATTAACAAAATTGGGTCACTGACCTCTTTTTTCTTACTATATACATACTTGGTGACCCAAATTTATAACTATATACATTACTTAGTGACCTAGTTTTGTTACTATATACATACTTAGTGACCTAGTTTTGTAACTAGAAAAGATAGTTACCCAAAATCAAAAAATGGTATAGTTAGTGACCCATTTTTATAATTTTGCCGTAATTAAAATCACTAATAAATTTTGCTCCGTGTTTCTCAAAAAGAAATTTTGTTCCATGTTAAAATTTTTTACAGTATTTTTCGTCGACATGAATGTGTCGGTGGAATCAAGACATCAGCCTCGTTTTCTATAATGGTTGAAGAACCGAAATTGACTCGATAACCCAACAAAATAGATCAATATCGGGGAAATTGGATCAAAGTCGATGTTTTTTGCCCTAAATAAGTGAAAACCAATACAGAATCAGAAAATTAAATCAACAAAAATATTTATATATCTATGTGGTTCCAAATAGTTGCTTGCTATGAATAGTTTTTAATGTTATTTATTGTTAGGAATATTTTATAGTGTTCAATTTCAATATGTTTATCTTAGTTGGTTTGTATTTAATTAACTTTGGGCTAGTTTGTAATATTCTAGTTCTTAGTTACTAGGGGTATAATATACCAACTAATGTGGTATATATACCCCCAAACCCTAATTCATTAGGGTGTGTGTTTTAGGTGTAGTATGTGTGAGTGCGTGTGTGTTGAGGATAGAAGAACCCATTTTGAAAGCATTCGTAGTCTACACTATCACACCCCATGTTCGATCTTTAAATCTTTCATCATTAGCGTGGTAAATCGTCCTAGGTCAGTATTGTTGGATCGAATAGGGACCAACAAGTGGTATCAGAGCGAACACGTTTGGATTTGAGCAAGTTTCTGAATTTTTGGGTTTATTTTTCAGTTTCGAATTCTGCCTTGTTCTTGAATTTTTGAGTTGATTTTACTGATTTTGCAAGCTCAAGAGCTAATTAGGTTGTTTTCGAGTGATTTGAAGTGATTACCCAACATTTTTCAGTTGATTTGAGTGAGTTTTAGGTAGAAATCGAGTCTGAAGTTCGTCATTCTGCCCAGAAATTTTTTTTGGATAGAAACACCCGATCGGGTGAATGTGCACTGTAGCAAACATTTAATTTTAGCTGATTTGAGTTTCGCCCGATTACTTTTTGCTTGAATTTGTATTTTCGCCACATTTGAGTATCGCCCGAAACTCATTTGCATTGATCGAAACTCATTTGCCTTGATCGAAACTAACATTTTCTAAAGGCATTTATAATTTTACACGGCGAAACTGATCATCGCCCGAAACTGAATCGAATCGATCGAAATTGAAATTTAAACTCCTTTGTAATTTTTGCTCGGCGAAACTGAAATCGCACGAAACACGTTTCGATCGAAACTGAATTTTAGATCCTTTTATAATTTTCTCGGCGAAATTGACTTTCGCCAGAAACCCGTTTCGATCGGAATTGAAAATTTTCTTTAAATCCTTTTATAATTTTCTCGGCAAAACTGACTTTCGCCCGAAACACGCTTCAATCACGTTTCGATCGAAACTGAAATCCATTTATAAGATAACACGGCGAAACTAAATCAAATCGATCGAAACTCAAAATTAACCCTTTGTAATTATTCTCGGCGAAACTGAGTATCGGCCAAAACTCATTTGCATCGATCGAAACCTTAAATCGGGCTATCCAAACTCACTCTTCAAAATCACACATAAACGTTTTCAATCACCAAAACAATTGGACCCTTTGAATAAAAATATTTTAAGTTTCACCATTTGATGAGAAGAACATTCTGAGTCCAACGGGCATAGTCAGTCCTAACGCCCGTTTATAATTTTCCTTCCGGTCCAAAAATTTTCGGTGTAGACTGCTTTTCTGTCAAATTTTTGAAATCAAATCCACAAACGTGTCAACGATCAGTCATCCAATAATCTATTTAGGACATATTGGCATATTATAGAAAAAGTTTTGGTATTTTCACGAAGTTTTCGAAATCATCACAAAATTTTTCGGTGCACGCCAAAAATTTTCGACGCCGACTTTCTTCGATACTTCACCATACTTCTCGAGTAAACCAAACTTTTCGTCACTGAAATTTCAAAAGCCAATTTCTATTTTCAATTAAATATTATATTAAACTAAATGGATGCTCAAGCTAGGAACATTGAGGAATTAGAAGCAAGACTTGCTAATAATTACTCCGTGTTGCTTAAGCAACAAGAAAGCCTAGCTTATGCTAATGAAGATTCGACAAACGCAAAGTCAAATATAATTAGTTTAAAAACTAAGTTAGAAGATAGTGAAAATAGGGTCTGCGAGATGACTAAAAATTTACGTTCTTGCGAAGCTGAGCGAAATGAAGTCTCGTCAAAATATGAGACCGTCTTAGAGGAACAGCGTATGCTTTACTCTAAGATTAAACGATTAGAGAATGTTATTTCGAATATAGGTCTAGCAGATCAAAACTATCCTTCTAACTTAATTCCTAACGGGGAAAATATTTTACATGATAAAAAACCTACTCTATGTGATACTCCAGAGACTCTTCGTAAATTGAAAGATTTACAAGATACTTTGGACTCTGAAAGGATAGGTTTTGGCGCTGAAAAGGAAAAGCTTTTAAAGGAGATTTTATATCTCAAAAATTCCCCGTCTTTATCTGTTTCAAATGATTTGTCAAATAACACATCTTGCTCAAAACAGGTAAAGAAAACAAAAACTAAAAGATGCATCCTTGTTCCTAAAACTGAGAAGGCTTTTACTAATCATTCTAAGTCAATATTGACTGAAGCTGAAACGTTAAGTAAAAGCAAAGCGCTAAAAATAGCTAAGGAACAAATAAAAATAAGGAAGGAGAAAGGAAAATCAATATTATCTTTGAAAAGTAAAGTAGAAAATGTTCAAGATTTTTCCTCTCCCATTCCTATCAAAAGGGAAGCGTGCAAAGAAGAAGTTCCAAGCTTAAGCAAACGAACTTCCCAAATCCCGCACACTCATCATTATAGAGTGAATGATGTGAACTCTTGTAGGCAATACGACTCATCATCCAATGACGCATATAGCGCCATAAGCTCATATTCCTGCTTGAAATACCCAGTCCATATTTATTCTAGAAAGCATCTTATGCGACTGGCTAGGGAGAAAATCTTTAGGTCTTCTACACCTAGGCACACATTCACCGGCACTGAATTGTCATTTCCTTCTAAGGTTCATCAAACTTGGATTCCTAAATCACAAACCATATTGAATAGGGCTTTAAAGGATGATATAGGATCAATATCTGAACCAAATGTGCTTAACTTGTTTTCTGCTAACAAGGGAGGACCCATCCAAAAATGGGTACCTAAGTCCCGATAAAGTTTTTGCAGAATCCCAGCATGGGTAGGTACAAGAGAGCTGCTCCACACCCATGACTGGTATGCGATGAGAGCAGCCAAACATCCCAGCGTGTATGGTATCTTGGGTTGCTCCACATACACGACTGGTAAGCGATGCGAGCAACTACGTAGGTAAATTCTCTATGCATCCCATAAGAAACTTGGCATGCATCTTGAGCTGAAAAGACAATATACCTACTTTTAAAACACGAGGGTACATTATATACATGCATGATTCAAAAGAACTTTAAATGTTAAATTTTCGCATGCATATGAGCTGAAATGTCTAATACCCCATGATAGGTACATTTTAACTATGCATATATCTTAAAGAACTTCAAGCCTGAAATATCGTGTATGCATATAAGCTGAATTGTCAAAAATACCTATTTTTTTTGAAGTGTTAATAAGCGAAAGACGTACATTCTAATGCATTTTAAAGAACAATAATTCTTTAGTTTGCATCTGATCTGAAAATAAATAAATACGTTCACGCTTAGTTTATTGGGAGAGAACTTATATGTTTTAACGTGCATGCATTGAGGGGGAGTATCAACCATATTTGCGAGGGGAGAGTACATTTTTAGGGGGAGAACATCTTACGTGCACGATTTGAAGGGGAGAAACTTCATTTAACCCATATTCATATACGTATACATATACCTATATCTATTACTACTATGATACTACTTATCTACTACTATTACGATAATATATATAAAAAAAAAAGCAAAAAAAAAAAAGGGGAAAAGAAAGAAACACCCTCTCAGACGCTTCCACCTCCCAAGACGGACTTCACTTGAAAACTCGACCCTCAAGAGTTCGAGAATTAAAAAAGGCGTGACATCCTTACACAAACACGAAGATGATCTCAACCGCCCTGCTCCGACTTGCTGATGAAGCAGCACTCACCAAAATTGACAGACGCATGGATTCTAAGTTCCATGGTTCAGTCAGACCAAACTGAACCTAACCCCGGAACGTAGCCGAGTGTTAGTGAAGATTTCAAGTCCATAAGCCACATTCCCATTTCGCAATTCTTGACAAGACCAAAGAGCAGACTTTCACATATCCCTCACCTCACATAATATTCGGGCCATCCCATATAGGTGCAGGAGTTGCTTTTTATCAGCTCCCGAGTAGAAGTCGCCTCATTTGGTCCAACGGCGCTATGCACAACCGAGCCTTACCCACTCATCAATCTCCCAATAGATCGATGTTTCATAAATCACGGGGAGCCACGTAATCTATCACCGCTTCACTTGGAAGAGGGAGATATAGAACTAAGTGGTAGTCAGCCCCACACCACTGAACTTTCTTGAACACATCGAGTCTAGGTGTCCTCACTACCTAAAAGTTTTATATTTTTTTTAGGACACATACACCTTTTCTCATCTGGACTTTGTGACCAGATCTGAACTTCCAGAGACATGTCATTCTAAGACATGCTTCGATGATAGGAAGGAAGTCCTGCCGTTGCAACATCAAAACAACAACGGTCGTAGGCCATCGTCTGCGAGCTAAGCTCCTAGATCGATGTTAACGGAACGCCTATGTGGCTCCGGTTCTAAGCCTTGTCCTCACAGGCCGCGTCTCGGAGTTTAACTCTGAACTCGTGATGACAGATTGCCTTAGTGGCTCCGTCTGGTTATTACCCACACCGACCTATCGTTTGTTTATTCCTTCGACTCCTATACAAGCATGCCGATCTCGTTAACACGAATCGCCATGAGGGGGAGAAGGGATACGTATAAAAAAATAGGTCGGACCACCCACCAACTTCCGCCGCGCGTACCACTATGAAGCCGGGCTCTCCTGCACCCAAACGTCAATTCAGAAGGAGCCTTGGCACATTTTATAACACATCCCACGCTCACCATCTATATTCCGCCGTGCTTACCACGATGAAGCCGAACTCCACTGGAACCTACAATGCCACATCCCAAAGGAGCTTTGGCACATGCTAAAAGACACCCCACGCATACGACAAGCTTCCTCGAGGTCGAACCAGACAACTTCCTTCGACGAAGACGAATCTGGCACTGAGAAGAAGAAGATTGGAGAAGACTTGACGACTTCAAAATGCGGAAAAAGACACGAACAAGATGCAAACAGAATTTTAAAGATCTGCGACATCATCAAGAAACGAATATCGGGGCGTGGATCACAGCATACATCCGATCTACAACGTATAGAGTCAAGACAAGAGAGTTCTAGCTGAAAGCGTATTCAAATCCTCCACAAGAAGAGGAGATAGCCTTTGCAGGGGGAGCAAGGGGAAGATTGTTAGGACTCGAGAGATTCTCCATGTACCCAACAAAGATAACCCGCGCTGAATTGAAGATTGAACACTAAGGGGGAGATTGTTAGGAATATTTTATAGTGTTCAATTTCAATATGTTTATCTTAGTTGGTTTGTATTTAATTAACTTTGGGCTAGTTTGTAATATTCTAGTTCTTAGTTACTAGGGGTATAATATACCAACTAATGTGGTATATATACCCCCAAACCCTAATTCATTAGGGTGTGTGTTTTAGGTGTAGTATGTGTGAGTGCGTGTGTGTTGAGGATAGAAGAACCCATTTTGAAAGCATTCGTAGTCTACACTATCACACCCCACGTTCGATCTTTAAATCTTTCATCATTAGCGTGGTAAATCGTCCTAGGTCAGTATTGTTGGATCGAATATGGACCAACATTTATATAGTTATAAAATATTGTATATATTAAAATATTTAAAATAAAAAATAAAAGCTGGTTTTCGGCGAAAAAATTTCTTTTATGAACTTAGAAACCAAATACCGAATTAAAAATACGATAATCGGTATAAACGATTTCGACATCGGTTCGATTCCATTAATCGAACTATAAGAATCTTATAATTTTAAATAAGTTTAAGGACTAAATAAATCAGACGATAAAAAATTATGAAAATAGATTATAAAATAAATTGTGCCTATTTTTTTAACGATTAACACAAAGTGCCTAATCTTTTTAAATCACTATTAAAAAGTGAGTAGAACACCCAGTAAATTTTACAAAGCCCCTAGTTAGTAGGCATGGCATGCACAAGTTCCAAAACTAAACCACCGCTCAACCTCAATCTCATCGTTATCGTCATTAAGTCTTCACCTCTCCTCTCACTATACTAATGTAAATTCGAAAATCAAACGTTAAAAAGAGTCTTATATTTACAACAGTACTAAGTGAAAAAGAATGAAGAGAAAAGGATGCAACAATTCAAGAATAAACTCTCCCAAGAAGAAGACAGAAGCGGCGAAGGCGGCGGTGGAGGATTGGCACCTAAGGTGGCAGCAGCGGCGGAGGAAATTGATTCGATGGTGGTGGCGGTGGATAATGATGATGAGCGGTGGTGGTGCAATTTATATTATGTTGAGGAAGAAATGTCATGGGCCACAATTTGGTGCCCATTATGGGAGATTGAAGCCTATGATCATCCCAATTTCGTCGACAGTTTGGATTATGTTTGCTTGTGGGATTATTATTCTATATGGGATTTTAGTTCATAATAATCTTATGCATTAGCTCTAATTCTTGCTCTTAAATGCCTATAATCCTTTTCTGGTTCTTGCTAGTCATTTGCATGCCAATCATTTTAAGGGTCATTCCATCCACCCTTACGTGTTTTCTCTTGTTTTTGCTTGATGAGCTGTAATACTGGAAAAAGAAAGATCTGAGTGTGTGCCAAGCGAAAGACATTGAAGGATTTAGAAAGCACACATCTCTATCCATTCAATCTAAAATAATTTAATTGATTATTGTCAGGTGATTGCTTCTATGGATGTTGATTTCTTGTGTTTTACCAATGGTTATTAATATATTACATATGCTGATTCTCTCCCTTGAGAGTTAAGACCTTTCACTTGGACATTTGCTCGTGCCTTTAATTTGACAATCAAATGCATCTCTCTCCATGGTTATGTAAAAAAAGAGACGGAATGTTTTAAGGAGACGTATCAAAATAAGAAAATTACAATGCGTCTCCTCCTCAGATTGGGTTGAGATATGACCGATAAGAAAATTACAAGAAGACCTAACATATAAAGTTTATTATGTGATAGCTGTAATATTACAGTAAGGGGTAAAGGCAAGAGTGTTTTTGTTATCATAATTTAGCTCCTGAGTGGTCGACGTTAGTTTTAGAACATGAAGTGAAAGCCTACGGAAGGATCCAAGTGAAGCACAAGTTGATGCACGTGATTACACGCTCTCATGAAGTTGAAATCTCCGATAATACTTGGAATTATAGCAAACGTCTCCGAGATACTTACGTTTAGTGTATAGCAGTATATCTCAAATTACACCGAACTTCAGCGAACATTACTCTTGTTTGGGACTTACAAACCGACTGAACCCAAAAATATGCTATGCGTTTTATAAACTTCATAGAATTGTCGCGTATTTTTCGATGTAGAGAATGATTAATTATGTGGGCTATTTATTGATTTAGGGGCATAACTAAGAGTTATGATGTCTAAAAGGTGCCCTTTGGATGTGTCTCCTTAACATAGATATGCATCTCATGGATAAAAAAACACCTTTCTAAACCTTTAAGTTTGTGACTATTAGGCCGCGTTTAGTTTGGTAGATTAGGCCAGATAAAGTTCATTTATCGAATTAAATATTGTTCAGTATGAATAAAACCAACATCTATAAAGGCCGCAATTGATTATCAGCCCGATACTATTATCTGGTAAACCCAGTAAAACTTATCTGTTGGGCTGGGGCATGATAAATTATCCAAGCCAACCTAATAAATAGTTAAAGAGACCCTCCGTTAATAAAACCTTAGCCCCTTCGTTCCCTTTTTCCATTTAGAGCGATTTACATCTTGGATCTCTTGTTGGCGGCCACAACTAGAAGTCAGCGTCTTCAAGATTCGCGTGTCATCTTCGAATAAGCTGAAGCTTGCTTTGTTCTCGCAATTTTGGGTATTCTCTGCATCCACATGCTTTTACTTCGAAATCTTCTATTACAGAAGAAGTCTGCATTTTTCATGTTTTGTTGTGTAATCTGTATACGTGTATTTGTTTGGTTGAGGTGAAATTCGAATGTCACCCTAGTTAAGGTTTGATTTTTTGGTGGCTGTGTTCGAATAATTTGCAAACTGTCGGTATCTGCATTATCAAGGGCATGTTCATACGTACTTCTCTGCTTGGCAAGGGAAGTCATAATGTTTGTAATTTTACAAATATTAATTCAACAAAATACGTTGTTTTTCCTCTTACTTTCCATCTATCTGAGACGCCGACAGAATACTACATCCCGAAAGCGAAAAGAACTGCAAAACTATACAGTTTGGTGGAGAAGATACAACAACAGATTACTAACCTTAGTGAGTTAGTGTCTATGTCCGACGTAACGTGCCACAACCACTTGAGAATGAGTGGGAAGACATTTGGAACACTTGTAACCCTCTCGGAAAGTGTTTGTGGTCTTAGACAATCTAAATTCACCACAATTAGGGATAAAGTCGTCATGTTCTTGATTATTCTGTCGCATAATACGAAAAATTGGATAGTGCAGAAAAGCTTTAGCAAGTCTAGGGCAACTATTTCAAAAACCTTCACGAGGTCTTGAATGCGGTCTTGAAATTGCAACGCTTTCTTGTCTCTCGAACCAATATCTGAAGACAATACAGACTATAGATGGAAGCATTTTAAGGTAATTATTTTTCCAATATTTGACTATATTTATATATCATTCCATGATAATGCATCGGCCATGTAATGCAGGGGTGTCTTGGAGCATTAGACGGAACACGGGTTAAGGTTGTTGTGCCAGAAGCTGACAAACCAAGGTACGTAATCGGAAAGGCGATGTGACCATCAGCGTACTTGGTGCATGTGATCCGAACATGATGTTCACGTACGTGTTATGTGGTTGGGAATGATCTGCGACAGATGCACGAGTTTTACGTGATGCGATTTCTCGAAGACATGGCCTTAAGGTGCCAAGAGGTACCTTTCTATGGTTAAATAACAATGAACGAGGTTTACATGATGCACGAGTAACAACCACATTCTTTCCCTCTCGTGTATCAGGAAACTATTACTTCTGTGATAGTGGCTACATGAACGCAACCAAATTTTTGGTGCCATATAGAGCCGTGAGATACCATTTGCCTGATTTCGGGGAAGGAAGAAACGTACAACAAAATTCGAAGGAGTATTTTAACATGGTACATAGTAGCGCAAGAAACGTGATTGAACGTTGCTTCGGGTTACTGAAAAAATATTGGGCAATATTACGATTGCCTTCATATTTCCCAATTGTAACACAAAATAGAATTGTAATGGCATGTTGTATACTTCACAACTTTATTCGCAAGGAGATGCCTGTAGACCCTTTGGAACAAGAAGTCGATACAATTACAGGGGATAATGTTAAAATTGTCAATCATGGACAGATGATGGGGACAACATAAGCACTCTTGATGCTTCACCTGAACGGAGGAATTGGAGAGATGTGCTAGCGACTAGCGCGTTTAGTGAGTGGAGAAATAGTGAAACGTGATGCTGAAAATTTTTTTTCATATGTTTTTTGGGTTTTGCTATATTACCGTGGATGCAACTATTTCTGACAGTATTATATTAACCCAATGTATATTTTTCTTCATTGTTGTTGACGTGATTTCCTCTCGATTTATTGAATATACACTGTAACCTATTGTATTACTTCATAGGCTTGATGATTGAATTGCGTGATTACCTTTTCAAGTCTTATGCACATTGGAGTTGTCTTATTTTCAGGATTCCATGGAATTCACAACGGATACGAACAACAGGTCTTATGCACTTGTTAAAGAAAGAAACACTCGCCGTGGATGGAATCAACAAGAAGAAGTAACCCTTATAAACGCGATGAAAGAGTTGGTGACGATTGACGAATGATGGAGGCAAGAGAATGTATCTAAAGCAGGATATTTGAAGATCTTGGAATCACGCAGGATATCCTACTTTCCGGGAACCGGCATACGTGCAACGCCGCACGTCACCTCGCGGCAACAAACATGGAAGAAGTATTACCGCAGTCTTTCTAGCATGCTGAGTATGACTTGTATTGGGTGAAATGACTCCACCAAGATGGTTGATGTTTTTGAGGATCAGTGTTGAGGTGAATATATGAAGGTTAGTACGTAGAATTATTATTTCACTTCGTGTAGTGAATATCAGCTTTATTTTTTTACTTGAGCTTTCATTTTCTTTCCACAGAAAGACGCGGCTACTAAGTCAATACGCTACAAATCATGGTCATACTACAATGATTGGATTGAAATTTTGGGAAAGACCGTGATACGGGTGAACATGCCGAGGACATTGAGGACGTATTGCGTACCAGTTCAGGCTTGAATGGAGTCGATAACTTTTTGTCCTACTGAACGTGATAATACTTTGTCCAACAATGATTCGCCCAAGTCTCGGCAAATGACAAAGCAGGCAGAAGATCAACTGGAGTGGGTAATGACGTAAGGTCACGTCGTGGGCGAAAACGTAAAAGCAATGAAGCTGATAAAGAGTTGATTGACATAATAGGTTAGTATTGTGCCGAAACAAGTGCGGCTCTTCAACGTTTCATTTCCATCGTTGAATTAGAGAGTGACATTACCCCGAAGAAATATAGTGTCTTCGAACAAACCAACGCAATGGACGGTCTGAGCCCTGACCAAAAGCTTTTAATTTGCAAATTCCTCGTTAATCACTCGGATGAACTTCGACTTTTTGACAGTTTGTCGGGAGACATGAAATATTGTTACGTAATTAACACATTAAGCAGCCTCATGTGATCTTGTAATGATGGTTCTTCTATTGTTTATGGTTCGTGCGGATATATTAGCCGATGGCTGTCTCACTTTTGTTTGACATTTTGTTGCTAAATCGCTTTCATCTATTGTTTTATTTGGTTTTTGTAAGATGTAGATGTGAGTAGAACAACCTCTATAAGTTGTATTATCGGCTATTTTGTACTTAAGTTGACCAGGTACTTTAAAATTATTTTCCCTATATCAGACTCTTGATTCAAAGGTGACTGACACAGACATATATGGTGGGAATCCACATTAATGATCAAACTCAACCTTCACGGCGGTGGCAATAGAATTCTGCCTTTGTTCAAGGGCTCTTGCCAAGAGATTCACGGCCATGGCGTGGTGATGCTGTAAAAGTGGACATTCTGCCGTCGTTCACGGCATCCTGCCGGGAGCTTCACGACCGTTACTCGAAGAATGGCCATTCTGTCGCTACGTGAAAAGCGAACACTTGGCGTTCAACAATCTGTCAAGGCGTGTCGCCGGGAACTCGGCGGTCGGGAATTATTAGTAACCACTAGGTTTATGTCTCCGATTAGATTCCGTTCGTTAAATAATGATTAAAAGGCTAACGTTTCCGCTCTTATGAATTTTTTTAGCTTCAAGCTCTACAAACGTCAATATTGAATTCAACAATGACCTTGTTTTTTAGCCGAAGGTAAAATTGTTAGCCACATATGTCGGTTGAGAACATTTTTTAGATAGTTACACCATGAACCTATCCGAAGGACTACGCCACAAAACACAACAAAGCCGGCTGTAAAATTGTCACACACAAACACAACCATGCCGAAGGTAAAAATGTCATACACAAAACACAAACCAAGCCGGCCGTAAAATTGTCATGCACAAATGTAACCATGCCGAAAGTAAAATGTCATACACAAAACACAAACCAAGCCGCTAACAAATTAGCACAATAAACCGTACGTAGAGATGTTTTCGTCCAACCTAGAAACTTATAGATTGCGACTAGCGAGGTCACTTACCTCGTGATCAAGGTCAAACTTTAATTTCTTCTTGGGAGGCTTGTTTGGAAATCTAGCAGGTGGGGATGTAACCTCATAATCCATCCGAATGGCTTTTAGTATCGTCTTCGCTATTGATGTCTATCACATCGACAAACTACCATTTGAATATTTTAGAAATACAGTCCTAGTGTTTTTCACCATTGAAAACATATGCTTGAGCCAATGAGTCCTCCTACAAAGGGCAAACTCTTTTTGGCGGTAATGTAAGTTTTTTTTTATAAAATAACGATCGATTAAAAAACGATACCTTGAAACATTGATTCCATTTTTTGGCGGTGCATAGATAACATTTGAGTCTTTGTCATATGTCGCAGCTGGATCTTCAATAATTTCTTGAAGGTGATTTCGACTCACAAGGAACTCGATACGTTGATGAATCCTCTCGGGCTTGAAGGTAAAACCGAACTTTGAGCATGTCACTCAAGGTGTTCACGAGTAGATCATGCGATGCGCCCACTTTCAATGAGCAAATACTTGATGAAGAAATCATCAACGGACTCGGTCCAATACATGATGAATAGGTAATCGGATTGCGCCTTTATTTTGCTTGTGTCGAGACCTGCAAAAGAGAAGATAGACAACTTGACGATTTTCAACTAAAACATGAGAGCCAATCATATCTCAACAGCTTAACAAATCATCACCGTATATAAAAATATCAATAGGTGCCAAAAGAGAAGCATAAAAGGGTACCTGGATTATGCATTTTTATACACAGTTGGTGATCTTTATAATTGATCGTTGCTTACAACTACCTTTTATAGCCAAATACCAATTTCCACCCACCATTGTGACTAATAATGACTTCAATTTAATTTGTAGGTCCACATCATAGTCAATTAGTTGTCTTTTTTGAAATTTTTATTGACTGACATATACATGATATGAAGATATTCAGCTCAAGGTATTTTTTACGTGTGAACTTGTTTTCCATTTAATGTGACAAGGAGAAGTTGTGCAACATTGTTTATTAAGATTTATTTATCACGTACATCATATATGTACATTTGAATACTTGTTTTGATGCAGTAGTATATGTATTCTTTCCAATCTTGATAGGTGAAAGCTAAGCTTCATCTTTAGCTCCGTCATTATCGTAATTCCTATGATGTAATATCCTCATAAATCGTTGTAGTTCCGTCAACGTGGTTCATTTTTCATATTTCCTTATTTTCGTAAGATGAGGGAATCCTGGACATGCATATGACAGAAATGGGGATTAACTCCCGCTATCGGTGCACCTCGGCATTCATCACAATCGTAAACATGATATGCACGGGATTGAAATTCTGCATATCTGAAGACATCTAAAATATCTAATATAACATAAAACTGAAAGGAAATTCATGCTACGCATAATACCAAAATAGGGCAAAACAACAATGTAACGACATCGTTCAAAACGACAAATAAACTAAAAGTCGTACATTAATACTACACATTTTTCCTACTACTGTAGACTAGCTTACTTCAGAATTACAATGAGCATTTGGAGCAAGAGCAGAATTACAACCAACTTCTTCACGCATGATTCTACGCACCTCTTTCAATTCAACTTGACCATCCACGCTTGCTCCCTGCATAACACGAATATTTATGCTAATCTCCTTCGCGGCCCTTCTAGGTTCCATTACTTCATCGTCAACATGCTCAATTCCTCGTATATGCAAGTAATGTCAACATTTAAATCATCAGAGTATCGCAAGTGTTTTCGTCAACGATGGGACAAGATATTTGCGTATGATACTTCACGTATGTAGGGTTTAACCATTTCCAATAGTTACAAGCACGGTTTCGACAAACGGTATATAACCTGCCTTCAGTAGACTTATTCGGACCAACCACTTCAATCGTGGCTTGGGTTGCATACCGACAATAATAATTGTCTACGTTATAACACATTATTTGTCCATGCTGAAAGTCGTTATCCGAAGACATCCTATAGTGCCATTTCTCAACAATCACTCAGCATTACACATATATTGAACATTCAACGACAAAGAACTTGGAATATGCCTCACGCAATATTCCATACTCGACACCAAATGGTCGCCCCGAAAGCGGAAAAAATTTATGTAACAGGAAGCATGCCCTATTAATGTGGTGCAAACAGGTTGAAAACATATCTACTTCACGAGCAATATAGGTAAAAAGTAATGTATCTTCGACATGATACCTCAATTTATTCATATCCCAACAAAGATGAGCAATTGCCCGAAATCAAACAGAGGAATAGTGTAGAAAACGTTTGAGGTGGGATATGCTAGATGAACGACGATAATGAGAGGATAAAGGAAGCTGAAAAACCTAAACCAAATCCAAAGTGAATTGTACGAAATTTCAATATTGAAACACACCGCCACCAAACATAACGTAAAGATCTGAAAATTTTACAACGCACCTTGATAGGGCTTCGATAACCCAGTCGTTAACTGGGACAATGGAAAAGATTTTCTCTGAGCTTCTGTGCGTCCAAAACCTCTCCAAGATGAAGAGTGATTTCTTTATTATTTTTTAACTGGATAGTGATTTCTATTTCATGATATGTGAGGGTATAATAGTAAATGAACCTGATAGCTTAAAATAATATTGGTACTAATATGGAAAGGTAAACAACATAAATAATACAATCCAATTGCTTTTTAGGTAGACAACTGAACGATATTAAATTATAAGGCACTATTAATACACTACAAAAAAAAGCGATCCTAGCGACTACACTTACCGACTACAGAATTGTAGTCGCTAACTACCGACTAAGAATTCATATTACCGACTAAGAAAATGTTAGTCGGAACACCGACTAACAATTAGTCGCTAAATCAAGAATTTTAGTCGGTAAAGATTTTACCGACTACAGTATCCGACTAGAAATGTAGTCGGTCTTTTTGGCAGGGTTACCGACTACATTGAATTATCCTACCGACTACAAATTTGTAGTCGGTAAATATAATCCCTAAATCGTCGATTTTCAGATGTGAAGAACAAAAAATAAAACACCTGCTTTTTCCCGCCCTCGTTGTGCCTCTGAGCCCTTCGTCGTGCATCCTCGCAGCCGCAGCCGCCCGACAAACCACAGACGCAGCCGCTCCAACAAACCACAGACGCAGCCTCTCTGCCCCTCTCCGCAGCCGCTTCGCCCCTCTCCGCAGCACCACCCCTCGCAGCCGCAGCTGCCCAACCCTCGCCGCCCCGCCCGACTTTTCTCAGATGCCCCCCCACGCAGCAGCTCCGCCCCTCGCAGCCACAACCATAGCCACAGCTCAGCTCCGCCACTCGCTGCAGCCCCGCCGCTCGCAGCCCGCTTGTAGCTGCCCCGCCTATTGATTTGTGAGTTTTAAATTTTTGTTTTCTTGATTTATGATTTATTGATTTGTTATGTGTCACATGCTATATGATATTTCGGTGTTAATCGCTATATCACTGATCTCTTATGTTGTGTGATTGTATATGTATACGGTAATGTGTGTTAAAATGCTAACGAATTAGTGTTCTATCGTATTATAAATATGCCTCTTTTCTTTCTGTGCAGTAGTCCTAATGAATTCGTACAGACAGTGGATGTATTATCAATGGGACGGTAAATATTTAAAACCAGAATATGTTGATGGAATTAAACAATTCGTAGAGTGGGCTCTTAATCAAAGTCATTTGGGGGAACATTAAGTGTCCATGTAATAGATATTTGAATAACCGCTTTTTATCCCCGAATGATGTTCTTTTACATCTCTACAAGTATGGATTTCGTCCTGATTATTATACTTGGGATAAAAGCGGTGAAAATTATAACGTGGGTTGTTCATCAGGACAAGTGGCCAATAATCGTTTTTCTGATATGATAGTAGATGGTTTGCTGGAATCATCATGGATACTTTTATTGTCATTCAAGTGTTAATGATCAAATTATGGGTATAATGATAATGACACAATTGAGAAGAACCTACTGCGATGACGAGAGATTTCTTTGAGATGTTAAAATCTGCCAAACAACCCATTTATGATGGCTGCAATATGAGTCTATTGGCTGTTGCTTCAAGAGTTATCAATATAAAATGTGAGTATAACATGCCACTTCGAGCTGTCGACGCCTTTACTGCATTAATAAAGGACGTGCTTCCTTCGGAGAATATTATGTTGGAAACATTCACCAAAACTAAAGATTTAGTGAAAGGTCTTCGAATGCCATGTCAGTACATTGATGTATGTATTAATGGATGCATGTTGTATTGAAAGGATCGTTTGAACGATGAAACATGTATTCATTGTCAAGACTAAATGTGGCGTTAGTAATTAATTTCTATTCAACCCCTCATAATATCTAACAGCTTCTGCTAAGAAAAGCAAACTTAAATCTTGATCAAGCCTAAAGTATTTTTGTCACAAGACCCAACTGACACGAAATACGTTGGTTGAGGAATGGTCATAGGAAATTAAATGCACCATTTCGGATCACCTAACAAGGAAGATGATAAGTAAGGATCATACAAGTTAATATGAGTACCAAAAGCATGAGCAAGAGCAAGGCATCGACATCCCTATGCTTTTTTAATGGGATCACCTATTCCACTCTATATCCCATTGTATGTACCAATCAACATATCTTGCCTTGTTCAAAATTCTTACTTGTTATAATTAAAATAAAAGACATAAAATACTAGGCGCCATACTCACGTCCAAAAGAGAGAGAAAAAATTTTGTGGACCCCATATGCTAAATTTGTTTTTTCTTTATTATTTTGGTTTGTTTCTCTTTTATTAGTAAGGAAAATAAGTTAATTAAATGGCGACGAAACTAACACGACTATAAAAATCAAGTAATTGAAAGATAAAATAAGCGCAGTAAGTTATAAGCTCTAAACAAAACATCTATTCCAGGCATGTCACTTTCATTAATCTATAGTCGAAAAAAAAAAATTACAAGTTGAAAGATAGTATACAAAGATAATTTACACATAAATTACCTTAGCATTATATGGTGATTTTCCGAAGAATTTCCAATATTTCTTGACTTTATTTCTTTACCGCTTGTTCTAATCACTCTTAAGTCGTTTGCCGCTCTTAACGTGTGGAAGTTTCTTCAGAATCTTCCCCAACGTGTTGCATAGACTCTTCCCCAACGTGTTGCGTTGGCTTTTCCACAAAATCCTACGAGCATAATGTTTCTTCTCCACGATTTTGGACACTTCTTTACTAGAATGTCTTAGAGCCTTAACCGAACTTGAAGAATAGTTATCTAAAGTCATCTCTGTTTCTTCGTTCAACTTAAGAAGAAATTCTTTTGCTTGTGCATAAGTCACCTCGGTCAATGCAGTCTTTGTAACTATTTTATGATGTAACTTACGTAAATTTTTGTATCGATCTCCGATTAGTTTCTTTCCAACATGTTCCTTGTCTAAGTGAGAAATTTTCTCCTCAACAGTGTGCGACGAAGAAATTGCAGCTATTGCTTTTTTGGCGTGTTTTGTCCATCTCCTTTTATTTTAAGCAACAAGAGTTGAAACTACATTTTTCACGCCAAGGACTTTCAGAGCGTTTGTGCGGAAACAAAATTCGTGCCAACTCGATTTATATTACAGCTGCACGAGATGTTTTTGGTCGACGAGTCAAATTTCACGGTGTGTACAAGCCTTTTATTGGCATGTATGATTTTATCTCACCTAAAAGCTTTAGTGTGTGTTTCTTTATGTGCGAAAAGAAAAAAAAAAACCTTTTCTCGAATTGAAGATGGTAATTTAAAGATTTTGTATATTAACCGTAAGAATAACTTTACGAACTAAACTGCTAAAGACTGGCCTCATTTATTAGATATATATTTTAAAACCTTTTCAGTTTTATTTATTACATAGTTTTAACTACAACGAGAGAAGAGAGAGGACAATTCAAACAATTTAATGTTTGAAAAAGAAAAAATTACATGGCCTCAAAACATCATACGATCGAACACAATTCAACATCAACAAGTACATTTCTCCAGTCTGCAACCACATTGATGACAAACCCTAATTTTCCTCAAATAAATTTGCAGGACGAAGGAGACTTCTGGGCTACAGCTACTACTTGAGGATGATGACGATCATTATCATCATTAATTATTGGTTCTTTCTTAACTTCTTTCTTTTGCTGCTGCAAACAATCAGAAATCATCGTTGGTGGTTGATGTGGACTAAAATAGATGGGCCCGAGAAATTAACAAATAAAGGCCCAGTAGGCCCATAAATTGGGCCGAGGGGACCTCCGACAGACCTGGGGGAACTAACAACAGGAGCTAAAGGAACTAGGGACCTGAGGAACCACCTGGCAGCTCCCAAGGACAAACGAAGCTTCTTCAGTACGCTTTATAAAGGTAAAAGCTGAGGACGACGTGACTGATGGGACAGGACAGAAGCTATGACTGTTGATATACGTCCTACACTGCTCCTCACATTGTCCCAGATGGTCATGTCACCAGGGACCTCGGGAGAGACCTCCAGGCAATAACTAGGAGCAAGGGAAGTACCTCCAGGCAATATCCAAGAGCCTCCTATATAAAGGGGACTTCACCATTTTCACGAGACCATTCACATTCCAACACACTGTAACACTTAGAAATTCTCTCTCTACACCAAACACATCACTTTTGACGTCCCCTTAGCTATTTTCTTAAGTGTTCTAGAGATGAATGTGAGAGAGCGAGCTGTAGGAGTGTGTAAATCATTGAAGCATAGTGAAATGGGGTTTTAGAGTGCCCGTGGACGTAGGATCTGCAAAGATCCGAACCACGTAAATCCTCGTGTTCTTTTCGTTTACGTCCTCTTTACGTCCCCCCGTAAAAATAGCACCTTTGCACTTGAAAACGTCATAATATTCGATCTACCGCTGTATAAATTTACCCACATACATATAAATTTCGTTGATTGGGAGAGCCCCATATCAAATGGCGCCGTCTGTGGGAAATTCCGAGTTGAAGGCGTGAGTAATTTTGCTATGTTGTGCGAAGTTGTGCTGAGGATTTGCTGCCTTTTCCCCTCTTCTGTTCTGTTGGAGCAAAAAGAAATATGCGAGACGTCAATGGAGGATGATTTGTCCATATTGAAGAACCCAGACCCACCATTTGGGAGGGAGAACCTCCAGAAACTGTAAACATGTTGAGAAGCGGCCAGGACCTGAAACACGGGCCTAGAATGATGAAGACGAGCAAGAGTATGCAGATAAATCTTAAAGGGATCTCAGAACACCCAGGCGGACCTCCACGAGTCCCGCTAGTGAGCCACCCGAAAAAGCGAAGGGAGCTTGGAGCTCCAACGCCACGGCCTCACCACCAGGAACCCTGAGAATCTCCGCCAAGAATCCATGGAGATTCAAACCACTATGCAAATCCAGAAGACATACGGACACTAGCCTGGGGACCTCCCATGATGAGGGGACCCTTAGCCAGAATCCAGGGCCCTCTACATCTCATTTTCATTCACATTATCAATATCATGCTAAATGCAGGAATCACACTAACAGTTGCTATTTTGAAGGACAACATAAAGAGGCACATCCAAGCAGTTGCCGTAAAGGAGTTTACCCGAGGTACCGTGCTAGATCCTAGAGCAAAATTCGAAGCTCCCCCGGGTGAGGGAAGACCATCTCCACCGCCTCCAAACAAAAGAGCTCCACTACCACTTAGGGCCCTGTGGTCATTATAGTGGGAGGTCCTAGTGGAAAAGATTCCAAGAAAGCTAGGAAAACCCGAAGACTCGAAGCTCCCCCTTCGAGCCCCAAAAGCCCAGCTCCGCGCTGGCAAGAAGATCCGAAGCTCCTCCTTCAGGACCTAAAAGCCCAGCTCTGCGCTGGCAAGAAGGTCCGAAGCTCCCCTTTTGGGACCTAAAAATCTAGCTCCTCGCTAGCACGAAGACCCAAAGATCCGCATTCGGGACCTTCCAGCTCCGCGCTGGCAGAAGACCCAAAAGTCTAGCTCCGCACCAGCAGAAGACTTAAAAAGCCCAGCCCCATGAAGACCCAAGCTCCTATATGTGGGATCTGAGAGCCAGTCTCCATGCGCAAAGCCTAAACCCCTTCGTGAAGAACCACTGGGCAGTTACGAAGACCAGCTGCGTGCTGGAAATGAAAATATGATCTATGTGTTTGTGATCTCCATGCCAAGCTCCCCGCTAGCATGTGAAGGACCTCGGAACCTGAAGGTCCGGCCCGGTGCCGGCATCCAAAGATCCGCGCGAAAGCAAAGCCGAGCTCCTCGCTAGCACGTGAAGTCCGTTATGGGGGATCTCCAAATCGGCTAAAACCCTGCTCCGCGCTGGAATAAAGGCAAAGAAGCACAACTCCATGCCGACATACGATGATCTGTGGGACCTAAAACACAGCTCCGATGCCTGAACCGAAAGAGTTAAAAGCACAGCTCCGCGCTGGCACAAAGACCCGAAGCTCCGCATCCAGGACCTCCAGCTCTGCGCTGGCAGAAAGCCACGGAGCTCCGCATTCGGGACCTCCAAGCTCTGCGCTGGCACATGAAGCTCCACGGGAAGTCAAAGCTCAGTTCAGTACTGGCGTACGAGGACCTCCGTGCGTGCATTAGCAGGTCCCGTATTGCACCCCTGGGAGCACCTACCACCATTTTCTCCGTAAAAAAGGAGTGCACCAACCAACGACCTCCATGAAGGGAGCTCGCTGTGTCGTCGTCCCAAGAGCTCCCTCAGAATTTCATAAAGCTGTTATGCAAGGAAGAAACAGGCGAGAGACGCGTCCATGGAAGACCGCCTCAACCTCAGGATAGGGAGCTGTCGGGACCTCTTCCTAGGGTCCTGAAGAACCTCATTCCGTTATGCAACAGCATGAAGGAGATCATCACTATCCAAGGGACATCTCGGGGCTCTTAGTCAGAATTACAGGACTCCTAAATCTCTTTTTTATTTTCATTATCGATATCACAAATGCATCGTACTAACAATTACTATCATTTGAAGGATCGAAAACATTCAAAGATGAAATCGAAGGCCCCCTCCTACTGGGAAGTTCGAAAAATAGGACCCTGACCAAGGTCTGAAAGCAGCCGAGAAGGAGCCAGGGGGATCTGTGCCGAATAAAGGCAGACAACCCCCTCCTCCTCAGAAGGACCAGCTCCATTTAAGGCTCAGCCTCGAAACCCAGCTCCGCGCTGATAATGCACGTAGAAAGTCAAGCCGCGCTCTGTACTGGCGTACAAATATCCGCAGACCTCAAGCCCTAGCTCTGCGATGGGGACCTCCCAGCTCCGCGCTGGCGTCCGGAGATCCCCAGAAAGCCATAAGTCCTCCCCCGCGCTGGCATATGAAAAACCACGGGGATTTAAAAGCCCAGTTCCCCGCTGGCACGAGGACCTGTAGTCCAGTTCCGCACTGACGTGAAGGCCCTAATTCCCGGGGACCTAAAGATAAGCTCCTTGCTAAAAACGAGGACATGATCCGTGTGTTCGAATCTCCATGATGAGCTCCTCGGCAGCATGCGAAGTTCGTTATAAGGGATCTCCAAACCTAGCTCCGTGCTGGTTGAAGGCAAATAAGTCAAGCTATGCGCTGACACATGAAGGTCCAGGGGACCTAGAAGATAGCTCCATGCTGACATCCAAACCTCCAGAGATCTGGAGCCGGGGACCTCGTCATTAATCGAGAAGAAAGGAGCTCCATATCTCCGTCACTTTCAAATTCTAGGCCTCCACAAGGAGTCCGAATACTAAGCGAGCTGGCGCTATATCCACGTATTTAAGCGTGCTGGCGCTATAACCACGTCTTTAAGCGAGCTGGCGCTATAACCACGCACTTAAGCGAGCGGGCGCTATAACAACGCACTTAAGCAAGCGGGCGCTATAACCACGCGTTCAAGCGAAGCTGGCGCTATAACCAGGGTAAACTAATTATATCCCTAAGCAAATACCGCCTTGTCAGAATATAGATATTCTATAAACGGTGCACCGTTTAATATAATCGATACCAAAGGTCGACGGACCTGCGGCGTACAAAGACATCAAAGGCTGATAGCCTGCAACGTGAAATGATGCCAAAGACCGACGGGTCGGCGGTGTACCCGACATCAAAGGCCACAGGTCTGCGACGTGAAAGATGCCCATGAGGGCGTACAAGATGCCACCGCTGACGGGCTGTGGTGTACAGGACATCAAAGGTCCTCAGTAAGGCCTGCGACGTGAATAGGTACCTCAGCGTAGCTGGCGCTATAACCAGGGTAAAACAGTGGGAGAAAGCCCCACTTTATATCTAGGACCTTCGGGCCTACATTACTGAACTCGCTAAGGACAAAGAGAGCCTAGCGCAAAGCGACACCCGAGGACAATGACGACGGTCATTGCAACCAAGGGCGTGAATTCGTACTTGGCTTACGAATTGAATAAGCGAGCTGGAGCTATAACCAAGCCACGATAATGATGTTCCTAGAAACATCCATCAGGTCCCGCAAAAGAAAGTATAATACGAGGAGGAAGGGAAGTCCGATGAAACTTACGAACATGGGGAGTTAAGCTCCCCAAGTCCTTACCATCGTATTTCGAAAGGAAAAAATGACATAATATTTCTTACAGGCCATCACCACCCTGAAAAAGGCAAAAGGGAACTCGGAGATACGTACAGCAGGACCTAGGGATCTCCTTACAAGTGCAAGGGCTCGAAGAGGAGTTCCCCCATTAGGTCCCCGCCAGGGGAGTTGAGCTCCCCTAAAACATCGCAGGTCCTAGGATGCCCGAAAGGCCTTCCACCAAGTTCCCTGAGGAGTTGGAGACGACGGGCCAGGACCTCTGCATGCTTCTCTACAACAGGGAGCCTTGAAGCACACAGGATAAGGAAGGTCCCGCAGGGATGACTTGGCCTCAGCTCCCAAGGACTCAGCACCACAACCTCCATGAAGTGTTGCTTCAGGAGAAGGGCATAATCCTTCAAAGGCAGGGGAGTCCTTCAAATAGGCTTGACCCTAATCCTCCGCCAGGCCCCCTAAGAGCTTCTTCCCAGCAACTGTAGGAAGAAGGAACTTCACGACGCTGCAAAAGTGCTACCTGCTCCTCCAAGCTCCAACGGAGACACTAAACACAGGGGAGTTCTGCTCCCTAACACATTGCAGGAGCAGGGCTCTCCGAAGAGATGAAGTCGGCGCATGGGAGTGCGGAGATATTAGCTCCGCAGGGAGCTAGAGTTAAGGGTTCAAGGGAACAGGCGGATCCCCGGGAAACATTCGGGAGAAAGGAGGTTCCGACGAGCAGAAATGGCTCCGGCACTGTATCGTCCCCTAATATAATGTCGCGTTAAAGGTGCAAATTCCCTCAGAAAAGGGGAGTCCTTCAGGCACGCTTGGTGTCGGTCCTCAACTAGGTCCTCTCGGAACTCCTTTCCAACCGCCATGGATGGGAATGCTGCTGAGAGGAGCAGGTACCTTCGGCCTCTCCCACCACCAAAGCGGTAATAGGCAACTTCTTGAGCTCCCATGGCAAGAGAAGGAACTAAAGGAACGCCCTCCGTTCCTACCGAAGGACGAATCTCCCCGCAAACGTCCTTAGCCACCAGGACGCAAAGGAGCAAGGGAGCTACAGAGGGTGCACTGAGGAACTTGGGAAGTGATTCCTTCCTCCACATCAGCCAGCAGACCACGCCGAAAACTCGTCATACCTGCCTCGAAGGTACCAAGGCGCTAACCGAACCTTTAAGATACGTCCCTTCAAGAAGTAATTGCGGTAGGAAGGTAAGGCCCATCTTACTATTTTACTCTAATTTACTTTTTGTCCCAAAAAACAAATTAGAGTAGGGGAGTGGTTGATGTGGACTAAAATAGATGGGCCCGAGAAATTAACAAATAAAGGCCCTGTAGGCCCATAAATTGGGCCTGAGGGGACCTCCGACAGACCTGGGGGAACTAACAACAGGAGCTGAAGGAACTAGGGACCTGAGGAACCACCTGGCAGCTCCCAAGGACAAACGAAGCTTCTTCAGTACGCTTTATAAAGGTAAAAGCTGAGGACGACGTGACTGATGGGACGGGACAGAAGCTATGACTGTTGATATACGTCCTACACTGCTCCTCACATTGTCCCAGATGGTCATGTCACCAGGGACCTCGGGAGAGACCTCCAGGCAATAACTAGGAGCAAGGGAAGTACCTCCAGGCAATATCCAAGAGCCTCCTATATAAAGGGGACTTCACCATTTTCACGAGACCATTCACATTCCAACACACTGTAACACTTAGAAATTCTCTCTCTACACCAAACACATCACTTTTGACGTCCCCTTAGCTATTTTCTTAAGTGTTCTAGAGATGAATGTGAGAGAGCGAGCTGTAGGAGTGTGTAAATCATTGAAGCATAGTGAAATGGGGTTTTAGAGCGCCCGTGGACGTAGGATCTGCAAAGATCCGAACCACGTAAATCCTCGTGTTCTTTTCGTTTACGTCCTCTTTACGTCCCCCGTAAAAATAGCACCTTTGCACTTGAAAACGTCATAATATTCGATCTACCGCTGTATAAATTTACCCACATACATATAAATTTCGTTAATTGGGAGAGCCACATATCAGTGGTAATAACTCTTTACTCGTAGGATGATGATCATCTTCTTCTTCCTCCTCCTTGCAGGTAATCTTCAAGAACAACGGTGGACGATGATCATCACTAGTTCGTTCTTCTTTTTTATCTTCAAATTCCCTTTTCTTTCTGGCGTACATCTCACGAGCCTCATACAAGCGATGAAAACTGCCCAGCCATACGCTCTTCTTCCTGAAAGGATCCCATATGAAGGTAACGTATTTCCCCGACTTTGTCCTTTGGACACCCTTTTCATGGAACTTTCTTGAAGGAACCATTGTTGCACTGTTATTAGGTTTCTTTGCCTCTGAAGAGAAAGGATTCGAAGAAGACGACGACGATCTCAGACTTTTTCTTCGCACGTTGCTTGCGAGCCTCTTGCTTCGTCGAATCATCATTTAATATTATTCTTCTTCACTATTTTCTTAGTTGTATATCGTCTGTACTACGTGAATTATAATGTGTAAAGAGTGAATGTTTGCGCATGTATATTGTATATATATGTATATATATATTATACATATAGTAAAAGAGAGGGATTGGATTGCGTGACTCTCACGTTGAGTTCTCAGTCCGTTGCATAATAAGGCTTGATTTTATTGATATTATTTTGTTTCCTTAATTGAGGAATTTTATATGTGAGCACCTCAGGTGGGCACCTGTTGATGTGGCATCGATTCGTGCCATTTCAATATTCTGCATCGACATATAAGGTTATGTCGTCTTAATTAACACATTGTAGGTATCATTAATCGACATTTCGGATGCTGATGTGGCATTTTGACGCCTTACGTAACATTTTACGTGTCAATGAAATATATCGCATCAGTATGTCACATCATCTCATCCGAAAATATCGATGAAATGACAGGTAATAAAAATAGAAGGGCTTTTAATAAAATAATACCTTTTAATCAGGGTTTCGAAAACCGGATCGAACAGGCCGATTTCGACAGGAAACGGTGAACTGGTCGGTATTCCGGTTCGGTTCCGGTCTGGTTGAGGAAAATTAAAAACATAACAAGACCACAAATTTCTATAAAATGGTTCCCAGGCGTGATGGTTAATACTAGTAACATAGGGTTCACTAGGGGTGGTTCGGTACGGTATACCGTACCAAAACTGTGATACCGTATACCGTACCGAAATTTTGGTATCGAAAACAATCATATCAATACCATACCAAAATTTCGGTATACCTTAAATTTCGAAATGGTATCATACCGAAATTTCGGTATGGTATCGGTATCATACCTTCTATACCATTCACACGGAGGGTTTTTTAGCATGCGCGTCTCGTAACTCGTTAATTCGTTGTTTTCGAATTTTTAGTCAATTTTAAACTCCTTAGGCCCCAATAAGATGGATTATTAATACCAAATTTTCCAAAATAAAAAGATTTTTAATTCATAAACTAACCTTAAATAATTTATATATTTTAGTCAGCCTCCTTAGTAAGACAAAGAAACTTTACATAACCACAAAATACAACTTTATATACAGATTAATTAAAACAAAGGTGAATTTATAGAAAAATACCCAGTTGAAATTTTTTTTTACAGATAGGTACCCGATTTAATGTTTACCAATTCTTCAGTCACGCCGTACCTTCCTGTGTGTGTATGGCGTACAATAACACTTGATATAGGGTACCTAAATGTGTTTGTACGGCGTACCTTATGTGTTATAGTTGGCGTACCTAGGCGTACCTAAATGTGCTAATACGGCGTACCATTTTCTCAACGTATGACGTACCACAATACGTTGATATATGGTACCTAAATGTGTTGTATGGCGTACCTACGGCGGATCGGGTACCTATCTGCAAAAAATTTATTCTACTAGGTACCTACATATAAAAAAATCTGACAGGGTACTAAATTACAAAATTTTTTCCAAATGGGTATGTATGTGTAAAGACCCCTTAAAAAATGGACGATTTGAATTCAGGCCCCCATAACTTTTGCAAATAGAATTCAGGCCCCTGTCAGAATTTATTTAGTTTGAAGGACCAATTTCAGAATTTTAGTTAGAATTAAGGTTGTTGGACGAAAATACCCTCATAAAAAGAATAGTTATGAAGTGGTATCCAGCGCGCATGAAGTGGTATCCAGCGCAACATAACAGGAAGTGGTACTGTAGATCCATGAAGTGGTACTGTAGACCCATGAAGTGGTACTGTAGACCCATGAAGTGGTACGGGTGAACAGTGAAGTGGTACTGTAGACCCATGAAGTGGTACTGGTGAACAGTGAAGTGGTACAAACATTTATAGACCCATGAAGTGGCACTGTTGACCAGAGAAGAACTGGTACGAGAGACACATGAAGTGGTACTGTTGACACAGATAAGTGGTACAGCATTTTGTAGACCCATTAAGTGGTATTGTTGAACGGAGAAGTGGTACAGCAGAATTCTTTAGTGTTTCTACAGAAATCGGGTAAATATTTGCACAAGAAACACATAAGAATTCTTCTGTACCACTTCTCCGTTCAATAATACTACTTCATTGGTCTACAAAATGCTGTACCACTTCTCCGTGTCAACAGTACCACTTCATGGGTCTCCCGTACCAGTTCTTCTCTGGTCAATAGTACCACTTCATGGGTCTACAAATACTTGTACCACTTCACTGTTCAACAGCACCACTTCATGGGTCTACAGTACCACTTCACTGTTCACCCGTACCACTTCATGGGTATACAGTACCACTTCATGTACAGTCTATACCACTTCTTCATGGTTGAAGAAGGCGATGGCAACTCTGTGTAATTTCCGCAACAGGCAGGGGCAAATGCGTCATTTTTTTCAAAATTGGTCCTTAACTTTAAAACCAAACTTCAAATAGATCCCTAACCCTATTTTAATATCATTGGGTCCTAAATCCTAACTAAATTATCGAAACTATACCTGAAATCTAATTAACCGTTAAAAAAATTAGTAAAGATTAATGTAAGTAAAATATGGTGGGCCTCAATAATCTTAGAAAGTTGGGTATAGTTAATAATTTACGGGCTAAATAAATTTATGAAGATCCTTAATATTTTTATCCATTTTATATTTTTTTGAAATAATATAACATATGTAGGTGTGTGTGTGTGTGTGTATATATATATAATATTAAAAAAAATTCAGTATTTTGGTATTTCGGTATAATCGGTATACCTAATTTTTAAAATTTTCATACCATTACCGTACCGAACATTTTTGGTACGGTATCATACCTTACCAAAAACTTCGGTATACCAAAATTTTCGATATTTCTGGTACGTTTCGATACGATAAGGACGGTATTTCGGTATATTTTTCCAGCCCTAGGGTTCACCATCCCAGGTTCGATTCTTGTTGCACCCTTTAAACATTTTTCAATTTAAAAAAAAAAACTTAAAGTTGCTTTATGGGTTTCAGCCCAAATATAAATATTTTTTAATAAATACAGCCCAATCTATTTATTTATTGTATGCTTTTATTAAAAAAAAACTGCAGAACAAAAAAGTTGCACAAAGAATATTTACGTCTACCTACTCCATTTAAGGAATTTCCACCGGTTACGGGTTCCACTAATTTAATTTCTAAAACTCAACATTTTTGTTAGTTATATGGGTGTCTCTATTGATTGATTCTTATATTTTAAGAACTAATATATTTTTTATATTTCTCAAGGTACTGGTTTTATTCTGGTTTATTCCAGTTCTATACCGGTTGAACCACTAAACCTTACATCACTAAATTTTCCGGTTCGGTACGGTTTAAAAACCGTGCTTTTAATTTGAAATTAATAAAATAGTACTACGGTTGTAAAATTTAACAAAATCGAGTAAAACACAGCTATTAAATGCTTCGACGCGTCCAAATAGAAGTGTCGTCATGGCTAATGGCCGCGATGGCCTTATCAACCCATTTGAAAGATATTGTTTCGTGGGCTTAGGCTAAATGGGCTACCATCGCATCTAATGGATGCAGCGACGTGTTTCATGAACGCGCGACTGGACAAACTCACGTGCCCTCTGGCCAAATCGATTCAGAAAAATTTAGAAGGATGTGACATAACATTCACGCGTTATTAAAACCCTCCATCTTATTGTTATATTTCATAAGTTTTAAACTCATAGATATATCATATTTCTCGAGCAATGGAATATAAGTCATCGACGCCGTGCTTCCGCTGGAATCAGGAAACATCACCGAGTAAGAGTGTGTATGCACATGCGCGCTGATCTACCTCAGCATCATCACTAAATCGTCGTCTGTTGGCTTTTAACCAGTGTTGTAAAATTCGCTAGGCGCTAGTCGGGTGCATAGACGGTCTAGGCGGGGGCCTATGCGGTTTCTAGGCGGAAATTAGACGGCACACATGTTTTTATTACTATTATTTATTTTTCGTATATCAAATATGATAACGAAATGTGTCAAATTTATCCAAATATTCTAAATATGTTAATTGCAACAATCTAATTAAATAGAATTAGTAAAAAAATGTATTTTCAAAGATACACCACACAATTATCTTATTTTTTATTTCAGTATTTCTTTTTCAATTCTTTGTGTAAGGCTTGCACGAGAATATGATAAAAAAAAAAAAAAAAAGCCAAATTAGAAGCTTGCTTCATTAAGCAATTGTCCCGTATCATTTATAATTTATTTCCTCTACTTCTCTTTTCTTTTATATTAATATAATATTATTTTTAAGTTATTTAAGCCTTTTAAAGAATTTGGTAAGATAACTCTTTGTCCCACACTGCTTACTCCATACAAGTACAGACGGGATGGCTTCAATACAAAGGAATGCATGCGTTCGATTTTAACCACAAGGTGCTTAACACACAAGCAAAACGTGTCTATCTTTGGAAGCAATTCCAATTAGTAAAATTCTTTTTAATCTTTTAAAATATATTTCGCTGATTGATTGGATTAGGCGGCAACTTAATGCTGATTAGGCCGGTTATTCGGTGTAGTCGGCCGATTATCTAGGTAGCCGATTAATCTGCCGATTTGGTAGTCTTCGCTGCGGTGGCTACCGATCAGCGCCGGCCGCCTAGCCTGCGTTTTACAACAATGCTTCTAACCTGTCTGCAAACTTTCTCAAAGATACATTCGTCCCGTTGTATGCACCTACAGCAGGTACGTAACCAATCAACTCCTCCAGGTAGTCGGTCAACTGATCTTGCGTCTTACTGATAATCACATCACTGACCAAAGTACCATCGATTGGGAGTCCCCACAGAACACCGACGTCCTCTAGTGTAACTGTCGCCTCCCCCACAGGCAAGTGGAAAGTGTGCGTCTCCTTTCTCCACCTCTCTACTAGAGCCGAAATCAAGTGTGGATATATCTTCTGAGATCCACAATGATAAATGCCGTAAAACGACATCGTATCCAACTTCTCTAGAATACGACCGTGCAACCACACTGGTCGTGAAAGCTTACCTCATGCAACGCTTTCCAAACCCCTAACAGTTAAAAGAGTTTCTAAGGCACCATCCAAATTGAATAGTGCATCATTACAACGACGACTATCCTGACATATCAACATTGATTGATCTATCCGACCGCAAAATTTGTTCGTATTCATCCGAAATCAAACTTACAATTAAATATCGCCACAAATGCAACAAACAAACACAATATAAATGCAAAAATTGAATCACGTATCGAAACATCGAATCAATCAACCTGAAAACCCTAATTTTAAAATTATTGTTCAAAATTGGGAAAATTCCTAAATCGAATCAAATCTACTGCGCATATTATACTAAAGAGGAATTTTATGGTGCTCACCTTATGTGAGCACCTTATGTGGGCACCTGTTGATGTGGCACCGATTCTGCCATTTCAACATCACACATCGACATCTTAGGTTACTTCGTCTTAATTAACACCTTCTAGGTGCCATTAATCGACATTTCGGATGCTGATAGTGGCATATTGACGCGATATATTTCATTGACATGTAAAATATTATGTAAGGCATCAATATGTCACATCAACATCCAAAATGTCGATTAATGGCACTTAAAATGTGTTAATTAAGACGACATAATATTAGATGTCGATGTGGGATGTTGAAAATGGCACGAATCGGTGCCACATCAACATTGTGCCCACATAAGGTACTCACATAAGGTGAGCACCATAAAATTCCTCTTATACTAAAAACACAGAGTTAAACTCACAAATTCAACGAAATTTAAAGAAAATACCAAGATCAAATTTTTAACAAGTTACGTACCAAAACGAAGTTTAATCGAAGATGACAAGGAAGAAGATGGTTCGCCGTGTTTCTCTTGTGGTTAGTTGTCATCGTCGGTGGGTCGCTGACGGAAGAGATGGAAGAAGATGAAGTGACGAGGAAGAAGAGAAGCTCACGGGCTTATTAAACCCGTCATCGCTCTATGCAGTGTCGCATCCATTAGCAGCGACGAAGCGTGATGTTGGCAAAAAATGAGCCCAACACATTTTTTGAAAAAGAGGCCCGTTTGTCAGGCCGCCTCGACCATATTAGGCGCGGCGCTGCTTTTAATAATTGCGATGTCGCTGATAAAAGGCGCGTTTTACACAATTTTGCTAAACTCGGACAAAATCACCCTATTTTATTAATTTTGAAATTAAATTCCATTATTTTAATTAAAAGCCCAAAATGGAAGTCCCTTAAATAAAAGGATCATTGACGAAAAATATTATCTTCCTCATCAATGTAACGCATTGGAATTTCGAACGCATTTGCTCGACTCAATTTGTTCGTTCCTTGAGATCTTGGTGTTTTTCTTTTCTTGTTCTCCATTTTCTAAAGAAAAAATAAGTAAGGCTTGAAAAAGAACATCCACAAACTTGTTTCTTTCTAGTTAATCTACGAAAGAGATGAAAGGGTATATATATAGAGAGAGGAATTTTATGGTGCATCAGCATCCGATGTGTCGATCAATGACATCTAGAACATGTCAATTAAAATGATTTAACCTCGGATGTCGATATAAGATGTTGAAATGGCATGAATCGCGCGACATCAATTGGTGCCCACGCAAGATGCTCAGATAAGGCGAGCACCATTATATATATATATATATATATATATATATATAGAGAGAGAGAGAGAGAGAGAGAGTAATGTTATGGTGCTCACCTTGCGTGAGCACCTTCGTGAGCACCAACCACATCAACACGCCAAATCAGCATACAATGGAATTTTTTATTGATCTATAACCTAGACATGGGATTAGTGAACCCGTCGGGGGTTGATTTGGCATGTTGACGTGGCACAAAAAAATGCCACACAACAGGTGCCCACGGATGGTGCTCACGCAAGGTGAGCACCATAACATTTCTGTATATATATATATATATAAATATATGTATGTCACTCGTGTTTATTTACCGTGAAGAGGTCAAATATAACAGCATGGTATTTGTGTGTTTCTAAATGGTTAAAGTCTATATATTTTGTTTGAAGTAATTTAGAGCAAGGTTTTGAAGATCGGACCGGCTCGGCCGGTTTGGACCGAAAAATCGCGAACCGGCCGATAATCCGGTCCGGTCCCAGTCCGGCCTTTGCTTTAATTAAAAAGAAAAGAGAAAATATTAAAGTATTAATAAGTTTCGCAAAACAGAATAAAATAACAAAAATATTGGGTTAGTCTAATGGTGTATGTCTCATGAATTAATAATCTTAATCGGTTGGTTTGACTTACATCCACCACATATAATTTTTATTTTATAATTAACTTATTAACCAAATATTTTATTTCTATTTAATATGTCCCCAAATTGATAGATTTAATACTTCACATTCCATGGTACAATTAATTTTTAATAACCAAAAATTTACTTTTATTTAATTTTGCCCTTAACTGGAAAACGATAAGTTCGAAAAGTTCATAAGAACATTAATATTTTCTATTTTATTTGACTGATTCATTCGTATATATTTATTATATCTAGAGATACCGATTTTACTCCGTTTTGATTCTGGTTTTATACAATTTAGACCACCAACCTTAAACCACTAAAATTTCAGTTAGGGTTCGAAAAATCCGTTTCTGAATCATGATTTAGAGCGGTCAATGTAATCATTACATTCTATACTATGATATATTGGTTTGGGTGGATATAAACTGTCGCAATTTGGTGTATAAACTTATTTGCAATTTAGTTCCTTATTTGTAATTTAATTAATTAAGTTATTACTCATTATTTTTTATTTACTGTACTTATGTCTATACAACTAAGTTTCTTTTATATATTTAAAAATTATATTCAATCTTAAACTCTAAAAATTATAATTTCAAAATTTAAAATAATTTCAATATATTTATATTTTAAGCACAAAGTACTAGTAATCTCATTGAGCATGTCATTAATCCCACTGTAGTTGACTACATTGAGTGCATTCTTACATTGATTTGACTAGTCACTTGCCATACAATTCTGGCACTGAGAAAATTAATTTCCAATGTCCAACTTTTTAGATCATATTCTATTTCGTGGGGTCCGATAATTGTTAACTTGATTTCCTTTGCTTAATGATTTTTTTTTTACGGTCCCGAGGAATCCCACACAGCCCGGCTATGGGCTAACCGCCACACACTCCAGATGTGGGACTAATCCCTGGGGCCAGATGGATCCACCCGACAACGATAGTCGTGGGCTCAAAGCGCATTTTTTTCCCAAAGCGCAATATGCGACAAAATGTATTTTCCCTAATGCGTGATCTAGATCTATTTCCCAATTTTCCTGATGCATAGTTTAGATAATTGATTGTACTAACAATTTGAATACGAATCCCTCGGAAAATCACATATTGAAATAAAAACGATCAAATAATCTGGATTTTAAACGTCACAACGGCAATGAAAGGTGCTCCCAACATTGATACTAACTTCTAACAGCAAATAACATATTAGTGATAACAATTGGAAGACAAGAAATGTTGGAAGACGATTAGCACGTTGAGTAATCAACATCATTAATAAGTTTATATAGTTGTATAATAGTAATTAACAGCACTAATAATACTACTATCAATTGTACTCAAAGATGTTCAAGCTGCTAATTTTATGATCTTATAATGGAACAGACGGTTGTACAAGGGAGGCAACTTATCAACTGTTTTGATGATTCTCTACAAAAACACCTTTAGAGAAAGAAAGAGAAGAAAAACATTCAGAAAACATATTATTACATCTTAAAAAAAAAAAAAAAAAAAAAAAACTCACCAACTGGACAGTTTAGAAAACTCATGCCCGAAACTGCATGCATGCAAAAAACAGCTTACAAAAACAAAAAGAAAAAAGGTCGATCATCGTAGTGAGAACAACAGCTTAAAAGTTAAAGGATTTTTATCGACGGGAAAAGAAAGAGAAATCTGGGTGTTCGACTCGAAGGAGATTGAGCCAATTATCAGCAGCCTGCAATAGATAATTTGCCAGTTCGCACTGATGCTTTCCCCCTTTGTTCGGCGTCCAAAACGAAGCTTTATACTTATACGAAGAGAGCCCAAAAACAGGCAGTGAGATCCTTGGATAAGTCACAATTGGTGGGTGGACGACTTCTCTCCCTGATGAAATAGAAGGACAACATTCTTCATTACAAAATCCCAAGAACGAAAAGACATTTCTTTTTCAGTATAAGAGTTTTGGGCTGACCTGTCACATTCGTGTGAAGGGACTGGAACGTCAAGAAGCAAGCGTCGAGGTCTCTAAGAGTTTGCCCAGTTGGTATTCTGTAGATGGGATACCTACGAAGAGAAATATGAAAGCTCATAAGATCAAGAAAAAATTAGGGCCGTTTGTTCATTTAGAGGACTTCAGTACTGTTATTACCAGGCCACAGATATCCAACTGGACGGTAATAGATCGCAACTTCTAAGTGTTTTTAGCTCTGGGAAATGCCGTGAAAGATCAGATATCTGCAAAAAAATACGAGAAGGAAGTATGTAAGTAATTCTTTTCTTATGCACAATTGTATCGATTGATAAAATTTCTGCAAAAGGAAACCTTGTCAGCTAAAGGTTCTCGAGAGTATGGCTGGTCTCGAGCGAGATACTCAAACAACAAACACCCGTGTGGGTTTCCAGGTTCGCCCTCATCGCTGGAAAAGGATTCTTCCGAAGACTTATCTCTAAATGAAAAATCATTGCTCGTTCGAAGATGGTTTATTTCCTGCTTGTAATAATTCAGACCACCTTCTTGCTCGCTATCACTACTTCCATCACTGCTAGAATCCCTAGGAGACTCACTGTCACTCTCTTCACCAAGTCGCCTGGTGTAGATAACAATAACAATACACATATTAGAAGAATGCGATGATCAAATTGCTTCCCAGTATGGTTCTTTCTTTTCAAAAGATTTACACGTTTGCAGTTCAAATCCAAACCAAGATTGTCGTTGATAAGGTACCTTGACTTTGCCGAACTCTTTGACAAGTCTGCATATAACTGAAGGCCAGACAAATAAGGAACATAGTACTGAACTATATTTTCACCGCCGTTCATCGTCAAAGGCACTCCAACGCCGTACGCACTCCATTCCCTGAAAGACTCCCACAAGTCACTTAGCACGAAATATGGCTGCTGGGAATCAATATCGCTCGTTCTCCAACTCCTCAAAGTCATCTGCAAATATCAGTCACACAAACATATCCAAAGGAAAATATGTCAATCTCCAAGATATTACAGTAAGTGCTGCACACGAAAACTTGAGGACATACTGAAGCTGTTTTAAGGAATAACGGCAACAGAAGAACGAGTGTAGAAAATCGAGTACCAGTTATATTAAGCACGTTAAAGAACAAACAAAACAAGTGAACGAAAGAAAGAAACGTCTATTTCTCCAGAGTGTTGTAAAAAAAATTGAGACCATCACAAACGAAAGGACTAATCAAATCAAACATCAGCAACGATATCTACTCTTTCCAAAACCCAACCATTTACCCCCTTCCAATTACTTGTAGATAGCTTTAATCTAAGCAAAACCCCAATCACAATTACAACTCCAACGAACCACCCATACCCAAAACCCAGAAGCTTGATCTAATCCATGTCCCCAATTATTGAGTTCAGCCCAACAAATTAACGAAGCATGATGAAGCAGTTAAGAAGAAAAAAGAAAAACCCTTAGTAATCATACGTTACAAGTCACAAACCTTTGAGAAATACTGAGCTGGAACAGAAGGCGTGACCGATTCCAGAAAGCGCTCAAGATTACACAAAGCCGCCGGCTCAACCGTAGGCCCAACCACCGGTTTACACCTCTCCGGGACAGGCCGGCTTGAGCTGAAGTCACTAGGATGATCCCTTTTGCTATTCAGTCGAGGGCGTGATGCACTGTAAAATCGATCGTCGCCGTTTCTAGTTTTATTAAACTGCAACCCCGATGCTGCACCTAACATCGTCGATCAACTTCTATTAGATGAAAAAATGTGTCAAAAACTTGAAAACGAAATGATAAAGGGCAAGCTTTAGCGTCGATTGTACTGCTGTGGTTATGTTTGAAGGTCGAAATTGTGATGCAGAGGAAGAGAGAGAGAGAGAGAGTTGATGTCTCGTTTGGATTTGCACAAAGAGGAAATGGTTGTGAAGCAAAGAAGGCAAGGGAACTAATTTTTTTTTTTTTTTGTTTCTGAATTAATTTATTTCGAATTGTGTGTATGTGTATTTTTTTTAATTGAAGACATCCAACACAATTAATTATGGAGTTGAACCCATAATGATTTGACCAAATTCTCAGGGTTAATTCACTCTCTATCAAGCAACATTTTTGCATCTTATTTAAATTATCACACGGAATAATGGTAATTGTTTTTGTTAGAATTGGTGACCGAAAACTCGGTTACTCGGTGATAGGAACGTTGGAAACAAGTCGTGGATAGATCACGGAACGCAATGGAGCGCGAAAAAATCAGTTCCAACCGTTTCGGTGTTGAAGTAGGAATCTTCTTCTAAACTTAATCTCGTCTATATATAGGGTGAATTAGCTCAATCTTTGAACACAGAAAATAGAGAGGAAGTTCCCAACTTGTAACCTCTTTGATTGGAAATAAAACGAAAGTTTAGGTCGTAGGCGTAGACTCAATAGTGAGTCGAACCACGTAAAAATATCCAGTTTTTCTACGTTTTCTTTCTTTGTTTTTTATGACGTTAAGTATACAAATCTACCTTTCAACCCGATAACGACCCAGCCAACGAAACCTCATCGAAAGGCGAACCAATTGGCGTCGAAATACTAAGAGTGTTCATTGTGTTAGTAATCAAAATTTTTCACCTTATAAAATTTATAGTAGAAGGCATATTCTATACCACCCAGCTAGGTATAATCCAATTCTATTCTAACTTATAATGTGGCATAATATATAAAATCCGGTAGTTGTTTGTATACCAGAATGAATATGATAATTATGGTGGTTCTATCCACGTGGGTTAGAATAAACCATAGCGGTCAAATTTATAAAATGAAGACGCCTTGGCCTAATGGTTATTATCACATGACTGTATTAGGGACATATTCATCTGTCCCTCGGGATTATTCCCACCACCGAAGTATGTGGCACAATTAATATCATTTAGGGGTTAGCCAATAGACAGATCGAGAGGGATACTCCCGACAACAAAAAAAAAGAAATTTAATGAAAAAAGAATTTAGAATAATATTTATTTTTATAATAATATGGATAGTACTTAAATTAGCGTACGATCTATCTACGCCCCGAATTATGTGATCTATCTTCGTAATTCGCAAGAATCATGGCAAGTGTCCAACCGAGGGATTACCACGGATTATCATCTAAAATATTATCGTATATTAATACAATAACAATAGAAAAGAAAAAGCCTTAAACAATCGGTGCGACACGTGGACGGCCAGATGTGAATTAGGAGGTATGCATATTGCGACTTGTCGCGACGCGATATCGGGGAAGATGGAACGCGTGGCGTGACGCGGCTACTCGGCACGGATCGGCTAGAATATATATATTTCATTCTTAATTTCCAAATATTACGAAAGAGACAAAACCCACCTATGCTTGACGAATCGAAATTTCTAATTTAGAACGTACGTTTGATTGAAATTGAATAATTAGTTTTATGTGATAAAATAACGTTGCTGTTTGTTCTAGGTTACTGCCTGCTGTCTTCGATACTTGTTTGCAAGAGACGCGTGGTGCGATGAAGACCCACTTATCCTCACAATCTTACACGTTTGACTATGTTTATTGTGCCTGCCCCTTTATTAGATGATGCTGTTTGTTTATATTATAAAATTATTGGGGAAGAATGAAATGAATATTGAAACGTTTAAATCTAATTTTGTTATTCAATGGTACAATAATGAGTAACGTGCCCCTAAATCCTCTCGTTTGTTTAAACGAGAGGAAAATATCTTACGAATATTACAATTAACTTGAAACCACTGATGAAAGATAAATCGAGTCAGCTCTCCGATGATCGCTTGATTGAATTTAAGCTCGAATTTAGATAATAAACTCAGGTTTAACATATTAATGTTACTGCACATAGGTGCATTTTCTCATTTTAGGCATCTAAAGAAACAAAAAGGAGGCGACATTTATGATCGTCACTGTAAATGTCAATGCAATTTGTAGAAAATCGATCAACATGCCTAATTGTAGACAATATATAGGGATAACTTTAATTAATTGGTTGTATGGTTTAGGCGGAAATGTAATTGTCAAAGTTATGCGAAGTTCTGAGGAATATCAATGTAAGCTGATGCCACATATATTAGGGGAAATTAATGAATATTCGAGTTGACATTTAATAATGTACTACAGAAAGAAAAAAAAAAAGCTATATGATCGAACTTTATTGTTAGTAGATTCTAATTAATAGCATCTGATTTACTATAGGGTTGGTTCCATTCCATGGTTCAATGTATGTCTCTACTTTTCTAGAAGATGTCGGTATTCTATTTAATACCTTCCGAAAATTTTCACCAAAATAACATTTTTATATTCAGTATGTAAATATTGTTAGATTTGGTCGCATAGGGTGTTCATTGGATCTTCCAGTCCGTTTTTCTAAAATTTTGGTTTAGGTTTGATATTTGATTAATCCCATATTCGAACAGTTTAATTTGGTATTGTTTGATTTATCACAATACAGATAGGGTGTTTCCTGTTTTGGTAGAGGACTTTAATCTAATAAAAATATATATAGTTTATGGTTAATGATGTAACAAGTTTCAAGCCAAAATGTCAATACAAAACTAAATCTAATATTCAAGTGTCTTCCATGAAAAGTTTTGATCAATAATTCAGCTCCACAATGACTTCTTTTCACAATCTTCAGTCTTCCATTAGAAAATCCTGCTATCAAGTATTCTTGTATTCGTGTTTTTTGGGTACTTACTTTGGTACATTCAATGAGTAACTAGATGAATTAGATAACATCTCGAATATTCTTTTCAATGTTCATCAAACAAAGAATTCATATAACACTTCACTTCGTCAGCCTTTTTCTCCCATTTTCCTCGCCAGTCATGCATTTCACGGAAACAATAAAAGCAACGGAGTAAAATTTGAAACGAGGATCAAGCACGCAAGTTGTAAAAATCATATTGTTCATCTATTCCGTAGCACCGCAATACTTGTTAAGTTTTAGAATTCATCCTCTTGCCATGCCCATCATTCAGACCTCATTTTTCCGCTAACATATATTCAAAAGAAAAGCCAAGCTCTCTAATTTCGTGCTAGTGGATATTAGAAGGGACATATAATGAAACGAGTGCCTTTAAAATAAGGTTGAAAGAGGATTTGAAAAACTTCCCCATTAATCTCGAGTCTTAGTCAAAACTTTGAGCCTCATGCCGAAAACTTTCATGTTCTCACCCGAAAATTAACCCTTAAAGCCCGAAAACTTTATCTGTAATCTCCCCCTTGGAAACGAGCACTCCAAGGATGATTATAGGGCTGCACGGTCTCCAATATTTGAATCTATGGCAAGTCAAGCCGGAACAGAATCAAATCTACTAGTGGGATTAATCGTGTTTTAATGCGATCTGTGGTTCACTAGTTAGAGCCATATCATCTGATACCAATGTTGGTTTTTGAATTATAATATATATGGGTGTGTGTTTAAATGGGCCCGTCTCCCGTTAATAACTGACGGTTTGCATCTCGGACTGCACTCCCATGCTTTCGAGTAGATGAGTCGCTCAGGAACTTCCCAACACGAGATAAAAGATATATAATTTAGTATATAATATTTATATCATATAAATATATACTTTGTACAATATTATAATTTAGTTTATAATATTTTTAAATTATATAATATAAAATTAATTTATGGTTATATATATAAAATATATATAATTATAGTACATGTTATATATTTTATATAATATACGGAGAGGATCTTTACAAAAATTTAAAATTTTTTCAAAAACAAATGATACATGGCTTTGCCAACCTATCGAACCATGGAAAATGGTACTTGGCGTTGTTAAACCTATCTGTCCAGTTATCAAGCTGTAAACAGTTTGATCCCGTTCGGACCAAAGGTAGTCCAGCCTATATACCATAATCAGAATCTCGTTCAAAGGTAGTCTAACCAATATACTAAATAATAAAACCAAAAGAAAAATTATTTTTATGATCGTTAGAATTAAATCGTCGAATACAAGAACTTTTACATAATAAAATTTTCATTCAATTAATTCAATCGGTAACAGCCGTCGCCCTCAAACGCCTTCCTAACGGCAACACGGGCTTGCCAAGAGCCGATACAGAATTAATCAAAATCAAATCTTATTACAACCTTTATCCAAAATTTAATTCTTTCAATCGATTTTCAAAAGATTTTTATAAAAGAAAATATTAAATACATCATATTAATATATATATATATATATATATATATGGATAAAACCTAAAATGGTCCCCGATGTTTACCCCGTGAACCAATTTAGTCCCCGATGTTATCGAAAATGAACCAAATTGGTCCCTCCGTCAATCCGACCGTCAATTTAGACGGAGAAGGCATTTGCGACGGCTTTAGCGACGGAATATCCGTCGCTAAATGAAAATTTAAAAAAAAATAAATTAAATATTAAAAAGGAGGAAAAAATGCAAAAAAAAAAAGAAAAAAAATTCAAAAAATAGAGTAAACAATTAAAAAAAGAGAATATTACTAAAAACTAAATAAAAAATAATTAATAAGAAAAAATAATGAAAGTAAAATAAAAAAAATAAAATTAAAATAAAAAATGATAAATTAAACCTTAAAAGTGAGGAAAAATCCAAAAAATAGGGAAAAAATTCAAAAAATAGAGTAAAAATTCAAAAAAGAGAATATCATTAATAAATTAAAAAATAAATAGTAATAAAAAACAATAATAATAAAAAAATAAAAAACTAAATTATAAAAAATGATAAATATAAATTTAAGATTTAAAAAAAGTAAAAAATAAAATATATTTATTAATTAAAAATTAGATATAAAGGAAAACAAAATAAGGATAAAAAATGACTCTAAAAGTTTACGAAGACCGTCGTTGCCAAGTTAATGAGGACATAATCGTCACAGTTGTCGAATTTTATTCCCGATCTCGTCTTTGTCCCAATTAATTGAGTAATTGACGATAATTCTCGGTCCTTAATTTTGTTTTTCCTTTTCATTTAATTTTTAATAAATAAATATATTTTTACTTTTTAATTTTTTTTAAAATTTTAATTTTATATATATCTTTTTTATGTAATTTTGTTTTTTATTTTTTTATTATTATTTGTTTTTTTATTACTATTTTTGAATTTTCTCCCTATTTTTTATTACTCTATTTTCTGAATTTTTTCCATATTTTTGGATTTTCCTCACTTTTAATGTTTAATTTATCATTTTTTATTTTAATTTTATTTTTTATTTTTCTTTCATTATTTTTTATTTTTTATTATTAATTATTTTTATTTAGTTTTTTAGTAATATTCTCTTTTTTTTAATTGTTTACTCTATTTTTTGAATTTTTTTCTTTTATTTTTGCATTTTTTCCTCATTTTTAATATTTAATTTTTTTATTTTTAAAATTTTTCATTTTAGCGACGAAAAGCCGTCGCAAATGTCTTCTCCGTCTAAATTGACGGTCGGATTGACGGAGGGACCAATTTGGTTCATTTTCGATAAAATCGGGGACTAAATTGATTCACGCGAAACATCGGGGACTAAATTGGTTCACAGGGTAAACATCGGGCACCATTTTAGGTTTTATCCCTATATATATATATATAGAGAGAGAGAGAGAGAGAGAGGAATTTTATGGTGCTCACCTTATGTGAGTACCTTATGTGGGCACCTATTGTTGTGGCACCGATTTGTGCCATTTCAACATCCAATATCGATATCTAAGGTTATATCGTCTTAATTAACATCTTCTAGGTGTCATTAATCGAAATTTCGGATGTTGATGTGGCATATTGACGTCTTACTTAACATCTTACGTGTCAATGGAATATATCGCGTCAATATGTAACGATCTTCCTAATGCTTTTTGGAATAGAAAGAAGCATATAGTTTATTTACCCTATGAAGATCATTTTAGTGAGAAAAATATTCCCACTAAAGCTCGTCCCTGTCAAATGAATTCTGAATTATTAGAATTGTGTAAAAAAGAAATAACTTCTCTGTTACAGAAAGGTTTAATAAAACCTTCGAAATCACCTTGGTCGTGCACTGCTTTTTATTTTAATAATCATGCCGAAAAAGGGGAGCACCCAGGTTAGTTATTATAAACCATTAAATAAGGTTTTGAAATGGATTATGTATCCTATTCCAAATAAAAAAATCAATTAGATAGATTATTAAATGACATTATATTTTCAAAATTTGATTTAAAATCACGTTTTTAGCAAATTCAAGTTGCTGAAAAAGATAGATATAAAACTGCTTTTACAGTCCCAATTAGACAATTTGAATGGAACGTTATGCCTTTTGGTTTAAAAAATGCTCCTTCTGAATTTCAAAATATTATGAACGATATTTTTATTCCTTATAGTAATTTTATTATCGTTTATATTGATGACATTTTAATTTTTTCTAAAGATATCGAAACTCATTTTAAACATCTTGATATTTTCAAGAAAATTATTATTCAAAATGGATTGGTTATAACAAGTCCAAAAATGGTTTTATTTCAAACTAAAGTTCGATTTCTAGGTCATACCATTGAAAAAGGTAATGTTAATCCAATTAAGAGGAGTATTGAGTTTGCGTCTAAATTTCTAGACCAAATCCTTGATAAAACTCAGCTTCAGAGATTTTTAGGGAGTCTTAATTACATTTCTCCTTATTATAAAAATCTTACTATTGATACATCTATTTTGTACGATAGGTTAAAAAAATTCCTTGCCAGTGGACAAATAGTCACACTGAAGCTATTAAAAAAATTAAGAATAAAGTTACGCATTTGCCATGTCTTATCCTTGCTAATCCTAATTGGCAGAAAATTATAGAAACCAATGCATCTGATTTAGGTTTTGGAGGAATCTTCAAACAAGTCTCTTCAGAAGATAAGAAAGAATACTTAGTTAGATTCCATTCGGAGAAATGGAATAATGCTCAGAAAAATTATGCTACTATAGCTATAGAAGTACTTGCTATTGTTAAGTGCGTCCTTAAATTTCAAGATGATTTATATAATCAGAAGTTTATAATAAAAACTGATTGTCAAGCTGCAAAATTTATGTTTCTGAAAGATTTTAAACATGATATTTCTAAACAAATGTTTGCGAGATGGCAGACCCATTTAGCACCATTGGACTTTGAAATTATTTATAAGAAAGGAAGTGATAATAGCCTTCCTGATTATCTAACTCGTGAATATCTTTCATGAATTTTGCAGATGTGTCCTGATATGGGAGAAATTTCCCCTCTAATAGAGGTGGAAGAGGTGGAAAGAACGTTATTGCTCAAATGGGCAATAAAAAGCTCGTTAAATAAAATCTCTCAGCTTCTTCAAGTAATACCTTGAGTGGCGACGAGTATAAGGAATTTCTTGAATTTAAAAAGCAGAAAGCTAAGTCCTCTAATGAAGGAACTTCTTACGCTAAAATAATTGCGGAAGAAGATGATGACGTTGACTATGAGAAAATATCTCATACCGAGGTAATAATATTACTCGAATTTAAAGATTTAAAATGGTCTGATGAACCTTGGACTTTAACGTCGATGTATTTAGAAAAGGCATCATTTGCTGCCACGTTTTATAAAAATCGTGATAATTATGAAAATATTCTTAAATCCATAGGAACGTGTGATTTTGATCATTTTACTGCGGGAAATTCCCAAACTGCTTTGAAAGAGGTTATACCTTTAGTAAAATTATTTTCAAGCAAATTATTTCGCCTGAAAAATGGGCTATTCATCCTTTAAAGGATAGAGAATATTTTCATCCTGAGTTAAAAACTCTAATTAAATTTAATTATTATTATTATATCGATGCCTTTTATAAAGTATTTTTATACCAGAATGACAATAAGAAACATTCTTGGTGGATTAAAATTTATGCGGATGTTTATAAGTCCGAAATTCCTAATTGGTTTTATCAATGGTGGCTTTCTTATGGAGCCTCAGTTGAAATTCTTAAACAACCTTTCTTTGGATTATATCAAGAATGGGTTAAAATATCTCCGAGTCTAGTAGAAGCGGAGCATAAACATGAATGTATTGAAGGAATGACTTCTTTACACTTTTATATTGAATTAAGTATTCCATGGATTTGGAGATGGACTCCAGAAGTGGGTTATACCCAACAAAAAATTCCGTGTCTTAAGCGAAATTTTTATATAAAATTTTGGAAAAAATGATACGAAAGACTGTTACTGGTGTATGTGAAAGCCAGCAGACAATTGATAAAATCGAAGAGAAAATATTTCAATACAAGGAGATGATTGATAATCATCAACAAAGGGAACCTCCGAGTCCTTTTGAAATAATTTCAAGAAGAATGAATATTCAAAAGGAAAAAATGAAGACTGAAGAAATTGTTCAGGCTTATTTTGACCTAATGAAGAAAGACATCCACAAGAATCTTGGTATTGAAGCTTCAGTGGATTCTCAATGGAGACTTCGTCAAAAGATGAAGAATTTTGTCTTGGTGGAGAAGGACAAGATCCGGAAGATCCGGATATATTATGGTGGATGATGCAATCGATCTCTTCAAAGATGCGATTACCAGGAAGGTATAAGAAAAAGATAAGAAGACATAATGCCCCACTTTGTCCACTTTCCAAAGTGAGGATAATTACGAAGACTTTCGAGGTAATGTTGATGACTTTAATAAAGCAACGACAAATTATTCATCTTTTAAAAAGGAACGGTGGAGCCAGCTCATCAAGCAAGAACAAAATTCGAAGAAATTCTTTGGCGAATTATTGATGTTTACTATGTACTTTACTTTTTTTTCTTTGACTATAAATATGGCCTTAAGCCGTATGCTACGTATGCGGTTTTCTACGCACTCACTTTCTCTCTCACTTTCCCTCCATTGTAATTCCCTCTCTGTTGTAAAATATTTCAAGTAATAAAAGTTGAAGTTTGTACGATTCATCTTTCAAGTAAGTTTTATATTTTGTTTTTACATATTTATCTTTTGTCTCGCTTAGCCTTAATGGAAGGCTAATTTCTACGTTAAACTACACTAACATGCCTTAATATGGTTTATATCATATATATATATATATATATACAGAGAGGAATTTTATGGTGCTCACCTTATGTGAGCACCTTATGTGGGCACCTATTGATGTGGCAACGATTCGTACAATTTCAACATCACACATCGATATCTAAGGTTATATAGCCTTAATTAACATCTTCTAGGTGTCATTTATCGACATTTCGGATGTTGATGTGGCATATTGACGCGATATATTCCATAGACACGTAAAATGTTCAGTAAGACGTCAATATGCCACATCTTCGTGTTGTAATATTAGATCTACTAAAATTGGTTTCTATTAGAACAATTCGTTGATGGGTTTATCAAAGATTTTACACCGAGGCTTCTAATAAATTCTATAACAGATACAAATTACTTCCGATCGTGGAGCGTAATTATATCCGCGAGTTTTGACATTTAATGTCAAGGCATCCAATATATTGACATCGGTCAATGATAATTGGAGATTTGGATAAACATTAAAATAAACAGGGCCGTGAGCAAGGCTAGACTGAATTATTCCCATAAGGGATTGTTTCCAGTCGTGATTTCTACCGTCTCTAAGAGCTGTTATAAAACTCCCAGGTAAACCTTCTAGAGTCAAAGGCTTAAAGGCTACCTGTACTAACCCGATATGAATAAATTTATGATTTATTCTATATTTTTCTAAGTCTCTATTACTTAGAAGTCTAATAACCATTTCTCATTATTCAAAGAAATTGTTTCCTCAGTAGTTTTTACTACCTGTTTCAAGTCTAATTTCTCGAAAGTTCCTAATTCATAGATGATTTTATAATCTATCTTAGGAATTGTCCAACGATTCAATTTATCTAAATTTTGAGGAATATCATAGTCCTCTTCAATACTGTTTTAACAGTATCTTTATGTCTCATCAAATTTAACATTTGATAAAGACCTTAAACTACATCTCAACTTCTTAATACCCCCACCATGGCTCTGATAATTATAATACATGTTATATATATATATATATATATATTTATATATATGGTAAACTAATTAATTTATAACATATATATATTATATAATTGAAACTCTGGAAAGATGAATTCCAAGGCTAGCTTCGGCAAACATAATTATGACAGTGGTAGAGAATATACGAGTGCTATTGATGATGGTAATAATTTGAAGGAAAACTTTCACTTAAATTCCTATTTGCAAACTTTCTATCACGTAATGTAAATCCAGATTATCCAAGAACACTTCAACAGATTAAACCTTCGTAATATGTGAATAGTTTGCTTTTGAGGTTTAGTGTTGAGTACGTGGGATTTTAGCAAAATGGAAACTTGCATTAATGAAGTTAGGGTTTAAGCTTAAATACCTTGTGAGGTATTTAAGCCCATTGGGCCCCTAACAAGCCCATTACACATACAACCCAATTACATAAATAAAACATCTATAAAATACATAGAAAAGAAATTACAAGACTTAGAATTAATATTTTGGACACTTCTAAAATATTCCTAACATTCTCCCCCTAAGTGTCCAAATTACAATCGAGCAAATAAACTAAGTCTTCATTTCTTTTTCTTCGAGCGGGGTGGAGGTGGAGGTTCTCTATGAGCCAAGTAGGTCTTCCTGAATCCAAGGGCAGTCTCAAACTGTCTGATGTCGTTCCGAAGAACGATCCGATATCTTATCTTCTCGATGAGTTTCCGTAGTATATCTTTCTCTTCCAGTTCTGTTCCTTCTAGTTTGTCCTCTTCGGAAACTGTCTTCTTCTTGGCCCGAAGTTGGTTGAGGATAATCTTCAATGTTCCATCTGAGAATTTGGAGATCTCTGACAGAAGTAGCACCTGCTTCTCTTTCTTCTGTGCTTGTATGTAGGTGACCCCTGGTTGTGGTTCAAGGAAGATAAATCCCTCTTCAAACTTTTCGAGATCCTTGTATCTGTTGTCTGGACGCGTCAGGTTGACCTTGCTCATATTGCTTTCCAAGGCCATTTGGAAGTCATGAGCAGCGAAATACTTGACCTGTCTCAGCATGCACTCCTTGATAGCTCTATAACCATCTCGTCTTGTGTGAGTGTCAAGGGGAAACTTATTGCGATAAATATTGTAGAGCTTGTTGAGTTCGCCCAGTGGAAGATAGGGAAGATCTGCTTCTGAATATCTTACAATTTTCCTGTCATATCGATCAATAACAAAGACAGGGCCTACATATCTTCCTACCGCCCATTCGACGTCCACAATATCGCAGATGGCCGATTGATCTCTCATGTACTTCCTGTATTGATCTCTATTCATTCCTTTCTTGGCCGTGACTTCCCAGAGCATAATCTGATGGCTAAGTCCCCTATACGTCCCTCTTAGATGCTCAAGGCCTCGAAGATTCAGCTCGTTGACTCCCTTTATTTCTTCTTCCTTCCTCCAGATCTTTGGATAAAGATCCTCAAGAAAGGGTGCCTTGATCTTTGCGTTTCTCCAACGAGTTTCTATGAACTCGTATCCTGGCGTCGGTTCCTCGGGTACCTGATGCTGAAGGAGTTCTGGAAGCTCTGGAAGATCTGCCTCACGATTTTCTCCTAGCTCCTCTTCCTCTCGCTCGATGAAGCAGAAGTCTGCTGCTGCCGCCTTTAATAAATTACGAACGCTTTCAATCCTTAGGCGAGACTCTTCTGCTGTCTCTGTTCTTGTCATCCATTCCTCGTCTAAGATATATCTGCCAATGTAGTCTTGAGGATCCTTTTGACGAGGGGTTGTAGTTGCTTGGACTGGTTGGGTGGAGATCCTCGAGGGAGCAGACTCGACTCCACCAAGGGAAGTTGTCTGGTTCGGCCCTGGTGTAGCTTGTCTGCCCCTGGAAGACCTTGGTGGTGGATTAGGTGGTCGTGACGAACTGCCTCCACGCGTTTGAACCCCGCGTCCTCTGCTTCTTCCGCCGCGAATAACAGGAGACTTGGTTCTCGGTCTTTTGCTGCTCTCCCCCTCAGGACGATCCTGGTCGTCTGGATCGTCGTGACGACGTTTCTGACTGGGGCCTTCTTGGCGGCATGTGTCAGTCGGTATGCTCGCATCAGGAGATGGGATGACGCCTCATGCGACCAGCTTCCGGTAGAGGTCTTCTTCTTCAACGCTCCGGTTGCTGTCGAGATCAATTATGCGAGCAATGCCAACATCAAAGAGCTCGAGCAGAGGCACTGTGTACAAGTTGGGTGTCGTCGGGTTGCGTGGTGGCAGGGTGAGAAGACGGGGTAGTACCGGCTGTTGAGGAGGAGGTTGGTCAGATATGGGAGCCTTCCCTTTGTCAGTGGAAGTTGCTTGAACCGCCTCCTTGATAAGACCTTTGACCCTTGGTAGGGTTACGGTCTCGAAGAATTCGAACAGCCGATTCTCCAAGTAGGCAGTCGTCACCTGTGTTGGAATAGATCCGGCGCCACTAGAGGGAGCCGTTGGCACACGTTCAGAACTAGGTTCTGGACGGTGGCCCTCGTCACCCGAAGTTCGTGGAACTTCAGGGTCCTTGGGTCTTCCGACCACTCCTTGCGACGCATCTTTTGGAGATGGTGCTCGGGTCGTTGTTGCCACGTCAGTGGGACGGGCTTGGGTGAAACTATCTCCGGGATCGTCAAGGCGTCCCGTTAGCACGCGTCCAGAACTAGGTTCTGTACGGTGGCTCGCGGATGGTGAGCTGCTGAAATCATCAACATCCGAGAGACTTCCGTCCAATCCTTGAAGAGCCTCTATTTGGGGCTCTTCTATGAACGTTGAGGCCTGAAGATCAGGCTGAGGCTCGGCCTGTGTCACAAGAATGGGTATTTCTTGAGTTGGTTCAGACACAGGAACCGAACTGCTGGAGGCTTGGGGTGGTTCGTGTTGTGTTGAGACACTTGTCTGTTGGGAGACAAGTGAATGGTCAGGTGGGGTTCGCTCATGCGTCGTTAGGTCATGTACGACGTCTTCTATCCTAGGGATTGACCCGGCCTTTTCTGACTGAGGTAGTGCAGTAGTAGTTGTCTCTGGAACATCCATTAGTGGTTGTGCGAGTTGTTCGGCATGTGGTTGTTCCTCGAGTGATTGTTCAGGTATGGTTTGTTGAGAGGATGGTGGTGGTTGGTCAGGGATCGCTTCTTGAGATGTAGTCTGTTGTGTGTGTGGGATAGATTCAGTTTCTGTGGTTTCTCTCAGCATCTCACTCTCTCTTTCTCTCTCGCTCGTTTCAGCTCTCTCAGTCTCACTAACCCCTGGGTTAGACTCAGGTGGGTTATCCTGTGTCGTGGGGTGAGGAACTTTGTAATCTCTGCAGTAGGCATCGATAAGGTCGGGGTTTGCAAGAATGAGTAACTCGTGAGGGATTGGCATTGCGGTGCGTGAGTATTTCTCATCAGTCTTTCCCTTTTGAAGGTAGCGCAGTTTGGGTGGGGTGAAGTTTTCTTCTACGGGTCGTGCTGGTATTCCCGGTGTTGTGGTCAGAAAATGATGGATGATTAGTGAGAACCACCTGAGATATGGCAGATTCTGTGGCCTTTTGGACTTTGTGCGTTGGTGAAGTTGGTCGTCGAGATCAGTGATGATAAGCTTGACAAAGTCGTAATTTCTTCGAAACACGATCCCATGGAAGATGCGAAGGATTGTGATATTGCATCTATCCCATCCTGAGTGCTTGGGTGAGAAGCACTTATTGACAAATGTAAAGAGCGTTCGCCAAGGATGCGGGATCATGGAATTCTGAAAATGGGAGACAAACTTGATAGGCGTGTAATATCCCATCTTCATCATATCCTCCAGAAGCTCATTCTCAGAAGCCTCAGGTTCGTAGTGAGGTTGACTTGGCAATCTGAGAATACTCGAAGGAGATCGCTTGTGATGCTGACAGTCTCATTTGCTATTTGGGCCTCGTAGTATATACTGTTATCCTGAGCAATTTTCGTCTTCATCGTCCCCCAGAATTGTTGAAGGTAGACTGTAGGGACTTGGACCGAGGCCGAAAAAGCATACCCAAGGTGGTGATTCCTCAGAATGGATAGTATAATTTCTTCCTTGCACTTGAATGTATGAAGGTCAAGTTGGAAATTATTGTCCTTGGTCGTTATCCATTGTGAGGTTGGGTAAACCATTTCCGTAGGTGTCGTCATTTTTTTTTATTTTTTTTTTATTTATTTATTTTTTTTTATGACACCGGGAAGTGCTGTTGGAACTGCAATACAAAGAACAAAGGAATTAGAGATGTGATATTGTAGAACTAGAAAGCTATGATAAACGGTTGTTTGAAGATCGATTTGGGCTATGAGGTGAAATCGTTTAGGTAGAGATTTGGCCCATTTCTGTTTGGCCCATTGATGTTCAAAGAGATTTTTGGCTGAAAAATTTTCTAAGTATGGTTTGCGGGCTGAGTTGAAAAAGAACTTTGCGAATTGAGCATTTGAAATAACAGGTAAACTATGAGTCGCAAAGTATCAATTCGCGAAGTGAATCGTGCGCATATCTAAATGTGCAAACTTAGAATTAGCAAACTTGGAATTCGCAAAGCAAACTTAGGATTCGCGAAGCAAAGCAAACTTAGAATTCGCAAATCAAACTTAGAGTTCGCAAAGTAAACTTAGAATTCGCAAAGCAAAGCAATCTTAGAATTCGCAAAGTAAACTTAGAGTTCGCAAAGCAAAGCAAACTAAGAATTCGCAAAGTAAACTTAGAGTTCGCAAAGTAAACTTAGAGTTCGCAAAGCAAAGCAAACTTAGAATTCGCAGAGTAGAATTCACAAAGCAAACTTAGAATTCGCAGAGTAGAATTCACAAAGCAAACTTAGAATTCGCAAAGTAAACTTAGAGTTCGCAAAGCAAAGCAAACTAAGAATTCGCAAAGTAACTTAGAGTTCGCAAAGTAAACTTAGAATTCGCAAAGCAAAGCAAAGTTTGCGACTTTGACAGGATTCGCAAAGCAGAAGGTTTGCGATTTGTGCAAAACAGTTTTTGAGTTCGCAAAGCTGTACTTCGACGATTAAACGAAGAAATTAAAATGAAATTAAAAGCTCTAATTAACAAGCAAACCCAGAAACTCAAAAATCGAAACATTACCCAGAGATACCCCAATCAGAAACTAAAAACATTTACAATAGTTCATCGATAAAAATAAAAAAAAAAAAACCGAGTATGGCCCTGTTCTTCACGATTCGAACCTGCAAAACTGAAAAAGAAAGACATTTCATTGTAGGAATTATATCGAATGATTCCTTACCACCGAAAAGTTTCTGAGAACGTGATTGAGATAGAGCAACACACGTGAGGACTGGGATATGCTATTGAGACTGCGATTTGAGGTTCGCAAAATTATATCTAAACTGACAGAGGTTTGCGATTTGAGAGTGTTGCGTGTTTGAGAGAGGTTTGCGAATTGTGATGGATTTGGGAAAGTCGAGAAATTTTTAGGGTTGAGGATACTTTGCGGGCCTGAAGAAAGATTAGAATGGGCCGCGAACTTCCCCTTTTTTTTTAATTTGAGGTTTGCAAAAAAATTGTAATGTAAAGTATGCGAACTTAATTTTAAAGTTTGCGAATTCTAGAAAAGATACCAAATAATCTAGAAAAGACCCAAATACTACCAATTTGGCGCGATCAATCACAAGGATAACATCAAATAATCTAGAAATGACCCAAATCAATCACAAGGATAATATCAAATCTATGGATTTTTCAAGATCGATTTTCATGATACGATATCCTTATTGGAGAAGGAAGAAACGTCACCTTAGTCAAAAATTCGTCTTAATGTCGGGACAATAAATGACTTATGTTCCATCATCAAGTTTATAAATAGATATGTCTCGAGTTTCTAAGAACAAACTAATTTCTTATTTTCTCGTTTACAGATGGATTGGCAGAAGCAAGAAGAAGAGAAAAAAACTCAAGGAACAGGCAGAGTTAAGACGCAACTTTGAGCATAATCTGAATATGCTTGTTTTTGAGATTTACCTCCTTTTGAGCTTATTCGTTGTTTTACTTGCTATTCTGCTTTGGATTTTTATAGGGAATGCGAGTTATTGAGAGTACGAAAACTCCCCCTAAATGTTTGGGTTTCTTGAATAAATATTTGTTGAAAAACTCCCCCTAGATATAATGCCTATCGAGTATCTGAAAAATGATTGAACTCACTCCCCCTCGATGCATGGATATAGCTTTTCTCCCCCTCGATGTATGGCCATCAGCATTGGCGATACATCGACTTATTGTAAACAGGAAAATTTTTTGAAAAATAGAAATTAACCAAAGAGAGACAGTAAAATCCTAATAAACTAATTAATATAGTAAACACGCACAGAATAAGAGATTAGTAACTTAGCAGATAGATAAATGGTGAACTGTAGGAGGGCATAGGCAAAATTAAAAGTTGAGGTTCAACATTCCCAGCTTTGCTACTAAGAATTGGAAGCGTTTTTCATCCAATGCTTTTGTAAGCAAGTCGGCTAGTTGAAACTCTGTATTGACAAAGTACATTTCTATTATGCCTCTCTCTACGTGGTCCTTTATGAAGTGATAGCGAAGATCTATGTGCTTAGTGCGTGAGTGATGAACAGGGTTACATGTAATTGCAATTGCACTCTTGGAATCACAGTAAATAGGAATTCTATTTAGATCGAACCCGTAGTCCCGTAGTTGAGTTCTGATCCACAAAATTTGTGAGCAGCAACTGGCTGCAGCAACGTATTCTGCTTCCGCCGTGGAAGTTGACACACAATTTTGTTTCTTCGAGGCCCAACATACAAGCTTGTCGCCTAGGAATTGGATGTGTCCAGAAGTGCTTTTTCTGTCTAATCTGCAACCTGCAAAGTCAGGCTCTTGGAGCTTGTTTAAGTCCGTACAGTGATTTGTCAAGTTTGTAAACAAAGTCGGGATGATCAGCATTGAGAAATCCGTCTGGCTGTGACACATACACTTCTTCTTTTAGAATTCCGTTCAAGAAGGCTGTTTTTACATCCATTTGATAGACAGTAAAGTCTTTGTGTGCTGCGTATGCAAGGAATAACCTAATAGCTTCGATTCTAGCTACAGGGGCAAATGTTTCATCATAATCAATTCCTTCATGTTGATTATATCCCTTAGCAACAAGTCTAGCCTTGTTCCGAATTACAACACCATCTTCATCCTTTTTGTTTTTAAATACCCACTTTGTTCCGATCACCGTTTTTCCTTTTGGACGAGGAACTAGATTCCAGACTTTGAGACGTTCGAATTGATTAATCTCCTCTTGCATAGCCACTATCCAGTTAGGATCCCGTAGTGCGTCAACTACCCTTTTAGGTTCTGTTTGACTCAAGAAACAGGTGAACTGACATTCATTTGAAAGTGATCTTCTAGTCGTTACTCCTGTATTTGGATCTCCTATTATTTGATCAGTAGGATGATGTCGAACCCATTTCTTTTCGTGGGGTAGTGTCGTTTCGTCTATTTGCGACTCATCACTTAGTGGATATTCGATTGCAGTGCCAGCTGAATTTGAGGAGGAGGCCTCTGTCTGCGTTGTGGTCAAAGTTGTTGGGGTCGAGGCTTCTGCATCTGAGGGAGGAATTGTCTGGTTAGGAATAGGTTCTGAATCATGAGTTGACGAACTAGGACTGGATTCAGTATTTGGAAATGGATCGGTAGATGGTCTTGTCTGATTTTGAAAGATATAAATATGCTCAAAAAGTAGATCCAAATCCCGTTCTTCTTGAGCTCGTTGAGTGAAGCATGTTGGGTTGCTTTGTCTAGAGGAATCAGTTGCTTGTTGATCTGTAGAGTTCCATTCAGAGGCATCTCTCGAACATTCTCCTTCTTCATTATGAGAATGAATAAGGTGTGGTGTTCTAGAGACTTGTCCCAAACTGCTATGTCCAGTAGAAGGTTCGAGTCCCTCATCAAAGGTGACATTTATACTTTCAATGATCATCCTTCTGTTTCTGAGAAATATCCTGTATGCCTTAGATTGTGCAGAGTAGCCTACGAAGATTCCTTCAGTTGCTTTTGGATCGAGCTTGGACTTGTCTTCGCGGTCGTTGGCGACGAAGCACTTGCATCCAAAAATTCGAAAATGGGCAATGTTGGGCAGTCTTCCATTTATAAGTTCATAGGGCGTCTTACCAAATCTTAGATGAATGTTTGTGCGATTCTGTGTATAGCAAGCAGTATTCATTGCTTCAGCCCAAAGGAAATGAGGTAGTGATGATTGGATGATCATTGTTCGGGCAGCCTCTACAAGTGTACGATTTCGCCTTTCAACAACCCCATTTTGTTGAGGTGTGTAAATAGCAGAAAACTGTTGAGTAATTCCTATGGATTCGTAGAAGTCACTGAGCTGTTGATTCTTGAATTCTGTTCCATTGTCTGATCTAACTATTTGAACATTTCTCTGAAGTAGGTTCTGTGTTGTTCTGATTAGATTTGGAATATGTTCTACTGTCTCTGATTTAGTTCGTAAAAAGCGTACCCAAGTGTATCGGGAATAGTCGTCGACGATAACCAGCATATATCGCTTTCCACTTATGCTCTCAGTTCGCATTGGGCCACACAGATCCATGTGTAAAAGTTCTAGAGGATGTTGAGTGGATGCTGTGTGTTTTGTAGGGTGTGAGGCTTTCTTCATTTTTCCCTTCTCACAAGCAGAGCATATATGCTCTTTTTGATACTTCAATGGTGGTAGTCCAATAGCCAATTTGTTGGTTGATAGCTTGTTGAGGGTTTTGAAGTTAAGATGAGATAATCGCTGGTGCCATAAGTCATTTTGAGTTGAGGTTGCTTTGGAGATTAGGCAGATATCAGTCTTTGGTTTGACAGTTCTGATATCAATGGTGTAAAGATTTGTCTTGCGAGTTCCAGTTAGGAGTTCTTCACCATTGGCATTGAGAATTTTGCAAGTTTTCTTTAGAAACACAACTTGGAGTCCAAAATCACTGAACTGTCCTATTGATAAGAGGTTGTGTGTCAGTCCTTCAACATACGAGACTTGTTTGATTGTAAGTCGATTGCATATGAGATCGCCATGACCAAGGATTCTGGCTCCATTGCTATTACCAAAGCGTACCAGTCCTCCAGGTCTATCAATGTAGTTGCTCAACAGTTCCTTTGTCCCAGTCATGTGTGTGGAGCAACCAGAATCTAAGTACCACACATGAAGGGCCTGCAAATATAAAACTAGAGGGTTTTAGGTACCCATTGAAATATGGGTCCACCTCTGTCAATTTTATTAGTCCGTTTAGACTTCCTGGATTTTCCTTTGTTAAGGGATGACACAGAGTCACTACCTATTTCTAGGATAGGAATATGTGTTCCTGCAGTTTGAAGCTTTGGAATCCATTTGTGCTCTAGTGAGGGTCTTTTTGTCTTAGGTTTAGACTCGAGTTTTTTGGTTTTTGTGAATTTGACAGGTTCTTTGATAGCTTTTGATTTTGATTCTTGTTTTGACGTTGTAGTTTTGTTTTTAGGAATTGTCATGTGAGTTTGTTTGGTGACATGATCACGCACGGAAAACTTTGTTTTTGTTGAAGAAGATGATTTTTTCGATACATGACTAAATAAAGATGGTACAAAGATTTTGGAAGGAAAATACTCAATGACAAAAGGTACATTAAGATCGCGATTCTCCTTCAAGATATCTTCCTTTTTAACCCATACTTGACCTTTCAATGGCTCTTTTGTGGGTCCTGAAAATTTTAATGAATTAGTGCAGGAAATTTTGTCATTTGAAAGTAAGGTGTATGAAATAGTGTGTAATCTTATTTTTTCTTTAAGTGAAGATATTTCATGAAGAAGTTTTTTTCTTTCTTCATCAAATGATTTTCTCTCGCTTTCGAGAGTGGAATGAAGATCACTGATTTTCTTTATGCAATCAGGCATATATCCAGTTGCATATGTGATCATCGGTGTCTTACTTTCCGAAGTACCTGAGGTTTCTCCTTCATTTAGATGAAAAATATCAGTCTCAAATTCAGTTATTGCTGGACAACTTCTTTCTTTATAACTATCATTTAATTCTGTGTAGTTAAAAGATAATTGAGTTTCACTGTGTGTTGTTGTCTCATTTTCACTGACAAAAGACATTAGATTTGCAAGGCAACCTGTCTGCATAAATTTGAGATCGTATAGATAGGGTGAATTTGATATGCCTTCTTTTAACTTACCTGGGTTTTCAAAACCTAGTCCCTTATAAGGATTGTAAAAATCAATGTTAGCTGGTTTGTTTAAAAAGATTGTTTGTTCCGATTGATCTCGTCGGGTTAAAAGATCCTCCAATTTTTTTATTTTGGAGTATAGTTTTTCCCGTTCTTTACTTAGTAAGTCATATTTAATTGTAGCATCCATTGCCTGATCTCTATGAGATTTCATTTCCTTTTCTAAATCCTTGGCTTTAGCTTCGCCTTTTTTTACTTGAATTTCCAGCTTAGCAATTTTTTCATTTGCTACAATTACGCGATTCTTCTCACATGCATAATCATATCTAAACTTATCTAATACTACTAAATTTTTCTCTAAATTAGCTTCTAATTCCTTGATTTTTCTTTTACCTAATTTGTTAGATTTATATAAGGATAAAAATTCATTTTTCATCTTAAGTAAAGAATCATAATCTGTTTCACTTACCTCCACCATTTCTGAATTGTTAGAGGTTTCCCTGTTTGATTCGCCTTCTTCAGCTCCAGCTCCATCTTCTTCGTCATCCACATTGGCCATCAGTGCCGTGTTCTCATTCTCGCTGTCTGAGGTATCTTCAAGCCAATGATCCTCTTCTGCCATTAAGATCAGTCCCTTCTCCTTTTGTTCGGCCAATTGAACTTTTCGACGGTAATAGTTAACATCCTTTTTCTTGGGCATTCTGCACTCTCTAGCAAAGTGTCCAATCTTTCCGCAGTTGAAGCATTTTCCGCCTTGATGAGGAGTTTCAGAGTTGTTTCCCTCATCCTGAGTCTTTCCTCTAGAGTTGGAGGAGGTCCTTTGACGATTTGAGGAGGATCCAGTCTTCTTATAAAATTTCTTCTGCACAAAATTTGAGACCAGAGCGAGTTGCTTAGCAAGATCCTTGAGAGTAATCTCCTGGTCTCCAATTTTGAAAGATCCTTGGATTCGTCATCAGAATCAGAGTCTCCTCCCTCCTTAACTTGTGATGACTGCAAAATTTCTTTGTCCTTGGTTGGTTTTCTTGATGATCGTTCAGTCATAAGAGCAAGTGAGTCGCTTCCTAATGATTTGATTTCCTCCCTTCGTTTCTCCACATGATTGGAATGTTGATTGAGGTAGTCGAATAGTGTATGAATGCTAACTTTGGTTAGATCGTTCATTTGTCTTATCATAATTGCAGTAGCCTCCCATTCTGAATGAAGTGATCCTAAGAATTTGATATTGATCTCCATTACGCTTTTTGTGACTCCATTCATCTTTAGCTCGTTTAGAAGGACAAGAAATCGATGGAAGGTTTCTTGGAGAGTTTCCCCTTTGTTAGCATGAAAGCGGTCATAAGAGATGAGTGTGTTCGCCATTCTTGCCATTGTATTGACTTCTGTCCCCTGCATCATGATTCGAAGAGCATCCCACATTTCTTTTGCGCTATCACCACATTCGAGTTGCATCAAAATGTCATTGGGAATGGCCTGCATCATGTATGATTTTGCCACTTTGTCTGCCTTTAGTCGCAGTTTTTCTTCATCACTGCATTGGTCAGCAGTTTTCAAGATCCTCTGTTCCTCTCTTGCAGGAGTGGTGTCAGTAGTGGCGGGGATTATAGTCCAGTACTGTGTGGGTCCATTGTAAATAGATTCCAACAGGTTCTCGGAATTGTCCTTACTTTCTATGAAGTTGATGAATCTTCTCTTCCAAACTGCGTATTCTCCATGTCGGATGATGGGAGGTCTAACATCATTTCCCATGCTGAAAGAGTCCATTGCTAGTGTTTTGGATATGATCGTTAACGTGTAATGTGAGGAAAATTGAAATTGAATTGAGAATTTTGGTCAAAATCAAATTTGGAATTGATTTTGAAATATATGGATATGTATCGCAAGAGTGGATAGGACAAAGTGTTTGCGAATTAAGGTATTTTGCTCGTTTGCGAATTGAGAGAGTGAGTTCGCAAAGTTATCGCTTTGCGAATTGATCGTGAGTTCGCAAAGTTATCGCTTCACGGGTTAATGAGAAGATTCGCGAACTAGCTTAATTCGCAAAGTGTGCAGAGTTCGCAAAGTGCTATTTGAGTTCGCAACTTGTCCTGAATCCGCGAAGTAAACTTGAGTTCGCAAAGTGCTTTGAATTCGCAAAATACGCTGGAGTTCGCAAAGTGAGCAAAGTTCGCACAATGATTAAATGAGATCGCAAACTGTCCTGGGTTCGCAAAGCAGTTGTGAGTTCGCAAAGAGTCAAGAGGTCGCAAAGGGTTTCCAATTCGCAAAGTGAACCGGAGAACGCAAAGTGAAGAAAATCCTGAGACGTTGATCTTCGAGAATCTGACGGCTTGGTGACCTCGAACTCGCAAAGTAGAGCTTTGCGAAGTGCCGATGCGCAAACTTGAAACAGCAAACCAAGTGTGGTAATTTGGAATCGCAAAGTAGCCTTGTGAGATGAATGAGCCGTGAAACAACAGAAATCCTTGAGTTCGCAATCTAAGTTCCCAAAAATAGTTTCGTTCGTAAGCTCAAGAACACACTGAAGAACAGGACTGTTCTTCAAATGTTTTAGACAGAAATCCAACAAAACTGAAACAACCTCCACGGAGACCACTATGATGACTCAGAATTGATAGCAATACAAGCTTGCCTTAACAAACAGAGTATCTCCGAGAATGACTAATAAACGAGAGTTTAAGCTTTGAAACAGAGAATAGCAACCACGCAAGAGTTCAAACTGCTTAATCCCTAAAAGCTTGAAATGAAGTTTCCTCACCTACACGCTTGGCTCTGATACCACTTGTAAATCCAGATTATCCAAGAACACTTCAACAGATTAAACCTTCGTAATATGTGAATAGTTTGCTTTTGAGGTTTAGTGTTGAGTACGTGGGATTTTAGCAAAATGGAAACTTGCATTAATGAAGTTAGGGTTTAAGCTTAAATACCTTGTGAGGTATTTAAGCCCATTGGGCCCCTAACAAGCCCATTACACATACAACCCAATTACATAAATAAAACATCTATAAAATACATAGAAAAGAAATTACAAGACTTAGAATTAATATTTTGGACACTTCTAAAATATTCCTAACACGTAACCCCCTTGTCAGAGAAATATATCACTTAGGTACCTAATAGAATAATTTTCTTTCATATAGGTACCCGATCCGCCGCAGGTACACAATACAACACATTTAGGTACACTACATCAACATATTGTGGTACGTCATACATTGAGAAAATGGTACACCATATATCACACATTAGGTACGCCGTATCAACACATTTAGGTATACTATATTAACGTATTGGGTACACAATACAAACATAGAAAGGTACAACGTGACTGAAGAAACTGATACAAACAGTAAATCGGGTCCTTAAGTGATATATTTCTCTGACCAAGGGAGTTATGTGATCGATAGTTTGCCTAATAGGGATTTAAGTGAAGTTTCACCTAATTTGGATGGTGAGGATAAATTTTATATTTATATATAATATATATAAAATTTTATAAATTTATTATAATATTTTATATATATTAATATTTAATATCAATGAGCAGAAATGTCTAAATACCCTCTTATAGATACATTATTATTATGCATACGATCACTAAATTTCCTAGGTATACTAAAATAAAGATATATTAGGTAATCATATTAGTTAATACCTTAAAGAGAATACCTTAATATTACACCAAACCTAATATAATATTATAAAATATAAATATATATATATATATATACATATTATCACACGTTCAAGTGGATTTGAGAATATTTTCGTAATTTTCACGATTTTTATAAACGTAGCGGCGGATGCTTTTCTAAATACCTCGACATTAAAGTCCAAGGTTCATTAGACCATTTTAGATCTTTAAATTCGAGTAATATTATTACCTCTGTATGAGAAATTTTCTCATTGTCAATATCATCTTCTTCTTCCGCAATAGCTTTTGCGTAAGAAGTTCCTTCATTAGGAGACTTAGATTTTTCTTTCTTGAATTCAAGAAACTCTTTGTATATTTGTTGGTCTCGCTGCTCAAAGTATTACTTGAGGAAACTGAGAAATTTTCTTTAACGAGCTTTTTATTGCCCATTTGAGCAATAACGTTCTTGCCACCTCTTCCAACTCTATTAGAGATTTTTTATTTTGTTCGAATTGTATTTGAACAGTTCCATCGGTTGTTTGTATTATTTGAGTAGGATTATTTTTTATTTTGGGCTGAAGAGGCATAGCTCGTTCGATTATCCAGTTTTCTGGAAATTGTATTTCTTCCCATTTTATGGATCTTCGGGTTGTAATATTAGATCTACTAAAATTGGTTTCTATGAGAACAGTTTCGTTGATGGGTTTATCAACAATTTTGCATTGTCGATTAAGGGTGTATAAAGGCTTATAATAAATTCTATAACAGATGCATATTACTTCCGATCCAGGAGCATAATTATATCCGTTGACATTTAATGTCAAGGCATCCAATATATTAACGTCAGTCAATGATAATTGGAGATTCGGATAAACATTAAAATATACTGGGCCAAATAATTATTTTTGAAAAGCATTAAAATATCTGTTGTTTTGAAAAGCATACTTTGTATACTTGAGTTTATTAATTTCTTCATTAAAAATGTTTTGAATATTTTCAGAATTATCAGACCATCGGCCTGTGAAGTGTTCTATGATGTTTACACATAGTGTATAAACAACATTTCCACTTGTTGACCGTTTTCTTCTTTAACGATAAGATAAATATATAAATAATTATACCACCATCCTTTTGACTGAGCAGTAAAGCCATCGACGATCATTTTCGCAACAGCTTTATCATTATTTTGATTAGCTTTGCAGATTGTACTATACATGAGCATGCTGTGGATCATATTATAAATTTGTCTTTCATTATAACCGTCTTCCATTCGTATATGCTTCTACCACCTTACGAATTATTGAGCATAAATTCTTGTTATTGGAACAAGATGTCTTGAGGAGAATATTATCAGTATTTTCAAGTCGATCTTTAAATTCTTCACTTAAAGTATTAAGATTAAGATTCTTAAATTTTTCTTCCAAAAGATTTTCGATTTGAGAAATCGATTTTAATTTAAAATCAATTATTTCAGGGGTAGGTTGAATACTTGGAGAAGCAATATTAACTGTTCCAAGTTCGATTTTATCCTTTAATAGATGAGTTTTAATAACTTTAATTGAAGACGAAATTTCATCAATATTCTTTTTAAGAAATTTGTTCTCCTAAAACAATAACATACATATTTGTATTCTGTTATTTTAAAAGACCGTTAATATGACTTATAGTTACTGTAAGTGTATCGTTTTCAAATAATTTTTGAAAAGCATTAAAATATCTAATGTTCAAAAGCATAAGTTTATATTATTATATTTATATATATAAATTATAAATTAATTTCCCAGTGATTTGTGGACTTCCCTGAATCATTGGTGATACACGAGGATAGACATGCATCTCATCATAACTTGCTCACAATTGCAATCCAACGGAAAGGGGCCAGGAGGAAAAGAACAGACATCCGAATCTGATCACGAGAATATGAGAAGAGAGAGTAATCAGCATGGGACTGCACAAATCCATAATCCGATAAAGCTCAGAACAATCATCAGGGGCAGCATAATTGGCAACCAAGGCCGAACCAGAGAGACTAATCTTCCCGTTCGAGCTCTAAACCCCACCCCTCAATGTCAACGGTTGCTAACAAAAGTATTAATTCTTGTTCTGGTTTTGACATGAAATATTAGAATTCCTCTAGGCACAAATACCTTCTACTCTTATTTTCTTAAATTCATGACAACCTTTAACATTTTTAAGTCTTGCAGTAGAGTGTCTGATATAATTCACAACTTGCCTAACACGTTTCACGGAATTCCTAATTCCTTTAAAAAAAAATAAGATCGATAATGTGAGCTAGTCATCTATTACGAAGATGTTGACTATTTCATCATATTAGTTTCTCATTTGCTCAACTGTTTAACAATCATTTGAAATAGCAGTGAACACTTTTTCCAAATCAATATATATGAAGTGGGCGTTCATATACAAATAGTTTATTCTCTACATGGAAGGTCCATCTATTTAGGGCCGTTTAGTTGACATGATATAATAAGATAAAGCCCAAATTATCTTCGTCAATATTGTTCAGTTGCAATAGCCCATACTCTGTTAAAGCCCGAGAAAAAACCTGAGCCCGCTATTTAATCAAAGGCGCCCAACACAAATTATACAACGAAGCTGGCCGAGATAAATAAACCCAACCCAAGATAAAAGAGTGAAATGGCCAAACTACCCCTAACTCGAACAAATAGGCGCTACTGCAGATTTCATTTTTCATCTCCCGCTATTTCAGAGGCGAGCACCGGCGTAGTGCTCCTTGGCAACTTTTTAAGCGATTGTTGACGGCTCAGCGCCCTTAATCTGCGAAGGTCTTCCCATCGCTGAAGCTCTACGATTGACAAGATTCCGACGATTTGGGCATTGCAAAACCCAGGTATTTCGGTACTGCTCAATGCTCAAGATTATCGCATTATACCTTGTATTCGCCTAATCGGAAGACAAATGACACCGAACAAATTATCGTACCTCGAAATGATTTCAACCCCGAGGCGTCGTCGTTGATGTTCGGCCCTGCAATCCTCCTGTACACAGTAAGGTCGACGAAGGCGTTGAGGGTTTGTAATTGGGAAGAGGGGTATAAAGTTAATTTAAGTAATATATTCTTTGATTGTGTAATTGAAAGTGAACAACATAATAATATTAATCAAAACTAGAGACTGAACGCACGAGAGAAGTACATAAATGATGTTATTTTGAGAATTGAATTACAAAACTAGTTGAGTTTTTAAAGCTATTACAAAACTAATCAACTTTTTAACGTCTAACTATTTTTATTTTCATTTTAACCACGAAAATATTTAAACTTATTGATTTTCACTATTGTTATCTTCAAATAGCACAACACTTGTTAATAATTAAATTTTTACCCCAAGTGATTTTAACTCAATTATTAAAAATATATTAAAGCAATATTCAAACGAAAAATAAAATTACTTGGCGGGACCGTGACCTACTCCTCCCACGTGAGTTCGATATCTAGAGCTTTCAAAACGGACAGGCGGGGCGGGGCGGGGCGGGTAAGAGCGCGGTTTGGCAGGCCTGGAAATTGAAGACCCGCCCCACCCAAATTAAAAACAAATACGAAAAGAAAAAAATCAAAAAAATAAAGAAAAAACAATAAAAATTAAATATATAAGCTTAGAAATTAATAATTAAATCTAATCTCGTAATAATAATTTATTTATATTATTAACTTGAGTAAATTAAAAATCGGAGCTAAAAAATACTAATATACCTATATAATTTGTTTATATATGAATATTTAATAAAAAAATATCATACTTGAGCCCGCCAGGAATTATAATATGATATTGTTTTATTAAATATTGATATATAAATAAATTATATTGGTATGTTAGTATTTTTTAGCTTCGATTTTTAATTTACTCAAGTTTAATAATATAAATAAATATTACGAGATTAGATTTAATTAGAATTAATTTCGAGTTTATATATTTAACTTTCATTGTTTTTTTCTTTATTTTTTTCAATATTTTCTTTTTTTTTTAAATTTTGCGGGGCGGGCCTTCAATTTCAGGCCTGCCAAACGGCGCGCTTACCCGCGCCCGTCCTGCCCAAGGTGGGCTTTGGCAGGCTACGGGTCGACCCGTCACTCCGGCCCGTTTTGACAGCTCACGTGGGAGGAGTAGGTCACGGTCACGCCAAGTAATTTTATTTTTCTTTTGATTATTTCTTTAAGTAATATATATTTAATATATTTGAGTAAGTTGGAGTAAAATTTTAATTATTAACAAGTGTTGTGCTATTTGGAGATAACAATAGTGAAAATTTGTAATTTTAAGTATTTTCGTGGTTAAAATGAAAACAAAATTACTTAAAATAAAAAAAGTTGATTAGTTTTGTAATAGGTTTAAAAACTCAACTAGTTTTTTAATTTCATTCTCAAAATAACATTATTTCTGTAATTCTCTCCTGAACGCACTCCATGAACCTGATTATTAATCCCAACATAAGTTATGGGCTTTTATCTGAGATCGACAACTAAACGGGCCCTTATCATAAGACGAACTCTTTGATTCATATGATTAAAAAAAAAAAAACTTAGTTCTTTGGTAGCAAGTACATCACCACAATCTACAGTTCGCCAATAAAAGATTCACAGTCAGTAGCTTTTCGACAAAACAGTGCAAAATACAAATACGTTCGTCCGTAAAGTTGGTATAGTATCATAAATTAATAATCGTTAAAAATAAATCATCAAAGACGTTCACAACATCAGATTTTTTCAGTTGGCTTAGCTGCAACAGTTTGCGCTTCGTCCTTAACATATGCTGAATTGTCTTGTGGGCCGTCGTCATTCTGAGGCACACACGGCCGCCACACAGTTTCTTCCTTTCCCACATCCATTAGAGCAATACCTTTACCCGAGAGATCGCTTCTAATCTTATCGCTTTTCGCAAACTCCTTGTTCTTTCTCGCCGGAGTTCTTTCTTCGATAGCTCAAGAAACTTCTTCCTCGCTCAGATTCACTCTCTTCAGAGCATTATCCTTGAGCTGTTGTAGTACCTGGTTCATAAAACTTATTTCATTAGGTGGAGTAAAAACTTATATGCCAATTCAGAATGACTATTTATGATAAATGACATAAACAGAGGACTAAAGGTGATTTTCGTGAAAGTTAGAGGACCAAATTATTAGTTTACATACAGACGACTCACCTCAGAGTATGTTGAACTAGAGAGTAATCCGAGAGCATCCAAGACTTCTCGGACCGACTTGTGTAGATCTACGAGGGCCTTGACAGCAGATAATTTCTTTTGCTTCTGCATTTTCTTCTGAAAAGGGCGCAAAAACAAGCATGAAAACATAGTTTTAAAAGGCGTGGGGCGCAAAAAGGCGACAAGGGGATCGCCTTGCCTCATAAGGCGAGGCGCAATTGAGGCGCGGGCCTCATATATCGAGGCGCACACTGTATTACATGTAATATGTATTAAACATCATCAAATGAATTCTTCAAAATTCAAATAAAATACATGGTACAAGTCTTATCTGAGATTTTCTTTAATTGTCTTAATTGAGATTATTAGATTCTCTTCATTTATTTTATTTTAGTTTAATATATTATGCATATGATTCTTCAAATAATTAACGTAATATAATAAATTCCTTACTTAAAAACTATTGTAAGTGCGTTTTAATTTAAATAGAACAAAATCAAAATACCAAAACTGAATATTTTATACATTATATTTGAAATGTGTTTTTAAAACCAATGTGAGGCCCAGTTAAAAATCAGCCCAACATATAACCCAGTCAATTAGGGTTTTGCTTACACCGTCTTCTTCATCGTCCATCCACCAAGTTAAGGACAGCCTTAGAAATCGATTTCCCTAAGCTTCAAGAAATCGCAGCTGAGAGGAATCTGACCCATCTAATGTCTTCTCCAAACACTAACTTCACAGTTTTCCCAGAGTTTTCCTCATTACAGTTACTAATTCTTTCCTCCTCGATCTCGACAACGCGCAGAAGCCAGCGATCAGCCGCAACAATGGTGGTGAGGCGGTAAAAGGCGATCGCCTCTGCACATGTCGCCTCTATCCGAAGCGCTCGCCTGAGGCGCGCCTCAGTGAAGTGAGGTGAGTCGAGGCGGGTTGAGGCGAAATGCCTTTGCCTCACCTCGCCTCTCGCCTTAGGCGCGCCTCAGGTCGCCTTTTAAAACTATGCATGAAAATAGTGCCAGAAAGAAGCAATCAAAACGAATGTCGTCAAACTTTAATTTATTATATACCTTGAGTGCGTTCACAGAGTTGTTCATAAACCTCAAAGCTTCTTGAAGGGCAGCGTTTAGTATGGACGGCGTGTGCAAATCGTCGGCTAGTTTACTCTCAAACTCTTTCCTCAGATTTTTTATGCAGTTTGTGCGTCATCGCCGATGCTGATCGCTTTTCCATTTGCTTCGCTTTCTATATCGACCGCCGACGCAGCTTCTTGGCAGTCTAGTAAAGTCTTCAAAAAAAACGCAGAAAGATATAAAAGGAATTCATCGTTTTCCCATTTTACTGGAAACATATGCATAGTCAAGCGTATATTTAACCTGATAAATATAGTAAACGGATTCTGATGATATCTCAATCTGCGCAATCGAATAGTTTACAGGCGATCGGTAGTGAGTCCCTAACAGGAAATGCCTCAATGCAAGCGGATGGTACAACTTTGTAACCTGAAAAACGAAAGTAGTAGCAGCGAAATTTAGAAGCAACGATGTCGATATTGATCATTTTCTTGATTTACCTCACGAATGGTGAAAAAATTTCCAAGCGACTTTGACATTTTCTCGTCATTCGCCGTGACGAAACCGTTGTGCAACCAATAATTGACTTTGCTCTCCGAGCAAGCAACACAGCTCTGTGCAATCTCATTCTCGTGATGTGGAAAGATTAAATCCATTCCCCCGCCGTGAATATCGAATACGTGCGAAAGGTAGTGAGCGCTCATTGCACTGCATTCGATATGCCATCCGGGCCTACCCGGGCCCCACGGGCTATCCCAAACGGGCTTCCCGGGCTTAGCAGCCTTATGAAGACGGTAAAAGAAAAGTTTAGAAACATGAAAATAAATTAAATGGGACATATCAACAGGAAATTTTGTGTGATTTATACCTTCCACAAGGCAAAATCAGCGGGATTGCGCTTTCGCTCGTCGACGGCAACACGCTCGCCAGCTCTGTTATCCTCTAATTTCCTACCTGATAGAATCCCGTAATTTGGGGAAGCATCGACGGAGAAACAAACATCTCCATCAACAGCGTAAGCACAGTTGTTGCTGATAATCTACACAAAAAGGTGGGGAATTTAACAAAATAAAACCTATCAGATCATAAAATGCTTGTACGGTTCCACTATTTGAGAGTACTAAGTTATCTTTCATTATATAAGAAGAATCCACAGTTGTGAACAAAAGGGTTTGAGAGGGAGAAAAGACCTGTGCTATCATATCTTTGATCTGCTCCATATGATCTGTCACACGTGGCTGGTGAGTGGGAAGAAGGCACTGGAGATCAGCCATATCTTTGAGGAATTCTTCGCAAAACCTACCACTCAATGCTTTAGGATCCTCCCCAATTTCATTGGCTCTTCGAATAATCTGAAAAACCACATATTAGTCCTATCGGGGAAAGCTTTCATTTGAACAAGCATCAATAACATGAAAACTGGCGGCTTCTATTCATCTCACTCAGAAAATTTTGACAAACTGGAGAAATTTTAAGAGAACAAAAACACCAACTAGCCAAAATATGCTTACCAACCAATTGGGTCCATATTAAGTTTATAATACCAAGGTTTAACAGTGTAAGTCCCCTAAATGTGGCTGATATGAAATCAGATATACACTGCACGTATAAAGGGCTTTCGATGAATAAAAAAAATGAAGTGGTAAGTGCATGGGGAAACAAACTCACCTTATCATCCACATCAGTGAAGTTGCGGACGTATACAACCTCATAGCCCAAGAATCTAAGGTATCTAACGGATTGAATTTGAAAATAAAATAAATAAAATTCAGACCAGATACGCAAGGCATTGCAAGCGTAAAGATTATAAATAACACGCAACAAAAACAACAGATTCACATTTATTAACAAATGAAGAAAAAGGTCTCCAGGAAATCTTTATGAATCATGATAAAAGAATCTATGTTAAGGAACAAGACATGCCCTGTCCAATAACAGGTCACTGAATTGGCAAGCTTTCAAAAGGAAAACTACAAACTCGTGTTACCAAACACGATAAGAACTTATGGTAACGAAGCGATTATGACCCCGCCTAGCAAGACCACAAATCATATCTCATAACTCAATCGAAGTTTCTATGGCCCGATTAGTAAAGGAACTCGTTTCCAAAAATGCTGGGAATGCAGGAAACTTCAAAATTCAATCTTTATAACTCAGTTTCAACAGCTCAGCAAATATAAACACCACGACTCACCAAATTTTACCCATTAAAAAGCAATGCAATTGCCGGAGAATGTCCAAAAACCCTTTCAAAACCTCTAGCAAACTAGCCCAAACACAAACGATCAAATACAAACATGATCCACCAAATATACTTAAACGGAGACACATCCCCCACTGCCCACGTAAAAACAAATTAGTATCAAAAGAACCCAGAATTGAGGAGCAAACCTTGGACAAAATCATAAAAAGGAAAAAAAATCCAGAGATAAGAAACCTGTATAGAACGTCGATTGCGACGTAAGCACGCGCATGTCCTATGTGGCTGAAATCGTAAGAAGTAACACCACAGACGTACAATCCAACTTTCCCCTCGACGATCGGCTTGAAAACCTCTTTCTGCTTCGTCATAGTATTGTACAGTTTTTTTTTTTTTTTTTTGGCTGACCCCCTCGAGGATAATGTTCACTAAATAAAAAGAGTGGTACAGTGTTAGCGGCATGCCGCAACCCAACTGGCAACAAGCTACCAACTAACAAGCGAAAGAAACAAGACAGTAGACGACTACCAAGCTATACGCCACACACGCCGCATGGCGCATGCCTGCAGCTGGTACTTTCCCGAGAGCGTGGAAAGACGCAAGCAAAGAAGTATTTCGATCGCCTTAACAAGTTGCTCAGGTGCCTTCTGACGACCCTCCCGCCATCTCGTGTTACGCTCCATCCATAAGTGGTAGACCAATGAAGAGAGTGTATGCCGAAAGACCAGATGAGATAGATGGCGACCTTTCCAACGACGAGCTGCCCAAAGGATATCCGTACCCCAATTCGCGTGTGGCCAATCGAAACGTAACTTTTCCTGTAACAGCACGAGGCACCGACCAGAGAATGGGCACCCGAAAAATAAATGCGTGGTAGTCTCGACAGAAAGGGTATCGCACAGGAGACACGTCGAGGCACCAGCCACACTAGCAATCCACGGCTTATCCCGTGTAGCCAATCTATCACGAATGGCCAGCCATAGGATGAAGTCGTGCCGAGGGATCGACATCGGGCCGCCAAGTAACGTGTGCCAAGGAGCTATCGGCCTCCGTAACCGCATGCTGTTCCTCGCCGAGTAGGTGGTGAAGCGACCATCACCCGAACCATTCCAACGAACAAAATCAGCTTCCCCGGGCGCACATGGGGAAGAAGGGGCGCTATATCGAGGTACTCCCTCCTCGAGCGGGCTGGCCATCTCCATCCGTCCTCGCCTATCACCATGCTCAGACGAGAATCAATCGGGAGACCCATCACCTGTGGTCCCCGCGGAAAATACTTCACAAGTGGTCCTGTAAGTAACCACGGATCAGTCCATAGGTGTAAAGACCTACCGCTCCCGATGTGAAAATCCACCAAAGGTCGGAAGAGAGGACGAAGCTTAAGTAGCTTCTTCCAACTCCAAGAAGATCGGGCCGACGCCTGAACCGACCAGAGAGACTTGCGGTGGAGTCTGGTCCGCCTAATCCAGGTCGCCCAAATCGAAGTATCATCATCACTCAGCAGGGTCCAGAGAAGGTGCATAAGCAGTGCCTTGTTATCAACCTCAATCGAACGCAGCCCCAGTCCACCTTCCTCCCTCGGTAGGCAGATATCAGCCCAAGCAACCTTAGCTCCCGACCCTCTCCAAAGAAAAGTCCGAATGCGAGTCTCAATGCAACGTAAGACTCCCTTGGGGAGTAAGAATACACCCGCCCAATACGTGTGGAAACTCAGTAAGACCGACTTGATCAGCTGAAGTCGGCCAGCGTAGGAGAGAGACTGATGTGTCCAAGATCCCAAACGTCGATCAAACGACGCGATGAGTGGGGCACAATCAGAAATGCTGGTTAGTCCATGGGACTAACCGTAACCTAACCGGCCAGGGGCGGTTGCCGGTTAGCCGTCCCCGGTTGCCGGTTAACTAACCGCCGGTTAGACGGTTAACCGGCGGTTAAACCGCCGGTTTTTTAATTTTTTTAAATTTTTTTATTTTTTTTAAATTTTTTATTTTTTATTTTGCAATTTACTATAAAGTTAAATGAATTTTCGGTGTATTTTCGTTCCTATTTTACTATTTTGATATAAAATTTTAAATATAATAAATTTTACGAATCATGAAATATATTACGAAATTTTAATGCAATATAAAATACATAGTTTCATAAATTTCTAAATAATTAGTATTAATATTAGTAAAGTTACATAGTATTTCTAATTAATTAATAATAATATTAATATGAGTACATTAAAATAGTATAATTTTATTTTTTTATTATTTTTTATTAAGGTTATAACCGCCGGTTAACCGCCTAACCGGCGGTTGGGGAAAACCCCTAACCGCCCCGTAACCGTCCGGTGACGGTTGCCGGGTACAGTTACCGGCCGGTTACGGTTATAACCGTAACCGGCGGTTAGGCGGTTCAACCGCCGGTTACGGTTAAAATTGGGCATGTCTACATAACAAACATGTCAAAATACATCAACAAAATCCTTGTAAAGTCATACACAAATAGCTTATACACATGTAATCCATAAATATGAATATTAAACGAGCCCGACGCGTTAAGGATTATATGTAATCATATTACATATTTTCTTCATTAAACAGCAATAATCAACAAATTTTGCACTGCACTTACTTCGGGCTGATTTACGTATTAAAAGATATTATTAAAAAATCCGTAATATTATTACTTTTTGAAACTAGGAGGAAATATTACTGAAATTAGCATAGTTTGTGAAATCACATGCAACTTTGTTAATATACCACATCAGCATCCGAAATATCGATCAACGACACCTAGAAGGTGTCATTTAAGATGACATAACCTCGGATGTCAATTTGGGGTGTTGACATGGCACGGATCGGTGCCACATCAACATGTGTCCACATAAGGTGCACACATAAGTAGGGGTGTTCAACGGCCGGTCGGTCCGGTTCTGTAAAAATTTGGTTCGTTTTTTCGGTTTCGGTTTTACATAGTCTTAATCCGATATCCGAACCGTTTTAGTTTGGTTCGGTTCGGTTTTTTCACTATTCGGTTCGATCTTTTCGGTTCGGTTTTTCGGTTTAAGACTTTCATTCAATAAGAATAATATATAGTTCAATAAGATCATTATCTGAAATATTGCAGCGAAAAACCGAACCCGTATAAAATCCATGCCAAATACATAGAGATCGTTTGTGATGTAACATTAAATAAACACAAGCTTGCAACAAAAGAATGCAAATTCATTGCAGCATAATAGAAATCCATTTCAGCATTTGGCCAATATAACGTAACACAAGATCAGATGATCCTATTAAAATAATCGAACAAAACAACAACGAGAAAGCAAGTAATAAAAAAAAGGAATCAAAATTTTATTGTTTTCTGTGAAGAAATATAGTTATTTAATGGGCTTAAATATCACTATAGATGGGCTATTTTTAATTTATCACATTCACAAACGTTGGCCCATTTACACAATATTAATATTATATATATATATAATTCGGTTATTTCGGTTATTTCGGTTTTTCTTATTGAAAACCGAAAATCGAACCGAAAAACCGAAATTTGCTAAACATTAAACCGAAACCGACCGAAAAACCGAACCGAAAAAACCGAAAATTTCGGTTCGGCCGGTTTTTTCGATTTTATCCGAAGTTTGAACACCCCTACACATAAGGTGAGTACCGTAAAATTCCTCATATATATATATATTAGTTATTTTATGCATAGAGATTACTTATAATTGCCAAAATCCAACTCATTGTCTGATCGGTTGACAGGTAGCTGAAGCATGAACTATTTTCTCTTTTGGGTGCCAAGTGTTACACCCTTGGACATCGTAAACATGGCTTGATCATTGCCCAACAAACAAGATATATTACTTGCCGAATTTTACAATTAGTGTGATATGGCCTCAAATGCATGCAGAGTGACTCGGCTATGTAATGCGGGGCTGAATAAGAAAGTCGGGCATAAAGAGCGGAGCTAGCCAAGGTGCGGATGTGCACGATGGTGTGGGAGAACGAGCGCATATGGCAGCATGTATGGCTCTGCGGGTTGGCGGTGAGATTGGTTAGGAAGTGGAACGACAATATGGAGTGAGCCCACTTGACTGTTTGGGCAATTTAAATTAAGGAAGGCAAGATATAAGATGTGGAAATATACCAAAATAAACCACGTCAAATTCAAGGTAAGTTTTCTTAGTGTAAAAAATCTTCAAACAGGCAACTTTTCTTAGCTTCAAACAAGGCAAGTTATAAGTGGCGGGGATCCATTCCTTTTTTTTTTTCACGAAACGATCGCGTTGTAGTGGGGGGTGGATCCATTCAAACAAGAAAATAAAATAAACATATAAGACGTTCGAATTTCTACACAATTCATGTCAAAATAATGTTTTACAAGATACCATAACTAGTAAAGCTAACTTTGATCGGCCGAGACACCAACGACGCGAGAACGATGAAGTGATGGCAATTGTATCCTACGAGACCTCATGCTCTGAAATTCCTGCAATATAGCTTCGGTTTCGATATTTACAAATATTCCCTTTTCCACATAACACAATAGGCAATCTGTGAGAAAATCGTCCCCCATTTTATTGCGCAAGTCTGTCTTGATAATTTTCATCGCAGTGAAAGACCTTTCAACGCTGTTGCAACAGGTAAGACCAGTGCTAATTTAATAAGTCGATAGACCAAGGGAAATGCGTCATGATGCTTCGTCTCGACCATCTTCTTTGAAAGATCTCCAATGTTGTTAATCTCGGAAAAAGCTACAGTAGATCTCATGTGAGAAATATATGTCTTCAGCTCGTGGCTCAATGCAGATAGATCAGTAGAAGTAAAGTCTTCAGGATATAATTCAGCAAGACGAAGTAATCGGCCATGATCAAAGCTAGAGAATGAATTTCTAGGATCAAGGCAACCTAGACATATAAGCAACTCCGAATTTGTTTCGGTAAAACGGTTGTTAATCTCTTCAAAAACAAGATCAACCACCTAGAATTTAATAAAATAAAGAGTAATCAATTGTTTGGTGAAAATATAATTTTATTAATATGAAATGAAAATAAATCAAATACCTGTAAGAAGATATCTACTCGATAATAATGCATTTGAGTCTTTTGTTGCCCATTGACGGTCTTTCTAGCTCGCCCTTTAACAAAGTCATCCATATTTGGCACGTCAATTTCATTTGATGAAAGCTTGTGACATCTCTTAACAAATCATCCCAATCACCATTTCTAAATTTCTGCAGGTCATTTTTCAATGTTCTGATCAACTCGATGGCAGTGGCTATGTTTTGTTGTAGAACTTGTGATAACGCATTGGTCATTCCCAAACTATGCTCCATCAAATGACCAATGAATACGAATTCAAATCTTTCCATTTTATCAAGCAAGCCTGTAGTAAGGCCTCGACTTTTTCCATCAGGTCCATCCTCCATCACGATTGCAAGCACTTCTTTCACTGGATTCCACAAGTAAAATAGCCTTGTAAGACTATCTTTATCGGTGGATTGCACGACCGATTGTGCAATAAAATTGATCAAAATAAATCAAAAAATTAAATAACTCCCACAACCGGTTGTGACCCAACCCACAACTGGTTGGTGGACCAACCTGGGTCACAACCGGTTGTGCACTGTTCTCGATAAACTGTTTTACTGATTTTTTGTAATTTTATGATACATTTAATTATCTGTTAAAATTTAATTTTTATTTTTTTACCAAAATATATGATTTTTTTTCTCTACAAATAGATGCTAATATTGATACATTTTGAATCACAATTTTAAATTATTTATTTCACTATCACATTCTGTAGTCTATCATAAATTCATATTATTTTTTTCTACAATGACTAAAGTATCTAAATTTTATATCATATAATGTAATCTATTTTTTAAACATCCAAATACTACTTTAAATAATTCTAAAATATAAATATCATGAGTTGTGTTGGGTTGTTGATAAAGTTGAAAATTATTGAGGTTGGGTTGAGGTGTAGGTTGTGTATGTGGATGAGAGAGAAATTAATATTTTATTTTGATGACCGGTTGTCCGGGTCATGGATAATTATAGTCTAACTGTTTTAAAGTGAGAACCCACCATGTATCACCTGCTCTAGCTAAGCTTGCTTCTTGATTCTTGCCTTTCCCTGTCAAAGTTTCACCTTCTATATTTTTTACAAGATTATCATACTGTTTCTGTCGAAGAGCATCTTTCCTTTTACATGAAGCACCAACAACATTCACAATCATTGTTAGATATTAAAAAAAAACTATTCACATTGTATGCTTTGTCGCAGTGGCAACAACAACTAGTTGAAGTTGATGAGCGAAACAATGAATGTAATGTGCATGCTTATTTTCCTTCAAAATAAGCGATTTTAATCCATTAAATTTTCCATGAATATTTGACACCCCATCATATCCTTGGCCTCTAAGACTACAAATCCTACAAATCGATAATACATTCTTTGCAAAGAAATCGTCGATAGCATATTTTAATGCTTGAGCTGAAGTATCACTAACATGAACGACTACAAGAAACCGTTCAATCACCTCTCCTTTGTCATTTATCAATCTAATAACAATAGCCATTTGCTCCTTAACTGAACAATCTCGAGCTTCGTCAATCAAAACAGAAAAGAATTTATCTCCAATCTCATTAAGAATAAATTCCTTTTTGTTCTCATAACCCACCTATCCATATTGGAAGTCCTACAAATGATTAAAATAATATTCATTTAGTATTTCAAGAATATACCATCGAACATAGCAACAAATATGAATATATTAGAACTAAAAGAATAAATAACTCAAAAAAACATTACCTGACAAAAGAACCTGTAATCCAATTCTATAGAGGTATAGTTCCTTTCGTTTGTTTGTCCCGTTGAGAAAGAGTGAAAGTGAAACCCTCGGCACTACTCTCAGTTCGATTTTTTCAATCACAGATTTTTATTTGTATAAAGATAATTCATTAGTAATAATCTAATTTTAAGCCACACAATTAAATACAGGTCCAATACATAATAACACTGAAAATGGGCTTGTCTTAATGAGCCCAACCCAACACCATCTCTTCTCCAACGCTGCACTGCCCTAGTTTTTCTTCCCAGTAGCGGGGGCACAGTAAGAAAAAAAACGGCCGGCGAGGCTGCCGCCGGTATATCCCTAAGGGGTAACTCGGCCGGCTGGAGGGTCAACTGACCCCTCGAGCCCCGGCGTAGGTCCGTCCCTGGCCCATAAAGAGTGAGATTGACCAACACTTCAAAGCACGCGCCAAACATCACACCACATTCGAAGATCAAGTAAACTCAGTAAGCAACTTGTTTAATTGAGAACTAACTTAAGTCCAGGACCAACCGATGTTAAAATATGAACACACTTTGAATTATTCAAATTTGAAGTATAAAGGAGTAAATTGCACAACGTTAATATCAAAAGTGTACAAACGAAGAGACGGTGAATTGCTTGCCGAGTTCGGTGAAATTGAAAGTCAAAACAACCAAGACCGAAAAAAGAAAACATACCTATTTTGGGAAATCGCATTTAATGCATTAACAATTTGGTCGGTTCCATCAAGTAATGGCTCCATCTTCAAGTCACAAGTAAAAATACTAAGAGACTCAAGACAAGGGGCTATCTTTTGGCGACTTGTAAAACAAAAAGACAATATTCATTCAAACTATCATCATCTAAGTCAAAAGCCATCTTTACCTATAAAGAGTTCACTAGCGACGTTTAAACTAGAGGTAATCCTCAACTCTACACCAGGGTTTTCATGACCACCGGGCCGGCCGGTTCCGACCAAAAACCGGTGAACCGGTCGGAATTCCGGTTCCGTTCCGGTCCGGTCTAAGTTTTAATTAAAATAGAAAAAAATGCAAAATATATACAAATATAACCAAACTAGTAAACATATTAAAATATGCACTTGGTCTAGTGGTAAAATGCTTTGGATGGAAAATTTGTTGTTGGGCTGGTTCGATTCCAACCCCAAACCATTTTACATTTCTATTTTATAATTGAACTATGAGCCCAATATTTCTTTCTTTTTTTATTAATTTTGACCCCTCAAGTTTTTAAAATTACTTTTTGAGATTTATTATACCATTAATTTTAACTACCAACACAACACAATTTATTTTAATTCAATTATGATCCCTATTGTTATAAAATTCTAATTTGAAAAAAGTTCACTAAAGCATGCATATATTCAATGTTATTTGATTCATTCATTCATAAAATATATATTTATTAAATCTAGATGTAACGGTTTTATACCGGTTTAATTCCGGTTTTATATCGGTTAAGCCATTAAACCTCAAACCACTAACAGTTTAACGTATTTTCAACAGAAAGCAAGGATGGCCTGAAACGAGATATTGGTTGGGACTTTGGTGACCCCGTCGGTGCTGATCGAAGAAAAATCAAGTGTATTATTTGTAACAAAGTCGTTCATGGCGGAATTATAAGGTTGAAACAACATATTGCCTACGTCATGGGAAATCTAGATTCTTGTAAAAAAGCTCCGAAAGAGATCATGCAAATGCTATAGAAGCATTTATGAGACGCCAAATGTAAACGTGATATATTATGACGTAAAATGAAAGGCGCTCTAAAGGGAATAATGTCTACGATACATGACGGTGAATGTAGCATCGAAGATGGTGACGAAGATGTAGTTGAATTGAACCATATGAGCAAAGAAGAAATGAGTCCGATACGAAATGCTATGAGAGAAAGTCGCAACAGCGCAGCTTTTGAGGAAGACATGCGTAGGCGTTATGGGCGTGGTATAAGTTTTTATATAATTTTAATTTATTATCAATACATGAGGTATTTATTTAATATTCATTACATAGAGGACACCCTGATGCTAGTGTTGGGAATATGCCCTCGGAATGCCGATATTCAAGGATTAGATGAATATGAGCTATTTAATCTATGTAATATTCAAAATTCGTTTTATATCTCGATTGTATGACATTTCGATTGATAAAGGCATGCTATTCTTTTTATCATATATTCGTACAAGGCATTCTGTTTAAGAAGATAAATTGAATAAAACCAAACGTCAGAGTTTAGTTAACGATTCTGCTTGGGAGAGAGGGGGCACCGATAGACTATTACTTTCTGAGGTTAAAATAGTCCACAAGTTAATATCTCCGGTAGGGCGACCGGATTGATCAGGTAAGTTTGATATATCGACGAGTCCGATGTGATCGTGCCAGTTGCTCAGTCAGGGGAGTGGGAGATCGTGACATTGATACAAGACGAATTGGGGATTGTCTGTATTTAGACACTGACTAGTAGAATCGTCGCATGCTGGGAATGTTAAAGATCGAATCGACTGACTATAGTAGCATATGTGGACCTTAGACCGAAAGGGTCAACGTTGGAGTTGGCCTCGGGGTCCTGACCTTCCACTAGCTTTGCTAGGCTCAACGTACTTTCGCTAGAGTCGGCGACGACGTGCGGTCTTGACTAGAGGTGTTCAGACGGTTTGAAAAACCGTAACCAAACCGTAACCGAACCGTCGGTCAACGGTTCGGTTAACCGTGGTCAACGGTTACGGTTCAAACCGTAACCGAACCGTAAATTATGAAGGTTCGGTTACGGTTCTTCATTTTACTAACCGTAAACCGGCGGTTATAACCGGCGGTTAACCGTCTTTTAAATAATAATTAAATATATAATTTTATTGCTCTTATATCCAATGATAATTTATTCACCATATTTAATTTTTATTTTGTTAAATATCGTAAAATTAACTTTAGAAATCGTAGACGAATATTGAGTGATAATCATGATACTTAGAACTAAATGCCTACGACGAATGTCCGTCAAAGATTTTCTAATCGAAGAATGAATGTTAATCATAATATTGTTTAATATTTAAGGTGTAACTTATTTTTCAAATGTTGAAGGTTATTATATAAATTCTAACACGGAATGAAAATTTCTTTTTTTTTTTTACATTTTATATAAAAATAGTTTCTTACTATATATTTAAATTATTATAAAAGAAAGAAAATTATAAAAAAGAACTAGAAAAAAACCGTAAACCGCCGGTTCAAAACCGTAACCGTAACCGGCTTGGCCGGTTCAAAACCGTAACCGTAACCGTGATTACCACGGTTCGGTTAAGGTTATAAGTTTTTATTAACCGTAAACCGGCGGTTCATAACCGTGAACCGTAACCGTAACCGTATGGACACGTCTAGTCTTGACCACGAGGCGTGATTGACAACTTGATCGCTGAGCGTGATTCACGATCTCGAAGGAGATACATGTCCTATGAGAATTTCGGGGACGGAAAATTACTAAGTTTTGGCCAAAGCATTGAAACTGACTCACTTGGAAGTGGATGGTAGTTTCGTAATTTCGCAAGTCACGATTTATTATAGCGTTGAGTTCTGTTAGTTTGACATTACATGGCTATCACTCAACCAGGACATATGTGAAGGGTTTATACGTATGCCGATAATCTATATTCGTTCGTGAATTTCGAATTAGGACTCGACTCGAGGTCGGCTTGGTACCGCTAGATTAGCTAGGCGCTTACCGAGCTCTTAAATTCCTCCCAATGTCGAGGTGAGACGAACCAGAGGAGTCGGACTTAAAAAGGATTACTAAGTACGCTTCAAATTAAAGAGAGATTTGGACTTAAACTAGCAAACATGCTTGGCCCGATTAAATTTGGGCTTGGCCAAATTTAATATAGTTAATTTAGGCTTGGCCGAAAATTAATATTTGTATGTTAGAATGTTTATTTTATTATTTGATGGTTAAAATAAATATTTATTTCCGTGGGTATAAATGGTGTTATACCGTAACTTACTAAGAGGGGCAAATCGGGAATTTCACCTCATTAGATTTTCGAAAATAGCATATTAGATATGGTAGGATGTTTTTAAAATTAATTTGGAATAAAATAGCATGTTTTTCGAAATATGCCAAGTATTCTATTTTGAAAAGATTTTGTAAGCTGAATATTTGAAAGATAAGATCTTTCAAGATATGGGAGTAAAAATCTCAACCACCCGCCTTATAAATAAAGTGGGGGACGAAATTTACTAGGGATAAGTCGTTATTCATGACTAACGGACCGATAATTTTTGCATGTTTTCTTTTATTTGTTTAGTTGATTTTTTTGTGGAGTTACGCTGATAATATATATATACATATATACATATAAACACATCTACACTTGCTAAATCAATGAATACATTTCGTCCATATGCAATCCAATGGATTTCTATGGAAAATGAGAAATTCCTACCAATTCACAAGCCTAATCACCACGTTGTCACACTTTTTTTTTTCGAAACGATAGCTTGCATTAATAACAAAGATACAGAGCTAAATAGCCCAAGGGGTCTCACCGATACATCGTCAATCGGGAGAACAAAGGCTCACAAAGGAGCACCACACAAACCCCACAAGGGGGAACAACACTCCCATACGGGGAGAAAAAAGTCCACAAGGGACACAAACACCGACAGAAAACAAAACCAATTATCTAAAAACCCAAAATCTAAAGAACCTATAACAGACAAAGCTATTAAGCTAAATCTACGATACTCCTCACTTTCTTCGGCCGTCGACTTCTTGGTTTTGTCTTCATCGGACTGAGGGCTCCACAAGGGAGAAAAGGACTCCTGACCGGCGGTCGAGAGACGAGGTTCCCAGACAGTAGTGGGCGGGGTTGACGGCAGGGTTGGTGGCAGGCGGATGACCGGGGCGGGGCGGGGCGGGGCGGAAGCTGGCAGGGCGGATGCGGGGCGAGAGGCGACCGGCGTAGGGCAGGCGATTGCTGAAAAAAAAAACAAAACAAAGAAAACAGAAAAAGAAAAAAAAAATAGATAAAAATCGAGCTAAAAATCGAGCTCCCCCAACCTCCCTCCGACGGAGGTTGGGGGAGGAAGAAAGTCGCAGATAGAGAAGGAAAGGAGAGTAGAAGGAAGAGAAGGGGAAAGGAGGGGAAGGAGAGAGAGGAGGCGGCGGCTTGAAGAAGGTATGGTTTTTTGTAGAGAGAAGGGGGAGAGAATGGGGAAGCAATAAATAATTCAAATAATATATATACCACGTTGTCACACTCATTCAGCGAATATCATCTCGAAGATCCATTGTCTTATTAGTTATAAAAGAAAATATGCAAAAATGTGTTTCAGTCCATTAGTAACGACTTTAAACATCTCAGAAATATATGTTTCAAAGAAGAACAAATTATCTCAATTTTTTTTAAAAAAAAATGTCCCACAAGGAGTATGTAAAGTTGTTGGATGAGTGGCCCACCACTAAATCTGAAAAGACAAAAATTGCCCCCAAAATAATTAAAACCCTACAAAATCTAATTTTTCCCTCTTCTGAACGAGATTATGTGGCATTGGGCATGAAATTTCAACAAAAACTCTACCTCTGCGCCATTTCGTCTTGAACAAGGTAATTTGGGTATTGCGTTCTCGATTCTAGTCATACATTCATCTGTTAAATCTCTTTTGCCCATTTTGATTGGCGATTTCAGCCTTGGTCGATTGAAAAAAAGAACAGTTCCTCACAAAAAGAAAGATTGAAGAACAATAAAACATATTTTTTATATGTAGAATAGAAGGGATAAATTAAATACGTACCGTACATGATATTTTATCGTTATTATTCTAATAGTAAATATTATTTTTTATGATGATAGGTTTCATATATTTCATGGGAAAGTCTACTACAATTGATAATTTTTTTCAAAAGAGGAGGACTAACGAAGATCTATCTTCTGCCGTAACCGCATCGTGCCAATATCAAACGACAATGATCTTCTAGCCCAAGCTCCTCCTAGTCCCAAAAGATTCAAAATACAGAAATTGAAGACGCTGATCTCAACTCTTTGGAGTGTGATCCGGGAATACGTCGACAAATTTGGGAATATCATCCTAACCAACAAGAAGAGATACGTCGGACTTATTTGAATATAAAGGCATATCAACCCATTCTTCAAGAATTTCCGCTGAATAAAAATACTAAGCACCCTCGAAGATTTCAATCTACTTGGTATCGGCAATTTCCTTGGTTGGAGTATTCACCGGCTAAATATAAAGCATATTGCTTTTCATGTTTTATCTTTAATAAGCCATCGGGGTATTCAAATCAAACGGCTTTTACTGGTGATGGATTTGATAGTTGGAAGAAAGTCAAAAATGGAAAAGCTTGTGCTTTTCTGGGCCACGTCGGAAAAGACAATGTTTCTTCACCACATCGTAATGCTGAAAAGGCTGTGAGGATTTGATGAACCAACCACAACATATATCAAGGAAGTTCGATAATTTGATGCTCAACAAATTGCTCTTAATTGTCTTCGATTGAAGACTCATATAGATGCGGTACGATTTCTTGCACTTCAGGGAATTCCGTTTAGAGGTCATGATGAGCGCTCTTGCTCATCAAATTGTGGTAATTTTCTTGAATTTTTGGATCTCATAACCGGGTACAATGAACAACTTGCGAAGGCGGTTGACAAAGCTCCAAAAAATGCCAAGTATACGAGTCACGATATTCAAAAGCAAATACTTCATGTGATTTCTATGAGAGTGAAGAATGCAATTCGTGAAGAAATTGGAGTTGCAAAGTATTGCATAATTGTTGATGAAGCCCGGGATGAGTCAAAAAGAGAGCAAATGTCCATTGTGCTAAGGTTTGTGGATACTAATGGACTCATTCAAGAACTTTTTTTGGAGTTTTTCAGGTATCTGATACAACAGCTCTGACATTAAAAGATGTAATATATTCTACTTTATCGCGCTATGACTTGGACGTTCAAAATATTAGAGGTCAGGGTTATGATGGTGCTAGTAACATGAGGGGTGAGTTCAATGGATTGCAAGCTTTGATTGCGAAAGATTGTAGAATTGCTTACTATATTCATTGCTTTGCTCATCGATTGCAACTGACTTTAGTTTCAGCCTCGAAACATGTGATACCTATTCATCAATTTTTCGACAGATTAACTAATATAGTTAATCTCGTTGGTTCTTCTTGTAAGCGTAACGATGAATTGAAGCGTACTCACGCAGATGATATTGCACATTTGATTGCTATTGGTGAACTAGAGACAGGGAGTGGACTTAATCAGATTGGTACTTTACAACGAGCCGCAGATACACGTTGGAGTTCTCATTTGAGATCATTGACCGGCCTTATTAAGATGTTTAGTGCGGCGTGTACAGTATTGCTTAAGGTTATAGATGATGGACTTCCTTCTCAACGAGCAGAGGCTACATCTGTTTATGATGAGATTACGTCGTTCGATTTTGTATTTATCTTACATCTTATGAAAGATATCATGGGGATTACGGATGACCTTTGTCAAGCTCTACAAAGCAAGTCCCAAGATATAATAAATGCGATGGAGCTTGTAGTATCGACCAAGAATTTGCTTCAACATATGAGGGATAACAACTGGCATGATTTGCTAGTAAAGGTAAAGACTTTTTGTGAAGTTCGAAATATTAAAATCAATGCTCATTATATTGATCGACGAGGGCGTGGACGAGTCCGTAATTGTTCGGAGAATATCACCATTGAGCGTCACTATCAGGTAGACCTCTTTTATGCTGCCATAGATTCACAGTTGCAAGAAATTAATGGTCGATTCAATGACGATGCTATGGAGTTGCTCATTCTGAGTAATTCTTTAAATCCGCAAAACGCGACGGAGACGTTCAAAATTGGGGATATATGTGAATTAGCTGCAAAGTTCTTCGCGCAAGATTTTACTAAAACTGAGTTGGAGCAATTGGAGATACAACTGAAGCACTACGAGTATAATGTAGTCAAGTGCAGTTATTATAAAAAAATTTCAACCATTTCAGAACTATGTCAATGGTTGGTGAAGACTAACAAGTCTGTGACCTACAATCTCGTCTTTCGAGTGATTGTACTTGTGCTTACTCTTCCAGTCCCTACCGCTACGACAGAACGCTCATTTTCAGCAATGAATATCGTGAAGACAAGGTTCGAAGTAAAATGGAGGACGATTTTCTCTCCGACGCATTAATGGTATATATTGAGAGAGAATATGCTAAAAGTGTGAGTGTGGAAACTATTATTGAAGACTTCGAAATTTGAAAGAACGTCGGATTCCCTTTAGTTAGAATGTTTTTTATTATTTCTAGTCATTGTATTTCAGACTACTATATTTCTCGTCTCGTCACGATAATATTAGTTTATAAATTTGTCTTTATATTTATTTTGTGCGGCCCCCCGAGCATAAATTCCTGGATCTGCCCCATCATAGATCCCATTGCAAAAATTTGTAGTATTTGGTGGTTAATTTCAAATGCACTTTTTTATATTTTTGAATATTTTCTTTTATTTGTTTAGTTGATTTTTCATTGGAATTACGCTGATAATATATATATATATATATAATATACATATATGCATACTTAAACACATCTATACTTAATTAAATCAATGAATATATTTCGTCCATATGCAACCCAATGAAATTCCATGGAAAATGAGGAATCCCTACCAATTCACAAGCCTAATCACCATGTTGTCACACTCATTCAGCGAATCTCCATTCTATTATTTAAAAGGGCTAGGGTGGCTAACAACTGTCAAATTGGTCAATCATTTTATTTGCAATTTAGTCCCTCTATTTGTAATTTGTTGTTATTTCACTTCTTAAATTTCTTAGTTATTGTAATTATACCCCAACACATTATTTTTTACTTTATATATTTAAAAAGTAAATTTCATTATAAAATATTATTATAAATATCAAACTTGAAGTAATGTAAATATAATTATATGTTTAAGCACATGTATAGAGTGTGCGGAAAGTACTAGTCATTATTATCTTCTTTGGTTTTCTTTTTAATAGTTATTATCTTCTTTTGTGAAAAAAAAAAACAATCGTAGTGCAAAAATTTATAACGCAATCATTATATGCCCACACGATCATTAAATCCGCATATAACGCGGGGAAAATCGTCATTAACGACTGTCAATTAAGATAGAAATTGATCATGTATTCCTCTAAAATATGAATTACCTTATCCCGCACTCTCAAGTTGTCATCATCCTCATCATCTTTCGCAATTTAATTTTCTGGATTGTTATTTTCTTTGTAGATTCTCAATTAGACGAATACTATACTATTTTTCTGACGGGCATAACAACGTTGACAATACGAGCCTAACCTAAGGAAGCCCAATAAGCATGGTTTATGGTTGGCCCATTATGGGCCTGTTTACATTCTTATTGGGCCTATCAATGGCGGTGATATTTCGGCCTACCCAACTTCAGGTGGGCTCTATTTCTCGAGCCCAAAGCTTGGTGGAAAAAATGGGCTCCTGTTGCATCTTGACTAATTGGCTGGTAATTATTAACTTTTTATTTATTAAATTAAATTGTGTGGTTTATTTTTCATTTTTGTTCCTTATTTTTTGGATCCATTTCATAAGTGATTGTTCGATACAATAGTGTCTAGTCATAACGCATGGTTGACCCATATATTTTTGTGGCGTTTATATGGTTATATCGTAGTTAAATATTGTTACGAAACTGCCCGCCCTAGGCTCGTAATTCACTCTTATATCCAGTTTATGTGGGAATCAAATCAAGAAACAAGTTCTTGATTAAGTCGAATCGAATTTCAGCAAAGAAAATGAAAACAAGGACACCAACGTGTGTGGTTCGGCCTACTCCAAATCGTCATTCTCTATTCCGTAAATTGAGATTACAACATCGGATCTCTCGCACCAACTTACTAATTTACATCGAACTCTAACTCTCACTCTATTGAAAGTTACGACCACTCAAAGATTGCTACTCGAACTCGAAATTCTGATATTTAAGCTTTAGGAAATAACTCAAGCAACAACCCAGTATTGCGCGCTTGTACCACGTGCAGATATGCTTGTACAACGAGCGCATTCCCACTTAGAAAACGCTTTAGCAACTTTTATTAGTGAATCGGCAACTCTTAATCTGAGCCATCCGATCACTTGTCCACCAAGATCAACGCCCCATATTTAAAAGTCTAACTCAAAATCCAATCATCCAACGGCTGATATTTAATTAAGGCTTTCAAGTATTTCTTCATCTTATAATTGAAGTTCTTCAAGCTCTGATCGTCACCTTTCCAATCATCTACAGCCTTGATCATCGAAGTTGTAGGCTCATATTTCTCAATAGAAATAATTAGTGAAGAGGTAAAATAGTTAATTTGGAGTGGATTTAATGGGTGAAAGATGAGTTGCTCTATTAAAACTCAACTCGAGTTCCCGATTGTCAAGTTAGAGCTGGAACTTCCCTCAAAGATCAAGTTTTATCGTGGCACTTCGGAAGTCTCGTGATTTTTTTATTAATTCTTTTATTTTGTAATTGTATAAAATTACGAGTATTTAGAATTTAAGCTACATATTGAGTTTCAACTCGAGGCCGTCTAGTAAATGAGTCGAATTCGAACAGTTATTTATCATCGAACACGAGCTCTAAAATTAAATAATTCGTCGAGCTCAAAATATATTGAGATTTCGAGCATAGAAAATGCTTGACTCGAGGGACGAAACCAGATGGGCTTGGGAAGTTATTGCTTATACAGAACAATTGTCATATGTTTATCTTTAGCTCAGTGGTTATCTAATATTCTTAAAACATCCTCCATTAGATATGGACTTTCATAGCCTCCATGGTCATATCTTTTTCTTCTTACTTTTTAGTAGTTTTTATTACAAATGAGGACTTCAACCAAAATTTAAACTTTCGTAGGTGAAATTGCATCTTTGATATATTAATTGAATCGTATATGAATCATCCATTGTGGAATAGGAATACAAATCTCAACAGTTGTTGACTTGACCTTTCCAATTTTATTTTCCAAGCATCCCTAATTTAGCTGATAATACAATACAAAAATCATATCATCAAATTACTTTTTTGCATGACTGTTTATTTCATTTTCATCAGGTATGCAGCCAATTACTATAATCTGTTCACTAATTAGCCACGTGCGGAATTTTGAAAGCCATACGATAATTTCGTCGGTCAAAAGTCAAAGAAAGTTATTCTACTTCCGAGTCTCGTCTTCATATTTGCTTTTATAGTCTACCAAAAGCCTAGAGCGTGTTGCCTAGAGCGTGTTCTATCAACACACGAATCCTTTCAAATATAAATATCTATCCATTATATTAAGTGACATGTGACTTATTGTAATTTGTAACTTCCTTCCAATTAATCGGTATGACAGATGCGATTACTATTTTGCACAATATTTATTAGTCTATGATTTTACAAATCAATATTTATATTTATATTATAAATATATACAAATAAATATATATTTAAAGTTAAATGTAACATCTGATATCAATTGCAATAACCGTTTTACTTACAAAGTGTAATATCCATGCGAATTACCAATTACATCAATTATAAGCAGTGACGGAACAGGATTTAAGACCTGGGGGGTCGAAAATAATTATAATATAGAACAATTTCATGGTCACATAATTCGATTTCTTCTCGTCTCCTTTTATAACGGATTTCACTTGGTTTCACCTCATGTGAGGGTGAATCAAGTTTAAATTTCTTTTGAAATTTTTTTTCAATTGAAACATTCCTGTAAAGTAAAATAATAATTTAATCATGATAATATAGTTTCTTAACACATTAATTTTTCTTTAAAAATAAGGGAGGAAATAAAAATACTTGGACGCCATGTTTGTGGTGTGCGCCGTCTGCACTGCACCTGCAAGTGTTGGTATACAGTCTACAATCGCATGGCAGTACCTCTATCTCTCCCAATTGATGCTTTCTCGTGTATATTCATTTAACATATAGAATTTTATTTCAAGAAATTGAGGCCCAAAGTAAGCCTATAGATTAGTTAATTTTATTATTTAAAATGTGGCCCAATATACAAGTCCCTTAGAAAAATTCCCAAAACCTAGGGATAATGCCTTCTTCAACCTCTCGTCGTAGCTACTACCATAGGCCATGGAGCTCCACCTCTACCATACATACCCTTCTGACGCTGGCCGTCGGGGGGTCGGCCGAGCCCTCTGACCCCCATGTGGTTCCGTCACTGATTGTAAGAATTGTTATTCAAAATTAACATATGAAATAGTAGTAATTAACAATCATCAATTGTAAGAATTGTTATTCAAAAATTAACATATTAAATAATAACAATATGCACGATAACTTGGTGTGGTGCCTTTTAAGTTTAATAAAATATTATTTAGTTATTCTTTTATTTTAGATGGCAATCCTTTCCTTTGTGAATGAAGTAATATATAATACTTATGTTATGATGATAAAGATCTGTTAGGTGACCTCGATTGGCACAATAAAGGAATGGCTTTTGACCATTCAACTATATGGACGGCTACGTGAAAACTTAAGTGCTATGAATACCAGTTCTTATTTCGGCTACGCAAGTGCAAGTCAAATGAGGTGCTGCTTTAGTTCTTCTTTTCACATGCAAGTACGCGGCAAAACCTTAGCCTATAAATAGCCGCGATGGAGCGAAGGGAAAAACACCACAACACAGATCTTTTTCTCCTCTGATTATTTTCTGTAGCCTACTCCTAATATTGTTGTAACTGCTTTTGTATCACGTCAGTGTACGTCTCTGTAATCACTCCACATAATAAAGAAGTTCTACCCTCCGGCCCGTGGACGTAGGTCATTCTGACCGAACCACGTAAATCTCGTGTTCACTGTCCAAATTTATTTTCGTATATTTTATTTATTATCGTCATTTCTCGGACAAATAATTATCGAGGGATTTCCGCATATCCTAACAAATTGGTATCAGAGCCGACCCGATTTATTATTTTAGCCACCATGACGATAACAAAAATGTCAATTGGAAAGTTCGACAGAAATGTCAACTTTGCAATGTGGAGTCTCAAGATGGAGGTCATACTCATTCAAGACGGGTTGTGAGGTGGCGCTTGAAGGCGCAAAGAAGAAACCAACCGAAATGAAGGACGCTATTATATTAAATCTCTCCTACGAGGTTTTACAAGAAGTTGCCACGGAGACGACGGCCATGGGTATGTGGGATGCGTTAAAAGCTATCTACATGAAGAAGACTAAGGAGAATCGGCTTTATTTAAAGCAGAAGCTTTACAGTATGAAAATGACAGAAGGTACTTCTATACTCAGTGACGGACGAAGATCAGGCCATAATATTGTTGTGTTCCCTTCCCTTGTCTTTAAAGCATTTTCGTGACACTATTATATACGGGAAAGATACAATATCATATTCTAGTGTCAAATCTGCGTTACAAAAAGAACAGATAGACAGAGATATTACGGGAGAAACAAGTGGTAGCCAGGCAGAAGGCCTGTTTGCACGGGGAAGATCAGAACGTAGAGACGCTGAAAGTAGCAGATCTAAAGAAATGTCGAAATCCAGATACAGAAATAAAGTCTGTAATTTTTGCAAGAAAAAGGGTCACATCAAAGCTGATTGTTATAAATTAAAAAATAAGGAGAAAAATAATCAACAATTTAATAAACCCGCCGAAGCTAGTTTAGCTGCTGATGAGAGCGATGGAACTATTTTTGTAGCAACTGCAAATATTGTTAGGTCTGATAATGAGTGGATCTTAGATTCGGGTTGTTCTTACCACATAAGTCGGAGTCGGGATTGTTTTTCCACATACGAAAAATTTGATGGCGGATACGTCTTAATGGAAAATGATGCTCCGTGTAAAGTTATTGGTAAAGGCACAGTTAGGATGAAGATGTTCGACGGAATCATCCGAACGCTCACAGAAGTCAGACACGTTCCAGATATGAAGAGAAATCTTATCTCTTTAGGCACACTTGAATCTCAAGGGTGCAGGTTCTCAGGTGAAGGTGGACTTTTGAAAACTGCCAGCGTGATGAAAGCTTGCAGGTCTGGAAATTTATATATTTTGCAGGGAACTACAGTTACAGGTTCCGCTGCAATTTCAACATCCCCGGAGGTTGATACCACGAGATTATGACATATGCGACTTGGACACATGGGAGAAAAAGGCTTGACGATTTTAAGCAAGCGGGGCCTACTTTGCGGTCAAGACTGGTAAGATGGACTTTTGCGAACAATGTATTTTTGGGAAGCAGAAACGAGTCAGCTTCAATTCGTCGGCAGTCCACAAGACGAAAGGTACTTTGGACTATATTCATTCTGATGTATGGGGTCCTTCTCGTGTTCCGTCCAAAGGTGTGCAAGATACATGTTGACTTTCATTGATGATTTTTCAAGGAAAGTCTGGGTCTATTTTCTTAAGCATAAAAGTGATGTTTTCCTAACATATAAACAATGGAAAGCTTTGAATGAAAAGCAGACAAGAAAACAGATCAAGAAGTTGCGGACAGATAATGGCTTAGAATTTTGTGGAAGCGAGTTCAACGAATTTTGCAGAAATGAAGTAATTGCTCGACATCACACTGTTCGAATGATGCCTCAACAAAATGGTGTTGTTGAGCGCATGAACCTGCCACTTTTAGAGAGAGCTCGATGTATGATCTCCAACGCTGGGTTGATAAATGATTTTTGGGCTGAAGCTATCGCCGCAGCATGTTATATTGTCAACCGCTCACCGTGTTCACCGATCAATTTCAAAACTCCTGAGGAAGTATGGTCAGGTACTCCTGCTGAATACTCCAACTTAAGAATATTTGGGTGCCCATCTTATATGCACGTAAACGAGGGAATGTTAGAGCCTAGAGCTAAGAAATGTATTTTTCTCGGTTACGCTTCAGGGGTGAAAGGATATAGACTATATAATCATGATCCCAAGTCACCCAAATTTATAATTAGCAGAGATGTTACATTTGATGAGTCTTCTATGTTACATCCTTCAAAAGAGTCTACTAATCCCTCTAATCAAGAAAGAAAGGATAGTATACAGAACGAGGTGGAGCTCGAGATCAACAAAGATTTTTCAGATGATCCTACTACGAGTTTAACAGATCAAGAGGATGAGCCAGAACCTGATTCAGATCCTGTTGAAGATGAAATCACCGAGAAGGAATATTCTATAGCCAGAGATAGGGAGGGACGGGAGATTCGACTACCACAGCGGTACGTGAATTTAGTTTCGTACGCTTTATCAGTGGCGCAAGAAACAGGTGGAGGCGGCGACCCTTCTACCTATTCGGAGGCAATAAGCGATGCAAATTCTGATAAGTAGCTGGTAGCAATGAATGAAGAAGTAGAGTCTCTGCACAAGAATGGGACTTGGATTCGGGTGCCGCCGCCGAAGAAAAAGAAAATAGTCGGATATAAGTGGGTCTTCAAGAAGAAAGAAGATTTATCTGGTACTGACGATGCAAGATATAAGGCACGAATAGTCGCGAAAGGCTATAGTCAGGTACAAGGTGTTGATTTTAATGATGTGTTCTCACTTGTCGTTAGACATAGCTCTATTCGTGTATTACTTGCATTCGTTGTCATGTATGATTTGGAGTTAGAACAGCTACGTCAAGACGGCATTCTTACATGGCAATTTAGATGAACAAATTTATATGAAGCAACCTGAAGGCTTCATAGTTGAAGGTAAAGAAGACCAAGTTTGTTTACTGAAGAAATCCTTATACGGATTAAAGCAGTCTCCAAGACAGTGATATAAACGGTTTGATTCTTTCATGTTGGGTCATGATTTCTCCAGGAGCAAGTTTGATAGTTGTGTTTACTTCCCAAAGTTAAATGACAGTTCATTCATTTATCTATTGTTATATGCTGATGACATGCTCATTGCGGCTAAGAATCTTGCAGAAATTCACCAATTGAAGGCCTTATTGAACGGTGAATTTGAAATGAAGGATTTAGGAGCAGCTAAGAAGATTCTTGATATGGAGATTAGACGTGATAGAGGAGCTGGTAAGTTACACCTGTGATAAGTCATGATTTTACACAAATATTTTAACCCATAAAAGCGCGTATCGTTCGTTATTTTATTGAAATCGCCTCGAATATTTTATGCCTAAGAATATATATTTTATTTGCAGATACGAGAGAAAGTAAACTAAAACAGTGGAAGTTCGGACATGGAAAGAGCCGAGAAAAATAGTATATTCTCGTGTATGAAGTATTATTTGCTAGGCTTGACGATTTTCACATATAGACATGGAGACAAAGAAACATGCAAAGAAAATTCTTGCACATCTTTTCCACGGTTCAGGGCAGATGGTACTAATAATTCTAAAGCCCTTATGTGTCATAAGAGACTAATCCTACAATAAGGCACAAAAGAGGGAATTCTTGCAACTCAAAGACGGCTAATGGGACAGCTGTTCCATTTTTTACTCTTTGATGTCTAAAGCTGATAAGGATGGGTGTGCAATAGACAAAGGATGAAAAAGGATTAGTCCAAACTCCCATTATATATACTACGATAGAGAGGAAAACGGGGGAGGGGGCAGAAACCGATTAAGCATACATCTTATTTTATCACCTCACCAACCAAGCTGCTCTCGTTAGTTTCTTCTCACATGCACATCTCTCGAAGCAAGCAGCCACCCCACATCCTACACATTTAAATTCCTCACTAACACAAGTAATCCGAGGCAGCCCCCAAGCCACGTATCAGCCCGCAGCTCAGACGAAGAGTTATCTCACGCAACGGAGATCCCGACGGAACTAGGCGTGATCCGTTCGTCATGATAGGCAACGTTCATACATCGTCTTACGCGAAAACAGGAATGTTCACCTCTATATTTTCGTGTTTTTCGTTTATTAATATGTGTGTTTAAGTTTATTTGTGGTTAAGGCCATATTAGGCAGGATTATGATTTCGTATTGATGTTACTCGTATTTTGTTAAATCGTATGAGTTAAGTTACATGTTCTATATTTGAGTTTAATGCTTGCGTATGGCTGATCAACATATGCTTGATTCTTGATTGGTAACAATAAATATAGTGCACCACGACGTAAAATCGACCAGCGATGGAATTCGGTTTCGTCCGTGTGGTTTCCGAGACCTTAGGCGCCGAAAGCGTTTAAGCTCGGGGAAATTCATAGACGAATGCGTGCGGGGTAACTACAGTCATATAGGAATATAGTTGATTGGTTCACTTTCGCATAGGGTTGCTAGTTACGTGAATAACGGGTAGCACGTACATTAGGAATTTCTACCTTAACTAGATTCATATTGGTTAAATATAGACGACCACATGAAGACGTAGGATTAATCTGTGTCGACTATGTGCTTTAGCCACGCTTATAGCTAATTGATAAAAACCGTTATCTTTATTTGCGCTTTTCTTGAAACCGTCTAAAAACAAATCTAAAAGAAATATATAAAAATATATATTTAAATGTCGTTCCAGTCTAAATTAAATTTCGGATTAATATCTTAGAACTAATCGAGCTGTCCTCGTGGATCGATACTTGGACTTTCGTCCATTTTATACTACTTGCACGAACTAGTGCACTTGCTAGTATTCGAGCGTGTCAAGTTTTTGGCGCCGTTGCCGGGGACAGCGGTATCATTAATTTTAAGTTTAATTTATTATCATATTTTTATAAATGTTTATTTATTATTATTTTTTTAATTTTTTTCTCTCGTAGTAGAAGCGTTATTAATATTATTTTCATTATAATATCATTATTTTGTTTTTATTTTAGTACTATTATTATTAATATTATTATTATTATTATTATTATTATTTTTCCTTACGTCACTACTACTTTATATATATATCTAAAAAAAATATTATTATTATCATTATTATTTTTTGCAGTAGTGTATTATTTTTTTCTATATAAATATTACTATATTATTAGCATCACTATTATTATAATGATCATTTAGATATATTTTTTTTACTTTAGTATTTATTACTATTATTATTATTTTTTTCTTAAGTCATCACTACTTTATTATTATTTTTTTTACGGCATTTATTTACATTGATTTAAACCCTTTGCAAGAATATTATTCGGTGCATGACACGAATCTCAAATAAGGAACCACTGCTATTTGACGCGGAAATAGAAGCGACGTGCCGACGCAACAACCGATATCGTAGACGGAAGATGGAGGATCAAGAACAAGAACACCACGAGCAACACGATCGCGAGATAGTTGCTCAACGACCCAGTTTGCTAAGTAGAGCACTTCCAGCTTGATGATAACGACCCAATCCTCATTCCCGAAGGACCACACAACCAGTTCGAGATAAAACTGGTTGACCGGCGCAGTACAATTCCACGGGCTGACGAACGAGGATGCGAATTCGCATCTTTTGAAATTCTCTCAGATTTGCAAAACTATTAAGTACCCTAGCGTTTCCACAGAAGTGACACGACTAACGTTTTTTCCATTCTCTTTGACAGGAAAGGCATCAGAATGGTTCTCACCATTGCCAACACGCTTCTATTACTAGTTGGGAAGAATTGATGAAATGTTTCTGGGTAAGTATTACCCATTGTCAAGGACTAGCGAGATTCGAAGCCAACTCGTCATCTTTAAGCAAGAGGGTGGCGAAACTCTAAGCGATGCTTGGACTAGATACAAGAGTCTCCTAAGACAGTGTCCAAACCACAGCATACCCTTGAGTGTCCACATGCAATCGTTCTTTCTGGGGCTTAGTACACAAAATAAGCGGATCGTCGATGGAGGGTGCGCACGGAATTTTATGGAGTTAGCCGATGAGGACGCACTCCAAGCCATAGAGCGGATTGCAGCCTACCCCGCGAGATACACGGAGCAAGATTTGGATTGACGTAATGCCGGCGTGCATGAGCTAAGTGGATCCATGGAGGCACAAGTAGAGGCCATTTACTGAATGTTGGACGCAATGAAAGGAAAAGAGCCCGAGACAGTTCATCACATCCAAAACAGATCAAGGAACAGATACTCTAACACACACAATCCTAGCTGGAGAGATCATCCAAATCTATCTTATGGTAACTCAAATTACTTAAAGCCATCAAATTCTCAAAATCATCAAGAACAGGTACCATTTCAAAAACATCAAGGGCAACATGATGCCATTCCGTCGAAACAAAAAGCAACTTGGGAGGAAGCATTGGAGAAAATAGCTGAACTACAAGCATCACAAACCAATTTGCATGCCGACTTGAGTCGTCGGACAGATGATCGATTTCAGAAGTTGGAAGCTAAAGTAGACACAAATTTCCACGATATAAACGCATCGATACAGAATCTGGTGAAAATTGTAGGACAACTTGCAAATACGGTGTCTGAACGCAAACAAGGCACACTCCCGAGCGACACCGAGAAGAATCCTAGAGAGTATGCAAAAGCCATCAAGCTAAGGAATGGGAAGACACTCGAGTCAATTCCAGATACTAAGAAGGCGGACGAAGAAATCCAAACAGATGAGGATAAGAACGCATCCACACTCACTGACAATGATGTCTCCGACCAAACCAAAATTAATTCGTCATCTGAAAAGAAGGCCGAGCCGCTACCACCGACAAAGATTCGACCACATTTCCCAGCCGCACTACGAAAGGGGAAACCTGATAAGCAATTTGAGCGTTTTATAAATATCTTTAAGAAACTTGAGATAAATATTCATTTTGTTGAAGCCCTTTTGCAGATTCCGAAGTACACAAAGTTCATGAAGGAGCTATTATCGAATCGGAACAAGTTAGAAGAACATGGTATGATAGTCCTCAATGAAGAATGTTCGGCCGTATTACAAAGGAAGCTGCCACCAAAAATCAAAGATAGGGGAAATTTCTCTATCCCTTGTTCGATAGGCTCGCTTTCATTACTAATGTTTTATGCGATTTAGGTGCAGGCATTAACCTGTTACGTTTTTCTCTTCTTAAGAAGCTAGGTGTCGGCGAGCCGAAGCCTACATCCACGATACTACAGCTAGCGGATAGATCCATCACATACCCATGAGGAACCGTAGAGGATGTGCTAGTAAAGGTGGGAGAACACTATTTTCCAGCTGATTTTGTAGCATTAGACATGGAGGAAGATATAGATAGGCCATTGATACTTGGGAGACGATTTTTAAACACGGCAAGAGTAGGGTTGTCGACGGGGCGGGTTCGGGGCGGGGATCTAATCCCCGTCCTCGCCCCGCGAGGCAAACGGGGACGAAATCGTCCCCGTCCCCATCCCCGCGGGGATCCCCGTCCCCACGGGGATTCCCCGCCCCGTCAATATTTTAAAAAAAATTCAATTTATATTATTTTAATATTATTTAAACTATATTTTAATATTAATTAAATTATTTAAACTATATTTTGATCATATTTATATTATTTTAATATTATTCAAAGAATATTTTCTTATTATTTATCTTATAATAATATTAATTGAATATAATAATAATTATTTTAATTTCGGGGACGGGGCGGGGAACGGGGCGGGGATGTCCCCGCCCCGCGGGGATAGAATAGCGGGGATTCCCCGTCCTATTCGGGGCGGATCCCCGCGGGGACGGGGAATCCCCGCCCCATTGACAACCCTAGGCAAGAGCTTTAATCGACGTCGGTAATGGTAAACTTATTCTACAAGTAGGGGACGAGAAGGTAGAGTTTGATGTTTACAAGGAATTGAAACACCCTACGGATGATCATACATGTTCCTTTATTGATAGTATTGACTCATATGCTTTTGAGTATTGTAAAGTTTTGAGGAACAAGGATGAGTTAGAAGCATGTCTAACCGGAGAATCTGTGGATAATAGAGAAGATATGGAGTATGTCCTAGCAAGCATAGACGCGAATACACCTCACCGAAAGACGGTTAAACCGAGAATTGAGCCACTCAATCGACCTTTATGACAACAACCACGACCATTAATCGATGAACCTCCAAATTTGGATTTAAAACCCTTACCTAATCATCTTAAGTATGTTTTTCTTTTGCACCACTGATACTTTACCAGTGATTATTTCTTCCTCACTAACAGGTCTCATGGAAGAAAAACTTTTAAGAGTGCTAAGAGAGCATAAGAGGTTCGCATGGAAGGTGGCCGATATAAAAGGAATAAGCCCGACGATCTGCATGCACAAGATATTAATGGAGGATTCATATAAACCAGTCGTACAACCACAAAGGCGTCTGAATCCAACTATGCAAGAAGTGGTGAAAAAGGAGGTAATCAAGCTTTTGGACGCGAGTATTATTTATCATATTTCTGATAGTGCATGGGTTAGTTCAACACAAGTTGTTCCTAAAAAAGGTGGTATGACCATTATTAAGAATACTTCAAATGAATTGATTCCAACTAGGACTGTTACGGGATGGCGTTTTTGCATAATTTTATTGCTTTCTATATGGTCATTCAGGTTATAATCAGATTTCTGTAGCACCTGAGGATCAAGAAAAAACTACTTTGACTTGTCCTTACGGTACTTTTGCTTATAGACGTATGCCATTTGGATTATGTAATGCCCCAGCAACTTTTCAGAGATGCATGCTAGCTATTTTCCATGATGTTGTAGAAAAGTTCATGGAAATTTTCATGGATGATTTTTCTGTATTTGGTTCCTCTTTTGACGTATGCCTCGATAACCTAGCATTTGTGCTTAAACGATGTGAAGAGACTAACCTTGTATTGAATTGGAAAAAAGTGTCATTTTATGGTACAAGAAGGAATAGTTCTAGAACATAAGGTATCGCACAAGGGAATCGAGTTAGATCGGGCCAAGATAGATGCAATCGAGCAGTTACCACCACCCACTTCGGTAAAGGCCGTTCGGAGTTTCTTGGGACATGCAGGATTCTATCGACGTTTCATTAAGGACTTCTAAAAATAGCTAAGCCTTTATCTAATTTTCTTGTTAAAGATGTTTTTAACTTTACTGATGAGTGCTTGCAGGCTTTTCAAACATTAAAGGAGAAACTCACCACCGCCCCCATAATTGTCGCACCGGATTGGATTTTCCATTTATATTGATGTGCGACGCAAGCGATGGTGCAGTCGGCGCTGTTTTGGGACAACGCAAGATAAGATATTTCAGACCATCTACTATGCCAGCAAAAGCCTAGACGATGCACAAAGAAACTATGCTACTACCGAGAAGGAATTATTAGCTATGGTATTTGCTGTTGATAAATTTCATTCTTACCTTGTGTTGAATAAGGTAATCGTGTACACTGATCTTGCTGCACTTAGACACTTATTCGCTAAGAAATATGCAAAGCCTAGGTTGATTCGTTGGATTTTACTACTTCAAGAATTTGACTTAGAGATACGTGATAAGAAAGGTGTCGAAAATGTGATAGCTGATCATTTATCTAAGGAAGTACCAATTGACGAGTGTTTTTCTGATGAACAATTGTATGCATTACTCGATACGTCTTTACCTTGGCTTGCGGATTTTGCGAATTATGCTGCTACAGGTGATATTCCGGCAGACTTGACTTTTCATCAGAAGAAAAATTTTTTTCTGATGCAAAGCATTACCTATGGGACGATCCATTCTTGTTCAAAATCTGCTCAGATCAGGTAATTCGACGATGCATTCCCGCCGAAGAGGTAAATTCTGTCCTAACTCATTGTCATTCCGGTTTGACGGGTGGACATCACGGGCCAACTAGAACCGCATTTAAAGTACTTCAATCAGGTTTATTCTGGCCCACCTTATTTAAAGATGCTCATGCTTATGTGGCTTCTTGTGATCGTTGTCAACGCACTGGTGCAATTTCTAGAAAACATGAGATGCCTTTGAATATTATGTTAGAAGTTGAGTTATTTGATGTTTGGGGTATTGACTTTATGGGACCATTTCCTACTTCATGCTCTAATAAATATATTCTCATTGCAGTAGATTATGTGTCTAAGTGGGTCGAAGCTGAAGCATGTAGGACTAATGATGCACACGTAGTTATTCGCTTTCTTAAGAAAAATATATTTACTCGCTTTGGTACACCACGTGCAATAATTAGTGATGGGGGTACTCATTTTTGCATAAGTTGTTTGCTAATTTATTATCAAAGTATGGTGTCAAACATAAAATGTCAACCCCATATCACCCTCACACCTGTGGACAGGTAGAAGTTTCTAATAGGGAGCTGAAACAAATTTTAGAAAAGACGGTGAATGCCTCCAGGAAGGATTGGTCTTTAAAGTTAGACGATGCATTATGGGCATATCGCACTGCATTTAAAACACCGATAGGAACTTCACCTTTTAAATTAGTTTACGGAAAAGCATGTCATTTACTTGTTGAGCTAGAACATCGTGCATATTGGGCTGTTAAAAAACTAAATTTTGACTCTATTGAGGCAGGTAAAAACAGGTTACTCCAACTGAATGAGATGGAAGAATTTCGTCAAAATGCATACGAAAACGCAAAACTTTACAAAGAGCGAACGAAGAAATGGCATGATAAGCGAATTGTACAAAGGGAGTTCAAAGTAGGAGATCGAGTTCTGCTATTTAACTCACGTTTGCGATTATTTCCAGGAAAACTAAGAGTAAGTGGTGCGGACCCTATATAGTAGAGAAAGTGTTTCCATCAGGAGCTGTAAAGATCCGCATTAACGAAAATGACTCGCAAACGGCCAATGGACAACGCTTGAAATTATACGACGATCGGGACTTTGGAGAAACAACCTTGGTATATCTCGTGGAACCCGTTATTACTAACACTACTTCTTTGAGTTGTTTTGTGCCTCTCAAGTTTACCTCCTCTGGAGAAAATACCAGCGAGCTAAAGGACTTTCAACACACAGAAGTAAGTCCAAACACCGATCTACCTTGATCGGTTCGACAATCGAGCTAACGACTATAAAAACAACGCTTCTTGGGAGGCAACCCAACTACTATCCATGCTTTCGTATTGTTGAATTGTCTTTGTTATGTATTACTTATTATATTTTCACTTTCGGAGAGTGTTATCACGGTGTCGCCCAGTTATGTTTTCTCAGAGGTAGCTCATATGCGGTGGACCGACTAAGTCTTCTTCACGTCTCGCACTACATCGATCGAAGTATTATTCAGGGCAGTGTCACTTAAACTCTCTCTTTGCTTTAATCTATACGCATTGGGGACAATGTGATAATTAGTTTGGGGGTGGGGTGACACATGCTAGTTTTTTTTTTATCATTAGGTATCGATTTGTTTAAATTTCTGAATGAAATGAACTGATAAAGGTTTTGATTTGAACGTCAGTAGTGAAATCTCCTGTCGATGATGAAGATTTTTAAAATTTTTCCTGTGTCGAGATAAGATTTACCGAATTGAGTGTGAAGTCTTGCATGTTACGTGTTGTGATATTAGCATGATTATCTAGTTACATTGACTGGTCCAGGAGAATAGTGTGTATCATAAGACACAAACCCAGAAAATATTGTGAGTTTTGAGCCCCAAGAAAAAAAAAATATATAGCAACACAATACCTGCTCGATGTATTTTTCATGAGTGTCACGCATGGTCTGAATATTTTCGAACTTGCTTTGTTATGCATGTCAATATACTTTGTGGATTTTTATGTACGAAAATGATAAAGGCACTTAGGATAAGTCACTGGCCTAAAATATCTGCGTACCAGACATATATATATCAATTTAGTGAGCCCGTTGAGCCTTATTAGCCTTATTCTTTGATTTGGAGCCACGATATTTAGCCACATATACTTTTATTTTAGCCGTCTTTTCAAACCGTTGTCAACGTATTAGCTTACTAATCGCTTTAAGGTTTGACTCTTTTATAGAAAGAAAGACTATTTTATAGAAAGAAAGTCTATTACGACATAGCATGTAGACTGAGTGAGCACATTATTTGCAGTATTTTATTTCAGTTGATGAAAAAAAGGAGAAAAAGAAAAAAAAAGAGAAGAAAAAAAAGAAGAAAAAAATATATTATTATTTGTTATTTTTTTAGTTAATCGTGAAAGATCTGAGGAAAAATGATTATTATTGATCTTTAGGTTTTTATACTAGAGTTCTCAGTTATAGTTTGTAAGCTCGAGTAGTTTCTTTTAGTAGTGCGACTTTCCATTAATTTGCCGTAATCTGTTGGTCGAGAGAATAGAAGAGGAAAGCGATTTAGTGACTAACATGTTTGACTCTTTTAGCCCACTTATCCTATATGACACATCCTTATTACCACGAGCCCCATTACAACCTTGATAAAGACCTTTTGATTCGTGCATGAGATTCACTTTGTGAATATGATGTGATATATTTGCAAGTTTAGAATAATATCTTTCTACGTTGTGCATTGAGCGTTTTTATACAGATCCCATTAAATATTTTGAGTGACCTAAGCGACCCTTGTGAGAGTTGTTGATTGATACATGTTAGGAATCTGGAAATGTTTTGTGCTATGATATGATCGTAAACTATTACTTCATGTCTCGTGTTTGGCTAACCACTCATTAGGTGACGACTATTGCGGCGCCCCTGACTTCTACCGCTCATTCTTACTAATAATTTGTGTGACTGCATATGATGTAGACGAAATCTATATACGAAAATGCGTACAAAATTTTTCCTTTTATATAAAGGAAATTCTTCTGTACAGTGCAAAATATTCCTAGGACATAAATACAAGGTGAGTGCGCATGCGTGTTCAAAACAACCTATCGGCCCGCCACTCAGGTCGCATCCATGTACACACTGCCACCTCAAAAGTCCTCCGGAAGCTTCAAAAATTGGCCTCGCCTTCATAAAGATCATGTACCGTGATCCCGTGAACCTACACCACATAAATTCGTGGAATGAGCTTATATAGCTCAGTAAGTGAAAGCCATGCATGCTATGCACGTGTCCTAATTTCGCAAAGGCATCCGCGCCAATGCTTCCTAGACCTCATATTTTTCCTTTTCTTGTCTTGTCATGTAGGGCCCTCGGCTATCTTGCTATGCACCATCATGGAGCTCGAATCCACAAGGGATAAATAAATATAAGTGGCAATACCCACTCAAGGGAGGCTAACCCTAGGGCGCCTTTTCTGTCCCAAGGTGGTTTCATACGCCACGCGGACGCTTCACACTGGTAGCCTAATCTGAGGTAGTCAACACCTGAGGTACCCTCGGTGTCGCGTACTCCCTCAGCTCGCATCCTCCAGGTTTCACGACCCGCCATGAGGGCATTAGCCCTAAAATCATGTCTTGCCTTGTACATGTCATGTCATAACGGTAGCGCCATACGACGTCACCATGGTAGCATAGAAGAGCCGTGACTCAACTGTGAGTCGACATCAGACGCCCATATCGGCGAATCTTTATCGCTCTAAGGCGATCGTATATTATGCACGCTATCATATCATGCCTTTCGTTCTAACGTGCGTGCACATGCTCATGTCATGAATATGCGTGTCATGCCATAATATCATGTAATTAAATCATGCGTGTCATGTAACGCAAATAATTCACGTAGGAAGTCACATAAATTCACATAAACACATAACACATAATTTCATGCACATATAATTATGTGTTGTAGTTGGGACTTCCACTTACCTGGTATCCTTAGCTATTAAATTTATCGTACGGTATGTCGCTAACCTTCGAACCCTAAGTATACAAACATATATTAGGGTTTGTTAGTTTAGTTATAATTTCACGAAATTGGCTTAATTTGAAAACCCTAGTTTCGCTTCTATAAATTTCGAAACCCTAAAATTCAAAACTTTAACCTAAACTGAAAAATACTATTGATATAAATCTTGGTATGAACTATGATCTTGACATGTATCTACCAATGGACCTCGATATTAACTTCGACTTTACCCAAAGATTTTCGATATTTATCTCTCATGATATATCTCGATATAATATGTATTATATAATCTCGAGCTTCTTATACTAAAAATAATATCGGTATGGACCATAGAATCTCGATATATCATATAAGATGTCGAGATTTAATAATACAAAACCTTGAAGTAACTTGCGACATGAATTAAAATGGATTTTAACACTTCACACAAGATTTCGATATTTATACTTTGAAATCTCGATATATGGTTTATATATACATCTCGATATGTTATTCTAGAATGAATCAATGTTTAAACTACACAACACACTCGACATGTACTTCGAGTTCCATCTCGAGATTATCTCGAGTTTGATCACGATATAGATTATAAAATAAACTTCAAGCTCTTATATCAATGTCGAGCTGTTATTACAATATATGAATTCAATCATTAGAGTTAAATCTCGACATAAATTCTAGATAAATCTCGATGTTCACTCATTGCTTAAATAGATCTCGACATATGACATTTATGGATTCGATATGAATTATATTTCGATACTGAAATTACGTAAAACTTTAAGATGAATGTCGACATTGTAAGTAGAATATCGAGGTGTATTATATTAGGATTCCTACACAAAAATATCGACCTGAAGACTACAGAAAACCCTAATTAGTTCGAAATCCCATATTCTCAATTTATTTCGTCCGATTGCTCATATCATAGGGCTTATTACAATTGATCGAAAGCTATTGAAGCTGTCTACTTCTTCAAAATCTAGTTCTTAACTCACTAGACTTCTACGTTAGCACAATTATATATCCACCTAACCCCATGTTAGCATGATTCCTACTTAGTCCCAAAAATCAATAACTATCATAAGAATTCTAATTTCCCTTACAAACTATTACCAACTAGAAAAGTCGTACACCCTATATCTTCTTCTTAGTTTACATAAAGAACTAAAATAAAGATTTAAAAATGTTTTAGATATTATAGTTGAGATCATTACCTTCTCACGTTGAATTCTCAGTTTACTTGTGAACTCTTTTTCTTTTGATTCCCTAATTTCGACTTGTTCTTCTTCACTTAGAGTTTCTGGCTAAATGAGTTATACAATCGAAAGGGTTTGCTTCCTTATTTAAATCTATACTATCGAAACTTTAGATAACTACAAAAGTTATCATTAGTTTCTTTGATGGGACATAGAATAGTTTCCCCTTGCCCTAAGTAATTCTTTGTTTATCTTAATTATCTGGGCTTAATATGGATTCTGTTCGGCCCATATATTACAATAGAAATTCAGATTTTGCTCTTACTGGTACTAACTATTAAAATCGCATCATTCGATTTAAGTTTAGTTACCTTCTTATCTAAATTCGGTCATTACCAACATAGGTGTTAATTATGTTCCTAAATCTCAACACTACCTTCCAAGTCACATAGAATATGATAACATACATCATATCGCGGTTAGCATGAAATCACATAAACACATATATGCAGTCACATAAGGCATATAAAAATGTATGCATATTTATTGGCCGGCTTATTTACGGGGCTCGGGTATTACAACTATCTCGACTTTCGTTTCTGGGAATAAACATGATAAATCATTTAGTGACGCTGTAAAATCCTAACGTGATTTGGTTTTTATCCGCTTTTATGATCGAGGACGATCAAAGCTAGTTTGGGGGTTGTTGATAAGTCATGATTTTACACAAATATTTTACCCCATAAAAGCGCGTTATCGTTTGTTATTTTATTGAAATCGCCTCGAATATTTTATGCCTAAAAATATATATTTTATTTGCAGATACGACAGAAAGAAAACTACACCAGTGGAAGTTCGGACGTGGAAAGAGCCGAGAAAAATAGTATATTCTCGTGTATGAAGTATTATTTGCTAGGCTTGACGATTTTCACTTGTAGACATGGAGATAAAGAAACATGCAAAGAAAATTCTTGCACATCTTTTGCACGGTTCAAGGCAGATGGTACTAATAATTCTAAAGCTCTTATGTGTCATAAGAGACAAATCCTACAATAAGGCACAAAAGAGGGAATTCTTGCAACTCAAAGACGGCTAATGGGACAGCTTTTCCATTTTTTACTCTTGGATGTCTAAAGTTGATAAGGATGGGTGTGCAACAGACAAAGGATGAAAAAGGATTAGTCCAAACTCCCATTATATATACTTCGATAGAGAGGGAAAACGGGGGAGGGGGCAGAAACCGATTAAGCATACACCTTATTTTATCACCTCACCAACCAAGCTGCTCTCGTTAGTTTCTTCTCACATGCACATCTCTCGAAGCAAGCAGCCACCCCACATCCTACACACTTAAATTCCTCACTAACACAAGTAATCCGAGGCAGCCCCCAAGCCACGTATCAGCCCGCAGCTCAGACGAAGAGTTATCTCACGCAACGGAGATCCCGACGGAACTAGGCGTGATCCGTTCGTCGTGATAGGCAACGTTCATACATCGTCTTACGCGAAAACAGGAATGTCCACCTCTATCTTTTCGTGTTTTTATGTGTGTTTAAGTTTATTTGTGGTTAAGGCCGTATTAGGCCGGATTATGATTTCTTATTGATGTTACTCGTATTTTGTTAAATCGTATGAGTTAAGTTACGTGTTCTATATTTGAGTTTAATACTTGCGTATGCCTGATCAACATATGCTTGATTCTTGATTGGTTTATGAGACTGAAAAAGTGATTAGACCGGTTCGAACAATAAATATACTGCACCACGACGTAAAACCGACCAGCGATGGAATTCGGTTTCGTCCGTGTGGTTTCCGAGACCTTAGGCGCCGAAAGCGTTTAAGCTCGGGAAATTCATAAAGCCGAATGCGTGCAGGGTAACTACAGTCATACATGAATATAGTTGATTGGTTCACTTTCGCATAGGGTTGCTAGTTACGTGAATAACGGGTCGCACGTACATTAGGAATTTCTACATTAACTAGATTCATATTGGTTAAATATAGACGACCGCATGAAGACGTAGGATTAATCTGTGTCGAATATATGCTTTAACCACGCTTATAGCTAATTGATAAAAATCGTTATCTTTATTTGCGCTTTTCTTGAAATCGTCTTAAACAAATCTAAAAGAAATATATAAAAATATATATTTAAATGTCGTTCCAGTCTAAATTAAATTTCGGATTAATATCTTAGAACTAATTGAGTTGTCCTCGTGGATCGATACTTGGACTTACGTCCATTTTATACTACTTGCACGAACTAGTACACTTGCTAGTATTCGAGCGTGTCAACCTGACCCAGGAAAGGTACCTCAGGAAGGTTTTGGAGAGATTTGGCATGAACGATGTCAAACCAGTCAGCACTCCTCTTGATAGCCATTTAAGGCTAAGCGCTGCTCAGTCACCATCATCAGATGAGAAAGAAACGTACATGGCACGAGTTCCCTACTCGAGTGCAGTCGGTAGTATTATGTATGCAATGGTATGTACATGTCCTGATATTTCACAGGCTATTAGTGTTGTTAGCATGTATATGGCTACCCAAGAAAAAGAACACTGGCAAGCAGTGAAGTGGATTCTCAGATACTTGAAGGGTACTCTAAGATTTTGTTTGGAGTTTGGCAGAAACAGTGATACTCTCGTTGGCTTCGTCGATTCAGACTACGCAGGTGATCTCGATAAACGACGATCTCTTACTGGTTATGTATTTTCTATTGGAGATTGTGCAATTAGCTGGAAAGCTACTCTACAGCATGTAGTGGCGTTATCAACTACTAAAGCAGGATACATGGCGATTACTGATGCGATCAAGAAAGCATTATGGTTGACAGGGTTATTCAGCGAGTTAACCCAGAATCAGGGAGTCATTACTATTTTTTGTGATAGTCAAAGTGCAATTCATTTGACCAAGGATCAGATGTATCACGAAAAGACTAAGCATATTGATGTCAAGTATCATTTTATTCGTGATATCATTGCAGATAAGAAGGTGTTTATCAAGAAGATCAACACGAAGGATAATCCTGCAGATATATTTACGAAAGTTCTTTCAGTTACCAAGTTCAAGCATTGCTTGGACTTGACTGGTATTTTAAAGTTAGTGAACTAGCCTGTCGGGGCTAAGGTCGGAGGGGGACAAATGTATACTCATCAAGGTGGAGTAATTTCGAAATCTCGATCAAGGTGGAGATTTGTTAGGTGACCTCGATTGGCACAATAAAGGAATGGGTTTTGACCATTCAACTATATGGACGGTCACGTGAAACTTAAGTGCTATGAATATCTGTTCTTATTTCGGCTACGCAAGTGCGAGTCAAATGATGTGCTGCTTTAGTTCTTCTTTTCACATGCAAGTACGCGGCAAAACCTTTGCCTATAAATAGCAGCGATGGAGCGAAGGGAAAAACACCACAACACTGATCTTCTTCTCCTCTGATTATTTTCTGTAGCTACTCCTAATATTGTTGTAGCTGCTTTTGTATCACGTCGTGTACGTGTTTGTAATCACTTCACATAATAAAGAAGTTCTACCCTCCAGCCCGCGGACGTAGGTCATTCTGACCGAACCACGTAAATCTCGTGTTCACTGTCCAAATTATTTTCGTCTCTTTTATTTATTGTCGTCATTTCTCGAATAAATAATTATCGGGGATTTCCGCATATCCTAGCAAGATTACTTTGAAAAGTTGTGTCACGACTTCCACTATAACAAAAAGCCATAACTCGGATTAAAAAAAAATGAATTTCGAAGATAATATAAAAAGAAGCGGAAACAAATGGAATTCAGATAATTAATACAGGAGCTTATCGTATCTGTTGTAATAAATGTATTATTGTTTCAAGTCATGAGATTCTAAATGATACGGAGACTATTAACATATATTTACCTCCAGCAAAAACTCATCCTCTCCATATGAATTGGGTGTTCAAACATGTGGCCACATGGGCGTAAGTAAATGCATTATTCAATGTCGTGTTAGAAATATCGACGTTGATCTTTCATTCTATATGATTGCATAAAGTTAGAATTATTTAATTTTGGTTTTTCAAATGACAGTTTATTTACAATTTTGTCCTCAACGGCAATAAGATTCTTCGACTTGGGTTGGGAACAGAACACTGCTGAAGAGTTAATGCATGTACCTTAAAGTTTACTCAAGAAGATAGTAACTAACGCCATAATCTTAGCCAAAAAATATGGAATTTTTTTCATAGGATATATCAAAATTGTATTTACAAATTTAACATTTGTTGTAAAAAAATACAGGTTTCAAAGATCGCCACGCAATCAAGATAATATTTAAGACAATTACATAAATAACATGACAGGAAAAAGGAAACAACCATGTCGGTAATGCCATTGCCATCTCTGGCTCTTCACACTTACATTTACTTCCTTCTGATTATTAGTTTTTTTTTTTTCATTTTTTCCCTCTCTAAAATAAAATGTCCATCTATATTCTCATCTCAGTACACGTACATGGAATGTAATCTCCACCAAGTTAATTATATCTTTTTTATTTATTTATTCTGAAAACCCATCCCATCCTGAAATTTTGGCGATTCCTTCGAAGATAACACCAGGTCAACGAAATATGAGCGTATCATTTTAATTTTCCTACACTTAGAAAATTAATACGTAACGCAAGTGTGAACACAATACTTAAATGTCATTTTGTACCTAAAAAAATGCCCACTTGCAAGGCTGTGATTGTGATTTAGTGTATTCGCTACCTCCCCCACACGCAATATAGTTACATACTACATATAGTGAATATCTATAATAACATAATACGCATATGATCAATCGATCTCTTGAAGATAATCAGCAGCAAAAGAAAAAAGTCATCTTTCTGAATATTCGTTCCTCGAAAAGTGGGACGACGAAAAAAAAAAGATTTTGACGCTTCAGTGCGTGCAATATCTCAAGAAAACACAGGGCACACACAAAACACGCACTGAAGATGGGTTGGGATCGTGGGGACAAGAATCAATCGGAGCTTCCATTATCGAACGGTCAAGAAACGACGAACCAACGCCATCTTCTTCACGATAACCACAGTAGGACTGTCGACGATTCAGGCCATGCACGTTTGCACGAGCTCGGCTACAAACAAGAACTCAAGCGCGACCTATCGTATGAATAAAATCCCCCAAAAAAATATCTGATTTTTATTTTACTTTTCGCCGATTTCCTCACTGAACCCGGTTTATTTTTGGTGGGTCGTTCGCTCGGCGGCGCAGCGTATTGTCGAACTTTGCCTTTTCATTCGCTATAATATCGGTGCTGACCGGCGTCACCACGCTGTACAACACCGGTCTGACCTACGGCGGACCGGTCTCCGTCGTCTACGGATGGCTAATCGCCGGCTGCTTCACGGTGGTCGTCGGTTATTCGATGGCTGAGATTTGTTCTTCGTATCCCACTTCAGGCGGACTCTATTATTGGAGCGCAAAGCTCGCCGGCCCTGATTGGGCACCCTTTGCCTCTTGGATCACTGGATGGTATTATATTATCATCGTCATCATCTTTTGTTTGTTTTAAGGTTTCTTCAATTTTGGACCAACTACATACTAAGGTTTTGTTTGAGGCTTCAATAGTTTCAGAGCTTTTCTTAGTAATAAGGATGATTGAGTTCTTTGCCTGCTTTTGGACCATTATTGGATCTTTACCTTATCTGTAATAGACTTGCTTGGTTTGATGAGTTGGTGATGATTGATGGGATGGGACTAGCTTGAAGTGTTAATTGCATTCAATTCTCTAAATTGTGGATACATTTTTACCCCCATTTTCTTTTTTTCTTCCTTCCAAGCAGGTTCAATATTGTTGGCCAGGTACTACAATCTCCTTCACCATAAATTTTCGCCAATAAATTAAACTATAAACAAGAATTCTCTAACCCTAACGGTTTTCGTTCTTTCGTTTTTCGATTTTTTTTTCTCTAGTGGGCGGTCACGACGAGCGTCGATTTCTCTCTGGCGCAGCTGATTCAGGTGATAATCCTCCTAAGCACGGGAGGGAAGAACGGAGGAGGTTACGAGGCTTCGAAGTACGTCGTAATCGCCTTCCACGGAGCGATACTCTTCTTACACTCTATCCTCAACAGCCTACCCATCTCATGGCTGTCCTTCTTCGGACAGCTCGCCGCCGCTTGGAACTTACTAGGTTTGCATTTCGAATGCAATGAAAATAACAACTATATCTATTATTCGACGATTTTTTCAACCTCGTCCTCGACGCAAATTATTCGTCAGGGGTTTTCGTGCTTATGATCCTCGTGCCTTTGGTCTCGACGGAGAGGGCGAGCGCGGAGTTCGTATTCACGCACTTCAATACGGAGAACGAAAAAGGGATCCACAGCACGGTTTACATATTCGGGTTGGGACTCCTCATGAGTCAGTACACCATCACGGGCTACGACGCGTCGGCCCACATGGTAAGAAAAAGTGTACTGGTACGACACACGAAGCGTAACCGTACAATGGTCCGATGCGTGCCTTTGCAGTTTTCCTTTTCTTTACTGCATCGAATTCCACGTACCAAACACACCCTAAATGCTTCATTTTGCGTACGGCGTGCCGCAGACGGAGGAGACGAAAAACGCGGACGTGAACGGGCCGAAGGGCATCGTGAGCGCGATAGGCATATCCGTGATAGTCGGGTGGGCTTACATTTTGGGAATAACCTTCTCCGTTACGAATATCCCCCAATTGCTCAGCCCGGACAACGACGCGGGCGGCTACGCCATTGCCGAAATATTTTACCAGGCGTTCAAGTCTCGGTATGGAAATGGGACAGGCGGGATCGTCTGCCTCGGCATCGTCGCCGTGGCGATATTCTTCTGCGGTATGAGTTCCATCACTAGCAACTCGAGGTAAATTTAATTAATACGAAAAAAAAAATCTCTATCTGAAAAATAACAAAGCTTTTCTAACGTGAAAAAATTACGAATCTCAGGATGGCCTACGCATTCTCTAGGGATGGTGCGATGCCGTTCTCGTCGTTCTGGCACAAAGTGAACAAGCAAGAGGTTCCGATCAACGCGGTTTGGCTCTCGGCTTCGATTGCCTTCTGCATGGCTTTGACGGTACGATAAAATGTATATAATTTTAAATATGATGCATTACGTACAAGCTTAAGATTTTAGGTGAAGTGGTCATTCAACATGTTATCAAAGCGAAGCTCGTGCCAAGAGGTCATGAGTACGACACTCATAAAACGAAAATCCCATGTTTAAGGATAGATAAAGAAAGAAATCATCATAAACATAATAGAACATATTGGAAATAAAATATATAAATTTAAAATATGATACGCCCCCCTGCACTTTATAAGCTTTTTAGGCCAAGCAATCATTCTGATGTTTTGGACTCTTTTGATTTTTTTTTCTCCGTTCCTCTTCGTAAAACATGACTTGAATCCAACATTTTTTCGTGCAGTCGCTGGGGAGCATAGTAGCGTTCCAAGCAATGGTGTCGATAGCAACCATAGGGCTTTACATAGCGTACGCTCTGCCGATCTTTTTTCGGGTGACTTTGGCTCGAAATACTTTCAGGCCCGGCCCGTTCAACCTGGGACGGTACGGAGTTATCGCAGGTTGGATCTCCGTGCTTTGGGTTATTACAATCTCGGTCCTTTTCTCTCTGCCCGTGGAATATCCCATTACTAAGGAGACACTGAACTATACGCCCGTGGCCGTCGGGGGTTTGCTTGTCCTGACGATCGGCTCGTGGGCGTTGAGCGCAAGGCATTGGTTTAAAGGCCCTGTCACAAACATCATCAGTACAATCAGTAGCTGAAAAGTGAAGAAAGATATATGGTGTAATTTGTATTGTTTTTTATGTACTTGTGGCACTGTTATGGGCCTTAATAGGCCCATTAGCTAATTGTAGGCCCATTAATAATACCATTGATTCTGGTCCATCATGACTCAAGAATATGAGTATTGGAACTGAATTTCATTTCTCATCCAAGCTACCAAGTTTATGTTGAGAGATGGATGAGAGTGTTTACATTTAAATTAACGTTCATATATCTAATAATAGATGAAGCTGAGCAGATATTATATAATTATAGAGATGTCGGTGTTCTCATATACGCTTTCACGTGTCCCATAACTTAAAAAATTAAATTGTATAAAATATGTTAGAATTTTATCAAATATTTTCAGTTTATTTGCAATTTATAGCACTTTTTAATGATTTATATGTAGTATTCTACGTATATACATGACAAATTTTACTAGATATGTGCATTGAGCTAAGAATTTATCCTTTTACATAGAACGATAATTTTTTTTTTATAATCAACTAACTATTCAACAATCTACCAACAACGATTATATAATCATACAAATTGTATTTTATAAATTTTCTTATATTCATATATTTAAAATATTGAAACCAAATTATTTTTAAACATCTTTTTATGAACTGTGTTGTCGTCTCTAATTCTCCTACTATAAGAACGAATTACAAAATTATGTGCTCTTTCCCGCAAGCGGCAGGGGTAATAATTGTAGTTTACTTATTTGTTGAATCCCCCAAGAATCTTGGCTCCGTTTATGCGGTACACAACTTACTTAGATAATCTAAAATCTAATCTTTGAATTTATCAAATTTTATTTTATAGTTCACTTACTTTGTGGCTGGTCGACGGGCATCGAAAGTTGATCGATCCTCAATTAATGAAGGATTCCAATTTTTTCATTTTCCCTTTTTTTTTATTGTGGAATAACATGCTTCATTTATTATTATTAGTACTTTTCCGCACACTCTATGCGAGTGCTCAAAATATAGTTATTTAAAATTAATTTAAATTTTGAAATTTATAATTTTTATTGTTTAAGGCGAATTAAAATGAAAAATAATATCTAAGGGCATAAGTACAATAAACCAAAAAAATTAAAAGTGATATGAAAATTATTTAATTTTTTATAAATCGAGGGACTAATTTGGTAATAAATTGACAGACCAAATATGGCCGGACTATAGATATTTTTTACCCCGATACATGGACCACGTACGTATAATATTAGAATATTTATGGGTCATATAATTCAACAAACGATATTAGGACGTAGCAAATTGTCCTCGAAATACGACATTGATCTGGCTGTCGGAATCATGCATAGTATTATTTGATTAGGTAAAAATAATTTTGAGGGAAATCGAATCTGGTGTTCAAGACAGCTTGGGAACGCCATGCTCCTTTCATGTCCACAATTCTCCATTTTATTTTATTTATAAAATATATGGATTAAAATACTTGATATCAATTCACCTAAATGTAAATATCGAGATTTCGTAAATAAATTATGAAATTTAAAATACTATTTGAAAAAAAAATTCTGTATATCTTAAAATTGAGCATAATAATAAGTATAATTTTGGATTTCACCTCAACTCGTTTAACCCATAGGCTCAACTGTAGTTTTTAATATATATTTAATTAAAGTAAAAAATTTTGAAAGTTGAAACATGGATCTATGGGTATCAGGTTCAGGAGTAATTAATTAGCTTTGACCACATCTTGCGATATGATCGTTATCGTATGAGTACAAACTAATTTACTATAAAGAAATATTAAATTTTATTTCTTAATAATCGATTTCATTACGCTGATGGGTAGGCTTGTCAACGGGGCAAGTTCGGGGCGGGGATTTGATCCCCATCCCCGTCCCCGTGTGGGCGGGGAATCCCCATCCCCGTCCCCGTGAAGTACACGGGGAAAAACTTGCCCCCGTCCCCGACCCCGCGGGTTCCCCGTCCCCGCGGGGATCCCCGCCCCGCGACAACATTAATAAAAAAAATCAGAATTAAAATGATCGTGCAAATGTGTGGTGCCATTCTTTGTCTCTCCCCCAAGATGTTTCTTACAAGAGTTGCAAATCGCCTTCCATTTGTTGTCTATTTTTTGTCTCTTAAAATGGTTCCAAACAGTAGATTTCAAAGGTCTTTTACAGCCTAATGACAAAACATCTTCACTATCACCCGTTACTTGATTTGAATCTGTAGGTGCTGGCGAGTCAGATGCGTCGTTCATGGGTTGAGAACTCCCTGCCGGAGATGGATTAGTCGTCGAGTCTTGAGATGGAATTTCAGAAGATGCCATCTGTAAAATATAGATCGAAATCAACTTTCAGTAAAGCTTATGATACGAAGGGATCCAAGTGAGAACACTAAAAATCCAGCAACTAAAAATTAATCCATCAATTTTTATGCCACCAGACATGCAACCAAACGACTCACGCTCCGCAAGAAAGGAAAAACACAGCCATACATAAAAAACTCGGACGAACACAACCAGACCGAGCTTAAAATAACACGAGACATAAACCAAGCTTGAGATTAAACAACTAACCACGAGACGAGGATCTATCAACTATGGAGAAAACATTGCACGGCCACGGTGGTCGTCGTTTCAAGTGAAGAGGGTGAATTGTAACCAAAGACTGAGGTGTCTTGCGTTTGAAACCTGATTTGAGAATTAGGGTTGAAATATTTCAGTAATGTTGTTTTGATGTTTTAATAAGAATGGACTTCAAAATATAATTCAGCCCAAACAAGTTATAAGCAGCCCACATATAAATTAGGATTCTAGGAATATTTTAATAATTAAACTATATCGGGTACCCGCGGGGAGCGGGGCGGGGACCCTAAACCCCGTCCCCGCCCCGTCCCCGCCAACGGGGACAAAATTTTCCCCATCCCCGCCCCACGGGTATTCAAACGCGGGGATTCCCCGCCCCGTTCGGGGCGGATCCCCGCGGGGACGGGGATTCCTTGCCCCACTGACAAGCCTACTGATGGGAGACCAGGGGAAGAAGACAAGTAAATGAAACTTTTTATTAAAATATTCGATTTGTTAGAGTATTATTACACCAAGCACGACACATAGATACCTGTATGGGCAATGCACACTAATAATCTTATCACCAATTGGCAAATCATTGGCCGATTTAATCCAACAATCTCATGACATAAATATAAATAATGCCATGCCATCTTCACTACTTTGCTTGGTTATTGCAGACCATTGATTTACGAGGTCACAAGTTGTAATAGGCCCTAAAACTTGTCGTCACCAAACCGAAAAAACCGACCGAACCGTAAAGAAACGAACCGAAATGACCGGAACCGAAAAAGCCGAACCGAATTGTAAAAAATCGAACCGAACCAAATTAAAATGGTTCGGATATCGGATTAAGCATACTAAAACCGAAAACCGAACCGAAATTATCATACTACATTAAAAATAGAAAAAATATTAAAAATCATTTGTTTTATCTCCCATAACGTAGACAACACAGTAAATATAATTTCATTGTTATAATTTTTTCCATTTTAGGTGAATGTTTTCCTCACCAATCAAATACTATTTTTCTCCCAAATAATTTGTAGCATTTTAATGTTTTTATATTTTGGTTAGATTTTGTTCTATTTTCATGTTGTTTTTTTTTTCTGGACCTTTGAATTGTTTTTGCTACATGTCACGTTTCATAAATCTTCTTTGTTTCTTAATAACCATAAATTGTTTTATGCAATTTTAGCTCATAATATTTTTTTGTTGATATTAACTTCCTAACCGAAAAATCGAACCGAATTATAAAAATCGAACCGAACCAAATTAAAACGGTTCGAATATCGGATTAAGCATACGTAAAACCGAAAACCGAAAACCGAACCGAACGGACCGATGAACACCCCTACTTTATATATTGAGTTACTAATAAAGTTTGGGCGGGACCCACACCATGGAATTATTGTCCCACAAATTATGCCCCCTCTATGTCCCAAATATCAGATCTGTTGAATTTTAAATCTTGTGGTTCACAAATTTTTTTTTTTATTTATTAATTCTTTTAATTATATATTCCATCACCGTTATTTCATGTGATTTATATGATAAACATAAATAAATGCATCCAATTTATTCCTTTTTCTGTGATGATCAATTTGATATATATCGTATTACTTTCGATAATCATAAGAATCATTTTTAACAAAGTGGGATCGGAAATGAAATAGAGATTTTGGGACTGACGATTTCAACCGGGGACCCACCCATTTTATTTTTATTTTTTTCAAACACGAGTATTATAATGTAACGTTGTGGTACCTTGACACTGGAATTAAATACTACTAGTATATGTTGTACACCCTACCTGTGTGCATGAAAATAAAAATTGATAAGAGGTTTTTGTTTTAATTTTGATTTTAATATTTAGTTAGAAAGTAAGTATTTTACTAAAAGTAAAATAGGCAGTTTCATTAGGCTAAAGAACGTGATCTAATATTTATTTTTTATTTTATGTCAATTTTTAATTTGAGAAAATTTCTGATTGGTTAATAGATACACCAAAAAGCAATTTTTAACTCACCCTCACCATTAATAGTATAGATGAAACGAATTCGAACATCATTGATGGTTATAAGATTTAACTTCTTTAAGCCTATTCTGCCATTTACCAAGTCCTCACAATATGATAGTCATGGAATCTGCGTGAATTCGCATACTGACTTCTATGTAAGGATGAAATGATCCGAAATCATTTTATTGCATTTGCAAATAAAAGTCCAATTATTATAGATTAAAATGAAGCCCGAGTACAAAGATTAGCCAACACGTGTATGAGGACAACACTCCCCGATAAAACGTAGTAACTTAACTAGCGCTGGGAAAATATACCGAAATACCGATATACCGTCCTTATCGTATCGAAACGTACCGAAAATATCGAAAATTTTGGTATACCGAAGTTTTTGGTAAGGTATGATACCGTACCGAAAATTTTCGGTACGGTAATGGTATGAAAATTTTAAAACTAAGGTATACCGATTATACCGAAATATCGAATTACTGAAATTTTTAATATTATATATATATATACACACACACACACCTACATAAATTATATTACTTCAAAAAAAATATAAAATGGATATAAATATTATAATGATCTTCATAAATTTTTTTTGGCCCATAAATTATTAAATATATTCAACTTTCTAAGATTATTGAGGCCCACCATATTTTACTTACATTAAAAAAAACAAAAGGAAATACAAAAGAGCTGTTTCGTTTTAATTAATATGTATATAAGTTGTATTTTGTGCTTATGTAAAGTTTTTTGTCTTACTAAGAAGACTGATTAATATATCTAAATTATTTAAGGTTATTTTATGAATTAAAAATCTTTTTATTTTGGAAATTTTGGTATTAATAATCCATCTTATTGGGGCCTAAGGAGTTTGAATTGACCAAAAATCCAAAAATAAAGAATTAACGAGTTACGAGACACACATGGTAAAAAACCATCCGTGTGAATGGTATAGAAGGTATGATACCGATACCATACCGAAATTTCGGTATGATACCGTATCGAAATTTAAGGTATACTGAACTTTTGGTATGGTATTGATATGATTTTTTTCGATACCGAAATTTCGGTACGGTATACGGTATCACAGTTTTGGTACGGTATTCCGTACCGAACCACGCCTAAACTTAACCAAATAATGAGCTACATATAATAAAAGTAAACGAAACCATAAATTTTGAGCTTATAAGAGAAACAATCTTGAAAGATATGACATGTCTTGTCGACGGAAGTTGTTCATTTATCGTCTTGCTATCGCCTTCAAATGCTATCGTCTTGCTATCGCCTATTATTTAATTTAGAATTAGTGGGTCACACAAAGTAATGACAGGTCTAAATTAGGGCGGGGGAAATATATTGAAATACCAATATACCGTCCTTATCGTATCGAAACGTAACGAAAATATCGAAAATTTTGATATGCCGAAGTTTTGGTAAGGTATGATACCGTACCGAAAATTTTCGATACGGTAATGGTATGAAAACTTTAAAAATTAGGATACCGATTATACCGAAATACTGAAATACTAAAATTTTAATTTTTTATATATATACACACCTACATATATTATATACCGTCCTTTTTAATGTTTTTTCTTCGGGACCGTGAAGATGCAATGCAATTACTTTTTGTTAATCTTCACTAATTTTTTTAAATAGCCGTTTCGTTTTAATTAATTTGTATATAAAGTTGTATTTTGTGGTATGTAAAGTTTTTTATCTTACTAAGGAGACTGTGTAAAATATGTAAATTATTTAAGGTTATTATGAATTAAATATCTTTTTATTTGGAAAATGGTATTAAAAATCCATCTTATTGGGGCCTAAGGAGTTTGAATTGACTAAAAATTCGAAAACAACGAATTAACAAGTTACGAGACACGCATGGTAAAAAACCCTCCGTGTGAATGGTATAGAAGGTATGATACCGATACCATACCGAAATTTCGGTATGATACTGTATCGAAATTTAAGGTATACCGAAATTTTGGTAAGATATTGGTATGATTTTTTCGATACCGAAATTTCAGTACAGTATACGGTATCACAGTTTTGATACGGTATACCGTACCGAACCACCCCTAGGTCTAATAGTATATCTTAAAGGATTCCTTACAGGATTTAGGTTTTTCAACATAATATAAAAATAGGATTTGGGTCAAAATCTTGAGAGCATATGGGATTAGTCGGTGGCTTTGATTTAATGGATTGGTGTCAACTTAAAGCTGCCCAACTTGATTTTAGTCAAACTACATATTATTAAAGTTTAAATTCATTCTATATAAAGGCGTATATATGTCCATGTGATTTGTTACCTACCTTGTCTTATGGCGTGGTTTCAAGCAATAACATGTGATGTTAAGATAAATAATTAGAAAATAAACAGAAAATTGCATATAATATATATATATATATATATACTCCCTCCGTCCCTCAACTTTATCACATAAATTGCTGGGTGCGCAAATTAAGGTGGCATTATTATAATAATATAGTATAATGAAAAAGTAAAAAGTGTATATTTTGACACGTCTTTTAAGAATATTTAATATTATTATATTGATTGTTTGTGATAGTTTTTTTGCTAAATAAGGAAATGTGATAAAATTATTGGGACGCCCGAAATGGAAAAGTGTGATAACATTAGCGGGACGGAGGGAGTATATATATATATATATATATATATAAATATATATATATATATACATCTACACTTGTTAAATCAATAAATATATTTCGTCCATATGCAATCCAATGGATTTCTGTTCTATTTACATATCTAAGCAATCCGGTTTGATGAAAGCAATACTTAGTAATTGTATTACTAACATATTTACTGAGTGTGCAGATGAACTCGGTTTGAAAAAACGGATATCAAATATGAGCTCGGGGAGAAAAGGCGGGTCGGTCAACTGCCGGTCAAGGTTGGTCAACGTCGTCAACTGATAGTCAACCCGGTCTCGGTCTCGATCGCGGTCTCAGACTGGACTGACCGATCTCTATCTGGACTGGTCGGTTTCAGTCTGGACTAGACTGACCGGTCTCGGTCTAGATTGGTCCGGTCAGACTGGATTGGACTGGACTGATCCGGTCAATGACTGGATTGACTGGTCAACTACTCCACTAAGGTACAAGCCTTTTTTACTGCAGCAGGTACAAGCGGCTAAAGCTGACATCATTGATCTTATGAGGAGAAAAGCTTCCAATGGCTATTTTAATGTGCCTAACGGCTACATCAAGGTTGTAAGACAATAAATACACAAGACAAGGACAGAAAAACACAAGAATCATAGAGCAAACAAGCACACATTCAAAGAGAGATCCAAGAGAGAAGAACAAGAGCAAATAGCACAAAATCAAGAGAGTTCTCCAAGTGTGTGTTACAAGAGAGAGAGAGAGAGCTACAATGTTCAAACCCACACACCTCACTCACGCAATAGAAATGAGAGCTTTACATAGTTTAGTTGAGTGAGAAGTCTTAGCACATAGACTATAAACAACTGTATGTAGTCTTCGCATTGAGACAAGAAAGAATGTTGCCGTCTTAGCTTAGAGATGCAAAAGATCAACCCGGTTATGAGGTTGCGGCCTACAACCATTAAGGTTGACCCTGCGGGGTGCCGTATGTTCTCAAGGGACTGTGAAAAGCTCTTGAAAGAGACCGACTGTAAAAAGCTGTCTAGAGTGGTCTAGGAGTTTAGTTTAGCATAATATAGCTGCGAGGGTTATATTGAGTTAGTCTAGTTAAGGAGTTTGTACGACAAGGTGTTGTAAACCGAGGCTTCTAGTAGTGCCTTCGTTGCGGGGAAGAAGAGGAGACGTAGGAGTATTGAGACTCCAAACTTCCATAAACAAATTCACGTGTCTCTACTCCTACAAATCGACACCACACACACTCTCTAACGCCCACAGTCAAGGTTCGACAAAATGCCTCAACCACATTCACACACCAAAACCGGACCAATTCACTTAAATACACAAATCATTACATATAGTTCACAATCAAAGCCTATGGAATTCCACACTTGGTTGAAGATTGGAAACCGGTTTCACTCTCTAACCGGGCATGAAACCCACTAAGGAGCAAAAAATGGTAACCGGTGTTATCCCCCCCCCTAATCACCACGTTGTCACACTCCTTCAGCGAATATCATTATTATCTTCTTTGGTTTTCTTTTTAATAATTATTATCTTCATTGGTGAAAAAACAATCATAGTGCAAATATTTATAACGCAATCATTATAATAAAACGAGAAGTGGCCACAGATCATTATATCCGCATAAAACGCGGGCAAAATCGTCATTAACAACTGCCAATTAAGATAGTAATTGATCATTTATTCCTCTACAATATGAATTATCTTATCCCACACTCTCAAGTTATCATCATCCTCATCCTCATCATCTTTCGCAATTTAATTTTCTGGATTGTTATTTACGTGGTAGATCCTCTACACCATCTTTGCACCCCTTAACACTTAAAATTTGTAGTTTTTTTTAAATAATCACATGATTCAACAATAATCATCTATTCTTACCAAAACTTTAGCAATATTAATTGCATTGATTATTCAACAATGTTAATAAGTTTTTTATCCAAAGGCAAGTTATATTAGTATCTAATTATTTTCCGTTGTACCACCCTGGTTACAGTTTTATATTGACTTAAAAAATATCATTATTATTAAATTTATTAGTATTAGAATATTCCATTTACATTATTATAATATATAAATCATGTTTCAAATCATGTTTATCTCACAATATAAATAGTATTTTAAAGAATTGAACTATGCAATATTTATAATTAAATATCTTTTTTTCAAAGTTAAAATATAAAATTAAATAGTTATTAACAATCTATTTTTTTTGTAATTGGTATGTATTTATTTATTTTGACTTTACATATTAATTAGATTATTAACAATAAAACTCTTTTTTTTTTGCTTTTTATATGAGGTGTAGAATCGGTAAGTAGTTACGGTTTATTCTACATCTTAATTCGGCGGTGTAAATAAAAAAAGAGGGGTGCTAATAGAATTTACCCTTTTATATATCTTTATTTTATTAAGTATCATGGCCTCATACTAAGTACCCCGATCAATTTAGTATAATTATAATTTTACCATTTCTATTTTTAGATATTACGATTATATCCACAAATCAATTTTACTATATAATAATAAGCAAAATAATAAAAATGAAATAGTGACTTAAGTTTAAAACAACTTAGAATATAAAATAATCTAACTATATTATGCACATGCATGGAATGTGCTCAAATACTAGGTATTATTAACATTTATTCTATCATATAAACACCCCATCCTTGTTTAAAACGTTAAAATTCGTATGTCAATTTGATACTACATGCTTATTTACAAGTCTACCGTTAATTTTTTAGTTCATTACTTCTTAAAATTTATTTTTAAATAACTTAATTAATAATATAAAACGTTCAAAATATTGAATTATTTGTTATATTACATTCTATGTACTAACATCCTAGCCTATTCTATGATTCATTCGATTTTATTCAGCGTGAGGGGTGGTCTAACTATTTCGCAAAGAAAATTAATAATAAAATTTAAAAAATCACCCACTATCTTTTAATTACTATTTATCATTAATTACTAGTTTTAGTTTGTTCTTATACCTCTAATTTTATAATTAATATATATACATAATAAAATTTAAATTATAAATTCGATGAACTACTTTAAAGTAAAATAAAATTTATAATATATATTATAGCACACGCATTTGAATGTGCAAATAGTACTAATATTAAGCGTGAATAGTGGTTACCAGTACTCTTTGCACGCTCAAATGCGTGTGGTATAATATATAAATATATAATATTAAACTTATTTTAATTTAAATAGGGGGATTTTACATAAAAATACCCATTAATATAAAAAGTTAGAAAGTCAGTACCCTATCAGTATTTTTTTATATGCAGGTACATGTCAGAATAATTTTTTATACATTGGTACCGCCGCAAGGTACATCAGATCACACATTTAGATACCATAGAGAAACATATTGTGGTACGTAATACAGCTAGAAAATTGTACCATCATATAGTCAGCCGCAAGGTACCGTATGGAACGTATATAGGTAACCATATATGGATACCAAAAAAGTACATGGCGTGGTATGCAATACACATATAAAAAGGTACGTCAAGACCGAAAAATGGTACGCACAGTCGAACGGGTACTTATATAAAAAAATTTCTGCCATGGGTACTGACTTGCAAATTTTTTATACAATTGAATATTTTTCTTTAGATTTACCTTTAAATAGGTAATTGAAAATATAATTTAGTTTTATTTTGTATATATCATATACATTAGAAAATCAAATGTATAAGAATTAACTAAAAACAGTAATTAAAATATAGTGTGTGATTTTTTAAATTTATTATTAAGTTTTTGTGAAATTGACAGACAAAGGGCAGTTTATAGTCATCACTCACGCTTAATAAATAAAATAGATAAAATGTCACATTTGGTCTATCAGCTAATTTGCATTTTAACTCTATTATAATTTGCTTAACTAATTAACTATCATATTACTACTAAGGGGGTGTTTGTTTTGGGGTGATCCTCCAAACATCACCGTGATTCTTCCATCGCTTCCTAAATCACCTTGTTTGTTTTGCGTGGGTGATGAGTCATCACCGTGATGGAGTATCACCGATGTGATCAAAACAAGGTGATATTCAAGCTTTTGGATCACCCCCAAAAAGCAGGGCAATCCTCCATCACCGTGATGGGGTGATATTTTTAATATTTCTTTGGATAAAATTATCCCATATCTTTTAACATTCATTCCTTATATATCCTTACCCCTATTTTAAATTACATAACCAATATATTTAAATCTTAAAAAATTTATATTTAGTGCTTAGAAAATAAAAGAATTATGTTGAAGGATTATAGAAAATACTTATAATTCATAATTGATTAATCTATTAAAGCTTAAAAAATAAAATAATTATAATGAAGAATTATATAAAATACTTATAATTAATACTACCTCCGTCCCAAACCGTTTTGGACATTTTACTATATCGGCGTCCCAAACCATTTTGGACATTTCCTTTTATAGCAAAAAACTACCACAAACAATCAATATAATACTATTATATATTCTTAAAAGACGTGTCAAAATATACACTTTTTCACCTTTTAATTGTACTATATTATTAAAATATTCAATTTCTTAAAAACCGTGACATACCCCAAATGTCCATAACCGTTTTCCCTAAGTTTTTATTCATTATTTTTTAGACCCCTTCATATTATTTTTCTTTATATATTTAAAAATTATAATCCATTATACATTATAATATTATAAATTTTAAAAATGAAAGAAAGTTCCACCGAATAGGATTACAAACAATAAAAATAAAAGCATATTCTATATCCTCTCCTCTCTCTCTTCATAAATCTCCTTTTGACCGCCGTACAAAGTAAAGCCACCGCCTTTAGACCTCTCCTGTGAGAGCTTTTCTGCGGAACACACAAAATCTAACTCTCACACAATTAACACTTACTTCATCGTCAGTGTAGCTGTACTGCTTTGGTGAACAGTACTGATTAGATTAAGGGATTCTCTCTGCACACTTACTTGCACTGTTCAAACTTATTGGGAGTAGCTCTACAAGTTATCCCTCGGTAACTGCGTGGATTTTGTATATTTGACCATCTAAGTGCATTGCAGCTTTCAAATTTCCCAACTGCCTAGCTAAATTCGTATTCGGTCTGACCGCTGAGATTGCTCGAATCGTGCGGCTGGGGATCGCTCGTTGTCAGCCTTTTTTTAGCTCCAGCGAGGGAGGGCAGTGTATGTTACGCCACTCTCAACAAGCTTTTGCCTTTTGTTCTTTTTATGATATCCCTCTTGCGGTTTATCCGATAACTGTTGAGATGTTTTTACGTGTCTGAACGTTTTAGTTGATTGAGCATTCAGATGTGTTGCCTGTGGTCGTTGTTGTTCTGCGAGTGGATGGTTTTATAGCACGTTTTCTTAATAGTTCTATTGGGGAAAGCTTTTCTTTTTTTTACTTGTCTTTTAGTGTCGTTAATATATAGCGTTTGATATGGAAAAAGACGGAATTTTGTGTTCGGAGATTTTGAGTTTTGTTTTATGGTACGCATTTGCAGTTGAAGTATTACCCTTTAGTCTATTTTCCATTGCATGCAGCGACTGGCTTCTAGCGGTTTGAATGATTTCAAGTTTTGTTTTTCTTGGCCAGTTTAGGGTAGTTGTATAAATCATTTTTGGCTTTTGCTTTGAATTTATTGATCTGAAATTAGCTATGTTCAACAAATAAACTGCAACTGATTGGTGACTGTTTGTGATGATCTCTTAATTAGTGTTTGCTAATTAGGATTTGTTTTGTAAAAAGTTTAAGGTTTAGTGCAAAATTGATGTTTATCTTGTCTTTAGCTCCTTCTGGTAGATATGAAATTGAAGAATCACTGCTAAAGTTGCCCCTTTGAAAGCAGTTCCTCTGTGGATTGACTTCCACCGTTTTGACTCTGATCTTTCAATATGTTCATTCTTACAGTTGAAGATCTAATGTTTGAAATTATGTCTCATATGTGTGTCGTCTTCATTTTCGCAAGCTGTCTATTCCCCTAGAACTGCTATGTGATTTCCAATCTATTTCCCTGCAGTTTCGTATCCAAAAGAACTAGCTAAGGAGGTATGAAACATCATCATAACAGCTGTAATGGAACTAAAAGGAAGGATCTCACATGTTATCAAAACGGTGGCTCGAGCCCACAAAGAGTCGAAGACGACTTCGATCCATGGACTGCTTGGGCTTACAAGCCACGTACCATTACGTTACTACTTATTGGTGCCATGTTTCTTGTGTAAGTGGGCTTGCTCTTCTATTTCTAATTCAACCTTCCCATTTTGTGTGTTCTTATTTTATGCACCGCCTTGAAATTCAAATCCTTTCGAAAGTCTTCACAATTTTTATTCTTCGGGGCGGCCCAGATGGGTCAGTGGAGCGCTTGATCCCGAGGCCAGTTTAGAAGTTGATGTTGTTACATCTGTTAGAAGGTATATCTGTTTTTTTCATATTCGTTTTACGGTTCTTTGCTTTGTATAATCAGTTTCTTCTTGGTTGACTTTGATCGATAGGGGCGTATGTGCAATGATCGCAGTGTTCCTTGCTTATTGCTTATTACAGGCGCCTTCTACGTAAGTAGTTTTCCATTCACGGTACTAACTATCTTCTTTCCGTTTTTTTTATTGCAGCTTATTTACTCTCTTGTTCTTCTGTGTATGTGTTTTATTTAAGGGTGCTTATTCGGCCACATCCTGCAATTTGGCGCCTCGTCCATGGAATGGCCGTTATATACCTTGTAGCGTTGACGTTCCTTCTTTTTCAGGTAAAAGTCGTTTAATCACTACTTATAATATCCCGATATTCTTTTTTTCTCTCTCTCTCTTTTTCATCGTTCTGGCACATCAATTTTCTTGCAGAAGCGAGACGATGCCCGTCAGTTCATGAAGTTTTTGCATCCCGATCTTGGAGTTGGTAAGCGTTTGAAAAATTTTGAACTTTTTAACTTGTGAAAACTGTAAAAAATCTCTTACGTTGTCGTACTTCTTCTCTAAACTGTAACAGAACTCCCAGAAAGATCTTACGGTTCCGATTGCCGTATTTACGTCCCCGAGAACCCAACGAGCAGGTTTAAGAATGTTTATGTATGTTAATCATCTTATTTTTATTTAATATTCTTGTCCCATAGCTCCTCGTTTTATAAGCGAAGAATATGGAGTTTGTTTACTTACGCTCGCCATTTCTTTTTCAGGACACTTTATTCGACGAGTTTGTTCTTGCCCATGTCCTTGGGTGGTGGGGAAAGGCCATAATGATACGCAACCAACCTCTTCTCTGGGTTCTCTCCATCGGGTTCGAGTTAATGGAGGTTAGTTGTAATAATTCTCTGTTTAATCAAATCAAAAGCAGTTAGTTAGTCTCCGTAATAAAAAAAGATGCAAACGTATATATAAATCTTTACTAACAAAACAACCGTATAATGTGTTCAGCTAACGTTTCGTCACATGCTTCCTAATTTCAACGAGTGCTGGTGGGACAGCATTATCCTCGACATTCTTGTCTGCAATTGGTTCGGTAAGTAAGAACACTTCTTCATTTCCTTCACAAAGCCCGGCCCGGCCCGCCCGAATCTTACCTTTTTTCGCTGTTAATAATGTTGAAGGTATATGGGCGGGAATGCGAACTGTGAGGTATTTCGACGGCAAAACGTACGATTGGGTTGGCATAAGTGGGCAGCCTAACATCATGGGAAAAGTACGTATATAAAGATGATTTCTTTACGTTTATCAATGGTCTATTAGTTTGATGGGTAATAATAATGAATGGATGAATAGGTGAAGAGAACGCTCGTTCAGTTCACGCCGGCGAGGTGGGACAAGGACGAATGGCATCCATTGATGGGCCCGCTGAGATTCGTTCAAGTCCTCACACTTTGCATTATTTTCTTGACCGTAGAGCTCAGCACTTTCTTTCTGAAGTTCTGCCTTTGGATACCTCCTCGAAATCCCGTCGTTATAAATAGGTTGGTGTTGTGGTGGCTTATCGCTCTGCCCACCATTCGCGAGTACAATTCATACCTTCAAGACAGGTGAGTAGTATTATTATTATACATAATCCCATCATATGTTTTCTCTCTCTTTTTTTTTGTTTTGAGATGAAAAAGAGAAAGAAAATTGATAAGTTTGTGTTTGTTTTGTTGGTTTGCAGAAAGCCAGTGAAGAAAGTAGGAGCGTTTTGTTGGCTGTCCATTGCAATATGCATTGTGGAGCTACTCATTTGCATCAAGTTCGGACATGGTATGTTTTATGTCCCCCTCAAGACGAAATAAATATTGAATATGCTGATGATTAAAGAAAATGTTTTTTTGTGACATAGGTTTGTTCCCTAATCCGATGCCTAGATGGGTGGCTATGTTCTGGACTTGGGTTGGTTGTGTACTGATTGTGGGGTTGGGTTCATGGTCTTGGCATCTACACAGATCATCATCAAGGAGCAGAAAACTGCAATAATGTTTTCTTCTACACAGATCATCATCAAGGAGCAGAAAACTGCAATAATGTTTTCTTTTTTATTATTTTTCTCGTCTTTTCAACATTTCATTGATCATGTTTTAATCTTTTCCTTCTTTTTTTGTAAAGTTCAAATATTACCAATCCATCTATTCGAGGAGGTTTAGAATCTAATATCTTTAGTTTTTATCAAGTCTCAGAGCTTAAAATAAACTGACATTTCTATATTCTCATTTTTGCACTTATATTTAGTTATTAATTATTTTACAATATATATATATATATCTATATATACATATATATATATAACATTTGAGCGCAAAAATACTACTCCCTCCATCCTGCTAATTTTATCACATTTTTCCATTTCGGGCGTCCCATTAATTTTATCACATTTCCTTATTTAGCAAAAAAACTATCACAAACAATCAATATAATAATATTAAATATTCTTAAAAGACGTGTCAAAATATACACTTTTTTACCTTTTTATTGTACTATAATATTATAATAATGCCACCTTAATATCTGTATCCACCAATATATGAGATAAAGATAACGGGACGGAGGGAGTAATTATTATTATTGCGTTCAGGGAGATGTCGTGTGGACTCAACGACATAGTTAGCACGCCAATTATAGCTGAAAGTTTGGGCGGGCCGCATTCTGAGCAGGCTGCCCGGATGTTAGCGGGTCGGGTCGGACTGGCCTTAAAGAATACATGCTTAATATTCATAGGCCCAAATCCATATGTGATGGATGGGCCGGGCCAGCCCGTCGGGCTAATGGGCCAAGATTTTTAATATTTTGTAATTTACTAATTTCAAAATTTTTGATTTATTTATTATAAATAATATTTTATACTATTATTATACAGAATATTACAAAAATATAGTTATAAAAAACGTTATATCTCATTAATACATAAAAAAAAAATATTTTTTGCTTACAAAGGTGAATTTGATAAATATTATATATAGAAAAAGAACAACTAATAAAATGGTGGGCCCAATTTGGCCCGCGGCACGTCGGGCTTTTCGGCCGCAGCCTGTCAGCCCAGCGGGCCTGACGGGTCGGGCCAAATAGCCCGGTCATGTTTTGGGCTCATAAAACTTGGGCCCAAACCCGGTTTTTTTAAGGGCCGGGTCGGGCCGAACCATGGGCTTGGGCCCAAAATTTCAGCTCTAACACCAATGCCAATAACCATTGAAGCATTTTTCCGAATGATGTTTCACACGAATTCGAGTTAGTAGCCTTGTCAAAATTAAAACGAAAATATAAATAAATAATACGAAATTAATATTAATTTTACTTTTATTATTAAAAGAATATCAAATGTTTAAATATAATTAAAATATTTTTTATTAAATAAATTATAAAGAAATATAAACAACAACACATTGTGTTGAAAACTGGGTGTACTCTACATCTAGAGTATTTCTGTTAATCAACCTTACAATTTGTGCTTTGACCCCACAAACCTTATTCTATAACTTGTCTCCACATTTCATAGATTTTTATGAAAAAAATAAAGTATGGTCTCAAACAACCAAGGATTAAATTTACTAGAATTCAAAAGGAAAAAAGAAAGTAGATCGATGAGAGTTATTGGTTGTTGAAGCACGAATTAAATCTCACCAGTCGGTCAAAGTCTCTCTTTTCCACCACGTGCGACGAATTTCTTAATATTACTTCACACGAGTCTACTCACGACCTCACAGCAATATAAATCACAGGTAATACTCAAACCATGACACACACACACTGTAATTATAACACAAAGGCTCTCATTTATTACCTCTATTATTTTCTTGGAAGTGATATTGTAAGAGATTTCATTGTAGTATTGTTCTTCTCAAATGAAAGCAAAATCTTCGCTGCAGTTAACCTTTGCTTCGTTGTCTGTTCGACCTTGAATATTAACTTGTCGGAAAACCAGCCCTCGGTTAGAGTTTTTATTTACACATATATAGATATATATCTTTTACTTTCCGTTAAAAGATTCGTTTGCCTTATTGAATTACCATCTTGATCGTATTTGAGATTATGGGCAGTTTTGCAAAGGACTTTCGTGTCTTGTTTATATGCATTTTTTATTACCTTCTATCACAATTCACGAGTGGCGTGGTATGCTCAACTTCCATCTTATAATGAAAATTAGTAGACAAAAAGTATTCTTCTTTTATAATTATAACCTTATGAAGTTTTCAGATATATATATAATCTTTCTCGAGTAGAGTTATACCGTTATTATTAATTGCTATTTTCTCTAACATGTCCTATTTGCCTGAAACATACATTATTATATAATATTGATATATAATCAACTACAAACACTGAACGTTTCTTATTGTGTGTGCACGTCGTTTGGAAAGGTGGATTCGCATGTGAAGCAGCTTAGCTAATTTCACTAATCTCTGCAAGGAAAACAATTTTATTTTTCTTTTAATTGATCGGAAGTGAGATAGCAACCGTCCTTTATTTTATATATTGGGCCTTATCTGACATATTACAACCAAACACAGCATAAGAGTTTTTTTTTTTATGTGTACGTGTTTCGCTTTTAAAAAGGCTAGTCGAGAAATATTTTGTATTTTTATGTTCATTTCATCCGAAACAAAATATAAATTAAAAGGTTTTTTCTCACTCGGTTGAACAAAAAATAGGCAAAATAGTACCACAAGCTTATCAAGAGAACTCCACGTCCACGTGGATAGTCAGCAGATTTCGAGCCTACTTCAACAACTACCCCCCAAAATCCTCCGAGCTCCACCCACCGTAGACGGCGGCTATTTCTCTGAATCCGTACAAAAATAACCTAAAAATGTCCTCCCTCATCAGCTGCAGCAGTCCTACGGCCGCGCTGAAGAAACGCCATGTTCCCCTTTCCCACTCCATGACTCCGTCCAACTTCCACCATCTCCGCCACCTACGCCGCCGAACCCACCGTATCTCTGCCTCCGTCAAGCAGGACACCACACTGTGGACCCAAACGCCGCTCCTCAAGATCAGCCCCGCCGCAGAATCCCTCTTCAACATCACCGTCGACGTCTCGGAATCGCCGGAGCTGGCGAGCTCCTACGCCAAGCCAGGACAGTATATACAGCTCAGGCTGAAGATCCCCGACGCCAAACCTTCGTTCCTCGCCATCGCGTCTCCTCCGTCGCTGGCGTCGGAGAAGGGCGTCTTCGAGTTCCTGGTGAAGTCCGTCGCGGGATCCACGGCGGAGGAGCTTTGTAAGTTGGGGAAAGGCGACGTGGTGGAGCTGAGCCCCGCCATGGGGAATGGGTTCAACGTCGGCGAGATCTCTCCGGCGGAGAGTTATCAGAGCGTCCTCATTTTTGCCACTGGGTCGGGGATTAGGTAAAAAAATCGATCAATATTCCTGGTTTTGGTTTGCTTCAATCTCTTAAAATTTTACCTTTTTCTTGATTGATTGCTGCTCCTTTTGCAGCCCAATTCGTTCTTTAATCGAAGGGGGCTTTGATTCTGATAAAAGATCCGATGTTAGGCTCTATTACGGAGCTAGAAACCTTAACTTCATGGCATATCAGGTTTGTTATTACATTCTTGAAATCTTCTTACGATTTACACGAGAGACTCTTTCTCTGTCTAGATCATTACTTACAGTAAATTGATGGCAGGAGAGGTTTAAAGATTGGCAATCTTACGGAGTAAAGATTGTGCCTGTCTTATCCCAGCCTGATAGTACCTGGACTGGGGAAAGAGGATACGTTCAGGTTTGTCAAAGCTGCAGAAAATTTTTTCGTAAATGAAATGTAAAATGTTCATGAATTGGTTAATGTCAACTGAATTTTCAGGCTGCATTTGCTAGAGATGATAGAGCTTTGAGCCCTGAATCTACAGGTGCAGTGCTCTGTGGCCAAAAACAGATGGCCGAGGTTTGTATAGCCTACTTTTTCAAGTGCTCGAATATTTTCTTTCTTTTTCCACAGTTGGTTTGGTGCATACTTGTCTGAGTTTTCTTACAAGATGATTTTGGAACCATCATAGGGTTGGTTACTCTGAAAATTTCTTACATTATAATCTGATATATATGCAAGTAATGTTTTATCTTCTTGGTGAAGGAGGTCACGTCTGCTCTTGTATCTGATGGAGTTCCAAAAGAAAAGATTTTGAAGAACTTTTGACATGGGAAGGAAGGCACATACAAAAATCTGTATGTAAGTACCGTTCTTTGTTCTACTAAGGTTTACTGATCTCAGCATAGCGCAACACACAGCGCATTTGGCATGTCTTTTGATCAGTTCAGTCCACTTTGTAAAGATTCATATTGTTCCACACTGTTTATATCGTTCTTGATCCAATTCCTCGATTCAAGAAGAAGCTTAATTATACATCGAAAGCACAAAGATGATGATGATGCTATAATTGGTGGAGCTTATGTTGAATTGAATGAAGTAGAGATGCCCAATCGTACGTACACTTGTAAGAATGCAATGTTGAAAGCTTCCCTTATCGGTATCGTACGATGGTCATAGCTTAGAGATGATCGTTTGTCGTTGTCTCATTGAGCTGTTTTTTGAGAATGTCGCAATGATATATGTCGAAGTGTATAATGTCTTAAAGCGTACATCTTCCTTCAACATAAGCTCTCGATAACATTTTTTAGATCTTGCAATTTTCTTGCTTCAATTTTAGCAATTTGCATATTTTCTTGACTCGGAAGAACTTCGAATAGGAAAACGTTGATCATGATTGAAATATTTCAATTTGTACATGACAGTTAAATAACCACTAGTTTACGAAGATATATGTTATGTAATGCTGAGGAGTAAAGCTCAACTATCGTTCCGATTCGAGGTTATTAGATTTGAGACTTGGTATTGCTATGATTCATATAAGAACACAAATCGCAGCAGAGAAATGAAAATGAACACGCTCGGTTTACGCGGTTCGGATTCAACGTGAATCCTACGTCCACGGATCAGCTCTTTCATTTATGTATGATGTTGATTACAGAGTACACACTCTTCTCTATGCTCATCAGCTCTCAACTTGCACAGAGATTTTGTTTCTTTTTCTCTCAAGTTACACTCAACGAGCTCACGCACATGCACGCACTAGAATGAGAATTGATTCTTGCTCTGTACGTGAATACATTCCAGCTCATCAGCCTAGCTTGGAATTTCAGCCGTTAGATCAAGTATAATCTGAGCCATCCATCCTTGAAATTGCTGCTGCGAACTGCAACTTCACAAGCCACACAGCTAACAAACATTTTCTTCATGGCTCAAGCTTCTGCTTCACTTCCAATGATTGTGCAGACTTCGTTCCTTTGGCTGCTACAATTCTTGAAGAATGTTTTACTTGATTCAATTCGACGTGTAATAACAGAGACCACCACATCTATTTGATAACTCGTTCGATGCCCTATTTATATTTAAAAAGTTCACCCATGACCATAAATAACCGACACCAACGACCAACCGTCTCTTAAATATTAGGCTCATTTAGTCATTTCATTCCTTTTTATAAAGCACATACCACACGATATGTTGAGAATTAGTTGAAGTTAATTAGGAAGTCGAAGTCCATCACATTATTGCAAGATCAATTTTGCGGGGTGGACTTCGACTTCTTACATGGTTCGGTGGCAGTTTGGTAGTTGTAGTAGGCAGTAGCCACGCATAAATAAGCCGACGACCTAGGTTCTCTATAAAATATAAATAGATAATAATAAATAATAATAGTAATAATAATGAAATGAGTTATTCATTCCTAGGTAATTTTTTCATCAAATTTGAATATGGTAATGCAACAATATAGTATAACAGGATAATTCCACTTCTTTTTCATTCACTCACTCACATCCACATAAATTTCGCAAGTATAATTTAGTTTTATATTATGCTATTTTATTAAGTATTATAAATTTCCCCATATACTTACCCCACCCCCAAAAAAAAAAAGTTTCAGCAGCCACGAGGAAGGCCTTGCATGATATCCTACCCAGCAAATGTAACTTGATTAAGAAAGGAATCAAAGTTGACCCCGTGTGCGGCTGGTGTGGTGAGGATTATGAACATTTGGAACACATTTTCTTCTTTTGTGAAAGGGCACAAACAGTTTGGATAATCAGCCCCGTGGAGTGGAACGGAATTCATGAGAGAGACTTTAAATTCAGAAACTGGTGGTTGTGGATTTGCTCTGCAGCTGATCACAAAAAAATCATTGATCGAATTCAACTTTCAGTTTATATTTATATCTTATGGATGCTTTGGAAGACTCGAAATTTATGGGTTTTTAATGGTGGGAAGACTTCAGAATTGGTCACTATAAAGCAAGCTGTGGCCGAATGGACTGAGTTTATTACATGTACTTAATCTGATTTCGGTCATTGGTACCACGGTTCCTTTTATGTTTCAGGGTTTTCTTTTTTTTTTTGGCTGGCTTGAGAATGTAGGATTGCCTTCGGGTTGATCAGTGCATTCGATGGCCTCGACTCCTCTTTAATAAGCTGGCTACAAAAGAAGCAGCTTGGCAAAGAGTGGTATACATCATACATTTTACTAGGGATTTCAAGTTCAGTGGTAAGCTGTTGGTGTGCACCTTTGAGTCTACTTTTTGTCTTGCAACATGACCAGTTTCCTTTTGCCTGTTCCTGCTTGGTGTTGCTTACCATTTTGCTTGGTGTACGGTGTACCTGACCTTCTTTTGGTTTTGTTTGTCTGTTTTAGTCGATTGATAGTAGTATTTGGGGTGCTCTTTTCTTGAGCCTTTGTCCCTACTGGTATGCATGTTGTTCACCAGAGGGACCATCTTGGCTGATTAGCCATTGTATTTAACATTTTGATGAATGAGATAGCGAGCTTTCGTTGGAAAAAAAAAAAAGCAGCCACGAGGACGCTATTACAATGGTGATAAAATGTGTTTGTAGGCGAGTGTCTATTCTTGTATGGGGTTTGATGAGATTTCCAAGCCCATGCGAAGTCCGTAATTAATTTGAACTATATTTAATGATTAGTTTTCATAAAAATATTATTAAAATTATTGATGGATTATGCGGTGATTCTTGGAATTACTTTCACCGTTGTGGAGCTATTAGAACATCTCCGACCCGCAGCATGAAAATACAGTTAATTCTGCACAATATTACAGCTGCTACCGTGCTTTTACTCCAATTCATAAACTATATTTTCTACACTAATTTTCACTTCAACCCATTAACTCTATTTATATAAACTTTATAATAATTAGAAAGCCAATAAATTATAATAATTAATAGTTAAAATTAACTAAATTAGAAACTTAGCATATTATTAATTATAATTTTATTAAATTAAAACGAAAATATAAATAAATAATAGGAAATTAATATTAATTTTACTTTTATTATTAAAAGAATATCAAATATTTAAATATAATTAAACTATTTTTTATTAAATAAATTATAAATAAATATAAACTACAACACAATTTTTGTGTTGAAAAATGTGTGTACTATACATCTAGAGTATTTCTGTTAATCAGCACAATATTAGTATTAGATATAGAGTCTCAATCGAGTAAAGACGTAGTTTATTTTTGTATTTTACACAAAAATGAAGTACCCGTTTGAGGTGCTCTTACAATTTGTGCTTTGACCCCACAAACCTTATTCTATAACTTGTACACAATAATTTCTCCACATTTCATAGATTTTTATGAAAAAAATAAAGTATGGTCTCAAACAACCAAGGATTAAATTTACTAGAATTCAAAAGGAAAAAAGAAAGTAGATCGATCGATGAGAGTTATTGGTTGTTGAAGCACGAATTAAATCTCACCAGTCGGTCAAAGGCTCTCTTTTCCACCACGTGCGACGAATTTCTTAATATTACTTCACACGAGTCTACTCACGACCTCACAGCAATATAAATCACAGGCAAATTACTCAAACCATGACACACTCACACAGTCCACACACTAATTATAACACGAAGGCTCTCATTTATTACCTCTATTATTTTCTTGAAAGTGATATTGCAAGAGATTTCATTGTAGTATTGTTCTTCTCAAATGAAAGCAAAATCTTCGCTGCAGTTAACCTTTGCTTCGTTGTCTGTTCGACCTTGAATATTAACTTGTCCGAAAACCAGCCCTCGGTTAGAGTTTTTATTTACACATATATAGATATATTTCTTTTATTTTCCGTTAAAAGATTCGTTTGCCTTATTGAATACCATCTTGATCGTATTTGAGATTATGGGCAGTTTTGCAAAGGTCTTTCGTGTCCTGTTTATATGCATTTTTTATTACCTTCTATCACAATTCACGAATGGCGTGGTATACTCAACTCCATCTTATAATGAAAATTAGTAGACAAAAAGTATTCTTCTTTTATAATTTTTATAACCTTATGAAGTTTTCAGCTATATAATCTTTCTTGAGTAGAGTGATACCGTTATTATTAATTGCTTTTTTCTCTAACATGTCCTAGGTTTTGCCTGAAACATACATTATTATATAATATTGATATAATCAACTACAAACACTGAACGTTTCTTATTGTGTGTGCACGTCGTTTGGAAAGGTGGATTCGCATGTGAAGCAGCTTAGCTAATTTCACTAATCTCTGTAAGGAAAACAGTTTTATTTTTCTTTAATTGATTGGATTATTTTGTTAGTGAGATAGCACACCGTATTTTACAAGAAAATTATAAATATTCTCACGGTGCATCGTCGACAGTATTGCGTTTAAGGTTGAACAGACAATGAATCTAAGGTTTAACTAGCGATATGGATAAATGGTATATTGCAGCACTTGGAGGGGGAGCCTAAAGATATTATTTTGTTTTTTCTTTAATTGTCAGTAAGTTATGTTTATGGAGAAAAAAATTTGCATATGAAAGTATATTATATGTCTTAGTTTATAATACTCTCTTTGTAGAAATATCTCAATTGTTTTATACAGTTTCTTGAGTTAACGGCTCAATTTTTATTCAGTCGTGAAGTGTACTTATGAAGATTAATTAAATAATAGTGACTTCGATAGAAAAATACTGAATTGAATAAAAAATTTACAAATCAGTACCTATGTCAGAAATTCTTACAGATAAGTACACGTTTTACTGTTTGTACCAATTTTCTCAGTCTTGACGTACCTTTTTATGTGTGTATTGCATACCACGTCACGCGTTTATACGGTACCCTATATGGTTTCTATACAGTACCTTAATGTGTTATATGACGTACCATTTTCTCAACGTTTTACGAACCACAATACGTTGCTATAGGGTACCTAAATGTGTTATATGGCGTACCTGCGGCGGATCAGGTACCTATGTGCAGAAAATTTATTCTAATACGGTACTGACAGGGTACTGAATTACAAGGTACTGAATTACAAGTTTTTATGCAAATGTGTATTTATGTGTTAAGTCCCCTAAATAATAAGCAGGAAATCATAGAAATTATAGAAGCTCTTAGTTAGAGCTGAAAGTTAGAGCGGGCCGCCCGCCTGGCCCGGATGAGCAGGCTGCCCGACTGCGGGCCGGGTGAGCCGGGCCAGCCCGTCGGGCTAACGGGTCTATATTTTTAATATTTTTGTAATTTGTTTATTTACAAATCATTTTTTTTTCAAAAAAAATTATTTTATACTATTATTTTACCCAACATTGCATATGTTATAAAAAAATTTATCCCATAAATTCATCAAAATATATTTTTTTAATTATCAAATTGAATTCTATAAATATTATGTATAGAAAATAAAATATAAAATAAAAAATACAGCGGGCCCAATTTGGCCTGCGGCCGTCGTGTTTTTTGGTCCTCGGCCTGTCAGCCTGACGAGTCCTGATGGGCCGAGCCAATAGGCCCGATTATATTTGGGGTTCAACAAAATTAAGCCCAAACCCATTTTTTTAGGGACGAGTCGGGCTGGGCCATGGGCTCCGGCCCAAATTTTCAGCTCTACTCGTAGTTACTTTACGATATATTGTTAATTCATATTTTGGAAAAAAAAGATCTTGTTAATTCATATGCCTAAGTGTAAGCATCTATATCTATTCTATTTTATTAAGCCTTATGGCTTTGGTTCAACTGCCAGTAATTCAATAAATTTGGTCTGTGTATTGACCAATCATATCTCACCTACAAATTAATAGTTATTTTTAAAACTTTATTGACCCACGTTCAGTTACAATTCAAAAACTTGCCATAATTGCTTAACGATGAAGCCACCACGAACAAAGGAAACCAACCATTTATTTGTTTTCTCATTACCCAACATGCGCATTACGGGACAGAAGATTTGTGTTTTCTCGACAAGAGATTTGCCAAGTTGGGATTTTTCTCTCTGCTTATTAAAGATCCTTCCACTAAGCATAGAATAATCAGACAATCATCAATACAGAGGGAGTAATCTTACTTCTATTACGCCGCTTCTTTCGCATCTCAATGGAGAAGATGAACGCTGAATATGTCTAGTGCATTTTCATCGAGTCTGATTCAATGTTATTTGTTTATTTAATTTGTAGTTAGATTTTAGCACACACATCGAGTGTGCACGGTTACTAGTATTTTATAAATGAAAAGCACCACGAAGTAACTGCTATTTGGATTTTGGTGTAACAATTTCATGTTAATTACCATTTTGCTAGTAATAAATATAATTAAAAATTATTTATAAATTTAAACAGTGTTATATTAAACATGACACCACAAAATCGTCTTAATTACTAAAAACCTATAAAATTTTAATTATTTAAAATAATATATTCAAAGATTTATTTAATACTTTTTAAATAGTAGCGGATGCATGGAATGTGCTAAATCACTAGTCAACATTAATGCCACGGCTCTAAAACAACACACACACCACAAATTACTTATACGAGCGACCACACAGACCTAATCTTGTATTGGTTTACAAATCGTTGATAAGCTTTACTTTGTTAAATGCACAAGTCACTCCTTATATAAAAATCTCACATTTAATGCCTAAGATATTACAACAATCATTTTAATCGATAAAATAATGACATTTGATTTTCTCAACGTATCTTCTCTACTTGAATACAAATATTTTTTTAACATCATTCTTTATAATATACATCCACATAAATTTTGATATTTCATACTCAACAGCACGTTCATTGAATAATACTTGTCCTCATAATAAACGAATTCACAAGTGAAACTTAATACATTATTGTGGTTATTAGGGGTTCAATCTTAGTAAAGAGAATTGACCAATCTTTTTAATCAATGACCTTAATGCCTTATATAGATTAAAGCTAGCGTCTAAGAAAAAAATTACAATTCAAGAAAACTTCCTTGCATAAACATGTCAAAAACTCAAGCAAGGATATAAAATATTCACCTATATATCACTTATAGTTATTATATTTTCCGTATTTTGAGTCATTAGGTATATATAGCAATATCAATATATCCACCTATATATCACTTATATTATATTTTCAGAAATTATAATTTTGATGTCAATAATATCAACCTATATTTTCTTTAATATAAAGTACCAACCACTCCTGTAATTACGGTGATATTTTACTATTGTAATGATTCCGAGATTTTCAACTCTCTCCCATCAATTTCCTATATTATATAGAAGACGTAGACCATAACAAGACTTCTCTTGCAAAACCTAACCTAGTATAAAAATTGCCCTCCACGCTAGTCCCACTCAAAAAAGAAAAAAATCATCAAGATTTGAGGAAGCTAGAACATTTTCTTATGGCGAAGCTTCTCAAACTTCTTTCTTTCACTATATTGCTTTGCATGTTATCAACCATGGTTACAACCGAAAAAACAACCATTCATTCAAGAAAACTTAATGAGGGTAACGCAGAGAACAAGTGTGGAACCTGCCCTTGTAACACCCCTTGTAACCCACCACCGCCGCCGGTAAAACCGCCGCCGTCACCGCCGGTAAAACCGCCGCCGTCACCGCCGGTTAGTGAATGCCCTCCACCACCTTGCAGTGGTGGTTGTGGAGGAGGAGGACAATGTTGGGGAACCCCGGGTGTCCCGAGATCGAATCCCGGGCGCAGCGGAAGTTTAAAATTTTTCCCGAATTCCCCGTAAGGAGCCCCGGATCGCTTGGTTATAAAAGAAAATAGGCCAAATTATTAAAATAGGACACTAACTATACCTTTTATTTTTTTTAGGTCACTAAGTTTCGTATTTGCAAAATTAGGTCGCTAAGTATCATAACTGATTTATTTTGGGACACTTTTCGAATTTCCGACCAAACTGATCGGATTTCATACGTGGCCAGTCGTCCCTTCTAAGTGGCATAAATTTGAAGCCACGTCACACAAAAATACGTGATAAGAATTCCCCCCAAAAGAAAACAAAAAGTGGGCCAACTTTTATAAAGTGAAAAAAGAATAAAGAAAATAAGTACATTTTCTTCCCAGATTAAACAAAATCGTCTCTCCCAAATGAAACAGAGCAGAACATAACTTCATACAGAAACCCAAACACACAACCAGCATCAACGATTTGTCTCCCAGAATCGATTCCAAAAAAAAACTCGGGTAAGATAATGAGGACGAGGGACCCAGAGCTCGATGATATTCTGCCTGCGTGCGAGAGAGAAGGCCGAGAAATAACGATATTGTTGCACTTCAATGGTGAGTTTGTGCATCATCCGATTGCTAAATACGTGGGTGGAAGTGTGATGAAATATGACCACTTAGATGCAGATAGGAGATGGGATCCATTGCTGAAGACTTCAACATTGATGAAGAGTTGAGTAATGTTGAGGTGTTGAATGTTGCTGATGAAGAGTTGAATGTTGCTGATGAAGAGTTGAATGCTGCTGATGAAGAGTTAAATGCTGCTGATGAAGAGTTAAATGCTGCTCGAGTGTTCAATGTTGCTGATGAAGAGTTGATTACTGCTAGAGAAGAGTTAAATATGACTGAAGATGATGTGTTGTTAACTGCATATCCTAAGGTAATATATAACTACATTATTTTATATGTTAATGGTTTGAAAATTGGGGCATCAGATTTGTTGGAGATCTGCAGATTCTCATGGTTTTCTTTTAACTATTTACAGGTCCAAATCAAGGCATATGAAGGTTTGAAAAAGTTACCAGTTAGGCCTAAGGTACCATTACTAACTTATACTTTTCTTGAATAGATTTAATAGCACTAACATTGTTTCTTTGATTACTTTTAGACTAGAGCACAATCTCAACCAACAACAACGTCCATCCAAGTCATCTCAAATATGCCAAAGGTAAATTTTACACTAAGTTGATAACTCATAATCTATTTCTAACAATTAACAATATATAGCCAAGTAGCTGATATTTCAAACATCGTCACCGTAAATAAACCTATATAAAAAGAATCTTACCCACACAACAGTTCAAACCCAGGTATGAAAAATAAAAATCAAATTCAAAAGAATTAAGAATAATACCCTCCGAGGCCCATTGATATGGCGCCGGCAACAACCTCGGCAAACCCAGCCGTTAAGATGACGTTGGACGACGCGTTTGCGCCGGAGAGTCCGGCGGCTAAAGCGAACGGAACGGTGAGGCCATCGGAAACGCCGATGATGATGTCGCGAACGATCTCGCCGGCAGTGAAGTGTTTCTCCGTGTGCTGACGCAATAAGGAATTGTTGATATCAGCTTCCCCTCGACATTATCGAAATACACACAAACAAACACACACACAGAGAGAGAGAGAGAGAGCTCTCTTAAAGATTTGATTTTTAGCTTTGGGATTGAAAAATCAAACGATATGTATTGTGGGGGTGGTCGTTTTAGCGACGTGGGTTGGGTGCGTTACTTTACAGGATTTGCTTTGGGGATTTTACTATTTGGAAATTTATAGAGATTCTGATTCTTAATTTTTATTTTTTATATCATTTTTTTCCGTTTTTTTAAAGTTTAGTTTAGAAAAAACTATTCCTGATATATCTATTGTTAGCATTCATTCTAAACATATCTTTGAAGAGTTTGAGGGCGTAAGACTATCTCCGATGGGCATTATTGAAAAGTTGTAAAAGTTGGTGTAGATTTGAATATTTTGAATATAGTCATTTGAGTTTGTGAAAGAATTTATCGGTTGGAGCAAGGTTTTAATGACCGGACCGGACCGGCCGGTTCCGATCGAAAACCGGTGAACCGGTCGGAATTCCGGTCCGATCATGGTCCGGTTCATGCTTTAATTAAAAAAAGAATAAAAATAATAAAAACGTATAAGAGAATTGAATTGTGAATGTGGTGTAGTGGTAAAGTCACTGGCTTGTTCAAAATGGACTTGGGTTCAATTCTCTGTGGCTCTTTTTTATTCTTATTTGATAATTAACTTTTTGAACCCAATAATTTGTTGTTAATTTATTTATCAACTAATTTATTTTACAACATATAAGTAATCATTTTAAAATTTTCTGTTTTAAACTTCTCTATAATTTCGTTTGAACCGAGAAATACGTTTAAAAAAGGAAAGAATCATATATTTAAGGAATCCCGCTAAATATTGCCCTAACAAAAACCCATTCGACAATTCTACCCATAATTAAGGAAAGTTCCCATAAATATTGCAGTAACAAAACCCTACATAAGCACTATAAATACCCTCTCATCTCATTGTAAAACAAAAGCAACATTCTTTTAGATTTGATCATTCGATAGAAACGGAACAAAACAAAGCAAATGGGTATCATTAAAAATCGCAAGAGGGGAAGTGAGATTTCTGACGACGACGATTCTGCAAAAGCAGAAAAGGGCTGCGATCAATGCAGCTTTAGACTGTTCGGACATGACATATCAGTGACCCATTGCATGCACATGAAAGCAGTTTCTGAAACGAGGAAAGAGGATTATAAGAAAAGGAGATCGCCGACAAAGAATAAGCGTCAAAAGAAAGAAGAAGATCGTACAGTTGGTACTACGTCGGCGAGTCTTCCTCCGTCGATCACGGAGGCCATCGAAGGCAGCGGCGGAAGAGATTTGCAGCTTTTCGGTACGAAGTGTCTTACAAAGAGTGACGTGGACAAGCATCAGAGCCGAGTAAGCTTTACGAACACGGTTGCCTTGTTGGAAGCGTTGACCGAGGAAGAAAGGTTTGAAGTAACTGCCAAAAATTCTAAAGGCATGGAGGCGAAGATGGCCGTCTTCGACGGCGGTTGTGGGAGAGAATATCGGATGAATATAAGGCAAAGGGATTATCACAAGTCGGCCGTCGTCAATCGCCAGTGGATGAACGTTGTTAGGGAGAAGGGTTTGAGGGAAGGAGATCGTGTTCAGTTTTGGGGTTATAGGAGAAGCGTTAATGCTGAGTTTTCTTTGGTTTTGAACGTTCTTACAACAAGCACGACACATGCTGCTGAGAATACTGAGCGTAATAATAATGACAAAGGAGAAGAAGAAGAAGAAGAAGAAGGAACGATGACCGAGGAGGTCAATAAGCTGGCCAGCCGTTGGTTCTTTTGTTGAATTACGAATAATTGCTATAGCGTTTTTCTTTATTGCTGAATTGACAATAGTTTATATTTCTTCCTTTTTTTTTTAATCCAATGCAATAGTTCTTTTCTTCGTGTATGCACCTCTTTACTATATATAGACAAAAAAAAAACAAACTACATCATAATAAGTAAGGATGGAAGCAACTAATATTTCTTTTTCTAAATATTCGCTGTCAGTCAATCCTCCGCCGCATCGTTGCTTTATTCAATAGGGAAGGGCAGAGCTTTTATCGGAGACTCGTTTTCTTGTTAGAAAACTTAATAGAAACAACTAATAACAATGAAAATAGAATACAATAATATAAGACTGAAATAAACCCAAGAAGTGTATTGTCTTCCTTCGATCGGTGGATGAAGAAATCTGCTGTCTTCTCCTTGGTTACTACTGAGTTCTTACTTTCAATATCGATAACCAATTCTGTAATGGCGCGGGCAATTAGTTCTGTTGAGTGGAAGATCACACGTTGTAATGGACCAAAAGCAATCATGCGTTTGCGTGGTATGCTGCAGATTCTTTCCCTTGATAATAAATATTACAAGGTATCCATTCGATATGACAGAAAACAACATGGTACACGAAAAACATAACTTTACCGCAGTAGATCATATCGCTTAGGGGAAGAACTTTACAGCTTCCATCAAATCTCCATTCGTCTCCTTCTTAACTGTTACCACCATTGCTAGTCATCAGCAATTCATGTCGTTCACCTTCTTCGGCGAACTTCACCCCTTTGCCAACTGCATACAAAGGATTTCCAGACAATCCCTGAGAACCTCGTACGTACTGCACGTTAGAATCTTTTTGTGGGACAGCGTCGCAAAACGTCGAGGAAAAGCTCAAATCTTGTAGGTTATTCCCATGATTTCTAAAGCTAAGGTTTTGGCCTCCTCGGAAATCTGAAGGAACAACTAAGCAAGAGGGTTGCACATTTATCGCACGAATTGGTTCGACAATCCCAGGTTGTTTCTGTGGTCGTTCTTGCCAATGTTGTTGTTGTTGTTGTGCGAAGCTTATCAATGTATTATCGTGATCATCAGCTACGCTTCCAAGGTTGCCTTCACCAACCATTTCTGACCAGCAGGCTATAAACGGCTGAGAGGAGATTGTTCTTGAAATGTCTGAAGAGCATTTGATCAGAGGTTGACTGGGAAGAGATGGGCGTAATAAGTTCAGCTGATCTAAGCTCCCCCTCGTTCGAGACAGAAAGTCGCTGTGTAGTACTGATAATGTCTGCTGAGGAAGTTGCATGTCCAAGCTTTGATTTACGGGCATACAATACGAACCGCTCAACCTTTTCAGGTATAGTCTGAATTTCTGCAATTATTAATTATTACAGCATGAATTCAAAAGTATCAGCTCAGCAAGAATTCAGAGAAAGGAACCGAATGTTCGAACCTGTAAGTGACTAGCTACGTTCTCCCTCGTCAGCCCGGGAACGTTCATCAGTTCGAGGATTCTCTTGGGCACAGCCTCTGAGTAACAAAGAGAACGTGCCAATATGATCATTAAAAATTTACAGAAACAGCTTTTCATAGTCAGAATAAGAAATAAAACGACATAAGAGAGGAGATTCTTAGGCAGGCATACTATCGACCCCCAAGTGATTTACGGCGCAGACGAATTGCTGATGGAGCTCCACTGACCAGACCACACGGGGCTTCTTACCAGTCGTTGAGTCGTCGTTTTCCATGTCTGAATCATCTTCTTGATCATTATTAGGCTCTCTTCTCTTTCTCTGTGCTTTGAGCGCCTCGTCAGAGCCTTCGTTGGCAGGAGAGGAACAATCCACATTATCAGCAAATCGTTTCTTGCGGTCGTGGCTATCGATCGCACTTGATTGTTCATGCTCTTTGATTCCATTACATCTTTTTCTAACGACGTGCTGCCATATGTTCTTCAGCTCTTCGTCCCTTATGGGCTTGATAAGGTAGTCGCAGGCTCCGTGTTCGATTCCTCTCATTACAAGGTTCGTTCTCCCATCCGCTGACATCACTTCACATGAGAGACAAACTTACGACGTTTAGTTAAAGCTTATGACATATACCATAACCAATTTCAAAGTGTTCATCGCTCATACTTATGACTGGTAAGTCCATCTCTAGCCCGACGAGCTCGAGCAGCCTGAATCCGTCCATGTCCGGCATGTGAACGTCGCTCAGCACTAAATCGAAGCAACCTTTCCTTTCCCTCAACAAGCTTATTGCAACCTTAGCTTGCGAACAGCTTGTCACTGTAATAAATCGCACAGAATAAGGACTCGAAATAGAGTAAGAATAAAGCCTTTGGGGAAAATGAATCAGCCTCAATTTTACAGTTTGATCCTTCCTCATATTCCCGGTCAATGGCACTCAACGATCTAAATTCTAAATCAAAAAGGGCTTGAAAACACAGAGCAACAAATGAAAAGCACAAATGCTTCTAACAAACCTATGTACAAGCACTTTCGAAGCATCTGCTCCAAAACACGGAGGCATATGACGTCATCGTCCACCACCAGCACCCTCAATCCCACCGGAAACTCCGCCGTCCTTCCGCCGCCGCCGCCGCCGCTCGTACACGCCATCTCAAAACAAGAACTCTTCTCTAAGGAGAATAATTTACAGTGTTGAGGAGAGGAACGGAAATTTAAGCTGAGAGCAGAGGTAGTGAAATGATTGAGGAATGTAACCGATTAGCGTATGGAGGGTGAAGGACAAAGATCAAACAGATGGCCAAATTATAGTATTTTTATATATAGTTTTGTGAAAAACGAAAAAAAAATGATTTAAATAAGGCAAGGTAAACGATAGAGAACGCAAGAAGACAGTGTAGGAAAACTGCAATAAAGTTGTCTGTTTTATTCGAGACTATTTCTTATTTCATACAATCTTTTTGTGTACTTGTTTTGCAAGTATTATGTCAATAAGCGAAGAAATGGCAAATCTAAGTCCTTGAATTGTCCACGCTACGGCACGTTAGTCCGCAAAAGCAAATTCTGTATATAAACATAATTACTATTTTAAAGCTGCGAAAAAAATATGAAGAACTGAAGGATTAATAATAATAAGCCGACACAACATGTAATTCGTCGTTTTAAGCTGTTTATTGTCGATAGTTGAAGAGGAGAATATTCCACTACTATTAGAAGTTTCTTTCTTTGTTGTTCTTTTCTTTTGCTGCATGAAATAATGTTCTCAGTGTTGGGGACATGTCTCATTAGGTTTGTCAATGAATGACATGTTACCTACTAATTTCGTAAGGAAGAAGTTTCGACACGTTGGTTGTTTTGTGCTATGTCACGTTTTTCAAATAATGTAGTCAAATATGTTAGGCACAACTAATCAATTAAAGGATGTATACTCACTTTGGTCCCTTTTCTGTCCTTTCACTCAAATAGTTCTTCGTCGATTTTCCTATACCAAATGTCCTTTTCTTCCGAAGGGGATACGTTACCAATTACCATGTATCTATGAAAGACTCTCCTACATTAAATAAGAAGCACGCATAACACAATGTGCAAGAAAAAAAAACGATGTGAAATGAATTAGATAACAGTAAGGGAAGTTTACACTTAAATATTCAAAATATCAGCTCCGTACATTGTCTGTATTTTTTTGTAGGTAGCTAGTTGTAATAAAGTTTTTATACACATATACCCGGTACATCATATAAGAAATGTAGGTACCACAAAGAAGCGTATTGTGGTACATAATACATAAAAAACGGTAGAGCTGTCAAACGGGCCGAGCCCATCGGGTTGGCCCGCCCCGTCATGAAAAATAGGCGGGGTGGGTTGATTAATTCCTGGCCCGTTTAAAAGCAGGGGGGCGCGGGTTGAGTTGGGTCGGGCCGGGCTGGCCCGCCAGTAAATATATATTATATTTATTTATTATGTATATATTATATACATTTTTGTATGCTAATTATAATTGATTTAGCTATGAACTTATATAATTAATAATTGATTTATGGATTTCCGTTGATTATTCCAACATACATTATTAATAAAACTATTATTCGCAAAAAAAAACACAATTTTTTTAAAAATAAAGAGTTAGCGGGTTGGCCCGCTAGCCCGCCAACCCGCTGTGAGCCAGGGTGGGCTACTAGTTTAGTAGCCCGTTATGTTGGCGGGCTGGCCCGCACCGTCCCGTTTAATGGCGGGTTGAGGCGGGGCGGACCGGCCCGTTTGACGGCTCTAAAAAAATGTACGTTTTGCTTAAATTCGATATTACATAAATATTTAGGAACTATACACCACACAAACACGTAATATGATACGTAATATACATATAGAAAGATGCGTAAACGATAGTAAAATGGTACCCTGAATCTAACTGGCACCTATGTGTAAAAAAATATATTCAACTAGGTTCTTATATATAAAATTTATCTGAAATGGGAGTGAACTGATAATTGTTTTATACTTTTGAGTATTTAATAGTAGATACACATAATAATAATAATAATAATAATAATAATAATAATAATCAAGAGGAGATTCTACCAACACAAGGATGCAGCCTGGTGTATCTGCCTTCAAGTACCTTAGATTGAGAAATATTATGAGCAACAGACATTTAATACATGAGATTGAAGAATTTCATATGGAGGTAGAAAAATAAAATTAATATTGTAACACTATCATTATGTTTTGTCGTTAAATCAATGGCTTAGTTACATCGAGAGCGTTGATCAATTTATCCATCAAATAAAGCTTAGTCAATGTGAGGAGTATTAAGTCTATCACCTGAGCTGAAAGTGAAACTTTGGGCGCATAAAGCGTTGCGCAAATCATTGGGCCAAGGAGTTGAATAATAAAGCGGGCAACTCACTAGTTGCATATGCGTCGACGATTACTTATTAGATTATTTGTTTTTAGTAAGAATTAATATACGGCGAATCTACAGAAAAATACACATTTATATAAAAAATTTACTAGTCAGTACCCATGTCAGAAAATATTTTATATAAGTACCCGTTTGACTGCTGTACCATTTTTCCAGTCTTGACGTACCTTTATATGTGTATTACGTACCACGTCACGCGTTTATATGGTACCTATATCGTTTCTATACACTATCTTAATGTGTTATATGATGTACCATTTCTCGCTGTATTATGTATCGAATACGTTTCTCTATGGTACCTAAATGTGTTATATGACGTACCTTGTGGCGGGACAATACCAATGTGCAAACAATTTATTCTAATAGGTACCTACATATAAAAAACACTGACAGGGTTGACTTGCAACATTAGGTACTTTTCTGTAAATTCCCCTTACTATATCTTATTATTTATTTCTTATATTTATGCAATATAATAGTTACGTATCATTTTTGTAAGGTTGTAAAAAATGTGGATAATGTTGAAAGTGAATATTATGATAATATACCTTGAAATGATTTTAATGGTGACTCTGCTAAAACGTAAGATTACTTCCTCGGACTCTTAAGCTTATGAATGATGGTAAAGCATCACATGGAAATGGATATTACAAGTCTAGTTCTGAATAGATAATCATTGGGACAATAGAGTTCATTCCGATATCTCATGTTGAGAGTGACCTTTGTATGAACCCACCGTCCAACCACACAACTCAAAGTCAAATGAAGAAATACAGCTGCCTTATTTTTCCTTCGGTTCAGATGGACGAGCTTGGGAAGCAAATGCTATAAAAGGCCATCATTTGACAATGCTATAAAAGGGCATCATTCGACAAAGAAGAAAAAAACACCACAATACATTATATCCTCTGTTAGTCCACTCATTTTATTCTCAAAAGCGTTGTAGCTGTTTTTGGAGATATACTCCTTATGAGGTGTATTTGTTTGTAAACACTACACATAATAAAGAAGTTCTACCCTCCGGCCCGTTGACGTAGGTCATTTTGAGTGAACCACGTAAATCTCGTGTTCATTGTCCAGATTTGTTTTTCGTTTATTTATTTATTATCGCCATTTCTCGGGCAAATATATTATCGGGGATCAAAATATCCTAGAAATTGTTATCAGAGCCAACCCGATTTGTTTTTTAGCAATCATGACGATAACAAAAATGTCAATTGAAAAGTTCGACAGAAACGTCAACTTTGCAATGTGGAGTCTCAAGATGGAGGCCATACTCATACAAGACGGTTGTGAGGTGGCGCTTGAAGGAGAAAAGAAGAAACCGACGGAAATGAAAGACATTTAATGAATTGGAGAAGAAAGCCATATCGGCTATTATATTAAATCTCTCTTACGAGGTTTTACAAGAAGTTACCACGGAGACGACGACCATGGGTATGTGGGATGCATTAAAAGCTATCTACATGAAAAGAATGTAATACCCGTAAATTTCAATACGGAATTTAGGATGCAAATAACGTTGTAATCTTCGAATTAATGGAACTAGTATTCGAATGGGCCCAAATGGGAATGTATTCAAATAAGAAAATCTGACCCAAAATAATTTTAACCTAAGGAATTTAGCCCAATATAATCGAAGTCCAAAAAAGTAAATGCAAAAATGACAAGGCCCAAAATAGATGTTAAACTCGACCCAGATGTTTAGAGATAAGTATGAAACCTTTCTTAATCACAAGGGAAAACATACGTTTTCACTTGTCATCTCCTCATTATTTGGGTCTAAAAACAATCATTATTAGTCACATAATAAACGTGAAAGCAAAGGGGAGAAAACGAAAAGGAAGAAAAACCAAAAAGAAGAAAGAAGCGACGAAGGAGAAAGCTAGGGAGTTTTTGAGAGAATTAAGGACCAACAACAACCAATAAATCCAGTAAAACACAGCTTGGAAGTGAGGTAGCTGAATTATTTTCATCTACAACATGTTAAAGGCTTTCGAAAATTCAGAATCAGGTGATCGCCACCTTGGTTCGAATTTTATTTTCTATGCTTGATTATGTGATTTTTATGTGCTTATATGTTACGTTTAGAACCCAAAATATGGGTTTACATCTGTGTTCTTATGTGTTTTTGATGATACGAGTTTCTGGAATTTGTTTGAAGGTATGAAGGTTCGAAAAATTTAGGGTCTCGTGTTTAGTTCTTAAGTTTTATGTGTTTCGAGTGGAAACAGTGAGTTTCGCGGGTCAAATGTCTATTTTCGCGGATTGGAGGTTTTGGGAATTGTGAGACTTTTCGGGTCAAAAGAAGTAATTCGCGGGTCAAAAGGTTTGCAATATGAGAGAGGAAATAATTCTCACGGGCCGCTGAAGTATCCGAATGAGAGAAAGAGATCGGGTGGCGAAACCTTTTCGCGGGCCGAAATTAATTTCGTGAATCCTACTCTGTGAGAGAAGATTTCTCGGGTCCTAAAGGTTTCACAAAGCATATGCTTTTCGCGGGCCGAAGTTAGTTTCGCGAATCCTATTCTGTGAGAGAAGAGTTTCACGGGTCCTAAGGTTCGCGAAGTGTATGCTTTCCGCGGGCCGAATGAGTTTCGCGAGTTGACCAGGAGTTTTCGTGGGTTGACCAACCTTTTAACTTATGTTCGGCGAACTCAAAATTTGGTCGCTGACCAAGCCATGTTCCCTTGTTGACACAGTGCAAGTATATTTTGGGCTTTAGCCCAATTTCAAGCCCATCTCTTCCTTTAAACCATTTTCGAACTTTGACTAAGTCTCCGGGTCAACGAATTAACTTACTTTCAGCTCTAAAAAATTATTTTAAGTGTTTTAAAAGATTTCCGAACCTTCGAGTTTTACAATATGTGATTGTTAATACGTGCGACTTATATGACATGCATCGCATATCACGGCATTGTGAGAGATGATGACCATGTTGGCAGTGACACCTAAGGTGTCGATGGAGCGGGGTAGAGAGTGTGCCGATTTTGACAGTCAGACTCGTTACGGAGTTGAGGTTGGACTCGCGGGGCACCTGACGGGAGACAGACGTGAGCGAGCGACCCAAGGTGCAAATCCGTCGGATGAGTTATGCTGCAGAAGGAGCGACCTGATAGGAGGACGTTGACGTGATCGATCAACGCACTACCAGCATGGGCTACCTCTATTCTGGCGTGAGCGACCAGATATTATATTTTTATTTTATTGCACGCAAGGTGCCGAGTCTAACCTAGGGCCCTGATTTTGAGATATGGTAGAAATGAGGGAATGAGCGTGCATTATATCATGTTGTGAGGACTGGGACGGGGAATTTCGTGCACGCTACATTGCATATTGCCTACTGCGCAATAGCTCAATCTTTTACGTGTTGTGTAGGGGTGAGCAAAATATCCGGAAATCGGATTCCGATCCGGTATCCGGTTTTCAAAACCCGGAAAAACGGATATCCGATTTTAAAAACCGGATCGAATATCCGATCCGATTTATTTTAAAATAAACTGGATCGGATACGGATAGTTGCTTGTCTAAAATTCGGATATCCGGTATCCGATTTTATATTCAAAAAATAAAAAAAAGTAAACAAAAATTGTCCAAAAAGAAAAATGAAGGTCCAAAGGAAAAAAAAATCATCTAGTAGAATATTTAAATTTATATTATTTTATTATTGCACAATACTTTGTTAGAGAATTGAGATAAAAAAAAACATAAAAACATCGAGATGCAAGTTAAAAAATTAATGTGAATTTGTGGTATTGTGTTTATTATTTATTATGTAAGTTTGAATCATAAATTCACATATGTGTGAATTACTATATGTAGAAATTCTTATATTAAAAAATATACTTTTTTATTGTGATAAGAAATAAAAAAGATGATTTTGAAAAGAAAATAATAAAAAATATAAGAAAAATAAATTTAAAAACCGAATGCGGATATCCGGTATAAATATCCGACTAAACCGGATATCCAATTTTCGGATATCCGATTAAATCGGATCGGATAGGGATACCATTTTTCGATATCCGAAAATCCGGATATCCGAATTTTGGATATCCGAAAAACCAGATATCTGATTTTGCTCACCCCTAGTTGTAGGTATGGACGAGCCCGACGTTGATGAACGTCAAGGCTGACTTAGCGGCTGGTGGCGGTGACTCCACGGGCTTTTGAGGGCAAGAGCAGTACATATATGCGACCTGTGGAGCAGCGTAGTGGGTTTGAATATTTTTGGGGCTTCGGCCAATGTACAGATATCGTTTTGTAAAACGACGTTTTATGATTTATTTTATTTAAAAAATATCATTTTGTTTAAAAAGTTTTTCTTGTAAAATGGGCTTTCCGCAGCTCTCGTTGCAGAAATCCGCCAACTTACGTCATTAAGAGTTAGGGTCGCTTCAAAGACTAAGGAGAATCGGTTTTATTTAAAGCAGAAGCTTTACAGTATGAAAATGACGGAAGGTACTTCTATTCTCAAGCATCTCGATAAACGATTTCATCATTATTTATTTGGCGAACGTAAAAGTGGAAGTAACTTATGAAGATTATGTCATAATATTGTTGTGTTTCCTTCCTTAGTCTTTAAAGCATTTTCGTGGCACTATTATATACGGGAAAGATACAATATCATATGCTAGTGTCAACTGTCAAATCTGCATTACAATCGAGAACAGATAGACAGGGATATAACGGGAGAAACAAGTGGTAGCCAGACAGAAGGCCTGTTTGCACGGGGAAGACCAGAGCCTAGAGAGCTGAAAGTAGCAGATCTAAAGAAAGGTCAATCCAGGTACAGAAATAAAGTTTGTAATTTTTGCAAGAAGAAGGGCCACATTAGGGTTGCAAACGAATCGAATCGAGTCGAATACCGCAATATTCTATTCGTATTCGGAATCGAATATGAATACGAATACTCGAATATTTAATCGAATCATAAAATCGATTCTTATTCGAATTCGAATATATTCTCGAATATTCGAATCGAATATCGAATATCTGTATTCAAAGTCATCTTTCATTTTTTATTTAATAAAATATAAACAATATTATATTTAAATATATATTGAATTATAATAAATTATATTTAAACATATATTGAATTATAACATATTATTTTTAAATGTTTTAGTGAGTTATCATATATTATATGTGAATATATATTAATTATACTATATTTTATGTTATATTATTCGAATCGAATAATTCGATTAATTTTCGAATCGAATATTGTGATTTCATATTCGTATTCGTACTCGAATCAAAAAAAATATTCTTATTCGGATTCGTATTCTAAATATTCGAATTCGAATCTTAAAATTTCGAATCGAATCGCGAATCGAACCAAAAAAGTTCGATTCGTTTGCAACCCTAGGCCACATCAAAGCTGATTGTTATAATTTAAAAATAAGGAGAAAATTAATCATCAATATAATAACCCTGCCGAAGCTAGTGTAGCTGCTGATGAGAGCGATGAAACTATTTTTTTAGCAACTGCAAATATTGTTAGGTCTGATAATGAGTAGATCTTAGATTCGGGTTGTTCTTACCACATAAGTCGGAGTCGAGATTGTTTTTCCACATATGAAAATTTCGATGGTGGATATGTTTTATTGGGAAATGATGCTCCGTGTAAAGTTGTTGGTAAATGTACAATTCAGATCAAGATGTTCGACGGAATCATCGAACACACACAGAAGTCAGACACATTTCAGATATGAAGAAGAATCTTATCTCTTTAGGCACACTTGAATCTCAAGGGTGCGGGTTCTCAGGTAAATGTGGAGTTTTAAAAATTGCCAGATGTGCCCTTGTCGTGATGAAAGCTTGCAGGTCTGAAAATTTATATACTTTGCAGGGAACTACTGTTACAGGTTCTGCTGCCGTTTTGACATCCCGGAGGTTGATACCACGAGATTATGGTATTTACGACCTGGACACCTGGGAGAAAAAGGCTTGATGATATTAAGCAAGCAATGCCTACTTTGCAGTCAAAGTACTGGTAAGATGGACTTTTGCGAACATTATATTTTTCGCCAGCTGTCCACAGGACGAAAGGTACTTAGGACTATATTCATTCTGATGTATAGGGTCCTTCTCATGTTCCGTCCAAAGGTGGTGCAAGATATATGTTGACTTTCATTGATGATTTTTCAAGGAAAGTCTGGGTCTATTTTCTTAAACAGAAGAGTGATGTTTTCCTGACGTTTAAACAATGGAAAGTTTTAATTGAAAAGCAGACGGGAGAATAAATCAAGCGGTTGCGGATAGATAATGGCTTAGAATTTTGTGGAAGTGAGTTCAACGAATCTTGCAAAAAATAAGTTATGCTCGACATCACACTGTGCGAATGACGCCTCAACAAAATGATGTTGCTGAGCGCATGAACCGAACGCTTATAGAGAGAGCTCGATGTATGATCTCCAAAGCTGGGTTGACAAATGATTTTTGGAGAAGCTATCGTCGCAGCATGTTATATTGTCAACCGCTCATCATGTTTACCGATCAATTTCAAGAATTCTGAGGAAGTATGGTCAGGTACTCCTGCTGATACTCCAACTTAAGAATATTTGGGAGCCCAGCTTATATGCACGTAAACGAGGGAAAGTTAGAGCCTAGAGATAAAAAGTGTATTTTTCTTGTTACGCTTCATGGGTTAAAGGATATAGACTATATAATCCTGATTCCAAGTCACCCAAATTTATAAGTAGTAGAGATGTTACATTTGACGAGTCTTCTATGTTACATCCTTCTAATCAAGAAATGACGGATGGTATACAGAACGAGGTGGAGCTGGAACTCAACAAAGATTTTCAGATGATCCTGCTACGAGTTCAACAGATCAAGACGACAAAAGAGCCAGAACCTGATTCAGATCCTGTTAAAGATGAAAGCACCGAGCATGAATATTCTATAGCCAGAGATAGACAGAGACGGGAGATTCGATTACCACAGCGGTACGTGAATTTAGTTTCGTACGCTTTATCAGTGGCACAAGAAACGGATGGAGGCGGTGAACCTTCTACCTATTCGGAGGCAATAAACGACGTCAATTCTAATAAGTAGCTGGTAGCGATGAATGAAGAAATGAATTATCTGCACAAGAATGGTACGTGGATTCTTGTGCCGTCGCGAAGAAAAAGAAAATAGTCGGATGTAAGTGGGTCTTCAAGAAGAAAGAAGGTTTATCTGGTTCTTGCAAGGTATAAGGCACGATCAGTCGCGAAAGGCTATAGTCAGGTACAAGGTGTTGATGTTAATGATGTATTCTCACCTGTCGTTAGACATAGCTCTATTCGTATATTACTTGCATTCGTTGCTATGTATGATTTGGAGTTAAAACAGCTTGACATCAAGACGGCATTCTTACATGGCGATTTAGATGAACAGATTTATATGAAGCAACCGGAACGCTTCATAGTTGAAGGAAAAGAAGGTAAAGTTTGTTTACAGAAGAAATCCTTATACGGATTAAAGCAGTCTCCAAGACAGTGATATAAACGGTTTGATTCTTTCACGTTGGGTCATGGTTTATCCACGAGCAAGTATGATAGTTGTGTTGAGAATCCACGAGGGTCCCTGGATCCACGTTCCTAGAACGGCGGAATTTTAAAATTTTACGGGGTTTCCCGTCTATCCAAGATCGCTCGGCTACAAACACGAGAACGTATTGACATAAAGAGATAAAGGATCAGACATGATACCTTGTTGAAATCTCTTGACGATGGCTAGCTTCGAATCCTTCGAATCCCCGAGGCGTAGTGCCCCTCTCCTACGCCAAAAGCACACGAACGGGAAGCATTCTTTGCACAAGATCATCACGCCGGCACCTTACTAACGTCGCAGCTGTTCTGGCATGTGCGGCTAGGCCAAGAACGAACTGCTTGCTGCCCCCGAGAGAGAGAGTGCGAGAGAGAAAGTGGTGAGAGGAGAAAACTCTTAGTTTTTTTTTTCTCTTTGGCTTGTATTTCGAAAATTTAGCTTCCACTCACTTTAGGATCTCGAAATCCTTCTTTATACCTCTTAGGATTAGCCAAAAATATGTTAAGGTGGGTGGAGAAAAATCCTCAAACCTCCCCTTTTACCAAGTCTTCGTTTTACCAAGTAATGAATTCAAAATTTATACTTTATATTTAATTAATTAAATATCCAATACCTTAATTAATTAAAAATATCATATTTAGTATATTTTAAATATATAATATCCAATGTAAATATATTTAATAATTTTCGAAATTTTATTCAATAAAAATTAGAAACTTATATATATATTCGATATACATTATTTAATTCTAAATTAAACAATATTATTTCTCTAAGAAAATAATAAAGATCTAAATCTAATTTAAATCATATACTAAATATTCAATATCAAATATTTTATTTCAAAAATATATCGTGAGGTGAAAAGACCATTTTAGCCCTCACTAGTCAAACTTAGTATTTTCGGCCAATCATGGTTTTGGCCAAGCCCCAAACCCTAATGTCACAATCTAGGACCTAGCCTTGTCTCTCTTCTGATGACGACATTGTATCGGTTGCCCTTTTTAAGCCCGACTCTCTTGGTTCGTCTCAACCGGCCCAGGAGGTATCTAGGAGTTCGGTATTCACCTAGCCAGCCCCGTGGTACCGAACAGATCCCAAGTTGAGTACGAATTTCATCTAATCATAATCCATGAACCGACTGTAGATTTTCGTCATACGTATAAACCCTTTACGTTTGTCCCGGTCGAGTGAAAGTCACGCATAGTCAAACTTACAGAACTCGACTCTATGTCGTTTATGTCGGTGAAAGTTCTTGAAACTGCACTTCACGACTATCGTGAGTCAGTTATATGCTCTGGCCAGAGACTTGGATAACTTCCCGCACATTAAACTTGCCATAGGACGTTAACCTCTAATTTAATCGAGACCGTAAATCCCGCTCCGCGGTTCAACCGGCAATCACATCAAAAAGTCAAGACCGCATTTCGCCGCTAACCCATGCCACCGGCAAGACGGGCCTAGCAAACTAGTGACAAGTCAAGACCTCAAGATCAACCCCAAATTAACCCTTTCGGTCTAAGGTTCACGCATACTACTACAATCGATCGATCAAGGACAATCCAAGCGTGTGATCGTTCGATTACGAGTCAGTGTCCAAATACAGATAATCCCCTGATTCATCTTGTATCATTGTCATTGGCTCCCACTTCCCAAGTGAACGGTTGGCACAACCATATTGGACCCATCGACAAACAAGTCGTACATGTCATTCCAGTCACCCTACTGGAGACTTAGACTTGTGGACTATTTTAATATTGCAGTATCTCAGCTTACTGGTGCCTCTCTCTGTCCCCACGGAATCAGTAACTGAACTGCCAATATTTGGGTTTTATTAATTTGTCTTATCCACCCAGACTGCAAGGTCTTTAGACTAATTAATAATTTGCCTTTTAATTTATTCATCCAATAATTAATTAATGATGAATAAAGTCATTCCATTAATAGAAGTAATCAAATTACATCACTAAACACTACAAAACTAGCAAATTGCCCTCGTATTCCCAGTCCTCGTACGTCATCTAGGGCATATACCTCAACAAGTTGAGTTTTCTTCCGGAACTTAAATGACAGTTCGTTCATTTATCTATTGTTATATGTTGATGACATGCTCATTGCAGCTAAGAATCTTGCAGAAATTCACCAATTGAAGGCCTTATTGAACGGTGAATTTGAAATGAATGATTTAGGAGCATCTAATAAGATTCTTGGTGTGTAGGTTAGACGTGATAGAGGAGCTGGTAAGTTACACCTGACCCAAGAAAGTTACGTCAGGAAGGTTTTGGAGAGATTTGGCATGAATGATGCCAAACCAGTCGCACTCATCTTGCTAGCCATTTTAGGCTATGCGTTGCTCAGTTACCATCATCAGATGAGGAAGAAGCGTACATGGTACGAGTTCCCTATTCAAGTGCAGTCGGCAGTATTATGTATGCAATGGTATGTACACGTCCTGATATTTTACAGGCTGTTAGTGTTGTTAGCAGGTATATGGCAACCCTAGGAAAAGAACACTAGCAAGCAGTGAAGTGGATTCTCAGATAGTTGAAGGGTACTCTATGCATTTTTTTGGAGTTTGGCAGAAACATTGATAGTTGGCTTCGTTGATTTAGACTACGCGGGTGATTCGATAAACGACGATCTCTTACTGGTTATGTATTTTCTACTGGAGGTTGTGCAGTTAACTGGAAAGCTACTCTACAGTACGTAATGGCATTTTCTACTACTGAAGCAGAATACATGGCGATTACTGACGCGATCAAGGAGTTATTACTATTTTCTATGACAGTCAAAGTTCAATTCATTTGACTAAGGATCACATGTATCACGAAAGGATTAAACATATTGACGTTAAGTATCATTTTATTCGTGATATCATTGAAGATAAGAAGGTGTTTATCAAGAAGATCAACACGAATGATAATCATGGGGATATGTTTACGAAGGCTCTTCCAATTACTAAGTTTAAGCATTGCTTGGACTTGATTGGTGTTTCAGAAAGAGTGAACTAGCCCGTCAGGGCTAAGGTCGGAGGGAGACAAAGATATTATTAAGTCAAGGTGGAGTAATCTACGGTACTAAAGGTCAAGCTGGAGATTTGTTAAGAGTGACCTTTGTATGAACCACCGTCCAATCACTCAAACTCAAAGTCAAATGAAGTGGCTTTGTAATTCTCACGTGGGCTGCCAAATAAAGAAATACAGCTGTTTATTTTTCCTTCTGTTCACATGGACGAGCTTGGGAAGCAAATGCCTATAAAAGGGCATTATTCGGCGAAGAAGAAAAAAACACCACAATACATTATATCTTCTATCAGCCCGCTCGTTTTATTCTCATAGTCGTTGTAGCTGTTTTTCGACATATCCTCCTTGCGAGGTGCATCTGTTTGTAATCACTCCACATAATAAAGAAGTTCTACCCTCTGCCCGTGGACGTAGGTTGTGACCGAACCAAGTAAATCTCGTATTCACTGTCCAAATTTATTTTCCGTCTATTTTATTTATTATCTTATTTCTCGTCAAATATATTTTCGAGGATGAAATATCCTAACATCTCATTTGATAAAAATGTTAGTATTAAAATTGTTCTCCATCAATAAGGTTTCGATATCTTATATTCCTATTGCCTACATCTATATCCAAGGAAGTGGACAGAGTATGTAAGTAATTTTTTGGGGTAAGATGGAGCATGACAAGTATATTCCTCCAATTTGATGGGACAAGTGTGCTGCCTGAAAAGACATGGGGGACTTAATCTTAGAGACTGTGTGACCTGGGACACTACTTTAACAGGTAAACAGATCTGGGATATTTCTTTGGATGGGGATTCCCTTTGGATTAAATGGATCAATGTGGTCTATTTAAAAGGCAAATGCTTCTGGGATTTTAAGCAATCTGTTTAGAGAGGAGTATAAAGAGGGGAAATGAATTATGGCTCGGGATGGAAGGTACTCTGCTAGATCAGGATATGACTGGCTTAAGGGCGAGGCCACTGACTTTCCTTGCTGCAAAGAAATATGGAACAGATGTAATATCCCTAAGCACTCCTTTGTGAGCTGGTTACTCATGCACAGACGCATGCTGAGTGTTGAAAGGCTGGTGCAATGGGAGTGGATATTTCTGACAAGAAGTGCAAACTATGCGAAGCATCAGAGGAGTCTCTTGATCATCTATATCTGGAATGTGATAACAGCCAAAAAGTGCTTCAGAGAATCATGGTTTGGCTGAACTTCAATGAGAGTATCCTGACTTTTGGGGACTTAAGGGATTGGATGACACGTATGGGGAGGAAGAGGAGTGTACATGCATGCATAACTGTGGCTGTGTTTGCTGCCATGTTATATCACCTTTGGCGTGAAAGGAATGGGAGGTTGCATGGGAGAGGGTCTAGGTCAGATGAGCAGATTTTCGAGCTGGTAGCAAAGGAAATGAAGTCCCGGATAAGCTGCTACTGCCAAAGGAAGAATGATGATCGCACTATCATATGTCAACGTGTGTGTTATTTTCCTTTATGGATTGTGTAGTTAGATAGAAATGTCTAGTTCGATAGAAATGCTGTTGTAACTGGACTCGATTGCGTGTGGTAAATGAATCATTATTCTAAAAAAAAAAAAAATTTATCTCATTTGATGAAAATGTTAGTATTGTTTTCCAAAAATAATTCTTTATTGCACCCCCATCCCAAAACTTAATTTCATTTATACCCCCATCATCTGTCTATTGAATTGAATCCTTACGCGGTTGCATAGGCAATAGCCAATAGGCATACATTTCTTCGGTATTTTTAATTAAATAAACAAAAAAATAATAACCATTAAACAAATAAACTGGAATTCAAAAGCATTAATAAAATAGCGAAGTTAGTAATCTGGGAATACGAGTTAGTAACTCGTAATCCCATATACGAGTTACGTTGGCACGCTGACCCGCTGACCGTGACATGGCAACGTAACACGTAATTTGGGATTACGAGTTACTAACTCGTATTCCCAGATTACGAGTTACCCGCTGACGTCTGACGTGGCAACGTAACTCGTATTCTGGGCAATTCTTGGATTCGCCAAGATGATGTGGAACTGGCCTGATTACGAGTTACTAACTCATATTCCCAGATTACGAGTTACGTAGAGGCCGACCAACCTGCATGATCATGCATCGTGCCATGCAGTGTGTCGGCAATAATTCAAGTAACTCGTAATCTGAGAATACGGGTTACTTGAATTATGGCAATAATGCCATTAACTCGTACTTCCGTGTTACGAGTTAATCCCATTTGCAAATAATTCACGTAACTCGTATTCTCAGATTACGAGTTAACATTCTATATATACCACCCTTTTCGATCATTTCTAACATAACAGAAATATGGTGTTAAATCGCGTACAAGTCATAGTATATTTCAGAGGCGAAATAATTCATCCTCCGATTCTACCATCAAATATAGTATCCGCCCTATTGGGTATAGGCAAATTCGTCGCAACACCAATTTTTCCGAGTTTATATCTTTATTATTTGAAATTACGGGTGCTGATAGCAGTCGTTGTTCGTTGACTGTCTCTGCCAAAAATGAATACTTTCAACATTCCCGCCACTTTCATCAGCTACTCCAAATCTCCAACGGCAACGACTTACAATTTTTCATACATCCCGATTCGGAGAACGACTGTCTTGAAGTTTTTGTTGAGGCGGTTGAAAATTCAAAGTTTGATTTGAATGAAGAGCCTTATCGCAATTTTGAGGAGCGGTGCGAGTTTCCTGCGTTTGAAGTTGGTTCTTCCAGTTATACATGTTCGGATTTTCCCGACATTGTCTCAGTTACGGCAGGGATCGGCAATGTTTCTCTGGAGATGCCGACGCTTGGTGTTCCATTCAATATGCCAGAATCCGTGTCAGAACCCGTTCCAGACTTCGTGCTTGAACCCGAGGAAGACGTTGATGTTAGTGATTCGGAAGCAGACGATGAGGATCCACTGGCCGAGTTACCCGATCCCAACGATGACGACGAGAACAACGACGAGGATGCCCCAGATGATACCACTCTGCTGGACTCTGCTGCTCCAATGCTATTTCAGTCCGTCCCATTTTTCCAAATGTACCAAATGCCACCTCCTGGTGGTGATGACTACGGTGGTTACGGGGAGTTTTACGACAGAGACAACCCTACGTTTTGTCGAGGTATGATTTTTCAAACTAAGAAACATTTACAACGTGCCATCGACGATTTTTCGATCAGGGTTGCTAGACGCGAGTATAACATCAATGAGAGCAGCAGTACACGTTGGAGTGTTCAATGTGATCACACGACTGATTGCCCTTGGAGACTGAGGGCATTCTTCAAGCCAAAAAAAGGTTACATGTCTATTACAAAATTTGAAGGACCACACACTTGCTATATGACTGAACTGGCGAGCACACACCGTAATATCTCTCGAAATTTTATTGCTGATTTGTTGGTTGGAACCGAAAGTCGATCCGCAATTCCTCCCCAAGAATGTCCAACAACTCGTGAAAAGAGATATGGAAAATGTTTACGGTACGTGGGAAGAGTCTGTTACCAAACTCCCAACATTTATAAAGGCGTTGCAGTATTACAATCCAGGGACAATCGTGAGGTGGCTGAATTTGGAGACAGGGAGACCTGGACACTTCGTGCTCGGGTATGTCTTTTGATCTTTTAAACCGAGCATCGATGGTTTCAAACATTGTCGAAAAGTTGTTTGTGTCGATGGTACGCATTTATACTCCAAATATAGACACAAATTACTGATTGCTACGTCGCTGGACGCCAACCAAAACGTCTTTCCCCTGGTATTTGCCATTGTCACGGAAGAAAGTACACACTCAAGGACTTGGTTCCTATTTGAACATATTTGAATTAGAGAATCAATCAGTTTGCCTTATTTCGGATCGTCATCCAGGTATTTAATCTTAGTAATGTAATTTACTCGTTATTTTCGTAAAATCAGTTACTTTTAGTGGCGTATATGGTGTGTACAGGTCTTACGGGAACAGTAGAAGCCACTGAATTCTTTCGTCCACCAAATGGAGTGCATCGCTTCTGTCTTCGTCATGTAAAGTCAAACTTCTACAAAAAATCAAGGATCAACAATTGAAGGATCTATGTCATAGAGCCGATACTGCGCCAACACTGGATAAATTCGATCGCGTTATGGCTCAGATTGCGCAAATTAATGGACGAGCGAAGCCTTGGTTAGAAAAAGTAGGGGTCGAGCAATGGACGCTAGCACACGACGGCGGTTATCGATGTGGTGTCATGACGACTAATATTTCAGAAGGGCTCAACGGGGTATTAAAAGGTGCTCGAATGCTACCCGCAAGAGCAATCGTCGATTTCACTTTTCATAGGTAAGCTCTAATCACGATCTTAGTTTTTTATTTTAATTTTGTTGTTATGACTTCTTCTTTTATTTCTTAAAATTCACAGGTGCGTACAGTATTTTCGTGATCGCTTTCAAGACGCATCGTCCCTAGTGGCGAATAATGAAACGGATTGGTCACGTTATGCAACCAGATTGTTTCAAAGTTGGACGGCAGAATCTTGGGATCACGTTGTATACCGTTTTGATGTCCGACAACATACAGCAGAAGTCATAACCTCTGGAATTCATCAGCGCACGTATGTGGTAAGGATCAATGATAGAACATGCACGTGTGGAAATTGGAGCAGGTATAACATCCCATGTTCTCACGCACAAGCGGCTTGTCGTCAATGGCAAATTCACTCCGGTAATTTAGTGGCGCAATATTACAGTAAGGCGGAGTATTTGAAGACATATGAAGGTACCTTTGAACCATTGCACGATGAACGTTACTGGACGCCGGAAGATTGGACTCTTATTCATAACGAATCTCGTCGAGAGAGAACTGGGCCCAGCAGATATAGTCGAAATCGCATCAGGAATGAGATGGATAGGGGTGAAACTCGTGCTAGACAACGCGGACGGCGATGAAAGTAATACACTTGTTGTTTTGAGGTTTTATTCTTATATATCCATTGAATTTCAATATTGTTTCTCAATAATAAAATAATAATAAATAATCATAATAATAAATATAATAATAATAATTATAATAACAATAACAATAACAATAATAATAATAATAATAATAATAATAATAATAATAAATATAATAATCATCATCATAATAAATATAATAACAATAATAACGAATATAATATAATAGTTATCATTATAATAATAACAATAATAATAACAATAATTATAATCATCATCATAATAAATATAATAATAATAATAATAATCATAATAATAATAATAATCATCATCATAATAATAATAATAACAACGAATTTAATATTAATAGTTATAATTATAATAATACTAACAATAGTAATAACAATAATAATAATCATCATCATAATAAATATAATAAGAATACACAAGCGGAATATAATAATAATGGTCACTACAGTAATAATAACAATAACAATAATAATAATAATCATCATAATCTATCTGCCATGATGCGCTAAATGGCCGCCGGTCCCACAACGAACTGGCCTACGAACTCTATTTCCTCGACGGTTACCTTGCTCCGCATCATCTCCCGGACTTCGAGGTCGTCGCGGCCGTGGGGAAGGTGTCGTAAACGCCTAATATGTGATAACCAAATTCGACCTTAAGTAAATAATTTAAGGGATTTGAATGCCAAATTGAAGGATTATACCTGATGATCCATATACTCTGGCTGTGAGCTGTGCTGGGTTGCCGACGATCCCAAAAAGGGTGACAAGTCGTCAAAGAATGAGGAGTTCACAGCTTCGTGCACCTGTGATGGTCCGGCCTCATGCATGTGAGATACGCCGACCTCATGCATGTGAGACATTCCGGCCTCATGCGTGTGAGACGTTCCGGCCTCATGCATGTGAGACGTTCCGGCCTCACTCCCTCGTCGAACTCGTCGTCGCGAGATAAACATGCCATCCATCTGCTCTAGTAAGCGGATGGTCTCGTCATGCTCGCCGGTCCTCGCATAACGAAGGCTGTCGTGAACCCCGCGTTCCTAAAAATAAAGAGTAAATTATATTATTTGGGCTACTAAACAAATAACGTTAATATATAAATTAAACTTACAATGGTCTCCATAAATACCGCATCTCCCATCTGGAAGCCCTGTGACATCTGTATCTCGCGTGGAGATATGTAAAGGCGAGTGATCCGATGAAACCACTCGTAATATCCATCCTCCACCGAGTTGAAGCCAGTCGCGGGAGGACCTTCCACGACCGTGTCCTCTCGATCCTCCCATAAGCCAACCCAGACTGCGTGATGCGATCTCCAATCCATCCCCGACCGCTGTCGACGCTCGTACGTATGAAGATTGTTGTCTCGATACGTCGATATAACTGGAATTCCTTGGATAATTCCAAATTGCCGAAGTACTCGTTCGGGGTAATGAAACTCCACGATATTGAAGAATATCAGTGGACACCTCGATCGACAAGACGTAGGTAAGCACTCTGCAGGAAGAGCGGCAATCTCCGGGAGCGTCATGTTGTACGGAGTCCATGCAAATTGATGCGGCTGCATGCGATCAATGCACTCGCGTATTGTGCGCACGTTCGAATTCGTCGAAGTTGTGAAATCAAAGAATGCGTTCCATCTGTCAAATATTTAAACAACAATTTAAATGTAAGAATGAAAAAAACAAAATACGCCCACTTATGGAAGAACGACTATACCTCGCAGCATGTGGCGGAGACGGTAAGACTATCCCGTCGACTATTCGGGGCTCCATCGTGATACGATTAACACCCCGTACTGGCTGGAATGGCAAAATCCTCACATATGCCCATGCCTAAAACAATTCACTTGTTCTAAATAAATATTTAAAATAACTATAAATTTAATCAAATTTTCTATATAATTACCTGCAACAGCCGTTGGGGTCCGCCTATATTTAGCTTTTTCGGCCCGCATGCCGAACAAAGCTCTCTGTATAGGAATGCCAGCACCGCACTACCACAACTAAATGTGCTCACCTCCTCAATATCCTCCAACAGCTGAAGGTAGCTCAATGATACGGTGCTGTCGCTACAATCGGGGAACATCACCGCACCGAATAGCAGCATCGCGTAAGCCCGTGCTGAACATTCGACTTCTTCCTCATCACTATCATCCGTTATCGGATGGTCCAATAACCAACTAGCTAACGACTTCATCGATAGCGATGACCCCCTAATTTTATCAGCAGGCGGTCTAAAACCTAGCAAGCGCTCACACTCGTCCATCCACTTTGTGACCGTCCTCGAAACGATCACACCGGAGACACATCTACCATCTACAGGCAAACCCCACAAAATACCTACGTCCTCTAATGTGACGGCCGCCTCCCCAACAAAAAATGAAACGTATGGGTCTCTTTCCTCCAACGCTCTACCAATGCTGTAATGAAATGAGGGTCAACCCTCTGCGACATACAGCTGTAGACGCTGTATAGACCCCATATCGTTCAATTTCCCTAATAAGCGACCGTGTAAGGTATTCGCAGCGAGACGGCCGGGCAGCGTCTCGGGGTGGCCGGGCAGCGTGGCAGGGCGGGGCAGCGGGCCGGCGGGTCGCGGCGGGGAAACGGGCCGGCGGGTCGCTGCGGGGCAGCGGGCAGTGGGGCGCGGCTGGGCAACGGCTAGGGTTCTTCGTCGTCCTCTGCTTCGTGCTTCGTCGTCGTCTGCTTCGTCTTCGTCGTCGTCGGTTCGTCTGCTTCGTCTTCGTCGTTCGTCTTCTTCGTCGAGGCTAGGGTTTTATTTTAAAAACCAGATCTAAATCGTAATCCCAGATTACGAGTTACTCCAGCTAAAGCGCACGCGCCAGCTCGGACAGTAACTCGTAATCCCAGATTAGGAGTTACGTAACTCGGGATTACGAAAATCCCTATTTTATTAATACATTTGGATTTCAGTTTATTTGTATAATGGTTATTATTTTTTTGTTTATTTAATTAAAAATACCCATTTCTTCGTTGTTGCCCCCAATATTTGGTCTTACTCATAATCTCCATCTCAATAAAATTCTGACATCTCATCGATTTCTCTGAAACCGCGTAAATTGCCGGAACGACTGGTGTTCTGAGATTTGTGGGTTAGCTTCTTCAGTTCTTGTGTTCGATTTGGCCACCGACAACAATGGATGAAGTGAAGGATAAAATGAAGGGCTTGATGAAGAAAGTCAACCACTCATTCTCATCATCTGCTTCAGGAAAATTCAAGGGCCAAGGCCGCGTATTGGGTTCATCATCGTCATCCTCTTCTTCTCCCGCATCTTCGCCGTTGACATCAAGGCCTTTGCCTCAAAATACAAAGCCTTCGGCACAAAATTCGAAGCCTTCGCCGGCGAAGGTAAGCAATGCAATTTCTGAAGAAAAGTCAACGAGTAAAAGTACCGAGATAAAGGCCAATCCTAGCCGAAATGGGAAACAGGAAACTTCGTTTGACCCCTATAACCCACTGATTACGTCTGGCGAAAGGAACCCAAATGGTTATTCCTTAAAGGGGTTCGAATGTCCTGTGTGTAGTAAATTTTATAGCTCAGAAGAAGAGGTCTCCGTCCATGTTGAGTCTTGTCTGAATAATGCTGATTCGGGCAATCTTAATCGTGATATTGAATCGAATGATGGAAGAAATCAATTGGAGGATTGTGTGAGTTTGTATCTATCTGGAAAACCAAGCGACAGTTCGATCGATGTGGTTATGAAGCTTTTGAGGAATGTAATTCGAGAACCCGAGAATGTGAAATTTAGAAAGGTGAGAATCGGAAATCCGAAGATAAAGGAGGCCATAGGAGATATCTCTGGTGGCATAGAGTTGCTAGAGAGCGTAGGTTTTGAGTTAAGAGAGGAAAACGGGGAAATGTGGCTTGTTATGGATAATGCTTCTATGGAGAAGATTGGCTTGGTTAAGAAAGTCGTATCGTTATTGGATCAGAGGAATGTTGGAGATTTGCCTCGCGATGTTTTGGTTAAGGTGAAGGAAAACGAAGAGTTATCAGGCGTCAGTCCAGCAAAGGCAGAGGAATGCGTTGAGACGAAAAATATCGATAGACAGGTCGGTGTATTCATTATCTATGCAGAGCATAATAATATAGTTGTTCGAATTTTAATTTTTCGTAATTCATGAAATTATTTGCAGTTGTATCTCATTAGTTGCACATTACTCATTCTACAAAGTTGAAAACCATGGGACTGTTTCGGGATGGTAATGTGAATTGCGGGGCAACTTTTTTATTTCAGAATTCAGTTGTTTTGTAGTTAGATACTGGAATAGTGATTTTCTTGATCTTTTGAATGTAATTTCAGATAACATCAATGCGCATCGCTCGTGATTATCCGTCATCTATGCTTAAAGGTTCTTCCTTGCTTTGTGTTTTCAGGTTCGCGTTTTCTTTTCTGTCCCTGAAAGCGTAGCTGCGAAAATCGAGCTGCCCGACTCTTTTTACAACCTTTCAGCCGAAGAAGTGAAAAGGGAAGCCGAGGCAAGGAGAAAGAAATTAGATGAATCGAAGCTTCTAATTCCTAAATCTTACAAAGAAAAACAGGCAAAAGCAGCAAGAAAGCAGTATCAGAGAACTGTTATCAGAATACAGTTTCCCGACGGAGTTGTGCTTCAAGCTATCTTTCGTCCGAGCGAGTCGACCGGTTCTCTATACGAGGTTAGTTTGTTCTCTCAAACATATCCACTATTATAAATTATTACAAGGACATTCGACAGTTTTATATGTTTATGTGAACCCCCAATTGACCTTGAAAGATAGCTCAAGATTTCATTTTTAGATTTCCCAACAGTTTAATTCTCTGAACTGATTATCCTGCTCTTCAATTAATATATGATCATGGGCTTATCATGAAAACCTCAATAACTGTAGTAAAAAGCAGCAAGTGCATTGATGTCTTTTTATTTACAATCCTTTTTTTCCTTCTCCATCCATTAGTTTGTCAGCTCATCGTTGAAACAGCAAGGATTGGAATTCGAGTTATTACATCCAATTCCAATAAAACGCAGAGTGATTCCACATTCTCCGAATAAAGGAGAGAGAGCCAAGACGCTCGAAGACGAGGATTTAGTCCCAGCAGCTCTTATCAAGTTCAGACCTATCGAAACAGAGGACATCGTCTTTACGGGTATTTGCAATGAACTTCTTGAGATCAGTGAGCCCCTCGTTTCTGATAAAGCAGTTCCCATATTATAACTTCGATTTGTTTTTTCTTTTTCTTGGAAAGTTTCTTGTGGTTTCGAGTGCCCAATGGATTGAGATACGTTTGTATTTTTTTTTTTCACTTGGAGTGTCGCACGTTATAAAATCGGTTATGTCTGTTCTACAAGTGATATGATGCAACGACATAACTCTGTTTTCCTCTGTTAATGAAGAAGTATTTGATTTTAATAAATGTTTAAGTTTGCGTATGGATGTTAAGAGATGGATAACCATGAAGTGCCTCCTCGTTTACATGTATTTATTAATGGGAAGTGCACACTTAAGTAACTAACAGTAATAAAAATAAAATCAGTTCGCAGTCAGCATTTTTTTAAATGTATATATATAATAGAATATAATTTTTACACATAGGGTACTATTTGATTGAAGGTACATCATATTAGAAATTTAAGTTCCATATGGAAATGCATTTATACACATAATTGAACGAATGTACGACATGCTTAATATATTTGGAAATTAAGTACCACATAAACATGTATGATACGTAAACAATGTTACTAACAACTAAACATGTAGCTATTTGTAAAAACATTATTCTATTATAGATGCTATATATAAATTTTTCGGCAATAAACGTTATGATTGTTTATTCTTATGGTATTTAAGTGTAGATACACCTTTATTTATTTTTAAATATATGGGCAAATTTCGTTTCAGTTCCCTGTCAGAATTTTATTTCATTTTTAGGCCCTGTTAGGAAAAAATTTAGTTTTAAGGACCCAATTTATGCAGTACCACTTCATTGTTCCGCAATACCACTTTATTATTCTGCAGTACCACTTTATCGTTATGCAGTACCACTTCATTGTTCTGCAGTACCACTTCATTGTTACCGCAGAAAAAATGAAGTGGTACTGCAGAACAAATGAAGTGGTACTGCAGAACAATGAAGTGGTGCTGGAGAACAATGAAGTGGTATTGCAGAACAATGAAGTGGTACTGCAGAACAATGAAGTGGTACTGCAGAAATCGGATCCTTAAAACTAAATTTTATACTGACAGGGCCTGAATCGATTTTAAAACTTAGAAGGGGCCTGAATCATAATTAACCATAAATATATCTGTAAATAATGTCGTAATAGCATATTAACGATGACAAGCGGAGACGCTCACTCAGCTGTCCCTCACTACATGCGCAGTACACAACCCATTCTTCGAAGTTTCACACTATTAAACACATCTGAGTCTGGGTTAGTATTTTCAGGGTTCCTTTTTGTCGTGGTTTTCTCCGAGGTTTTACTTTACCTCGAAGGGGTTTTGACCCTTCTGCTTGGACTTTCTTCCCTCGTTAAATTGAACCTCAGAAGCTGAGATTTATATAGAAACTGTGTCTTTTTTTTTTCTTCTCGGAAAGAAAAGAGAACAATAATAATACATGGGCTTGTGGTTTTTTGCTGCCTTCTTGCTTGCATCTGCTGCTTCTGCTGATGAAGGTCTGTCTTCTTCTTCTTCTTCTTCTTCTTCTTCTTCTTCTTCTTCTTCTTCTGCTTATAAATAATGTTTTGTGGGTATACTCTTGAATGTAAGAATTCCTGAACTTGAGCCACATGTCTTAAGTGGTGTAAGCTACTTCAGACGCTAAAATTTGATTTCCTTCGTGTTAACAGCCACCGAGATGAATCTGTATGTAGTTACATTCTTCTTTTAGGATAGTTTGTTGGAGGAGATTATGTGCTTACTAGTTTAGAAACCCCTTGGAAATCAAGACTTTTCTGGAGATATCTATCTAATCTCTGTTGATCGAGTTTTATTGCTAAACAGCTCATTTTGATTCCCAATTAAAAAGTACATCAGTTTCAAAAAGAGACTTTGGTTGGACTTTGGAGAACAATGGCACCCATTCCGAGGGCTTTTCTGTCAATCAAATTGGCTGGAATCTGACATGTCAGCAAAAGCATGTGCCCAGCCATTAACGTTTAAAGCACCTTATGTGTTTGTTTTTATGTGTCAATGAATTGGTGAGCCATATATGGCTCTTGTTTGATTTCTTGTCAGGTGCTTGAGCTTCCACTATTGCCTTGGGAATAATTGCAAATATTGAACAAAAGTGCTATGCTGTTCTTCTCAGCCTAACTTTTGTCCACGAAACAAATGCTTCACTTGCAATCCTTTCATTTAATTCCAAGTTCTGCTTGGGAGAGCTTAACTTCTGCTGTTCTCGAACTAAATCGTAGACGTAATACTATTAGAAATTGATGGCTTCAACCTAAAATCATTTGATAATAGGTAAACTGATTGAGTACATATATTAATGATTACGGAAGCTTGGTTTGTTCGATGTGGGACATTATTTATAAATAACTAGTCTTTTTGCACAATCAAATGCGTGTAATTTATAATATTTTAAATGCATTATTTTAATTGTAAATTAATAATTACTAAAAATAGAGGAGTAAATTTTAAAAAATAAAATGCAAGGTAGTGTGGGTTCTTTTTTTTTTTTTAAATTTATGATTATTATTTTTGATTAATTTTAATAGGCAGACGAAACATGACCGTTTATACCAGACCCTGACACTTAACAAAAGAGTATAGATGTTTGTACAACGTGCTGCCGACATTCTTCTGTCGCATGATTCTAAAAAAATGCCGAATGCTTTTCTCATCGTCGATTCGCACAGCGTTCGTCGGCGTAAACATAGGCACGGACCTCTCCGAAATGCCCGACCCGACGCAGGTGGTGGCGCTCCTCAAGGCCCAGCAGATCAAACACGTGCGCCTCTTCGACGCCGACCGAGCGATGCTCCTCGCGCTCGCCAACACGGGCATCAGCGTCGTCGTCTCCGTCCCCAACGACCAGCTCTTGGGCATCGGCCAGTCGAACTCCACCGCTGCCAACTGGGTGTCGCGCAACGTCCTCGCACACGTCCCAGCAACCAACATCACCGCCATCGCCGTGGGCTCGGAGGTGCTCACAACCCTCCCCAACGCCGCCTCCGTCCTCGTCCCCGCCATGCAGTACGTCCACTCCGCACTCGTCGCCTCGGGATTCGGGTCCAAGATTAAGGTCTCAACACCCCACTCTTCCTCCGTCATCCTCGACGCATTCCCGCCCTCCCAGGTAACACAAGGGAATCGAATTCTTTTTTTTCTATTCGGTTTGAGGATTTGATTCCAAAATCTAAGATTCAAGTTTTTCGAATTCGAGTAAAAATAGTTTTTCTGATTTCAATAATTTCCGAATACGAATACCAATATCAAAGTATTCGATTCAATTATTTATCGAATATGAATATCCATTTCGAATTATTCAATATATATTTAATTATAATATATTTTATATATATTTTCAAGAGTAAACGACAAAAGTGGTGTTTAAACTATACTCAAATTTCACTGTTGATGTTCAAACTTGTAAATGTGTCGTTTGGGTTTATGAACTTTGAAAAACCTGTAGTTTTTGGTTCCTTTGACCTAAAGAACTAGTATAATAACAAAAATGAACGGTTTTGCAAATTTAGTAACCAAAACGGCACACATAAAAGTTTGGTTACCAACAATTAGAATTTTAGTTTATATATACATGATGTTGTGTGACATAAAATTGAGCTTCGACACCACATGATTTTAAATATAGCATATTTATGATTCAATGCATATCTTACATTATTTTTGTTAAACAGAAAAACTCTAAAAATTTAAAAGAAAATATTAATGATTCGATTTTTTTCGAATATGAGTTCGAATCGAGTTAATAATTCGAATAATCGTGCGTATTCTCGAATCGTTAATAGAATACGACTATAATACTGTTTTATTCGACTCGATTCGATCCGATCTGTTCCCAGGCGTTCTTCAACCGCTCGTGGGACCACGTGGCCGTCCCCATGCTGCAGTTCCTCCAGTCGACGGGCTCCTACCTGATGCTCAACGTCTACCCTTACTATGTCTACTCGGGCTCGAACGGGGCGGTCCCCTTGGACTACGCCCTCTTCAGGCCCTTACTCCCCAACAAGGAGGCGGTCGACCGCAATACCTTACTCCACTACACCAACGTCTTCGACGCGGTGGTGGACGCCGCCTACTTCGCCATGGCGTACCTCAACTTCACCAACGTGCCCGTCGTCGTGACCGAGTCGGGCTGGCCGTCCCGGGGCGACCCGAACGAGCCCGACGCCAATCCTGAGAGTGCGAGCACGTACAACAGCAACCTCATCAGGCACGTCTACAACGGGACGGGTACGCCCAAGCATCCCGGGGCTGCGCTCAGCACGTACGTGTACGAGCTCTACAACGAGGACCTCAGGCCCGGGCCTGCCTCGGAGCGGAACTGGGGGCTTTTCGGGCCCGACGGAAGGCCCGTTTACGCGCTCCAGCTGACCGGGTCGGGGACGGTGTTGGCAAACGACACGACGAGCACGACGTTCTGCGTGGCGAAGGACGGGGCGGACGGGAAGATGCTTCAGGCGGCGCTGGACTGGGCGTGCGGGCCCGGGAAGGTCGACTGCTCACCTCTGGTTCAGGGGCAGGGCTGCTACGAGCCCGACACCGTGGCGGCGCACGCCTCGTATGCGTTCGACGCTTACTACCATCGCATGGCTATGGGGGATGGGACGTGTAATTTCAACGGCGTGGCTGCTGTGACCACAACAGATCCTAGTATGAAAAAACGTCATCTTTTTTTTTTTTTTACTTCGCGGAGTTTCTAATTGGAGTTTTTCTCTTGCAGGCCACGGTTCTTGCATTTTTCCTGGGAGGTACGGATCAGTCTTTTATTTATGTGCCTAGTAATGTTGAAGTTATGTTGGTTGATTTGATCGTTTGGAATAGGGGTGGGACGAATAACACGTATGGGAATGGAACGTCCTCTCTGGCTCCGTCGACGAATTCGACAGCGTTGGGCGGTGGGTCCCGCCTTTTGCTGGGAGACGGATGGGTGCATGAGTACGTGATCGTGTTAGTGTTGGGGGTATCGAGCGCTTTGGCGTTTTTGTAGGATTTTTTAACTCGGCTGACGGTTAAGCGTTCGATTTTGCCGTTTGTTTTTTTTTCGAGAAGTGCAATGCGCTCGGATTTTGCTTGCTTATGTTATGACTGCTCTCGGGTTGGATGTGAGGTTAGGGTAACAGCAACTAGCTTGTTCATTCTTTTGTTGTACGGCAAAGCAAATGTAAGTTTTGATTTTGGGATTGTCAAATTGTGTTTCTCCTCCAAGGCAACAGCTACTTTTTCCCCCCCTGTTTTTTTCTTGTTCTTTGCATAGAATTCAGGTAAAACAGAGTCAATCATCAATATACAGAGTAAGAAAAACAGAGGATTAAAGCAGCAACCTCAAATAAGGATTCACAAAATACACGGAAAACAGATTCTGTAAGAACTAGAGCAAAAGCAACAATCATCTTTTCACCGGTTGAACTGCTGTCTTAAAGAGAAGGACGTAGACTTTGTCGATGGAGAAATACAAGAACCCGCCCGTCGAATGCGTGACGTATGACCCAAAACTCGTTCCAACGATGCAATGCCAAGCTGGTCCATATGTCGTGTCAAATTCCTGATGTCAAAAATCAAGAAACTTATTCCTTTTTTGGTGCAGTAAGAACAAATCTTAATGTTATGCTAAACTGAATCTAAAAGACGGACAAAGTTTCGAGGTAACTTCAAGACTCTCTTTGAAGACCAAACAAAGCCTAAAAGACTTCAAATGGAATGGTCTTTGGTCCAAGCAAATGTTCATTGGTCACAGGGACAGAGAAACTTGTCCCAAATAGCAAAACAACTCATGCCATTATACCAAAACAGCATTACAGAAGAATTAACGTTTAAAATGGAAGCTATATCAATTTTAAGGAAGAACATATGAAAGTTCCAGCTTACACAGACAAAGATTCTCGAAGAAAATTTAGCTCTAAACAGAATATTAACTCCACAAAACACACACAGAGATAGACATATAAAAATGTACCTTCTTTAGAGAGAGAGCTAGGAGTTTGCTGTCAACCTTCGTAGAAGACTTCATGGAATTGACGACATTTCTTGCAGATTTAAAAGCGTGATTTTGCAAGTCCAAAGGCATATCTGAGGCCCTCACGCGTATGTCGTTTTGCTGCTTTTGCTCGGCGGCGTTTTTCTTCTTCTTCTTCTTCGTCTTCTGCTGTTGTATGAGACTGTTCAAGAATTTGCTCCTCCTCTCCAATTCTTGCTCTGCTCCTTCCATTTTCAAGCCGATGTTCACATTCATCTAACCTTTTTAATCATATGATATAATATATTTTTAAATGTGAACGTGTTACTATTTCCTACTACTCCTTGGTCAAAGAGTCAAAGTCAATATGTTGGCTTCACTATGTGCGTGACACTCGAGTGTTTGTGTGTTGAATATCTTTTTCTTTGTTGATTATGTATAAGGGGTGTGGGTGCTGCTGTTTTGGACGGTTTTTGGCCAATTCCACACCAAATCGCAACATGCGATTTTTCGAAAAAAAGATTCTTAAATTGTGATTTTTAAAGATCAAACCACACGTGCGGTTTTGAGCGGTTTGGACGGTTGCGGTGCAGTTTGCGGTTCTTAACTTATTGAAATAAAATACTTATTATATTTTAGTGAATGAATACGTCCATTACTTAAAAAGCAAAACAAAAAATAAACAAAGACATACAACTATATTAGAATCAAAACATTGAAAATATATGAAATCATAACTTATGAGTTTATTTGAACTTTGAAATACAAATAGTGGCTCGATTTTTTATTAAGTATTTGAGTCGTACCTATTTTAACCATAATATATTGGGTTTTCATTCCTAAAAGATATTTGTTAATCGAAAAAATAGAGTTTCTATATACTAAATAGAAAAATATATAATTAACATAGAATAAAATTAGTTGTACGACAATTATTCCAGTAGTGCGGTTTGGTTCGGTGCGGTTTTACCAAAAATCCACACCGAACCATTATTACGGTGCGGTTAGTACATAAAATTACACCGCAGTTTAGATGATTAATTGTCGTGTACGGTGTGGTTCGGTGATGTGCGGGCGGTGCAGGCGGTTTTTAAAATCGTTGCACACCCCTAATTATGTATTATGGATTATACTAATATAATTTATACTTATATTAAAAATATCATGATATTATTATGATAATAGTTTCAAAGAAAGTTAGAGACATAAGTAATGAAATTTAATCAATAATTTGGTTAGTCTTTCAATACAACTCTATTATACTATTAAAAAATTCACTATACATTTAGTCTCATTAAATATTATCTTAATCAATTACCTAACTTATCTAATCAACATGTGTAAGTTGGAACTTCCATATGTTTCCTAACGTTGTTCGTTGTTCAACAAATGCTCGAAATATCCTTTTAATTTTCGTTCAATTTCCAACAGGGGCAGATTTTCAGGATCAAGTAATTCTTGATCATTTTCGCGATGTTTAAACGGATCTATTCACGTCTAAAGATCGACCAACGGTTGAAGTGTTAAATGGATGATCTTTTTCCATGTAAAACAAATATGTACTCGGACTTTATTCAATTTACACTCCAAAACAATATTTTGTTTTACCTAATTTTTTCATTTAGAACGCATGTCAACCATGAACAACTTCTGATAATTATCAGGAGTCTCTATTACGTTGCTATCATAAACATACGCTATAATGATAACAAATTCACTTTGCGTAGACATAGACGTTTGTATCTCTCTTGCAATAAGTATTCACGTAGATGTTTATACAACATATGCTTAAGATTAGTTTAATTCATAGAGCGATTTATTCCTGTTAATTAAGTACCCATCTCGGAATCTGAATTTCATGCAATTGAAATTCATCAAGAAGTCACTATTTAGTAAGTCATATAAATAAGTAGTAACAACATTCATTAAGCGAATATCGAGTTCTTCAAGTACGGTGAGACTGTTAGTGAAAATTAATTTTTTGGTAAAATAGAGAAAATAAGTTGTCCACAACAAGAGAATGCACGTCTTCATAATCAATATCCAATATTTGAAAAACCCTGTGATACAAGTCTTACTTTGTATCTCACATTTTCTATGTTTTCATTTCTCTTGACAAATAATAAAAAATCAAGGCAACATTAGACGCATCTCTTGGGGATAGAACTCGTTAACTGCACGTGGATATATGTTATCTCGGGCCATTTAGACGCATCTCTTGGGGAAATAGACAATATATTGACTAACATCGCTATAAATTTTGAACGTCGTTACTGGAAAAAAATAACAATTACATTCAAAATTTAGGTGCAACATTAGCCATCACACGAGAGAATATAAAATGTTCATCATTCCAATGCAAAGTTCAGACAATTCTTTCGAGATAAATGACTCTTTGTTGTCTTATAACATACGTATTGTCCCCTAGGCCATTGTTGGGAAGAGTAAATCATATACGAATTCTGATACGATTTTCATATGAGTGGCTTAAAAATTAAATCAAAATTGCAATAGTGTACATTTTGGTAGTGGAGCCCTAATATCCGCCGTATCAATGATCTTAAAAAGTGACAAAAAGCAAGGACAACATATTGCTCTCAACAGAGATGAAAATATAAATGAATAAAATAGAAAATATTAAATTGATACAACATTACAAAGGGCTGTACATAGAAATTTAAATTTTACAAATGAAATATAGAAAAGGACTTCCCAGTATTCACTCCTCTTTGGGAGACAAAATCATCGACATTCACGGACAAGTGTTAAAGTAAAGATTCTTGTTGCAAGATTATATCTATAATCATCGACATTCACGGACAACTTGCTGTAGGCCCAATCTTGATTTAGGGCATCTATGATAGGGGATACAAAGGGGAAACTTACCTTTTTCATATATATATTAGTGTGTTATCCCACAATTTCTCGACAAGTGCCCATTGGGTTTATCCCATGACTATTGTTGTCGGGTGAATTTGAGACGTATTCAGCTGGCCCCGAGAATTAATCCCTCATATGGAGTGTGTGGCACAAATATGCCTGCGTCAGGACTGTGTGGCGCAAGCCCACCCTGATATTTAGGAAGCTAGCCCATAGCCAGATAGAGTGGGAATACCCCGGACAAAATATATATATATACATATATATATACACTATATATATATACCTATTCTATTTTATTAAGCCTCACGGCTTTGGTTAAACTACCACTAATTCAATTAACTTGGTCTGTCTATTGAGCAATCATATCCCATCTACAAAATAATAATTACTTTTAAGAAAAATAATATAAAATTAAAAAAGATAACTACCCACTATCCAATGTTTTAAAAAATAATAAAAATATTAATAACAACTATAAAAAAATCACCCACTATCTTTTCCTGAAAATCTAAATTTGGTATGTAATTTTATATTCTCATTTTTATCCCTCTAATGAATTATTATTTTACATTAATTTCATATTAAATTATTTTTCTCTTCAATATATTAATAAAGATAGATTATATTTAAATCAAAATTTACGCAATGTATTTTAGATAAAATTAATATAATATATATGTATATGCACACGCATTTGAGTGTGCATAAATTACTAGTATATATATATTAAACTGTGGAACCTGTAAAGTTTAAGGTTAGCCATCTTTTTAGTAGTCATTCCACAATAAATGTTTTATGAAATGATTATGACTCTCAAGCAGGGGCGGACCCACGTAGGGGCTTGGGGGGGCCATTGACCCCCGACCATTTCCCTGCTAAGTATAATATACTCATGTTATATTACGAAAATTACTTGTAGTTTAGTGGTTATTGGAGTTGCCTCAAGAATTTCACCTTCACATGGCCTGGGTTCGAGTCATCAGTAAGGTTTTTTCTTTTATTTTCTGGTATGGACTTGAATGAAGTGGGCTGGGCTGAATTTTCTTGACCCCCAGCTTTTTTTGGTTTGGGCTTTGACCCCCAGCCATTTGATGCTGGGTCCGCCCCTGCTCTCAAGCAAAACTAATATGTTAATAATACATAAATTGTAACATTGCAAATGACATATGTCTCGTCGAAGTCCATACAAACAACGATAATAAATAAATCTAACGTTGTGTTTGGATTGGCGTATTTGAGCGAAATCGTGTAATTTGAAATTATGAATTTCAAAATCTCAATTTCAAATCCAAATCCACTGTTTGGCAAACGTCATGATTTCGAAATTCGGATTTCAAATTCTAACTTATGTTTGGCATACATCTGGATTTCTATTCTTGGATTTCAAACATAATCATATATATATATATATATCTATATCTTTAGACTTCAACAAAGTGCAAAGGATACATGCAAAAACCAATCGTAACTTCGAACTCTAATTTTTCATCCACAACGGTATTTTCGAGTAAATATATCTCATATACCATCTAAGCATAATAATACCAATCTAATTTTTTATCGTCTTCCAGCTCTTTTAGCAACTCAAACTCTTTCTGATTCTCCATAAATCTCTTAGAAGCTCTTAAGACTTGATTTGGAAAGATACCATTCACTTGTGAAACGACATCATAAATCTCTTTCGGCGTAGACCCTTGGGAAGTGGTTTTGCTCTCTACATATTGCTTGGATATCTCTGCAAAGCTCAATACTGCATCAGCTAACTGATCTCTCTTTCTTTTGTGAGATTCACAGAGTATTTTTCGATGAACTACCTCTTTCATTGCCTTGTATTTCCATTGCAGCGACTGATTCGTCAATCGTTTCCAGTCGCTCGATCAGGCCCAACTAGAGTACACAAATCTTCCCAATTCTCTATGACTTTGTTTTGATATTGTTTAGCTTCTGGATTTACCTATAAGAAAACAACAGTCACAAATACACAATTTCAACTAAGTCACCAGCATTCATCCAAGATAAATAATAATTTCATACACAGGAAATGTCATTCGTCATTATAATCATTGGCCCAGAAAAAAAAAAGCATCAGACATATAAACATGATATCTTATGTATATAAGATGCACCCTAAACCCATTACAAGTGTTCATGAATCTTACAAAGAGAAACATGCAAGTAATTAGACAAAATAAAGATAAGTAGATAGCCAAAATAACGATCATACCTCACAATATTCTAGCTAATTTTTCAGTTCCTCCTTAGTTATGACAAACATCTTTTTCTCATCGTCCCACTTGAACTTCGTGTCCCTTCGAATGTCCATTATATGAGCATAATGATTCTTCCAAATGTGTAGCCTATTTCTTACATGCTCAGGCGTGACTATCATATCTAGCTATGATTTCAGTTCTTCCGCCACTGCCTGGTAAGCTTGGGGCTTCCAATCTCCTTCGGCCTTGTTTCCTTGGTTGAGTTGCTCGTACAATACATATGTTAATATTTTATCCATTTGTGAATTCCATGAAACATAAGCCCTTTTTCTAGAGCTTTGTGGGTTTGAAACCTTCTTCTTATTACTCATCATAAAGCCTACTTAGAATATAAGATATAATGGAAAAAAAATATGTAAAACAGCATCCTAATATTTCAATAAAGAAAAAGAACCCATATAAAGACAATATATTTCAATTAAAAACAATTAGATACATATTTGATAGTCACAAAAGTCACAACCACATAACAATAGTCACAACTACACTTACAAAAATAATATAGTTCAACTACGAGCTTGATAGTCATCAATCATATCCATCGCAATTTTATCTCGAAATAAACTCCATTCATTGGTGTAACGCCCGGAAATTTAATTACGGGATTTACGGCATAATTAAGAGCGAAAATAATTAATTAGGGGCATAGTGAGTTAATTACGTTAGGGAGCTAGGATTTTGGGTGAAAAATTTCATTTAGGACATATAATTAATTCATGCCTAATGTGTGAACATTATATGCCCCATGTGATTTACGTGAACTTCATAGATTAATTGCATGCCCGCACGATGTCATGAATTTTACATGCAATTATGTGCTTACGAGATGTCATGGTACGCGTTTTACGGCTTAATATGCAACTATGTGACTACGTGCTACATGCCCTAGGAACTTTACGTGATTTGTGACTTGAGATGTTATTAGGGATTAGAAATAATTTTATACAAGGATTAGATTTAAGTAATTACGTGCTATAAATTACGTGTTTACGATGACTACCAACAAAATAGTAAATAGGAGTTGGGCTAGGATTTCCATGGACCATGAACTACTAAATTTGGGCTAGAAATTTATTATGTTTGTAGGGTTAGAACTTAATTTAGGCCCAAGCCCATGAAAACCCACTTGGGAGACAAAATTTCCTTGAATCAAGGAAACCCACGGCAACTCTAAAACATCACCCTCAAACCTATGAAATATCTTATCAAACAAACCCAAAAAAAAAGAGAAACTCGATAACCACTTATGAGAAAAGAAACGAAAAGAAAGAACAGAGAAGGAGAAGAAGCTGAGCCGAATTTCGAATCAAGAAGCTTGAGAATCGAAGTTGGTAAGTGAAAGTTCTACCTCAAGCTATTTCGAATTTTATTTCATGGTATAAAACATGTTTAGGACTAGGAAATTTAGGAGACGAGGTGTATATAGACGGTAACTCTAACCTTGGATGAAAATCCATAGTTAAAGATTCTTCTAAGCTTAGCTAAGTGTTGGGTAGAATAAAGCTAAGAACCATGGTTCGACGGATGAAGAATGAAGATGATGAGAAATGTCGAGACCATGTCAGGAAAAAAATGTCGAAGTATAATGTCGGGGCATTCAAGTAAATGTCGAATGTTAAATAAAATGTCGACTTAGGATATCGCGATTTATTTATGACACACGTCGAGATTCATGTTTGGAATTTATGTCAACATTTTTAATTGCAAGTATCGAAGTATAAGGTCGGGGTGTTAAAGTGAATGTCGAAATGATAGGATATATGTCGAGTTAAGATATCGAGATAAAAGGAATAGAAATGTCGAGCTAAATGTCGACATTAAAGTCGAGCTCAATGTCGAGTGGAATTGAGTATAAAATGTCGAGTCCTTCTATTTTGATAAAATGTCGAGTTCAACAAATCGGTATAAATGTCGAAACGAATGTCGAACTGGATAAAATGTCGAGTTCAAAGAAGTCGAGATAAATGTCGAAACGATATTAAGAAAAATGTCGAGGGCCACGTTGAACTCATGTCGACATTTGTTGTCTCAAATGTCGAAACCATGCTAAAAAGACAAATGTCGAAACACAATATCGATATTTACTAAAAAAGTCGAGATGCTAGTAAAATATCGAAATGGTAGGATGTCGAGTCAATATATCGAGATTTATATAATGTCGAGATGCCTAATGATAAATGTCGAAACCATAGTAAGGAAAGATGTCGAAACCATGTTAAGGAAAATGTCGAATGTTAAGATAGAAATGTCGAGCTAAGATAGTTAAAAATGTCGAGATCCTTCAACAGCCCAAATGTCGAATCCTTACACAAACAAATGTCGAGTTCTTACACATAAAATGTCGATACCTAACCAACCATACAACCCGATATTTAAACGATGTCGAGACCCTTTAACCCAACAATGTCGAGATCCTATATGCAATACCGAGACTTATCAAATGTCGAAAGGCAATGTCGAAACCTTTATGCACCTCGACATTTAACTTCTTCATATCGACATTTTTGTTATACCCACCTCCCGACATCTTAAGTATGATATCAAATTTTATCTCGACATAGGTACATTATAGGTAATCCCGAGAACATATATCGAGATCTTCGTAGAATGTAAATGTCGAACCCTTATATTATGTCGAAACCTTTTAATATGATGTCGAGATTTAGTATGAAATGTCGAGATCTTTAAATAGTCCAAAATGTCGAATTCTTACACATACAATGTCGAGATTTATGATGAACTCATGTCGACATTTTCAGTTCAAAATGTCGAAGCTAGGAAAAATATCGAGATCTTTACATACACTATTAAGGAAAATATTTCAACACTTTTCAAGTACATAGATAACCAATACTTTAGAAAATGCACTGACATAATAATTTTATGATTAAGGTCGAAAAATTAGGAATTTCGCCGACCCAGTAGCAGTTAATCTACGGACTCCAAGTAAGTGGGACTCTTCCACTAAACACATAAAATTATGTGCGTATTATTTATGCGTTTACGTGCTTCTATGTGATTATGTGAATTATTTCATGACATGAACTACCCATTACATGACATGGCATGAATGATACCTTATATGACATGGCACGACAAGGCATTTGGTATTTCATACATGCATTTCACGAGCATCCACGAGTCTCACGAGGGTTTATGACATGACATGACATGACATGACATGAGGTATGCATGATCGCCGGGGCGCGACAAATAAGCAACTGACTAAAATATATTTACTAACCAACACACGTGCAAGACAAGACGCGTGATACAGTATTATATACATATATTATTATTATGTATATAATGAAATATATTAGGGCGAAGACCCGTTGACGAAAGGGAAGTATACATATATTACTATTATTGTACATGTAATAAAATATAATAGGGCGGAGACCCGTTGGCGAAAGGGAAGTATACATATATTACTATTATTGTACATGTAATGAAATATAATAGGGCGGAGACCCGATGGCGAAAAGGGCCGTATACATATACTACTATTATTGTAAAAATAATGAAATATATTAGGGCAAATGCCCTCGTAGTGAGAATTGCCGAGGACCCTACAAGACAAGACACGTGCAAGACAAGACGTGTATTAGGGATCCTATAAGACAAGACAAGACATGACATGACATGACATGGCACGATTCTATAGGACAAGACAAGACATGACATGACATGATACGATTTTGTGAGGATTAGTAAGTGTTGGCGTATATGCCTCTGCGAGTCACGACACGGGCACTGCATGCTTAAGTTTCACTTACTGGGCTATATAAGCTCATCCCACGTTTTCTGTGTTGTAGGTTCGTCTGATCACGTTACGTGATTGCCTAGCCGGCAAGGTATCTTTTGAAGCTTCCGAGCGACTTTTGGGGGTGGTGTGTACGTGGACGACGACCTGAAGGGCCGGGCGAATTGTGGCGACCCTACTTTTCTAGTCAGGATTAGTGGCGGATTTCCGCAACGTAAGCCGCGGAAGGCCCGTCTAATTAAAACTTTTTCCTAGAATAATATACATTACGACAAAATGTCGTCTTCATAGTCAGTCTATACAAAGGCCGTAGCCCCAAAATAATAAAATAGCAAAAACCCTAACGCCGCTCCACAGGTCGCATCCATGTACCGCCCCGCCCTCAAAAGTCCGTGGAGCACCGCCACCAGCCGCCTCAGCCTTGACGCATAGCAGCGTCAGACTCAGTACCTACAACACGCAAACACTGAGCAATTTGCCCAGTAGGTGAATAAAATGCATGTATGCAAGTGTGCACTCAATCCCAATCCCCATATCTCACAACATGATATAATGCACACTCTTTCTTTTCCCACATCCTATCTCATATTACAATATTGGGGCCCATGGTTAGGCTCGGCATCCACGCGCGCAATAAATATCATGGGTGGTCACGTGATTCCACCCGTATCCAATATCATGGGTGATAACACCCGTATCCAATATCATGGGTAATAACCCATAGTCATGGGCGGTCAGACCCGTATCAGTACCATGGGTAATATATCAATATACCCGTATCCATATCAGCGGTATGCACCTCGAATCGACCACATCCGAGTAGACAGATCGATCACGTCTGTCTCCGCTAAGTGGCCTGCGAGCCCAACCTCAAACAATAATCAAAATCATCTCAATCTACCCCAATCGTTCGTATATCAAATCATCACCGTATCGCTACGGTGGAAACCATCTCTCAACCTGATGTGATATGCACATGCTATGCATATAAGCATAATAACATATAAAACATGATCCGTATGAAATATACGTAAAAACACATAAAACACGTATTTCACATAAATCACTTAATCACATAAAATCACATAATTCACATATGTGTTTACGCATTGTAGATGGATGATCCACCTACCTGTCCTCCCGCTATCGCTAAATAAACGGCCTGATGGAATCCCTATAAGTCGATCCTCTGAATACATAAATATTACCATATCAGTATATTTGCTAAACTACATAAGTTTTCAAGTTCCTAAACCCTAATTATAGAAAACCCTAAAATTTAGGAAAACCTAAAAATAATGATATTTCCTAAAATAAATAAACCCTAAAATATTGAAAACCCTAGATATAGCAAAAATTCTAAAATATCGAAAATTTATACTTAAAACAAAATGTCGAAATCATTTAATAAAATGTCGAGATCTATATCTAATAAATGTCGAGCTCTTCAAGTTATATCGACATCCTATAGATGTCGAAACCTCCATATACATTTATACAAACATCTCGGGATCCATCATATATATAAATACCTAATAAATGTCGAGTACTTAAAGGAAAATGTCGAAGCCCTCTAAATAATGTCGAAGCTTTTTACTTATATCGAGGTCTATTGCAAATGTCGAGTTCTTTCTAATACAAAGCTCGACATCTTTCTATATATGTATCTCTCGACATTTCTATGCACATCTCGACATCTTACTTTAAAAATATCGAAACCTATAATGTCGAAGTCTTCGTTAACCTAAAATGTCGAGATCCTTAAATTGAAAGGAAATGTCGCATTTCTCACAAGATACATCTCGAGATCCTTGATGTCAAAATGTCGAGACCATGCTTATTAAATATCGAGACATAGATGTCGAAACCCTTATAAAATGTCGGGACGTAACATAACATACCGAAATCTATGTCGACATTTTCCCTAAATACACCTCGAGATCTTACCTAAAAAAAACCCGTGATCCTCCCAGAAAACCCTAAAATCAGTACTATCAAAATCATCTTCAAAATCATTTCTAATACAGAATACGATAAACCTTAAATCAAATTCTCATGAATTTTCCTATTTGAAGTTCATCATAAACCGCACATCATCACATGTTTCAAACTCATTAAACTCACTATTGTCACTCACTAATCTATACGGCAGATTTGGGGTTTTTCTATGCATGATGACATTCAGTAACCTCCCACTCGTTACCTTTTAAAGAATTTCAGACATCTATTCATCAACATACATAAATCATCACTTAGATACTTAAGAACTATATGAACCGAACTTCAAGGGGTTTGGGATTTTATTATTATTATTATTATTTTTTTTTTACATGATGTCCTTTGAATGACTCTAGCACACGTTACAGCCAAAAATCGATAGTCATATAATATCACATAAGTTGTGTAACTTCCTATAAATTACTTTGGAAAACCTATTAATCATGTCAAACACGAAAATTCCACATACCTTATAACTTGTTGTAATCGTTATCTCGTTTGAAGATGTCTATACACTTTGAGTTTTCGTGGAATGCTTATACTGTGAGTTTACCTTTAGCTATACATGCTAACCTTGAAATTTGAAATTGATTAGACCCCAAGGGGTGACGTTGAATTGCCTTAGAGTTAAGTAACATGATCATTATCTTGTATTGTTGGGCTTATGGGCTTTATTTCTAAAATTTATTAATTGTGGCCCAATCTTATATTTGTAGTAGTATTTATTCAACTCTATTTTCTAAATCAACCCAAAATAATCCCAATTTAATTTCTTTGTTAACATTTCTAATTTACAAAAATCACGTTACTAATTACATTCGAAATCCCGTTTTAAAATTTTACGGGTATTACATCCTCCCCCCCTTAAAAGAATTTCGTCCCCGAAATTCAATGGAAGGGGACTCGAGTTAAGCTCTACGACTCAATTCGTCCATTTGTTTTCTATATTCTCTAGGCATATGTATTCCTAATCCTACCACGCTTCCGCTGCGCACTCTAGGCAATAAGGAGCTTTTAGAAATAGAGGCATAACCCAACATCAGATTTATCGTGAACTGTATTTCTCGATAAGAGAATAACCCCGAGAGGTCATCGAGAAATACATCGGCAAACTCGTTGATTATTTGTACGTCTTTTAGTTTTGGCTGAGGAAATTCCTCCGCCTTTACTGCGTATACGAGATAAGACTCACGACCGAACCTCAAAAGTCGCTGAGCCTTTAGAGCAGAAGTTCGTGGAACACGAGTCAAACTGGCTTTATCCGAAAAAGTGAACATCTCTTCTTCGGGCAATTGAAATTTTACGACCTTCCTGTTATTATCTATAGTGGCTCGTATTTCGAAAGCCAAACCATTCCAAAGATGACAACATAGTCATTCATTGGTATCACAATTAGGTCGACGCTCAATTCCTACCCTCAACGTTCACGGAGCATCCTTTTGGCACTTGGTTAGTGCCCGTCGGATTTCTATATGGCAGAGAAACTACATAGTTGCATTTAGGTAAGGTAGGAGAGATCCCACCTTTCCACGTACTTGGACGACACGAACGAGTGTGTGGCCCCAGAGTCAATTAGCACGGAAGTGGGAACGTAATAGATAATCAACGTACCCGTTACTACATGAGGATTTGCTTCGGCCTCCTCATTTGTCAAAGTAAAAACTCGTGCTGGCACTGGAGGAGGTCGGATTAGGGGTTGATTCGGAACTTGAGGAATATTCACATGGCAAGTTCTGGCATAGTGCCCAATTTTTCCACATCGAAAACACTGTGGAGTTAGGTTCGGTCCTGTCCTACGACATACCCCATAGTGATAGCGTCCGCACTGTTTACACTGCGGTACGGTGTTCGTGGGTCGGTTTGGAACATTACCCGGTCCTTGGTTCGGCCTCGGTTGCCAGTTTTGTTGGCCTTGTGGATTCCCGTGATAGTCTGGCCCCTTACCGAATAACTGGCGCTTCTGGTTCCCTCCTCCCTGTTGCCCCTCAACTCTTCTCTTTGCTTCATGCGCCTTCGCAATCCTGGTCTCTGCCTGTTCTGCCACGATAGCTCGCTCGGCAATACGGGCGTATGTCTTTCCTTCCGTATCATACATACTCACGTTTCGGAAGAGCTCGGGTTTGAGACCCTCCAAGAAACGCTCAATCTTCAGCTCATCGGTTGCCACCATATGTGGCGCGAACCTTGATAGCTGTTCGAACTTGCGGATGTATTCCGCCACCGACATCCCTCCTTGCTTAAGGTTAATAAACTCATTCATCTTCTGTGTTCGATCTGGCGCTGTAAAATACTTTCCCCTGAAGATCGTCTTAAACCTCTCCCAGGTCATGGTGGCTGGGTCTTCAAGCACTTGCACTGTGTCCCACCAATATCCCGCATCTCCACGTAGCACGAATGCGGCGCACATCACCTTCTCAGTATCAGGTAGATGGCTAACGCGAAACATGCTTTCGATAGTTCTGAGCCAATCCTCTGCGTCAGTAGGATCGGCAGCTTCCTCGAAGGTAGGGGGATTTAGTCTGCGGAACCTCTCCCCGGTCGCTTCTATACGCTCTAATCCCGGGGATGCATGACGTTCAGAAGAGTTCTGACGGTGAATGAGATCATTGATCTGATCTGACTGTCGCCGGATCAGATCAGTCAACTGATGGATGGTAGAATTAGGTGGGGATTCAGATCCCGCCCTACGACTAGAACTGCCTACCTCTCTACGTCCCTTCGGCATTTTTAACTAATTCTACAGTCAGTCATAGAAAGCACACATATCAAATAACACGTAATCACATAATCAATTATTGAACTTACAGGCCAGGCTGGTTCTCCAGGCTTTTGAGCGGCAGTACATGGACAGTCTACAGAACCTGCATCCGAAGCTCTGATACCACCTGTGGCGACCCTACTTTTCTAGTCAGGATTAGTGGCGGATTTCCGCAACGTAAGCCGCGGAAGGCCCGTCTAATTAAAATTTTTTCCTAGAATAATATACATTACGACAAAATGTCGTCTTCATAGTCAGTCTATACAAAGGCCGTAGCCCCAAAATAATAAAATAGCAAAAACCCTAACGCCGCTCCACAGGTCGCATCCATGTACCGCCCCGCCCTCAAAAGTCCGTGGAGCACCGCCACCAGCCGCCTCAGCCTTGATGCATAGCAGCGTCAGACTCAGTACCTACAACACGCAAACACTGAGCAATTTGCCCAGTAGGTGAATAAAATGCATGTATGCAAGTGTGCACTCAATCCCAATCCCCATATCTCACAACATGATATAATGCACACTCTTTCTTTCCCACATCCTATCTCATATTACAATATTGGGGCCCATGGTTAGGCTCGGCATCCACGCGCGCAATAAATATCATGGGTGGTCACGTGATTCCACCCGTATCCAATATCATGGGTGATAACACCCGTATCCAATATCATGGGTAATAACCCATAGTCATGGGCGGTCAGACCCGTATCAGTACCATGGGTAATATATCAATATACCCGTATCCATATCAGCGGTATGCACCTCAAATCGACCACATCCGAGTAGACAGATCGATCACGTCTGTCTCCGCTAAGTGGCCTGCGAGCCCAACCTCAAACAATAATCAAAATCATCTCAATCTACCCCAATCGTTCGTATATCAAATCATCACCGTATCGCTACGGTGGAAACCATCTCTCAACCTGATGTGATATGCACATGCTATGCATATAAGCATAATAACATATAAAACATGATCCGTATGAAATATACGTAAAAACACATAAAACACGTATTTCACATAAATCACTTAATCACATAAAATCACATAATTCACATATGTGTTTACGCATTGTAGATGGATGATCCACCTACCTGTCCTCCCGCTATCGCTAAATAAACGGCCTGATGGAATCCCTATAAGTCGATCCTCTGAATACATAAATATTACCATATCAGTATATTTGCTAAACTACATAAGTTTTCAAGTTCCTAAACCCTAATTATAGAAAACCCTAAAATTTAGGAAAACCTAAAAATAATGATATTTCCTAAAATAAATAAACCCTAAAATATTGAAAACCCTAGATATAGCAAAAATTCTAAAATATCGAAAATTTATACTTAAAACAAAATGTCGAAATCATTTAATAAAATGTCGAGATCTATATCTAATAAATGTCGAGCTCTTCAAGTTATATCGACATCCTATAGATGTCGAAACCTCCATATACATTTATACAAACATCTCGGGATCCATCATATATATAAATACCTAATAAATGTCGAGTACTTAAAGGAAAATGTCGAAGCCCTCTAAATAATGTCGAAGCTTTTTACTTATATCGAGGTCTATTGCAAATGTCGAGTTCTTTCTAATACAAAGCTCGACATCTTTCTATATATGTATCTCTCGACATTTCTATGCACATCTCGACATCTTACTTTAAAAATATCGAAACCTATAATGTCGAAGTCTTCGTTAACCTAAAATGTCGAGATCCTTAAAGTGAAAGGAAATGTCGCATTTCTCACAAGATACATCTCGAGATCCTTGATGTCAAAATGTCGAGACCATGCTTATTAAATATCGAGACATAGATGTCGAAACCCTTATAAAATGTCGGGACGTAACATAACATACCGAAATCTATGTCGACATTTTCCCTAAATACACCTCGAGATCTTACCTAAAAAAAACCCGTGATCCTCCCAGAAAAACCCTAAAATCAGTACTATCAAAATCATCTTCAAAATCATTTCTAATACAGAATACGATAAACCTTAAATCAAATTCTCATGAATTTTCCTATTTGAAGTTCATCATAAACCGCACATCATCACATGTTTCAAACTCATTAAACTCACTATTGTCACTCACTAATCTATACGGCAGATTTGGGGTTTTTCTATGCATGATGACATTCAGTAACCTCCCACTCGTTACCTTTTAAAGAATTTCAGACATCTATTCATCAACATACATAAATCATCACTTAGATACTTAAGAACTATATGAACCGAACTTCAAGGGGTTTGGGATTTTATTATTATTATTATTTTTTTTTTTTACATGATGTCCTTTGAATGACTCTAGCACACGTTACAGCCAAAAATCGATAGTCATATAATATCACATAAGTTGTGTAACTTCCTATAAATTACTTTGGAAAACCTATTAATCATGTCAAACACGAAAATTCCACATACCTTATAACTTGTTGTAATCGTTATCTCGTTTGAAGATGTCTATACACTTTGAGTTTTCGTGGAATGCTTATACTGTGAGTTTACCTTTAGCTATACATGCTAACCTTGAAATTTGAAATTGATTAGACCCCAAGGGGTGACGTTGAATTGCCTTAGAGTTAAGTAACATGATCATTATCTTGTATTGTTGGGCTTATGGGCTTTATTTCTAAAATTTATTAATTGTGGCCCAATCTTATATTTGTAGTAGTATTTATTCAACTCTATTTTCTAAATCAACCCAAAATAATCCCAATTTAATTTCTTTGTTAACATTTCTAATTTACAAAAATCACGTTACTAATTACATTCGAAATCCCGTTTTAAAATTTTACGGGTATTACACGAATAGGTTGCTTTTGCTGTATAGATGTGCACGACACTTGTAGATAAAACCCGAATGTGATTAGGAAATCGGAAGCATTCTTTTGACATGTAACGAAACGATATTCCTTCACGAAAAGGAAAAATTTATTCCGCATTTTCGCAACTATTCTAACTAAATACGTAGTTAGGAACCTAGGACAAGTCTAGAAATGGTAGCGAAGGCTAGGGTCGCTACAGTTGGTATCAGAGCTTCGGTCACAGGTCCTGCAGACTATCCATGTACACACACCCAAAAGCGCGGAAGCAGCCTTGCCTGTAAGTGTTATGTCTATGTGATTTTCTCGAGTTGAGTAATTTATTGGCCGTAGGAACGACAGGGTAGAACGAAAGAAATGGTTAGAATTAGAGGTGAAGGCAGTAGGGACGCCGATCGAGATAGGGAAACCCCGACCCCTACTGACAATCGGGATGCTATCATCCTGCAGCTGACGGAGTTAGTCCGCCAGCAATCTGTAATACCCGTAGAAGTAATACGGGATTTTGATGTAATTAGTTACGTAAATTTTGTGAACTAGGTATATTAGTACGAAAAATTAAAAGTTGGAGCAAAAATATAAGCTAGGTTAGTTTCGAATGATTTCTTTGAAACTCGATAACGAAAGTTAAGTATGCATTAAAAATTTGAAATTTTAATATTTCAAATTTATTGCAAAGTTGGTCAAAGAATTAAACACAATTAATACAATTTTGGGTTGGACTACTTCTACCATTCGAAATATAGACCCAAAATTTAATGATTTTAGGCCCAAGTAGATAGGGAATTACTTAAAGCCTAGGAAAAGAATGGGATATAGATCAATGTTGCTTGGAATGGTGGTAAACAACGTCACCTACATGTCTTTATTGTCTCATTTCCCAACATAATGACATGACAAATTATATATCATCAAACCAAACCACGAGAACTCTCAATAACAGAAGAACGAAAATAAAGGAACATAAAAGAGAGAAAGAGCTTCATTAAGGGTGGAAGGAAATTTCGACAAGCTGTTCCAAACGTGAGCTAGGTAAGCTATTTATCACATGGAAATCTTATAACTCAATAAATTAAAGTCGAGTCATACTTCATATAATTTTCAGCTTATGATTTAAGAAGGTTTCGAAATACTGAAGTAATTAAGTAATTTAACAATTCACCTTGAGCTGTACAAACGGATTAATCATGCTAGGGGTTTATATTCTTAGGTTTTATTCGTGACTGTGTTTATGGAAATATATGTGAATTGAAGTCCTCAAGGTTATCGAGAATATGATTTAGGATGATTTTTGGTAGAAAACCCTAACTTTTAAAGCTTAACATACGAAAGTTATTTTCAATATCCTAGGACTTATATGAACGTTGGTATACTTATTCTACAATCTAGATTTAGTATGCATATTCATGAGGATTAGTTTTGGAGGACGATTTTAATAGTACAGTTTTAGGGTTTTGGGGAGCAGTGTCGTTTTCATAAGGTTTCGACGTCATTAAAATTATCGACATGGTATTATGTCTCAAAGATGTCGATATTTGTTGTAGAAGGATTTCGATATCATGGTGTCGATATGTTATGTCTCGACATTTTACAATGGTTTTATCGAGATGTTTTCAATAGTAATTGATCTCGACATTTCAAGGGGTCTCGACTTCTTTAGGGTCTCGATATTTTTAGGATATTAATGTGGTTTGGAATCTCGACATTTATATTTGTTTTAGATGTCTCGACATTTTACAAAGGATTCGATATTTTCAAGAAGTAATGATTTCGATATTTGTTCTTTCTTAACTATAAGAGATCTCGACATTTTGTTAAGGTCTCGACATCTTCTATGAACCTCTTCGACATTTATATTGTTTAGGGTCTCGACATTTTTAAGGATCTCGACATTTCAAGCGATTTTTATTTTTACAAGGAACTCGACATTTTCATTTTTTAACCAAAGATCTCGGCAAGCTCGTAGATCTCGACATTTGGTATTATTTAATATCTCGACATGTACCTTTTAAAGATCTCGATATTTCTGTCATTATAATCTCGACATTGCGTGAAGAATTCGACATTTACAAGACTCAAGATTATTTGTTGAGTTCGACATTTATTCCTAACAAAGGACTCGACATTTTTAAGTAAGAGCTCGACATTTTAACCAAAGATGTCTCGACATTTTAATAAACAGGATCTCGTAATAGGTGATATCCCGACATTTATATTTAGAGGGTTTCGACATTATACAAGCCTTCGACATTTTTATGGTTTCGACATTTAGAAGGTCTCGACTTTTACATTCGACATTCTGGTAGGAATAGATCTCGACATTTATTAGATTTTGGGAAGTAATAGATATCGACATTACTAGATGACTTCGACATTATGAAAAATCTCGGTAGCTTCTTTCGATGATCTCGACATTTCTATAAGTTTCGACATTTAATAAATTTCGGTATTTTAGAATTCTGCTATTCCTAGGGTTTTCAATATTTTAGGGTTTATTTATTTTTAGGAATATTATTATTTTTAGGCTTTCATAAATTTTAGGGTTTGCTATAATTAGGGTTTAGGAACTTAAAAACTTATACAGTTTAGTAACTATACTGATATAATAATATCTATTTATTCAGAGGGTCGACTTATAGGGATTCCGCCAGACCTTCTATTTGACTGTAGCAGGAGGACAGGTAGGTGGAATATCCATCTACAACGCGTAAACACTTATTTGATAATTATGTGATTTTATGTGCTCCGGTGAATTATGTGTTTTACATGTTTTACGTGCATTTCATGTGGCATCACGTTTCATGTATTATCACGTAAATGCCTGCATGTGCATTGCACGTCATTTCACGGAGTGTACCGTGGTGGAACGGTGGTACTGTATTGTACCTAGTGAGTGAGTAGCCGATATTGGCTGTCGACCCGTAAAGGAGTCACGTGAGTGTGGGCATCTGCTGTGCGCCAGCGCCTGTGACGGTGAGCCATTGGCCCGTTGGACATTATGCGGCAGACTGCGGGCGACCTAGAAAGGAGCGACTTGGGATATCCCCAAGTAGGCTAGCTAGTGTAGGCCACGCTGTCGCATGCGGTAGGAGGCGACCTGGAGGGTGCGACCTGGGTACCCTTACGGGACCTAGCGTAGGCTACCAGCGTGGGCACCGCATTGGCAGAAGAGGCGACCTGAGAGTGTGACCTGATATGGCTCGGGGAGGCTGCTCGGTGTAGGCCACTGTCGTAGTGTTGTGATCGTGTTGTGGTTGTGTTCGTGATCGTGGTAGTGATTTCGCGTGATGGTGCACAGTATGGAGCCCAGGGCCCGTTGTGAAGTGGTGAGTGTATCCCGGTTGTGATGAGTGATAGTGAGTGGCATTGCATTGGTGAGAATTGGGGGTGAGTGAACGTGAGCGAGTCACACGTGCATGTGCATTATTTCACCTACTGGGCAATAGCTCAGTGTTTGCGTGTTGTAGGTAATCAACGATCGAGGCTGGCTATCGGAGCTTCCATGGGCTTTTGAGGGCGGGGCTGTACATGGATGACGACCTGTGGGCGAGTGATAGGGTGTGTTTTGGGCCTTCGGCCCGTTCGTATTAACATTTTGTGTAAACAAATTTTTGTAAAATGGGTTCTCCGCGGCTTTCGCTGCTAAACCCGATGTGAGTTATCGCTAACTAGCGATTAGAGGGGTAGGGTCGCTACAGGTGGTATCAGAGCTTAGGATATAGATTCTGTAGACTGTCCATGTACGGCCGCTCAAAAGCATGGAAGCACAGCCTCGTCTGTAAGTGTTATGTATATGTGATAATTCTTATGTGCTAATGTGAAACTTTGATTATAGTTAGTAGGATAAAATGGTACGAACTAGGAGTGAGTTTAATGGCGAATCAAGCCGACAACACCACGAGGAACGAGAATCTAGTCCCGATGAACATGACTCGAACCGTACAATTTCCCAGCTTGCTGATCTTGTTCGGCTCCAATCCGAACAAATTAATACCCTGATCCGCAACCAAAATTCGTCGGAGCGACATACATCGCCCCAGATCGATCGAACCGAAACCATCGGGCATAAGTTCCGTAAACTCAATCCGCCTATTTTTGAAGACACTGTGGATCCAATTGCAGCGGGTGAGTGGCTTAGAACCATTGAGTCCACGTTCCAATATAGCCGAACTCCCGAAGAGGAGAAAGTTCTATGTGCTGCCTTTCAACTCCGGGGAAATGCCGGATACTGGTGGGATACCATCACAGCGATGGAGAATCCAAATACGATCACCTGGGAGCGCTTTAAGGAGCTCTTCGAGGAAAAGTATTTTAGCATTTCTGCCCGTGACACGAAAATGGAGGAATTCATCAATCTACGTCAGGGCGGGATGTCCGTTGCGGAGTACATCCGCAAATTTGAGCAACTTTCTCGCTTTGCTCCCCATATAGTAGCGACAGACAACCTTAAGGTGGGACGTTTTCTAATCGGCCTGAAGTCTGAACTGTACCGAGATGTCGCGGTGACGAGGTCTCCGGATATGACCTATTCTAAGGCTGTCGAACGAGCTTTGGTGGCCGAAGAAGCCGAGGCGAGGCTATCTAAAGATCGAGAAGCAAAGAGAAAGATGGAGCAGGGACAATACGGTCACGAAGGAAACGAGAAGAAACGATTGGTCGTTCATGCTCATAATCAGCCAAACCGCGGGAGGCCAAATGAACCCAGATGGGAACAAAGGCCGAATGCGAGACCTAACAATGCTCTGGCCAAACAACCGATGCCGACTTGCCACCTGTGTGGACGTCAACATGTCGGCGTCTGTTTTGGACCTAATCCTAATATCAAGTGCTTCAACTGTGGAAAGGCGGGCCATATCTCGCGATTTTGTCGTGAGAATCCACCAGTTAATCCGAACCCTGCACGGAATCAACAACCTGTGCCGAACCAACCTCCGAGGGTACTTCCTAGAGTATTTACCCTCACTGCAGAAGAAGATGAAAAACAACCTGGGGTAGAACCGAATATGTAAAATAGAATACCCTCATTTTGTGAACTTGTAAACTTAAAACGGAAAATTTTGTACTGTAAGATAGGATAATATATAAATAGTTTGTTTAATGGTTACTAAGTTGAGTAACAAGAAACAGCCGAAAATCAAGGAATAATGATTCCAGATAAGAATCGTAAATTTTCAAAAATGAGGGTTATCGTTCGCTTTTCCCGAATACGAGAACTGCCACAACAAATACATCCAAAACCACTGTAAGGATAAAAGAAATCGATGCCCCGTGTTATTCCCAATCGGCGTAATTTCGGGGACGAAATTCTTTTAAGGGGGGGAGGATGTAATACCCGTAGAAGTAATACGGGATTTTGATGTAATTAGTTACGTAAATTTTGTGAACTAGGTATATTAGTACGAAAAATTAAAAGTTGGAGCAAAAATATAAGCTAGGTTAGTTTCGAATGATTTCTTTGAAACTCGATAACGAAAGTTAAGTATGCATTAAAAATTTGAAATTTTAATATTTCAAATTTATTGCAAAGTTGGTCAAAGAATTAAACACAATTAATACAATTTTGGGTTGGACTACTTCTACCATTCGAAATATAGACCCAAAATTTAATGATTTTAGGCCCAAGTAGATAGGGAATTACTTAAAGCCTAGGAAAAGAATGGGATATAGATCAATGTTGCTTGGAATGGTGGTAAACAACGTCACCTACATGTCTTTATTGTCTCATTTCCCAACATAATGACATGACAAATTATATATCATCAAACCAAACCACGAGAACTCTCAATAACAGAAGAACGAAAATAAAGGAACATAAAAGAGAGAAAGAGCTTCATTAAGGGTGGAAGGAAATTTCGACAAGCTGTTCCAAACGTGAGCTAGGTAAGCTATTTATCACATGGAAATCTTATAACTCAATAAATTAAAGTCGAGTCATACTTCATATAATTTTCAGCTTATGATTTAAGAAGGTTTCGAAATACTGAAGTAATTAAGTAATTTAACAATTCACCTTGAGCTGTACAAACGGATTAATCATGCTAGGGGTTTATATTCTTAGGTTTTATTCGTGACTGTGTTTATGGAAATATATGTGAATTGAAGTCCTCAAGGTTATCGAGAATATGATTTAGGATGATTTTTGGTAGAAAACCCTAACTTTTAAAGCTTAACATACGAAAGTTATTTTCAATATCCTAGGACTTATATGAACGTTGGTATACTTATTCTACAATCTAGATTTAGTATGCATATTCATGAGGATTAGTTTTGGAGGACGATTTTAATAGTACAGTTTTAGGGTTTTGGGGAGCAGTGTCGTTTTCATAAGGTTTCGACGTCATTAAAATTATCGACATGGTATTATGTCTCAAAGATGTCGATATTTGTTGTAGAAGGATTTCGATATCATGGTGTCGATATGTTATGTCTCGACATTTTACAATGGTTTTATCGAGATGTTTTCAATAGTAATTGATCTCGACATTTCAAGGGGTCTCGACTTCTTTAGGGTCTCGATATTTTTAGGATATTAATGTGGTTTGGAATCTCGACATTTATATTTGTTTTAGATGTCTCGACATTTTACAAAGGATTCGATATTTTCAAGAAGTAATGATTTCGATATTTGTTCTTTCTTAACTATAAGAGATCTCGACATTTTGTTAAGGTCTCGACATCTTCTATGAACCTCTTCGACATTTATATTGTTTAGGGTCTCGACATTTTTAAGGATCTCGACATTTCAAGCGATTTTTATTTTTACAAGGAACTCGACATTTTCATTTTTTAACCAAAGATCTCGGCAAGCTCGTAGATCTCGACATTTGGTATTATTTAATATCTCGACATGTACCTTTTAAAGATCTCGATATTTCTGTCATTATAATCTCGACATTGCGTGAAGAATTCGACATTTACAAGACTCAAGATTATTTGTTGAGTTCGACATTTATTCCTAACAAAGGACTCGACATTTTTAAGTAAGAGCTCGACATTTTAACCAAAGATGTCTCGACATTTTAATAAACAGGATCTCGTAATAGGTGATATCCCGACATTTATATTTAGAGGGTTTCGACATTATACAAGCCTTCGACATTTTTATGGTTTCGACATTTAGAAGGTCTCGACTTTTACATTCGACATTCTGGTAGGAATAGATCTCGACATTTATTAGATTTTGGGAAGTAATAGATATCGACATTACTAGATGACTTCGACATTATGAAAAATCTCGGTAGCTTCTTTCGATGATCTCGACATTTCTATAAGTTTCGACATTTAATAAATTTCGGTATTTTAGAATTCTGCTATTCCTAGGGTTTTCAATATTTTAGGGTTTATTTATTTTTAGGAATATTATTATTTTTAGGCTTTCATAAATTTTAGGGTTTGCTATAATTAGGGTTTAGGAACTTAAAAACTTATACAGTTTAGTAACTATACTGATATAATAATATCTATTTATTCAGAGGGTCGACTTATAGGGATTCCGCCAGACCTTCTATTTGACTGTAGCAGGAGGACAGGTAGGTGGAATATCCATCTACAACGCGTAAACACTTATTTGATAATTATGTGATTTTATGTGCTCCGGTGAATTATGTGTTTTACATGTTTTACGTGCATTTCATGTGGCATCACGTTTCATGTATTATCACGTAAATGCCTGCATGTGCATTGCACGTCATTTCACGGAGTGTACCGTGGTGGAACGGTGGTACTGTATTGTACCTAGTGAGTGAGTAGCCGATATTGGCTGTCGACCCGTAAAGGAGTCACGTGAGTGTGGGCATCTGCTGTGCGCCAGCGCCTGTGACGGTGAGCCATTGGCCCGTTGGACATTATGCGGCAGACTGCGGGCGACCTAGAAAGGAGCGACTTGGGATATCCCCAAGTAGGCTAGCTAGTGTAGGCCACGCTGTCGCATGCGGTAGGAGGCGACCTGGAGGGTGCGACCTGGGTACCCTTACGGGACCTAGCGTAGGCTACCAGCGTGGGCACCGCATTGGCAGAAGAGGCGACCTGAGAGTGTGACCTGATATGGCTCGGGGAGGCTGCTCGGTGTAGGCCACTGTCGTAGTGTTGTGATCGTGTTGTGGTTGTGTTCGTGATCGTGGTAGTGATTTCGCGTGATGGTGCACAGTATGGAGCCCAGGGCCCGTTGTGAAGTGGTGAGTGTATCCCGGTTGTGATGAGTGATAGTGAGTGGCATTGCATTGGTGAGAATTGGGGGTGAGTGAACGTGAGCGAGTCACACGTGCATGTGCATTATTTCACCTACTGGGCAATAGCTCAGTGTTTGCGTGTTGTAGGTAATCAACGATCGAGGCTGGCTATCGGAGCTTCCATGGGCTTTTGAGGGCGGGGCTGTACATGGATGACGACCTGTGGGCGAGTGATAGGGTGTGTTTTGGGCCTTCGGCCCGTTCGTATTAACATTTTGTGTAAACAAATTTTTGTAAAATGGGTTATCCGCGGCTTTCGCTGCTAAACCCGACGTGAGTTATCGCTAACTAGCGATTAGAGGGGTAGGGTCGCTACACAATCGACCCAAATCCAACAACTAATCCAGCAACAAAATGCTGGGGGGCAGTCAAGTAATGGACCCCCTCAGGCCGAAAGGATCGAAATGGTTGGTGAAAGGTTTCGTAAACTCGACCCCCCAACATTTGAAGACGCTGTCGATCCAACCTCAGCCGAAGATTGGCTCCGAACGTTAGAAAACATGTTCCAACACAGCCGCACCCCAGAGGCCGAAAAGGTCTTATGCGCTACCTACTTATTAAGGGGCAGCGCCGGCCACTGGTGGGATACCATCCGAGCCATTGAAGACCCAATCACCATGAACTGGGATCGTTTTAAAGAACTCTTCCGGAGCAAGTACTATACCGCTCCAATTCGTGCTCAAAGGATGAACGAGTTCGTCAACCTCCGCCAAGGAACGATGACGGTGGCGGAGTACATTAGAAAGTTCGAACAGTTGTCCCGGTATGCAGCCCATATGGTGAGCACAGACTCGTTAAAGATCGAACGGTTCCTAGAAGGACTAAAGCCGGAACTGTACCGTGATGTTAGCATGGCCGGACTTCAAGGGGCTACTTACGCCCAAGTCGCTGAACGCGCTATGGTGGCTGAACAAGCCGAAATGAGGATCGCACGAGCTCATGAAGCGAAGAGGAAATTCGTGCAAGAACTCAAAGGAGATGGAGGCAACCCAAAGAAGCAGTTTGTTGCCAAAAACCCAAGGCCTCAATTTCAAAACAGGCCCGAACCACCCCAACAGGCCAACATAAATCAGGGCAGACCTCAACCTTTTCAACCCACCATACCCCCATGCCCGAGATGTGGAAGGCGACACCCGGGCATCTGCTACTCACAAAATGCGACCTGTTACAAATGCGGCAAGATCGGCCATTTCTCGAGCGCATGTCCGGAAAACCCATTCGGAAGCCAGACAGTAAGCCATGCAAGACCACCGACAGCACCCGCACGAGTGTATACACTCACCACTGAGGTGGCCGAAGACGACCCGTCCTTTGCGGCAGGTATCCCTTCTATTCATCAAACCCGACCTGCATTCAAATAGATACATGAAACCATGCACCCCTTTTTGCACCAATCATTTCATGGCGAGATTTGAAAATCCCCCTTGCTAACCCAAGCGTGGAGATAATATGATCCATTCCCATGAAGTTTCGACCCAATCTGGTCAAAGCCATATCCGCTCTTTATCAAATGTCCTTTCTCTCTGAAATACGATGATGAAGCCATGTTCAACTCCCTTCAGCACGACAAGTCTAAACCCAACGATATTAGTACGACCCCTTGCCCAAATTCCTTCCATCCATCCTGATAATTGCATACACTCGGTCTGGGAATGACGCAGCGAAAGTGTGGTAGATATTTGTGATTCCCAATTCATTTCCTGAACACGACCCACTAGAATATGCCAAAATGGAAATACCCGTTCACTGAGCAACTTAAGTTACTATCAGTGAACTGCGTAAGACCTTCCGCGAACGCCGTTCTAAATTTTGGTTTAAGAATGACTTAGAACTAGACCTCCAGTGGCATGAATTCGAGAAGTAGGAATCCATTTACGTGTAGTTAGATGGTTAGTCCGCTTAACCAAGCCAACTCAACTCCCTACCCATCTTCGCCCCGACTTATCCCAGCTAACGGAATTTCGGGGGCGAAATTCTTTTAAGGGGGGGAGGATGTAACGCCCGGAAATTTAATTACGGGATTTACGGCATAATTAAGAGCGAAAATAATTAATTAGAGGCATAGTGAGTTAATTACGTTAGGGAGCTAGGATTTTGGGTGAAAAATTTCATTTAGGACATATAATTAATTCATGCCTAATGTGTGAACATTATATGCCCCATGTGATTTACGTGAACTTCATAGATTAATTGCATGCCCGCACGATGTCATGAATTTTACATGCAATTATGTGCTTACGAGATGTCATGGTACGCGTTTTACGGCTTAATATGCAACTATGTGACTACGTGCTACATGCCCTAGGAACTTTACGTGATTTGTGACTTGAGATGTTATTAGGGATTAGAAATAATTTTATACAAGGATTAGATTTAAGTAATTACGTGCTATAAATTACGTGTTTACGATGACTACCAACAAAATAGTAAATAGGAGTTGGGCTAGGATTTCCATGGACCATGAACTACTAAATTTGGGCTAGAAATTTTATTATGTTTGTAGGGTTAGAACTTAATTTAGGCCCAAGCCCATGAAAACCCACTTGGGAGACAAAATTTCCTTGAATCAAGGAAACCCACGGCAACTCTAAAACATCACCCTCAAACCTATGAAATATCTTATCAAACAAACCCAAAAAAAAAAGAGAAACTCGATAACCACTTATGAGAAAAGAAACGAAAAGAAAGAACAGAGAAGGAGAAGAAGCTGAGCCGAATTTCGAATCAAGAAGCTTGAGAATCGAAGTTGGTAAGTGGAAGTTCTACCTCAAGCTATTTCGAATTTTATTTCATGGTATAAAACATGTTTAGGACTAGGAAATTTAGGAGACGAGGTGTATATAGACGGTAACTCTAACCTTGGATGAAAATCCATAGTTAAAGATTCTTCTAAGCTTAGCTAAGTGTTGGGTAGAATAAAGCTAAGAACCATGGTTCGACGGGATGAAGAATGAAGATGATGAGAAATGTCGAGACCATGTCAGGAAAAAAATGTCGAAGTATAATGTCGGGGCATTCAAGTAAATGTCGAATGTTAAATAAAATGTCGACTTAGGATATCGCGATTTATTTATGACACACGTCGAGATTCATGTTTGGAATTTATGTCAACATTTTTAATTGCAAGTATCGAAGTATAAGGTCGGGGTGTTAAAGTGAATGTCGAAATGATAGGATATATGTCGAGTTAAGATATCGAGATAAAAGGAATAGAAATGTCGAGCTAAATGTCGACATTAAAGTCGAGCTCAATGTCGAGTGGAATTGAGTATAAAATGTCGAGTCCTTCTATTTTGATAAAATGTCGAGTTCAACAAATCGGTATAAATGTCGAAACGAATGTCGAACTGGATAAAATGTCGAGTTCAAAGAAGTCGAGATAAATGTCGAAACGATATTAAGAAAAATGTCGAGGGCCACGTTGAACTCATGTCGACATTTGTTGTCTCAAATGTCGAAACCATGCTAAAAAGACAAATGTCGAAACACAATATCGATATTTACTAAAAAAGTCGAGATGCTAGTAAAATATCGAAATGGTAGGATGTCGAGTCAATATATCGAGATTTATATAATGTCGAGATGCCTAATGATAAATGTCGAAACCATAGTAAGGAAAGATGTCGAAACCATGTTAAGGAAAATGTCGAATGTTAAGATAGAAATGTCGAGCTAAGATAGTTAAAAATGTCGAGATCCTTCAACAGCCCAAATGTCGAATCCTTACACAAACAAATGTCGAGTTCTTACACATAAAATGTCGATACCTAACCAACCATACAACCCGATATTTAAACGATGTCGAGACCCTTTAACCCAACAATGTCGAGATCCTATATGCAATACCGAGACTTATCAAATGTCGAAAGGCAATGTCGAAACCTTTATGCACCTCGACATTTAACTTCTTCATATCGACATTTTTGTTATACCCACCTCCCGACATCTTAAGTATGATATCAAATTTTATCTCGACATAGGTACATTATAGGTAATCCCGAGAACATATATCGAGATCTTCGTAGAATGTAAATGTCGAACCCTTATATTATGTCGAAACCTTTTAATATGATGTCGAGATTTAGTATGAAATGTCGAGATCTTTAAATAGTCCAAAATGTCGAATTCTTACACATACAATGTCGAGATTTATGATGAACTCATGTCGACATTTTCAGTTCAAAATGTCGAAGCTAGGAAAAATATCGAGATCTTTACATACACTATTAAGGAAAATATTTCAACACTTTTCAAGTACATAGATAACCAATACTTTAGAAAATGCACTGACATAATAATTTTATGATTAAGGTCGAAAAATTAGGAATTTCGCCGACCCAGTAGCAGTTAATCTACGGACTCCAAGTAAGTGGGACTCTTCCACTAAACACATAAAATTATGTGCGTATTATTTATGCGTTTACGTGCTTCTATGTGATTATGTGAATTATTTCATGACATGAACTACCCATTACATGACATGGCATGAATGATACCTTATATGACATGGCACGACAAGGCATTTGGTATTTCATACATGCATTTCACGAGCATCCACGAGTCTCACGAGGGTTTATGACATGACATGACATGACATGACATGAGGTATGCATGATCGCCGGGGCGCGACAAATAAGCAACTGACTAAAATATATTTACTAACCAACACACGTGCAAGACAAGACGCGTGATACAGTATTATATACATATATTATTATTATTATGTATATAATGAAATATATTAGGGCGAAGACCCGTTGACGAAAGGGAAGTATACATATATTACTATTATTGTACATGTAATAAAATATAATAGGGCGGAGACCCGTTGGCGAAAGGGAAGTATACATATATTACTATTATTGTACATGTAATGAAATATAATAGGGCGGAGACCCGATGGCGAAAAGGGCCGTATACATATACTACTATTATTGTAAAAATAATGAAATATATTAGGGCAAATGCCCTCGTAGTGAGAATTGCCGAGGACCCTACAAGACAAGACACGTGCAAGACAAGACGTGTATTAGGGATCATATAAGACAAGACAAGACATGACATGACATGACATGGCACGATTCTATAGGACAAGACAAGACATGACATGACATGATACGATTTTGTGAGGATTAGTAAGTGTTGGCGTATATGCCTCTACGAGTCACGACACGGGCACTGCATGCTTAAGTTTCACTTACTGGGCTATATAAGCTCATCCCACGTTTTCTGTGTTGTAGGTTCGTCTGATCACGGTACGTGATTGCCTAGCCGGCAAGGTATCTTTTGAAGCTTCCGAGCGACTTTTGGGGGTGGTGTGTACGTGGACGACGACCTGAAGGGCCGGGCGAATAGGTTGCTTTTGCTGTATAGATGTGCACGACACTTGTAGATAAAACCCGAATGTGATTAGGAAATCGGAAGCATTCTTTTGACATGTAACGAAACGATATTCCTTCACGAAAAGGAAAAATTTATTCCGCATTTTCGCAACTATTCTAACTAAATACGTAGTTAGGAACCTAGGACAAGTCTAGAAATGGTAGCGAAGGCTAGGGTCGCTACAATTGGTAGCCCGAGCTGTTGATATAAATTCACTACCCTCCTCTTCTTCGTCATTGCTGTAATGATTCATACTTTCTAACTCGTTATCAACAACACGCAAGATATCATCTTCTTGTAAGTTTTCATCTCTTAGAAAATTATGAAGGACAAAACAAGCATTGATAAATCTTACTTGACTTTTTTTTACCAAAAAAACTAGACGTCCTCAATAACGCCCATCGCTTTTGTAGCAATCCAAATGCTCTCTCTATTGTATTACGTGCTGATGAATGTCTCAAATTGAACAGTTCTTTGTAGTTAGTTGGAGTGTTCCCTCTCCACAAGTTTAGATGGTATCTAGTAGTACTGTCAATTTGGCGGGGCGGGCCGGGCTGGCCCGCCGCCCGCCAAAGCCCGCCACTTGGCGGGGCGGGGCGGGCTGGCCCGCCATCTGGCGGGCCTAAAAAACTGGGGACCGCCCCGCCCCGCGGCGGGCCAGGCCCGCCCGCCTGGTAATTTTTTTTCTATTTTTTGTTTTAATTTAAAATATTAATTTACTAATAATTTTTATTTAATTATGATATTTATTAATAAATTATGAATAAATATGATATTAATTATACATAATTAATAACATTAATTATATTATCTAATTAATTTAGTTTTATTTTCTATAGTTAGTATTTATTTTCATTATAATATATATTATTTAATAAATTATATATATTTACAAAAATGGCGGGCCGGCCCGCGGGCTAGCCCGCCCCGCCCCGCCAAGCCCGCGGCCCGCGCGGGCTGGCCCGCTTAGGCCCGCCTCCTGGCGGGCCTGAAAAAGCTCAGCCCAACCCGCCACTTTAGCGGGGCGGGGCGGGCCGGCCCGCGGGCCGCGGGCCACTTTGACGGCTCTAGTATCTAGTACCTTTATAAGGAGCAAGAAAACCACGGCCATTGGTAAATCCTAAATCCACCAAAAAATATTTGTCTAAAATTTAACAGAAAAAGGAATTAGACATGAATATTCACAAGTCTTAGAAGAAAATGTTCGGCAAACAATGTGAGATTCTTACTATTAGGTACTTTCAAACCATTCGGCCTCACAAAGCATCACGAAGAATGCGAGGGTCTGATGCGGACCCCTCCCAGCCATGTAGAACATAGCTAAACCTCAAGTTTGAATCACAACTAGCTAAAACGTTGGTGCTTATATCTCCTTTTCTATCTCGATATCTAGGTCGATCCTCAGGAGCAACAGTCATCAAGATGTGTGTACAATCAAGTGCTCCTAGAACGTCGTTAAACCACATCCATTTATCATCTCTACGGTAGATCATACTGGTTTTGTAACGACCCTCACTTTTAAAATAAAAATAATGGCGGATTTTCCACAACGAAAACCACGGAAGACCCAATTAATAAAAATCTTTCTGTAAAACACAATATATTACGGCGGAATAAAAGTATTTTACACGCGCACACGGTTCACACACGTCATATTTAACAGTCACAGTCAAATAGAATTTATTGACACACAGGACACACTGAAACCTCTCCACAGGTCACATCCATGTACCACCTTACCCTCAAAAGATTGGATCACCGCCACCAGCCTCGTTAGTTTTTACATGTTTCCACGTCGGGCTCGTCAGTCAGTACCTACAACACGTAAACTGAGCTCCTTGCCCAGTGACGAAATAATGCATGATGCAATCGTGCACTCAATCCCAAACCCGATATCTCACATAATATGCAAGCTCTTTCTTTTCTCACGCTAATTTCTTATTTCTCAAATTAGGGCCCTAGGTTAGACTCGACACCTCGCATGCCTCACAATAACGGTAGCCTACTCTGAAAGTTCACGCCAGGTCGCTCCTTCCGTATAATATATATAAGACGGTCAAACCTCGGGAAGTTCACGCCCGGGTAGACAAAAACGTTCGCATCTGTCTAGTTGACAGAACGCTCACACCTGTCTGCCGTCAGGTGCCATATTGAGTACTAACCCCGACTCTCCAACGAGTCACCAATCACAAAATCATTATCTATCCCACTTATGAAAGCGTTACAGTCTCCAATACGGTACATACGATTTCAGTTCATCACCGACCCATACGGTCTGAACTTCTCTCGATCTAGTATGAAATGCACGTGACAGATAATTGCATGATATACACAATTTATTTAAATCGAATAAAAATATTCACATATTTAACGTAAAACATGCAAGCGTGAAAAAAAAATAAAAACACAACACATAAAAACACATAATAGTTTACGTGTCGTAGGTGAATATTTCACCTACCTGTCCTCCAGATAAAAGTCAGTCTAGCACCATCGTAAATCCCTAATATTTTGGGCCCACTTTAAGCATCCAATGTCTTAGCTTTATGATGGACATCGAAACCATCCTTTACACAGTCATGTACTTACAAATAAGTCAACCCCTAAAAACAGTAGTATATTGCAACCTTGAAATGACGGAGAATTCTAATATCGAAAAATAAATCATATAAGCTGACATAGCTATCCCCAAGATAATATATATAACCACAAACACAACACCATTATAATAATCACGAAATATATCCTATCTTAGTGAACCAAATCCAGATCATAACCAAAACAATCATTCTATGCTTCTCATCTGTACACGCTTCATAATAATTCTATTACCGAAAATCCTTTGTATAAATATTAAGACATACGTAACATAATTAATTCGATAATATGAAATTTAACTCTAGTTTCCTAAAAATTTCTAAACTACCAAAGATATTGTTTTCAACAAACAATTCAGAACTATACTAAATATCACGTACTCTAGTACCGAGGTTTTCCACATGAGCACATAACCATTTCAAAGATCCGAGAAAACCCTAATAAAACCTTAAATGATTCACCTTAAACACATGTTAAAATTTACATAGCTACATAATTAACATAAGTCATGTAAAAAAAAAACACATAAGGGATAAACATATTTTTGTATTGTAAATGAAATATCTACATTACCTCACGTATTAACTTTGGGCTTGTTAAGGTTAAGCTTGTCGAAGTTTCCCCGTTTTTCTTCTCGTTAAATATCCTCAGCCTTTTTACTAAATATTCTCATCTTTTGCTCAATCGTGTATGTGTTTTCCTCAAATAATAGTTGGATATATATATATATATATATATATATAGCATTAGGAAAGGAGAGGGTTACGAGTAGGTGATTGGTCGATGTGTTTTACCTTGGGGCTAAGTAAGTAATTCTTTCCTCTCATATTATATTAGTGTACTAAGACTGTGTTTGGTTGGGGGTATTAGGGAGGATTACATGGGTTAGGATTAAGTGAAGTAGTGTTTGGTAGGAGGATTTATTTAAAGGTGGGATTCAGTTAATACCTCCTTAATACCCCTATTAAGGTATTAACTAAAGCTACCCCTCACCCTACCTTTAGCTAATTCCGGGCATTTATGACAAAATTCCAATTTATTTATTATATATTCAATTCAACTTATGGATAAATTTGTAATTGAATTTAATTAAACTTAAAAACCTCTAAAATTATCTACCAAATCCATCCGAGATCATTATTTAAATTCATCACCAAACACCGTAAAAATTCATACCCTCCATTATTTAAACCCAACTAAAGCTAATACCATCTAAACTCATCCTCCCTACCAAACGGACTCTAAGTGTTCCACATGTAATGTCTCACGATCAAATGACTCACCAATTAGTCATACTTATCAATTGGTCATGCCTAATATCAACATCAATGCCCCTTTTTTTTTTTAATAATGCTTGTAGATATTTATTAAAGGTTATCTCAATTATGAGGGAACAAGAGACTCGTCCTTTTCTTCTTTCCTTAAGCAATTTCAACCCTTAAGTACAATATTTTATTAATCCAATGGCCACTCTTATCATTTTAAATTATTTTCTAACTATATATTTGAATTAATTTCGAAAACTTATAAAATTAATATCTTCATTTCGTTCTGAAATGACTAATAAAATTTCGAAGTCTAATTACTTCAAAATTCCGTATTAAATTATTACAGGTATTACAGGTTTCCCCTTGTTTGATGTAGTATATCCCAATTCTCAATATTGCTTGAAGAACTATGTGAAACCGACGGCTTATGGTTTCTTCCAAACGAACAAAAACAGCTTTGATTGTTCGATATTTCAAATTGTGAGCAAGAATATGAAGAAATAATGCTACGATTTCTCTCACTGTGACAAACTTAGAAGCCACTAATCCTCCCATTGATTGTAAAACCTCACACAACTTCTCAAAACAATGCTTGTCGACACGTAATTGTTCCCTACAAATAGTGTTGTCCATTAAGGAATCCATCCACATGGCTCTCTTTTGACGTCGTTTATCCTCATCCCAACTTATATCTTTAATCCTATATCTCTCACCATACCATGTAGCTACAACCACGATTATAAAACCAACAGCAATCGAGACTAACTCTAATTCATCATTATTATGCTCCCCACTATCTTGTTCATATTGTTCCCTAGGTAATATCTCAGTGTTCTCTCTGCAACATTTTCTTGCACCACGCTTATTGTTCATGTTTAATTGTGCACAAAGCTGAACAGCAAAACCACAACAGGGATTAAGCAAAAAAGCAAATGGCATAGTGAAACATCATAAAGTTATAGCATAGCAGCGAATCCACATAGAATCCACAACGAAACAAGCAAGAAAAATCGAGAATCCACATCAAAACTAGATTGGAACAAGCGAAAAAATCGAGCTGTGAAACAAGCAAAAACCTTATCTAACCTGGGCACAATCAAAGAGAGGCGATTATCACATGCAAACACAGCAGAACAACGGATCTTCTTGCGGTTAATGATCACTTCTGTTTGATCGATTTTGGACAATCATATGAAAAGCTAGGGTTGTGCTCTTTTCTTATTTGAGCTATCATCAATTTGGTACTTTTATTTATTAATGGTCTACTTTTACTAATGGCCTACTTTTTATTTTATTTTGGGCTTGAGTCCAACAAATAATAAATAAATAGAACCCTAATTTCTAGTTTTTGATGTTCTTAAATAATACAGGAAAAAAATATTTTTAAATAAAGAGTTTGGTTATCTACACATAAATATCTATTTGAATAAAAACTTACAGATCAGTACCTATGTCAGAAATTTAACAGATATGTACCCGATTTAATTTGTACCAGTCTCTTCAGTTATGTCGTACCTTCTTGTGTGTGTATTGCGTACCATAACACGTTGATATAGGGTACCTTAATGTGATTGTACGGCGTACCTAATGTGTAAATAGGGCGTACCTAAATGTGCTAATACGGCGTACCATTTTCTAAACGTATTACGTACCACAATACGTTGATATAGGATACACAAATGTGTTGTATGGCGTACCTGCGGCGGATCGGGTACCTATCTGCAAAAAATTTATTCTGTTAGGTACCTACAAATAAAAAAATGATGACAAGGTACTAAATTACAAGTTTTTTTTACAGAGGGGGTATTTATGTGTAAAGACCCCATAAATAGTTTGAAAAATCCGAAATAATTTGATTTATTATTATCATTATTATTTATTATATTTTTTTATGAAAAGTATACGGGATGTGCTTCGGCTTTCGAAAACGGACCTCTCGTCCTCGAATTTCGAAATCCGGCAAGTAAAGAGTAATTAAGCTACACTCGGATTTCGGCGAAATCGAAATCTACCCCGTTGCCAAACGGAAAATTTGGTGGAAATCCGGATTTCAAATCGAAATCCGGAATCCAAACGGGGCGTAAGTGAAATCGAACTCATGGCATTCGAAGTCCATAACAAATAAGATCATCAAGAAATTTAAGTTACATGACATCTTTCAAAGATGTCATGATTATGCCACTTCACCTATCTTTGTTTAAATATATGTAGTACGTTTAAAAAAAAGTATAATATATATACTTTGAATCAAGAATGCTCATTCTTTATTGATTGTCAAACAAATAGCAAGTTCGGAACAACCCTCCTGTTGTATGCAAGATGCTTGGCTAGATAATGAGCTACGGCATTTGATCTGACAAAATACTTCCTAAAGTTGAGTCGGTCGGTTACTTTCCATTGGATCTTAGACAATGACATTCTTACGATCGCTTTCCATGAGACCATCCATCCTTTGGCTCGTGCGTGTATAAGGGCATCAACAACTGCTTCAATAGCCTCCGGTGGATAGCAACCGAACGACCTTCACGTATACCAAGCGACACAAAGTCCCTGTGCGCTTGTATTGTAATTAAGTTTATATTCCACGTATAAAATAAGTAAGTGTCCAATATGATTAGTACTTGGCTTATTAATTACAAATCAATGAATATTTTATTCTTTTACCATAGGCCTAAAAAGTTAACAGTTAGTTTGATAATGGGTTTGGGCCCTTAATTGGACGGTAACATTAGAGGCGCAATATGAGTTTCTGTCGGGTTAAGAGAAAACATATCCGAGCCCACTGATTTGCATAATTTCCAATCATAGACTTGGAAAAAAAAAATCTTTTCAATTTAACTTAGCACAAGAAGACTTTCGAGTTTCAATAATTCTAATCTATGTGTATCAGCACATGATGTCGAGATGAGCCAAATCATTTGCTTATACTTCATCATATTTGAATTTTATGGCCGATAATCTATAATATAGTTGTAATGGCACCTTTTATTTTTCCTCATCATGCTTTATTTGGCTCATATACTACAGGGCTCATGGCATACCTCATGAAAAGAATAAAATAAAACGCACAATGTTTCTTATGTTTCAACACAAAATAATAATAATAATAATAATAATAATAATAATAATAATAATAATAATAATAATAATAATAATATGACATGGAATGGAAAGGAAGCATATAATTGGGATTATAAAGAACATATTAAAATGGTGTTAAAGAGGAAACAATAATTGTACACAAGCAAGAGGTTCAAAAACAAGAAGGCTTGGCTGGCTTTACCCACGAAAAACTAAAAAGTGAGGCCAGAATGAGTTTGTCGTTCATACAACATTATCTTCATCAAATGTAGCAGATGACTTGTGATAGAATGTGAGAGATATAGACTGCAACTTTTTATGTCCGTACAAATTCTTATTATTTATTTATTTATTGCTTTGAGTCCTAATATAGTTGGTAGAGGTTGTCTCTTTCTCTTCTTTTCCGTTTTCTTTTTATAGTTGTCCATGTATTTAATGTTTATTTAAATTTGATACTTTTCTCCTAAAAAAATATTAAGAACAATAATACAACCTTGTAAAACATTACATAGTCTCAATCACATAATATATGGTAAAACTATAAATTTGGGTCAAGTGCATTGTTTTTATTTTGACTGATTCATATTTATTGATGGCTAAGATAGATTACTAAGTCTGATCCTTTCCCCAACAAAATAAATCGGAAAACTATCTTGCTCCAGTCCGAGAATTATCTTCCGATAGTGACTCAAATTTATTCCGATATTTTGCAATTGTTAGATTTCGACACAATGGAAATTGGTCTACATAGTGATTAAAAAATTAACAAATTTACCCACAACATATTATAAAAGGAAACAATCGATTCATTGAAACATTACCTATATCTAGAGATTCTAGAATACACTTACAATTCAATATCGCTCCGCGCCAATTCATGTGTTACTAACTACTAGTTAAATAGACATTCCACTTTTCACCCTCAGCTCCAAAACAAAATAGAAACAAAACAAAAAAAGAACTGAAAATTGGTCTGACAAGGGTAATTTCGTCCAATCACAACTATCACAAACCACTACTTAAGCAGCCCCGTGACACATCAATCAAACTCAAATATTCCAAAACACATCAATTACATAATTTGCCTGCCCACAACACAATGACGAGCTTACGTTTTCCCTTTATTCACCTCCTCACCGCCGGCCTCCTCCTCCACCTCGCCGCCACCTCCACGTCGGAAACCACCACAAGCCCCGCCCCATCTCCGGCCAACGACGGCGTCGGCGACGATCAAGAATTCATCCAAACGAACTGCCAGACAACGCTGTACCCAGCCCGGTGCTATCAGACTCTCTCCCGCTACTCCGCCGCCGTCCGGCGAGATCCCGCCAGGCTGGCCATGGCGTCGCTCGCCGTCACGCTCTCACACGCTTCCTCGGAGGCCGTCCACGTCACCGGCCTCACCTGCGACGACCCACGCGCGACGTCGGCGTTGAAGGACTGCAGGTCGGTTTTGAGGGACGCCGTGGGGCAGATAAGAGATTCCCTGAAGCAGATGAAGGACTTATTCGCCGGCGCGTCGTCCGGCGAGGAGGCGCGTTTCATGGCCAGCAATGTGCAGACGTGGATGAGCGCGGCGCTGACTAACGAGGAGACGTGCGTCGACGGGTTCGACGGCGTGGGTGATGACGTGGCGGTGAAGGTGGATGTGTGTAATAGGACGGTCGTGGTGAAGGAGGTTACGAGCAATTCGCTGTCGTTTGTTAATAGTTACATTGATAAGGTTATTATTCCTTGAAAAAAAATGTTATTTATCTTATTTTTTTGTTTTGGAAATACATTTATTAATAAAATGCTATTACTTGTACTACTTTTTTTTCATATGTATGTAAGTTAATAAGATGATAACTTAATTTTCAAAAGAAAATAAAAGAAAGAATTAAAGTGTAACTATTATGTAGGCGGTTATGAAAAAATTGATCGATTAATATAATTTTAAAAATAACTCATAACAATAATAACAAAAGTGGACACAATTCTAAACAATCTATATTTCTATTATGTATAAGATAAGATTAATTTTATTCATTCGAATATCCCATTTTAGTCCGATCTGGTTTTTCAGTTCTCCGTCGTTTGTTGTTACCGAAGTTGATTTTGCGTTCTAAGATTTGATGTATATTATAAGGTTTTTGTGGAGTGGTATGGTAATCAATCATTGACTATATAGTTAATTCATAATTAGTTACGATTCTCTTTATTATTAGACATGGATTTGGTGGCCTAGCCTGTCTTAGGGTTATCATTATGGTTTGAGTGCCTGCGTTATTAAAAAGGCAATCCATTTAAATTAATCACTTACTTTTGACCGCACAAATAAATTTTTAAATGAACTTCCTTTTTTTTTAACATTAGATTAGATTAGTTTTACCCTTTATTAGCACGCCGATCCTAACAATATTTTTGAGGTAGACAAGAAAAAAAGTTAAGATGAAACTTACCATTCTGATGTTTTTTGTGGAATGATCATTCTGATGTTTTTTGTGGAATGATTGTGTCACGAGCACTATTCAGAAACCTTTCCTGGTCAAAACTTGTCATAAAATGTAATTTCGAAAAAAAAAATTAGTTCATAGAAACTAGAAAGTAAAACGTTAATTAATATACAGAAGGACCCGCATATATAATGCAAATAGAAGTAAATAATGAAAAACGACGAACTATAATATATATCTTGTGTGCATGAGCTGTTTATTCATGTGCGAATGAAGGCCGAATTACAATTTTCGTCCTCATATTTTACTGTTTGTGCAATTTCCGTCCCTATATTATTTGATGTTACACTTTTCGTCCTCATGTGTTACTGTCCGCGCAATTTTCATCCCTACATTATTTGTGTTATTCTCATATTTTACTCTCCGTGCAATTTTCGTCCCTATTATTTGTGGTTATGAATTTCGTCCTTGTACCTTTTATTATCAACAATTTTTGCCTTAATCCTAATTTCAGTTAAAAACTAACGTTTCTATTAGCAAACATAAATATAAAAAAGTATAAGAAGTAAAAATGTTGTTTGATGTTATCCTAATTTCGGTTAAAAACTAATGTTTCTATTATCAACAGTTATTGTAATAAAAAAGTATAAATTGTTGATAATAACATATAAGGACGAAAATTGTAACATCAAATAATGTATGGACGAAAATTGCACGGACAGTAAAATATGAGGACAAAAATTGTAACATCAAAATAATGCAGGGACGAAAATTGCAGGGACAGTAAAATATGACGACAAAAATTAGGGACGAAAATTGCATGAGCAGTAAAATATGAAGATGAAAATTGTAATTCCGCCTAGGAATGATACAAGCAAAAATAGTTCAAATTTATATGGATCTATTATATATGTGTGTGACAAGTTTTCTTCCACACTATAACAACATAAACAAAACATCTACTAGGAAACATTATCAAAGTTACTTAGATTTTCTTTATTATATTTCGGGATTAGATAGCTGACGAAGTTCAAATTTAAGCGAAGTCGTGAATTTTGGGCACTATGTATCTATACTATCTATACTATTATATAATTGGTTTGGGTGGATATAAACTGTCACAATTTGTGTGTAACTTATTTGCAATTTAGTCCCTCATTTGTAATTGTATTAATTAAATATTTTCATATCACTCCTAATTTTTATAGTACTTATGCCTCTACAACTAAGTTTCTTTTTATATATTTATACTTAAAATTATATTTCATCTTAAACACTAAAAATTATAATTTCAAAATTTAAAATAATTTCATTGTAATTATATTTTAAGCACCCACATCGAGTGTGCAAAAAAGTACTAGTATCCGTTGTTGATTTTAGGTCAATATACTTGGTAATTACAAAAATAGCTCATTAACTTCATCTGCGGAACAAATTTTGGAACTCCGATTCTTTTTTCTCGACAGAATAAGTAAAGATCATATAGGCTGACATAGAATACGATATTGAAGAATTTGCGACTAATCTTGTCAGGCAAATGATCAGACATCCAAATTTAACATATGAAGATAGTGAATTTTTTTACAATTATCAAATGTAGTGATTCAAATTTAAAATCGATATTATTACTTTTTGCATCTATTTTTGTATACAAGTTAATGTTATATGAACTCAACAAATAATATGTGCTGTTGAAAACACAATTTTGAACCATTTATGCACAAGATAGATTTTAGGGGAATTCCGTATGGTACCCTCGTGGTTTCGACTTTTCCAGATGGTGACCATTCTTATTTTCAATTCCACGCGGTACCCCTCAGTTATGAATAAATTACATTCAGTAACCTTCAGTGTCCAAAAAACAGATTTTTCAGTGTAAAACCGTTAATAGCAAACGGACATACTGAAATTACCATACTGAAATTACCTAAATACCCTGTACACTGAAATTAGTGGGCCACCGATATGTTCGTCGAGAAAAGCCCCAAGTACTGACCTGAAGAAAGGATGGAGCTGAGAAATCGATTTTAAACTAAAATTGATTCAACCGAATATTTTCAGACACAGATTATTTTCAGACACAGATTATGACGTCGAGCGACGACGATGGCGTGGTGCTGACGTGGACCAATAAGAGTAGGGACAGCAGTAGTCGAGGTGGCATGGCTTTGTTTTTCGTTTGTTTTACTTTCCTTCTCTTTGTCTGCGTAGGCTTTGAGATGCTGAGAAAGAATGGTAATGGTAATAATGGTGATTGAGAGATTTTGTGGGGTGTAAATTTGGTTGTTGATTCAAGGTGGGCCTGAACAAAGGACGTTGAGGAAGATGATCGACGATGAGGAAGATGATGGTTTGTGTTCGGAGATGACCAAATTGTCCTCCTTAATTAGGAGATTACACGAGGGTATTTAGATAATTTCAGTATTTTAGTTTGCAATTAACAGTTTTACACTGAAAATTTCGTTTTTTGGACACTGAAGGTCACGGAATATAATTTATTCATAACTGAGGGGTACCACGTGGAATTGAAAATAAGAATGATCACCATCCGGAAAAGTCGAAACCAGGAGGGTACCATACGGAATTCCCCTAGATTTTAATATGTTGTTCATTTACAACACGACAATGGTTAAAATATCGTTGGCCCCGCCAACCCAACAACTCTTTCGCTGCCTTTATAAATTATTACATAACACACACATCACAGCCCCACGACACGATCAATCGAGCTTGATTGAGCTTTTATCTAACTCTAATTTTTCTTTTTTATTTGAGTTTTATAATCAAGGCGAATTAGTTGCCCGACTTCATGGTTTCAATTTAACGTTAAGAAATATATTATAAATGAAAGGTTGTATATTATGTTGCATTCTTTTGCAAAGTCGAAAATCAAATTTTTTTTTGGTATACATTATATTATAAAAAGTCAAAAGTCCTTATGAATTGGCTTAGTCATCCACACAGAGTTCTGACTATATTCAAGCGGAACTAAGTATATGGACTAAGACCATCTCCAATCGAAAAACTCATTCTCAAACTCAAACGCATTCTCAAACTCAAAATGCAGTAATTCTTCTTCAACCAACAACCCAATTCTCTAACTCAAAAGACCATTATTGTAATATTCTCTTCTACCTCATATTTTACTATTACCCATTCAATTTACAACTTTACAAATTAAACCACATTGTTAATTTAATTCGATTAGAAAAAATAATGTCACAAAATTAATAATAAACTCAATATTTTTTCATATAAAAAACATAGAAAAAATAATTAATAATAACAAGAGTCCTTTTATATACTTTTTTATTTTTTATATGGGTACTTTAATAACTAAAATAAAAATAGGGTACATATTGTAATTTTTAAAACATCATACGCATCTTTTGGGATAACTCATTCTCAAACGCATATATCCGTTTAAAACAGGGGAGAGAAGACGAAAATGCATTTTGAGTTTGCGTTTGGTGTACGGTTGGAGAACTTTTAATATACATTTTGGGTTTTGGGTATCGATTGGAGATGTTCTAAGGTAACATTGCGTCAGAAATTAAACTCGAACTCGTCTGAACTGAGATTTATAAAAAAATCGAATTCACATAAATTTTTATTGGAATAAAAATTAGACACACGAACTAACCATGGACTCACGTGAATTTGGGAATACATTCCAAGTGATAGGTTGAGTGGGTTGGTGCAGTAATCCACCCACCCACTTCAACTAATATTATTATTATATTAATAAATGAGCTAAGCAATGACATAATTATTATTGTCATTTAGCTTAAGCTCTAGCCTATAAATAGGCTTCTTAATCTCATTGTAAAAACACACCAAAACCAATAGAGAAAGAAAATAGAGAGAGAGGAAAGAAATAGAGGGTAAAGAAATAGAGGGTTAGTTCGGTATTTGCTCCGACTATAAAGAGAGATAGTGAGCGTTTTCTCCTTTATAGATTGAGAGGTTGTAACCCCTGTTTACCCCAGTAATAAATTTCTACCTCACCCGTGGTTTTTTACCCCAAGTTAAAAATGGGTTTTCCACGTAAATTCCCGTGTCCATTTAATCCTCACAGTTATTTCTAATTTCGTTAAGCTGTCCATTTCGCAACAAGTGGTATCAGAGCCAGCCCTGATTGATATTCCGATTATGCTCTGTGGTTGCAGCTTTGTCTGATCTTCCACATCAGAAAGGATATCGAAAAGGTTTATCGTTACGGAAGAGTTTTTTGGCAAGTCGTGGTAATAGACTGTGTAAGTAAGTTCTGTCTAGGTGGCTGGTGCCAAGCGGGACACATAGTGACCCCACCAGATCTCATCTGGGAATTTACTTAGAAGGGTAATTTTGTCTTGAAAGCTGGTCGCTACCCTTTCTGCAAATTATCTGATCAGTACTATTTGGCTGGACTGTCGAATTTCTCCGACGATAGCGACGTGGGAAAAATGGCAGCTAAAAATGAAATTGAGAAATTCAACGGGAGAAACTACTCACTGTGGAAAATGAGGATAAAGGCAATTTTACTCAAAGAAAATTGTCTGGAGGCGCTCACTGGCAGACCAACAACTATTGTTAGTGATGCCAAATGGAGGAAGATAGACGGGAGAGCCATCGCCAATATTCATCTGACATTAGCAGATGACATATTATCAAGTGTAGAAGAGAAGACTAGTGCGAAAGAAATATGGGATCATCTTGAAAAGTTATATCAAGTCAAGTCACTCCACAGCCGAATTTTCCTGAAAAGAAAATTATACCATCTACGAATGGAAGAATCTTCTTCAGTGACCGAGCTCATCAATAAGTTGAATACTCTGTTCTCTCAACTTAAAGACTTGGACTACAAAATAGAGCCAAGAGAACGTGCCGAGCTTCTACTGCAAAGCCTGCCAGACTCCTACGATCAACTTGTCATCAATCTGAGCAACAACCAAGCTGCGGGAAAACTTATGTTCGACAATATTGCAGCTGCGGTTCTCGAAGAAGAAAGTCGGCGCAATAACAAAGAAGACAAGTTGATAACGTCCCAACAGGCGGAAGCATTGGCAGTGACGAGGGCAAGATCAGGAGCACGTGGTCCAAACGTGAGCCGAAAACGGACAAGACCCGGAGAGTCTGGTCCAAGTGGGAGTCAAAAACGGCAAAGCGTTGTTACCAAAAATAAGAAGGCTATAAAATGTTACCACTGTGGCAAGAAAGGTCATCTGAAGAAAGATTGTTGGGCTCTAAACAAGAATCCCAATGCCCAAGGAAATGTCGCTAACACTACCGACGATGGAATTGCCTTGGTGTGTGAAGTCGCAACCACTATCGCTGAAAAGAGAAGATTCAACGACGTGTGGCTCATCGACTCAGCAGCTACTTTCCATATGACTTCTCGAAGGGAATGGTTTCATCAATACGAGCCAACCTTTGGAGGGTATGTCTACAGCTGCAATGACCAAGCACTGAAGATTGTTGGGGTGGGTACAATTCAAATAAAGATGTACGACAGCACTGTGCGTACCATCCATGCTGTGCGACATGTGGAGGGCTTGAAGAAAAATCTGTTGTCCGTGGGGCAACTTGATGATCTTGGTTTCAAAATTGAATTGGAAAACAAGATCATGAAGGTTTCCAAAGGAGCATTGGTGGTGATGAAGGGAGAAAAGATAGCTGCAAATCTATACATGCTAAAGGGAGAGACTCTGCAAGAAGGGCAGGCATCCGTTGCCACGACAAGTTCAAATGAAAAGTCTACGATGACTTGGCACAAGAAACTTGGTCATATGTCTGAACAAGGCATGAAAATTCTTGCGCAAAAGAATCTACTTCCTGGTCTCACGACGGTGACGCTACCATTCTGCGAGCATTGTATTGTGAGCAAGCAGCATCGCCTGAAGTTCTCCACTTCAAATTCTAGAAGCAAAGAAATTCTAGAATTGATCCACTCTGATGTATGGCAAGCACCGGTTGCGTCCCTGGGAGGAGCCAGCTACTTCGTATCATTCATAGACGACTACTCCAGGAGATGCTGGGTGTACCCAATCAAGAAGAAAGGACGACGTGTTTCCTATCTTCAAAACTTACAAGGCGCGAGTTGAACTTGAAACCGGCAGAAAAATCAAGTGTCTCCGGTCAGATAATGGAGGAGAATATACTGGCAAAGAATTCACTGAATTCTACAAAGACGCGGGCATCAGAAGGCAGTTCACCACGGCTTACACTCCACAACAGAACGGAGTGGCAGAGCGGTTGAATAGAACCCTGTTGGAAAGAACGAGGGCAATGTTGAGAACTGCGGGCCTGGAAAAGAAGTTTTGGGCGGAAGCGGTCTGTACTGCCTGTTATGTGGTGAATCGGGCTCCATCTACTGCTATAGAGATGCGAACACCGATGGAAATGTGGACTGGTGCACCTGCAGATTATTCAAACCTCCATATATTTGGAAGTTCAACGTACGCGATGTACCACAACCAAGAAACAACGAAGTTGGATCCAAGGTCCAGGAAATGCCTATTCTTGGGGTATGCTGATGGAGTAAAGGGGTATCGCTTGTGGGATCTCACTGACCACAAAGTGATTATCAGCAGACATGTTATCTTCTTGGAGGATGGTGATCAAGAGCAAGTCAAAAATGATAGCTGTCCAAAAGGCGTGACAAAGAATGCACCGGTGAAAAGAAAATTGGAGCAATATAATTCTTCTGAAGCTGAACCGGCGCACGAAGAGCTCAACCCAGTCGAATCTGAAGTACCGGATCTCTGGCGGTCATCACGCGAGCGTAGGCCGCCAAGTTGGCACTCAGATTATGAGATAGAGAGCAATCTTGCATACTATTTTCTAACGGAGGATGGAGAGCCAACCACTTTCCAAGAAGCACTGAATAATTCAGATGCGAGTCTGTGGATTTCAGCGATGCAAGAGGAAATGGAAGCTCTCTATAAAAATAAGACATGGGAGTTGGTGCCATTACCGCAAGGAAGGAAACCCATTGGCAACAATGGGTATACAAAATCAAGCGGAGTGGTGATGACCAGGTAGAGCGCTACCGTGCTAGACTGGTTGTAAAGGGATATGCTCAGAAAGAAGGGATTGACTTCAACGAAATTTTCTCACCGGTAGTTCGACTTACAACAGTCAGGGTGGTCTTGTCAATATGTGCTACATTCGACTTGCATCTTGAGCAGTTAGACGTTAAAACGGCCTTTCTCCATGGTGACCTGGATGAAGAAATATATATGCTTCAACCAGAAGGTTTCGAGGAACACGGAAAAGAAGATTTAGTTTGCAAATTGATCAAATCTCTTTACGGGCTCAAACAAGCACCTCGATGCTGGTATAAGAGATTTGACTCCTTCATAATGAGTCTTGGCTACAACAGGCTATATGCAGATCCTTGTGCGTATTTCAAGAGATTTGGCGATGACGATTTCATCATGTTGCTGTTGTACGTCGACAATATGCTGGTAGCAGGACCTAACAAAGGTCGTATCGCCGACTTAAAGACTCAACTGGCAAGTGAATTCGAAATGAAGGACTTGGGCCCGGCAATCAAAATCCTTGGTGTGCAAATATCTCGAGACAGAAGCAAGCGGAAGATTTGGCTTTTGAAGAAAATCTTGCGGAGGTTCAACATGCAAGACAATAAGAGTAGGAGTCGATACATGTCCAACCCTGGCCGGGAGCACTGGAGTGCTGTTAAGAGGATTCTCAGATACATCAAGGGAACCTCTGATCTTGCCTTATGTTACGGAGGTACAGATTTTACTGTCCATGGTTTTGTTGATGCAGATTATGCAGGTGAACTTGATAAAAGTAGATCCACAACCGGATATGTGTTTAATCTTGCTGGCGGTGCTGTAAGCTGGGTTTCAAAACTGCAGTCCATTGTTGTAACGTCAACAACGGAAGCAGAATATGTCGCAGCTACGCAAGCCAGTAAAGAGGCAATATGGTTGAAGATGTTGCTGGAAGAACTCGGCCACAAACAGGAGAATATTGTTCTCTATTGTGATAGCCAGAGTGCGTTGCATCTTGCAAGGAATCCAGCATATCATTCAAGAACCAAACACATACGGGTCCAATTCCACTTTGTTCGTGAACAAGTCGAAGAGGGGACTGTGGACATGCAAAAAATTCACACTGCGGATAATCTGGCAGACTACATGACCAAAGCAATTCCTGTGGACAAGTTTATGTGGTGTCGTTCCTCATGTGGATTGACGGAATCTAAGTAACATACAAAGGAACGCTAGAAGAATGGTGTGAAGATCTGATTGGGCAACAATCAAATCTTCAAGTGGGAGATTGATAGGTTGAGTGGGTTGGTGCAGTAATCCACCCACCCACTTCAACTAATATTATTATTATATTAATAAATGAGCTAAGCAATGACATAATTATTATTGTCATTTAGCTTAAGCTCTAGCCTATAAATAGGCTTCTTAATCTCATTGTAAAAACACACCAAAACCAATAGAGAAAGAAAATAGAGAGAGAGGAAAGAAATAGAGGGTAAAGAAATAGAGGGTTAGTTCGGTATTTGCTCCGACTATAAAGAGAGATAGTGAGCGTTTTCTCCTTTATAGATTGAGAGGTTGTAACCCCTGTTTACCCCAGTAATAAATTTCTACCTCACCCGTGGTTTTTTACCCCAAGTTAAAAATGGGTTTTCCACGTAAATTCCCGTGTCCATTTAATCCTCACAGTTATTTCTAATTTCGTTAAGCTGTCCATTTCGCAACACCAAGAGTGCCAAAAGGACAGGGAATGATCAAGTTCACGGGTTTTGCTTTTATGTAACAAAATTCCAAGATTAGGCACTATTACAAGCTCTAGACCAATGATAATCATTCGTGGTTGAAACAAAATGGACAATCTGATTACCTAAGGCACAATACCTAACAAAGTGCGAATGTGTTGCTTAAAGAATTTTATTTTTATTTTCAATACAAGAAATTAAATTATGGTTCGATATATAAATAAATATCTTCTTCCATCTAACATAAACTGATTGCAATTTTGCAGGATAAAAACTCAATACTACGTTACCAAGGCCCAATTACGAACCCATTATTACACAAAGACGAGAAAGGAAAATACTGTAATATATACTAGTAGTGTTGCACATTTGCGCGTTACATATGTATACTAAAAATAGAGGGATAAAATTGGAATATACAATAAAAATAAAAATATAGTGGGTGGTTTCTTTTAATTTGTATTATCTATTCTATTCTATATTACTAGTTTTTTACGGGTGCACGGTATTAAATATATATGATTATGTGAATAAAATTGTTAAATTATATTTGAGTTGGTATTTATTCTATATAAACATGGGATAGTGGTTAATTTTTCATTTTTATATTTATTTATTTAGTATATTTAATTATATTGGATAGGTGACAGTATTAGAGGGCACCTACATTTCTGTTCTAATATCTATACCTTTATAAAAAGAGCCTAAGGAGTCTATAAACGGTCATGAAGGCCTGATAAAAACTGCCATTCATTCAATTGATTTGGTCTGCAAAATTCACCAATTAAATTTTAGTTATAATTAATAATTATTTTTAAAAAATATAAATCATTTCACCACGTCTGATAAAAAAAGCTGTACAATACTATTTTTAGTATATTGTCTTCTTTTATTGCAAATAAACGTTAAACTTATTATTAAAATAAAATAATATATTACCAGTTTTTTAATTAATTAAATTGACTGAGTAAAATTGGACAGTTATCTCATGCCTTGAGGCTTAATAAAAGTCATAAATGATTGTATGTAATATGATTAGTATATATTGACCTTGATTTAATTATTTGCTAATGAATTCCGTTGGGATGGTATCATGTCGGTTTATGATAAAACTTGACTTATATCGTAACTCCATATGTAATGCACGAGACTGCTTCATCTAACATAAGCTAATCTTTTACCAACAAAATCTTTAAATTAATATAATCTCAGCGACATAATCGTAATTGTTTGTTCGCGTAAGTTCTTGTCTTAATACGACAGGGAATTTGGTCTATCTCGTTTATTGGTGCTGTTATGAGTCTATGACCATGGGCTTAAAAGCATGAAAATTTTTAATTTAGACTGAAAATATTAGGAAAAACACTAATATCTAATTTAATTAACGATAATGTAATTTCTTTTATTAGTTACGTAGCAAGATGAGATTTCGTAATGTAACAACGTGATAATTACAATTGAAGTACGTTATCATGCACGTCATGATTGACGAGGAATAGCTATTTATAGACAATCTATATTTAATAGGAACTTGTGGTTCCTAGATGATGTCTGAAAATTTTGTAAATTACAGCTGCATCGTATTTTTCATATTTAGAAAATTGCTTCAAGTAATTATTCTTTTGAATTGTTTGGTAGAGCGATATCTATTCTTCTAGTCTCGTTCTAAGTTCTAACGTACACTAATTTGTCAACTGAACTCCCATACATATCACGGAGTCAAATCTGATTTAATAACACTAAATATTTGAATTTTTTTTTCGCAAAACAAAGCACGTGATTTGATCGATGAGTTTATATGTATATATATAATAAAAAAACAATCCAGTGCATTATTATTAGGTATTTATGTGTAGATACCCATTATTATTATTATTATCATTATTATTATTATTATAATATTGCACAGTGCGGTGAACACTGTCCCTTAAACAACGCAAGCTCTGGGAACGCAAAAGTCAACCTAACCTTCGTCAACGCTTATTACATAATGCTGCATATCTTTATTTTTTAATTAGTATATAACTGGCATTTGCATATCTTTGAAACTGTCAACTTCATCGCTACAAAGATTTTCAATATATGGCTTTAATTTGTTACTTTACGGTCCTGATTTTATATTCGAAAAGCAGAAGAAAAAAACCAAAAAAGAAATTGAAGGGAAGATTTTTACTTCTAATTACATTGACGTGCCCAATTATTCCAAAATTTTCAGATGTATATACTATCAAATCACCTGAATAAAATGTGGAATTGTTTGAATGAATGTAAAATGATCAATTTACTTAAAAGTTTAAAGTTTGCATCATATTTTAATTCACATTAAGTAACGGAGATTTCGACGAGCCCGAGCCCACCTCATTTCACGGGCTCGAGCTCGGGATTTTTATTAAAATTAAAATATCAAAACCTCGTGAGCCAATACTCGAGCTTAAGATATTATCCTGAAATTTAATGTAGACTAAGACGAATTTTTTCCTTTGATAATTTTGAGAAATATAATTTTTCAAGCATTAACAAACGAGCTCGAGCTCAAGCTTGACAATCATGAGCTCGAACTTTACCTAAAAATTTAAGTTTGAAAGGAATGCATTGTATTTTAGTTTATATAGTATATCTCTAACAATGAAAAAGAAACATCTTTTTTTTTTTCATTTATACAAAAACAATATATTGTATATATTTTAGTCCCATGCAAGATCACATCTCGAGGGTAATGAAGAGAATTACTTTCTTTTATAAATTGCCTCGATATTTCAGTTTAAGAATAATTTAAATATCCACTAGCAAATAGGGAAAATATAACGGATTTCTCCGTTCCACAATACACATATATGAACAATTACATTTTTGTATTTTGACTTTGTTAGCTGTCGTAGTATACGACCTTCGTATGAAATGCCTACGGCCGTTGAAAATACCCCTTTAATAATAAACAATTTATAAGATTACCTACTTTACTTTGTCAAACATCGAAACAAAGTTTAATATTCTTTTTTTCCGAAAAAACACACGACTTTCAACTATTAATAATCGGAGTAGTTAAAGCAATGATCGACACCCAATATATTATAAAGTACCGAAATACCGATTCCCCACGAAATCGTCCCAAGTCAAAAGCCATGTAGATGCCATATGCTGAATAATACACAATTTCAAAACTCCACATCAAATACAAAAAATAGAAAAGAAGGGTTTATCAATTATTCTTCTCTCGTCTTTTTCTTCTGTCGAAATTTGATATATTATTTTATCATACATCTATTGATGAAAGCAACCGCGTTATATGTATACCACCACAGCTAATGTAGAAAAACGAAACCCATTTGCACCTATAAATACATCCCCATGAAACCCTTCTTCTCCATCAACCACAAGCCTTCACTTTCTCCTCCTTCACACCCTCACTAAACTTAATCTAAACACACACAAAAAAACAAAAGAAAAAAGAAAAATGGTTAGCTACAAATCACTCCTCCTCGCCGTCCTAACCATTTCGTTCGTTTTCAACTTCCCATACACCTCGAAAGCGCAACAGCTTTCGGACACGTTCTACGACCAAACGTGCCCCAATGCACAAACCCTAATTCGAAATGCCGTACGGCGTGCCATTTCCGCCGAGCGCCGCATGGCCGCTTCCTTAATACGTCTCCACTTCCACGATTGCTTTGTACAAGGTTGCGATGGCTCGATACTGCTCGACCAGACGCCCAACATACAGAGCGAAAAGCTCGCTTTTCCCAACGCAAACTCAATACGAGGATTCAACGTGATAGAGGCGGCCAAGCGCGAAGTCGAAAGGGCTTGTCCAGGGATTGTTTCTTGCGCGGACGTACTAACCCTAGCCGCCCGAGATTCGTCCGTCGCGGCAAGTAGTTTATTTTTTTAAAAGGAATTAGTTTAGTTACTCTTTTTTCAAGTAGCATGCATGCATGGGGAAATATTTATTATCTGAAATGAATGTAATAGGTTGGCGGGCCGTCGTGGAATGTGAGGCTCGGACGGAGAGACTCGACCACGGCTAACCAGGCCGAGGCAAACACGGACCTTCCGAGCCCGTTTGCGGACGTCAACACGCTCATTTCCGCGTTCGCTAAGAAAGGGCTTAATACGAGGGATATGGTCGTCCTGTCAGGTACGGAGTTATCATATAAACCCCTAAAGCGCGCACGATTCATAATTACAAGCGTTTTAATGCAATCCCATAGATTAATGAACATGCTCCTGCTCATATGGGACGAAAACGTCAATTTAAATGACGACTCATATATCCGTAGAAATATCTGCATTCTCAGGCAGCCTTTTCATCCCACTATACCATGGTCGTGAAATGAATAAGCCCTATTATTCAGTTTCGTTCAAGAATTTAGAACCTTCGAATAATATGTTTTGATCGAAGACGAACATGCAATTTTTTATTTTTATTTTTTGTAATTTACGTCTAACAGTGTTTGACCTTGTGCATGCAGGAGCACATACGATAGGCCAAGCGCAATGCTTCTTGTTTCGTTCTCGCATATATAGCAACCAAACTGATATCGACCCGGGATTTGCGAGCACGAGGAGGCGTCAGTGTCCTCGCACAGGCGGCGATAGTACGCTTTCTCCGCTCGATTTGGTGACTCCAAACTCCTTCGACAACAATTATTACAAGAATTTGAGGCAGAGAAAGGGTCTCCTTCAATCGGATCAAGTGCTCTTCAATTCGCCCGCCACCGTTAGCATCGTCAACGAATTCGGCAACAGCCCGCGCGCTTTTGCTGCTGATTTCGCGAGCGCTATGGTGAAGATGGGCGAGATTCAGCCGCTTTTGGGATCGAATGGAATTGTTCGAAGAACTTGTGGGGCTATTTAACTGAAATTGTTGCCCGTCCACCTTGAATATTGTTCTTGAATTTTTTTTATTAATCCTTTCTGTATGTCTCTTTGTTTGGTCCATAATTGTAATTGCAAATTTCGTTTCGGGTTCGTTTCTGCTAGCTTTTACAGTAATGTTGTGTTCGATTGTTCGAAAATGAAGAAAGGAGTGTTGTTCTTTTTCTAATAATAAATTATCAATTTTCCATTTTATGAATATGCACACACACACATATATATTCATACAGAAGTATACATATTGGAATGGAACATATTCGTCGACTCAATGGGAATTAAAGGATTTCGATGTCGAAGCTGTCAAGGCTGCTGTAGCGCCGATGTTCATTACAAGGGAAGCGCTTTTAGTTCATTTCACTAATCCTCCGAGAAATACAAAACAAAGCCCTGAAAAAGAACAAAAGAAAAATGTTGCCCTTCTTACATATATACACTACAAAAAAAAAAGATCAGATAGCGACCACAAAAAAGCAGTCGCGTAACTATTTGCGACGGATTTTGCCACGGATTTTCCGTCGCTAACATTAGCGACCGTTTGACCGTCGATATATCCGTCGCAAAAAATGGGTACAAGTGGTCGTATTGATAGCGACGGTTTTTTGCGACGGAAGTGCCGTCGCAAAATGTTTACAGAAAACTTTATTTTTTCCCCCTTTTTCTTCCCCAACTCCCGCCCACTACTTTTCACCTTTCTCTTTTCCCCATAAATCTCCCACTCAGAACATCTCCTCATCTTCATCTCTCTCTCTCTCATTTCTTACAGTCGCATAATTTCTTCTTCTTCTTCCTTTCTGGCAGCGACGAGCGGAGTCGACGACGACGAGGAGGCGGCGGCGGAGACGACGACGACGAGGAGGCGGCGGCGGCGACGACGAGGCAGAGGCGGAGACGACGAGGCAGAGGCGGAGACGACGAGGCAGAGGCAGCGGCGACGACGAGGCAGAGGCGGAGACGACGAGCGGGGCAGACGACGAGGCAGAGGCGGAGACGACGAGCGGGGCAGACGACGACGACGACGAGGGCGACGACGAGGCGGCGGCTTGCCGGTTCGCCGGCAGGCCATTTTTTTTTTATTTTTTTACCCTGATTTTGCGACGGAATGACCTTCGTCGCAAAGAAGTAGCGACGGTGCTCATCTCGTCGCAAGAAATGTTGCGACGGCCGTGAGCGACGGAAATTATTTCCAACGGGCGTTTTAGCTACGGACGCCTTCCGTCGCAAAACCGTCGCAAAAGACGTGTTAGCGACGGGATTCCCACGGTATGCGTCGTCGCTACTAGGACTTTTTTTGTAGTGATATATGTTGTAAGCACCGTCGGAGAGATTAGCATTACGTAAAAGAACCCAACGTAATGAACATATATGTTCCTTTTTAGTGCAATGCAAGCTTTTGGTACACTGTCGATATTTAATAAAAATAAAAAAAATATAAAGATTCATGCAAAAGTTAATAAGTGAAATAATTAGTTGAACCCTACATAATTTGTGAAAATACACGGAGAGTAGCATAAATAAATAGTATAATGCATAGAGCTTAACTATAAACGAACTCTTTAGTCTTTATTAGTGTGCTATTGAAAACCTTGGTTATCATAGAAAACTCTCTCTCAACTGCCAAATGCTTAACATGCTTGATGTGGGGCAAACCCAATCAACGAAACTTATAAGTGTGGGGAAAGGAATTTATATAGCCGGAGAATCGATAAAGTTGCGTACGTAAGGTGCTCATTGAAAGAGAGACTGAAGGGGACGTGTTTGGGACTTGCGGGGGACGTATTTGTGGTATTGGGACGTACTAGGGAAGTCGAGACGTGTTTGGGACGTGGGGACCTGCTTGAAGACGTAAACGAAACAACACAAGGATTACGTGGTTTGGATCTTTGTAGATCCTACGTCCACGGGCGCTCTAAAACTGGTTTTCACTATACTTGGAAGATTTACACACTCAAACTACCTATGTCTCGCTCCTTTCTCTCAAGAACACATAAGAAAAATACATGAGAATGTCTTTGATAGTGAGAGAGTATTTTATAAGAGTTTTAATGCGTTAGAATGTGAATGAATGGTGAAAATGGTGAAGGCCCCTTTATATAGGCGGCTCTTTGGATATTGCATGAAGGTACGTCCCCCAGCCCTTGGATATTGCCTGGAGGTCCGACACTAGATTCCTGGGGATGGGATGCATTCCATCACATCGGGGAGCTGCAAGCAGTCCGCGTTACGTCCCCTAATTCCTGGTGATAGGGCCTTTTGTGTACAGTGTAGGCTGTCTGTCAGCTTTGTACAGTCTGCAGTCCTTTCAGTGAACAGTGGTCGGCTGACAGCTTTTTGCAGGGAAGCTGCCCTCTCTTGATCGGACACGTTGCACCTTCATTGGATCCCCTTTTTACAGTATCTTTTCCATTGGCGTATCAGGGAAGCTTTGTTCGTCCTCAGGAGCTGCCAGGTAGTTCCTCAGGTCCTCATGTCGGAGGTCCCCAGAACCCATTTTTCCTGTTGTTAGCTCCCCAAGTCTGTTGAAGGTCCCCAGAAGGCTTTCGGAGGTCCCTAAAAGTCTTCTTCATGTTTTTTATCTCCCTATTTTCCCAAAACTCTAATTTCTATCAAGTCCTTCTAATTATCACTGTAATCTAGATTATTTCCTTAATTTTATTATTTCGCCTGCCTAATTTATGTCCGTATCAACCACTCCCCTACTCTAATTTGTCTTTTGGAACAAAAGTGAATTAGAGTAAAAATTGTAAGGCAGGCTGTAAAGTAGGTCTTACCGGAACTCACCCCAAACCCTTCCTCTATTTCTGTTTTTTGAGCGGGAATAGTTCCCAAGTTCCTTCGATTCCCAAGCCAGCGCACCCTCGGGTCCTGGTAGCACGGGATGTTTGCAAGGAGATTCCTCCTTTTGCAGGGACGACGGACGTCCCTACGGTTCCTTCTCCTATTAGGGGAGCTCAAGAATTTTTCATCATAACAACCCCTGTTTCTGGTGTGAACAGGAAAACAACTTCATAAAAGGGTCAGAAAGTAAAACAAAAAGGAAGTTACGTCCTTCTTCCCCTTGGGGTGAATATGCTGAGCCTCTTATGGGACCTATGGGGACCTCAGTGGCTGAGCTCCCTACTTATGTGGACCATCTGAACAGCGGTGAAAAGACGAGTTTGTTAGATTGTTGGGTGCTCCCAGACGTTCAGAGGGCCATCTCCCCGGTGGTGGGCTATGTAGCTGTCGGACCGTCTGCAAAGTCGTCAACCCGGGACCTGGAGATAGCTAATCAGCCAAAGTCAACAGATTAGTGCGAGAGGGAACTGCGGAGCTCCCTGGAGAAAGAAAGATAAAAATGCAGCTCTTATGAAATAGCGCGAAGGGGATCTCTGGAGCTCCTTCGCTGAGGAGAAGGAAGGGTGGGATGTCGATTTCGCGCGTATGATGGAGGTGCATTTGGCTTATCTTCAAGAGCTGCCATCTTTGATTGCTTTGAGTGAGGTCCCCAAGCTCCCGAGAGTCCTCGTTTCTGGGTTGGCGTCTCCAAGGAGCATGTAAGTCCTGGCCCATGCTATGATCTCCCAGACGTCATCTCCAGCTCCTTAGGGGACTTAGTGGAAGGCCTTTCCGGACATCTTAGGACCTGCAATGTTTTAGGGGAGCTGACGGGACCTGATGGTGGGGCTCCTTTTGCACTTCGAAGGAGATCCCAGGTCCTGCCGCACGTTGCTTCTAGCTCCCTGGGACATTCTATTTATACAGAGCTCTCCTCTTTTTCATCATGGTGATAGCCTGTAAAAAATACTTTGTCATGTTTTTCTTTCGAGGCATAATGGTGTGGGGAGCTTAACTCCTCATGTTCGCATATTACATCGGAGTTCCCTTTCTCCTTTGTTATTTTTCTTTCGTCTTTGCAGGATCTGAGGGATGTTTCTGGGAACATCATTATTGTGGCATGGTTATAGCTCCAGCTCGCTTATTCAATTCGTAAGCCAAGTACGAATTCACGCCCTTGGTTGCAATGAACGTCTCATTGTCCTCGGGTGTCACTTTGCGCTAGGCTCTCTTTGTCCCTAGCGAGTTCAGTATCTGGGTAGACACTTAGGTCTATAAAATTATAACCCAGGGGAGCCCCTCATCGATTTACCCTGGTTATAGCGCCAGCTTCGCTTTTTAGGTACCATTCACGTCGCAGGCCTACTGAGAGCCTTTGATGTCCTGTACACCGCAGCCCGTCAGCGGCGGCATCTTGTACGCCCTCATGGGCATCTTTCACGTTGCAGACCTGTGGCCTTTGATGTCGGGTACCCCGCCGACCCGTCGGTCTTTGGCATCATCTCACGTCGCAGACTATCAGTCTTTGATGTCTTTGTACGCCGCAGGTCCGTCGACCTTTGGTATCGAGTATTTTCACAAGTGCACTGTTTATTATATCATAAACTGTATATATTCCGACAAGGCGGTATTTTCTTAGGGATATAATTAGTTTACCCTGGTTATAGCGCCAGCTTCGCTTGAACGCGTGTTATAGCGCCCGCTCGCTTAAGTGCGTGGTTATAGTGCCAGCCCGCTTAAATGCGTGGTTATAGCGCCCGCTCGCTTACATGCGTGGTTATAGCGTCTGCTCGCTTAAGTGCGTGGTTATAGCGCCCGCTTGCTTAAATGCGTGGTTATAGCGCCAGCTCGCTTAAACACGTGGTTATAGCGCCAGCTCGCTTAGTATCCAGGCTCCTTGTGGAGGCCTAGAATTCAAAAGTAACGGAGATATGAAGCTCCTTTCATCTCGGTTAATGATGAGGTCCCTGGCTCCAGATCTCCGGAGGTTTGGATGTCAGCATGGAGCTATCTTCTAGGTCCCCTGGACCTTCATGTGTCAGCGCAGAGCTTGACTTCTTTGCCTTCAACCAGCACGGAGCTAGGTTTCAGCTGGTTTGGAGATCCCTTATAACGAACTTTGCATGCTGGTGAGGAGCTCAGTATGGAGATCTCGAACACATGGATCATGTCCTTGTTTTTAGCAAGGAGCTTGTCTTTAGGTCCCCAATGTCAGCGCGGAGCTGGACTGTAGGTCTTCGTGCCAGCGGGGAGCTGGGATTTTAAATCTCCGTGGTTTTTCATATGCCAGTGCAGAGGAGGACTTCGACCTCCCGGGGATCTCTGGATGCCAGCCCAGAGCTGGGCTTTGAGGTCCTGCGGACCTTTGCCAGCGCGGAGCTCGGCTTCGAGGCTGAGCCTTAAATGGAGCTGGTCCTTCAGAGGAGGCGGGGGTTGTCTGCCTTTAGTCGGAACAGATCCCCCTGGCTCCTTCTCGGCCGCCTTCAGACCTCGGTCAGGGCCATGTTTTACGAATTTCCTCAGTAGGAGGGGCCCTTCGATTTCATCTTCGAATGTTTCGATCCTTCAAATGATAGTAAGTTGTTAGTATATATATTTGGTAAGGTAACGATAATGTAAATGAAAATGAGATTTAGAGGGTCTCGGAGTTTCGGCTAAGAGCCTTCTTATCGCGGGATGTCTCCCGGATAATGTCAGGATTTCCACTGTGTTGTTGCGTAACGGTGGGAGTTCCGTAGGACCCTAAGGAGAGATCTTGACAGCTCCCTGTTGCGGAGGCCATTTGTTGGAGCAGTCGTATTGGGCGGAGGGAACGGTGGTAGATGCTCCCAGGGATGCAATATGGGACTTGCTACTGCACGCACGGAGGTCCTCGTACGCCAGTACTGAGCTGAGCTTTGACTTCCTTTGGAGCTTCATGCGCCAGCGCGGAGCTGGGAGGTCCTGGATGCAGAGCTTCGGGTCTTTGTGTCAGCGCGGAGCTGCGGTTCTTTGCCTTTATTCCAGCACGGAGCTGGGTTTCAGCCGATTTGGAGATCCTCTGTAATGGACTTCATATGCTAGCGATGAGCTCGGCATGGAGATCTCAAACACATAGATCATATCTTTATTTCCAGCACGAAGGTGGTCTTCGTAACTCCCCAATGGTTCTTCACAAAGGGTCAGGCTTTGCGCGTGGAGCTTGGCTCTTAGATCCCGAATATAGGAGCTCAGGTCTTTGTGCCAGCACGGAGCTGGGGAGATCCAGAATGCGAAGCTTCGGATCTTCTTGCCAGCGGGGAGCTGGGGAGATTCCAAAGGCGGAGCTCTGTATCTTCTTGCCAGCGCGGAGCTTGGAGGTCCCGAAGGCGGGGCTTCGGATTTTCTTACCAGCGTGGAGCTGGGAGGTCCCGAAGACGGAGCTTCGGGTCTTCTTATCAGCGGGGAGGCGGGCTCTTAGGTCCCGAAGGGGGAGCTTCGGGTCTTCTCGCCAGCGCGGAGCTGGGTTCTTAGGTCCCGAAGGGGGAGCTTCGGATCTTCATCCTTTCCTCCTCTCGGTCAAGGTGGTGTTTAATGCATTATGTCTCAGGAGCTTCAGTTGTGCTTCGGCAGCTCCTGCGGTTTATAAGTCCAGCTTCTTTGGCAGAGAGAGTCTTTTTCCCCCTGTTTTTTGCATTTTTGTCTCGTCCCAGTAGAAATAAGGAGAGGAAAAGAGAAATAGAAAACGTTAAGCACAACTTTGCACAACATAGGCAAAATTACTCACGCCTTCAACTCGGAGTTTCCCACAGACGGCGCCATTTGATGCGGGGCAAACCCAATCAACGAAACTTATAAGTGTGGAGAAAGGAATTTATATAGCCGGAGAATCGATAAAGTTGCGTGCGTAAGGTGCTCATTGAAAGAGAGACTGAAGGGGACGTGTTTGGGACTTGTGGGGGACGTATTTGTGGTATTGGGACGTACTAGGGAAGTCGAGACGTGTTTGGGGACCTGTTTGGGACATTGGGGACCTGTCTGGGACATGTTGAGATGTGTTTGGGACGCTGGGGACCTGCTTGAAGACGTAAACGAAACAACACAAGGATTACATGGTTCGGATCTTCGTAGATCCTATGTCCACGGGCGCTCTAAAACTGGTTTTCACTATACTTGGAAGATTTACACACTCAAACTACCTATATCTCGCTCCTTTCTCTCAAGAACACATAAGAAAAATACATGAGAATGTCTTTGATAGTGAGAGAGTATTTTATAAGAGTTTTAATGCGTTAGAATGTGAATGAATGGTGAAAATGGTGAAGGCCCCTTTATATAGGCGGCTCTTTGGATATTGCATGAAGGTACGTCTCCCAGCCCTTGGATATTGCCTGGAGGTCCGACCCTAGATTCCTGGGGATGGGATGCATTCCATCACATCGGGGAGCTGCAAGCAGTCTGCGTTACGTCCCCTAATTCCTGGTGATAGGGCCTTTTGTGTACAGTGTAGGCTGTCTGTCAGCTTTGTACAGTCTGCAGTCCTTTCAGTACAGTGGTCGGCTGATAGCTTTTTGCAGGGAAGCTGCCCTCTCTTGATCGGACACGTTGCACCTTCATTGGATCCCCTTTTTACAGTACTTTTCTGTTGGCGTATCAGGGAAGCTTTGTTCGTCCTCAGGAGCTGCCAGGTAGTTCCTCAGGTCCTCATGTCGGAGGTCCCCAGAACCCATTTTTCCTGTTGTTAGCTCCCCAAGTCTGTTGAAGGTCCCCAGAAGGCTTTCGGAGGTTCCTAAAAGTCTTACTTCATGTTTTTTATCTCCCTATTTTCCCAAAACTCTAATTTCTATCAAGTCCTTCTAATTATCACTTTAATCTAGATTATTTCCTTAATTTCATTATTTCGCCTGCCTAATTTATGTCCGTATCAATGCTTACATTACATGGTTAACTCTGTCTGATCATGAAAATATTCTAGTCGGGATTAATATCTAACTTTCTCTAGTTGTGATTGCTGGTTTTATATTATCTTCTGTCGAATTCGATAATATTAGATATCAATAATAGCATAAAACGAACTATCTAGAGACAACAGAACCATTTAATGCGTCTTCAGAAAAGCACTTTGACTTCATTCAAGCAACAACTACTCTCACGACCCTTTCAATTTACTTGTAAATTTTCGAAGTTCCCAAGGTTTGTGCCACCTAACTTTTTTCCATATGAGTTAGTCAGTCATTCACAATCACTCAGAATTCTTTGTGTAATTAGCTATTGAAATTAATGTATTAATTAATTTAAATGTTGTCTCGAGTATATCAATACAAGAAAAGAGAAACAAAAGGAAAAATGGACGACTCTAGAGTTGGCAGTACGACAGAGGAGAAGGATCAACTGGTTCGAAGCACAAACGCGCCCGGAAAATCCAATTAAAACCTCGGGATAGGAATTCTGAAACATCAACTAAAGCAATCGATACCAATATCGAGGCTCCTGGCAACACTGATGGTGGCAAACGGAAGTTCTCATACCGTGAAGCAGTACTGGAACAAAGATCAATGGAAGCCTTTATGGAGGATCCATCTGAGGAAAACATGGATACTGAATCCGAGAGTGACGATGATGATGTCTGCTTTAATTCAGACGATGTCTGTTATACAAAAGAACAACTCAAATCCTTCCGTAAACCATGGAAATTGGCGCTCATCGTGAAAGTCCTTGGCAAGAAGGTGGGATATCAATACGTCAACCGGCGTCTAAATGCTTTATGGCATCCCTGCGGTGGGTTCAAATTAATTAGCCTCAGCCATGATTACTATGTGATCAGATTCAACTTGAAGGAGAATCGCGACCGAGTTCTACTCGATGGACCGTGGAAGATCTTAGATCATTACTTAGGAGTGGGAAGATGGACTCCGCTGTTTCGGCCCTCAACCGCAACCATTGATAAGGCAACACTGTGGGTTTGTATTCCTGACTGCCCGAATGAACTATATAATGAGGATGGCATGAAAGGAATTAGCGACTTCCTAGGGCGTACTATCAAGATCGACATAAACATGCAAAGACAGGAGATGGGTAATTTTGATCGTGTCGAACTTGACCTTAGTAAAAGTCTACAGCCAAACATAAAGGTCCTAGGCGAGCATTATCAGCTTCAATATGAAGGTATCCACATGGTCTGCTTCAAATGTGGGGTGTATAGTCATACACAGGAGGATTGCACAGCCAATGCACCAGGAAAGTCCAGCACTGGAGGAACTGACGAGGCTGGCCATCAGACCAGCAAGAAAGGCGCTGACAAGGAGAAGGCCGATTACAGAAAAAATAATTTGCACCTAGAGTCCCAGCCGGGAGCACCTTCGCCGAAGCCAACGCCGACGACGCCCTCAGACCATGGCCCATGGATGTTGGTGGAAAAACCAAGACGGAAAGTTCCTAATTTCATGGCAGGAAATCACGCTAGAGATACGCTTCAAAATGGAAAGAGTAATAAACCACTGGGAGGAAATCATGGAAATGGATCAAGATTTGATATTCTTGACGGGGTTGGGGAGGAAAATCTGGAAACGGCTACACTCAAGGAAAATTCAACGGAAACACAACCTACTCCACAATTTATTGCAGCCAATCATACTCGATCTCAACGAGCCAATTATGGAACAAAACAGGCTGACCAAGGTCAAACTAAATACTCTAGCGGACATGTTTAGTGGGCTTGGAATCACCCAATTCCAAATAGGTGGGCCGAGCTCTCCTAAGGGCACCATAAGAGCTGCTCAACCAATAAAATTAATCCCACCCCAGCCCAAAGCCGACACCCATGCGACTAGAGTTTGAAGCTCGGTCAAGTTTGGTTGTATAGGAAAACTCTGAGATGATGGAAATGTCGTCTTCGTTCCAATTCACGGCCGGCCATCCACCAGAAAGACAAACCCAAGTCCTCTTAACGACCAGAGATCAGACACCATACCTACCCATCAAGATGAACGGCGGGCAGAACCCACAAAAGCCGAATTTTCACTTGGTGAACCACCTGATCGACTAGTGAAGGCAAGCTCATGTGAAATGGGAAAATCAACTTCGAGCTTGGAAGATGAGGATTCGGCCCTTAACGTTTTGCAGACCATGGGTGATGCACAGGGAGATCATCTCCCACTTAAAACCCTTTCCTCATGGTTGTGCTGTCGTGGAATTGCGGAGGGACTTCTAGCCCTAGATTTACCTATATCTTAAGAGACATGATTTCGGCACACAAGCCTGATGTAATATTTATGACGGAAACTAGGATTAGCGGGCCCAGAGCAGACGCAGTATGCAGAAACTTTTCGCAATTTAGATATACGCGGGTAGATGCTAGGGGATTCGGAGGTGGCATTTGGGTGTTTTGGCAGGAACAGAACATCAGCCTTATGGAACTAAAGCATCATGAGCAGGGGATTCACTTCAAATTTTGCTTTAGCGGAACTTCAGGTTTGGTCACCGCTGTATATGGAAGCCCACACCGCCATAAACGTTTGGAGTTATGGCAATTTATGGAGACGCTTAACCATACAGATAATGTTCCGTGGGTAGCCGTAGGCGACTTTAATGAGATCTTATCTGAGAACGAAAAACAAGGTGGGGCTCCATTCAATATCACGCTACTCGCTTCATCGAGATGATTAATAGTTGTCACCTTATGGACCTGGGAAGATCGGGTCCGGCGTTCACATGGAAGGGTCCTGTCAGATCAAATTATGAACGGCTCTTCGAAAGCCTTGATCGTGGGCTATGTAACCAATGTTGGCAAACTACATTCCCGAATTCGGCAGTGCAAGTCTTACCCAGGATCAAATCGGATTACCACTCGATCCTACTCCATTCGTCAAGGCACTCGGCTCCACATGCATCGTCACGACCGTTCAGATTCTTAGCCGCATGGCAAACACATGACCTTTTCTCGAACTTTCTTCGAGAGTCATGGGTTCCCCACCGACCTCTCCACCTAAGTCTTAGCTCACTAAAGATTAAGCTCAAGATATGGCATCGTGAGGTTTTTGGGGGCATCCAGCAACGCAAGAAGCACATATTGGCACGTCTTGGGGGGATCCAAAAAACACTGAAAAGAGGCAGAAATCCCTTCCTCGCCAAGTTTGAACAAGACTGTAACGCCCGGGGCCAAAGAGGACGGGGAGTGATCGCCGGCGCCAGAGATGTGCACGGATAAGAGGTGGCTCCTGGTAGGCTTTTAGGCGAAGGGGTACATGAACGAACCGATTCCACACCCGAATGAGAGGGGACCTGAGACTGACAATGTATGGCCATGTCAGGATAAGAATCGTATAAGAGAATTGATAGTACTACTCACATCACCAAGGTCGACCTACCTTTTCGGGAGTCCATCAATAGAAACTCCGAAGTTAAGCGTGCTTGACTTGGGGTAATCTGGGGATGGAGTGACCCCCTGCGGAGTAGCTCAGGGTGCGTGCAGCGCGAAGCATGCTGGAAGGTTAGTGGTGATACAGTGGGGCCAGACTATCAGTCAGAGTGTGGTGGGCCCAACCCCACAGGTCCCGATAGGGACCGAGCTACAGTGACACCCGGTATGGGACGGGATGTTACAGATGGTATCAGAGCACAACCTCTCGCAGTACGGTGCTGGTTCAAGGACGAACCAGGTGGAAGCTGGTGGGCATGTAACGCCCGGGCCGAAAGGGACGGGGAGTGATCGCTGGTGCCAGAGAGGTGCACGGATAAGGCGGGGCATTGTCAGGCTAAAAATCGTATAAGAGAAATGATAGTACTACTCATAACACCAAGGTCGACCTACCTTTTCGGGAGTTCATCTATAGAAACTGCGAAGTTAAGCGTGCTTGACTTGAGGCAATCTAGGGATGGGTGACCCCCTGCAAAGTAGCTCAGGGTGCGTGTAGTGCGAAGCATGCTAGAAGGTTAGTGGTGATACAGTGGGGCCAGACTATCAGTCGGAGTGTGGTGGGCCCAACTCCATAGGTCCCGGTAGGGATCGATGCTACAGTGACACCCGGTATGGGACGGGACGTTACAAAGACCTGTCCCAGGAGCTCGACAATATCTTAGCACAAGAAGAACTAACTTGGTTCCAAAAGTCTCGTTGCGAATGGGTTCGATGCGGGGATCGAAATACTCGCTACTTTCATACTAGAGCGGTCATTGCACGGAAGAGACTTAAAATCGATACCCTACGGCAGGAGGACGTAGTATGGATCACGGACAAGGTGCAGTTGCAAGCTATTGCCAACAGTCACTTTCAAGCCTTGTATGGGGAGGGCGAACATGGAGCGGCCTTGATCTCCAGATGACGTTCAAGCCGATTGATCCTGAAATATATCTTATGCTCTCACGACGTATTTCCTTAGAGGAAACATATTCTCTATGGCGCCCTTCAAAGCTCCCGGACCGGACGGCTTCCAGGTTTTTTTCTATCAATCTAATTGGAACGTTGTATCAGACTCGGTAACCAGCTTCGTTCGGAGCATACTAGACGACTAACAGTCCGTTACGCCAGTGAATTCGACGCTCCTAGTTCATATCCAAGGCGGAGCGCCCGAAGACGATTCACCAGTTTAGGCCGATTAGCCTCTGCAATGTCTCGTATAAATTAATTATGAAGATAATTGCAAATCGGCTACGAAGCCTCATGCCAGACATTGTTACCCCTAATCAAGCGAATTTCGTGCCCGGACGTCATATCCAAGATAATATAATAATCGCGCAGGAACTAGTCCATACCATGGAGCGTATGAAACGAAAAAACAATTCATACTGGTAAAAGTTGATTTGGAGAAAGAATATGACCGTATCTCATGGGACTTCTTACGGGAAACTCATAATTTGGCAGGGATACCGTACCATCTGACGAGAGTCATTATGGATTATGTTACGTCTGCATCACTGCGCATCCTGGAATGGAGAGACGTCAGAGGCGATTCAGATGAGACGGGGCATCCGTCAAGGATGTCCACTTTCTCCCTATCTCTTCGTCTTATGCATCGAACGCCTCTCCCATGCCATTGTGGATTCAGTTCAGGAGGGTTCATGGAAACCTATTCGGTTTGGTACACGTGGACCGGCTATATCTCATCTAATGTTCGCAGACGACCTTCTTCTATTTGCTGAAGCATTAGTGGAGCAAATCAAGGTGATTCGATCTGTCCTAGAGAAATTTTGCAGTGCTTCAGGAGAGAAAGTTAATGCGAGCAAGACGGTCTTGTTTTTTTTCTAAAGGTGTTTTTGCTGTAAAAAGATTTGCTATTGCCGAAGCTGGAGGTTTCTCGATCACTTCTGATCTTGGAAAGTAACTTGGGATACCAATCATCCATGGAAGGCTGAAGGCTTCAATGTTCCAAGGGGTCATTAATAGGGTGCAAAAAATACTTAACAGTTGTCAGCTGCGTCGCTCTCCTTAGCTGGAGGAACCACACTTGTTCAATCAGTACTACAGGCCATGCCAGTGTATTCCATGCATATATTTCATTTCCCTTGTAAGGTCTCCTTGAAGATACACCAGCTCTGCCGGAATTTCCTTTGGGGGCATACAGAACACCGACGCCGCCTGCATCTTATTCATTGGAACACAATTACGCAACCTAGATATATGGGTGGCCTCGGACTTCGAAGACTGAAAGAAGCGAACACGACTCTACTCGGTAAGATTGGTTGGGGATTACTCACTAGGCCTAACGAGTTATGGGCAAGAGCACTAACGAATAAATACCCTGGAAGATGGCTTAACGGCTGGGCCCTACGAGTTAAACCGGGCGACTCACGGCTTTGGCGCAGCTTGGCAGAGTCTGGAATGTAATCCGATCGATATTGGGCTGGGGTCTTGGGAATGGCACCAAAGCACGGTTCTGGGAAGATCGTTGGGTCATGGGCCTGCCTGGAGCGTTATGCACAACGGTGGTGCAACCCATACCTAGCATAGACCTTCATAGACCTGTCCGAGACTACGTGGGAGAAACAGGGAATTAGAGTTGGGATAGAATCGCTCCTTACGTTAGTTCATCTGCTCTACTACGTTTAGCTAGTATTGTTCCCCCGCCGCTTGAGAGAGTTTCAGAGGATCAGCTAGCTTGGATGTGTTCGGCCTCAGGTAAGTACTCCGTCTCATCGACTTACGCCGAACTTACTCGAAGTCCCCCACAGGTGTCATCGAATCCTTTGTGGCGAATTGGGAGGGTCCAAATCGTATCAAATACTTCTACTGGTTAGTGGCTAACCAACGCCTCCTTACGAATGAAGAACGAGCACGTCGTAAATTGTCAACAACAGCGGAATGCCGCCACTGTTCTAATATGAGTGAATCTATTCTTTACGTCCTTCGAGATTGTCCTAGAGCCCACGGGACATGGGCATCGCTCGTTAATCCGTGTTTGTCCACTTGTTTCTTCTCTTGCGGCTTCAAGAATGGCTAGTTGAGAATTTGGCGCAAAGGCCAAATTCATCTTGGTGTATCACATTTGCTACAAGTTGTTGGCTATTATGGGCATGGAAAATAAAGACATTTTTTTAGCCTAACGCACACATTCCTTCGACAAGCAGCTGGTTATTCGTTAGCTGGCTCTTTCTCACGAGCGTGGCGGAACCAACTCAACTTGATCCCCAAGCAAGGTCGTTCGTGGACCTTGGTAGGTTGGATTAAACCACCAACCCGAGTTCTAAAGCTGGACACGGATGGAGCTGCTCAGGGGAACCCTGGCATAGCTAGTGCCGGTGGCCTTATATGCGATGAGAATGGAAACTAGATTGTAGGTTTTATGCAGAACCTCGGCTTTTGCACCTCGGTGATGGCTGAGTTTTGGGGGTCCTCACTGGTCTACGCACAGCATGGAAAAAAGGTCGTCGCTTACTCATTGTGGAAGTTGACTCAAGACTCGTTTACGACATCTTGACTGGGATAACAACTTGCTCGCCGCCACTTGGACCCATGGTGAATAGAATCGAGGAACTTATAGCGCGGGAATGGTTAGTCACATTTCGCCACACCTACAGAGAAGGCAATTCATGTGCAGATTGGTTAGCCCATCATGCTTCTCGTCAACCGCTAGGAGTCCATATATGCAACGATGCTCCTCGCGACCTTTATCCCTTCTGCTAGGAGATATTTCTGGGGCCGCCTTACCCCGCTGTATACCCTCTAGTTAGTTCTAGGCTTTGCCCCTTTTCCCTCCGAAAAGAAAAATTAATGTATTAACTTTTTTTTTCTTGTGGGCTTTATATTTTTGGTCTTATGCTAGGAAATGGCCCATGTAGTCTTTTTTTTTCCAACCAAAGCTTGCCATTCTCAAAACTAAAAATGTTAACTACAAGGGCTAAACAGCCCCACAGGGTTCCTCTGACTACAATATACTTATACCAGTACGAACGAAAAGCTCAGTCGATGAGCACAAACAGCAAAACCTTGACAAGAAAGAAGAAAGCTAGTTCAAAAGACAAAAAGATGCCACAACATATCAAAATAGCATTATAATATCCCAGACTTGTAGTTATTGCAAGAAAAGCCAAACAAAAGTGTAAACATAAGCAGTTCTCCGTTGAGTATCATACCCCTAGATAACAACTTTCTGTTCACATTAACCCCAAGAATTCCACTCCAGACTGCAAAGTAATGGAAGCGAAAGCACAGAGCATGAACTCATCCCTCGAGGGAGAACCTACACATTCTGAAAGGATCAATCACCTCAACGCCAAACAGTAGAAAAAGAAGAATCGAAAATCAAATTAACTCAGCAAAAAAAATTCATTCCATTCAGTCACTGCTAAATTGACTGTGTCCAACTCTGACTTTCTCTCGCCATGGAAGACCCAAAGGTTTCTAGTCTTCCATAGCATCCAAAGAATAAAAACTGACAATTGAATGCGATCAATAACACTCTTCGACTCTGGAACATTACAGATCCGCAGCCACCAGCTCCTAAACACGACATCTTGTTCTGAAATCTTGTCCATTCTATAGGGGATAGCTTCCATACTTTTTGAGCCCTATCACAATGGAAGAAAATGTGTTCCATGTGTTCGAAAGCATCCCCACACCAGCTGCAAATGGGGTCGACATTAATTCCATTTTTCAGCAAATTTGCCTTTGTGAGTAGAATGTTGTGGAACGCGTTCCAAAGGAAGTGTTTCAGCTTGTTCTTAATCTTAAGTTTCCATGTCAAGAGCCACATTCTAGCTTGTGATTGCCCTCTATCACTGCGCTCGATAAGCCCATCATTCAGTCTCTGATTCTACATGATAGCCGTGTATGCAGACTTAACACTGAACTTCCCATTTTCTTCCAATCCCCATATTAAGAGATCCTTAGTTCCATTGTTGTTGAGTGGAATTTCTTCCACGAAATCAGCCACCTCCTTAGACATAATAGATCTAATGAGGTGTGAATTCCAGCAACTACCATCCTCACTAATAAGTTCTCTAACCCATGTAATAGAAAGGGCATTTTGGTTCATCGGAGAAGGAATGAAACCGGGAATTTTTTGTTTCCAGGGAGAGCTCCATACGTTAATATCATTGCCATTCCCCAATTGAAATCTCAACCCAAATCTGATCACATAGAGAGCTTGGAACCAAGACTTCCAAAGCCAAGAAGCGGAGGTAGAACAGGCTGCCTGAAGCAAGCAAGTCTAAGGAAAGTACTTAGCTTCGAGAAATTTAGACATAAGGGCATTAGGTTGGGAAATTAGCCTCCATAGTTGCTTTGCAATCAGTAGCATCATTAAATTTTTGAAGGTCGTGAAATCCAAGCCCACCCTCAAACTTAGCCAAGTTGGTTTGTTCCAAGCTTTCCAGTGAGCCTTGCGAATGTCAACATCATTAGAAGCCCACCAAAAATCAGCAACAGTAGAGATAATTTTCTTACAGATTCCAGCTGGGATTTTAAAGCAAGACATATCAAGCACTGGTAAAGCATTTATGATAGATTTCATTAAAACTTCTTTACCAGCATTGTTAACAAATGAATTTTTTCCAACAGCAAAGTCTACTTTTAACAGCCTCAACGATGTAGTTGAATGTCTACAACTTGGATCTTCCATCCCCAGAGGTAGTCCACGGTACTTTGATCTAGATTGCTCTTTAATGCCCGTGAGAACTTGGACAATCCCCTCCTTCACAGCAGCTGCAGTGTTTTTGCTGAACAAAACTGATTATTTTTCCAGATTGACAATCTGCCCCGAGGCTGCTCCATATAGCTCGAGCAAGTCTTTAATAACTTCAATAGATGCTTCACAAAACAGAATTGAATCATCAGCAAATAACAAGTGGGTAATAAGTGGACCTCCTCTAGATATTCTAAGACCTTTATAAATTCCAGATTGAGAAGCCCGAGATATAAGATTGGAGAAGGCTTCAGAAATGATAAGGAACAGAAAGGGTGACAGAGGATCACCCAATCTAATTCCTCTAGTAGGTGTCACAATCCAGAGGAAATGCCATTAATATTGAAAGAGAAGGACAAGGTGTTAATGAAGGTACTAATCCACTCGATGAACCTTCGATCAAATCCCATTTTTGACATAACTTTCCCAAGAAACCCCCATTCAACTCTATCATATGCCTTAGCCATATCAAGCTTGAGAGCCATAAAAACTTTCCTGCTCCTAAGGCTATTAAGAAAATGTAGGCAATTTCCACATTATCAAGAATTTGTCTACCCTGTATGAAAGCTGCTTGACTAGAATGACTGTATGTCTGAAGGCAATGTTTCAATCTCTCAGCAATTATTTTAGAAATGATCTTATAAGCAATATTGCAAAGGCTAATAGGTATATAATGCAATATCAATGTCGGTTTTCTAACCTTAGGGATGAGAGTGAATAGCATGTGATTAAGCTTCCTAAGCATATAATTGTGTCTAAAGAAGTTTCTCACAGCATAACAAAGATGAGCTTGATGGAGGCTGAACTTAAGTTGTTGCCAACGACCCCAATGCCTATCTCCCTTCTCTCTCATGAGCCTACATTTCATTCTTGAGGTTCTTAATTCGAGTAGCACTATTATTCTTAAGTCCAGAGCTTCAAGTGAAGAGACTCATTCTGCAGTTCCTAATCTTCATCATCAATTGAAATAGTGGTGTCCCGGCCTGGTTAGTTTTCCATGCTTGTAGAACTACTTCATTAACTCCAGGTTGGAGTATCCATATCTTATCAAATTGGAACCTTTTCTCGCCTTTTCAACCTTAGGATCTGATATCAAAGTAAGCATACAGTGGTCTGATGAGAACTTTTCTTCATGACAAACCACATAACCCGGAAATTTAGAAAACCTGTAAGGTGAAACTATTACATCCTGGCAATCCTCTCTTCAACAAATCATTCCCCACCCGATTGTTTGCCCATGTGAATCTATAACCAGTAAATGGCAGCTCCTTCATTTCCATACCATCAATAAAGGTGTTGAAAGTTGTAAAACTCCCAACTGTTATGCTTTTACCTCCTTCTTTTCTTCATTATTTCTGATCTCATTGAAATCTCCCCCAAGGAACCACATCCGTCCCCATGTATTCTTAGCTTGTGTCAGATATTCAAATTGTGCTCTCCTCTTTTGCGAATCAATACTAAGATAGACAAAACTGCCCAAAAGTTGAGCTGGTCCTTTCTGATCTCACAGTTAATTTCCAACCAGAAACTAGACCCAATAATTTTTTTAATGATAACATCCTCAGACCAACCAGCCCACAACCCACCACTTCTGCCCATCGGGTCCACACAATACCATCTGTCTTTTAGTTTCGTGTAGTCATTAGTGTGTTTTTGTCTAAGGTTGTATTAGAAAAACAATTAATATATATATATATATATAATAGTATGGGAATTTAAGCTGAGAAGAAAAACGGCTGAAGCCCCTCTCTTTATCCTATTCACTTTCGATCAAAGAAAAAACAAAAAAAATAGAAACGAAGCTATTTTGGGATGTTCAGACCGACATAGCTGGTATCAAGAGCTTGTGTTGTATGAGATTTCAAGTGGGTGTCTTCCATTGAAGGTGAAAAATAGTTTGAAGTTGAGAAGGATAACATGGCTACACAAGGAGGTGTTTAGGCACCACAAGGTGGGCAACCCGTATGTGATGGTGAGAGCTACATTATTGGAGTATTAAGATGAAGACTCTTTTGATTTCACAAGATCTATGAGAGATACTGAATGATGAATATGTGACAAATGAGAAAATAAAAGAGAAGAAAGATGACAAAGGAATGTTGTAAAGGCTACATTTTCGCATCCCGACGAGAAGGAGAATAAAAAGAAGGATGCAACGGAGTTATTGAGGAAGCATCTCCAACAAGATTTTTCCGAGAACATCAAGGCTCAAACCTCCAAAGAAGCATAAGAGGTTTCGCAAAAGAAGTTTCAAGTCACACGATAAGGTTAGACCGGTAAAACCTCTTAACCTTCAAAAGGGAGTTTCAAAATTTCAAATGAAGGAGAAATAGACTCTTCAAAAAGTATTTCTCTAAGGTGATTGAGGTTGTGAATCAAATAAAAAATTTGGTGAAACTTTGAATTCCAAATCGATGTGTGAGAAGTTCTTGATTGTCTTCGTTATAGTATGACAACATCGTGGCTGTTATTGAAGAGACTAAAGACCTCTATACTATTAGTGTGCATGACCTTATGGATTCTCTTGAGTATACGAGGAAAGGTTGAATAGACATGGCGACCAGGTTCTTGAAAGTGCCTTTCAATCTAAGGTGAATGTGAAAGAATATACTAACCAAATGGTGGCCAATGGGAATACATTCCGTGGTGGCTTTAGCGGTGGTAGAGGCCGAGGCCAATTTGGGGGTAGATTTGGTAGTGGAGGTGGTAGAGGTACCTACCAAAGTGGAGAAGCTAATTTTTGGAAGAAACCCGGACATATAGAAAAAAGATTGTCAGAATAAGGGAAATGTTCAATGATACAATTGCAAAAGTACGGCCATAATGAGAAGTTTTGTAGGTTAAAGAATGAGGAGAAAGAAAACTACACCGAAGAAAAGAATCCGGAGAGACGAAATGATGGTAGCACATTTTATGCATGTCAAGCGGTCATTGAGAAGAAGGAAGATGTGTAATATGTTGATTGTGAGAATTCGGCGCCCAAAGATTCAAAACTCAATTAGCTGTCGATTGTTTTTGTTAAACTTATCAAGATTCACGATCTTGATTGTGTAAAGAATCGAAAATCGCAGCTAAAGAAAACCAGAAAACACATAGGCTCGACTTTCGACCTACTCCACGGACCAATCAAAGCTTTTTATTCTAAACTGTAAATCGCGATTACAAGATGGTATCTTCCTCACCAATTCTCTATCGAAAGATATGATCGCTCGAAGTTCACTTCTTCACCACTGATATATCTGCTATTTATAAAGATGAACAGTTTATGAAGCCGTAACAGCAGCTGTTCTTCGATGCTTGTACCTTCAGCTTTGCTTCTAGTACTGCGCTCTCTTCTAACTAATAAAAGTGCTACAACACTTTTATAAGTTATTCGCAACTTTATCCTGGCCATTAGATCTTCATCTGCCAAATCCGACGATCCACATTTAAACTAACGAATATAGCATGGCTTCATCAGTTGAATGATTTCTTCTTCGGCTCTTACCTTCCATCATTCCCTCTTCTTCATTCTTGAGTTCATTTGAGGCAGATTTTGTGGCTTTATACTCAACAATCTTCACCTTAAAGTCACAACTCTCAATACACCTGATGATCGTCACCCTTTTCAGCCCAGGCGAACTAGCTAAACTCGCTCGAAAGCTTAGCCCAAAACAGAATCTTTTTCCAGCTTTGAACTCCTGTCTGAACCTTTGCATTTTTCCTTCGATTTCCTACAGTTCTCATCCAAGGCTCCACCTTGACTCGATAACCTTTAACCTGCTTTGTTGGTCTTTGTTTTCCAGCCCCTCAGAACTTTGAAGAGCGTCTCATCAACCTCAGACAGGCTTGAAATTTCCTACTAGAAGTCGACTTGATGCACTTCTTAGTTGAGCTGTCCTATCCGAGCTTAGCATAGCTCCAACTATTCCACTCTCATTCCTAGCTTCATGGACGTCCTTACTGATCCATTTGCAGCCCAAGAACCCTTTCCTCTTGGTATTCTTCACAGCCACAACATCAGCCTTTTCCAGTGAAAACTCAGCTTCACTCATGGTCTTTGCAATCCTCGAACCATGCTCATGTTGCTCTGATTCTTCAAAATCTTCAGCCACATTCGAAGTATGGCTCCCGGGTGATCTGAAAATGCTTTCCCTCACTCTGTCCCAGCGAGGAATTCGACTAGACATCTCATTTTCAGAACCTATTTCACCAAGCTCAGTTTCAGCAGATTCTGAAATGTCATAAATTTCAGATTCGATCTCGTGTTTTGCCTTCGCATTCTCCACCTCAAGATGAGGTCTCTGTGGCATTTATTGAACTACATTGAAGCCTCCACACTTCCAAGTTGCCATAAGCTTGCTTGCCTGCACAGAACATCCATCCAAGACATATATACCGTGCCCTCTAAACCCACTAAGAACCAGCCTAATCTGTTTTAGAATTTTCATCTTTCCAGCTGTTGTTTGGGTGATGAAACCTCTTCTGTCCAAAGCCCCGATTGAAATAAGATTCCTCCTCATCTCAAGCACAAACCTCACGTTCTTTAGAAGCTCTGGATCACCATTCCTTAGCCTCAAACGAATAGAACCAGTCCCTAAAACTTTACAGACTTTGTCATTTCCAAGTTTGACCGTTTCATTTGATTCTCTGAAATGTTCCATCCTATCCTTATTGCAAGTAACGTGGAAAGAACATCCCGTATCAAGAATCCATTCTTGCTTCACCTCTTGCCCAGAAATTGTCAAGATCTCGGTAGATTCGTACCCATCGTAGACACAATCTGCCTCAAAATTTGACCGATCATGTTTCGGGTTCGATCTTGACCTTCTTGGGCAGAATCTCGAATATGTCCCTCCTCGTTACAATAGTAACACTTCACAAGACTCCTAGGCTCAATTCTCTCATTGGTCTTTCCTTTCTTACGCCAAGAATCTGACTTATTCTTTACATACAACATCTGCGCAGCAGGTTGCAGAATTTCACAATCCCTCTTCGAGTTTAATTGCCTTCAGCAAAGAGCCACGAGTACATCATCAAGCTTGAGAGCATCTCGTCCATAAAGAAGAGCCTCCTTGAAGTGTTCATGATTCTTTGGCAATGCGCATAGCAGCAACAACGCCTAGTCCTCATTCTTCAACGTATCTCCCACGTTCTCAAGATCAAGAACCAACTTACAAAGTGGTCGAGCTGCTCTTCAATGGACTTCTCTTCTTGCATCTTGAAAGAGTAAAGCACTTGTTTGAGGTACAAGCGCTTCGCCAGCAACTTGGTCATGTAAAGATTCTCTAACTTCTTCCATACTCCATCAGGCGTGGATTCCTTAGCAACTTTCCTCAGCACTTGATCTGATAGACACAAAATCAGCGTGCTATATGCTTTCTCCCGCATTTTCTTCTTGGGGGTCTCCGTCATAGTCGCCGGCTCCATGTCTTTCTCAGCCTTGAGTGCCTCCTCGAGCCCCTTTCAATGAGTAAAGCCTTCATCTTCATCTTCCAAAAGCCAAAATCATTTTGGCCCGTAAAGATCTCCATTTCAAATTTTGTCGCAGCCATCTGAAGATCACGTCGTTTCATGCTCATTGCACCACTTGTTGAGAATTCCGCGCCCAGAGATTCGAAACTCAATTAGATGTCGATTGTTTTTGTTAAACGTATCAAGATTCACGATCTTGATTGTGTAAAGAATTGAAAGCCGCAGCTAAAGAAAACCAGAAAACACGCAGAAATGCGTGGTTCGGTCTCGACTTTCGACCTATTCCACGGACCAATCAAAGCTCTTTATTCTAAACCGTAAATTGGGATTACAAGATGTATCTTCCTCACCAATTCTATAGTTTATATCAAACCCTAACTCTCAATCTATCGAAAGATACGATCGCTCGAAGTTCACTTCTTCACCACTGATATATCTGCTATTTATAAAGACGAACAGATTTATGAAGCCGTAACAACAGCTGTTCCTCGATGCTTGTACCTTCAGCTTTGCTTGTTGTATTGCACTCTCTTCTAACAAATAAAAGTGCTACAACACTTTTATAAGATATTTGCAACTTTATCCTGGCCATTAGATCTTCATCTGCCAAATCCGACGATCCACATTTAACTAGCGAATATAACATGGCTTCATCACTTGAATGATTTCTTCTTCGGCTCTTACCCTCCATAATTCAATCTTCTTCATTCTTGAGCTCATTTGAGACAGATTTGTGGCTTTATACTCAACATTGATAGTGGATATAGCAACCACATGACCGGAGATGAGTCGATCTTTTGCAAGCTTGATAGCAACGCTATTACTCAAATTACGATGGGCAATGGTGAGGTGATGAAATCAAAGGGAATCAGCACGATTGCGGTTGCATCAAAGAAGGATGTTAATTCATGGCGTACTGCTAGTACCGGATTTGGCTCAAAATTTGCTAATTGTTGGGCATTTGGTTGAGCATGGTCATGCGGTTCACTTCGAGTGTGCGACTTGTAGAATATTTGATAAAGTTGAGAATAAAAAAGAGTTTAAGGCCGTAGCAAAGATAGATTGGAATAGGTACCCCTCGCCTGTCAAGCCCGAAAGAAATATTGTCTTGAAGGTTGGTGTAGATGACCACTCATGGTTGTGGCATAAGAGGTATTGTCATTTGAATTTTTAGAGCTTGAAGTTGCTAAGCAAGAAGGATATGGTGTATGGGCTACCAACTATAGAAGAGGAATGTGGCGTATGTGAGTCATGTGCTTTTGGGAAGATACATCGGGAATAATTTCGAATGGCAAAGACACCGTTATAGCTTGTTCGCATCGATATTTGTGGTTCCTTGAGCACAAAGTCACCTGGTGGAAACCGTCACATCATCACGTTCATTGTTGATTATTCTAGATTGTGTTGAATTTATTTTTTTAAGCAAGAAGCACTTTATGTCTTTAAAAGTTTCAAGAATGGTAGAGAGAAAAAGTGGCTGGTTGATAAACAATTTAAGAAGCGATAGAGGTGGTGAGTACAATTCTAACGAGTTTAAGAAGTTTTGTGAAGATATCGGCTTAGAGAGACAATTGACGATTTGTTTTACACCTAAGCAATGACGCGGCCGAGAGGAAGAATAGGAGCATTGTTGAATGGAAAGAACCATGATGAAGAAAAAAGGGACTACCATTGACTTTTCTGGGCGGAAGCTACATATAAGGCGGTGTACTTATTACATCAGTGTCTCACAAAGGCGGTTGAGAACAAGACTTCATTTGAAGCTTGGTCGGCAGCAAAAAGATCGGCAAATCACTTGAAGGAGTTGGGGTCCATTTCCCATGTACATGTTCCGAAAGAGTTAGGCATAAGCTTGAAGATAAAGGTGATAAATGCGTCTTTGTTGGCTATTGTGTGAAATTGAGACAAGCGATATCCCACTTGCAAAAGTAATAATAATAATAAAAAAAGATATCGGAACTTTACTGATGGGAGTCGATTTTATTATCTTTTAATTTAAATACTACTATTTTCATTTTGTTGTAGAAAAATATTAAGATTTTCATGAAATGCAACAGTAAATAACAGCCCATTATCATATTCTACATTAAATTAAAAAGGTAAATTCAGACCACAAAAATATTTTATAATAGGGTTCAGGCCCTATCAGAAAAAAATTTAGTTTAGAGGACCCAATTTTTAGAGATAAGGACCTAAATAACACAAGTGTTATAAAGTGTATATGAACTGTTATCGGATGATCGTTTTGTGTTATTTCTGAACAATGTAATATTACTCCAGAACAATGAAGTGTTACTGAACAAGTCGAGTCCTTAAACTAATTTTTTTCCTGACAGGGTCTGAATTCTAAATTCTGACCTTGACAGGGGCTGAACGAAAATTGCCCCTAAATTAAAATATTGAATCATGTATTGTACCCGATACCATCCACAATGGAGTGTTTACGGGCCCACAAAGGAAAATCGTAAATTTGGACGTTAAATCGACATGGTAGATATTATTGGCGAACAAGTATGGGGTGAAGAGTAAATCAAGCTCTGAATAAAAAAAAATTAGGAACCTGTAGAGCTGTTGTAATACCCGAGTCCCGTAAGTAAGCCGGCCAATAAATAAGCATACTTATTATATGACTTACGTGACTGCATGAGATATGTTTTGTGATTTTTATGTGCCTAAATGATTTCACGTTATATGCTAACATGACGTATATGAATTAGAAAATAGAAGAATTAATTTAATTTAGGTCAGTTATTGAATTTAGGGTTTTTAATACATAACATGCTAACCTAGAAAATTTAATTTAGATTATTAAGTGGTAATACCACGTTTTAGAAAACATAAACTTGTAGGAATAGATTTCGAAAGGGTTAGATAAAGATTTTGTGCATTAGGGTTTCGGAACAAGAAATCTCGAGATCTTTGAATATCGAAATCTTCGAAGCTTGAAATATTAAATCTCTAAATGAGTGAATGTCGAATCTCTATAAATATTGAAAAGCTCGACATCCTTAAACTTAAAAGCTCTAAATCTCGAGATATATAATTTCGAGAGATAATGTTCAAATAGCTAATAAACTCGAGAAATGAGATAACCATTAAGAGAAGTTATGATTACTTAAAGGAAAGTCAAAGATAAGGATTAAGCCATGAAGTTGTAGACGTCATTTCTACAAATTAACACGCCAAATGAGAATAAAAAGGAAACCCTTATACCGTTAGATGAAAACTTACGATAGAAGTCATCTACATAATAAAGAAAATTTCGAACACCACTTGGAGAAGAAAAGAAACGAAGACAGAGGTGCCGTAAACTGAGTTGGTATGAATCTTCATCTTAATCTATCTATTTAAATTCATGCTTTTATTCATAATTAAGTATGTAAAGGTCATTAGCGATTTAGGAGTTGCATAATTTTAGATTTTACTTAGAAGTAGGGTTCTGATTATTGATTTTTAGGGTTTTAATAAGGTTTATACAACCTTTAAACTGTTCTTGGAAGAAATATAGTTTGATCGAAAGTTTAGTTATTGAGCAAAATAATTCACAGTTGATATATTTCGAATAACTGTATTAAGTCTTGTAAGAAGAATTCGAACCTTGTTAGCTGCAAGAGAATGAAATCGGGTCTGAAAGGATTAAAAATGTCGAAATGTTGCTTGGAAATGTCGAGACATGTAGCTCGACATCTTGTAGAAAATCTCGACACATATCTAGTAATGCATCTCGAAATTTCTAGTTAAAATATCGAAACCTAATTCCAACATGTCGAGATGTATGTGGTATATAATATATCGAAATTAACCTCATGTTATATCATATCAATATCCTATTTTATAATTCCAAAGTGTAGCTCGACATTTGTGTCGAGATTCATCTCGACATTTACTTCAGAATTCCAACCTACACTTCGAGATCGATCCAAATATACAAGTGAGAATTATATCAATATCCAATCTCCAATTATTTTATGATCTAATATCGAAATTATATGTATAATATGTAACATGTTGAGATTGAAGTGCATGTCGACATCTTATTTGAGTAATGAGAATGATGTCGAGAGTTACGTTGATGATTAATGTTGAGATCTTGGTACAGTTTAAATATCGAACTTAGTAAATAATATCGAAATCCATCATGTAATTCATATCGAGATTTATACAATGTCGAGGTCATAATCATGCCAAAATTTATATTAATAGTACTTCTTAGTTTAGGTTAAATTCTAAATTTTAGGATTTCGAAATTTATAGAAGTCAAAATTAGGATTTTCAAATTAAGCCAATTTCGTGGAATTATAACTAGACTAACAAACCCTAATTTTATATATTTCTATACCTAGGGTTTGAAGATTAGCGACTTACCGATAAGCTAATAGCTAAGGATACCAGGTAAGTGGAAGTCCCAACTACAACACATAATTATATGTGCATGAAATTATGTGTTATATGTTTATGTGAATTTATGTGACTTCCTACGTGAATTATTTGCGTTACATGACATGCATGATTTAATTACATGATATTATGGCATGACACGCATATTCATGACATGAGCATGTGCACGCACGTTAGAACGAAAGGCATGATATGATAGCGTGCATAATATACGATCGCCTTAGAGCGAAAAAGATTCGCCGATATGGGCGTCTGATGTCGACTCACAGTTGAGTCACGGCTCTTCTATGCTACCGTGGTGACGTCGTATGGCGCTACCGTTATGACATGACATGTACAAGGCAAGACATGATTTTAGGGCTAATGCCCTCATGGCGGGTCGTGAAACCTGGAGGGTGCGAGCTGAGGGAGTAAGCGACACCGAGGGTACCTCTGGTGTTGACTACCTCAGATTAGGCTACCAGTGTGAAGCATCCACGTGGCGTATGAAACCACCTTGGGGCAGAAAAGGCGCCCTAGGGTTAGCCTCCCTTGAGTGGGTATTGCCACTTATATTTATTTATCCCTTGTGGATTCGAGCTCCATGATGGTGCATAGCAAGATAGCCGAGGGCCCTACATGACAAGACAAGACAAGGAAAAATATGAGGTCTAAGGAGCATTGGCGCGGATGCCTTTGCGAGTTTAGGACACGTGCATGGCATGCATGGCTTTCACTTACTGAGCTTTATAAGCTCATTCCACGAATTTATGTGTTGTAGGTTCACGGGATCACGGTACGTGATCTTTACAAAGGCGAGGCTATTTTTGAAGCTTCCGGAGGACTTTTGAGGTGGCAGTGTGTACATGGATGCGACCTGAGTGGCGGGCCGATAGGTTATTTTGTACACGCATGCGCACTCTACCTTGTATTTATGTCCTAAGGAATATTTTGTACTGTACAGGAGAATTTCATTTATATAAAAGGAAAAATTTTGTACGCATTTTTGTATATAGATTTCATTATTATCACATGCAGTCACATAAAATAGTAGTAAGAATGGGCGGTAGGAGTCAGGGGCGCCGCAGGTGGTATCAGAGCTTTCGGTTACAAGTTCTGTAGACTGTCCATGTACACACACTCAAAAGCACGGAAGCGGCCTTGCTAGTAAGTTTTATGTTTCTATGAATGTTGTATGTGCGTAATTTATTGGCCGTAGGGACTATTAGGATATCAGGACAAGGATGGGTAGAACAAGAAGTGAGGGTAGCGGGAGTGTTAGTAAAGGCAAGGAACCCGAAACACAAACCGATAATCGCGACACGACAATTATTCAGCTTACGGAACTAGTCCGCCAACAGTCTACCCAAATACAAGAATTAATCCAGCAGCGCAACACGGGCGGACAACCAAGTGGTGGACTTTCTCAAGCAGAAAGGGTTGAAATAGTGGGGGAAAGATTTCGCAAACTCAATCCCCCGACTTTTGAAGATGCTGTTGACCCTACTGCGGCTGAAGACTGGCTCCGAACTCTGGAGAGTATGTTTCAGTACAGTCGCATTCCAGAGGATGAGAAGGTATTATGTGCTGCCTTCCTGCTGAGGGGAAGTGCAGGTCATTGGTGGGATACCATTCTCGCCTTTGAAGACCCTATCACGATGACATGGGACCGATTCAAGGAGCTCTTTAAGAGCAAATATTTTACCGCCCCGGTACGAGCCCAAAGGATGAATGAATTCATCAACCTACGCCAGGGCCCGATGACCGTGGCAGAATATATCAGAAAGTTTGAGCAATTGTCCCGATTCGCAGCTCACATGGTGAGCACAGATGCGTTGAAGGTGGAGCGTTTCTTGGAAGGCCTGAAGCCTGAACTATATAGAGACGTGAACATGGCCGGATCCCAAGGAGCTACTTATGCTCAGGTGGCTGAACGCGCGCTAATGGCAGAACAAGCGGAACTTCGAATTATGCGCGCCCAAGAAGCAAAAAGAAAGTTCGTTCAAGGACCAAAGTGGAGTGGAGGTAGCCCGAAGAAACCCTTTAACCCCAAGAATGCCCGACCTAATTTCCAGAATCGACCCGGACCTCCACCACCATTCAGTCCTAATCAGGGGAGACCTCCAATGTCTATACCCCCATGTCCCAGGTGCACCCAACGACACCTGGGCGTGTGCTACTCTCAGAATGCAACCTGCTATAAGTGTGGCAAGACAGGCCACTTTTCCATGGCATGCACGGAGACTGCGTCTGGAAGTCAAGCACCTGTTCCAACTAGGCCACCTACGGTACCTGCTAGGGTTTACACACTGACTTCCGAGGAGACGGAGAACAACCCGTTTGTGGTGGCAGGTATTCTCCTTATCCATTCTACCCCGACATGCATATTAGTTGATTCAGGAGCCACGCATTCATTTGCATCCACTAATTACGTGGCGAGACTCGGGGTTACACCTAACTTAGTTAGCTACGAATACAATGTTACCATCCCTCACGGAACCTCTACGAGAACCAACCAATCTTACGAGATAGCCCCGTAATAGTGAACGATAGGACCTTACCCGTTGACCTGATAGTCATTCGAATGAACGATTATGAAGTAATCCTCGGAATGGACTGGCTATCGAAATACGGAGCAGTTACTGACTGTAACCGTAAGCAAGTGACTTTTAACCTAGGAGACAGCGAATCCTTCACATTCACGGGAACTAGCAAGAGTAATAAGATTCCCAGGATTTCAGCAATGAAGGCACATCGTTTACTCAAGACAGAATGCGAAGCTTATCTGATATATGCAATATCATCTGAGGAACGTGTATCTCCAAAGTTAGAAGAAGTTCCGGTAGTACAAGACTTTCCCGATGTGTTCCCTGAAGATTTACCCGGACTTCCGCCAGATCGTGAAATTCAGTTCACGATTGACCTAGTGCCAGGAGCTGCACCGATTTCTAAGGCACCGTACCGACTCGCTCCAGCTGAACTGAAGGAATTGAGGGAGCAACTGGATGAATTGTTGCAAAAAGGGTTCATTCAGCCGAGCTTTTCACCATGGGGAGCACCGGTTTTGTTCGTTAAGAAGAAAGATGGGTCGATGCGACTCTGCATCGATTTTAGGGAGCTGAACAAGATTACGATCAAGAACAAATACCCCCTCCCTCGAATTGACGATTTATTCGATCAACTACAAGGCGCAACTGTCTTTTCGAAAATAGACTTAAGGTCAGGGTATCACCAGTTGAAGATTCGAGAAGAAGATGTCCCGAAGACAGCTTTTAGTACCCGTTACGGACACTACGAGTTCCTAGTCATGCCTTTTGGGCTGACTAATGCGCCAGCGGCATTCATGGACCTGATGAACCGGGTATTCAAGTCATTCTTAGATAAGTGTGTTATCGTATTCATCGATGACATTCTCATCTATTCAAAGACCAAGGAAGAGCACGAACAACACCTGCGAATTGTACTGGAAATATTACGAGAAAAGCAGTTGTATGCGAAATTCAAGAAATGCGAGTTCTGGCTCAATCAAGTCGCATTTCTTGGACACGTTATTTCAGGAGATGGAATTTCCGTTGATCCCAGCAAAATCGAAGCTATTAACAATTGGCCTCAACCGAAGAACGTGACAGAAATACGGAGTTTTCTCGGACTAGCTGGCTATTATCGGAAATTTATCAAGGATTTCTCCAAAATCGCATCAACCCTGACGAAGCTAACAAAGAAGAATACTCCATTTCAATGGGACGATGCTTGCGAGCAAAGCTTTCAAGAACTAAAGAGACGACTCACTACGGCTCCAGTGCTAACTATCCCTGCAGGCACCGGAGGATTTTCTGTTTACAGTGATGCGTCTAAGAATGGCCTAGGGTGTGTCCTAATGCAGAATGGGAATGTCGTAGCATATGCCTCGCGACAACTCAAAGATTATGAGAAGAACTACCCGACTCACGACCTAGAGCTTGCCGCTGTAGTTTTTGCTCTCAAGATCTGGAGGCACTACCTATACGGCGAGCGATGCGAGATTTTCACTGACCACAAGAGTCTCAAATACTTCTTCACTCAGAAGGAGTTAAATATGAGACAACGACGGTGGCTCGAGCTAGTCAAAGACTATGACTGCGTGATTAGCTACCATCCAGGAAAAGCAAATGTAGTGGCTGATGCGTTAAGCCGCAAGACTGTGAACACGGAGTTACAAAAGCTCGAAGTAGAAGTCATACCTATGGGCGAGATTGAGACAAGATTAGCAGCGTTAACACTTCGACCTACACTGATGGAGCAGATTACGAAGGTCCAAGAGAATGATGAATTATATCTGAAAATCAAAGAAGCGCCAATAGAGCAAAGATCTTCAGACTTTACAATACGAGACGACGGAAGTTTATACTACAGAAGACGTTTATATGTTCCAAACGATGCCGAACTTCGAAAGACTGTCATGATGGAAGCTCATACCACCATTTACTCCATCCACCCGGGAGCGACGAAGATGTACAGAGACTTACGAGCCAATTATTGGTGGCCAGGGATGAAGCGAGAAATAGCAACATTTGTAAGCCAATGCCTGACGTGCCAGCAAATTAAGGCGGAGCACCAACGACCGGCAGGAACTTTACAATCCCTGCCAGTACCTGAATGGAAGTGGGATCACATTACAATGGACTTTGTTGTTGGCTTGCCTAAGACTGTGAAAGGCCACGATGCTATATGGGTCATCGTTGATCGACTGACCAAGTCTGCTCACTTCCTGCCTATCAGTTCAACATTTTCAATGGAACGATACGCGGAACTATATATTCAAGAAATAGTACGACTACACGGAGTTCCAATTTCGATTGTTTCCGATCGTGATTCGAGATTCTTATCCAAGTTCTGGATGAGTTTGCAGAAGGCCATGGGAACCAAGTTATCCTTCAGTACTGCCTACCATCCTCAGACAGACGGGCAGTCTGAACGAACAATCCAGACGTTGGAAGATATGCTAAGAGCCTGTGTGCTCGACTTTAAAGGGAATTGGAGCCGATACCTTCCTTTGATTGAATTCTCATATAACAACAGCTTCCACGCAACAATCGGAATGGCTCCATACGAAGCGTTATACGGACGCAAGTGCAGATCTCCAATTCATTGGGATGAAGTCGGAGAACGAGCAATACTAGGCCCTGATCTAGTACAAGAAATGACGGAAGCCATTGCTCAAATACGAGAACGGATGAAAACGGCCCAAAGTAGGCAGAAAAGCTACGCAGACCAAAAGCGTAGACCACTGGAGTTCCAAGTAGATGACTTGGTATTCTTGAAGGTATCCCCAATGAAAGGCGTGAAACGATTTGGAAAGAAAGGTAAGCTAAGTCCACGTTACATAGGACCGTTCCGAATCCTCAGAAAAGTCGGCGAAGTCGCATACCAGTTAGAATTACCTAATTCATTAGCTCAAGTACATGATATTTTTCATGTATCAACGCTACGAAAATATATCGCAGATCCACGCCATGTGCTGAACACTGAGAATCTTCATCAACAGCTTAAGCCAGATTTGAGTTACGAGGAAAAACCAGTGGAAATCCTTATGTACGACACGAAACGACTACGGAATAAAAAAATTCCGTTAGTCAAGGTAATGTGGCAGAATCAATCCACAGAAGAAGCTACGTGGGAACGGGAAGATGACATGAAAAACCGCTATCCTGAGCTATTTCTTCCTGCCTGATTTCGGGGGCGAAATCCGTTTTAAGGGGGGAGGATGTAATACCCGAGTCCCGTAAGTAAGCCGGCCAATAAATAAGCATACTTATTATATGACTTACGTGACTGCATGAGATATGTTTTGTGATTTTTATGTGCCTAAATGATTTCACGTTATATGCTAACATGACATATATGAATTAGAAAATAGAAGAATTAATTTAATTTAGGTCAGTTATTGAATTTAGGGTTTTTAATACATAACATGCTAACCTAGAAAATTTAATTTAGATTATTAAGTGGTAATACCACGTTTTAGAAAACATAAACTTGTAGGAATAGATTTCGAAAGGGTTAGATAAAGATTTTGATGCATTAGGGTTTCGGAACAAGAAATCTCGAGATCTTTGAATATCGAAATCTTCGAAGCTTGAAATATTAATCTCTAAATGAGTGAATGTCGAATCTCTATAAATATTGAAAAGCTCGACATCCTTAAACTTAAAAGCTCTAAATCTCGAGATATATAATTTCGAGAGATAATGTTCAAATAGCTAATAAACTCGAGAAATGAGATAACCATTAAGAGAAGTTATGATTACTTAAAGGAAAGTCAAAGATAAGGATTAAGCCATGAAGTTGTAGACGTCATTTCTACAAATTAACACGCCAAATGAGAATAAAAAGGAAACTCTTATACCGTTAGATGAAAACTTACGATAGAAGTCATATACATAATAAAGAAAATTTCGAACACCACTTGGAGAAGAAAAGAAACGAAGACAGAGGTGCTGTAAACTGAGTTGGTATGAATCTTCATCTTAATCTATCTATTTAAATTCATGCTTTTATTCATAATTAAGTATGTAAAGGTCTTTAGCGATTTAGGAGTTGCATAATTTTAGATTTTACTTAGAAGTAGGGTTCTGATTATTGATTTTTAGGGTTTTAATAAGGTTTATACAACCTTTAAACTGTTCTTGGAAGAAATATAGTTTGAACGAAAGTTTAGTTATTGAGCAAAATAATTCACAGTTGATATATTTCGAATAACTGTATTAAGTCTTGTAAGAAGAATTCGAACCTTGTTAGCTGCAAGAGAATGAAATCGGGTCTGAAAGGATTAAAAATGTCGAAATGTTGCTTGGAAATGTCGAGACATGTAGCTCGACATCTTGTAGAAAATCTCGACACATATCTAGTAATGCATCTCGGAATTTCTAGTTAAAATATCGAAACCTAATTCCAACATGTCGAGATGTATGTGGTATATAATATATCGAAATTAACCTCATGTTATATCATATCAATATCCTATTTTATAATTCCAAAGTGTAGCTCGACATTTGTGTCGAGATTCATCTCGACATTTACTTCATAATTCCAACCTACACTTCGAGATCAAATATACAAGTGAGAATTATATCAATATCCAATCTCCAATTATTTTATGATCTAATATCGAAATTATATGTATAATATGTAACATGTTGAGATTGAAGTGCATGTCGACATCTTATTTGAGTAATGAGAATGATGTCGAGAGTTACGTTGATGATTAATGTTGAGATCTTGGTACAGTTTAAATATCGAACTTAGTAAATAATATCGAAATCCATCATGTAATTCATATCGAGATTTATACAATGTCGAGGTCATAATCATGCCAAAATTTATATTAATAGTACTTCTTAGTTTAGGTTAAATTCTAAATTTTAGGATTTCGAAATTTATAGAAGTCAAAAATTAGGATTTTCAAATTAAGCCAATTTCGTGGAATTATAACTAGACTAACAAACCCTAATTTTATATATTTCTATACCTAGGGTTTGAAGATTAGCGACTTACCGATAAGCTAATAGCTAAGGATACCAGGTAAGTGGAAGTCCCAACTACAACACATAATTATATGTGCATGAAATTATGTGTTATATGTTTATGTGAATTTATGTGACTTCCTACGTGAATTATTTGCGTTACATGACATGCATGATTTAATTACATGATATTATGGCATGACACGCATATTCATGACATGAGCATGTGCACGCACGTTAGAACGAAAGGCATGATATGATAGCGTGCATAATATACGATCGCCTTAGAGCGAAAAAGATTCGCCGATATGGGCGTCTGATGTCGACTCACAGTTGAGTCACGGCTCTTCTATGCTACCGTGGTGACGTCGTATGGCGCTACCGTTATGACATGACATGTACAAGGCAAGACATGATTTTAGGGCTAATGCCCTCATGGCGGGTCGTGAAACCTGGAGGGTGCGAGCTGAGGGAGTAAGCGACACCGAGGGTACCTCTGGTGTTGACTACCTCAGATTAGGCTACCAGTGTGAAGCATCCACGTGGCGTATGAAACCACCTTGGGGCAGAAAAGGCGCCCTAGGGTTAGCCTCCCTTGAGTGGGTATTGCCACTTATATTTATTTATCCCTTGTGGATTCGAGCTCCATGATGGTGCATAGCAAGATAGCCGAGGGCCCTACATGACAAGACAAGACAAGGAAAAATATGAGGTCTAAGGAGCATTGGCGCGGATGCCTTTGCGAGTTTAGGACACGTGCATGGCATGCATGGCTTTCACTTACTGAGCTTTATAAGCTCATTCCACGAATTTATGTGTTGTAGGTTCACGGGATCACGGTACGTGATCTTTACAAAGGCGAGGCTATTTTTGAAGCTTCCGGAGGACTTTTGAGGTGGCAGTGTGTACATGGATGCGACCTGAGTGGCGGGCCGATAGGTTATTTTGTACACGCATGCGCACTCTACCTTGTATTTATGTCCTAAGGAATATTTTGTACTGTACAGGAGAATTTCATTTATATAAAAGGAAAAATTTTGTACGCATTTTTGTATATAGATTTCATTATTATCACATGCAGTCACATAAAATAGTAGTAAGAATGGGCGGTAGGAGTCAGGGGCGCCGCAGCTGTCAACTGGGCCCGTGGCCCGCGGGCCGCCCCGCCCCGCCCCCCAAAAAGGGCGGGCTGGGATATTGGCGGGCCGCGGGCTTGGCGGGGCAGGCAGGCGGGCCAGCCCGCCAGTTTTATAAAATTATATATATTATATATTATATTATATTATATTATATTATATTTAAAATATATTAATTTAATAGTTAATGATTCATTAATTATACCATAATTAATGACATATATATTTGTAAATATATAATTAATATGTTGTTTTATCCATAATTTATTATTAAATATCTTAATTAACTAAAACTAATTAATAAATTAAATTATAAAATAAAAATACAAAAAAAATTAAGAATATATCTAGGCGGGCGGGCCTGCCCGCGGCCCGCTGCGGGGTGGGCCGGTCCCTCATTTTTTAGGCCTGCCATCGCCCGCCCCACCCCGCCAAGTGGCGGGCTTTGACGTGCGGCGGGCCAACCCGGTCCGGCCTGCCACTTTGACAGCTCTAGGAACCAATTCAACTTCAAACTCATGCGAGAGAAGAAACTCCCATTATGGAGAGAATACCATCATCACTATACGAACAAAAAAACGCCTAGGATTGTTAGCTTGATCATCTAAATCATTTATAATATCGTTGCTTATTTCGAAAATTTGCGCAATGACTTGGACAAAAGTACAATATCGAATATCCAGGATTTCGCCATAACAACGACGATAAGAATTAGGTAACAGCCGAGGCTTTTCGAAAACTAATTAAATGTTTTGCAGTCGTTTATCTCCGTTTTCTACCTTTCAAATTTAAACCCATTTCTCTAGCTACAGAAGGAAGCCATCTCTCCCCTCTAATCTTCTTCAGTTCAGCTATTCTTTCTTCTTCTCTTTTTGCTGCTTCTCTTGAAGCTAATTCTTTAACTTCGAGCCTTTTTATCGATTCTTCACAAGCAGCCTTTGCAAAAGCGATTAAGTCAAGACCATCGACAGCAACTGAACTAATTTGCTTCTTAAACTGCGAAAGGGCAACCAAATTGAATACATGAAGGGAAAATATAAAAGTGATTTATTATGATCGACCTTTTTCGATTTTTCATCTAGCTCCTCTCTACGATCAAGTTTTGGCTTTTTCTTGGGTCCATGAATCTCCTCTGGCGAACAAATTCTTGATGATTAACAACAACAGCTGCTGCTATGCTATCAGATTATATGAGGAGAAGAGATCTAACCTCGGTGATCAAACACTATTCCACGTGGAACATTTTCGAAGAGTCGAACTCCTTCATCAACATTAGCAGAGACTTTCTCAGGGGAGAGGGTCCACGTGAACGATTCAAGCCTCTTCTCTAGCATTTCATCGAGCAACTTCTGTGCCTGTAATAACAATAGATAAAGCACAAGCAGAACTATATAAGCTCAAGAGATGCCAAACATAGCAGCCATTCAGATAGAACCAAACTGAAATTAGGATAAAATGTTTCACGATTCTGGTCATAATGCCCGAATCAACTACAAATCATCTACCACCAGAAAAAATAAGGCTTGCTATAATATAAAGCCCCAAAAAAATTATGATATTCAAAACACGAAGGCGAGATCTCCAACGAATTGACTGGGCATAAAATGCCTAGATTCTAATTCTAGGAATACCTTAATCCGATAATGTTTAGGGATTCGAGGTTTGTGCCTTGCCTCTTCATCGTCAACTTCAGTTCTTGCTGAGCTGTTGTTAAAAGTTATGGTAGTTGAGGCAATCGAATCTATGGCCGCCTGCCACGTGGCATCGCCGTCATCTTCCCCGCTGCTAATATCTCTCTCCATTGCTGAAGGGAACCGTTTGTGAGAGCTATTACCAGTCACAATTCACAGTTAGATTATATATTATATATATTTGCACTAAGCATTGTTTAATGGGTAAATTATGGTTCAGTCCCTAGAACACATTTTTCAATATGGTTCAGGCCCCATTGTAATTTTATTTCGGCCGAAGGACCTATTTACTGAAAAAACTAGTTTGAATGACCAATCACATTGTAAATGACCATTTTATCCTTCACATTTGCCGAATTTACACCCATGTGCCATCGACTCTTCCAAACGATGAATGCATAAACCACGTTCCACGAAGACCAAAATTTACGATCTAAAAGCCGGCTCAATCTCGACATTAATGACCGAATAAGGTTAAATCGATGATAATTTTCCATTGTGTCAATAATCAATGAAAATTTTTGAAGTTTATAATGGAATAATGTATTAAAAGTAATTCGAAAATCTCGTTGAAACAAGGGAAAATCTGGACTTTAATGACCGAATAAGGTGAAATTGATCGTGGGTCTTAATATTCAATGAAAATATTGATGTTAATCGCGAAGAAATTTGACGCGGCCCATGATTGAAGCTTTTGCTAATAAAACGCTCGCTAAGTAACAATTTATGCATTCTGGGTAACACTTTATGCACTCCGGGTAACGCTTTATGCATTCTGGGTAACAGTTCATGCATTCTGGGTAACAGTTCATCATTCTGGGTAACATTATGCATTCGTCTCTTCCAAATGATGAATGCACAAACTACGTTCAACGAAGACCAAAATTTACGATCTAAAAGCCGGCTCAATCTCGACGTTAATGACCGAATAAGGTTAAATCGATGATAATTTCCCATGGGTGTCAATAATCAATGAAGTTTTTGAAGTTTATAATGGAATAATGTATTAAAAGTAATTCGAATCTCATTGAAACAAGGGAAAATCTGGACTTTAATGACTAAATAAGGTGAAATTGATCATGTGTCTTAATAACCAATGAAAATATTGATGTTAATCGCGAATAAATTTGACGCGGCCATGATTGAAGCTTTTGCTAATAAAACGCTCGCTAAGTAACAATTTATGCATTCTGGGTAACAATTTATGCATTCCGGGTAACAATTTATGCATTCTGGGTAACACTTCATGCAATCTGGGTAACAATTTATGCATTCTGGGTAACACTATGCATTCTGCGCCCAGAAATGGCAACCTGCACCTTTTGGAGTATAACTTTCGATCTAGAATTCAAATGACCTTGATTCGAGCTCCCTTGATTAGCCAAGTTAATTATGTATAACTTTTATTCTTTACATTATTTTTTATTCGAAATCCATTGACCTAAGAAATGTGCCCGAAAAAAATTTACGGGTGCTTACGGATGTTGTCCAAAAATGGCATTGCCTGAAAATGGCCACCTGTACCTTTTCTAGTATAACTTTCGATCTAGAATTCCAGTGCCTTTGATTCAAATTCCTGTGAATATCCAACTTAATTATGTATAACTTTTATTCTTTAAGTTCTTTTCGCTATACCAAATCGATAACCCCCAAATTAATCGGAGACGAGCACCGACGGCCACGAGCAGCGACGACGATGATGTTACAATTTGGTGTTATGTGTATCTGATACTTATGTGTAGGATGTTTATTTTGAACAAACTTCGGTTCTATTGCTGAAAATGTATGCGTTTGCATGATTCTGGTAAAGCCATATGTTATTTACTAATTTCCTGCAATAACAGTTCCAACACTGATCAGAAACAATTAAAGAGGAGAAAAAAACAGAAAATGATATGTAGGTAACAAGGGAACACAACACGAGTAACTGAATACATAGTCAAAATAACAATTTAATATGTACTTAGTTTACTTTATGATTTTCAAATTTTATATTGCAAACACGCTACATTCACTAAAATATATGAATTTACGAAGTTTTAGATTAAATATACTAGTTTAGGTTGTGATTTTCGTGGAGGTTATGTTGGAGTTGAAGAAGTTGGAGTATATAGTATGGAAAACAAGTACCACTCTTCTTCAAAGGATGATAATGCTTCTATGAAACTGATTCTACTACTCAAAACTCGTGGATATGAACTATTAGTTGTTTATTACAATCCAGATGGTCGACCTAACATAAATGATTTAACAAAATTAATGACATCTTCAATTAATCTTAAACGTAAACCACATGCCGTTTACTGATTTCCTGCAGTAACCGTTCAACAATGATCAGTAACATATCAAGATGAGGAAAGAACAGAAATGTCTACTACGATAACAAGGAGCTACAATACGAGTAACAGAATACATAGCACAATAACAATTCCATATATAACTAATTTAGGTTATGATCTTCCAATATTATATTGTAAACACGCTATATTCACTAAAATATATGAATTTGAGAAGTTTTAAACTATAATATATTAGTTCAGGCTGTGATTTTCGTGGAGGTCATGTTGGAGTTGAAGAAGTTGGAGTATATAGTATGGAAAACAAGTACCGCTCTTCTTCTAAGGATGATAATGCTTCTACGAACTTGATTCTACTTACTCAAAACTTGTGGATATGAACTATTATTGTTTATTACAATCCAGATGGTCGACCTGACATAAATGATTCAACAAAATTAATGACATCTTCAATTAATCTTAAACGTAAACCATATGCCGTTTACTGATTTCCTGCAGTAACCGTTTAACAATGATCAGTAACATATCAAGACGATGAAAGAACAGAAATGTATATTACGGTAACAATGAGATACAATACGAGTAACAGAATAGATAGTCACAATAACAATTTCATATGTAACTAGTTTAGGTTATGATTTTCCAATTTTATACTGCAAACATGCTACATTCACTAAAATATATCAATTTACGAAGTTTTAGATAAAAAATATATTAGTTTAGGTTATGATTTTAATCACAAACCCTAATTCACAAACTATTATAATTTTGGTAACATATAAACATATAACTAGTAACATTTTTACACATATCGGGTAACAGATAATCTATGCTTGATAAAATTTAGACTCCCGCCCAAAATTCATCTCATTCTGGTTTCCCGCCCGAAATTTCACCGACAATTTAGTAACAAATTTAGGCAACATAGTAACAGAAATGCATATACTAATAACAAATCCTGATAATTTTAATTTAGTAACAGTTGTTCATCACATCAATCGACGAACGTCTGGATCATTGCACTAAAATCTGGATTTCTGCTTAATGTCGATCTTTCATTCCACATGCGTTACACCACTTACGGTTTGGGAGTTAACAATTGACACATAATTTCGAATATAATGGCATAGTAAAAAATACCCAAATTATAGGGTCGATCGTACTCTCGCGAAATTAAATGATGAACATCGGACGAACGACCAAACAAGGTGCCACATCGAGCTGCCCATACTATGGGCACTTCGAATTTATGCATATTACATGTAATCGTTGCCAAAAACGGCTTTGATTTCATCTTATTTTCGCAAATTAGAACCACATACATGGTAACAATTAATTACAGTTTAATAACGGTTTTGATGCACCTAGTAACGTTTTTGGTACTTCGAGTAACAGATTTGAAATAACGAGTAGCAGTTTGACACAGTGAAAATATATCCAAATTATTGGGGTCAGCCGTATTTTCGCAAAATTTAAAGATGAACATCGAACGAACGAGCAAACAATGTGACGCACCGAGCTTCCCATACTATGGGTACTTCGAATTTATACATATTAAATGTAACCGTTGCCAAAAACGGCTTTGATTTCATCTTATTTTCGCAAATTAGAACCCTACACATGGTACAATTATTTATAGTGTAATAAAGATTTTGATACGCCTATTGACTGTTTTGATACTGCAAGTAACAGATTTCATACTCCGAGTAACAGTTTTGACAGAGTCGAAATATACCCAAATTATTGGGGTCGACCGTATTTTCGCGAATTAAAAGATGAACGTCGGACGAACGACCAAACAATGTGCCGCACCGGGCTGCCCATACTATGGGCACTTCGAATTTATAGATATTAGATATAATCGTTGCCAAAAACGGCTTTGATTTCATCTTATTTTCGCAAATTAGAACCCTAAATTTAAAGATAAAAATTCATAACAAATCTTACACCTTGCTTCGTTACTAACACAATACATCCTATCTTACACGCCGAAATTGGTTGGTTAATGGGCATTCGAAATTTCGGAGCTCGATTCACTGTAAAAACGAGATTCATAAAATAAATACTCTGTCGATAATAATTTTCTGCATCATTGTAACAGATGAGGGATGGATAATAACAGTTCATCAGACCTTTGTAACAATATAATCTAACAGCATAACAGAAAGTCATCCGAAAATAACACTTAGTTTAGTATGTTAGGAAGGCTATTTTCGTCAATACATAGTTTTAAGCCTTATCTCTGCAATTTTCGAAAAGTTGGTCCTTTAAACTTATAGGATTTCTGACAGGGACTGAACTATTTACAAACTTACTGACTAGGGACTGACTAGAAATTTCCCCTTATTTAATCGGGTTTCTATACTTAAATCCCCATTGGCAAACAAAAAAAAAGACGATTCGGTACCTTGTCAGAATTATTTTATCATGAGGTACCTAGTGGGATAAAAAGCTTTACTCTCAGTTACCCATTTGATTGAAAAGACGAATTTACCCATGGCTTTATAATTTTTTATTATTTATTGTCTCCATCGATGCCTTCTTCATCACACAAATTTCTCTCTCCTCACCACCATTAAACAACCATGAGAGCTTTTTTAAGTTTTTTCTTCTCAATAAATCATGTTGCCATAAAACACCAAAAATGATTCCCTCACTCTCGCACCCTTCTCCTTGGCCGGGCTATTAAGGATTTTCATTCCGGAAGCGAATACTTGGGAATAGTTTTTTTAGCCACAATTAATCGATTGCACTCATGTGGTCGAGCTTGAGCCCAAATCCTGAAGCTGAATGCGATCTAAGAGCTCGATGTAAGGTGGGATGTTGGTATTTGATCGTTATTGAGGCCAATCCATCGGGATTTCATATTTTTACATAACTGTTGTTACGTACCATTTGTTATGTTTATTATGTACCATTGGTTATTTTATTACGTACCATTTTAGTGTCTATACGTACCAAGATCCGCGTACGCAGTACCATTTTAAACTATACAGACGTATCATTTAACAGGTCATATTATTTGTGTCGTCTACAAGTTCGGTTGGTGGCGGGACATTATTTGCATTGTGTGAGTATAAAAGTGAGTCATTCTTATTGCTTTTGTCCCAACAACCTTTTTTATGCTCTTTTGTAGCGCATTCTTTTTGTCCAGTCGTTCTTTTGTCCAAATGTGTCAATGTAATATGACTCATTCATTTTGTCCAAATGATGCCAATATGTACTGTATATATGCGAACGAGGTACTGTAATATATGCCAACAAGGTACTATAATATATCCAAACAAGGTACGCTAATATATGCCAACAAGATACTGTAATATATGCCAACAAGGTACTGTAATAAATGCCAACAAGGTACTCTAATATATGCCAACAAGGTATTGGGCCATATATGCCAACAAAGTACTATAATATATGCCAACAAGGTACTGTAATATAGGCAATAGGGTTATAAAAATGTACTGTAATATATGCCAACAAGGTACTGTAATATAGGCAATAGGGTTATAAAAATGTACTGTAATATATGGTACGACATAAGTACGCAACATGGTACTATAAACATACCATAGAGGGTACGACATTCTTTCAGAAATAGGTACCACATAAATTGAAGTAAGAGTATGGTAACATGACTTGGAAATATTTCGTCAAAAAACAAGCCTGCATAAGTCTGTCAGAGACAATTTCTGACATTTTTCTATCACGACTGGACATGAGCTGACATACGAGGTAATAAATCAGGAAAAGACGGCTCTTCTGACATGTCGGTGCCTTTCAGAAGATGTTTGATGTCATATGTAATTTTGGGTACTACAACCGTGTCTGAGAAGGTACGCTTAAAACAAAAAAACAGATACCCGACAAAGTTAAGAAAGGTACGGCGTCCCTTAAATATGTGATACGTCACATCAAGGTTAGTATTTTTCGAGGCCGTACGAATTATTTTTCATCCGGAATCACCCTAATACACTAATATAGAGTATTTGTTACCTTTCATATCAAATTATGTGCATTAGGCCTTACACGCATGAATTAAACCTTCAAACTCCAAGATTCATTAGAATATAAGGATAGAAGCAAGAAGACCTTACAACATACTTTGAAATGGTGAGTCCTAAATGTGCGAAATTTTTTTCTTTTTTTAGTCATTTTATTATTGTTAGGTCTGGTCAAAATCACGCAGCCTTATGCGATTTGCTTAGGAATCTATTTATTTTCAATAGTATAACAAATAGTACGGTATACTTACATATTAGGGTACTATATATGTATACATAATGATACGGTAAATCTACAGATTATGGTACTGTATATATAAAAGATAAGGTACGTTACTATAAAAGATAAGGTACTTCATATATTCTGATTATGGTATGCTATATATGCGTAATGGTACGGTAAACTTGCTTTATGGTACTATATATGTAAAAGATAAGGTACGTTACTATAAAAGATGAGGTAGTTCATATATTCTAGGTATGGTACGCTATATATATACATAATGGTATGAAAAACTTGCAGATTATGGTACTATATATGTAAAAGATAAGGTACGCTTATATAAAAGATAAGATACTTCATATATTCTAGATATGATATGCTATGTATATACATAATGGTACGGTAAACTTGCAGATTATGGTACTATATATGTATACATAAAGGTACGTTAATATAAAAAGATATGGTACTTCATAAAATACGGACGAAGTCTCATAGAACTACACAATAAACATAAATGACAAAGTCTCTAAAAGTCTCACAACCAAGTAAAATAACTTAACGAAATAGATCTAACATACAACTGTACTCGTCACGTAAAGTGCGAGCAGCCATAGAAGCACGATACACATCCATATTGACTTCTTTGCCATTTTTCTTGAACTCTAGGGTGTCGACAACGTATTCCTCTATGGTTAATGAGGCATGCACCCCACAGTCTACTTCGCCAAATTAGGGCCGGTTAAACTCTGGATCCACGGTCTTCTTACATAGATACCCATACTTCCGTGCCCAATAATTCGTCAGAAAATGAGCATACACATTATAAAAACGACATTAACGCAGAACTGGAACACAGTCGACGGAATATGCCCAATGTTAAAACTTACGAATGCTCTAGCGGCCCAGGTCATCTTATGCTCTACCAGTCAATTTGCTTATGGTAGATCGAAAGAGAGCAGGATGGCACCTGGAAAAAGATCAGATCTATGCCTTTGGTGCCATTTCTGCAAAACGGTTAGCGAGTCATGAAGAAGCAGTACCATTTTATTCACACAGGGGGTACCAATTTGCCCAAACAGATGGTGCCAAATACAACAATCATGTAGTACCAAATTGACCTCATTCGGAAAAAAACCCAAATCGACCACAACAAATCGACCCATTCGAAATAACCCAAATCGACCACAGTAAATTGAACCATTCAAAAAAACTCAAATCGATCACAACAAATCGATCCATTCGAAAAGAAGGAACATACATTAATGTTAAAGGAAACAATAACTTGGGATATCGATTAGGGTCAGATTGGGTAAAAATACCTACCGTAAAATGTAAAGGAGAAAAAGCATACCCAAGAAAAATGCCGACAAGCAGAATGCATAGTTGTATTTATCTAGTGAGAGATGAGCTTGATTGTGGGTTTTGAGGGGAGAAAGATAATGAGCTTTTTAATGGAGGTTGTACTATATCGTGTGTTTACTTCTTTTTTTCTTTTTCTTTTAAATGTATTAGTTGGATATATGTTTGTAAATATGCTAAATTTCAAGGTCATTTTTGTCCATTAGTTACTTAAGTATAATAAAAGTTTGAAACAAGTACCTCAGAGAAAAAGAAGTCTGACAAGGTACTGAATTCAAAATTTTTTATATGAATAGGTATTTAAGTGTCAAAACCCCTTGTTTAATTAGTTTGTCAAATTTGGTAAGTTGTTTTACTTGCACTTTTTTTTATGTGTATTATAATTTTATCCTTAATTAAAATTTTATTTATTAAATATTTTAAAGTAATAATAATACTAAAGTTTTTAAAATAATATTATATATTTGTAGTTGATTGGAGCCGACTTAGCTTCTGAAAATAGTAATAAAGACAAAGGAGTAGTAAGAATGATTTTTCAAGAGGTTAATTAGGTTTCAGGCCCGGCACTATTAGAACAGTTTCATTAAAATTTTGATCCCAAACGATTTTTAATGAAAGAAAACAAGACTCTAATTATATTTTCGCGAGATAAGGAACTATTCGAGCTGAAAGACTCATTTGCTCTTCATTGTTGAGAAAATTACGCCAAACGTCACTGTCATTCACCTGTAAAAGACGTGTAAATACTACGTGAAGTTGTAATCGTCTCCCACTGATGTCTCAGTTAATGACCAAATAAGGTGGCATCAACATCAATTTGACATGAGACTTAATAATCAATGAAATAAGTTTGTAATAGAGTAATGTGATAAACCCTATTCAACAATCTCATTGAAAAAAGTGTGAAATCTCGATTGGGAATGTGTTTCCTAGATTGGATTATTTAAGGTTACGACCCACGTAATATTCTTATACGTATTATTGTAATCGAATTGTGTATTTTGAATAAGGGATTATCGAATTTTTGTGCTTTATTCGCTTTGAAGGCATTCTATTATTTATCATAAATTTTTTAAGACCTTTGATAATAAAGATAATTAAATAAATAAAATATCAAACTCTTAGACTTATCGGTTCTGTTGAGCAGAGAAATGCACCTCTAGACTATTTTTCTCCTAAGTGTTAAATTAGTCTTCGAATCTAAATCTCTTGTAAGGACGGGAGTGACAGTTCCGACTTGTTTTGTTCGACGAGCCAAAGGTATTGTGCCCACTATTCGCTTAGAAACTGTAAGCTCGTGACATTAATACAGGACGAATCTAGGGCCATCAGTATTTGGACTGTGACTCGTAGCGAATTGTTCACATATTAGGCGTCATGCCCGACCCATGTCAATGGCGTGGCAGCCGCCACGTTTTTCAATAAACGTAATGTTCGATATCAACTCACAGTGAAATGATGAGCGTTCTCCCAAATCTGAACCTGCCCTCGTGCTCCCCCTTGACGTTCCTTCGCCTAACAAGATGGTAACGATTTAACTTCAAGATTAGACGAGTAATCGATAATCTTCAACACCTTTTAGGACTATAGCGTAAACAAACGCGTCGTCCTACGAATCGCCGAAAAAACTGTTTCAAGATCATTTTATGAAGCTGTAGTTCTGTTTGAAGAGAATGTGGACCACCAACAAAGGATATTTCGAAGGAACTGAAAAAAAAAATCCATAACAATTCGCACAAATATTGGATTGAGATGATTCACGCGGCTATGAACAACTGAGAAAGTCAATCTTCAACGTAAACCAGTTTTAAAAACATCAGAGTAGGATAAACGACTCTCCAAACGGAGATATACAGCAGCTGCGCCGGTAGGTTTTCAAAACAAAACAACTTCACATATTCGTAGTAAATCGTAGGAATACCGGATTGGACTGATTCCAATGGATTTGGAAAGCTTAAGATGTTAGCTTTCAGTAGAAACAAGTATCAATAGAATTAGATAGGTCAAATTAGATATATGCAGAAGCTGTGCATACAAGATATTTCTGAAGAATGGAAATATCGATTACCTTAAAACAGCTCAACCGAGACCAGAATTCGTACAGAATCAGGGTTAAACAATAATGAAGAAAAAAGAGGGTAAAATGTCAACAATGATGCGGGTTGGGCTGAGAAATTATTATTTCGAATTTGAGCTTTGGAGCTTCAAGATTTTGATTTTGGACCAATCTATAATTGAATAGATTTTATATTAGGAATCGACTAGTAGTTTGCGTTTACCTTAGATTGAAGGAGTTAATGTTTGCGTTGACTTTGAGTCTTGATTTGTCAATAGCTTTACTATACTCGTTTGCCGAGAGCATGGGTCGGCAGCGAAATGGGATCTTGATAATAGAGTGCGATTGCCGAGTTGACTTTGAGTTGACTTTGAGTCTTGATTTGTCAATAGCTTTACTATACTCGCTTAGGTATAGGCATTAATTTTCTATTAAAATTATTTTGTAATTTATTAAATTAAGTCCAAGAAAAAAAAATTCGATTATTTAAATAGCTGTTTTTTATATCTATAAATCAATATCTTTTAAATTTGAGAAGGTTTTCGATTCAGACTAAAATGGTTTTGTTTTGGATATCTGTAAATATCTTAGAGGTGGTTTTCAATTCAGACTAATCATTAGGTGGAATTTTCGAAAAACACAAAGCTTGGCGCTCTCAATCTCTCGATAGGCGAAAAAATCAACTTCTGCTCTATCCATCCTAAGAAGATTGGTGAGTAGACATGCAGCATATTCGACGTGACAACTCTTGCCAAGACCAATTGTCGTTGCTCGCTATTCAATCCAGTTATAATGCCTTGGTTCTTAACTTTGAGGTTTAAGGTTGTTAACGTTATTTGTGTCCTACGTGCATATGATCCATCTTACGGAAATGGGGTCACCGGGATATTTTTAAATTCTGCACGTTTTCGGAGAACACGGTTTCGGGGAATCCAACTGGCCGATCCTCCAACAGTGGTATCGGAGAGTATGCTCGGATAGGGGTGGGATCGAGTCGGGTTTTTTTTGGGTTTGGGTAATCGTTCAAGGTCGGGTACCAGATCATAGGATAACCGAAACCCGCCGCTTCGTGTCGGGGTCGGGTTCGGGTGTTTTTTATTTTTTATTTTATTTATTTTAAATAATTAAATAAGTGGTGGTGAGCTGCGTGCAACTGTGAGCTGCAATTTTTCTAAGTTTTATTTTTAATTTTTTATTTATCACAAAGTATTTTTATTTTTATTTTCTTGCATTAGGTTGGGCCTTAAATCTTAATAACATTGTTCCTTTTGAATAGAATCATGGGGCTAATGACTGTTATTTAAATATTGGGCTAAATAATTTACTTCGGGTACCCGATCGAGCAAAACGGGTAGCTCAAGCTACCCGAACCCCGACCCGTTTAAAGCAATCGGGTATTGGGGTCAATCCGATACCCAATTTTCAATTCGCTGGGGTGAACAACTCGATCGGGGCGGATCGGGTACCCGAAACCCGACCCCATTTACCCACCCCTATGTTCGGATAGAACAAAGAATGAAAAGATAGGACCTGAGTGAGAAACGGTCAGACTAGGAGTCAATGCGTCGTCCCGAAGGTTGGGACGCAACGATAGTCCCGAAGTAAAGTTTTCAGGCAGCCATCGCCTTGGGCTGCTGGTTAATTTGAACCCAATCTTGACTATTTGTCTAAATGGGCTCGTTTGATACGTGTGTATGGGTGTGTATAGGATGTGTATGAATAAGTTGTGTCGCTTTTTATATCTGTGTATAGCTATACATGCCTTGTATGGCTATACACGTCTATTACAAGGTTTTTAGTTATAGGCCTTGTATATCCATACCCACCTCTAAGGTGGTTATGGGGTGTGTATCACTAATCCATACACACCTATACACATGTCAAACACATCTATCAAACACAATTTATATCATTACACAAATAATTAATACACACATAAACATGTTAAAACACAACATTAACAAAATCCTTGTATAGCTATACACAAATAACTTATACCCATGTAATCCCTAAACACTGATATCAAACGAGCCCTTATGTGTGTGATGCAAGTTCATAGCTGGTTAATTGGAATAATGGCAAAAAAGAAAAATTTATAGGCGGTACATTTTTTCACCGCATGCTCAAGTCAATTTGTGACTCAAATCATATGGACGCTCGCGTCGTATACTATATGACCTATTAATCATAGCTTTTCTTTAACAAATAATATTTGTTCTACTTTATTGTTCGTTGGATGTAATGATTAGAGGAATATAAACGGACCCTAATCTTGGTAATCATGTCATGGAGCGGAGTGATTACCTGTCAAAAATTTAATAAGTTCATATCATAATTTGCAGTTAATTGAACATTTGTAAACGCTTTACCTAAAAGCGTAGTTTAAGCTTAAAGAAACAATCAAAGTTTGAAAGCAATCTGTTGCTTTCTCTTACTCCCAATATTTCTTTTATCAAGATATAAATAATGAAGTATTATTATCCTCGCCAACTCAATATGCGTTGTACAAAACGCTCGCTTTTGCATTGTTTACATATAGAAAGTGCATGCCATAATTGTACAACTAAACTGAGTTACCCTGTCGAAAATAAATAAAGTTCATGTAAGGAAAAAAAATGGAAAATGGGAGTTACTTACCCCCTCTTTTCCTCAAACCCATGAAAAACAATTTACATATTTTATCTAATTCTACTCCTAAATAAATTCCTAATAATAAATAAATACTCACAAAAGAAAATATATAAAAGACAAAAGGTTGTCCACTAGTGCTCACTACATTACACACAAAAGACATCCATCAACACCCTTTCTTCCCTCATAAGGATGTAATATGGACACAAAGTTGGGACAAAGATAGCAAAGAAAGACACCAACTTGAGTTTTATGCAGAACTCATCTTCTTGTCTGGTTTTATAATCTTTCGTTGGACACAATTCTTCTTCTTCTTCCATCAACCTGTAATGATGGAATCTGCATTCCAACAAAAATCACAAGGAAACATTATAACTTAAACGTAATTAAGAAATCTTGATTATTGAACGATGATGCGCTAGCAATGCTTACCAAGCCATTGAATCGTTCATATTACAGCGTCATCGTTCGAACTCCTCGCGCGAAGCTCGACGTTACGTAGGCTTCGAAGGTGCTGTAAGATCTCTTTCAGAAGCTCCACTCCTTTGTCCCCTTTCTTCAGCGACCCAATGCAGTGCTTGAGAAACTCACGGTCAGCTTCAAGCGCTTGCAATCTATCGTAAAGATGATCAACTTCTTCTTCGATCCCAGGCTTCGATTCATACCCATCGTGAACTCCATTGTTATAATCGTGAAAACCATTCCCATTCTCAGTTACTATGTCTCCATTCTCGCTGTGATCAACCTCATCAAACAGAGGAAGAAGTGATTTTTTCCCATTAGAATTCGCAATCTTTCGAAGCGGACCATGCTTGCCATTCTCTGCAAAGTGCTCGTTTGTTTTTACATCGTTTCCTTGCTCCGTTCTAACATCCTCAAAGTGCTGTTCGGTCCCACCATCGTCAAGGGCAAACAGCTTCTCTTCCAACGCCTTGAGCTGTTCAAGAATCGAAAGCCTCTCATCCTCAAAATCCGCTAAAGACTCTTCCAAGTCCAACACAGCATCGATAGGAGTTCCATGATCGATATCGAACCCTTCGTTTCCCAGAAAACCCTCTTCTCCCTTCGTATCTAAATCGACAGACAATCCATCGCTATCATCGGGATTACTGTAAGAACCCGAAGAGAACCCACTCCTAGAACTCCCTTCCTTGCAGTTCCTTACACCTCTCAGCTTCTCCTTTGCTTCGTAGTCAGAAATCCTCTTCTTACAAACCTCTAAATCCCTCTCAAGATCTTGCTTCTCCTTCTCTCTCTTCACCATTAGCTCGTTCAACAGCTGAAGTGCCTCTTGGTCGTACTCTGACTGTTCTTCCATCATTCTCTGATACTGCAAAGCCTCCATTTGCATGGCAGCTTTCTCCTCTTGAAGACGGTTGATCATAGCCATGGTTTGGTTAGCAGCAACGGCGGAAGCACTCCTCTCTTCTTCCAATTCGGCGTAGAGTTCTTGCAGGGCTTTTCTCTCTGATCTCAGAGCTGATTTTAAGTGCTCGACTGTAATAACTGCTCCGTCCCAGTTTTCCAAATCGCTCGTTAGGCTTCCTCCGTCTAGGGATTCGAGCTCGGGACTACGGGGAGATTTATCATCTTCTTCTTTTTCTTCTTCTACGATAGCCTTGTTTAGCTCCAGCGATTCGTTCTTTGTTGTTTGGTCTGTTTCTTGAACAGTTGTAGATTCGATTTCTTCGCTCTGTTCTTCGTCGTGTGTGGTGCCTAATCAAGAAAATTCATCAGAAAGAGAACATAAGTATTAAAAAACAAGAATGTCGGATTGTTATGTACGGTGTACCATGACTATCTGGTTTCTGAGCAATACTCGTAGAAGGATCTTCGGAGAATTCATGTGACTGTTGAAGAGGTTCTTGATTTTCATTGTGAACTTCATCTGATATATCTATATCAGGAATCACTGTCCCGATAGAGACATCTGCTTCATGTTCGCGATCTTCGTGAACTTCATCACTTGCCGAAGAATCTGCTAATCGCTGAAACTCCTCTGTCATGGTCATGGTCATGTTCATCGAGTTATGGTGAAAAACGAGGGAGCCTTCATCTTCTTCGTTCTCCATCAAGTCCATTATCGAATCTTCAGGCACGACGTTAATATCTATATCGAGAAATCCATTCTCTAACATCGAATCCTCCTTACGGCCTTCGGTCTTATCTTCTGCTCCAACATCAGAATCTGCTTCGAGTTCTTGACCCTTGTCTTCTATCTTATTATCTTCTGCAATAAAATCGACGATTTCGATAGGGACGAGCTTATGACCAGTGTAATCCAAGAAAAATTCCAGATGCTGAGGAGAGCTTTGTCCATCCACAGAAACTTGCAATGATTTATCACAGAAATTGCCAGAAAATTCCAATGTTTTCTGATCAACAATCATCGAATATTCTTTCTTATCACATTCCAAAACATCATCCCAAGGTAAACTTCCATTGCAGAGATCTTCTCTATTACAACTACCTAACAACCTCACCACACCACAACAAGAACAGTTCTTCTTCAAGCGCAACTCACCTACCTTTTTACCAACATCCTCAAAATCTGAGGACAAGCAATCGTCGCACATATCCCTAGACTCGACAAGCTTACGATGGTTCGAACAAAACCCCAATTTCGAAACCTCCTTAGAATGAGCTTCACATAAGAGATCTCTGAGCCCTTTCTCCTTCGAACGATCGAAGACATGTTCGAGCCTACCACACCACGGACACGGTGGTTCTAAGCCGAAGAACTCGGCGAATTTGATTATCAGGTGAGAAAACACAGAGTTTAAAAGGAGGAGGAGAATCAAAGTCCACTCTAGAACTGCGTAGACGAGGACTACTGTGATCCTATTCGTGTTTCTGTACAACATGGTTTTCTATGTACGGATGACGATGGTTGACGATAAACTCAGATTGAAGAGAATTAAAGGGCAAGATGAAGAAGATAGAAATGGGCTTATGTGAGATTAGAACGCAAAGTAGACGATGGATGATGAGAAAAGATCAATGGGCGGTTTGAACAATGAGAGACGAAGACGATGATTGTGTAATGTAATTAGGTGATGAGGATTATTAAAACTTTTATAAACCATAGTAGTACGATGTTTTTTTATTATTCTTTCTTATTTTCTCTTCTTTTGTATTTTTTTTTTTCGTGTACATGGATACTTGGGTTCTTTAGACAATTTATCAAATATTAGTCAAAATGCGAGATTTCGTATTAAAGGAGAAGATAATGTCTTTGTCATGCTATATATAATCATTAATCCCATTGAGTCACATAGATCATAATAATTATTATTATATTTAATAATAATAACGTTAATTATGCTAATTAGTTTGTGAATCGTAAGTTAAAATGCTCGAATTAAACTAATAATTGGGGTGGTAATGAGAGCTTCTTTGCCCGTGGGTGGTGTTGTCAACTTTGGATCCAAAAGACCTTTTGCTTTTCTTTTTCTTCTTTATTTACTATTATTGTCCTATTTTTTTTTTTTTTTTGTTGATTTTTTTTTCTTGATTAAGAAGATAAAAAAAATGCAATGTTTCTTGTTTCAAGGAAAAGTCTTTGTACAAGCAAAATGGTGGGGCCCCACTAAGCGAGGGAAATGAGTTTGGTGGGCCATAACCTAAAGGAGGTTGGGTCCCATTAAAGAATGCCATGATGCTCATCATCATATCTGTCTCATCTTTTTATTTTAATAGTTTTAATTTTTTTATGGGTACAAAGCTTTATTACTCGATCAAACAGTGCATTCATAATAATTTCATTGAATTTGCAGTGTGTTTGAGTGTGTAGGTAAAGCCTAATTTCATTTAATTGGCAGGCAAGTGCATTCATTCCTCCCCTAATGAAATTTCACCTACTATTAAAAAACGGAAAATTATGAACATCAAAAATTATTTTCTTCTCATTAATATCTAATCCACCATTTAGTTAAGAGGACGGAGTAAATCAGTCTTTTTTTCTAACTTGTGTTTTTCTTTATTTTTGCTATCTCCTTTGACATGTATTCTTTGAATGTGGAAATATTTTCTTTGAATAAGGTTTTTTTTAAGTCGACGAGAAAGATAGTAAAAAATGTGTTATATATCTGAATTTAATAAACATTATTACGGAGTTTTTACTATTCTTACAATTAATAATCTTTTGGTTTGTTTATGTTTTTCTAATTTAAGTTTTTGCTTATTTTTTCTCTCTCGTCGGGAAAGTCTTCGTCCTCTGATGTCTGATTTGTATTTTACGAGAACGATTTTCTTGACTAATTAACATAATTTTTTTCATTTACGAAGGTATTAGATGATAAGTACATGCAATTGAAAATTCACAAGCAATTTATGATGTGCTAAAATTCATTTTGTTTGGCTCGCCAAACATAAATTAAATTGCATACTATGATGCTAGTTCCTTAACACATTATTGACAGAGCAATTACGACAACATTTAAATGGACCAAACAGCTCATATTGGCATAGCTTCACGATAAATTAAATATAGTTCTGTTGTTCTCAACAGAAATAATAATTTTCTTCTTTCCCTTAATAAATTAATAAAAGATGGACTATGCAGTATGCAGTCATGAATAATTGAGTGAATATGTTAATTTTCGGAGTCCTTTCGCGTTCAGATCTAATTTGAACAATCTTTGATGACGATATTATTATTCACATTAAAGGCAAGAATAGATATAGAGATGGCTTTCTTAGTATCTCGACTCCAATTTTAAGATTTTAGTAAGTCAAATTGAAACCTTTTTTTTTTGGCCGACCAGTTTGAATATTACGTCCAAAGTTCTAATGTCAGCATGCCATGCTTACATATATTCACATTACTTTAAAAATATTTCTTCGTTATGATCACACTAATTTTTCTGTTAATTTTGCAAAAGAAATAGTTGAAGTGGTGATATAATAATTATTTTATACGAAATTGTATCATACTCCTTTTCCCTCATTGAACCAAACATAATAATCATCATCGACATATAAAAGTTGGATATGGACTTTCAATTTAGGCCTATACGAGGGTTTAATTACCAATTGCCATCATTCTCTAGCCAATCGCTATGTGACACATCAGATTTGAAAAAATAATGATCATTTTAGGTCTATGAGTGGAATTACATGGATGTCATCAATAATAGAATTAGGAAAAAAAATCAAACATTCGTTGTATTCATCTGGCATTTATCATAGGCAACTTAACAGTCTTTTTAATTAATAAGAAAGCTAAACAGTTTTGGCAAAATAATGTCCGTTCATCTCTACACTCTTAACTTTTCTTTTCGCATCGTTAATGAACTGTGCACTCTATTCACAGTCCAAAACAGAAGACCCCTCCATTCAATTTCAGGTATACTTGCTGGTGAAGCAGAAAGGATTGCTACCGAATACAGTGACATATTTACAGGTAAATATCCATGACAATTCATTCTTTTTCATCTTTTTTCCAGCTTTATATTGAGTTGTCTTTTAGCATCGTTAAAGATCGTCGCTTTTGTTCATCTGTTTTCTGGGTTGGTATTTGTAGCTCCAAGAATCGATCTTTTCGGCTTATCAATAATGATTTGAAAAGATTGTGCCTTGTCAAAGCGGGTACTTCTCTTAGTCTATCGTTGGTATCATAATTTGCTTTTTTAGACCATCTTGAACCGAGAAACGCATTCTCAAACATAAACTCATTCTCAAACTCAAAATGCAGTAATTCATTTCCAACCGAAGAACTCATTCTCAAACTAGAAAGTATCTTTTGAAATATTCTCTTTTATACCAACTTTCATTGATTTTCAATACTACCAACATACTTTACAATATTTCAAAATAATATTTTACTATTGTATTACACGTTAAAAATAAAAAATTATATGCAATTTGTAGAAATAAAAATATATACAAGGGCTTGTATACAAGTAAAAACATTTATATATTTTTTATTTATTTTTTATTCTATATGACTTCTATGAAAAATAAAATATACAAAAGGCTTATTTGCAAATAGAAAATTACAAACGCATCTTATGAGATGCAAACGCATAGATGCGTCTAGGGGTGAAAGATGAGCAGAGCCGGCTCGGCAAAAGCATGGCTCGAGCTCGATATAAATGAGCTCGGAGCTTGAGCCCGGATATAGTGGCTCGAAAGCTCGCAAACAGGCTCACGAGCTTTTTCTAATTTTTTTTATATTTTTTTATATTTTATATTATTTTTATTAATTTATTAATTTTTTTATTAAAAGCTCGAGCTCGAGCTCGAGTTCGAGCTCATCTGGCTGTAAACGAGCTCGAGCCCAGAAAATGAGTCGGCTCGTTTACAGCCCTAGATGCGTCATATGGATGAGAGAGAAACCAAGTGACTCATACTGCATCATGCTTTGCAGTACGATTGGACCACATTTACTCCTTTTTTTTTTTTTTTGTTTTCAGGTAGTTGCTCTTAGATCGACTGAAATGAGTTTGAAGAAGTTATTGCGCTTCTTGGGACACCTTGTAATATTTAATTATTTAAAGAAGACATGGGCAGCAGAAGCTACGGCCCCTTTCGCCGTGACATCGTCTCTTTTGGAGTATTATAATTAAATGAACTTATGTAATACACCGAAAAACACAGGCATACAAATCTATAAATTTCCTTTTTACTTGCGTAAGTGATGAATGCAGATATGGTGTATCACTTTAATATTCAAAGTATAAAAGATGTCAGTTCAGTTCGTGTTAGATAAAGTTATATATAGCTAGCTAGTAGCAGGGCCGGATTTCCTTTTTTGGTTGCCCTTGGCCCTTTGGCAATATGTGGCCCATGGGCAGCTCAATAATATAATGTTATATTAGAAAAATAATATGGGCAGCTCAAATAATAGGTAAGCCAACGCCCAGAACCGATTTTTCTTTCATATCCAATACAAAGTTTAACAGTTATTTGGGCCTCATATTATAAAAAACAATTATTGTGGCCCTATATTGTACAGGGCCGGATTTCTAGCCCTGTGCTGTAGGCCTGCTTGCACAGGCCCAAATCCGGCCCTGGCTAGTAGAATAAAAGGTTTTACATATAAATATCTGTTTAGTTGAAAGTAGGAGTGTTCAAATTCCGGATAAAAGTTAAAAAAAACCGGCCGAAGCGAAATTTTTGGTTTTTCCGGTTCAGTTAGTTCGGTTTTTCGGTCGTTTTAGTTTGAAGGTTTAGTAAATTTCGATTTTTTGGTTCGGTTTTCGGTTTTCAGAAAAATAACCAAAATAACCAAAAAATCGAAATATATTATATATATTCATTTATTACTACATGGGCCAAGGATAAGAAGTATAGTATGTTTATAGGGCCCATTTATAGTTATTCTTGCGCCCAAAATAATTACACTTTATTTAAATTATAATAAGGGTAAACTTCACTTAAATAGGCAAACTTTCTATCACATAACTCCCTTGGCAGAGAAATATATCACTTGATGACCCGATTTACTATTTGTACCATTTTCTTCAGTCACGTTGTACCTTCCTATGTTTGTATTGCGTACCACAATATGTTGTGATAGTGTACCTAAATGTGCTGATACGGCGTACCTTAATGTGTGATACGATCAGTCGTAGATACACCATACAACACATTTTGGTACACTATATCAACGTATTGTGGTACACAATACAAACATACGAAGGTACAGCGTGACAGAAGAAACTGGTACAAACAGTAAATCGGGTCCTTAAGTGATATATTTCTTTGACAAGGGAGTTAAGTGATAGAAAGTTTTCAAATAGCGATTTAAGTGAAAGTTCCCCTTATAATAATATTAAACTTAATTTATTATATTTTCCTCCAACATCAAACTCGCGAAATTTTCATTCCGCTAAAATCACTTTTACGGCATAAAGCGTTTCCCTATTTTAATCCCCTCAAGAACAATAAAACATTTTATGTATTTTCAACTCATAAACTAATATGGAATAAAAAAATATGTAATCTTGGAAAAAAAATTAAAATGTATTTAATCTTGAAAAAATATTCAAAATTATTTAATCTTGAGATAAAATAAAAAGTATTTAACCGAAAAACCGAACCGAAAAGACCGAACCATATCGTAAAAAACCGAGAACTAAATTAAAACGGTTCGGATATCGGATTAAGCATATGTAAAACCGAAAACCGAAAACCGAACCGAAATGTTAAGAGTACCGAACCGAACCGGCCGATGAACACCCCTAGTTGAGAGTACCAATATCATTGTTTACGTATCTTTTATATGTATATTATATTACGTGTTTGTGTGATAGTTAATTCCTAAATATTTATATGATATCTATGTAAGCATGCCGTACCTTATTTGAATGACGTTTTTCTATGGTACGTAAATGTTTTATATCATGTACATTCAGCCAAGCGGATAACTACGAGTAAAACGATATAGTACCTACATATAAAAATACGCTGAAAATAGGCTGATCTGACATTTTTGTATGCATTTGGGTATTTAAGTGTAAACTTCCCAAATAAGGTATATCTACGCTCAATTAATTAACAATCTATAAGCATCTCAAGTAGGGGTGGGATCGGGTCGGATTTTTCGGAGTTCGGGTTTTTCGAGTCGGGTACCGATTACATCGGGTATTTATTTTAATACCCGACCCCAATCAATTGCGGGTACCCGAAACCCGTCAGGTACCCGATCGGGTAGGGTTCGGGTTTTTTTAGTTTTTTTCTAATTTTTTATATTTAAAATTTAACTAAGCTTAAATTAGTTGATATCCGTCATCAATAAAAGAAATTGAACACTATCAACAATGAAATAATTTAAACACAATCATAACAAAATGAATTCAACACCATCAACATCAACAATAAAATAAATTCAACACCATGTGTCCGACAGCACCCACTCGGTCGTTTTTTTTTTATATTTTTTATGTTTTTATCTTTATTATTAACTTTAGATAAGATTAAATTAAGTTCAATTCCTTCAACGGTAAAAAAAATTAAACATCATCAACAATAAAAAAATTAAACACCATCAATAATAAAATAAATTCAACACCATCAACATCGACAATAAAACAAATTCAACATCATAAAAAACAAGTTCAAAATATAAACATTTTTTTCTTTTATTAGTTGGGCTTAGTTTATATTTGAGTTTTTTATTTCATTAGTTGGGTTTAGTTTTTATATGAGTTTTTTTTTAATGGTCGGGTACCCGATCGGGTAAATCGGGTAGCATATTGCTACCCGATACCTGACCCGAACTTCATAGTTGGGTATCAGGTTACCGACTTCTAAACCGATTTTTCTTCCGATCGGGTCGGGTCGGGTAGCCGAATCCCACTCCTAGAATCTCAAGCCCATAGTATGTAACTATTTGGGCTATCGATTTAGTGCAATGACGTATAATAGTACACGTCGAGGCATATCAGAAATGGGAATTAAAATTAAGGCGTGCTAATGAATCGTCTTGATACATATTAAGGTCAGACAGTTTTAATTCCATGAATCTACTGTTACAAATAAATCGAAATGAAAATATTCAAATTTTGTTATGTGTGTGTACTACTTATATTATTTAATACGGACAAATAACTTGGTATGTACGAAAGTTTCTTTGTTACCAAGAATCTTAACAACCACTAGTATTTTTGGCACATTTATATTATTATTTATATTTTAACTTTTAATAGGTGAAATTATAGTGTTAGATTAATTTTATATTATTTTTAAGAGTATAAAAAATGATTTTAGAGGATGAAATGATGATTTAGTTTAAAATCAGGGGTAGAATGGTAATTTTATAAATGTCACACCAACCAACTTAGGAGCAGTTACTATAAGCCTCCCTTAATAAAATAGAAATATGAGATTTATTGCCAAAGTCCAAAAATCAAGACTTAAAAGAACAAAAAGAAACCGTCATATCTTTTTTTTTTTTAAGGAAACGGATTCTATTCATCTTGCAATGCTCATCATCGCCCACCGCCGCTGCCACCATCGCCAACCGCCCACTGCCGGTCGCCACCGATGCCACCACGCCCACTATCTGCATCCACAGCCCATTGTCCCCGTCGTTGTTGCCCCTCCCCTGTCGCCCACGGCCAGCCGGCTACCCAGCTCGCGCCGCCCGCCCGTCGCCAGGACTGACCGGCTGCCCGTCGCTGTCTTGAGTCTCCCAGTTTGTGGGACCTCGTCTCTCCCGATCCTCGGATCAGGAGCCTTTTCTCCCTTGTGGAGCCCCTAGTCCAACGTAGACAAAACCCAAAAGTCGAAACCAAGTTAAAATGAAGAGTATCATAGATTTAGCTTAATAGCTTTTTCTGTTGATAATGGGTTTAGTTTTCTGTTGGTTTGTTGTCCCTTGTAGACCTTTTTTCTCAGTTGTTTGTACCCCATTGTGGGTTGTGTTGTGCTCCCTTGTGAGCCTTTGTTCTCCCGGTTTTCGATGATGTACCGGTTAGACCCCTTGGGCTATTTAGCTCTGTACCTTTGTTATTAATACAAGCGATCGTTTCGAAAAAAAAAAGAAGTCTATGACATATGTACGTATATAACACGATTTTGCACATTGCAAACAACTGTCATTTACAAACTAACTTGTACAATCATTTATACTATTATATAAAGAGCATGGGGTGGCTATAAACTGCCTAATTTGGTCTGTCAATTTAGTAATGATAATTTACAATTTTACCCTTAATTGTTAAATTACAATTTTATCCTTTATATTTTCATTTGTTACAAATTTATCCCTATAAATTACTTTACTAATGATATGAAATGTTCAATGTATAAAAAATTTATCATATTTGCACACACATTGGGTGTGCTACACATACTAGTATCCATAAATACTTACTTGAAGCTTTTTCCAGCCATGTCAGCAAAAATGACAATTCAAACACAATTAGGATCCATTGAGGGAAAATACATTTTTAGATTGTTTAATTATATAATTTTGGAATTTAGATAAATGATAACGTGAAAAAAATATTGAAACTACAAAATATGAAGTATAAATTACGAACAAATTAAAAATAGGCTAAAATGCATATAACCCCCTCGTGGTTTCGCCGAAATGCACATCCCTCGTGGTTTTTTTATTGTACGGTACTCCCTTGTGGTTTAACTAATGTTGCACCGTACCCCCCGGGGCAGCAGTTTTTGCCCGAAATTGGATTAAACGCGCTCTTATTGCATGTGGGTTAAGCTTGGACCATATTATTTACTGTTAAATGACCAGAATAATTCCAACTATTCACCTTCTTTTCAAATGATAACCCCGGGCAGAAGTTTTTGCCAAAATTTGGATTACACGCGCTCAAATGACCATATTATTTAATGTTAAATGAATAGAGTAACCCCAACTATTCACCTTCTTTTCAAATGATAACCCCCCGAGCAACAGTTTTTATTCTGGAGAGGGCCGGGGGTTATCATTTGAAAAGAAGGTGAATAGTTGGGGTTATTCTGGTCATTTAACAGTAAATAATATGGTCAAAGCTTAACTCACCTGCAATAAGAGCGCGTGTAATCCAATTTCGGGCAAAAACTGTTGTCCGGGGGTACGGTGCAACATTAGTTAAACCACGATGTAATACCGTACAATAAAAAAACCACGGGAGTTTATGTGCATTTCAGCGAAACCACGAGGGGGTTCTATGCATTTTAGCCTTAAAAGTATTATATGCAAGTCGAAGTATTAATTAGGCTAGTAAGGCTCAACATCACAAATTAATTGAGTGGTTATAAATGATGAAAGCCCAATTAGGAATAGCCCGTTATCCCATTTTTATTCCTAAATGCAGAAAGCCCAATATTCACCAGCAAGAAGAAAACTCTAAAATGCCATGATGTCTATGATCATATTATTATTTTTTAATGCATATTAATATATTATACATACATATAGATCGATGCATGTTTGAATAATATCTATTTTTTTTTCCAACGATAGCTTGCCATTACTGAAATACGAGTACATACGTGCTAAACAGCACACATAGCCGTTTGGTCGCATTGCGCCAAACGGAAACAAGTCCTCAAAAAGAGGAAATAAGACCCACAAGGGGCACAACACTCCCACGTGGGGAGACAAAGGTCCACAAGGGACAAAAAAACCGACAGAAAATAAAACCTATTATCTACAACCAAGAACTAAAGAACCTATAACAGAAAAAGCTATTAAGCTAAATCTACTATACTCTTCACTTTAACTTGGTCTTCGACTTCTAGATTTCTATTTTCATCGGACTGGGGCTCCATAAAGGAGAAAAGGCTCCCGATCCGAGGGACGGGAGAGAAAGTTTTTTAGACGAACGCCGGAAGACAGAGGAGGGGTGCAGCGGCCGGTGGTTGACGGAAGGCGGCGGGCTGTCGTAAGGGTACGCCGGGCACAACGGAGGAAGCTCCTAGCAGGCGGACGGCGGGGCAGCCGGCGGAGGGGGCGTCGAGGCCGCCGGCTGAGGTGGGCGTCGAAGCGGCCGGCGGAGGTGGGCATCGGGGCAGGGCGCCGGCAGCGGTGGTGGCGTCGGGCTGGCCGGCGGAGGTGGGTGCTGGAAAAGCAAAAAAAAGCAAGGCAAAAAAAAAAAAAAAAGGGCAGGCTCCCCCACCCTCCAGTGGAGGTTGGGGGAGGAGCGGGTTGACAGAAAGGAGACGGGGGTGAGGTGGGGAGGAGGAGAAGGGGATGGGAAGGGGAGGTGAAAGGGGGAAGAAGGTGGCGGCTGTGTGTGGGTTAGGGTTTTTTCAGGGGAGAGAAAGAAAGAGAGAGGGAAACTACATGCTCTACATATTTATATACACCCATTTGAATAATATCTATGGCTAGCAAAGAATTTTGTGCCCTACTCTTCATATTCTGCGCCGGGCAATTGCAAGCAAAGCATGTGAATTATCGTTTCCCCACAACATTATAATACCCAAATTAAAATAATTAGCCCTGCACCATGCGTTTGAATAATATCTATGGCTAGCAAAGAATTTTGTGCCCTACTCTTCATATTCTGCGCCGGGCAATTGTAAGCAAAGCATGTGAATTATCGTTTCCCCACAACATTATAATACCCAAATTAAAATAATTAGCCCTGCACCATGCGTTATAGATCTCATATATATTCTCTGGCTACGCTATTATAGTAAATGAAATAAAATAAGAAATGACGCAAGTTTCATGCAATTTATTATAATTGTACATGGTAAAGGTGTTATATGGTGTGGCACTTCAAGTATTTTATTTCCTCGAAAATTGAAATTTTTTAAATGGATCAATTTACTATCATTTACTAGTAATTATTTATTCTTTGACCTAACTTTGGTATTTACTTTGCATTCCAGTTTCCACTATTTTTCTGATTTTGCTGTTTTGAATTTATGACATTGACATGACAAGTATGGTAATGCTAATGATGTTTCTTTTTCATTTATTAACTAGAAAATTATCAATATCTAGATTATCCCTTATTTTTAAATAGTTTTAACTTCTAACATTAAGAAGCTTGAATTGTGTAAAAGCCTTGGAATATCAATAGGGTTTTTATCTCATGATGTTAAATAACAACTTGACCTAAAAGTTAAGTTTATATGGAGTGAATTTTTAAGATTTTATATTATATTTCCAACATGACTAGGTGATTTCTTTTTATGTAGTACGTATAATTTTTTTAAGGTCGTAAATATTCATTCCCAAGATCTATTTAGTCCATGAGCTCTGATATAGCATGTTAAATGATCACTCCACCGAAAAGTTTAACCTTGTAGGTTGTAATTTATATATATATATATATAATATATATATATATATCCAAAAGGGAGTAGTTGGTTCAATTTCTTTTTATCATTTTGAGTAAAGATGTTTGTCATGATTTTGAATAGTAACACAAAAACATGAGACTTAGGTCCTGCTAGAAGTCGGAGTCGTCTCCTAGCCAATCAAGTTCGAGTTCAATTCATAATTAGGATTACTACGATAGCGTCAAGTAAATATAAATAAAAAGGAAATAAATAGATAGGTGACCATAAATTTACCTTAAAGAGTGGAAAAAGTACAACTTACTGAAGATTCTTATAATTATTTCATTGCAAACATTTCAGAAATGCTTCCTTGCATGAAAATAGAGCACAATTACCCATTTTCCCTATTTTTCCGGCTGTGATATTTTTGGTAAAAATTGAAAGATACTAATTTACAAGTTGAGATTAGAAGGAGAACTACTTCATATCAATGGCTGTTAATTCTACTATCTATAGTATTTTTTTGCTTTTTCGTCTTTTTAATTTAAATATGTTGTCTTTTAAGATATATTAAAATTTAAATGGAAAACAACACTAAACAGAAATAAGGAGGTTCTGAGTCAGTCTTTCATATGTTGATTGGCGAAGACATCGTCGCTTCAATTAGGACCACAACTTTTTAAATTGCCTTTTTAAAATATTGTATTAGGTAATTATTTTCACTTTATATTTTAATGATTTTCCTTTTTTATGTAGTGTTGTCCAGTCGAATTTGATGGATGGGCACGCTGAAATAAAAAGCATCTTTTTTTTCTGATAACGGATTTTGTTATTATCCACAATAGCTATAGATCAGATTGGAGTTTGGATGTCTTTTGTTGCAATGGTTTGGTCTCCATTATTATTATTATTATTATTATTATTATTATCATTATTGTATATATAATAATTATATCAAATAAATAATTGTGGTATTAATGGTAATTCCCTAAACCATAAGAAACGCATATAAAATCTTCTCTCTATCGCTGAAAATGTTGTCCGTTCTTACTCGTCCAAACTAATTGCGAAAATGTAAAGCTCAATTATTAAAATGGAGATTGAATTCAAAGGATCCGTGACATTCCTTCAAATGTTATTAATTACGATAAGAAAAACTTTTGAGAATGGCATAATTAAATACGATGCATTAAATTAAATACATTTCAATGATTGCATCGGATTAGTCGGTTGCTAACTGGAATAGTTGCAGTATAGTATATGCACTTGTTTACTTCAGCCGGCTGGTATTAATATTTTAAAGTAGATAACAAAGAATAACTCATGAACGAAACCAAAAGGAAAATAACAAACATATTCCAAATTAAGCAAAACGGAAAATACGGTATTGGAATGTAATAGAAATTTGTTTTTTTTTAAATAATGATACTATATTGATAGAGTAGCAAGGTCCATGCATATTTTCTTAAAGAAAAAAAAAACATATGGCTCCAATGAATCGGCAAATATAAAATCATGAAAAATACAATACATGCCGATTTGAACCGACAAAGAAATAAAAACAATTTAATGGAGTTGATGAAAACAAGGCAAACTTGTACTAATATGATCAACAATTAAATGCAATGTACTTAAGGTCAATTAAAACGAAGAAACTAAGTTATTTCGGTCAACGCATATTTTCTGGTGGTCGTTTGCCTTTTTTTTTGGATTCCCTTTTTTACTTCGTTTGAAGAGGCAATAAACAGAATAATATCAAAGTATTATGTTATTTATTTTTCTAATTGTTTTCAATCCGTAGTAAAATTAAGATGCGTGCCTAGTATCATCAATTAATAAATAAATAATTTTGGTTGCGAGAAAGTTTTGTTTAACAAATTGAGAAATCCCACTTTGAATTACAAAAATTCGTAAGGTCTTTTACTTTAAGATGTTTATATATGATACATTTTTAAGTTGGATTTACTGAATAAATGATGTTTAATTATAGACACACGACAAGTTTTACAGGCTCTCTCCTTGTTCGAATACGGTTTCAGTTTCGAAACGAAAAATCGAGACCGGTCTGAAATCGGTTCGGAACTGTGGTTCCACAACTTAGGCGGTTCGGTTCTTCATTTTTTGCTTCGAAAGGAAGCAGAATCGGCTCAGCAATGACGGAATCGGATTATAATATATAGTTATATGTGTAGAACCGATGTCGAACAGTTATAAAGTTTCATAAACTTTAGGTGAAATGTAATTTACACGATATTAAAGCTCATTCTTAGAGATCGTGGTACAAATTTAACAGTCTATATTAAAAGACGAAATGCACGTTTATAAAAATATATATCAGGCTAAACATAAGAGTTGCAAACAAAATATATACAATTTAAATTTAATAGTTATAGTAAAAGTTTAATCTTTTAGGTGGATATGTTACAATGAAGGTAAACATTAAAAATATTTGATCAACTAAGCCTATTCTTTTTTAAAAACTTGACCAACTAAGCAATTAAAAAAACAATGTAGCCATTTCTAAAATATATACATATTAATAATATTATATTGATGTTCTGCAAAATTATCACGATAGGTCGATCAATTTTTAAGTTGGTGAACGCGAAAATTATTGGATGGTGAAAACCAAATAAAGAATGGTAAGAAGGAAACAATTTGCGAAAAAAGAAAAATTAAACAGTAAATAAGTTGGTCCATGTGCACCATGTAACTCTAGCTAGCGTACGGTCCACCACCACACCATGTCCATGTAGGATAGGAGAGATAAAACTCTGAGCATAGGGAATTGAGAAGATAAAGCTCCAGCAGTAACGCCGTTAACGTCCTTTTTCCGTACGCCGTTGTTTCATACATGTGCCGTTCAACGCCGTTACATTTGGGTCGATGTAGACGCGAAGGGTCATTTGGTCAATTTGTCCCCCTATGTGGGACAGATCTGTCTGGTAATCATTCATTTCCCGATGATTCTCTCCACGCGCCGGCAAGTGTAATTTGGGCAACACGCGTCTCTTCATACGATCCCTTCCCCATCTCTCGCATTGAATAAATCTGAATTAATGAGTGTACTTTTCCAACTGACGAAATCTTTGAATATTAATTTTCTCCTAGTTGGCACAAAAACTACTCATCTGTTTCACAATGAAAGTCGTTTTAGATGTTTTTTTTTTTTTTTTTTCTAAAAAGCAAGTCGTTTTGATATTTTCAATAAATATATATGTGTAAATTTCCAAAATTGCCCCATATTAAATAACAACCCATGCTTCAATACTAAAAATACACAAAGTGGGATAATAATTAATAGTTAATGAGGGGTGTAAATGACATTTTAAACAATGTCTTAATATGTGTGAGAAATCTAAAACGACTTTCTTTGTGAAACAGAGGGAGTATCAATTATGGTTTAAACTTTGAGAATTTCTTGACTGGATAAATTACATTGGAATAGTAATAAAATAAATGTGATTGCGCCCCCTATTTTGCACGCACGAGGAATCTGATTAGAAGGAAAACCTCAATCTTAGTGCGTTTTTAAGTGAAACTCGAAAAAAGTTATTCCGAATAAATTACGAAATTGCTTTGCGTCCAAGAATTATTTGGTTTATTTATGATACAAATAATATATACTAACCCTGTAGCTAGTTGACTTGGCATGTAGGTGAAGAAATTCTATTTTAAAATATTTTTGGGGCCTAAGCATAATATACCCTTCTTTTTTCTGCTAATGGGTTAAGCCTAGAGCTTCAACTTCATGGCAAGTAGAGACACATTTTTTCTTACATTTTCTGAAAATTTTCAATTGCAACTACAGCTTTACCATCACCAAACAATAAAGAGATAGTTTCAAGACTTTTAACAGCTCTAGAGTTTAGAACCTTAAATTAAACTCCAATTTGCAGCTGTTAAGATAATAATAAATTGATAATATGGGCAAAGTAAAAGTACAATTATTGCAGGCCCCATTTACTATTTTTAGCAGCCATAAATAAGCAGTAACTTGTAAAAAAAGATGTCTCGGAAGAAATTCACCTTCCTTCATCTTATCTCTCTCACCTCTGCGATGCCATTCATACAGTCACCAGTTTGCTGTAAATTATCAAGCAATCGAAAACCGTGCACTTCAAAAACCTTTCACGAGTCTCTTCTTTTTCGTACGATTTTAGTATTTTCTTTTATTTATTCATTATTATTATTATTATTATTCCAACTCAACAATACTCACACACAAAAAACACACACACACATCTCACAAAAATCCTCATTCCTCTTTGCCCTTGTATCACAATCTCTTGCTAATATCTGTACATATAAATATATATATAAACAATAATCTTTCTCATAATAAGAAAACGTTGAAGATGAAGAGAGACCACTCATATCACTACACCGCGCAGGAAAGCGACAGCAGCGGCGGCGGCTGCAGCACCATGTGGAGCGCCGCCGCCGGAGCTCCATCTTGCGTCGGCTCTGGCGACGCCGACCTGGACGAGCTGTTCGCCGCGGTGGGGTACAAGCTCCGTTCTTCCGACATGGCCGACGTGGCTCTGAAAATCGAGCAGCTCGATCAGGCCATGGAACAGCAGCAAGCCGCCGCCGCCGCCTCCTCGACCGCCGCCGCCGAGGCCAACGTCCACTACAACCCCTCCGATCTCTCGTCGTGGCTGGAATCGATGATTACCGTCCTAAACCCGCCGGAGGAGCTGCTGCAACCCGATCCGTTCAGGGATTTCGGGTCGGATCTGATTTCCATTCCCGGGAAAGCCGCCGTCCCCAGCCCCAGCCCGCCGCCTCAGAAGAAGCTCAAAACCGCCGCAGACGACCCAGTCTCCGCCACGCGCGTTGACCCGCCCCGACCCGTCGTCATCGTCGACTCTCAAGAGAACGGCATAAGGCTCGTCCACACGCTCATGGCCTGCGCCGACGCCGTACAGAGAGAAGACCTCACCCTCGCCGAAGCCCTAGTGAAGAACATCGGCTTCTTGGCCGTATCTCAGCCCGGCGCCATGAGAAAAGTCGCCACCTACTTCGCCGAAGCTCTAGCGAGGCGAATCTACAACCTCCGCCCAGCCGTCGCCGATCCCCAAGACTTCGCCTTCTCCGATATGCTAGAGATGCACTTCTACGAATCCTGCCCATATCTCAAATTCGCCCATTTCACGGCGAACCAAGCCATCCTCGAAGCCGTCAGCGGCAAGAACAAGGTCCACGTCATCGATTTTGGGATCAAACAAGGTATGCAGTGGCCGGCGCTGATGCAGGCCCTAGCACTTCGGCCCAACGGTCCGCCGACCTTCCGCCTAACAGGGATCGGCCCGCCGTCGCACGACGGCAAGGACCACCTCCAAGAAGTCGGCTGGAAACTAGCCCAGCTAGCCGAGACGGTGAACATAGAGTTCGAATACAGAGGATTCGTCGCCAGCTCATTGGCCGATTTGCACGAATCCATGTTCGATGTCAGGGAAGGAGAAACAGTCTGCGTAAACTCCATTTTCGAGCTTCATCAGATGCTGGCGAGGCCCAACAACAATGGCGTCGAAAAGGTGCTGCGAGCGGTGAGAGCCCTCAGGCCGGAGATCTTCACAGTCGTCGAGCAAGAAGCGAACCACAACGGACCGGTCTTCGCCGACCGGTTCACGGAGGCGCTGCACTACTACTCCACGGTGTTCGATTCCTTGGAGAGCTCCGCCGGCGGCGCGGAGGGGGGCGTCGCCACCGACCAGGACAGGGTTATGAGCGAGGTCTACTTGGGGAGGCAGATCTGCAACGTGGTGGCCTGCGAGGGCTCCGACAGGGTCGAGCGGCACGAGACGCTGGACCAGTGGCGGACCCGGTTCGGTGCGGCCGGGTTACGGCCGGTTCATCTGGGTTCGAGCGCTTACAAGCAGGCGAGCATGCTATTGGCTTTGTACGCCGGCGGGAATGGGTATAGGGTGGAGGAGAACGGCGGGTGTTTGATGTTGGGCTGGCATACTCGGCCGTTGATTGCCACGTCGGCTTGGAAGGTGGGTTGAATTCTGTGGGGTCGGGTCGGGTGAATCGGTTTAATTTGGGGCGGGCGGGCGATTAGCTGTGGCTTCAACCAACGTACGATGCCAACAGAAAAGGATATGGCCCACCACTCTATGTGCAGTGTTTATGTGTGTGCTTGTCAATCTTCAAAACTTGAATTTTTTTTTTTTCCTTTTTGCTTCCCTATGATTTCAACTGGTGAAAAATTGGATCCTTATTTTATTGTGAGCTTCTTCTTTTCTGACATTTTACTGTGGTTGGTTTGTCTATGGAAGCTTGTAATTTTCCTGTGGTGGATCTTGAAATTTGGAGAATGAAATAATATTTTATTTATCTATTGTTCTTTTCTTTCCCGGACTAAAAAATGAAGTACTTCCACCATATCTCTTGAGATTCTTGAATGTGTACTATGTGGGGCGATTGGGAATGGGATAACGAAAGGACAAATCTGATTCTTGATTGATTGAGCAAGTGAAGCTGTAAATGTTATGCTACAGTCCCAATCGATCAACATTACTTGAATTGTTTGTTAATTTATGCAAACAATTTATAAGGTGGGTGAACATTGCAAATTAATGTCATGGGCTATTGCAAATATGCCAATTTTGCAATAGTTGAACGAGAGGTTTTTTTTTTGATCGATTGAGACCCAGCATCGGTTGAGATCCTCTATTCCACTTTCTGTATTCCACTCCGTATTCCAACGAACGAAAATCGTTACACCTCCCCCCGACAAGTGTTAAAACACACGTAAATATCATTACACCTATGAATTTCATTACAACAAGTGTTTAAACAAAAAAAAAAACTCATTATTACGTATTTTTCTATTTTAATATATAATACTGATTTTTTCTACTCCATATTAGAAAAATACGTAATAATGAGGTTTTTTTTTGTTTAAACACTTGTTGTAATGAAATTCATAAGTGTAATGATGTTTACGTGTGTTTTAACACTTGTCGGGGGGAGGTGTAACGATTTTCGTTCGTTGGAATACGGAGTGGAATACAGAAAGTGGAATAGAGGATCTCAACCCAGAGAGCATGAGTATTATTAAGGGCATAATCAACACTGCATCACATTCTTTAATGCAAATTGAACATATATATATATGTGTGTATATATTAGATCGTGAAGTGAGCTGGTGATTAACAATTGTTTGAATAAATAAATGGTAGTTTAGTTGCGGAATTAGATTAAAGCCAAGTTGCTTTCGGAGTCTCGATCGCTAGTTTAATAATTTTGATGTGTGATTATAATTTAATGGTTGATGACAGATTAATGAACATAAAGTATTATTAAGGCGACCCCATCTTACTTATGCAATCTGACAATTAACAGCAGAAACAAATTTCTATTTGCATGGGATGCCATTTTCGTTGGTCAAGAGCATCTTTGGCCCGCCATTTTCTAATCACATTAAACATTTGTGCAATTAATGTCGGAATGACATATGAAAATAATTTCATTGATTTAACTATATAATGAATAGAATATCTCAAAGCATATCTAATATTTATTCAAAGAGCTTGTCAATGTCATCATTCAATTAATATATGGAGAGATATTATTATACACTCAATGCCACGTCTGCTCAATTTCTTTCCTAAGTGTTGCCAATATTACTTCTATATTTAAGATCAACTAATCTAAGCGCATATATGATTCTTTTAAAAACCCTATTAACGCATATCTTGGTTTATCATATGCTATGTGTAATATTCCATGAAATAAATATGTAGAGGCTGGTGGTCTAGTTCAATGATTCCATGGCTTTCCATGTGTGAAACACCTAAAATATTGCAGTTTCAAAGGGTTTTTCCGTTTTTATGAAATATAATGTTTATTGTTACTCTAATTGCATGGTTTGTTCCTCATCATACGATTTCTTTCTTTCTGTTTTGCCTTTTTCAAATATTCTTCTTACTAGGTGTTGCCCGTGCTACGCACGGGTTATACTTTGTGATAAATTGAAACACAATTATCCGAATACAATATGTGAATTGGAGGACTCTTTGTCATCTTACGACTCGTTGAAGTTCAGGAAACTTTGGATTAGACCCGTCTGAGTTAGTGACATTTGAGTCTCGAGCTTTATTATATTGAAAATTCTTATGTCATGTGTCACCCCGTGAAGCAGTCTTACAACATTCTTTTGATAAAAAATCTTACATTATCGACTTGCCATTTTATACAATAATTGTCGATCAATGGAGCAGCTTTACAATATTGATGTTAAACAATTCTTACAATAGTAATCGAGTTTCGAAGAGAACATAGCATTGGAGCTATGTTTTTTATTACTGTTTGCAGAGTCTCTCTTATTCTCCTAAAAATCAAAGACTGTGTTAAAACACGATCGCATCGCAAGAGGTCGTTGCTGAAGTAAAAGAGCATTTTTGAGCCACGTATAAACTCAAGGTTGATTAATTTCATTCTCACACAAACAATAGCGACGGTTATATGTATGGCTATTAGTATTGTTCATTTTGTATGACCGTATCGATTTTGTAACGTTGTTTTGCTCATCGGTGTTATAATATATTAAGACTGTTAAAGGTTTTTGTCACCCAATGCAGTCTGAAAACACTAACATTAATAAAAATTAGAAGAATCTAATACACCAGTAGATCACTACTAATCTTGAGGTAGGAAAAAGTCTTATCATAATAGGTCGTGCAATTGCATTGTAGAACAACATATAACATTCTTACTATTGTATATTATAACTGTTGGGTATGCAAACCCAAGATCCCACATCGGTTAGATAAAAGAAATAGGAGTGGTTTATAAGCTTGTGGGTTCACTCCCTCTATTGCCAATTGGTTTTAGAGAGGAACCCCACAAGCTTATACGGGCCTGAGTTTGGGCTGGAATTGGGCCTGAAAAAATCCCTACATGGTGCGGTGAGCGTGGACGAAGGCGTGAGGGTGCCTTCAGACGGAAAAAAAATTCTAGCTCGAATACGGTGTGGGTGGGCTGTCCCCGACCCTTGTAAGACGATTGGTGAATCTGTGATGAAAAAAGCGCTTGGTGCAGTGATTGCGGGGAAGCGCTTGGTGCAGATAATTGTCGAAAGGGAGGCCCGTTGGGTGGTCTTGAGTTTGAGGGGAGGATTGTTGGGTATGCAAACCCAAGATCCCACATCGGTTAGATAAAAGAAATAGGAGTGGTTTATAAGCTTGTGGGTTCACTCCCTCTATTGCCAATTGGTTTTAGAGAGGAACCCCACAAGCTTATACGGGCCTGGGTTTGGCTGGAATTGGACCTGAAAAATCCCTACAATAACATTTTAGCTGCCGATCGTACGACATTGACAACAGTCGTACTATTGTGAGGCTGTTTACTATAACTCGAAACTGAATATAATAGTGTAAATATTCCAGAAACGTAAGAATAAGGTTGATTACAATAATTTAAGAAACATAAGACCGTGTGACTGTTGACAACAATTTAAGAAACGTAGTAGCATTGTAGTTTCACAGTCATACAATAATTATTCGTGCAAATACAAAGTCGTACAACATTGACGTTATTAGTAGTCTTACTAACTTACATTACAATAGTCTGTCAACGGAAAACTTTGACCCGATATTAGAAATCCGTGGAACCATTGCTATGCTAGTATCAAATGGGATTTACAACATACATGCAATAAATTTAGCATTATGTTTATATATTTAACAAAATCATAAGAAATGTGGTTAACCCTAATATACAACAATACCGAATGAACATAACATCTCATTATCTCCAGCAGATTACCATTGGTAAATATCCATGTAACTACAACTAAAGAATGTAAAAAGACTACGATAAAGGAAGTACACATAGAAAGGTATCCAAAAAAGGGGCAACATATTAAATTAAACACGATAGATAAACAACTTAACACATTTACGCTTACAAATAAGTTCCTCTCTCTCTCTCTCTCTCAAACCCAAGAGGTTTTTCCCGACTTGGCAGGTCCTTCCTTATTAATTCCCTAACTTCACTGCATCATTGAGAAACACAAATTAAACCCCTTCGAAATCCCCAACTTTTGATTAAGATCTCAAAGAGTAAATAAATCACGTACACAAAAAAAAAACCCTTATAGATTATGCCATTCAAGTACTTGAGTCTTTCTTCACAAACCATCTGAAAGATGTTTTTGTTTTTCCATCGGGTGGCTGCAACACATGAGAGTTTATTCATCTGCCAAAATTCTTACAGTTGAGCATCGACGTCAAAGAAAACCGAAAGATTCAGTAAACTGACAAAGAGATCTCCACATAATATATAGATATTGGATTCAAACCAATCATCAAGGAGATAAATGTCCGGCCTCGGGTATGTTAAAGAATTTGCAGCCTTTTATACAATTTTCATGTGTTTGTAACCTTTATAAAAGGAGACATTTTCATGTACATTTATATCTTGAGAAGACTGTTTAACTGCCCATCAATTTAATTGATAAACTGTATTTAAATGTCATATTCTTAATTAGACTGTTTAGCTGCCCTCCTATTAATTGGTTATTGAAGAGTCATATTATTATTGGATCAAAGACAACATATATGTATGAGATATTTCATATGGAATTGCAATTCTATTGTTGCTGAGGTGTCGAATGGAAGAGGCTTCTTGTTGTTGACGTGTCCTCACAGTAGAGTGTCCATCCATCTTTTATATATATAGATTAAGTAGGATTTTTTTCTTATTAAATTTGGTAGCCCACTAGTAAATGCTTCCAATAATTGGTCAATCAATTCGGTATTGCTCCATCAAATCAAATTGATAATAATTATAATAAGTATCAATAAACAAATTTGGGTGTTCTTTCATCGTTTGTTTTTCCCGTTGGCCCCATTGTGAAGAAGAGCAGAATATGTTGTTAAAATGCTTGTCATAGAAAAATATTAACATACATATTTTTATTTACTAATCATTTAAATTCACAGGCAATATTACCAAATACGGCACGTATTATTTGATGTGGTAACAACTTTATAAAGGGTAAAAACATACAATTAAATTGGTCATATGTCAGAAATAATTTAATATCTCGAGTCATAAGTGCCTTTTCTTGTCATAGGTCTTGTCAATTGTATGAAATAAAAACCATTGTCTACCCACATGAGAAGAAGATCGGAAATTAAATGTCTCTCCACTTAATATTTCTTCAATTGTCACTTTCATGTCCAACGCAAAAGGCCCCCATATTGTATGCATAGTTAATGTACATCTTTGACCACACTTTCATTTCACAATTACGAAGTCTAAAACTATTATTTCTCATTGATATTATAGTTAATTGTTTCTCTAATAATCTTTTCTCTTTTATTTTTTTCTTGTGGGCCAAATAGTTGCCGTTATGAAACGAAGTACATTGGCTGTTATAATATTATATGGCTTACGTCGAGGGCTTGTTAGTCTTCTGCTCACACCTTTGTAATCTTAGTCTGTTATGAACAGGGGTGATTCGGTACGGTATACCGTACAAAAATTGTGATACCGTATACCGTAACGAAATTTCGGTATCGAACAAAATCATACCAATACCATACCAAAATTTCGGTATACCTTAAATTTCGATACGGTATCATACCGAAATTTCGGTATGGTATCGGTATCATACCTTCTATACCATTCATACGGAGGGTTTTTACCATGCGTGTCTCGTAACTCGTTATTTCGTTGTTTTCGATTTTTTAGTCAATTCAAACTCCTTAGGCCCCAATAAGATGAATTATTAATACCAAATTTTCCAAAATGAAAATTTTTAATTCAAACCTTTAATTTACATATTTAGTCAATCTCCTTAGTAAGACAAAGAACTTTACATAATCACAAAATACAACTTTATATACAGATTAATTAAACGAAACGGCTATCTAAGAAAAGTAGTGAAGATTAACAAAAGGTAATTGCATTGCATCTTCACGCTTTCAATAATCTTAGAAAGTTGGTAGTTAATAATTTATGGGCTAAATAAATTTATGAAGATCCTTAAAATATTTTTATCTATTTTATATATTTTTAAATAATATAATATATGTAGGTGTGTGTGTGGGTATATATATATATATATATAAATATTAAAAAATTTAGTATTTCGGTATTTCGGTATCATCGGTATACCTAATTTTTAAAATTTTCATACCATTACCGACCGATACCGAAAATTCGGTACGGTATCATACCTTACCAAAAATTTCGGTATACCAAAATTTTTGATATTTTCGGTACGTTTCGATACGATAAGGACGGTATATAGGTATTTCGGTATATTTTCCCAGCCCTAGTTATGACAGCCCAAAATGTTAATTAGCCCAATCAGTAAACTTGAAACAAAATTTGGCCCAACAGTTGAGTAATTGCAATTACAAAAGGCAACTATAGATACTAGTAAGTAGTAACCAAGTGTACGCTCGATGTGCGTGCAACAATCCAACTACAAATTAAATAAATAAATATTGAATAAAAATAGTGACATCTATAGAAAAATACTCAATTGAATAAAAAATCTACAAATCATTACCTATGTCAGAAATTTTTACAGATAGGTATCCATTTTACTATTCCTCCAATTTTCTCAGTCTTGCCGTACCTTTTTATGTGTGTATTGCGTACGACATCACGCTTTTATACAGTACCCTATACGGTTTCTATATGGTACCTAAGTGTGTTATATATGATGCACCATTTTCTCAAAGTATTACGTACCAAAATACGTTGATATAGGGTACCTAAATGTATTATATGACGTACCTGTGGCGGATGGGTTATCTATATGCAAAAAAATTATTCTATTAGGTACCTACATATAAAAAAATACTGACAGGGTACTGAATTATAAGTTTTTATGCAAATGGATATTTATATGTAAAGACCCCATAAAAATATATTTAAAAGACATTGACTAATTCTTGGAATAAGAGAACAAATGAGGACCGATATATTTTTGAACGAAGGAAGGTGCGTAAATTCTGATTTACTATCTTTAGATGATGTAATTTGAGAAGGAGGCGCTCACTCAGAATTCGCTGCTCTTTGATGATGATGCATTTGAAATGAGATTGAGACAAAATTACAGAAGCCCTAACCATTATGAAAAAACCTTCCCTCTATCGCTAAAATTGTTTCGTTAGAGCATATACAACGGGTACTTTATTTTCGTGTAAAACACAAAAATATAATATGTTTCTACTCCGGTGGGAGACTGTATTTAACATTAATATTGTGCTGGTGAGCAGAGAAATCTTATTGTAGAGTAGGCACAATTTTCAACACAAAAATAAAGTTGTAATTTCTATCTATTTATATACACCAACCGGAGAGTTTTTTATTCTTACCGTCGCCATCGATTTCTCTCTCTCCCCTCTCTCTCTCCCCAAATCCTCTTAACCAAAAAACCCTAGCCACCTCATCTCCTTCCTCCTCCTTCAATGGAGGTGGGGAGCTTCCATTTTTTTTTTCCTTTTTTTTTTCTTTGTCATTGTTTTATATATTTTTCTGATAAAAATTTGCTTGACGTCTCGCCGCCTCGCAGTAGCCGCCCGTCGGCCGTTACCCACCACCACATTCCGCCACATCACGCCACCGACCACTCATGAGTCTCCCGTATGAAGCTCGTTTCTCCTGGCCATTGGGTCAGGGGCTATTTTCTCCCATTGTGAGCCTTTCTCCCCTAGTGGAGCCCCTTCTGATGAAGACGAGGGCCTCGAGCCGTTGGACAAAGAAAGTGTAGATTATTGTAGATTTGGAATAGCCTTTTGTGGGATGTTCTATAGTTCTTTGGTCCAAGTTCGTGGATTTCGTTTTCTATCAGCTTTTGTCACTTTGAGGTGCTGTGCTCCTGTTTGAGCATTTGTTCGGATATTGGTGTCACCGTAGAGACTCATTGGGCTATTTAACCCCTGTATTTTTATTGATTAATACAAGTTATTGTTTCAAAAAAAGATTCTACTTATTTATATATATTTAATAAAACATATTGTAATTATTTAAAAATTTTGATATTCTTATAATAATTAAAGTATTATTAGTTGTCTTTAATCACTATAATATAAAATTAATAAGTCAATCATGATACTTGATGCTAGTAATAAATAGGAATTTGATTTTTAAAGTGAAAAATATAGTTAATGGATTGAAGTAAAAATTAGTGTAGAAATAGAGTTTATTGGTTGGAATAAAAACATTTTATCAACGTATTATTGTATGATATTAACAGTATGTATTTATGTTGCGGGTTGGACATGCCGTTAAAATCTCCCGCAAAATTTCTCATCAGAAATTTCAAATTTTTCCTCATTTTGAATTGTGAAAGACTCTATTGCACAATTCATCGTCGTACACACTTCAATCAAAAGGGGGTCTTCGGTTTATTTCAGCTTCGGTTATTGCATGGAGGGCTGGTAATACCGTTTCCTCTCAATCGGCCCTTGATTTCTTCATAATCTGTCACCAATTTGAAAAGTAAAAATTAGACCTTTGATCCTCTTGAACTTCGATTTAACAAAAATAGAGAAATATTTGTTTACAAGCAAAAGAAGAGCAGGGCTTCTTGATTTATGTGACTGTGTTGGGCAGCCCTTGGCCCATTACAAGCAAATGAACACTTCTTTGAAATCATGTTCGCGAGAGGGGAGATTGCCAGTTATTGGATCGAATTTGAGCAAATTCACTCTGTGTTGCCCTCTTGTTGGGATTGAAGGTAATAATAGAGTTTGCTTGCTTGATTTGAAGAATTCCCTATCTATGTTCCTTCTAAATCTTCTGGTATGCTTCAAATGTTAGTGATTTATGATGCTTTGAACAGTTTCAGCTTTTACTGCTACGATGGCAAATGAATGTTAGTCCACAAATCAACATGTTATTGGGTCCGACCCGTATAATCGGTGGCCCATGAACATATTATATAAGGAAAAAAAATACTACAATACACACGCACACAAGAACGAGCAGAGAAACAGAAAGAAAGAAAAAATAGAAGAGGGGAAAGAAAAAGAGGGAGAAGAAAAAGTCCCGATCACGTCGATCGGTGCTCTGATTTCATCGAAACTTCGGGAGAGACTACCTCGACGTGCTCTACGCATCTAGCGGTTGGATCGTTCGGTTCCTCACGTTTGGTGGTAACACATTTTCGATCTCTTCGTGTATTCCGAGCTTGTAGCTCGAGGTTTTTGGTGTTTCGAGTTTGTAACTCGATGTTCTGTGTGCTCGCCTTGTCGGCGTAAATTTTCGGTGTGTTTTTGGATGTTGTAACAATGCGTTCTCGGGAGGTGTTGTCCGTTGTATCCGTCGAACTTGGTTATAGTGGATTGTTTCCTTGGATCGGGAGATCGATCCCGTGGTTTTTCCCGTTCGGGTTTTCCACGTTAAAAGTCGACGTGTATTTTTGCTTCCGTTGTGTGTTGATTGCCGCTATATTTGGTCGTGATTTCCGACACCCCAACACATGTTTTGTAAATGGTTTATTATTATTATTATTATTATTATTATTATTATTATTATTATTATTATTATTTCAGCTATATGGGAGCCGATTGGATCCGTGGGTTTCGAGATTTCATGCTATGTAAGAATCCGCAACCAGATAATAAGTCGAACGATGATGAGTTGTTTGTCCGAAAGGGATCTTTTGGAAGTTGCAAGGCGTGGTTTTACATAAATCTCTGAATATATCTCGTCATTGAAGAAGAAGAAGACTTGCTTATGTTACTAAATGTTAGGATCGGTTGCATAATTAGAGGGGATGAATAAACACTTAGACGTTTTTCGGTTCGTAACCGGTTAATGTTAGATACCGGTGCCTGATATTCGTGTGTGCGATTGTGCGGAAGCTGACCGGTCGGCTATGAATCAAGACCGGTTGGGTACGATGTGATGTGCGTGTTTGCGAAAGGCACAGATTTATTTCTGAAAGTTCGAAGCTAAATCTCTTACATCTTCCCTTCTTCCCCGCAAGGAAGGTACCACTAGAAGCCTCGGCTTACAACCACCGTTGTACAACCTCCTTAGCTAGACTCACACAGTACAACCCACACGGCTATACTCAGCTAACTAAACTCTTAGACACCACTAGACAGCTTGTTACAATCCGTCTCTTTCAAGAGTTTTTTACAGTCCCTTGAGAAAACTCACTTACTAACCATTCCGGTTGAGTACAGTGAGGACAATACGTAATCTCTATGTTGCTATTTAAAGCTTTGAGCTTGATCTCTTGTTCTTAGAATTTTTCAGCAAGGTGTTACCCATTCTTCGGCTTGCTTTCCCTCTATTTATAATTGATGCTTGAGGTTGGAGCCGTTGTGAGATAGCTCTGTGTACCGGACAGAGCATTTTATGACTTTACCCAAAATGGGTTTGTTCGGTCGTCGTTGCAGTCGCGCTGTTCCTTTTGCTTTATTCCTGAATAAGCTTGACTTGACTTCAACTTGGCTCTAGCTAACAGCCTTGTATTAAATGTTCGTTAGAAGTCTTCAACTTGTCTTACCTTGAATATATTTGAATATGTCCAGCATGGCACTTCCGGTATCAGCATTCCGGTCTTTAATGTTCTTCCGGTTGCAGTCTTGATCCGGTTTCTGATTGGCGCTGTTGTAGTGCTGTCTGTTTTCGGTTTCTCGTAAGTCTGACCATTATACTTATTTAAGTTAAGTCCAATCACCAAAACTGTTAATCTGAATATTTAATTCACGATTTCTTTAACTTGTTTTTTTGCCTCTAGTCATTTTTGTTTCGAATTGGTCGGGAGCTCTTTGAAAAATAAAGAATTACCTGATGGAGAGTTAGCCGCACCCACGAATGACATAAATTCAGTAGCATATTTCTGCAAGTCTTACCAAAAAAGGATTAAGTTATTTCGGAGAATATATTCAACCAACTCCAACATCTTCGAAGATTTTACACCATGCGTTGTCGATGCTCATTGTGACATTAGTATAAACACGATCCCATCTAAATCGTACACTTGCGCACCCATTATTATATATTTCAATAAAATACATATATGCATGCACGCATATAATTAATTATTTAGCCTGGTTTATGACATGATAATGCTCAATTCCTTTCATAAGACTAACCCCACTGTCTACAATCGCTTGAGGTTCAGGCACTTCCTCGCTTCTCTTCTCATACTCCACATCCCAAGTAACACCACAACTACTATCAGCGTATGCTTCTTCTTCAACACTAACGGTAATCTTGAAAGTGCTGTAGAACTCCATGACCTCTCCTTCGACAACCTTGTAAGTAATCGACTTCTTCTCCTCGTCAACTGCTTCGATGATCTCCTTCACGGCCATCTTTGTTCCATCTGCTTAGAGAGGAAGTTAAGTTAGTTAACCCTAAATATATTGCTGGTAATGTAATAATAAATAATTAGTTACACCCAATTAACCTATGGTGCCTCTCCATACAACAACTGAACCAACGGTTCCCCAACTGCCACTGAGAAGCTCGACGCTCTGAACTATGTTGGGACACATCGTTGAGATGTGGTGTGGAGTGTCTTTTACGAATTCGTACGCCTTTTTCCCATCCAAGCTTATGTTTACTCTTGCAGAGAGGTGTCCCATGATTATTATGTGAAGTTGAACGAAAATCTTTAAGGTTTTTACATGTCTTTTATATAGCTCGAGGAGTTACTTACAGTTGAAATTGTTCCTTACGATTACTGTGGTTAATTAGGATTTAAAAATTAATTAGTAGTAATCATACATGGGTTGGGGTAATGTAAGCGTCGATTGTCAGTAACCAAGAAAATCTGATTCTGACATTGATGTGTTTGTCCTCTTATCTCAGCTCAGACTCTGCAAAGACTAATATTATAAGGTTGATTCGTTATTCTCAGTCATCTTTATTCCGATTCTGAAAGTAACCTTATTATCTTATTATATTATTTTTTCATATTAACTGTAGCGTATTTTCTTTTAATCGAATATCAAATAATTACAAAAATAATACGAATAAAATTTGATGAAATTTAGTGGGTTCTATCTCTATTTATTCCTCTGATTCTTCAAAAAGGATTTCGGAAAATTCTTTGATATTGAATTTCCTTGATTTGGGCCTTCGCTAAAGTTTCTTCGTGGGCCTCGGGGCTTGATCACGATTTAATACTGGACTTGGAGTACGCTTTCGAAATATGGGCGTTGCTTCGTGGGCTTTTGGGCTCGATCACGAAGCTAACACTTGGACTTGGACTTGGTATTCGTTGAAGAGGTTTTCTCGAAACGTTCTCGTAGGCTTTTGGGCTTGATCACGAAGCTAATACTAGAACTTGGGATTTATCGAAAGGGGCTTCTTGAACGTTTCTTCGTGGGCTTTTGAGCTTGATCACGAAGTACTTGGACTTGATACCAAATGAACGGGTATTGAGCGTTGAACCGCGCGATTATGAGAAACTCGCACGGGTCTTGAGCGTTGAACCGCGTGATTTTGAGAAACTCGCACGGGTCTTGAGCGTTGAACCGTGCGATTATGAGAAACTCGCACGGGTCTTGAACCTTGAACCGTGCGATTATGAGAAATTCTCACGGGTCTTGAGCGTTGAACCGTGTGATTATGAGAAACTCGCACGGGACTTGAGCGCTGAACCGTGCGATTATGAGAAACTCGCACGGGTCTTGAACCTTGAACCGTCTTTGAACCGTGCGATTATGAGAAACATGCACGGGTCTTGAACCTTGAACCGTACGATTATGAGAAACTCGCACGGGTCTTGAGCGTTGAACCGTGTGATTATGAGAAACTCGCACTGGTCTTGAACCTTGAACCGTGCGATTATGAGAAACTCGCAGGTCTTGATGAACGTCTTCAAATTTTAACTCGAATACGAAGAATCTCATTCAGAGAATTTCCGAATGCTATCGAAGACTTACTTCTAATTCTCTCGAGGCTTCGTATTCTCTTCTGCTCTCTGACTTGTGATTTCTGAATTATGAAACCCCGTATTTATAGGCGTAGAGAATTCTCAATAATGGAAAATATAATAGCCGGGTTTATTTCGTCCGTATTTAGGTTGATTCTACCCATATATGGGTTGATCCTGATTTGATTTCTTCCATATTTGACTTGATTCTCTCAATATCTGCCGATTTTATGATATTTGATTTGATACAAATCTCTACACATATTACCATGTATAGGATTTTATATAAAAGGAATATATATTATCATATATGATAATAATTTATTAATTAAATTAATTGTTTATTAACTTGAGATTAATTTATAATTCTCAATATATAGCAATTCAATTAAAGACTTCATTTTATTTATTGTAATTAATTTATTAAATCCCAATGATATAAATAGACAATTAATTTTAAATTGTCTACAAATGCCCCACTTCAAGTATTGTTGACGGACTTTCGGAGGAAATAAACTTAAAGTAGTTGTCGTTTGCTTCCAAAAATATTTCACACGAAATGCCCCCACTTCAACGTTTCCAACTGGTGTACTTCAATTTTTTCTTGTCAAAAAGCGTCCTCAAGCAGACATCCGTTGAGATGATCGAATTCGAAAGCAACATGCTGAGGATAAGATATCTTCATTTTATTGAAAAGGGTCACCAACCTTTTGTTTTATGACTGAACTTAGACGATGTCCAAGCTGCCTACGTACCCTTATAGGGGATCATGTCATTTTTCGTAGTTCAGTATATATATATATATATATATATATATATTGTTTAGGGGGTGGTGCCGTGCACAGTTTATACTCATGCGGGCCAGGAGTATCCGTTATTTAACCACAACGAACTATGTGGGATAAGTTAGCAGTTTAAACATGTGCACTTATCATTGATGTTTGCCTTTTCACAGTTTATACTCGTGCGGGCCAGGAGTAACATGCAGTTTAGACTCGTATGTCAAGGAGTAACATGTAGTTTAGGCTCGTATGTTAAGGAGCGACATGCATGTAGGTTAGGTTCGTACGTTAAGAGCGACATGCAGTTTAGGCTCGTGCGTTAAGGAGCACATATTTTTTCCTTTTTTTTTACTTTTTGTTTCTTTCTTTTTTTTTTTTTACTTTTTTTCTTTCTTTTTTTCACTTTTTTTCTTTTTTTTTTGGTGTTGGGTCCCCTCTTTTTTAGGCATAGTAACGTTTCAAGAATTTGTCATTGATTGGGCCAATTCTTAATCCGTCTTCGAACACCAACTTGTATGCTCCGCTCGTATAGACTTCCTTTACGACGTAGGGACCATCCCATTGTGATTTGAACTTACCACAACTCGACGGTTGGTGATGATTGGTCTTCTTAGAATGAGTACCCAATGTCCAACTTGGAAGGACTTAGGTTTCACCTTTTTGTTAAATGCTTGAGTTCGTTTTGATTCCAGCCTCTGTTTCGCATCAAGTTGATCAATTATAGGATTGCGTAAGCCTTTATGTGGACCTAATCCTCCAGAGTCATGCCACGCCTTCTTGAAATCATTGTTAGTTGAGTATGAAACATCTTCAAACACGCAGTTTGCACTTGCTCTCTTTAACACGATCCGAACAGGCTTTTGCGTGGTAAAATCAAGACTCTTTTTAGATGTTTTGGGTTCGAGATGACTTTTACTCATGTAGACCTTTTTGGTCCAAATGATTATGAGAGTTTTGATTATTTCAAGTAATTATGTAAATTGGGGGGGGGGGGGGGTACAAATTAGAAAACTCGATATGCATGTTATGTGATGTTTAAGTATGTGAAAATGTTCGATTAAGCGCTTGAATATGATTAAACTGATAAGAAAATCGAATTTGTGTGATCTTGTGCTTAACTGGAATATTTATGTGATCACTTGGTTATGAACGTTTTCGCATGAATGGAATCTCACTGTATGCTATATATGGAAAATATATTCTGTTAAGTGATATGTGAGCTGTACACGTGATTGAGTTATTTTTGGAAAGAATATCACTGTGATCATCCGGATATAAATGACTATGCTATATATGGAAAAGATATTCTGATTGAATGCTTACATGTGATTGATTTAATTTAGGAAAGAATATCAATGATATATATCCGTTGGAGTGATATCTTGTTTGACTCTTAAATCAATGAATCATGATCTATCTTTCCTTATGCGACTTAGGATTTATATTTTGGAAAGTGATTAATTGATTGGGCTTATATGTGGTAAGATGCTGATTGAGTCTATTTATGGAATGTGCTGAAATCGGATGAGATCATCATACATGAAAAGTATGCTTTGCATTATACTCAGTAGATCAAATCTTTCTCTGTGCGAATTGCCATCATATTTTGGGAAAGAAATCAGTTAATTGAGCTTACCGTTGAAAATATGCTGAGTGGAATATATATGGAATATGCTGACAAATGGATGAGATTACTGTGGAATGAATGTTAATCTGTGGTATTTATGGTAAGTGATCATGCATGACCGTTGAGCTTAATTGGTTTATTCTTGGCATGATTGTTTGAGTTAATGCACGTGATTATTGAGTTTTATCTTGCATATTCTGTGCTTAACTTTCCTTGTGAAATGAAGAAGCTATTCGTGGTCTATATAGAAGAAAACACTTCACGTTGATGGGACACAACGAACACACAAGCTATTGAATTCCTTAGACGATTTGAGCTTTACTTTGCGATTCATTCGTAGTTTTGTGTTGAGCTTTAATTTGCGAATTTGTACTCTTTGAGCGATCCTTAGAAACTCCAAATCCCAAACCCTTGTCTTCGGACGTGTGAGCGCACAAAGGAGCACGAGTGGAGTCTTACGCACGTGGAGGGACGAATTTTGTGGATTCGGTGGCCCTTCGATAGCAAGCTGCATCCAGTCGGGGAATAGGTTTCCTGGGTAAACGACGTGGATCGAAACTTGGCGTGCGTCAGCCTGGAACGAGGTCTAGTGTCCATAGTGCTTCGGTTGTGTACGGGTCAATCATAGTGTAACCGGTAACACTTAGTGATTGATTGAAACTCTTGGGGAGATCACACCCCAAGGACAGGATTAAACCCCAGTTGGGGATATAACCTGTATAAAAATCTTGTCTCACTTTACTTTCTGCTATTTACTTTTCTGTGAGACAAACCCGGAACGCGCGCTAATATCTAGGTGATAATGTAGAAATCATTTCTGAGACTAACGTGATATTTTGAAACAGGGTTAGGGAGATAACTTTGATACTCATACTGATTTCTTGGAAATAACATACTCTGCAAATATCTTCTTCAAGAAAAGTATTTTTCAAAGAAGGACAAGCCAAATTTTTATAGCCTAATTTACCCCCTCCCCCTCTTAGGCATATTTTACACTTCATTTGGTATCAGAGCCAGGTTACTCAACAAAAGGCCTAACACGCCTGAGTTAAGATCTAATGGCTTTTTCGAGTGATGTTTTTGCAGAGGGTCAATCCCACTCTAGGCCACCTCTCTTTGATGGAACGAACTACGCAGTATGGAAGAATCGTATGATCGAGTTTCTGATCGCTGTCGACTATGATCTTTGGGAGACAATCATCAATGGACCATGTACGGCTAACAAGACCGATGGAACCCCAAAGAACGCTAAAGATTATACTGCTGATGACAAAAAGGGGAATCACGCGAAACGCAAAGGCAAAAAACATGCTCGCATGCGCACTCACACGAGAAGAATACATTCGGGTTAGTTCCTGCTCATCGGCAAAGGCTATGTGGGATATGCTCCAAGTCACTCATGAAGGAACCCAACGAGTTGTGCAAGAAAGATTGGCTCTGCTCACCCATTAGTATGAACTGTTCTCGATAGAATCTGACGAAAATATAAGCCAGATGTATGCCAGATTCATGAGAATCATCAATCAAATGTTTTCTCTCGGAAAGAAGGTACCTGACAGTGAACAAGTCAGAAAGATACTGATATCACTGCCACGAGAATGGAATGCCAAGGTTACTGCCATCTACGAAGCAAAGGATCTAGAAGCACTGAGCATCTCCGAACTGATTGGATCTCTTATCTCCTACGAGATGATTCAAACGTCAATGAACGAGAAGTCGCAAAACAAAAATTAGAAGTCTATAGCATTCAAATCCAACCAAGAAGAATCTGATTCTGACGATGAACGAGAAGGCCTGATGAACGACCTAGCCATGCTTAAAAGAGATTCGAAAGATTCGAACAGAAAAGAAGATTCAAAGGGAACTCCGGAAAATTCCAGAACAAGAACAAGGGAATATCCACGTCCGGGAAGAAAATTTAGAAATGCTTCCGGTGCAACAAACCAGGCCACTATGCACATGAATGCCCAACAAATAACAATGAGAAACCAAAGAAGCAGAAGGCCATGGTGACAGAATCTAACGACTCTGAAATGGAACAAAGCGAGGACGAGGATCACGCTTATATGGCTTACGAGGATCAGGTATCTCGTTCTTCCTCCATTGAGAAAATTCATATCCTAAATAGTTTATATGGTTATGAAAGTGACTCATCTGTTTCTGATATAGAAGAAAGTAAGGAAGATTTGTGTAGGTTACTTCAAAAAGCAGAGAGCAAGATTAAGTCACTAAATTCCTTAAATAAGGAACTGATAAGGCAGCGAGATGAACTAGCTAAGGAAAAACATGAGGCTGATCTAGAGATCTCACGTCTGAAAGAAGAGTTAGTTACTGTTAAGATAGAGGGAATTCCATGTGACTGTGAGAAAATAGAAAAGAAAAACAATGACTTATCGAGAGATATCGTAGAATACAGGAATTCCTTAGATAGAGAAAAACAGAAAGTTGATAGACTCCTTGAGGGTAAGCAGAACCTAGATATGCTGTTAAGCCTAGGAACATTGCTAGGTCAGGGATAGGTTATTCCACTGAATGAAAGCATGCTAAACATTCTGTGCCTAAGCTTAAATGTTTCTGTTGTGGTAGAAATGGTCATTATGCATACAAATGTCCTTTAAAGAAAGTTGATAAAACTAAGTATGTTTGGAGACCTAAGAAGTCACCTGTAAATGCCGCTGTTGTATCTGATTCTAGCAGGAGATCACCATCTATGCAGAATGATATCTCCTATGTTAAGAGAAGTTATTTCCCCGCTAACATGTTAGGACCCAACAGAAATTGGGTACCTCAGAAGAGTACTTCTTTCTACAGGTACGAAGGAAGAATTCCAGTAAGAAAAGCAGGTGGTATCTCGATAGCGGGTGCTCCCGCCACATGACAGGTGATATAGGTAATTTTGTGTCGTTAAAGGCAGTTGATGGAGGATACGTTTCGTACGCTAACGACGCAAAAGCCAAAATTGTGGGAGTTGGTACTGTTGGTAACAATTTAAATATAATTATTTGAACATAATTTAATTAGCGTTAGCCAATTATGTGATGATGGACATACCGTAGCTTTCGACAAAGACAAGTGCTTTGTCAAAAAGGGTGATGAGATTGTGTTTAGTGCGTCTAGACATGGTAATATTTATTGTATCACTCTGGATGATATTGCTAACCAGAACGTCAAGTGTCTAGCAGTTACGCAGGATATCACATGGTTATGGCACAGACGACTGGGACATGCCAACATGGAACTGATGTCGCACATATCATGCAATGAATTGGTGAGAGGTATTCCAGATATGAAAGCCACCAAGGACAGAATTTGCAAAGCGTGCCAAATGGGGAAACAGACCAAGACGTCCTTTAAACCTAAGAATGTGATCTCTACATCCAGACCACTGGAACTGCTGCATCTTGACCTTTTTGGTCCGGTACAGGTTATGTCATTGAGAGGTAAACGATATGCCTTTGTTATCGTAGACGACTATACTAGGTACACATGGGTCTTATTTCTTGCGCACAAAAGTGAGGCTTTAGATAATCTTGCGCCACTGATTAAGAAGCTAGAAAATGAGAAAGAGATGAAAGTCCGTAAGATTAGGAGTGGTAACGGTCTAGAATTTGATAGTAAATCCTTTGCATCTTTTTGTAATGAAAATGGTTATAGTCATAATTTTTCAGCCCCTATTACGCCTCAACAGAACGGAGTGGTCGAGAGGAAGAATAGATTATTACAAGAAATGGCTAGGACTATGTTAAGCGAATATAATACTCCAAAATATTTTTGGGCCGAAGCTGTTAGTACGGCATGTTATGTCTCGAATAGGATTTTCCTTAGCCGATTATTAAGAGAACTCCCTATGAACTTTGGAACGATAAAACCCATAACATAGGATATTTCCATGTATTTGGCTGCAAATGTTTCATTTTGAATGATAGGGATAAAAGAGGAAAATTCGATTCCAAGGTAGATGAAGGGATATTCCTAGGTTACAGCCTTCATTCCAAAGCTTTTAGAGTGTTTAATAATAGGAAGAAGACTGTTCAAGAATCTGTGCATGTTACATTTGATGAATTTCCTAACGCAGATGCTACTGAGGAAGGTATAGTTGTGTCTCCTGCAGATATACAGGTTACTGACAAAGGAGTGAACGCAATTCCGTTGGAACTAGATACTGAGTCAGAGGAACCTGAGGCTTCAGACGAACAACAGCGCAGAAAATTAAACATGCTTCCAGCCATCCCACTGAGCAAGTCATAGGGAATATCACTTCAGGGATCAAAACGAGAGCAACTGCACGAAACGATATTGCTGAGGAATCACATGACGCGCTGTTGTCAACCATGGAACCAAAGACAGTGAATGAAGCGCTTGACGATGAATCGTGGGTGATTTCCATGGAAGAAGAGCTGGCACAATTCGAAAAGAGCCAAGTGTGGACTCTTGTGGAAAGACCTAACGATAAGTCCATAATAGGCACGAAGTGGGTGTTTCGCAACAAACTGGACGAGAACGGTAACGTGACACGAAATAAGGCCATGTTAGTTGCCAAAGGTTATTCCCAAGAAGAAGGTATAGATTTTCAAGAAACCTTTGCACCCGTAGCTAGGCTCGAGTCTATACGTATTTTACTTGCATATGCATCTTTTATAAGATTTAAGCTTTTTCAAATGGACGTGAAAAGTGCATTTTTAAATGGTTTTATAAATGAGAAAGTCTTTGTCGAACAACCTCCCGGTTTCGAAAAAGAAGAATTTTCAAATCACGTCTTCAAATTAAACAAAGCTTTATATGGTTTAAAACAAGCCCCTAGGGCATGGTATGAAAGATTGAGTAGATTTTTGCTAGACATGGGCTTTACAACAGGAACAATGGATAACACTCTGTTTATAAAGGAGGAATCACATACTACTTGTGCAGATATACGTTGATATCATATTTGGTAGCACTGACATCACTCTTTGCGAGAATTTTTCTAAGTCTATGCAACAGGAATTTGAGATGAGCCTAATGGGAGAACTCACGTACTTCCTTGGATTGCAAATCAAGCAATTGGATACGAGAACATTCATATCTCAAACAAAGTACACGAAGGAACTACTTGAAAAATTCGGAATGGCTGATTCCAAGGTACTTCCCACTCCTATGCACCAGACCGCTAAAATTGACAGTGATGAACAAGGTACGCCTTTTGAACAAACTAAGTATAGAGGTATGATCGGAAGTTTGCTATACCTTACGGCAAGCAGACCCGATATTATGTTTGCTACTGGTCTATGTTCTAGATATCAATCGAGTCCTAGGGAATCTCACTTGACAGCAGTCAAGCGGATACTTAGATAATTGAAGGGAACAATCAATCATGGTATGTGGTATCCAAATTCCAAGGAATTCCCATTAATGGGATACTCGGATGCGGATTACGCCGGTTCTAGGGAAGATAGGAAAAACACTAGTGGTACTTGCCAAATACTAGGGAATTCCCTTGTAACTTGGCCCAGTCGAAAACAAAATGCCGTGGCCTTATCCACAACCGAAGCCGAATATATGGCCTTAGGAAGTTGTTCTCAGCAAATCCTTTGGATGAAACAGACCTTGAGTGATTACGGTTTAAGGTATGACCAAATTCCTATTTTTTGTGATAGTACTAGTGCCATTAGTATCACTAAGAATCCCGTACACCACTCTCGAACTAAGCATATAGAGGTGAAACATCATTTTATTCGAGATCATGTTCAGAAAGGGAATATCAGCGTGAACTTCGTAGGAACTAATGATCAGTTGGCTGATATCTTCACGAAACCCCTTATTGAGAGTAGATTCTGTGATATTCGCGACCGATTAGGAATTATTGAGCTCAAATATGAAAGGTGACTAAATATGTTAGCCCTTAGTATTTCATTGATCTTATCCTTTAGGATCTCCTCGATTTTATTCCTTGATTCTATTAATATTTTTCCTTATTTCTATCTTTCTTATCTATTAAGATCTTTTCCATTCAGGGAGAGATTATTTTTAGACTTTCTTCGACATTTATGTCAAAATCTATTTTCAGCCAAAATTTTCTTTGAACTCTGGTCTTTACTTATTTCCTTCCTTAATCTCCGCGAGATATCATCTGATCTTCATTTAATTCCATCTAATGGGCAGTTTCCTTATCCAGCCATGATCTTTGAAATTCAAATTTTGAAATCTTTTCCTTATCTGCCTCACGTCAAATCGTTATCACATCTCTCCAAAATCCTTTTCATTCTTATCCAAGAAGTTTTCGGTCTTTCTAACCATCCAATCTCTTCTTTATTCAATTCATTCAACCCTAAGTCTTTCACTTTATTATTTCGCTCTATCCTTCGATCTCAATCATGATGAAAACCAAAGGCGCTGAATCTGTCTCTGACAAGAAGCGAAAGTCTGCTCTGATCAAATCCCCAATGTCCAAAAGCCACTCGTTCGAAATCAGGAAGAAAACGGATCAAGAGAGCGACTACGAGCAGGGAACCATAACTGATTTGAAACGGAGTATCAAAGGCATCAAAGATGATAACAGGAAGAAGTTCGATGAGATCTCACAGCACTTTAAAAGGGTTAAAAAGTTTATGAAGGAGATCTCCACGGCTCTTAATATCACTGAATCCTCATCTGCCTCATCTGATAGTGATTCCAGCCCTTAGAACTTCGATCCCCAGTGATCTCCTAGCTCTAGTATGCCTACTTCCCGTCTGCGCTTAGTACTAAGTTGTTTTACTTTGCTGGTTTTTGGGTTAGTAGGTGGTAAGTTGCACGTTTTTGGTAAGTTAGTGGTGTTTTGGATCCCTCCTTTTTGATGCTGAAGGGGGAGAATTTTGGGCAATTAATGCCGTGTTTTGGGTGTATTGGTTTGGTGTTGAGTCGCTCACTTTTTTGGGTGTATTGGTTTGGTGTTGAGTCGCTCACTTTTTTGGCTCTTAGTTATCTTGGAATGCGATTAATACTATCGGCTTGCTTTTATATGCTTATGTCTTAATCCCTCTGTGCTTGAGTTTGTGATTTGTTAAGGATTAAGGAATTCCGCACATAGGCAGGGGGAGCAAACTGATATGGTGTGATAATTTGCGACATTCCATGGTAACTTGTGACATTCCATATGATATGATCTGAAAATTTTTGACATTCCATGGTGACTTGTGACATTTCGTATGATATGACCTGGTAATTACTATATGTTTTTGCTGTTGTGCTTTACATGGGAATACTAGCAATTAGACATGGGGAGCATGCTTCGAAATCTGATAAAATTATTTGCTCTGATCATATGTCGCATGCTGTGATACTTAAACATGCTACGTGCGTAAATGGCTTCATATCGTGTGTACTCATATGCTTAAGATAGGCATTAATTACTTGTCATCATAAAAAAGGAGGAGATTGTAGACCTTTTTGGTCCAAATGATTATGAGAGTTTTGATTATTCCAAGTATTATGTAAATTGGGGGGTACAAATTAGAAAACTCGATATGCATGTTATGTGATGTTTAAGTATGTGAAAATGTTCGATTAAGCGCTTGAATATGATTAAACTGATAAAAATCGAATTTGTGTGATCTTGTGCTTAACTGGAATATTTATATGATCACCTGGTTATGAACGTTTTCGCATGAATGGAATTTCACTGTATGCTATAAATGGAAAATATATTCTGTTAAGTGATATGTGAGTTGTACACGTGATTGAGTTATTTTTGGAAAGAATATCACTGTGATCATCCGGATATAAATGATTATGCTATATATGGAAAAGATATTCTGATCGAATGCTTACATGTGATTGATTTATTTTAGGAAAGAATATCAATGATATATATCCGTTGGAGTGATATCTTGTTTGACTCTTAAATCAATGAATCATGATCTATCTTTCCTTATGCGACTTAGGATTTATATTTTGGAAAGTGATTAATTGATTGGGCTTATATGTGGTAAGATGCTGATTGAGTCTATTTATGGAATCTGCTGAAATCGGATGAGATCACCATACATGGAAATTATGCTTTGCATTATACTCAGTAGATCAAATCTTTCTCTGTGCGAATTGGCCATCATATTTTGGGAAAGAAATCAGTTAATTGAGCTTACCGTTGAAAATATGCTGAGTGGAATATATATGGAATATGCTGACAAATGGATGAGATTACTGGAATGAATGTTAACCTGTGGTATTTATGGTAAGTGATCATGCATGACCGTTGAGCTTAATTGGTTCATTCTTGGCATGATTGTTTGAGTTAATGCACGTGATTATTGAGCTTTATCTTGCATATTCTGTGCTTAACTTTCTTTGTGAAGTGAAGAAGCTATTCGTGGTCTATATAGAAGAAAACACTTCACGTTGATGGGACACAACGAACACACAAGCTATTGAATTCCTTAGACGATTTGAGCTTTACTTTGCGATTCAATCGTAGTTTTGTGTTGAGCTTTCATTTGCGAATCTGTACTCTTTGAGCGATCCTTAGAAACTCCAAATCCCAAACCCTTGTCTTCGGACGTGTGAGCGCACAAAGGAGCACGAGTGGAGTCTTACGCACGTGGAGGGACGAATTTTGTGGATTCGGTGGCCCTTCGGTAGCAAGCTGCATCCAGTCGGGGAATAGGTTTCCTGGGTAAACGACGTGGATCGAAACTTGGCGTGCGTCAGCCTGGAACGAGGTCTAGTGTCCATAATGCTTCGGTTGTGTACGGGTCAATCATAGTGTAACCGTTAACACTTAGTGATTGATTGAAACTCTTGGGGAGATCACACCCCAAGGACAGGATTAAACCCCAGTTGGGGATATAACCTGTATAAAAATCTTGTCTCACTTTACTTTCTGCTATTTACTTTTCTGTGAGACAAACCCGGAACGCGCGCTAATATCTAGGTGATAACGTAGAAATCATTTCTAAGACTAACGTGATATTTTGAAACAGGGCTAGAGAGATAACTTTGATACTCATACTGATTTCTGGGAAATAACATACTCTGCAAATATCTTCTTCAAGAAAAGTATTTTTCAAAGAAGGACAAGCCAAATTTTTATAGCCTAATTCACCCCCCTAGGCATATTTTACACTTCAACTCATATTTTCCGGTCATTCTCCAAATATTGGTCCTTCATTTGCATCACATCCTACCTTGGTTAGGAGTTCATAAGCTTTCGGGTCGTATCTCCACCCATTTGTATTTTTGAAGATTACTTGTTCTCGATTTTGAACCCTTGACTCGGACTAGTAAATCCGTTGACTTTAATCCACGAGCTCTGCAATTTCTTAGAACAAATCTAAGTTAAAGGCAATGTAAGCGCCTTCAACGATTTGGTTATCCCTTCGACATCCTTGTGCATGGCGAAATGATCTTCAATTGTATGTGTCTTTCCTTTCCCGCGCGTCGCATCTTCAGTTGCTTCCTTTTCACGGTAAGGTAAAATTTTGCGTCGGCGAAGTATGATTCTACTTCGGTGAATGGATTTGTATCTCCTACCTTCTTTACGATGCCATTGTCATAATACTTGAAACACTGATGCAAAGTTGATGGCACGACTCCGTTTTCGTGTAGCCATGCGCGACCCAGAAGCATGTTGTAGGATGTTTTGCATCAATTACATGGAACAACACTGTTGTGTCATATTCTCCATTATTAATTCCAGCCTGACCGGTTGCTCGTTTCCTTCATGATTAAAACCTTGGATCATCAAGCTAGAGAGTTCTTCTGTTGGAATTTCAAATTTTTTTAACATCCGGAGAGTCAAATATTCACTGCAGAGCCTCCGTCGATCAATAATTTTTTTACCATCTTCTCGTGAGCATAACCAAATACAAACAAAGGACCGTTGTGCGGTTTAGAGCCTAAGAGTAGATCTTCATCGGTGAACGCGATAACAGACATGCACATGCTGCCAACGCTGGTGGTTTCAGCTTCAACTTGATAATCATCACCTTCTTGAGTCATAGCAGGTATCACAGTCCTCTTCTGGACTGTCAAAGTCTTCGTTGGCAACCAAGATATGATTTGAGTCTACCGACTCAATATCTAATGATATTTTTCCTTCTCTGGCCAGTTGCATCACCTTATCCTTAAAAATGAAGGAATTGTGAATTGGATGTCCACTAGACGATGATACTTGCAATAGTTAGGATCATTGTTTGTCTCGCTTCATCCGGCCGCTTCATTTCAGGGAGATTGATGAGATTTGCTTGTACTAGCTCATCAAATATTCCCGTTACTTCTGCATCTAAAAATGGGTATTGTTTTGCTTGAAGCTCTTTAAGCGTCAATTTTCTTTCTTTTAGCTCCGATGGCGCATCGTCTACCACGACTTTCTTGCTATTTTCGCTTCCTCGAAGCTTGAGTTGTGTGACATCTATCACCATAGACTCTTTATTTTGAACTTTTGGCAAAAGATTTGCCCCTTTCTCGAAATTTATACTATTTTGTACATGTGGTCCATCTGCCCTACTTGTGGCATACTAAATTCCATATCATGAGCACGGGTTGCCAACTATCAAAAGTTACGGGCCTAATTCCCTGAAGGGTGTATCATAATCCCCATGCCATTCCCCGAATGCACATTTCAATGCTTGAAGTTTCAGATAAACGATCTTTGCAGTTAAGACTCAGATTCCTCCACTGGTTGAAGTATTCAATGACAGGTTCATTTTTCCACTGGCGAGCATTAGTGAGCTCGGCCATGCTAAACGTGCGTCTAGTGCTGTAGAAGCGGTTGAAGAATTCATGTTTCAATTTATCCCAGCTGTCTATCGAACCTGCTTCCAAGTCGATATACCAGTCAAAAGCATTACCCTTTAGTGAACGGACAAACTGTTTGATCATGTGGTCGCCGTAAGTCCCACATCATTGCATGTCTCGACGAAGTGGGCCACATGCTGCTTCTGGTTTCCTTTTCCATCAAACGGCTGAAACTTCGGAGGTTGGTATCCGTTTGGCATCTTTAAACTGTCGATGCTAGAAGTATATGGTTTTGAGTACGTAGAAGACAACTTGGAGCCGCCATCCTTCATCGTTCCTATGATGAACTCCTTTAGCTGGCTAACATGAATCATTCCATCATTGTAAACTTGGAAAGTTCCCGAAGCCTGTTCGACTTCTCTTCGTTCTTCCTTTTTGGAATCGTCAAAAACTTATTCTTCCCTTTCAAAAGCCTGATTTTTATCAACATTGTTGCTTTTGCTAGCTAGCTTTGCAATCTGAGCATCTTGTTCTTGAACTTGTTTTGTTAGTCCTACAATTGCTCTAGTAAGACTTGCAATTTCTCTTCTTAAGTCGTGGCATTTGTCATCATGACATATGCTTTGCTTTCCGTAGAATAATTGCTTGAAATTGTGCGAAGAGAAGATGTCGAATATTCGCTCTTGGCATCTTCGTTTTCACCATGGTAAGTCATATAATTTTCGTTCAGCTCAACTTGGTGACTTCTTCGCTGAGACTCGTTAGTCATCTTTAACATACTTCGAGTCACAACGCCGATGCTTTGACTTCACGCTCAAATACTAGCAAGTGTACTGGGTCGTGCAAGTAGTAAAACGGATGAAGTCCGAGTATCGATCCACGAAGATAGCTCGATTAATTCTAAGATAATATTCCTAATTCTAATTTAGACTAACGGAATTTTTATAGTTTTGATGATTTGATAAAAGAGATGAAAGACGCAAATAATAAAATAAACGCAAATAAAACAGATGAAGATAGAACAGTTGGCGACGACGTGATTAAGACACATGCTCGGCACAAATTACTCCTACGTCTTCATGCAATATAATCTATCTAATCAACATGAATTATAGTCAAGGTAGAATTTCCTAATATACGTGCTACTCGTTTGTCCCGCAGTAGCAACCCTACGTAAATAGAGAACCAATCAACTATATGTCTATATGGCTGTAGTTCCTAACGTGCATTCGATCTTTATGAAACTCCCGAGTTTAGACGCTTTCGACACCTAAATTATCCGAAACCACACATACGAAACCGAATTTCATCTCTGGACGATTTTACGTAGTTGTATTCAATGTTTTGTTCTAACCGGTCATATCACATAGTCCGTCTCATCAACCAATCAATAATCATACGCATGTAGGCCAATCACACGTACGCATATGAAGCTCAAACAAAGAATGCATAACTTAACTCATATAATTAAATAACATAATAATAGCATTAATACGTAGTCATAATCCGGCCTCACACGGCCTCACACGGCCTCAATTACAAAAGAAATTAGCCTAGCATATTAATATACGGAAACGACAAAGAATCGGAAGAAAACATTGTCGAAAACGATATATTAGAAGGTAAGAAATTCGCCCTTTTTCGGTGCTCGACTTGTCTAGCTCTTGGCCGTCGATTGTCTTCGCTCGAGACCCTCTTTATTTTATTTCCAGTCGCAAAATTCTGCTCCTATTATTCTCAGCCGCCGAGCTCTCCTTTTTTCATGCAAAGCTCTCCTTTATTTCAGTCGCATGTTCTCCTTATACGGAAAGGCCACCTAATTGCACCTAATATGCGATAATCACTCCACGTATCTTTGCTTCAAGTTTGAATGGAAACATGTTTGACTTTCCTTTCCTTGGTGCGCCTATCTTGGGGTAAATATAAGGTGATCTTGACTTGTTCTTCTCTCCTTGCACGTGTATATCTTGGTCGAAAATATAAAAATCTTCTTTGACTTGTTCTCCGAGTATAAATCGAATTCTTGCGGGCTTTAGTTAATTCATATGCTTAAATTAAACCAAAAGCCCACAATTCAATTCTTGTGATGATTATAGCCCAATTCTCATAAACGTGCTTACGATGGATCGACTTTGGTTCTTTTTCCTCGATATCTATCAAACAAGAAAAATGCACGTAAGGGTATGATATCCAAGTTTATTCCAATAAATAACGGCCGAAAATACGCTTTTCGGGGTATAAAAATGGCGTAAAATCCTAACATATCAACTTGAAGAACTTTAAGCCGTGAAGAACGATGAGTTAATCATCAATGTTCTCGATTTTTGAAGAGATGAGACGTAGAGATGGTCCTACTGGGCGTGCCAAAAATTTCTAGCGTGTTTTCTTTTATTCGAATATCAAATAATTAGAAAAATAGTGCAAATGAAATTTGATGAAATTTAGTGGACTCTATATCTATTTATTCCTCTGATTCTTCAAAAAGGATTTCGGGAAATTCTTGGATATTGAATTTCCTTGGTTTGGGCCTTCGTTAAAGTTTCTTCGTGGGCCTCGGGACTTGATCACGATTTTAATACTGGACTCGGAGGAGGCTTTCGAAATATGGGTGTTGCTTCGTGGGCTTTTGGGCTTGATCACGAAGCTAACACTTGGACTTGATATTCGTTGGAGAGGTTTTCTCGTAACGTTTCTTCGTAGGCTTTTGGGCTTGATCACGAAGCTAATACTCGAACTTGGGATTTATCGAAAGGGGCTTTTTGAACGTTTTTTTGTGGTCTTTTGAGCTTGGTCACGAAGTACTTGGACTTGATACCAAATGAACGGGTATTGAGCGTTGAACCGCACAATTATGACAAACTCGCACGGGTCATGAGCGTTGAACCGCGTGATTATGAGAAACCCGCACGGGTCTTGAGCGTTGAACCGTGCGATTATGAGAAACTCGCACTGGTCGTGAACCTTGAACCGTGCAATTATGAGAAACTCGCACGGGTTTTGAGCGTTGAACCGTGCGATTATGAGAAACCCGCACGAGTCTTGAGCGTTGAACCGTGCGATTATAAGAAACTCGCACGAGTCTTGAGCGCTGAACCGTGCGATTATGAGAAACTCGCACTGGTCTTGAGCCTTGAACCGTGCGATTATGAGAAACTCGCACGGGTCTTGAGCGATGAACCGTGCGATTATGAGAAACATGCACGGGTCTTAAACCTTGAACCGTACGATTATGAGAAACTCGCACGGGTCTTGAGCGTTGAACCGTGTGATTATGAGAAACTCGCACTGGTCTTGAACCTTGAACCGTGCGATTATGAGAAACTCGCAGGTCTTGATGAACGTCTTCAAATTTTAACTGGAATACGAAGAATCTCGTTCAGAGAATTTCCGAATGCTATCGAAGACTTACTTCTAATTCTCTCGAGGCTTCTTATTTTCTTTTGCTCTCTGACTTGTGATTTCTGAATTCTGAAGCCTCGCATTTATAAGCGTAGAGAATTCTCAATAATGGAAAATATAATCGCTGGTTTATTTCGGTTGATTCTACCCATATATGGGTTGATCCTGATTAGATTTGATTTCTTCCATATTTGACTAATCTCTCAATATCTGCCGATATTATGATATTTGATTTGATTCCTTTACTTATTTAACAAATCTCTACACATATTACCATGTATAGGATTTTGTATAAAAGGAATATATATTATCATATATGATAACAATTTATTAATTAAATTAACTGTTTATTAACTTGAGATTAATTTATAACTCTCACTATATAGCAATTTAACTAAAGACTTCATTATATTTATTGGAAATAATTTATTAAATCCCAATTATATAAATAGACAATTAATTTTTAATTGCCTATAGTTACCAAACAAGGGAAAGTAGTGGATGAGCCCCAAGCATGGTTCGCCGTATCGCCGCCACATCGGCCGCGCCGGAACGGATTTGTCACGGCGAGATATCGGGCGCCGCGGATCGACGCGGCCGACTTATCGGTTGCAGCGGTGAGATATCGGTTGCAGCAGCAAGGTTGAAGACGGCGAGGGAAGAAAACCAAGACGACAAAGGTTGAAGACAAAGTCTGGAGGGAAGAAAAGGATGGCGTAGAAGAAAACCTAATTTGTTAAATTGGAATTTTTGTTAACGGCGGGCCGGGCGCGGGTAAGCCCGCCATTTGGCAGGCCTGGAAATTTAAGGTCCATCCCGCCCAAATTTAAAAAACAAATTCAAAAAAAAAAATTAAATTCAAAAAATAAAGAGATAAACAATAAATATTGAATATTTAAGCTCGGAATTAATTCTAATTAAAGCTAATCTCGTAATAATATTTTATTTATATTATTAAACTTGAGTAAATTAAAAATCAGAGCTAAAAAATACTAACATACCTATATAATTTATTTATGTATTAATAGTTAATAAAAAATATCATATTATAATTCCTGGCTCAATGTGATATTGTTTTATTAGATATTGATATATAAATAAATTATATAGGTATGTTAGTATTTTTTAGCTCCGATGTTTAATTCACTCAAGTTTAATACAATAAATAAACTATTATTACAAGATTAGATTTAATTAGAATTAATTTCGAGCATAAATATTTAATTTTTATTGTTTTTTCCATTCTTTTTTTGAACTTTTTTTCTTTTTGAATTTTTTTTTTATATCGAACTCACGTGGGAGGAGTAGATCACGGTCATGTTTTCTTTTGATTATTTCTTTAAGTAATATATTTTTAACATATTTGAGTTAAAAGTTGGGGTAAAATTTTAATTATTAACAAGTGTTCTGCTATTTGAAGATAACAATAATGAAAATTTATAATTTTATGTATTTTTGTGGTAAAAATGAAAATAAAAAAAGTTAGAATTAAAAAATTTGATTAGTTTTGTAATAGGTTTAAAACTCAACTATGTAATTCCATTCTCAAAATAACATCATTTGTATAATTCTCTCATGTATTATTGTATAATAACTGTATTTTTATATTGTGGGTTGAAGTGACATAAAATTTCCCGCACAATTTCTCATTAGAAATTTCAATTTATTCCTCAATTTGAATGGTGGAAGACTATTGCACGATTAATCGTCGTACACTCTTCAATCAAAAGGGGGTCTTCGATTTATTTCACCTTCGGTTATTGCATGGAGGGCTGGACTATCGTTTCCTCGCAATTGGCCCTTGATTTCTTCATAAAATGTCACCGATTCGAAATAAAAAGTAGACCTTTGATCCTCTTGAACTTCAATTTTAAAAAGATAGAGAAATGTTTGTTTACAAGCAAAAGAAGAGCAGGGCAATGAAGGGCAGCAATAGGTGCTTGATTTATGAGACTGTTTTGGGCAGCCCTGGGCCCATTAGATATGTGGTGAATGAACATTGCTTTGAAATCATATTCGCGAGACGGGAAATTGCCAGTTATTGGATCGGATTTGAGCGAATTCACTCTGTGCTGCCCTTTTGCTGGGATTGAAGGTAATGTAATAATAGAGTATTTGCTTGCTTGATTTCAAGAATTCCCTATCTTTGTTCCTTCTAAATCTTCGGTTATGCTTCAAATGTTAGTGATTTATGATGCTTTGAACAGTTTCAGCTGTTACTACTACGATGGCAAATGAATGTTAGTCCACAAATCAACATGTTTTGTAAATGGTTTTTTTTATTGCAGCTTTAAGCAAATAATAAGTCGAATGAGAAGTTGTCTGTCCGAAAGGGATCTTTTGGAAGTTGGAAGGCGTGGTTGTTACGAAATGTGTATCGGATCTTTATTGCAACATGTTTTGGAATATATCGGGTCGTTTGATATGTGGGTATAGATAGTTGTGGGATGTGTATGAATAAGTCACCTCGTGTTTGTTATCTGTGTATAGTCATACATGCCTTGTATGACTATACACGTCTATTACAAGAAATTTGGTTATAGACTCGTATATCCATACCAACCTCTAAGGTGGTTATGAGGTGTGTATCACTAACCATGCACACCTATACACACCTCCAATACATCTATCCACCACAATTTATATCATTACACAAATATTAATAGACACATAATACAATATCAACAAGATCCTTGTGGCTTGTATAGTCATACACAAATAACTTATACCCATGTAATCCGTAAACATGATATCTAATCCCTAAACATGGACATACCCATGTCATTGAAGAAAAGAAGACTTGCTTAGGTTTATAGTTTAACTTGTTTTCTTGCTTAAAGGTCTTTTTGCCTCCATGCATTGCCGATGCTCATTGCGACATTAGTAATATAAACACGATCCCATCTAAATCGTACACTTGCGCGCCCATTATTATATATATTTCAATAAAATACATATATGCCTGCACGCACATAATTAATTATTTATTTAGCCTGGTTTATCATATGATAACGCTCAATTCCTTTCATAAGACTAACCCCACAGTCTACAATCGCTTGAGGTTCAGGCACTTCCTCGCTTCTCTTCTCAAACTCCACAGCCCAAGTAACACCACAGCTACCATCAGCGTATTCTTCTTCTTCAACACTAACGGTAATCTTGAAAGTGCTGAAGAACTCCATGACCTCTCCTTCGACAACCTTGTAAGTGATCGATTTCTTCTCCTCGTCAACTGCTTCGATGATCTCCTTCGCAGTCATCTTTATCCCATCTGCTCAGAGAGGCGCAGTTAAGTTAGTTAACCCTAATAAGTTATTGCTGGTAATGTAATAATTAGTTACACCCAACTAACCTATGGTGCATTTCCAGACAACAACTGAACCAACGGTTCCCCAACTGCCACTGAGAAGCTCGACGCTCTAACTATGTCGGGACACATCGTTGAGATGTGGTGTGGAGTGTCTTTTACGAATTCGTACGCCTTTTTCCCATCCAAGCTTATATTTACTCTTGCAGAGAGGTGTCCCATGATTATTATGTGAAGTTGAACGGAAAAATCTCTAAGGTTTTTACATGTCTTTATATAGCTCGATAAGGAGTTATTTACAGTTGAAATAGTTCCTTAGGATTACTGTGTTTAATTAGGATTTAAAAATTAATTAGTAGTAATCATATACTTGGGTTCGGGTTGAGAATTGAGATGTAAGCGTCGATTGTCAGTAACCAAGAAAATCTGATTCCGACAGTGATGTGTTTGTCCTCTTATCTCTGCTCTGACTCAGCAAAGACCATATTGTAAGGTAGATTCGTTATTTTAATCATCTTTATTCAGATTCTGAAAGTAACCTTATTATCTTATTATATTATTCTTTCACAGTAACAAAACAAGGGAATGTACGTAGTGGATGAGCCGCAAATGGGTTGAAAAGAATGAAAGACAATATGGAAAGAACCTGAATGGATTAGCATGGGCGAATCTGATACATGATTTTGGGCCAATAATAACACATTAGAGAGCCTTTTACATTGAATTAACAATAGTAGATCATTAAGGTGGAGAAGGTAATCAACAATACATGCATGAATGAATACAGTGTGACAGATGAAGAAACGGAATTGACATGAGTTAACATAACGATCTTATTCTCTCGTTCCTATCTAATTTTCTTCATAATATATCCAACTCCTCTCTTCTTTCTGAAACTGCACATACATTTAACTCGAATTTCTTACCGAAAATCTATTTCTTCCTTTATAAAATTATTTTTTCGGTTGGTCATTGACCAACTCAAATCGGTAACCAAAGACAAATACTGTTGAAGTATTATTCTTCATTATTTGTATCTTCATTTTTCCGTTCTTAATTTCCTTGCAGCGTAACCATATCATGAATATGTTTGCATCAGTATAGAAAATCATCCAGTTTTTTTTTTCCAGGTACATTGTGGGTTTGTGGACTTGGTTTTCTTGCACTGACAAAATATGGTATTTTTCAAATTGCTAGAAAATTCTTGCATTTTAGTGTTAGACATCATTACGTTGGGTCATTTGAAAGGAAACTATGAAACTCCATATGCTTAATAAAGAACAGTGGAAATAAAGTTGGATTAGATTTTAAATTTTTATCACAAAGTTGGATTTTGTTAGCGAAAAAAGTCACGCATTTTGAGCTTAATTTTAACAAACATGTACATATCTTTATGTGGACCATCCTTATTTTACTTGTTCTTTATTGAATTATGGGAGTTTTAATAGTCCAAATGTAGTGCTCTAATTCGGATATTCAAGAATCCACTTACAATTTAGCGTTCCACATTTCCCTTGAGTTTCTAACGTTCTAAATTCGTAACTCAACGTATTTTCGTGTTTTGTATCGATCGAATCAAGAAAATCAATTTTGAAGATGAAAGAATAGAAAAAAGATCAAGAAAATAGAAACAGAACGCAGTGTCTTAAGGCGGTTCCGCTTTTTATGCAAGTTTACGTGCACGGATTAATAGAACTTTTTTAGTTCCAAGTCGAGATTACAATATCTGCAATTTCTCTATAACTCTCAAGTTTATAGTTAGAGTTTAACTTGATATTTAAAGAGAGTTCGATCTAAATGTAAATTTGAGAGTTTTGAGAATTTAGATAGTGTAATCTTAAACTCGTATAATTCATAAAGAAATTATATTGGCCCGTCGACGTAAGCTTGATTATTAAGCCGAACCACGTTAAGCCTCTACGTTATGTTTTTTTATTGTTTTTTCACGATTCTTTGACCTTCTTCAAGATCCATCTTAATTCGATCGACACAGAAAAATGAAAGTACAATTAGTTATGAATTTTTGGGATGCCAAGTGCCACAACCCTAAAAACGAAACATGCTAAAAATATAATGGTTTTGTCCGATGATGCAAACATGGGCTCTACAATGGTGTTATTACCCTGCAAGAAAACCTAGAACGAAACGAGGAAGAAACAGGAGGTGAAGAATACTTACACAAACGTAATATACTTGTAAGTCAATCGTATGAACATGCCAAGTCGTTCAATGACCATCTGTAAGTAAGAAATTAAATAATCGATTTTATTTTTCAAGAACGATAGTAAATTGATGTAGAACATAGAGGGTACGCAACTGCCTTCTTCTTTCCAACTTCATTGATTAAGATATGATGGAAAAGAATTATCTTTTTTGCTAGGATCATTGAGAGAGTATACATGTACTTTTTCTTTCTTATGCATCGAAGGCACTCTGTTTCTTGAAGTGTGTCACCATTTAGTTTTATTGATCTCCATTAATGAAGTCATCATTTTCACAAATGGCTGTCCTATTTTAGATCTTGGACCAAATTTAGGTTAGTTTGCTCATAAAAAGCACACATACGAACCAAATTTTGATTTGCATTCTTGCTGTTTCCAGTTTTTTCACTCTTTGAGATCTATTTGATCATAAAACCTGAATTCCAAACTCTAAATAAATCCGACAATAGTGTGTCAAAGTGTAAATCGCTTGGAAGAAAGAAAAAAAAAAGACTCTTATGCTTACTTCAACCAATATCAACCCTTCGAGACCCCATATAGCATTGCAAATATCTGGGACTGACAAAGAGCGTTAAAACTTCAACATATGTACACCTAAATCATAAAGAAGTAACTGCGAACAAATGATTGGAGAAAAATAGCTCATGTCCTATGATCCAACAAAATTCGAATTTCTAATGCAACTTGTAAAGTTTCAGTCTTAGGTCTAACAATCTTGTACAAATCAAATGTCACTAATGTACAATCAATCCCAAAGCATGGACAATCAACCGTCCCTACGACCACGTCTAAACATCCCTTGTCAATCCAAAAACCCGAGACAGCCACAAAAGCCAAGACTATCGACACAAAAATTTTCGTTCAATTAGGGCATCATCGTGCACAAAAAAGATGCAATACACCCCCTAAAAACTTTCACCCCTTCGAACTATCAACCACCTAATAAAAACCTAGTCATCAGACCCGGAAAAGAAGTATCTTCCTGGCCCCTCGAGGGAAAAAAAAAATGAAAGAATCACGATGAAGATTTGGGGTTAGCAAAGAAATACTCGAACTTTCGGAGCCAGAATTAATAATCACGTAGCTGGCGATAATTATGACTTTGAATCTTCGGTCTTATTTGTTTTGCACATGCAGTCTGGACAAGGAAATGAATATATCGAGTCGCTTGGCCTCTTAAGTTCGAAACCTTTAGAATCACTATGCGCTCGCATACTAAGCATTTGTCTCCTGAAGCTTCTCCACCTGATGAAGAAATCATTGGAAAGTAAATAAATAGAGTAGGCCATTAACAAGATTAAGCTCATACAGATATCTCCAAGACATGGTAATGGAGAAAAAAGATTTCAATCACCCTATATTTGGATTGTCAAATAACAAGGCCAGCTTCCGTTTATCAGGTCTTATGGTCCTTGAGTGTCCACCGTATAAAAATCTTCTGTGACCCAAAAGAAAGTGTGGAAAGTTTCCGCCTTGGGTGGTAACGAACACCTCACTGTGTAGACAAACAGTGTAGTCTAAAGCAGCCATTCTTGACGAATAATTCTGGAGAAATTGCAAGTCATGTCAACGTTTATCTCATGAGAATAGAAATGAGAGTTACCAAAAAAAAAAGATAAATTTACACCTGAAATGGGGCTAGTTGTTCGGGAGATAGCAGCATTTCCTTTGTTTTTAGCAACGGAAACATTTCCAAGAGAGGGGCCATATACCTCTCAGAGTCGTATATTTTTCCAGATGCCAAATAGATCAATGTGCTTTTATCAAAGCCCATACCCCTGAGCATCAATCCTACCTGAGGAATTCAATGTTCATTTATTAGTGGGCAATCTGGAATAAACATTCAACATACACGATAATAGCATAACTTTAGACACATTAACTTTTCACTAGCATCATTTATGGCGTAAAATACATATTTTCCTGCATAAACGAACTAAGTATGGTGGGACACAACATAGTCAATGGTATACACCTATGCAAGCATGTGCTAAATATATGGACAAGCAAGCATCATCTTACTTAAGTAAGTTCTCTCATAATCTAAATATAATTTGGGAAAGGAAATACTTAAAAGGAAAAGTGAAAAAAAATAAGGTAGTCCGCAAATTTGTCCCACAAAATATTACCTCTAGGGGAGTAAGAGGACACTTCCCATTTAATCTAATTGCTCCGGGTTTTATTACCCGACCAGGTTTGGTAAATTTTCCTTTCCATCCCTTTTCTCTTGCAGCCTCCATGTCTAACTTTTCTTGCTCTCCACCATCATAGACACAACAGGAGAAGGCAACCATGTCCTGTGGTGGAAAAAAGTATATTTATGATCAAAATTACAGTTTTATTAATATAAACCATGTAATCCCTCACCAACCTCCTCAAATCGAAGATGCACTGAGACATACTTTCCGCTATTATTTGCGCTGAGTTCTTTCATTTTTGCGACCAAAGATTTAGCTAAAGTAGATATGGGATCTGAAAACCTTAGAGCTTGATAATTTGCCAGGCATCTAAGCCTCTGTACGACAGGGGGAGCATCAAAGGACAGTCGATTCGCAAATGGAGAAATCCTTATAATCCTGAATCAGCCGAATCACAACGGTTTAAAAATTGGATAATGATGAAGATTACGAGAAATCGCAAGTGTTAAATATATGTTCATTGAGAAGCCATATAAACTGAACAAGACCCACATAAGCAGAAAGGAAAAAAGACCCAAAGTTGCAGAGAGACACTGATCATAATAAAAATCAAGTACACAATGGGCAGACTTTTTGAGATGGGAATGCAGAAAAGTGTCAAAGGAAAAAGAAACCTGGAAAAACTCACTTTTCTTCAAGCAACTTTGGTAGAACTGTATCCCTGTAGTAATTAATGGACGACATTGCTTTTATTCTAAAATTGTGCACATTGGTCATGTTGTGGTCGAATCTTTCCATTATGTACCCTGGAATCGTGTTAACTATCCTAACGTCATTTTCCAAGCTCTTGATGAAGAACTCTTCATCATATATATCTCCAAATTTGCTGCACGAAAATTAGGCAGTCAGAATCCTGTTAGTGGAAACAAAAAGATCCCAACATAAGGCTTTAGATGCTGGTTTAAGCATATATGCCAACAACGGATAAGGAACACACCAGAGTGGTTCAATGCTATACTGGAACATGGAACATGAGAAGCACGATGTTTCAAGCACTAATGCATCACCGTACGGTCACATTGATCCATATGAACTCACCTAGGATCTCTCCAAATGCTGTGGAAATGGAAGTTTGGAATTACGAGAGTTGCATTAAGGTAGCCCGCAACTGCAACAGCATTGCATATCTGAAAGTATCAACAAAAAAGAGTAGGCATAACGAGCCGGTAACTTTAGGCAGTTTGACAAGATACAAAAGAAACTACTTACTGATGTTCTCTGCTGATTTAGGCCACCATTGGCCTCAATAAAGATATAGCCATTTGACTCAGGTAAGCCTACACAATAAGAAAACAAATTATCGACCTAATGTGTTTTAAACAAGCTAAATCAACAAAACTTATTCAACAAAGCAAGAAAACACCAGAATATCCAGGAGAGCGCTCCCAATTAGTTCGATCATGGAAAAGAATTTAAAAAGAAAAAGAATATCAAACCAAAAAATCTAATTCTAAGAAGCATTCGAACCTTCAGATGCATTCTTGATGCATGGCTTCCATTCACCACCTTTATATGAATGTTTCCATATAGTAGATATCTGTTCAGAGTTCGAAAAACATCAATGAACATCTGCCAGCATAATAATGCATCAATAACGACAGTTGAAAAGGAAAACTGAACCCTTGGCCATCAATCAAGTCGATTTGAATCAACTCCCCGGTTATGTTTCAGTGTTTCACCATTCTAGGCAATAGAAGCTAAAAACAAGCAGCTTAACCTATAAGGCTGAAGCACATAAAACTCATTCCCACACTAAATTTAGTCAAAATTTCGGCTATAGGCGGTAAAAAGTCCTACTCTACCATCCGAATAAGGTTTGAGTTCCAATAACCCGTACAAACGATAACGTAATCATAATCAACAATTCGAAACAAGAAAACAATCAAATCAATTTGCATTTTTAATACATTAAAAGTGCCACTAACCGCATCAACAGACGAATTATCAGCATCCATCTCAGGTCTGAGCTTCCCATAGAGCTGAGGGCTCTTATAAACCGATCCCGGCGCATGCCTGTGCTTGTTTATAACCGGCACCACATCGAACGGCATCGTCCCCATGTAATACAACATTAAAGCGATATACAGCAACGGAGCGAATAGGATTATCCCCTGGCGCCTCAACAATGCGGACAGTCCGATCCACGCGAGCCGCTGCGCGAGGGTCTTGGGCCTGGCGGAGGACGGCTTCGATTGGCGGCGGAAGCGCGGCGAGGAGCGTCCGGCGATCGGCGAACTCGGCGGAGAGGATGGACTGCTGTTTCCGCTGGTGGGGAGGCGGTTGTACGCGCTCATCGCTGGTGCGTCCGATTCACGTCATTGGGTGGGGCACGTGACGCACGTGACGATGAGAGGCGAAGAATGACGACTATGAAATGAAACCAGAGATGTGACGAAATATACTAAGGCCGCGTTTGGTCGTCGTGTTGGTTAAGACTATTTCTCCCTTTGTTTTTTCTTTTTCTTTTCTTTTTTGGAAATCCAACGCACTAAAACATTTTTTCTTCCTTTCGGCAATCTACGCATAAATACCCAATAACAAACTAAAAAGCCACTTAAGTACCTTGTCAGATATATTTTATAGGTAGGTACCCATTTGACTAAAAATTTTACAATTAGGTACCTAATCACCTAAGATTACGAAAATACCCTTATTAAATGATTTAGAATTTCATTTCAGCTTTTTTTTCTCTGCAAAATTCGACCTTCAGCTCGCCGTCGACGATTTCTTCTTGCCGACCAGTTCCTTCTGCTCATGCCGGCGCCGAACAAGGATCGAAAGCCTATTGAACGTTGGGTTCTCGATTTTCGGGGTTGATTTTGTCAGGTAAGCTTTTCTTTTGGTTTGGGTTTGGTTAATCGATTTTGGGCGTTTGTTCAAGGTTTATCCCAAATCCGGGAGCTCAATGCGATCCATGAGCTCCATATAAGAGTGGAATGTTAGGATTTGATAGTTATTGAGGCTAATCCATCGAGATTTCGGTTTTCTTTTATGTGACTGTTACGACGTACCATTTCCTATGAATATTACGTACCATTGTATGTTGTTATACCGTACCTAAAATACATTATGCGACACAGTCCGATTGGACATTTATGTTATGTAGTATCTTTGTGTATTTATATCACGTACCAAGTAACATGTGTAGACGTTACCAAAATGTCCAGTTATGCAGTACCAATCTAAACTATATACCGTACCATTTATACAGGTTGCCATAGTATCTGAAAATATGGCGTCTGCAAATTCGTTTGGTGGCGGACTATGAGACATTCTTTTTACGATTTATGCACATTTGTCGATCATCAACCCTATTCCGACTCACGAGATGAATGCTCAAACCGATGATGGGAATTTCATTCGTGACCCGGACATCCGCGTTCTCCCCAGTCGCCGAAAGACACGGAGGATTCCATCTCAGGTAGAAGAAGATCCAACAAGTGTAAAATTGTGGAAAATACGGACATAATCGCCGTACTTGTACAGAAGCCGTAACGACGTAGCGTCCGTATTTTTCATGTATTTTCTTTTTGCTTTTGTCCCATAACCTTTTTCGGTGCTCTTTTGTATGGTATTGGATCATTCTTTTTGTCTAAATGATGCCAGTAGGTCAGTGTTTTCTTCAAATGTGTCAATAGGATATGGCTCATTGTTTTTGTCTAAATTTGGTACTGTAATGACTGCCAGTTTGGTACAGTAATATATGCACTTTTGGTAACGTAATATATGTAAATTTGGTACTGTAACATATGCCAGTTTGGTACAGTAAGATTTCTAAATTTGGTACGGTACTATATGTAAATTTGGTACTGTAATGAATGCCATTTTGGTACCGTAATATATGCACTTTTGCTAATGTATGCACATTTGGCACCGTAATATATGTAAATTTGTTACTGTAATACATGCCAGTTTGGTACCATAAGATATGCAAGTTTGGTACGTTAAGATATGCCTGTTTGGTACTGTAATGTATGCCAGTTTGGTACCCTACGGCATGCATGTTTGGTACCGTAACCTATGCCAGTTTGCTAATGTACATTTGGCACCGTAATGGATGTAAATTTTACTGTAATATATGCCAGTTTGGTACCCTAATATATGTAAATTTGGTATGGTAATATATGCCAGTTTGGTACCCTACGACATGCATGTTTGGTACCGTTGAAGCAAATGCCTGTTTGGTACTGCAATATATGCCCGTTTGGTACCGTACGATATTCAAAAGTGGTACAGTAATATATGCACATTTGGCACCGTAATATATGCATACGATAAAACAAGAAGGTGCTTCTTATGGGGGTCAAGCCGAGAAGAAAATCAGTGTATCAAGATCTCAATCTGAGATCTTATTTCGGGAAGCATGCATCCAGGATATTTGGTACTGTAATATATCCCAATTTGGTACGTTAATATGCGCAGCCTTGGTACTGTAATATAGGTAATATAGGTACTCTAAGTGTACGACATAGGGTACTGTATCCTTTCAGAAGTAGGTACCGTATAAATTAAAGTAAAACTTTGAATTTAAGACTTGGCTATATTCCGTCAAACGAAGCATTTCAGCATGTGTTGATGTGGATAGAGGATTAGACAATTTCTGACTTTTTTCAGTAGTGATTGCACACTTTTCTGACGTTTTTCAGTAATGAGTGGACAGATTTCTGACATTTTCTATGCCATGTTTGGACAGATTCTGACATACGAGGTTTTAAATACTAAAAGACAGCTCATCTGACATGTCAGTGGCCTTTAATAAAATGTTTCATGTCATATGTAATTTTGGGTACTGCAACCGTGGCTGCGTTGGTACGCTTTAAACAAAACGACAGGTACCCCTACAAAGATATTTAAGGTACGGTGTCCCTTATATATATGATACGTCATACTAGGGTTAGTAATTTTCGGAGCCGATCGAATTACTTTTTCATCTCGAACCACCGTAGACCAATAATATATAGTATTAAATACGTTTCAGATCAAATTCGGTGCATTACGCCCCGCACGCATGAATTAAATCTTAGAATACCATGATTCATTATAGTATAAGGATACAAGCAAGAACATCTACAACATAATTTGAATAATGTGGTGAGTGCTACATCTGCGAATTCAGTGCATTAGGCTTTCATATATTTTTTTCATTTCGTTATTGTTAAGTATTGCCAAAATCACGCAGGACAACGCGATTCGATTAGGAATGTACTTATTTTTCGATCGTATAACAAATGGTACGATATACTTTCATATCTGGGTACTGTAAATGTGTAATTATAGATACGGTAAACCTGCAGGTTATGGTACTATATAGGTAAATGATAAGGTACCTTCTGTAAAACACAAGGTACCTTAGTGTACAACAGATAAGGTACTTCACGTGCGATATATAAGGTACGGTATATATTTACGTAATGGTACGGTTAACCTGCATATTACAGTACTCTATATGTAAGCGATACGGTATGGTATACTTGCATATCTGGTTACCGTATATGTATACGTATGGATACGGTAAAATTTCAAGTTATGATACTACATATGTAAATTTAAGGTATGGTAATGGTACAACAGATAAGGTACTTCATGTGCGATATATAAGGTACGGTATATATTTACGTAATGGTACGGTTATCCTACATAATACGGTACTCTATATGTAAGCGTTACGGTACGATATACTTGCATATCTGGGTACCGTATATGTATACATATGGATACTGTAAAATTTCAGGTTATGGTACTACATGTAAATTTAAGGTATGGTAATGGTACAACAGATAAGGTACTTCATGTGCGATATTAAGGTACGGTTAACCTGCCTCTGTACGTAAAAGATAAGATACGATCATACAATAACATATGGTACTGCACAAATTACGGACAATCGTAGAACAACACAACACAGTACAAAAGAAAACCAACATAAACAACCAAAGGTCTCCAAACAGTCCCATCCCCAACTCAAAAATAAGTTAACCAAACTAAACAACACAGTCCCCAAAGAGTCTAACAGCATATCCAAGAAACTTACTGAAAAAGATCTATCATATAACTACGCTCGTCACGTAAAATGCGAGCAGCCATAGAAGCACGATACACATCCATGTTTACTTCTTTGCCATATTTCTCTTGGGTGTCGACAACGTACTCCTCTATGGTTAAACAAGCATGCACCCCGCAGTCTACGTCGCCAAATAGGGGCCGGTTAAACTCTGGATCCACGGTATTCTTATATAGATACCAAATGCAGAACCATTTTATTCACACAACGGGTACCAATTTGGCCAAACAGAGGGTACCAAATCCAGTGATAATGTAGTACCAAAAAAAATTGACCCCATTTTCGAAAAACACACTGTTAACAAGCAGTACTATTTCGTTCACACAAGGGATACTAAATTACCCAAACAGAGGGTACCAAATGCAGTGATAATGTTGTACCAAAAAAAATTGACCCCATTTTCGAAAAACCCACTGCTAACAAGCAGTACCATTTTATTCACACAAGGAGTACCAATTTGCCCAAACAGAGGGTACCAAATTCAATCATAATGTAGTACCAAAACAAATTGACCCCATTCAAAAAACCAGTTAACAAGTAGTACCATTTTATTCACACAAGGGGTACCAATTTTCTCAAACAGAGAGTACCAAATGCAGTGAAGTACCAAAACAAATTGACTCCATTCGGAAAAACCACTGTTAACACGCAGTACCATTTTATTCACACAAGGGGTACCAATTTGCCCAAACAGAAAGTACCAAAAGCAGTGATAATGTAGTACCAAAACAAATTGACCCAATTCGAAAAAACCAAAATCGATCCATTCGAGAAAATCAAAATCGACCCATTCCAAAAAAAGAAACCCAAATCGAGACTTTCCACCCATCTGAACACGCACAAAAAAACCCTAATCGAACAACAAATCAATCTCATTCCAAAAACATACATCCATTGTTACGAACACTAACCAAAATTGCTTAAACACAACGAATTATGGCAAAATCAAACTAGATACAAGCCTATTGATAACGGAAATACCGCGAACGAGTGGACAGACGGAAATACTGCGAATTACTTACCTATCGATTTCAGACGGCCAATACCACGACGAACGAGTAGACAGAGGGCAATACCGCGACGAACGAAGGGAACAAGCTCGATCTCTGGGAATTAATCGCGCGATTTGGAAAGATGGGTGTGAGTTTTTTTTCTTTTTAATGAAGGAACGAACGTGAAATGAGAAAAGCAGGTAAAAGATGTAAATAAACAGTTTTAGCAGGGGTAAATCCGTCAGTTAGGTACCTATCAGTAAAATAAAATTCAACTAGGTACCTAGTTTAAAAATTTATCTGACAAGGGACTGAACTGTTTAATTTTTATTGATGTAGGTATTTAAGTGTAGAAACCACTTTCTCTTTCTTTGTAAGTTGTGTTTCAGTTATTTCTTCGTTCGTAGCCGTGTTTGGTATATTTTGCGTAACCAAGTCTCGATGATGAGATAGTAATGATGATCAATCAAATAGGTATCGTATTTCTTAATGAAATTTAAGAGTGAGTGAAAGAATTTATTAATTTGGTAATATCCTTTTTCATATTACTCTAATTTGTTAATGATAAAATAAAATATTAAAATCTCCACTCCATGCGGACCAGATTTCATTTCCTAAAGAACATAAGTTAGTATTGGGAATTACTATTCACCGCCCGTTTTTACTTGTTACCGCCCCCTAAAAGGCTGTAAAAAGACGATTTTTGCCCTTGTGATATTTAATTAATTTAAAAAGAAAAAACTAAATATATAATTCCGGTACGAAATACTGAAAATTACATACACAAATAAATTCGAACGATCGATCGATACGGATAAAAAAAATTCGATTTAACATTTTTAGGACCGATCGATCGATATTTTCGGCCCTGCAGTGCACGGACCTAATGAAATTTTCCGATCGATTTTTCGGCCCGGACACTGCCTGGCCAAAAAACACGTTCGGCCTACAGTGTATGGGCCAACCGAAATTTTCGGCCCTGACAGGTCTGGCCGAAAATTCCGATCGGCCCGTGCACTTGCAGGGCCGAAAATATCGATCGACTGTATTTTTTTTATTTATTCGGGAATAATTATTTGTATTAGTAATTCGAAACGGAATAAAGATGCAAAAAAAATATTCCAAACATATACAGTACGCGTCCAATACATAAACGAAACATAAACAAAATAATAAGTTAAGTCACAAATTATACTGCTCGATTAGGTGCTGCCAGTGATCCAATCGACTCTGATATCTTCTTTCCCAACTGGCAACTCGAGCATCACGATTCGTGAACCAATAAGGATGTAAGATGGGCATAGGAAACTCTGAACTTAAGTTAAGTCTAATATAATGCTGCTAATTATCTCCAAGGTGCGCCATGACGATCGTACGGCTCGGTCCAGTAGCAGTCCGTCCGGCACGCAGTGGCAATATTGTGTTCGAATGCATGTTGATGTTCGATCCATTGTCGTACCCGTAGAGGATAATTACAGCGTTCCAAAGTGTCGCCACAGCCCACAGATCACACGGTGTCGACATTCAGTGGTGTGGTCCACAAGGCCCTCCTTCCCAGTGTATACGATTCACCGCCATTTCCAACGACTCGCCATAGTACAATGCCGAGTAACGCTCCCAGTGGGCCGCGAGTTCGTTCGCGACGTGATTCCTTACGGTGATCCATTCGTCCTCGTCATTGTAAATATGATGGGCGATAACGCGAAATCTACAGTTGCCGTCAGCCACCACATCCTTATAGCTAACTATATATGGATGGATGACTGTTGTTACGCAACTCGCCAAGTGGGTGTGGTAGAAGTCTGAGTCACCTGTAGAACGCATTTTTCAAGATTAGATGTGCATCCGTGTTTCAACGAATTTACGAGTAAAAGATAGTAGTACCTGTCTCCGTTGTAGATCCACGAGACCGCTTCGCAGACGAAGATGACGTACGACCCTAGCTGCTACGACTGGTACTGCTGCGCCCTCCACTGTATCCACCCCTTGGGATTGCGTACTCCCAAGCACTTCGATCCCGCTTCGTCGAGTTTTTTTTCTTCGGCCGACCTTTGAGAGACGTCTTAATGCCAGACTCATTCCACTCACGGGCGTCGGGATACAGATGTTCGTGAACGACTCGATGGAGGCTACGCATAACGGCGGGATCGGGGCTTTCTGCCTCACGCACGAGGTCGTATAAGTAATCCCGATCAGAAATATCGGGAGTTACTCCCTCGCCGATGGTGAGTGTCCTCCAGAAATCGTGCACGCAGTTTGCAGCAATTAGGTAGTTGTTGTCGACACACTGCTGCTCGCATGCACATGGGAGCGCGTGCGTACGTCGTTCTACACATCCGCACTCGGAGTAAACCTCATCCGTCAGTCCTTTAGCACGCCTCAACTCAGTTCCCATTATCGATATTGAATGGTGTGAAACTCTGTACAATATCGTGTGGAATGGAAATCCTGAGTTCCCTATAGGTCGTTTCGAGCGGGACTCCTCCAGTGCCTGCATGTTAACATAAATAATTATTAGATAAGGATTTCGTTTGACACGTAATAAAATATTTAAAAAAACTGTTGAGAAAAAAATTGGGGCCGAACAAAAATTTCGGCCGCCAATGGACCCGGCCGAAAAACATCTTCGGCCGCCGTAAGACCTAGCCGAACAATCGGCTGTGTCCATACGCGGCCGAAAAAAATTTTGGCCCCCACAAGGCACAGCCGAAAATATTTTTCGGCCGGGCCTTGCGGCGGCCGAAAATACTTTTTGGCCGGGTCCATTGGTGGCCGAAAAAATCGTTGGATCTGGACTTTTTTCAAACGATTTCGACCCACGTTCAATAATTCATCTACGTACGAACGATTTTTACGAGTTGCTTACCAGTTGTGCGAATAGACCCCTTCCCTTTCCCCTGTCTCTTTCCCCTGTCGTCGATCCATTGCGATTTGAGTATTTTTTTTGTTTTTTTAGATCTGATTACGATCTGGCGCTGCGTCTCCGGCGGAAATTGGGAGTACCAATTCTTAAGCTTCCCAAGCACTAACGCCCGCTGCTCGCACTTCAGCAGGGGCCTCTCTTGCTCACCCATCCAGATACAGGGCGCGATGTGGGCCAGATAACTAGGGATCACCTCGTCATCATCTGGACCACCGGGTTGTGGCCCCTGCACCCTTCAAGAATCGTCATCTGCGACCCTGGAGCGCTTGCTCCCTATTTCATTTTTACGAGTAATGCAAAATAAATTTAATTTATTTTACGTATATTAAGACACGACATCGCATGTCAATTTAATCTCTTACCTGAGGAGGCTGGTGGCACATCGGATGACGGAAACGATGCTCCATCATCCGGTACGGCATCATCGCCTGCTCCAGACCACCCTGCATGCGGATCGTAATCCGCATATACGGACTGAGAAGCAGCCACTCGCTGCCGCATCTCCTCCTCCCGTTCTCTACGAACGATGCATCAACGCCGCGCGTCCTCGTGTGGCGCTCTCCAGATCCCTCCAACGGGGGGATCTACTGCTACCTCCGGGTAGGGACTTTCCACATCTGGTCTGCAATTAAATATTTAATTAAAAAAAATTGGTCGAACAGCATTTTCGACCTATGCAGTGCCGACCGAACGGTATTTTTGGCCGGCACAGCACGGGCCGATCGTGAATTTCGGCCTGCTCTGGCACGGCCGAAATTTTTTTTTCGGCCGTGCCGTTGGCCGGCCCGAAAAATCATTCGATCGGGACTTTTTCAAACGATTCCCACCCGTGTTCGATAATTCATTTACGTACGAATGAGTTTTACAAGAATTTGCTTACCAGTCGTGCGAATAGGCCCCTTTCCTTTCCCCTGTCCCTGTCATCGATCCATTGCGATTTTGAGTTTTTTTTGTTTTTTTAGTCTGATTTGGATGATTGCGATATGAAAGTGTTGTTTTTATATAAACGTTAGTTTTTTCTTTTTAAATTAATTTAAATATCATAAGGGTAAAATCGTCTTTTTGCAGCCCTTTAGGAGGCGGTCACTAGGAAAAAGGGGCGGTGAATAGTAATCCAGTTTAGTATTTTATAGTTATTTGAAAGAACGAGACTTTATTACATTATTCTGCTAAACATTGGTAATGATATACCGAAGAGCATAGAGCAAGAAAGAGAATGTAATAGATGAGGCTAAAAATCGATCTATCCATAGAGAGGTAAAGTATTATTATAAACTTCATATGCTTTCTTAATGACTAATTTAAGATTTGAAAAAATATTTTGCTACATCTCTCAATCACAAAAATTAGCATTCCTCTTCATGATGTTGGATCCGTGACCGTATGGATCCAAAAAGAACTTTAGCCTTGATTGGATTAATTACGGCTTTAAACTAAATACAGCGGAATAAAAGGCGTACCTGAGAATTCCATAGCGTTCGTAGCGAGAACCGGGTATGTGGATCTTCCAAGTACGCGTACGTGAAACCTTTAGCTTGGGGAAGATGTGTATCCCAAATTCCTTAGACGGCAGTCACTAGGGTTCTACGAGAGTGACGGCTGTGTGTGTTTCGTTGTACAGCACTTAGGGACCACACCCATATTTATAGATGTCATAATGGGCTGGCCCGTTAATAAGCCCATCAGATATTTACGTTCCAGCCCCCAGGAATTCTACACAAATATTAATTAACCCCACACATCTTATTTAATTGCGACAGACCCTCTTCAATTTAATTGATCACCGAATGGGTCCTTTAACTTAATTACAATATTTGACATACGACTAATACCACAATACATGTATGTCTACATGCCCGAACGTTATTGTGCTTGGAATACGTAGTCGAATAGTCCCAACCTAACAATCTCCCACTGGACTATAAGACGTTGTATTTATCCAATAAGCACCCTTCGTCGTATACTAAATATCGTACCGAATATAGCTATAACCAAAGTGTCGCATATGAAATCAATCTCGTCCATCAATATTGTCAATGCAAGAACTAAAGGGGTAGTCGTTATACATATATCGTAACTCAACCCACAATAATCACGAACACCAACTCCATCGAATGACATAGATCAAGTGTGGACGTGTAGCATGGAAATTACATGCTCAGTTGATCATGCATGCCTATTTCCAACTGGTCCTACTTTAGTGAGATCAGAATTCAGAGATAAACTAATGGATATCCGAAAAACCCAAATGTCATGACATAAACATGTATTAAAGAAACTTTATTAAATAATCATTAAACACGGAATTTACAGAATCCACGATAAGACATAAACTTAATTCGTCACACCCATACGAGCAACATGCCCATGAAATATAGCGGGCGCTAACGCTTTAGTAAGTGGATCTGCAATCATAAAATCTGTTCCTATATGCTCAATGATTATATATCCACTCTGAACTCGTTCTTTCACAACCAGGAACTTAATGTCTATGTGCTTAGACCTGGAAGAGCTCCTGTTGTTATTGGAATACAGGACCGCCGAATTGTTGTCACAGAATAGCTTTATTGGTCGTTCAACAGAATTGACAACTTTGAGTCCTGTCACTAAATTGCGCAGCCAAACAGCCTGGTTGGAGGCCTCATAGCAAGCTACAAATTCTGCCTCCATCGTAGATGAAGCGATAAGTGTCTGTTTGACACTTTTCCACGAAATCGCTCCCCCAGCCAGCATAAAAACGTAACCAGATGTCGATTTGCGGCTGTCGAGGCATCCCGCAAAATCAGAGTCACAATACCCAATGATCTCCAAATACTCTGACTTTCTGTATGTGAGCATATAATCCTTCGTCTTTTGAAGATATCGAAAGACCCTTTTGGCTGCTACCCAATGTTCTCTACCCGGATTGCTTTGGTATCGACCAAGCATTCCTACGATGAACGCCAAATCAGGTCTGGTGCAAACCTGTGCGTACATTAAACTTCCCACTGCCGACGCATATGGTATATCCTTCATGTGCTTGGATTCCAAAATGTTATCCGGACACTGTTTGAGACTGAACTTATCACCTTTTGAAACTGGAGTGTCATGTGGACGACAATTTTCCATGCTAAACCTTTGTAGTACCTTTTCAATGTAGCTCTTTTGTGATAACCCAAGAGTTCCTCGTGAGCGATCACGGTGAATCTGGATCCCTAATACAAAAGAAGCTTCCCCAAGATCTTTCATGTCAAAATGACCCGAAAGAAATCTCTTGGTGTCCCGAAGTAAATTAACATCGCTGCTAGCTAGTAAAATGTCGTCTACGTACAAGACCAAAAAGATAAACCTGCTCCCACTGAATTTGTGATACACACAGTCCTCAACAGAGTTAGCCTCAAAACCGAAAGAGGTTATAGTCTGGTGAAACTTTTGGTACCACTGACGAGAAGCCTGCTTGAGTCCGTAGATGGATTTTTTTAGTTTACAGACCAGTGGGCTAGATTTGTCTGAAGTTAAGCCCTCTGGCTGCAACATATATATAGTTTCCTCGAGATCTCCATTGAGGAAAGCTGTCTTTACGTCCATTTGATGCAACTCAAGGTCAAAATGTGCCACAAGTGCCATGATAATTCTAAAAGAGTCTTTCGATGAAACTGGAGAGAAAGTCTCTTTATAATCTATGCCTTCCCTCTGAGTAAATCCTTTCGCGACAAGACGAGCTTTATATCTCTCAATGTTACCCAGTGAATCCCGTTTGGTTTTAAATACCCATTTGCAACCAATCGGTTTCACGCCTTCAGGTAACGAGACGAGATCCCAAACGTCGTTGTCCTTCATGGATTGGATTTCCTCCTTTATGGCATTGGTCCATTCGCGAGCCTTAGAGCATTCCATTGCCTCTTGATAAGTAAAGGGATATCTCCCACTAAATCAATGGTATCCTCATGCTCGTGAAGAAATACAACGTAATCATTCGGAATTGCATTTCTCCTTTCTCACGTTGACCTCCGTAGAGGCGCTGGTTCCATCTGAGGTTCATGAGTTTGTACTTGATGATCAGCTTCAGCTTCACCTTCATAAGACTGATCATGATGAATAGCTACAGGTGAAGTATGCTGATCCATTGGAGGAACGATTTCATCTTCATCCATATCTCGAGGTCGGATAACCATAGGGACAAAAATTTCGTCCTGACCGACCTGAGCTGTATGAAGAGGAATTTCTGAACCCTCTTCTTCGAATAGAAAATCATTTCGATTATCCTTATCCTCCCCAAACTCAAGATCCTCAAAGAACCTGGCATTTTCAGTCTCGAAAAATGTTCTTGATGTGGGATCATAAAATTTATAGCCTCGTGATTTTTCCGGATAACCTACGAAGTAGCTACTAACAGTCCTTGAGTCCAATTTCTTCTCGCCCGGCCTGTAAGGCCGTGCCTCAGTAGGACATCCCCAAACTCGTAAATGCCTAAGAACGGGCCTTTTACCCGTCCATAACTCGTAAGGGGTACTTTTCGTAGCTTTAGTAGGGACTCTGTTAAGAATGTAGGCTGCGGTTCTTAATGCGTCGCCCCAGAGAGAGTGAGGTAAAGTCGTACGAGCAATCATACTTCTTACCATATCCTGAAGGGTTCTATTTCGTCTCTCAGCAACACCGCTCATATTTGGACTTCCTGGCATGGTGTATTGAGGGACGATCCCACACTCCTCTAGAAACTTAGCAAACGGTCCTGGACGTTGTTCACCTGATCCGTCATACCTCCGGTAGAATTCTCCACCACGGTCGGATCTGACAGCCTTAATCGTTTTGCCGTGTCGATTTTCGACTTCGGCTTTAAACGCCTTAAAAACGTCAAGTGCTTCAGACTTCTCATGAATTAGGTACAAATAACCGTAACGAGAGTAATCATCGATGAACGTGATAAAATAGCGTTGTCCATTCCAAGAAGCCGTAGGGAATGGACCACACACATCCGTATGAATCAGTTCTAAGACTTCCTTAGCTCTCTCAGCATTTAATTTCCTTTTATTTGTTGTTTTACCCTTTATACACTCGATACATAAATGATCTCCGGATTTATCAAGTGTTTCCAGAATTCTATCAGACACAAGCTTATCAATTCTCCTTTCGGATATATAACCCAAACGCTTATGCCATAAACCAAATGAATTCTCGGATGGTAACTTACGCTTAATTCCTCTAGTTTCTACATTATGGGACTCTTCGTAGTTTACTGTATCAAGTAGATACAGATTGTCATGTTCAGATAGGTTACTGGTTCCAATAGCCGAAGATTTAGAATAAATAACACACTTTCTGTTACCAAATGAACAAATATAACCTTCTTTGTCCAAAACAGAAACTGAAATCAAATTCCGTCTAAATGACGGCACAACGAAAGTGTTATTCAAATCCAAAAAGAAACCAGAACTTAATAATAATCTAAAAGTCCCCACGCCTTGAACTTCAACTGCTTCTCCAGCCCCCATATAGATGAATCTTTCAGCATCACTGGGCTTTCGGCAGCTCAGGCAACCCTGCATAGACATACTTATGTGAGTTGTAGCACCGGAATCAACCCACCACGTATATGCAGGTACAGAAACCAAATTAATTTCAACGCTTACAAAAGCCAAATTTGTACCTTTCTTTAGTCGCCAAGCATGATACTTGGCATAGTCCTTCTTCAAGTGAGAAGCTTTCTTGCAGAAGAAGCATTCAATTGGTTTTTCTTTACGCTCTTTTTCAGAGCCCTTAGGCTTCTTCTGATTGACCGCATTTTCCTTAGCCTTTCTCTTTTTGCCAACAGAGTGAGTCGAAGCCAGATGAGCACTCTCGACTTTATGCTGCCTAAGTCTCTCTTCTTCTTGCACCAAATGAGAAATGAGCTCATTAATTGTCCATTTTTCCTTCTGACAATTATAGCTCACCTCGAATTGACTGTAGTGTGCAGGGAGAGAGACAAGCACCAAATGAACAACCAAATCCTCAGGGAGTTCGAGCTTGAGTGCTCTCAGCTTAGTGGCTAAATCCGCCATTTCGAGTATATACTCACGAATGTTTCCGTTACCCTTATACCTCATGGAAACAAGTTTGCGTAAAGCAGTACTTGTCTCCGCCTTATCGTTTTTTACAAAACGCTCCTGTAAGGCATCGAGAAACTCCTTTGCAGTCGCCTCTGATGACACAGTACTCAAGAAGGTCTCTGGGATTGCATTCTTCATGACCATAAGACTTACGCGGTTAGTCCGCTCCCACTTTTCGTGAGCTCTCTGTTCCTGACGAGAGCTCTCGTCAGTGAGTTCAGCTGGACGCGGATTAATAATAGCGTAATCTAGGTCCAGGCAACCCAGAACCATAAGCAATTTATTTTTCCAAGCAGCAAAGTTCATTCCACTTAGTTTAGGAATGTTGTTCATGGCAGAGTTCGTCGTCGCAACACCGACCATCTCAGCTGAAAAGAGAACGATGATTGAATTAACTCACAATTTTTAGCTTTAATAATGATTAAAAAATTAAATAATAACAACCCATCTTCAGCTTAATCGTTGTGCAAAAGAGCCTAACGAAGGTTAGGTAGTCAATCCACGAGTGATCAAACTGGTGCAACGATCAAGCGTTCATACCCTATTCCAGCCAAGTAGTCGCCTTCCGAAGGGCCGATCAACTACTCGCAATGGAAAGACCTTCAGGTACTTCAACTTACCGTCACAGGCGTACACAAGCCACTGCCAGATAATCGCCTTCCGAAGGGCCGGTCGAAATATCCGCATGCGTCATGTTACGCCACCGACCCGACTATCAGATTTATAAAATCTCCACAGCAGAGGTCACGAAGGTGACTATACTGCTTCAATAAAATATCTCTAATAATCGGTATGCTAAAATAAGCATCTTTATGCCGTTATAAAATTTAATAATCACTGTCTGTTAAAAGTCGCAATTTTTCCGAATACTTCTGACTTTAAAAACACCCCGAATAGTCACGGAAAATAGCCAACTAATAACACATTTATTGGATCTAATATAATTAAATTAGTCCAAATGAAGTGGGCCTAAAAATATTCTAGAATTAATATGGCCCATTTACTTAACCTAAGCAGCCCAAGAGAAAAACTTAAATGGCCCAGTTTTTTTTTTAAACCTGATGTGGGCCCAAAAAAAGAAAAATTGGCCCATTCAAACAACCCTAGTATGCCCTAACATAACAACTAACGAAACATGCATGTTAAAGCTAACATGATATGGGCTATAAGTAAAGTTAAGCCCATTAAGCAAAAACATAAGGCAGACCTAACCTTTCTACAGCAATACGCCTAGGTAGCATTAACATACACGAAAATCTAGGCAACACATGCTTCACCAACGTGCATTTAAAATAGGAAATGAAGTAGGCCCACTATTGGGCCCATAATTAACCCTATTTTTTTCTTAATGAATTTAGCACCAAACTGCCGAACGAAATCCCCAAATAGTGCAGCTGTAAAGCAACCTAGACAGCCACCTTCTTTACAGTTCGGACAGACGCGCGATAATCACCAGCCAGCCCCTAATCGGCATTACACCGCGCGGCCGGTCGCACAGTCTGCGGCGTAGCAGCCACCATATCGCTGCAGTGCAGCCGCACATGGCGCCAGAGGCGCTGCCAGGCAGCCCCAACGCACAGCCGCGCCGAGACCTTCGCAGCCACACGCACGCCCAACGGCGCCGATTTGCAGTTTTCCGAAGAAACGCCCAATGGCGTTTCCCTGCAACCGTGCGTGTGCAATCTCGACGAGACCCTTCGTAGTGCCTCATAGTGTAAATTCCCAAATTCACAAACCATAATTAATCTAAAGCAAGGTGGCTTTGATACCACTTGTTGGATCCGTGACCGTATGGATCCAAAAAGAACTTTAGCTTTGATTGGATTAATTACGGCTTTAAACTAAATACAGCGGAATAAAAGGCGTACCTGAGAATTCCATAGCGTTCGTAGCGAGAACCGGGTATGTGGATCTTCCAAGTACGCGTACGTGAAACCTTTAGCTTGGGGAAGATGGGTATCCCAAATTCCTTAGACGGCAGTCACTAGGGTTCTACGAGAGTGACGGTTGTGTGTGTTTCGTTGTACAGCACTTAGGGACCACACCCATATTTATAGATGTCATAATGGGCTGGCCCGTTAATAAGCCCATCAGATATTTACGTTCCAGTCCCCAGGAATTCTACACAAATATTAATTAACCCCACACATCTTATTTAATTGCGACAGACCCTCTTCAATTTAATTGATCACCGAATGGGTCCTTTAACTTAATTACTTTGACATACGACTAATACCACAATACATGTACGTCTACATGCCCGAACGTTATTGTGCTTGGAATACGTAGTCGAATAGTCCCAACCTAACACATGAAACCTCCTTCCGACGTTTCTCACACCACGAATAAGTACTGTCAATGTGAACTTCATCCTCAATCACTCGACATTCTGGGATTCTAAACAATTATGACGCACAAATAAAATAAATTATACAATCATGGTAACTTGGATTTTTGTCTATCTTTTGTTAAGTATTTTTTTCCGATGAACAGTAGTACGACTAACTAATCCCATTTATACACCAAAGAACAGACAGCTTTTTTGCAAGCATGCAATAAAAAAGCATTTACATCCAAGTTTTCCGACATTACAGCTCTGTAACAACCATCACGAATAATAATTGAATGTTTATTTATTGCCTCCACTCAATTGTATTAACAACTTGGCAAAACGCATGTACTCTTGTAAAATAACAATATAAATAATATCATTTTATTTTTGAGGGAATATTTTTTATTTAAATATTTTGCCCCTTTAATAAACAAATTATATTACAATTATATGCTATTTTTTGCGGATTTAAAATAAAAAAAATTGATTTGTGAGGGTATAATTAGAATATTTTGAAACAAATGGTTAAATGATAGTTTTGCATGACAGATAGTTGCTCTAAGGTAGGGTTGCAAATTATTATTTTTATACGCCAAATTACATTCGAAGTTGAAATTATTTGAATATCAAATTTTTTTTATTCAATAATATTCAAATACGAATACGAATGCCATAAGGACTCGATTTGTATATTTATCAAATATTTGAGTTGAATAATAATATCTATTATAATTTGAATTTATTTATATATAATATGATTTTAATATTAAATAAAGTTGTGGGAAAATAGAAAAATGAAGTAAATTGACTGCATATAAATTTGACGATTTGAAGAGAATGAGGATCGAATAGGAGTATTAATATTCGATAGACAAATGCCATAGTACTCGATTTGTGTATATATCGAATATTTGATTTGAATAATAATAATAATAATACTATAATTTGAATTTATTTATATATAATATATTAATATTAAATGGGGATTTCATATAAAAATACCCATTAATATAAAAAATTAGCAAGTCAGTACCCTGTCAGTATTATATGCAGGTACCTGTCAGAATGAATTTTTTGCACATTGGTACCTGCCCGCCGCAAGGTACGTCATATCACATATTTAAGTACCTTAGAGAAACGTATTGTGGTACGTAATACAGCTAGAAAATGGTACCATCATATAGTCAGCCGCAAGGCACCATATGGAACGTATATAAGTACCATATATGGGTACCATATAAATGTGCGACGCGGTACGCAATACACATATAAAAAGGTACGTCAAGACCGAGAAAATGGAAAGCACAGTCGAACGGGTACTTATATAAAAAAATTTCTGACATGGGTACTGACTTGCAAATTTTTTATACAATTGGGTATTTTTCTCAAGATTCACCTTAAATAAACTTGTGGAAAAATAGAAAAATGAAGTAATTTGAATGCATATAAATTTGATGATTTGAAGAGAAAGAAAATCGAATAGGAGTATTAATATTTGATAGACAAATGCCATAGTATTCGATTTGTATATTTATCAAATATTTGATTTGAATAATAATATAATATCATAATTTGAATTTACTTATATACAATATTATTTGTAATATTAAATAGACTTGTGGAAAAAATATATGAAATTTGAATACATATAAGTTTGATGATTCGAAGAGAAATATAATTGAATACGAGTATAAAATATTCGATAGGATAAGTGAATACAAAAAAGTAAAACCTCTCTAAATTAATAACATTAGGACCCTTAAATTTTATTAATTTAGAGAGATATTAATATATCGATAAATTAACATGAGACTTTTTAAATTAAGCTAATTTAGTATTTCTATATGTTTCATTGATCATATTCATCCATCAACCAATTTGTTTGTAACAAAATAAAAATATCCAGGTATAATGTTAATTCATTGTACACAATTAACAATTATGGATACTGGAACTCTTGACCGCAATTTAAAAAGTAAGGGATGAAATTCAATTAGATTTAAATTTTAAGAAAACGCTAGTAACAAAAGATTCATCTTTTAGGAAATTATCATTATATTTATAATTGCGAATTTATTGAATTATTAACTTAGAGTTTTAATGGGACCTAATATTTATAAGGAATTTTTCGAAGGATTATCATCTTATTATCTTATCGAATTTGATGATTTTTTAAAAAGGCCCAAGTAAGGACCAAAAGATTTTATTATCTAAGAGATGTTATTAATATATCGATTTCATTTATAGAGGTTTTACTGGATAGGAAAAATTGATAATAGTAAAATAATTTATGAGTCAACTACTTAAAACAATCCCAAGTTATTTTTGAATATTCGTAACCATATGAATGATTTTCCCAAAATGCACCCAAGTTACTTGACACCTATTATTTTATATTTTAATTTATTATAAAATTAAATTATAAATTTAATTTTATTACTTTTATTATGTATATGAAAATTGATTTGAGGATAATTGTAATGTTTATCAATATCATGGGTAAATATCTAATTATTATTGACACAGCAAATTAATTAGATGGTAGTTTCTCTAAGCCCCTCCCACTTAATAAAATAGAAAGATAAATCTCTTTTAAGGAATTCTATATAGACGCACCGAGGTTAAGGTATAGGTTGAATATTATGTTATTTAATACATAAATAATATTTAAAATACTATTTAAATATAAAATTTATTTTACATACTATATAAAAGTAAAATTTTTAAGTAAAATCTCGTGGGGCAAGGTCCTACGAGACATGGGGATCCCTGCGGGGACGAGGATGGAAAAATTTCATTCAGTTACTTGACGAGGACATGGATAAAAGCGTCTAGAACTTGCCCGGTTGATATTCCTAATTGTTGTTTGCAAAACTCTTAGTAAAAATACGAAACCTACTAAGCATGGTAGGCGGTAGAAGTGTTCGTTGTTTTCTGTTCCGATTCCCAAACGTTTATAATAATTTTTTATTTTTTATTGTTTTATTCTATTATTTATGAAGAAATAAAAAACAGAAGAAGAAAACAGAACACAACAACGCGGTTGAACAAAAAACAAAGAAAAAAATATATGGTCAAGAAAATGAACAAGTATGTTAATGAAAAATTTACAAAAAAATTTTAATCCAACGGTAATAATTAAAGATCTGTTTTTTTTTTATTTTGACCGAACCATTGACCATGATTAACCATAGCGCTGATCGTCGATGCACTTCCGATTCGGTTTTGACTTTTTAAACCGTCTGAGAATTTTAAGGAAAATAAATGGATAAAAAATCAATATGAAAGTTAGTCAATAAATTATATGACGTGGCATTGGTGACCCCTTCAGGCTTCAACAAGTTGACTTAGTAGGGATTATTTAGAAGTAATTCATGGTTGGGATTATTTTCAGCCTACCAATCATAGTTGTTGGAATTATTAATGGATTATTGTTAATTTTTCCTAAAAACATAATTCTATTCGATTTGATTCTTTTTCAACTTTACTCACTGGTTTATACATAGCAACAACGTTATGATTCTATTTATGTTATTTCAGTACGAGGGAAAGACGTAAGCACTAAGAACAATTTAATTTCGTATTCTGTACGTATATGTCGGGCTACGTCACAAAAATCATACATTGTCGAACGTGTATTATGTTTGCGTGTGTGTATGTGTTGCCGCCGTTTCACCGGCGTATAAGGGTGACAACATTTTGGAACAATGTCGGAATTAAAGCAGTTTTGCAACTAGAGAAAGAATATAATATATTGTAAATTGTTTTCATGCTTTTATAATTTATGACTCTATGAGAAAGAGCCATAGTTAAACAATTCTTTATAGGTAGACAAGAAATTAAACTATCGCCTCGCCCATCCATATATAGCACGAGCGCACGCCGAACCGCGGGCATGTTATGCGATGAGAGCAGCCACGCTTATCTTATCTGTCCATTCCATTGATTGAAGAATTATTTCATTTTTCTTTTTCGGGATTCTTTTTCTGCTGATGCGAGCCTTGCTTGATAACTCTATCGAATCCTCTCATCATTATTTTTGGATAATTTTATCCCATGATTACTATTTAAATGACGAAAGCATGCTTCCTTGTCCATTCCCACCCATGTGCCGACTTAATTAAAAAACAAATGCCCACCCTATAATAGAGCATATTCTTCTTTTAAATTATTTGAACATACAGATATGATTGTAGCGTAGTTTCTTCTTTTGAAAGTTCAGTAAGCAAGAAAATAGTGCCAATGGAGTTTTTATAACAACAAAGTTAAATTTAGTGGATTTTATCTCTACTTATTCATTCCATTTTAATCCATTCGCCTTCTTACTTGTGCTCCATAGACAAGTACTCGATTATGGACTTATCACTTGATGAACACTTTTGAGATTTGGTAAAGAGGTCGTCTTTTCCATGACTTTCGTGGCTGATCCAAACTCGACGTTATAACCATAAACACAATGACGTATGGTAAAAGTTGCATTCTCAAATGTTTTTTCGCAGACTTTCTAGTTTGGTCAAGTCTGTTTAGAGCTGTGATGCAGAAACAACTTTGTGTTAGATTTGAAGACTATTGGACTATCGAGTCCAAGATGGGTAACTAACCCAATAAATTTTTTTAGTTGAACCGTTACGTTGTTCATCAAATCAAGAATTTGTCCATCAAAACTTAAAATTGACCAAATATTCATAATCTATTTTAGAGGAGAATCAATCCAATATTGATTTCTCAAAACCGATGATGACAACGTCGAACCCATCCCAAGGATCTCCCTGAGTGTATAAAGATTCGTAGAAGCCGTAACAAACCGCCGCTATGTTAACCGTGGTCAATGATTAAAAGTTAAACTCAAAACCGAAACCACAATTTGACAGTTCCATAACGATTTCAATTTCTCAAAAACCATAACCGGCATTTGATGAACCGACCAGCAATTTAGGTCAAAAACCGCCGGTCCGAAATGTGAAGTGAGAGTTTCAACTATTCATACTTAAAAAAAAAAAACAACCGCCGGTTCGAAACCGATGATTTGAACCATAATCGAAAAAAATAACTGACTGCCAGTTCGAAACCGTATCGCAACCATCTGAACGACGATTATTAAGGTTTTTACATAAAAGGGGCATACTTAGTCAAATGTACCTATAATTGCATTGTTTGGTTGCAAGCCCCATACAAAGGCCCAGGTTAAGTTATAAGTAATACCTCAACACTTTCATTCATATTGATTATCCACATGCCTGCAATCGTTTAGTGAACTCCTTATCAATCTCTGACTGAAAATACAAAAACCAAACATGTCCATATTAATATTATCTGATGGTCTAATCTAGGATACCAAATAGGCCCTAAGTATGTTGCAAGCTTACATAAAACTTAGTTGTCTCTCCCTGAACAAAAACAAGGGTTGGATTGTGGATTCCTCCAAGTCAAGTGTTTTCTTACCGACGTTGGTTAGTATCTACTACGTAGTTAGATATATAGGACTAAATCGATCTTTTGCATTCCCCAAAATAATGGAGAAAAAATACCAAGTTCAGAATTAAAAACCAGAAAGAAACATCGAAGACATCTATGTTAAATGAACTGTAACAAGCGAAGAGTAGGCAGCAAAAATATCAACTATCAGTGACACAACCTCAAATTCATCAATCGTGCAAAGTACCCAAGATATCCTCATCCCTAAACAAGAGGTACCTGCGAAAGAAGATAGAAAATAAAATTTAACGAAAAATAAACGCATTCCGAAGAAAAATACAATCTTGATAGATCACAACAAAGACTCATACTCTTTTTCACCCAATTTGACTTGGGTTCCGCCGTACTCGGGCAACAAAACGGTGTCTCCTTCTTTAACACCGACGGGTATTTGATTGCCCGATTTATCCCTCAAACCCGGCCCGATCGAAACGACCTTACCAGAATTCAGCTACCACAAAAAAAAAAAAAAATTACCCATCAATTTAAGAATCGAACTACCAAGTCTGAATCCTCCAACCCTACGAAAAATGGCACACCTTTGATGATTTTTCGGGGAGAAGAATCCCAGCTGTGGTTTTCGAAGGCGCCGTGATTTTCTCAACGAGCACCCTGTTGAGAGTTGGAATCAAACGCTTGGCCATTGATTGGAAAAAAAAACGCAGATATGAGATTGAGAAGATACAGAAAAAGGAAAAAGAAAAAAGCGGCGTGGAGAGTTGATAATTGGAAGGTGAAGTACTGATATTATGATAAGAGGCTTCGAGAATGGTTTTGATCTTTATTGGTAGGGTTTTGGAACGACGAGAGACTATCGCAGCAGATGGTTCTAGAACTTGTTGAAGCTTTTACAAAGGGGTTTAGGTGTGTAATGTTGGTCTTGGAGGTAGATAAAGAGTTGTTAAATTAGGATTATCTTTGATAAGATAGAGTTGCAAATTTATGCAGATTTTTTAAGGGCAAAAGCCTAAAATAGTCCCCTATGTTTACCCTGTGAACCAATTTAGTCCTCGATGTTCCGTGGGGACCAATTTAGTCCCCGATGTTATCGAAAATGAACCAAATTGGTCACTTCCGTCAATCCGACGTCAATTTAGACGGAAATCCTATTTGCGACGGAATTAGCGACGGATATTCCGTCGCTAAATAAAAAAATTAAAAAAATGATAAATTAAGCATTAAAAATGAGGAAAAAATCCAGAAAAAGGAAAAAAGTTAAAAAAATAGAGTAAAAACTTCAAAAAAAAAAAGAGAATATTACTAATAAATTAAATAAATAATAAATAATAATAAAATTAAAATAAAAAAATAAAATTAAAAATGCTAAATTAAACATTAAAAATGAGGTAAAAATCCAAAAAAAGGAAAAAAATTCAAAAAATAGAGTAAAAAATTCAAAATAAAGAGAATATTACTAATAAATTATATAAAAGTAAATAATAATAAAAACAACCAATATTAAAATAAAAATGATAAGTTAAACATTTAAAAAGAGGAAAAAATCCACACAAAAAATTCAAAAAATAGAGTAAAAAAAATTCAAAAAACAAACAAGAGAATATTACTAATAAATAAAATAAAAAATAAATAATAATAATAAAAATAAAATAGAAAACAAAAATTATAATAAAATATGATAAATATAAATTTAAGATTTAAAAAAAATGAAAAAATAAAAATATATTTATTTATTAAAAATTAGATAAAAGGAAAAGCAAAATTAAGGATAAAAATGCCTCTAAAAGTTTTACGAAGACCGTCCCTGCCAAGTTAATGAGGACATAATCATTCCGGTTCTCGAATTTTTTTTATTTGATTTATTTGTAATATTCTCTTGTTTTTTCTGATTTTTTTACTCAATTTTTTGAATTTTTTCCTTTTTTGGATTTTTTCCTCTTTTTTAATGTTTAACTTATCATTTTTATTTTAATTTTGGTTTTTATTTTTATTATTATTTATTTTTTATTTAATTTATTGGTAATATTCTCTTATTTAATTTGTCATTTTTTTAATTTTTTATTTTGCGACGGAATATCCGTCGCAAATAGGATTGCCGTCTAAATTGACGTCGGACTGACGAAAGTGACCAATTTGGTTCATTTTCAATAACATCGGGGACTAAATTGGTCCCCGCGGAACATCGGGGACTAAATTGGTTCACAGGGTAAACATCGGGGACTATTTTAGGCTTTTGCCCGATTTTTTAACTCTTGGTGGATTTAATTCGTATAAATTAACAATGGAAATATGTAATGATAGATCATTGCAATGAAGTACTGCTCTAAACTTCAAATAATGTGTAATATCAAAGTGGTCGTGCCGGAGTGGTTATCGGGCATGACTAGAAATCATGTGGGCTCTGCCCGCGCAGGTTCGAATCCTGTCGACCACGATTTTATTTTATTCTATCATTTCTTAATTTGATTCAGGTTAATAAATCTCTGTTGCTGTGCTGCTCTTTGATCAATGGCATCCACCTCTTAAATTAAAAACGAATAAACATTAGCTATATAATATTTTGCATCACTCAGATGTTCCATCATTGTAAAAGTGCTCTACGCAACTTCTCTCTAATTTTTTCTCCTCCCTCTCTCCTCAAACCCTAACCCTTCATCGCCCCACAACCTTCATCACCCCACAGCCGCCACCCAAACTCCCTCCCCCCCAACCACCGTCTACCCTTCTCCTCCAACAACAGTCCCACACCACCCTCTAACCTCCTCCCCCGCCTCCATTAGTGGAGGTTGGGGGAGCCCTTTTACTTTTACTTTTTCTTTTTTCAGCTTTTTCTTTTTTTAAAATATATATATATATATATATATCTTGCTCCAATCCATCGACGGCACCCTCCAGTGTCGACGCCCACTGCCCGCTGCTGTCCGCCGCCCTCTGCCCGCTGTCGACGCCAGCCCGCCCGCCCATCAGCCCGCCCGCTGTCCGCCCGCCCGTCAGGCGCTCGTCTTACTCCACCGTCTCTCCATCCTCCAACGTTGGGCCGGTGTCCGCCATCGACTGTCCCAGTTCGCTTTCCTTGAGCGTCCCGTAGTGGGATCTCGTTTCTCCCGTCCCTTGGATCGGGAGCCTTTTCTCCCTTGTGGAGCCTTCAGTCCGATGAAAACAAAACCCAGAAGTCGAAGACCAGGTCAAAGTGAAGAGTATCGTAGATTTAGCCTAACCGCTTTTTCTGTTATAGGTTCTTTAGTTCTTGGTCGTAGATAATGGTGTTTTGTTTTCTGTCGGTTTTTTTGTCCGTTGTGGACCATTTTCTCCCATGCTGGGAGTGTTTGTTTCCCCTTGTGGGATTGTTTTGCTCCTTTGTGAGCCTTTGTTCTCCCGGTTAACGATGTACCGGTGAGACCCCTTGGGCTATTTAGCCCTGTATCTTTGTTATTAATGCAAGCTATCGTTTCGAGAAAAAAAAAAAAAGATGTTCCATCATTGTAAGTACTACATCACAAGTATTTCTTTGTTCTTGTATAAAAATGTAAACATTCTCTCTCTCTCTCTCAGCTCAGAACCATAACTGTGCAAAAACTTCAACGTTTTCAATTGTTCTGTCAACAAGTCACTGAGGGTTAGAATTAGATCTAATCTATTTTCTGAATAAAATGTAATGAAGATTCTTTCTTCAACGGTCGGCCATCCCAAATACATAATCTACTGCCGTTTCCTCTGGTAAAGTGAATATCCCACAAATGCAGACATTAGAAATGTCCAAAGGACCTGCAAAAATGAGTGTTCAATCAAATTGCTTCAATTAAAATACAGAAATGAAAAAAAAGGAGATGTTTGTTTCAAGTGGAGTTTACTGTGTTAATGGCGTGCCATCTCTCTAAACGTTTGATCCTCGATTGCATTTCTTCGATGACACCTTCGAGGGGCGAAGCGTCTCTACTTGGCGAAGACTCCGAAGATGAACTACTACCCTATTATTCACAAACAAAAACAGATAACGATATCAAATGCGGAGAAACAAAAAATTTATATAAGACGACATTTGATCATTTATTGCATGGGAATATAAACCTGAGACTGTATGTATTCTACTAGTTCTTGCAACCTCGCAGCTTGGTGCGAGTGTATACCGTTTGAATTTCTCTCCACGGCGGGCAAACCTTCAAGAATAATCTCGAGATAGCTCTGCAGAAAAGAAATAAATGAATAAAAATAAGCAAATAATTATCAATAAGGAGAAAAAAAAAATATTAAGACAACAACCTTAGTGGTGTAGGAGCCATCTAGCTTGAGCGTTGAGCCAGCAGCAGTTACAGTCTCCTTGTTTACGCCTTTGATCTGAATGTAAGGACACGCAGCATCTTGCAAATGATCGATCTCTATAAGAATCTGCAAAAAAAAAAAAATTCAATTATTTCTTTCTTAATTCCATGTATGCATGTAATAAAGGGCTTCGAGGACTAGGAGAGATTCGATAGGGATGTCCAAACCTTTCCATCTTGGTATATATAGGCAGATGCTTCTATGTATGCAACAGCATGATACCTAAAATTACAGGGAGAGAAAAATTGATAAGTTGAATTCGATTCTCATTAACGAATTAGAAAGGAGGCGATGGGCTTTCGATAGTAAGCATAAGCATACCCCATGTTAAGAAGACCAGCAACTGTAGTGATGCTAATATCGAAATCCACTTTCGGTTGAATGATAAAATCTCCTTCCCTAATAGGCTTCATTTTTTTTTAAAAAAAAAAACCACGTTAAAAGCAATACCTGGCACGAATTTGAAAGCACAATATTTTCAAGAAATAATATATAGTAAACCTCTCGAATAAGTAGCGCGAATCGACCCTCGCATATTCTGACTCTTATGCATTCGCCTTCTGTCAGCTGTCCATTGGCTGGCATTCCTGGCAACCGAAAGTATAAATCGATGAAGTTTTGCACTGAGCTGCATATTTTAGTTGGATCGAGGATCTTCAATATATCCTGATAAGCAACCTACGAAAGAAAAGAGCCAATCAATTCAAGGAAAAGATCATCGTAGAAAAAAATGAAGAAATGCAACTTACACTTACTTGTTTGTTGCTTTTCAGCACGAACAAAGAGCTCTCGGGCGAAAGAACTGGGTCGAAGTCGTTTCTTATCTTCAGCTGCGTAACAGCAGAAAATTTCAACATTACGAGAAATGAACTTAGATCTGAATTACTTGAATAAAAATTGCAGGGAAAAAACTAACATGGGCTTCGACAAGGTGTGGCTCAATGTGCTGTTGAAACATTGGAAATACAGTGGTCATTATTTCGTTATGAGTCATGAAGCAGCCGACTTTGCTTTTATCCCTTTGAACCCGAGAAATAAGATGCGAATGGACGCCGCCAACCTGTTTGTTTCATTACAACATTGTTACTTGAAAGATTTCAGTGTCTTAACGAAGTAAGTATACATAAAAGTTGTGTGATATACTTACAACAGCTACCCATAAATCGAGTGGTTTTCTAATGTCAGGATGCAAAGCATATATGCCTTCGAAAATTACCTGGAAAATAGTTTAAGAGAAGCACCATCTTATATATTGATGTTCCCATTAGAAAAACATGAGCAATTTCGTATGGCGTACCACACCACAATCTTCAGAAACTTCAAGATCTTTGAAACCACTGCGAGCGCCAGTCTCGAGATCAAAGACGGGCACCTTCGTTCTTCTATGATTCTTGATATCATCAATGTTCTGTGTGAAGGATAATGTTCAACAATTGGAGAAATAAGATGAAGTGTCGGTGCATCTGAGTAAAAGGAGATAGGAAATAAAGTACAACGCATACTTGTGAGAGTAAATCGAGATCGATAGAGCTGAAGTTTTCGTACTTAAAGTCCTTCGCATGTTCAGATTTGTAGTAACTCTCCAGTGAAACTACTTCACAACCAACAATATTTGCCATCTTACGAGCTAAGCTCGTTTTGCCAGATCCACTTGGCCCTCCTACAAAAAAGATCAGAGAGGCAAAAATAATGTAAGCACATATCTTCAAGAGAGAGAGAGAGAGAGAGAGAGAGAGAGAGAGAGAGAGAGAGAGAGAGAGAGAGAGAGAGAGAGAGAGAGAGAGAGAGAGTTACCAATTCCAACAATTACAGGAACGCCCTTGTTCTCTAGCAAAGCCTGTCAAAATTACCAACATAGTCAAACGCTGAGCTTGCAATTAAAGAGAATATATGTTATGTTACTACCTAAGATGTGATGGTCGAAAAAAACACTTACTTGAATAGCTTGAACGGCGAGAAGCAATCCTCTATCCAAGTCATACGAGTCTGGCATTGGAGCAAGCTGAAGAACATCCCTCGAAGAAGTAGGACCTACAATTGTTTCAGACAAATAATCAATCAGTAGATACAAGAAATATGGGAAAAACGAAAGATTTATGTAAGAATTTTAGAGCCAAAGGACAAACCTGCTATAGGATCTCGTGGGACAAAATGCCACGTTGCCATAACGGGCTCCATTTTAGACTTGGTCGGTGATCTTGTCCATGGCTGAGACATCTCCTCGAAACGGTTAACTATGTTTGGAGTAATACGAACTGGCTTTGGAGCACTAATAAGCTTTTCTTGAGCAGAGGTCGAAGATGCTTTGGACAATGGTGGAGGCGTACTAAGCCTTGGAACGCCTGAATGCATTAGAAAGACCTATTACAGCTCCGTCGAAGCCTAGTATGATGTTTTATTGAATCCAAACTAAAAAGAGCATTTTCCCTCAAAAATAAATCCAATATTCTATACCCTGTCTCTCGAGGATCAGCTCCAGGTATGATTCGGTGATCCATGGTCCATTGATACCCATTCTTGATGATTCAGTCCCAACAATCTGCGTTAAAAGATCGAAAATTGCATCGAATTCGAACATAAAGTTCAGAAAAGAAACTACCCTTCGTAATGAATTGGACTAAAAAGGCCTAACTGATTTTGGAAACATCATAAATCGCCAAATGTTTTAAGGAAGACAAATAATTCTTACTTTTCTATTTGTCCCCCTCAAAACCAAGTAGGTCTCTTCAAGGGTGTCTATCGTTTCGCGCGAAACTGAGAGGTTTCCAACGATAACTGAAGTAGATGCTCGCTTATAACTGACCACCACAGTGTATCCCAAGGCCAGTAGGCCACCTAAAGTCATTCGGCCTACCTGATTCATTACATGTAACGGTTAGGTCCAGTTTTTCCTTATCCTTTTATTCCCTTTTATTACGATACTTCGAGCAAAGGAGAAAACCCATAGAAGATTTTATTACCTCAAACTCAGCCTTTGGCCTTATGATGAAGTTCTTATCAACAATTCTCTGATCACCAAGAGATAGATAGTATTTAATCCCAGATTGTCGCACCTTAATCCAATCATTTATCCGTGCCTCTTCATTTGCTGATGGTGGTCTCAGGTACATCTCGATAAAACTTGATTTTGAAGTGCAGAAGTTATTAGGGTTCGATTAAATAACTATAAGAGTAGAAAAACAAAACTGCAAATGATCGTTTTCTTGTCTTATTATGTTGAAATGGACCATGGACTTACTTGTCATTCTGCGCTTCCTTTCCTTGAAAGATATAAGCTAAATTTCCACTTTGAGCCTGACACAAATAATAAAAATTTAACATCCAAAACTTAACCCCGTCAATGAAATAGGCAATCCATTCTATTAGCATATATAAAATACCTCGATTTTGCATTTGAGCTTGTAAATTGCCTCTCTAAATGACGAAACAAAGCTGTTATTAATTCTGATCTACACAAGAATGAAGAGAATCAACAATAAATAAAATGTTAGAGGAGAGCTGATAAAGAATACTAATGCTAACCTGAGCATGATGAAGGTCAGGCTCTATATGCTTTCTGAAAAGCGGGAAAATGCTGTCGATTAAGGAGTCGAGCGAACAAGATTCACCTATATCATATTGAACCTTTGACAGAAGGCTAAAATGAATACCACCAACCTGAATATTCCCATATTAATTAAAATTCAACAGAAAAAAATAGCAAGCAGTGAGACTAAGAACTCAATGTGCAAGAGATGCAAGAATTACCACAGCAACTCGTATATCAAGCAAAGATCGTAGCTTTGCGTGCAATGCATAAGTACCATCAACTATGACCTGAACCAAAAGTTGGAAAATGCGACGAAGAACGTAAGTTTAGCAAAAAAATATAAGGTTTAGAATCAAATCACACTTACCACCCCAGATGAAATGCTTTTAATAGCATTTGGACCAACACGGTTTCTTCCTTGAAAATCAACCGTGGGGGTCAACGTATCACAGCCATTTATGAGGTCCTAGTTCAAGATTAAACTTAGAAAAACAAATTCATTTATGCAAATACTAAAAGATTACTCGTCATATGTTATAATCATATAATACACCAGACATATTAGTCTTATTTTTTTTTTCAATTTCTGAATGAATACCTCAAGGTTCTGCACAAGGTGGTCAAAATCTATTGAATTCAAATCATGTCCATCGTCAACTCCATTACGATAGTTCTCCATTGAGATAACAGTGCAACCAATTACCGAAGCTACCTTTTCAGCCAAGCTACAAAAGCAGAAAATAAGGCTAAAATAAGCTTGTAAAAGGACTTCATACAAAAAAGCTTGCGTAAAAACTAGATCAAGGTTCAAGACCTCGATTTCCCAGATCCACTAGGACCGCCAATCCCAACAGTGACAACTCCATCTTTCTTCGATCTAAGTTCTTGTATTGATTTGATCGATCAATAAGTAATATCCATGATCAAAAGACTGCAAGAATTTACAAAGCTTATTCTCAGATAATTGAAACCCAACAGAAAAAACCTCCAGAAACTGAAACTATCAGCAGCATATGCATTTTCACCTCATCCTTGAAATGCAGAACTTTCCCAATTCCATTTATTAATGCATAATCAGCAGTTATAATCCAAAAATATATACGACTTAACAACAATACAAACATTTTTTTACAAATTACAAAACAAGAAAACTCCAGCTTCATCTCCACGTAATAAGCAATTTCATACATGGGAAACCGATATGAACAAAAAATTACCCCAATCACTCATTTGGTCCCAAGTTCGACCTTGCAAGAGAGCAAACTACTTAAAAATCAAAACTTTTTCCCTTCAATCAAGTACTCGATTAAGCTAGCTGAAAGCAGCCCACGGTTAAAAGATATAACCCAACTTAAGAAAAAAAAAATCAAATGAATCGTACCACATGTAGTGGAAGGGATTGCAATATAGATGAAGAAGAAGACGTTGAAGGCTGTAAATCGCGTCCACCCTCTTGGAATACACGCTGAACCACCTGATCATCCATTTGATTCAGCTCCACCAAGAATTGAACTGATAAGTTTGACTTGTCTATGATGAGAATCGATTTTTACGAAGCATTAAAGCATTCCAAGAGAGAATCTTGATGAATTTTGCTTTGCTTTCCTTGTGGGTTTTGTCTATATGCGAGTATTAAAGCAATAATGTGTTGCCTTTTTTTTTTTTAATCTAAGACGCAGAATCTTTGGCGTAACAAGTTAATATCATGTGGTCGAGGAGTGCAATATTTTCGAGATTCTCGTTTGTTCATTTCGTTTCATTACAGTAATATGTATGATGAATCTCTTTTTTCTTTTTTCTTTTTATCAATACCTATTTTTTCTAATTAATTTCGATTTACAATGTCGTGGTTTCACATTAACCCTCAATTTTACATATATTTCGTCCTCATTTATTCCAATTTTCGAGCCTAAACGTTTCATAGATGTGTTATATCTATAATTCAGTGAAAACACACAACCACATAATAAGTGTGCCAGGGGAAACTTCTTTCCTAATCCGTCAAAGCTGTGTTTCTTTTGGCTCGTTTTGTCTATTCGTTTACGGGTAATAAAATAAAACTAAATAACTATTTTTTTGAAAGCCCTGGAGTATCTCCACTCAACCAGGCACCAGCTATGGGCTTACGCCCACATTCACGTCCCAAATTTACCCAACACGATAGTCATGAGATAAGATCATGGGGCAACTCAAGAAATAGTGGGAGGTGGGATTCGATCTCATCACCTAGCCAACAATTCTTAAGGCCTCCTCCTTGACCACTAGTGTTGGGATTGTCGTACATGTTTCGGTGTTTTGGACCGACGGTTATATGAGTCATTCCTTGACGTGGTGATGTGATACTACCTGATTGACTTGATTTGTGATATGGATTGTGGTCTATTGGTCGGTCTTTGTTTGTTGCATAAACTTGGTACCAGGTAGTAGTAGCCCGAATGGCCACGTTTGGGTGAGTGAGAGTGGCAAAATCGAGTAGTAGCCTGCGGCTTGGCACACCGGGGTGAGTGAGGCCCAACGATTACACCCTTCCCATGCCCACTGTTGATGATAGTCGAAGGGTGGTCGTTGGGGAGTTTTGGCCAACGTCACCGTGTGTGGGACATGCATATATCTTAGTAGCTGTTGTGTCGTTTAGTTTCATGGTCTAGAGTACGGTGACGGACTCTCTGAGCTCTCGACGGGGAGTTTGGTTCGAGGGAGGAGTTGGTCACCCACGCGTTGTTGATGTGATTTCGTGGATTGTGTTATTTGATGTGTTATGTCTTGTGTTGCTATGGTATTGGTTATATGAGTGATGGTGCGATTGTCGATTAAGAGCATCAACTTAGTTGGTTATCGGGTCGTCATTGAGGATACGCCTTCTGGGAGAGAATGTGTGTTCGTATCATCTACTCACTGAGCTGTGGTGTGCTCACCCCATTCTTTATATCCTCTTCCCAGGTTGTTAATTTTCCTTGGACGTGCCATTTTGTGATCGCTACTTCCGCTGCCGTTTCACTCGTTTTGGGTACAGTATGTTCTTTCTCGTTAGATCCATTGGCAGTGTTATTTTGGAAGGAGATTTTAAATTTCATTCCTTGGTCGATATACTGTGATATTTTGTAAAAAAACGTCCTTTATATATATACATACGTTCCTTCGATTTCCTTCTCGTGTCTTATAGTCATTCTAAGGAGTAATGAATGGATATCGAGCCTTGCGTTTATCGAGAAACGCGGCAGCTGTCGCGCTTGTGACGCGGCTCGGGGTGTGGCAGTTTTGTGGTATTAGAGACTTTGTTGCATTCTTTTCTTTCGTCTTGTCAGTGTTGCCAATGGATCTGTTTTTCATTCCGTCCTTTTCTTTATCCATCACCTAATATTGTCTTGACCTTAGTTCCTTTTCCATTGATAGTCTTTATGGCACCTCCAGTTCGTACCCAAGGTCGAGGTAGGGGATGCACTACACGACGCTCTCCTAGTCCTCTCTCTGTTCCTGTTCCTCGTAGACCTCGAAGACACCCTCATCATGTTACTATGACATCTTTCGAGCAACCACAAACTCAAGTGCGGGTGGATAAAATGATGACTCCGGAACATTATCAAGTATATTATGATTATGTTGGTATCCATGGTGTTCACCTACGGCTGGTTCTTCGACTTCCACTATACCTCATGGTCCTGATATGCCGTTCCTGAATCGATCGGGATTTCCGAATGTTCCCCCTCGTAGTGAACCAACCCTGCCATCACCATGTATACCGGCTCTTAATCCTGATATGACCTCTGGAGGTTCTAATCACAGGAGTGTGCGTTATATACCTGATTTAGTGAAGGCTGTGGTCAATATGGGAACTCTAACTTTTGGTGTGCTCACCCCATTCTTTATATCCCCTTTCCAGGTTGTTAAATTTCCTTGGACATGCCATTTTGTGATCGCTACTTCCGCTGTCGTTTCACTCGTTTTGAGTACAGTATGTTCTTTTTCGTTGGATCCATTGGCAGTGTTATTTTGGAAGGAGATTTTGTTGTAAATTTCATTCCTTCGTTTGGTTTGGTCGATATAGTGTGATATTTTGTAAAAAAAAAACCATCATTTATATATATATATATATATGTTCCTTCGATTTTCTTCTCGTGTGTTATGGTCATTCTAACGAGTAATGAATGGATATTGAGCCTTGCGTTTATCGAGAAAAACGGCAGCTGTCGCGCTTGTGACGCGGGGCGGGGTGTGACCAACTAGACTAAAGCCTCATTGGCAAATTAAATAACTATGAGGCTCAATACTTTTATGCATTACTCAGAAGAAAGTTGCAAACGTACTTTATATTCTCATGATTTCGACGAAACTAAATTTTCTTAATTTATGAAAAGTTACATTTATCGTTTTCTACGGAGCATATTGTTTTAATCCATTTGGATATTTGTGACATGTCATGGAATTATTAGCAACTTCCAATACTTTATTACATTTACGAACCAAAATTCACACTTCAGCAAATTGAATCCACTTGGGTATAAATCCAAAGCTCTTGATATACTTACGGGGAGTAAATATTTAGTGAAAAAATAAATATATCGTGAATCTTTTTAAGGTCGTTCGATTGAACCGAGGCGTCTATTATGTCCAGCCTTACCGACACAAGCAGACGAAATCCAACATCATTAATTATAAGATATAATAAAATAGCATATTAATAATTTATTGTAATATTATTTTATATCTATAATAAATTAATGAATGTTCATCCTGATTGGCGACGTGGCAAATTCCTGTCCACTGGTTCGCACAATCTGTCACACCTCGACCCATGTCGACGCCGCGACAGTCGTCGCATTTATAAATAAACGCAAGGCTCGATATCAAATCAAACTACGAGCAAATCACATGATAGAAGGAATCGAAAAGCTCGGTGAAACATATATACTTAATATTAAAGGAGATTTACGAAGTACGAAATATCTAGACATATCGATCAACGAAGGAATAACAGAAAATATTTCCTTCCAAAATATTCCCGCCAATGGATCCAACACCAAAAGAAGATACTAAACCCAAAGTGGTAGAGATCGCAGCGGAACGATGATATCAAAACAACAACCTCCTGTCAAAAGATATCAACAACCTAGAAAGAAGAATATATATGTGTGTGTGTGTGGGGGGGGGTGAGCAAACCACAATATCAGTGACAAGATAATACGAACACGCCTTTCCCCCCCGAAGGCATATCCTCAACGATAATACCACAACAAATCAAATGTATACTTCTATGATATGAATATGACAACAAAATACCACGAAAAATAACAAGAACGTCAACGACATTCATGTAAGCACATAAATGACGCGTGGGTGACCATCTCCTCCCTCGAACTGAGCTCCCCGTCGAGAGTCAGACGAGTCCGTCACCGTACTCTAGACCATGGACCGTAACTAACGTATCGACTGCTAGAACATGCATGTCCCACACATACGGTAACTTTCCCCAAAATCTCTCTAACGATCACCGTTCAACAATAATCAATATCAGTATATGGCACTGGAAGGGTGCACTCGTTGGGCCTCACTCACTCGGGTGTGCCAAGCCACATGCTACTTACTTGATTTGTCAGTCTCCACTCACCCGAACGTGGTCATTCGAGCTACTTAAAACCTGATACCAAGTGTATGCAACAAACAAGACCAACAAATATAACATGTATCACAAATCAAGTCATAGAATGAAATAGTATCACATCACCATGTCATGTAATGACTCGTATAATCCTCAATCCAAAGCACATATATGCCAAATTCCAACAAAAATTAACATCCTATAACCGGCAAGGATCTCTAAACCAACGACAAATATCATATAATTTTACAAAAGAACGAATATAAAATGACCCATTGTGAGGTTCAAACGTATGTCTAGTTGTCTTCAGCCTCCGCAGCTTCCCTCAAGTCCTGTCTCGATGTCCCTTCGCCTAAAATATGAAATCACATGCTCAAGAGATCAATATATCGATAATAAGCGAGGTTTTTGAAAACTATAACGTAACCACGAGATCCGATATCGAAAAGAGCGCTGAAACTATAAGAACATTTATTTGAATCTGTAATTCTGTTTGAATAGCATATGGACCAACAATAACGAATATTTTGAAATACTCTGACAATTCACCAGAAATTTCTGTTCTATGGTAGAAACTTCAAAAATTCATAGCAGCTCGCACAGATGATTTCTGAAGCAGTGAACAACTGAGAAAGTTATCTTTCCGTAACAACTAGTTTAGCAAGAATTGGAATAGCGTGGCTTGGTAAAATTCAATAAAATCGGAGGCTGCGCAAACAAGATTTTTCAAAGCAGAAAATTGATCTTGGATGAATTTGTTGAAGAAGAAGACTCCTTACCTTTATGCAGCTCGAACTGAGTGAAAGCTATCCCTATATTATCAATTTTCCATGATTTTCTTCTTCTTCTTTGCTTGCTCGGCTGGTCCTTCACGTAGGTATGGCTTAGGATGAAATAGAGATAATGATGAACAAGGATGATATTGACTAATCTATATGGGCTGGGCTATTTTATAGAATTTGGGTTGGGTTGCCTTCATAATTAAATTGTGCTTAGGCTAAAGAATTTAGAGATGTTATACAATCCAACTGAAGACATTTATAAATAAGTTGATGATTCTTCACTATTATCATCACAAGTTCATTCGAGAATTACATACATATTATAGTATTCCGCGTGAATTGTGAGTTATCATTTCAGGTAGTAAATGGTAGGTTTCACATCCACAATGAGCTGTGGCGTAAACATGAGTAGTAGAAATTTGAGTAGTAAGAATTCGAGGGTTGTAATTTCTTACTGTAGTGAAAGTTTTACCGAGTCGGTCATGGTTTTCCCTCTTCGTTAACGAGGGTTTTCCACATAAAAATTTCAGGTATTACGGCAATTTTATTTACCGTGATAGTTATTGTGTGAGTCCCATCAAAATTTTCTCGTGGATCTCACCACCCTTCTTAACAGCGTCGTGTATATGAATCTTGAGTTTAACGAGTACGGACGAGGAATAATATTGTATAACAACGGATGAATCCTCTAGGCATATCACAGTTAAATGGTGTGACCGAGCAACGAAATCAAGCCTTATGAATATGGTTCGACCACGCTTAGTTATAAGGACCTATCCATTTCAATCTTGGTTTATTAGTAGTCTATGATAGTTGTTGCTTTTGTAAATGTATCATTAGACCTTGTTTTTTTGCGATCCTTCGAAAAATTTCTTGTAATTTTATTGAACAGTTGATAAACGTATTTTCTTACATTTATATTTGTTAACTTTAAGTCGTTTGCGTGATTAATGAAGTCGTTTCGAAAATTCTAGCACTTAAATATGATTTAACGACGATATCAAACTTTTAACGGCAGTTTTTGCGGCAGATATGAATTCCTCCGAGTTGACGGGGTAAACGATGCCCGATGGACCTGAAATTTTAACCAAAGATAGAAACTTGTTGATATTGATTTTTACCGAAGGGATTTCCATTCCGACTTCTAGATTGGGAGATATGAATTTTTGAACCCACTACTACTTTGTTGTGCAGAAACGCTTGAAACATGGCCCAAATGATCGCATATCATCGTCCCAAGACCAGACCAGCCACTAAAATACAACAACCGATTAGAATATTGTTGGAGCCTCAAAATTAGACAAGTTGCTGATGAAAAACAGTTTTGGCATCATTTTTCTATATGCGACAACGACTATCAACGATTAAGTCATACACGCACGCTAGGAGGAAAAAAAAATCAAGATTTCAGGGCTGCGAAAAAAAATCAAGATTTCAGGGCTGTGAATAAACTCATCGCTAGAGATAGGTTGAACTACCCCGCCGGATTAGAGTCAAATCTAATAGCGGGATTCACCGTGATTTTAATGCGATCTTCGGTGAAGTAGTTAGGCAAGCTTGCCCGGCTATTTAATCAATAGATTAGTTGTGTACGAAGTTTGTATGATAAGGCGCGGTTTCGTTAGTCATATGAACTAGTACGCATGTTGTAGGAATCTGCACGGTCTAATAGATAGCGAAATTCTCATTATATTTGTCAGCCGTTCGGTTGAGCTAGGGGGATTCGAAGTCTCAAATACTTTGCTTTCATAAAGTCGTCCTAAGGCCATCTCCAACCGAAAAACCTATTCTCAAACCTAAAATACAGTAAATGTCACATCAAACAGTAATTCTTCTCCAACAATTAAACCCATTTCAAACTCAAAAGAATATTCTGAATATTCTTTTCCACACCAAAGTTTACAACTTTTCAATATTACCCATGCATTTTACAACTTTATAAATTAGACAAGAACTATGCCAAAAAATTAAACAAGGGTATTATTTTAAATTCAATAATTATTAGTACAATAATATTATATTTATTGTACAATAATATTAGTTAAATTTAGTAATATTAATAGTACAATAATATTATTTTATATTCAATAATAGAAATAAATGAGAAAACATTTAATAAAATAACTTTTGAAAACATTTAGTGAAATAATATTTAATAGCGAAGTGGGTGACCAAAGAAAAGAGAGGCGTCAGATTTTTTTTACTATAAAAGAAGACTGTGTAAATAAAAGTTAACGAGGGGTTACTTTGTATGACTTTAAAAGTTATATGTGGATGAACAGTACAGACATAAATATCCGTATAGAGGTGAGAGAAAACTGTGCAGACTCATTTTGGGTAAAACTTTCGGTATCGATTGGAGCACTTTTCCTATTTTGGGTTGTAAAATAAGCATCGGGTGGAGATGCTCTAACCCCTTTATCGCTATTTTATCAAATTTTTATTTTTTGTGTTTGTCATTTATTTAGTTTATCGTTATTTATATTTGTATCAAACAAAAAATATTTACTATGATATTTTAAACGACGGTTTTCTAAAGTATATACTTACTTTGGGTTCGATACTCGAATATTTGCCATTTCTATACTATTTTCGATAGGTACACTTGCCTGTTGAGCGTAGGATACTTCGTCGATATTCGTTTTATTTTTATTAGTCGATCTCGATCAGCAGTAGATATTAAGGTTGGGTAGGGTTGGCTGTAATTCTGTTTGTTGTTCTCCACTTACGTATTGGATAAAGAACTAAGTAAACGAACAAGCTCATTTTACCAGAGAACAATATCGTATTCTTGAAGAGAAGAAAGTTTCGGACATAATCACACCCTAAACGACGTGAGATGTAACTCACAAAGACAAACATATGATATGAAAAATATTGAATTCATCGTGAAATCTCTCTTTAAAATAGAATTGCAAATATAATTAACTTTTTAATAATATTGCAAAGCTAGACAATTCAATTTATTATTTTTTTTTAACTTTGACTAAAATTACAATTCCCCACTCTCATTACCACAAAACTAGACAATTCAATTTATTATTATTTTTTTACTCTGACTAAAATTACAATTCCCCACTCTCATTAAAAGAATGATATTCTATATGATGCAAGAGATTCCCGTCGTCTGCATGGCGGAGGGAACTAAATTTTAATTAATATGTTTTAATTGAAAGTGATTAAATTTATTTGGGATTAAAAAGATAATTTATAAAATACTGCTTATTTGTAGTAACGAGAGTGAGGAATCGTAATTTTAAGTAATTTTGTGGTCAAAGTAAAAAAATAATAATTAAAATTGAACAGTTATTTAGTTTTGCGTTAAAAAGTTAACTATATTTGCAATTTTATTTTAAAAATATCTCTATTTCTGTCTTTCTCTCGTTATGGACATTCATCAGTAAACAAATTTGACTTATATGGTTTGTCCAAAATTGTTAGGAATAGTAATTATATTTATATCCATATCAAATAATTTGTGATAACAATAAAGAAGTTTGTGAATGCTCATTGGGCCGTATAAACGAGGACCATATTTAAATGGGATGTTCCAAAAGTATGACCAAGAAATTTGTGATGACATACGCATCTCATACTAGCTTAAATTTTCATAACCCACCAAATTACTTCAGCTACTCTGTAATATATTCTTTTTTCTCCATTCTAAGTTTTTGTTTTTTCTTTCCCCTTTTCCCTGCTTGTGTTAACGTACTTTTTTTTATTATTGTGAAGGAATAACCATTACATTTCAGTATTAGGTGGTTCTAACATCGATTGTACTCTTCTTGATCTAAAGTTTCAAGAAATAGGATTGTACCATAATTTAGTTTCAACCAACCCTATCAATTTCATACTTAATTCCTTTTCCTTCAATGTTCACGATTATTCGTTAACTCTAGTTAGTAGTTAGTGAATGCAAAGTTTTATAATTATGATGTGATTAATATTAATGAATTTTTAGCTCATGATAGTGCCTCCACTATCTCCATAGTAACTACTCTCGACATTCATATTAACTCTATTTTCATACATAGGCGGAGCCAGAAAAGCAAACCAGTGGGGTCCAGTCTAATTGGACCCCATACCGACTATTTTTCAGCATTTTCATTGGGGTTCTCATAGTATAATTTTCTTTAATTTTAGTCCCTACTATTGAAAAATTTACCTTATATTATAAATAAAATATTTTCAGACCCCACTGGACTTCACGTGGCTCCGCCTACGTTTTCAAAGGCAAGAAAGAAAATACAGTAGAACTCAACTCTCAGCACTCATCTTCACCTCGTATTAGGTGTGTAAATGAAAATTGACGCCAGAATAGAATAAAACTAAATTTGGCTCCTTAAAACTAATTGGCCTAAATTATAAAGCAAAGTAAAAGATTAAGACAAATCCCGAGACATCTTCACCTCGGTAACATGCATATTTATATATTCCAAATTGAAACCGAAAAAGAGCACACAAACGACGGCATGAATGGTTTTAAACAATAAAAGAAACAAATAGGAAAAAAAAAAAAAGAGAAAAGAGTAATTATAGAGCATAGAACACTTCATCAAAAGACTAATTCAATTATTTAACTAAAGCCAACCCACGAATAGAATAGAAGTTTCGCCCATCGATCCTCCATTGACTTTCATTTTATAATCATCTCCGAAATTTATACCTTGTTATCTATCATCACTGTAATAATAAATCGACCATCAGTAGAATAAGGATCGACAGTGGAGCAAACCCTAAACAGAATTTTGAGATCGAACTCGAATAATATCCATAAATCGGATATATATTATTACTAGGAGGACCATTTATGTAACTATAAGGTGGGTTCGGAGGGTAGTATTGTCTGTTGGGGATATGCCCTCGGATGCCATTCGAGGATGTAATGAATAGGGCTGGGGAAAAATACCGAAATACCGAAATACCGTCCTTATCGTATCGAATCGCATCGAAATATCGAAAATTTTGGTATACCGAAGTTTTTGGTAAGGTATGATACCGTACCGAAAATTTTCGGTACGGTAATGGTATGAAAGTTTTTAAAATTAGGTATACCGATTATACCGAATACCGAAATTCTAAAATTTTTAATATTATATATATATATAATATATATACACACACCTATATATATTATATTATTTCAAAAAATATAAAATGAAAAATTAGGGATCTTCATAAACTTATTTAGCCCATAAATTATTAACTTATACGCAACTTTCTAATATTAGTCCCATCATATTTTACTTATGTAACTCAAGTAACGTTTAATTTTTGCCTTTTTAATGTTTTTTTTTTCATGTTTTCTGAAAGCGTGAAGATGCAATGCAATTACTTTTTGTTAATCTTCACTAATTTTTTAAATATAGCCGCTTCGTTCTAATTAATCTGTATATAAAGTTGTATTTTGTGGTTATGTAAAGTTTTTTGTCTTACTAAGGAGACTAGCTAAAATATGTAAATTATTTAAGGTTAAAAAATCTTTTTATTTTGAAAAATTTTGGTATTAATAATCTATCTTATTGGGGCCTAAGGAGTTTGAATTGATTAAAAATTCCAAAACAACGATTTAACGAGTCACGAGACATGCATGGTAAAAAAACCTCCGTATGAATGGTATAGAAGGTATGATACCGATACCATACCGAAATTTCGGTATGATACCTTATCGAAATTTAAGGTATACCGAAATTTTGGTATGGTATTGGTATGATTTTTTTGGATACCGAAATTTCGGTACGGTATACGGTATCACAGTTTTTGTACGGTATACCGTACCGAACCACCCCTAGTAATGAATAGGGCATAAACATGAATTTATTATTCACTTTAATATTTGGATATTGTATTCAAATATTTATTTATGAAATTTACAAAAGGCATATTATTTATTTACTATCCAGTCTTACTAGGCATCCGGTGAGACGGTAAATAAATAAATCCCATATATACGAGTTTAGTCACCGATTCTCATGGGATGAGAGAGGGGGCACCGGTGAGCTATTATTCTCGGATATTAAATTAGTCCATTAGTCTTAGACTTTAGTAGGGTGAATGTCAAATCATGACTTATTTGTTGACGACTCTAAAATGGTTGTGTCAACTATTCACTTGGGAAGTGGGAGGTCGTAACATTGATATGAGTTGAATCGGGGATTAACTTATATTTGGACACGACTCGTAATCGAAGATCACATGGCTAATTACTCGCTGAGTGTCAATGATCGAGCGATTGACTATAGTAGTGTGCGTGGACCTTAAACCGAAGGGTCATTGACAGAGTTGGCTTTGGGGTCCTGACTTGTCACTAGTTTGCTAGGCCCGTCTTGTTCGAGGTTGAACATGGGTCAGCGGCGACATGCAGTCTTGACAACGAAGTGCAACTGCTGGGCATTGACAATCATGAGGGATTCACAACCTAGCAAGTAATCGAGGTATATGTCCTATGCATATTCGTGGACGAGGAATTACAAAATCTTTGCAAAGTATAAAAACTAACTCACGTGGGACGTGGAGTATAGTTTAGTAATTTCGTCGTCACGGATGAGTCATAGTGTCAGGTTAGTGAGTTTGACATTACCATAGCTCTCACTCGACCGGGACATATGTGAAGGGTCTATACGTAGTACGACGATCTATAGTCGGTTCGTAAAATACGAAGATCGTACTCAACACGGAATCTATTCGGTACCGTGGGATTGGCTAGGCGCTTACCGAATTCTTGGATTCCTCCCTTGCCGGGTTGAGACGAACCAAGAGAGTCGGGCTTAAAAAGGATCACTGAGACAGTATCTGATAAAGTGAGATGTGTTATTATTTATTTAACGGGCTTGGAGTCGTTAATGAAATGTTAAATATAAGTTTTAGAAACTATATTTACATGGGCTTAGATTCCCGAAACGAAATAATTAAGAATGGAGCATAGATAGGGTTCACAACCACGAGCAAGGCTCGTCACGGTTATGAAGCCCGCCTGAAAAGTAGCAACGGATTCAAAAATTTGTATCTCCCAATCTAGACCTCGGATTGAGAATCCCTTTGGTCAGAATCAAGATTGGTGAGTCTTCTTTCCGTGGTTAAAATTTCAGGTCAATCGGACATCGTTACCCCTCGATCTGAGAGATCTACGAAACTGTCGCAAAGCTGTCGAAGGTGTCACGGCCGTGACACCTTATGCACGAGGCCGTGAAGGTTGACAGAAGCCATGGTTCTTGGCCCCGACTTGGTCACGGCCGTGACCATCATTTCCTAGGCCGTGAAGGCCGTCAGGGACTTGTTCACGGCCGTGAATTGGGCCGTGACGACGGGCAGAAGCTTGGCTAAGCTCGTCACGGCCGTGAAGGCCTTTGCGAGAGGCCGTGAACCGACAGTTTTTGGTCAAAACTTGTCCAAATCAAATCCAAATTCGTTCCTTGTTCTTTTGTTAGACTTGTGGGACAATGCCTAGTTATTAGATGATATAATACAAAGGAAACAAACAATGTATGAGTCATATATGATATGATTTGGATTAATTATGATTAAAGTCAATTTCAAAGGGTGAAAGTTGATTTAATCTTTATTACTTTGAATAATTTCGTCCATAACTTTAATCCAAGCTTTCTCACACTAAAACTAAGAGTTTAGAGAGTGGTGAGAGCATTTAGGTTGATATTTGATAAAAACCTAAGTGTATGTGAGTTTTAGAAATCACATATACACACACTAAACACATCTCTTCTAAAACATCTTCCCCACCTCTCTAGCCATCCTTGGGAGGTGGTGGAATTTGGATACGTCCCGGGGTCGGCGTGACGATCTTGCCAAGGCGTTGGAGCTCGGAGAGGTCACGACGTTACCGGAGCGGACTACAACAACCGGAACAGCAAGGAGAGAGCTGGGATCTTCGCTACGAGGGTAAACTTCGAAAAACCCTTATTGAGTGTCATGCATATTTTCTTGGCCAAATTATTAAAATAGGACACTAACTATACCTTTCATTTTTTTAGGTCACTAAATTTCGTATTTGCAAAATTAGGTCGCTAAGTATCATAACTGATTTATTTTGGGACACTTTTCGAATTTCCGACCAAACTGATCGGATTTAATACACCATCAGCTGATTTTACTCCTAATCAGCGGGTGATGTGTAAGAAAACTCCTAATCAGCAATGATTGTGTAAATAAGCTCTTAAATTCATTTTTGAGGTTGAAAAGGTCATTAAATAAAAAAGGAAAAAATATTTTTACCAGTTAATACACTGCAACATCTCTGTTACCTTTTAGAACCCTAATTCTAAAGCAACGAATACCAAAAAAATTCTCTTGGTGACACAATAATGTCTTCGTCATCATCTTCCTCCTATATTATACGGCCTTGATTTCAGAAAGGTGGATGCGACTTTTTTTGTTGGGAGGATCCACCAATGTATCGTAGATCTCTTGCTGTAATTCCAATGTTGAGGCAGAAATCCGTAAGACTCCAAGAAGAAAATGAGAGCATTAGGAACATTGTATCTCGACTTGAAGAAGAAAATGACCTTCTGAAGTGCAAAATTTCAATCCTTGAAAGAAAGGATGAAGAATTGAGTTCAACTGAGTCTGAGCTTGATAAAATGAAGTTGGAGAACATGAATTTAAAGTTAAAGTTTCTCTTGGCATGCTCATGGATGTTTTTCTTTTTTGTTTGGTTTGGCTGATGGTGTATTATCGTATTTTGTGTGTGGTTTGAATCTATGGTTTAAGTCTTATGTAATATGATGTTTTGAGTTTGGATCTCGTGTATTAATATGCTTTCCAGAATTTGAATTGAGTTTGGATCTTGTCTTGAATGTAAGCTTGTGTTTAATGTGATAAATGCCATGATATCACCAAACCAAATCATTTCATTACACAAAATATGGTTTTACACTTTGGTGTAAACACAATTGGGCAAATGACATATCCAAAACACAGCCACACAACGTAGTCAAAACACAGCCACATAACACATCCAAAACCTGTCCAAAACAACAGCCACATACACTATTTCTTTGTCTTTCTTTTGTGCTGTGAGAGGAGATCTTTTATGCCGGCATACATATTGCCTCTTGTTGTCCTTGGTGGTAGCACGTACTTGCTTGACTGTGACTGTCCCTGCTGCAATTGCTCGAACATTGTAGGGCCTTGTGATTGTGATCCAGTCTGAAATGATACATGCAAAAAGTGAGGCCGATCATTACATGACTGAGCTCAAGAGAGAACAAGATGAGATCATAGCCGTGCCAGACACTGGTTTTTCTTTCAATTATTTCCTTTCATTTACTGTAAATTTTTGGGTTACGTTTCTGTACTAAGGATATATCATATGATTGATTTATCCATCACCACCGTGTAGAGGCGGCTGAGGTGGCGGAGATATTGGCCGCCTATGGAATCGAGCCCCATGAATATGCGCCGGTGGTCAATGCTCTGAGGAGAAATCCCAAAGCTTGGCTTGATTTCATGATGAAGTATGCCTTCTAACTCCAAATAAATCCTCATTTTTTTCTATTACATTTCATGTGTTACAGTGCATCTGAAGAAAACACTTTCCACCACCATCATGTGGCACATGCATCATTTCTTTATTACGCCCACCAATCCTCAGCTCAGAGATATACAGCATTTCAAGAATGTCGTAAAAGATCTGCAATAACATTGGTTTATGACTTTATTACATGCTTTGGTTGGAAGGTTTGAGTTAGGTTTGGAGAAGCAAGACCCCAAACGAGCCCTTCAAAGTGCGTTTACGTTAGCGATTGCTTACATAGTAGGTGGAATGGTGCCTCTTCTTCCTTACATGTTCATACCGAGCGTGGGAAAAGCTGTAATAGCTTCTGTTGTGTTGACTCTGATAGCTCTGCTAATCTTCGGCTATGCAAAGGGATACTTTACGGGCAACAAACCGTTTCGAAGCGCTCTTCAAACTGCTGTTATAGGAGCCATTGCATCTGCTGCTGCTTTTGGAATGGCTAAGGTTGTAAGAAGCTGATTTTATTACATGTGGTGTTTCTTCTCATGAATGAGAGATGTATTCGTGAAAAGGGTTGTTCAAATCATTGGCTTTTTGGATGTTATGCGATTGAGATTGAGATTGAGTTTGAGTTTTTTTACCTGTTAGGTTTTGTTTGATGTTTTTTTCTATGTGAAGTAAGTGCCGTGAGTGTCAACAGTTCCATTCTATTCAACAGTCCTAACCATAACGTTTAATAAATTTCAATGAGACTCACGAACTTAAGACATTTTTAATTATTAGACTTAAATCTCTATATAGTAAACATTTTTTTTTACCGAAGCCTTCGATTGTATTAATGTTACCTAATATAGTATGACATTGATTTATTTCTTTCCTTGAGCCTTATTGGGCCGACCCACATATTTTACCTTAGTAATGGTGTGTATTTCGTTATTGAGCCTTATTGGGCCGACCCACATACGAGGAGAATTGACCCATATAAGAAACGAACTTTCATTCTAAAACCAATTTGTAATAAGTGGAGTGGTCCATCTACTTCTACCCAAACTGTCCTCAATTATTCGATGTGGGACACATGTTAGTTATTTAGGGTTATCTATTTTAATAAATGGTATTAGTTTTTGCACGGTCTGAAGACATACTTCCTCGTATCCTTTCGATAAATATCATTTATAAATAAAAATAATTAATGAACATATATACAAATAAAAGAAAAATAAAAAACACTATAAATAAAAACTATGCTGACAATGGATTGATTTGGCATTTTTTGTATTTGTTGGTATTTAAGTGTAAACTTCCCATACAATTATTTATACATAAACAAAAGGGCAAATACCTAAAATAGTCCCCAATGTTTACCCTCTGGACCAATTTAGTCCCCGATGTTTCGCAAGGACTAATTTAGTCCCCGATGTTATCGAATTTGAACCAAAATGGTCCCCGCCATTAAATAGCCGTTGATTTGGATGGAAAATTGACACGTGTCAACATGCGATTGGCCAGACTTAAAAAATCATAATTAAACAATAAAAAGGGGGAAAATCCAAAAAAAAAAGGAAAAAATTAAAAAAAGTAAAAGAAAAGTAAAAACTAATAAAAAGAGAGAATTAAATTAAATTACAAATAAAATAACTTAAATAAAAAAAAGAGAGAGTAAAGGTTAAAACTAAAAAATAATAAATAAGAAACATAAAAATAAAAAATATTTATTTATTAAACACTAAATATAAGTGAATAAATAAAATAGGATAAAAATGTCACTGAAAGTTGATGAGAATTCCCGATCTCATCTCTGTCTAGTTAACGGGGATGCAATCGTCCCATTTTTAAAAAAAATGTTGAGAACTGGGACGATTATGTCTTCATTAACTTGGCAGGGACGGTCTTCGTAAAACTTTTAGAGGCATTTTTTATCCTTAATTTTGTTTTTCTTTTTTATTTACTTTTTAATAAATAAATATATTTTATTTTTTACTTTTTTAGATCTTAAATTTTTATTTATCATTTTTTATTTTTAATCTTCTCTCCCTACTTATTTTTTTATTTTTGTCTTTTATTTTTTCTTTGTTTAATTTATTATTTTTAATATATTTAAATTCTCTCTTTCTATTTTATTTTATGTTAATTTATTATTTTTAAATTTTATTTTTTATTCTTTATTTATTTTTTCTTTAGTTTCTTAGTAATTTTGCTTTTTTACTCTATTTTTTATTTTTTTTCTTTTTTTCAATTGTTTTCCCCTTTCTTAATGTTTAATTATGATTTTTAAGTTTGGCCAATTGCATGACGACACGTGTCAATTTTCCATCAAAATTAACTATTTAACGGCCGGGACCAATTTGGTTCAAATTCGATAACACATCGGAGACTAAATTGGTCCTCGCGAAACATCGGGGACTAAATTCGTCCACAGGGTAAACATTGGGGACCATTTTAGGTTTTTGCCCTAAAACAAAACAAGAAACGATGCTCAAATAAAATCTTATTCCTCAATTTAATCTTTGTTTGAATCTTTTAAAAAGTCAACATCTTCTAAATAACTAACACCGTATTCAACACCAATTTTCAGAAGTAATGGATTATTGAGCATAATTTTACTTCGACATCTCCGCACTTTAATAGTTATAGGTAAAGATAGACTTGTTTTTTTGTGCGAATGATAAGAAAATCATCGAGACGATAATATTATTTAGGGGTTTCAACACTTAAATACCTAGATGAATAAAAAAAAAAGATCAGTCCCCTGTCAGAGTAATCTTTTCTGTAGGTACCTAGTTGAAACCTTTTTTGTTGATAGGTACCTAACTGACGAATATACCCTTATAAAAAGTCACTTATTACAACTTTACCAACCAGCAAATCCACACACACACCATCGAGCACAACACAAACACACACAACCTCAGCGACATTCTTCCCCAAAAATTTGTCTGTGCTTCCTGAATCAAGCGACGATGCTACTCTCATTGCAACTGGCCATCACCACCGTTCTAACGCCGCTCGAATTCGTCGCAGTCGTGCACCGAGAAGGAAGTTAAGTAAGTTTGATTTTTTTAAAAAAAATCGTGTATTGTCGCTGAATCATTCGGTGCATGTTTGGTGGGTTGGATAGATGTTTCGGTTAATGTTCGTAACTATTTGTGCGTGTTTTTTCGAATGGATCGATTTTGTTGTTGTCGATTTGGGTTTTTTCAAATGATTTAACTTACTGTGGTCAATTTGGGTTTTTTCGAGTTGCGTTTTTTCGAATGGTTCAATTTACCGTGGTCGATTTGGGTTTTCTCGAATGGGTCGATTTGTTGTGACCGATTTGAGTTTTTTCGAATGGATCAATTTGTTTTGGTACTACATGATAATTTGATGTTGTGTGTGAACTCTGGGGAGAATCAATAGGCACGTATCTAGTTTACCTTTGCCGTTATTCGTTGAGTTTAAGCATTTATGGTGGTTTATCTTCATCACGACTTCTGATATTTAGTTGAGATGATCTAACATTTGTTCGTCTGTGTTTTTATCAAGATTGGTCAATTGATTTGTGGATATTGTTAGGTTTCGAATTTGGTACTCATTATGTTGATTAGTTGGTACTACATGATAATGTGTTTGGTACCATCTGTTTGGGCAAATTGGTACGCCGTGTGTGAATAAAATGCACTGCTTCTTCATTACTCGCTAACAGTTTTGTTTTTGCAGAAATGGCACCAAAGTCACCGCGGAACACATATGATCTTTCTTCCAGGTGTCATCCTTCTCTGTTTTGATCTACTATAAGTGTGTGAATAAAATGGTATTGCTAACAAGTTTGCTTTTTTTTTTGCAGGAATGCCTCCGCGGAACAGATCTGATCGTGCTTCTATGGCTGCTCGCATTTTACGTGACGAGCACAGTTATACGCTAGATCTATTTCGTTAAGTTATTTGACTTGGTTGTGAGACTGTTTGGAGACTTTCTCTTTTATGTTTGTTTGCAGTTCTGCTATGTTTGGAGACTGTTTGGAGACTAGATCTATTATATGTTATGTTTGGGGACTTGGTTGTGAGACTGTTTGGAGACTTTGACGGTTGTGAGGCTATATTTCGTTAACCGGCCCCAATTGATCTATTTCTTTTAAGTTATTTTATGTTTGGAGACGTGTCCGTATTTTATGAAGTACCATATCTTTCTATATTAGCGTACTTTGTCTTTTACATACAGAGTACCATAATATGCAGGTTTACCGTACCATTATATAAATAGATAGCGTACCATAAACAGAAGATATGAAGTAGCTTGTCTTTTACATTAACGCACATTATCTTTTACATAAAGAGTACCATAATATGCAGGTTAATCGTACCATTATGTATATATATAGCGTACCATAACCAGAAATATGAAGTACCTTATCTTTTACATTAACGTATCTTATCTTTTACATACAGAGTACCATAATCTGGAAGTTTACCGTAACGTTATGTATAAGTATAGTGTAACATAACCAGCATATATGAAGTACCTTATCTTTTACATATATCTTGTGTAGTAATGTACCTTATCTTTTACATACATAGTACCATAATCTGCAGGTTTACCGTATCATTATGTATACATATACAGTACCCTAATCTGCAAGTATACCGTACATTTTGTTATACCATCGAAAATAAATAGATTCCTAAGCAAATCGCGTTGTTCTGCATGATTTTGACAAGGCCTAACAATAATAAAATGACTAAAAAAGAAAAAAAAATCGCACATTTAGGAGTCACCAGATTTTTCAAAATATGTTGTAAGATGTTCTTTCTTCTATTCTTATATTCTAATGAATCTTGGAGTTCGAAGGTTTAATTCATGCGTGTAAGGCCTAATGCGCCTAATTTGATATAAAATGTAATTGATACTCTATATTAGTGTTTTAGGGTGGTTTCAGATGAAAAACTAATTCGTACGACCTCGAAAAATACAAATCCTAGTATGACGTATCACATATTTAAGGAATGTCGTACCTTTCTTAGTTTTGTAGGGGTATCTGTTTGTTTGTTTTAAGCGTACCGTCTCAGACACGGTTGTAGTACCCAAAAATTACATATGGCATCAAACATTTTCCGAAACGCAACGACATGTCAGAGGAGAGCCGTCTTTTTTGATTTATTACCTCGTATGTCAGTAATATGTCCAGTCATGACAGAAAACGTCAGAAATATGTCAAATAATGACAGAAAAATGTCATAAAAATGTCCAGTCATGACAGAAAAACGTCAGAAATTGTCTCTTTCTTTTTTGACATCAAACATCTTCTGAAAGGCTTCTTTTTTGACGAAATATCATCAAGTCATATATTCGAACTTTTACTTTAATTTATACGGTACCTGTTTCTGAAACGATACCGTATCCTCTATGGTATGTTTAGTGTAACTTATTTTAATATATTATGTTACTTTGTTGGCTTATATTACAGTACCTTGTTGGCTTATATTACAGTACCTTGTTGATATATATTACACTACCTTGTTGGCATATATTACGGTAATTAGCATATATTATAGTACCTTGTTGGCATTACAAGGAATTTTGTTATATAGGATACATTTGTGTGAAATTAAAAAAAAAAGGAATTCTAGGTTTTTTAATTAAAAACAGGGATTGGATGTTGAAAAAAAAATTGAAGGTTTGATTATCATTTTGATCCGCTCGACTGAAATATCATGTCGAAATGAGATGTTAATCGATGGGTTCGTGATTATTAAACATATAAACCCCAAATCTGAGCGAATTTTCGTGTTTTTGAGCCTGAAATCGACGTTTTTGAATAGAAAACGGTTTATTCGAATTATTCGAGCTCGAATTGAGTTATTCGGATAACATTCGGATAGAAAAATAGCATTTATCCGAGTAAAAAAACTTCGAATTGATTCGAATAAGTGCTGTTTAAGTTGGGGTATTTTAGTAAATTTCGGTCCACTCCCTTCTGTTTAATAAAAATAGGAACCAATCCATTATGTTAAAATGACCCCATATTACAGTACATTGTTGTCATATATTACGGTACCTTGTTGACATATATTACAGGACCTTGTTTTCATATATTACAGTACCTTGTTGTCATATATTACAGTACCAAACAGGCATATATTACAGTACCTTGTTGGCATATATTATTGTACAGTGTTGTCATTTATTACAGTACCTTGTTGGCATATATTATGATACCTTGTTGGCATTTATACCTTGTTGGCATATATTACAGTACCAAATTGGCATTTATTGCAGTACCTTATTGGTATATATTACTGTACCTTGTCATATATTACAGTACCTTGTTCGCATATATTCGGTACCTTGTTGACATTTATTACAGTACCTTGTTATCATATATTACAGTACCAAATTGGCATATATTACAGTACCTTGTTGGCATATATTACAGTACCTTGTTGTCATATATTACAGTACCTTGTTTGCATCATTTAGACAAAAGAATGAGTCATATCCTATTGACACTGGCCAAAAGAATAACCTACTGGCATCATTTGGATAAAAGAATGTGCCATTACCATTCAAAAGAGCAGCAAAAAAGGTTGTTTGGACAAAAGCAGTAACAAAATACATGGCAAATACGGACCCTACGTCGATACGGCTTCTCTACTAGTACGACGATTATTCCCGTATTTTCCACATATTTTGCACTTGTTGGATCTTCTATCTACCTGAGAAGGAATCCTTCGCGTCTTTTGGCGACCGGGAAGAACACGAATGTCCGGGTCACGAATAAAATTTCCGTCATCGGTTTGAGCATTCATCTCGTTCGTCGTCGCTTCATCGATCGATACTAAGAATGGCTCCCTTTTATACTCACACAATGCAAATAACATTCCGCCACTAACCGAACTTGTAGACGGCATATTTTCATATAATATGGCTAAATATATAAATGGTACTTCTGTATTGTTTACAATGGTACTGCGTAAGCGAACATCTTGGTACTGTATAGGCACATACAATGGTACGTTATAAACATAACAAATGGTACGTAATAACAGTTATATAAAAAAATCCGAAATCCCGATGGATTAGCCTCAATAACTATCAATTACCGACATCCCACCCTAACATCGAGCTCTTAGATCGCATTCAGCTCCCGTATCTGGGTTAATCTTGAACTCACGAGTGCAATCGATTAACCAAATCCAAAGCAAAATGGAAGCTTACATGACAAAATCGAGAACCCAACGTGGAATAGGCTCGTCGCTCGTCGTCCGGCGCCACCACGAGCGGAAGGTGGTCATCAATTGCATAGATAAATTTCGTCAGGCATGATGGAGCTCGAAATTGCAGAGAAAAATGTGAAATGAAATTGTAAAATCAAAGGGTAAATTGGTAATCTTAGGTGATTAGGTACCTATCTGTAAAATTTTTATTCAAATAGGTACCTAGCTTAAAAAGATTTCTAACAAGGGACTGATGTGGCTTTTTAGTTTTCTATTAGGTATTTATGTGTAGATACCCGTATTATTTATGATAACGATCCTTCTTATCGATTTATAACTTTTTCCTCTTTTCTTTTTCTCTTCAATCGAAAGTAATTTGACTTCACTGTCAAAAATATTTACAAATGGCTAAAGAGCCAATGAGATGCTCCTTGTAACATTCCAAAATCAAGGAGATATCAAACCACTCATCAATGAGTAAAACGAATAAGAGGACAACTTAGAAAAAGTAAACCTGGGCGAGGACAAAAAGCTGAAGCCAAAACAACAAATAATCAAGTGGATGACAAACTTGGATCAGACTTCAAACCAAAGCACCAAAGAGTAAAATGCAAGTGAGACGAGAGTATTCTCGAACCACAAAAAGTGTTAGACCTTTTGTCCATGAGCGTTAGAGAGTTTTGATGAACTATGTAATTGTAGTGACTTTAGGTCTATAAATTAAGCAATTCGATGAAATATAATGTCTAAGTACATGATAATATTTGACTATGCATGAATTATGAGCTATAAAAGGGTTAAAGTGTCAAATATTTGATTCGCATATGATTCTGTGATTTATTGGTGAAACTACGTGATCGCATGTTATAGACGCCTCACATGCTAGGATATATCGTTCTGTGCTATTTATGGGAAAAACGTGTGAGATATCCTACCGGATTATTGATCGCGCACGTGTACGTTTTAAATAAATGTTCGTGAAAGTACGTCAAGTAATAATTAAAACGAATATGTTATAACTATCACCACGCGCAATAGGCAGTGTACCTATCGTTTGTAAAATAGCTATAGCGAGTATTCGAGTATCGAACACGAGGAATAATCTTGATTACTAGTAATAACCTATCAATTCAATATCTAGCCTAAAAAATGATTGAGATTTTTATATTTGAACTAAGTCACAACAACTTAAACTAACACAGAAAAATGATCAAAACACAACTAAAGATTTAAGAGTAACTTTGAATAAAAGGAATGTGCTTGGGATTTCGAATCCCGCTAGATATCGTCGATGAAGTCGTAACTACCGTTACCACATGATTAATGACTATGTCACGATAATTCCTACTCGTTTCCAACCTAGCTTTCTCCCTAAATGGTAACGAGAATATATAGTAGTTTATCTAAATTGAGGGTCGACTATTTGCTTTCGTCCTATAGTCGACGCCTAACGTTTACGATAGAACGAACCGTCATTTAGCTTTCGCCCTTAACGGTCTACTAAACATCACACCAACACATAGACATGCCAAATGTGATTCTCAAAACAATACATAGACATATTGAATCGAATAAAAGCTGTCATAAACGATACAAAGCCATATCATGTGTTCACGAGTATTTTACGTCCAAACTACGACGCTATCTAGCGTTCTTCTCATCCCAAACACACAAAATGATTAGCTACTCATAGTGAAGGAAGAAGCCACGAAATGTATACGAAACAAAGCAGAGAAATACATAGATTCTTCCCTATTTAGCGAGCTCAAGCTTATCCCTCGTACTTTGTTCGATCCTCCGGTGTAAATGAGCTTCAAATCTTCACTTTAGCACCTAGAGATCATTTGAGATTGATCTCTAGGGTTCTTGAGTCGTCCTTGAGGTGTTTTTGGTGATTAGAAATGAGTTGTGGCGGCTTAGATGCTCTTAGGGCTTCAAAGTGCGGCTTAAGTAGAAAACAGGGTGAACATGACTTCAAACACGGCCATGTATCCTTCGGGCTTAGGGTTTAAGGCCCAACACTGTTGGCCAACACGGCCATGTGTCCGGCCGTGTTAAAGGGCCGCAAGTGTGTTTTCTTTTCTGCTGACAAACATGGCCGTGTTAAAGGCCGTGTTGGGAGGCCGAAGCTAGAGTTCTCATTCCTTCTGCTAGACATGGCCATGTTGAAGGCCATATTGATTGAAAAATTGTAATTTCTGCTCCATGTTTACGCGGTTCGTCTCAAATATCGCCTCATATACCTTTGACATCAAAATATGTAAAAATTAAGACTAAATGCACGAGACAACTCACATAAACCAAATATTCAACATGAAAATGATGGAGATAAACGAATGAAAATGCGTTTATCAAACCTCCCCACACTTGAGCTTTTGCTTGTCCTCAAGCAATTTAGGCTAACAAATCAAAACATGTAATACATGTCCTTTGCACATCATCGTTCAAATAGAAAAACATGAAACGGAATTAATCAAGAAATTCGAAACATGACACAATGACTACCTCGAAACAACAGGAACTTCTTTAGCAATATTAATCAAGATCCGTACTATGCAGGATTTCACTCGAGTAACTCGGGGTATAGGCTAAATGTCGGTGAATTCCCTCAATTCATGCAATAGTCTAGTCCCTACTATAAACTCGCAAGTGGATCATACATCTACTACTCTCGGTGATAAGGCGTGAATCAGAAGGTCTTTTTCGGGTTATAGTAGGGCTCAACTGACTATAATGGAGAGTAAACTTCAATCGAAAATATCAAAGCGGTCATGTCGGTGTCGTGCCACTATTCGATAGCGCGCCGCATACGTCGTGGTTAGCTCTTGCCGTCTTGGACTTTTTTTTTATATTATTTTTTTTTACCTATGCTAAGCCCTTCTTCTCTCTGACTTTTTTTTTTAGCATGAGAGATTATCGAAGGAAGGGTTCTTAACATCTTTTCCACGTATCTAAGCTCCTCTTCTCGTGTCGCTAAGCCCCTCTTCTCTCAGTCCCTTTGCGGGTGAGAGATTATCGATGGAGGAGTTCTTAACGCCAGATTATCTAAAGGAGATATATATTTTAAACAACGGCCGGGCTACGCTTTTCGACATTGGCACTCAACCTCCACTTTTTCTATTAGTCGGGTAAGATGATATCTGAAAGTTTCGTAGGTCAGCGGCTTATAATTCCCCGGGCTTTCTCAAATAAAAAGGCTCAGGCTCAAAGTGGCTAACTACGGTGATCAGACGTGGTCAGAAACTTTGGCTATGGACTTATTCCTAATGCCTCCCTCATTTTCACGCAGTCTCACCTTAGTAATTTTCAACATGCACCACGAGAAAGTTCAAGAGAGAATTAAACTATGCACTTTACACAAGCAAAGAGGTGAGCAAAAAGCTCTTCAGCTCACAAATCTCACAAAGTGGGTCATGAATACGAATATTTCATAGTATCACCAAACTCGTTCGTGTCGGAAGAAATCAATCATTGTGCATGTCCTAATTTTCTCACATAATTCCCTAGCATGCATTCTATTTTTAAGATAATGAACAACTAATTATGCCAAACATTAAAAGAACATGCATTTTCTCAACGGATCACGCACATTTGAAAGAAAAAAATTCTGTTCACGCAAAATTCCCCCTCCCCACACTTGAGGAAAACGTTGTCCCCAACGGAAAATTATAAGCACAAAAGGAATGGAAAATTATTGAAAAGCGTGAACTCCCCTGATTATACTAGGTGAGCATGATGGCGAAGTGTGACGAGGTTGAAGCTTGAATGTTAAGTCCTCCTCCCCACACTTGAAGTTGTGATTGGGTGGTTGATTCCAAGTAAATATGTTGCATGCGAGCTTTGCGTACTTAACGTTGTTTGCCCTGTAAGCCGACGATTTAAACAAAGCACGTTAAAACAAAGTAAGTCGAGAAACATATAGTAGCATAACAAAGCATTAAAGTCTTCAAAATAAAATCTAGAAATCAGGGTCCACGAGGATGCTAGGCGTCATCCTCGGGGGACGATGGCTCATCGCCTTGATCAACCAGCTTGCGGGACTCCGCAAGCAACTTCATGGCATCTTGGACTTTCTTCAGTGCTTTCTCCTGACGATCCATCCGTTTCTGGAGTTTCCGTTCGGCCTCCCCGCGCCGGTGATGGGCAGCGGCATTCTCCTCCCGATCTGCGGCTCGCTGTTGGGCTAGTTCTTTGCGGAGGGCGGCGACACGGTCATCGACGTAAGAGTTGACACCAGAAAAATCTCGACGATTAAACGTGGACGGGCCGGCAGAATCAGTATGACTACCAGCACTCTCGTCAATTGGATGCGGAGCGGGCCTTCCATGGCAAGAGGCAACAGGATATCGGTGTATGCGCGGTAGTCTTCGTGCCATCTATAGAAATAGTTCTCCTTCTTCCACCCAGGCAGCTTTTCGATCATCTTCATCATGTGAAGTGCCGTGGCATCTAAGTGCTTCGATCCATCAAATATTGTCATGTTGGGCTCCTCGTCTGGCCAGTAACCCAATCCTTTCACCAACTTAGTGATAAACGGTCCCACCGTGATTTTTCCCTTCTCGCGTCCCTCGGATTGCTGCCGGAATCCGTGGGCCATAGCTAGTCCGAGATGGACCTTGTATCCATTGCGAATGCGGTGGAGGTAAAAGAGATCCCGTAATGTGACCACACCGTGTGACTCGCCTCGTACGGTGACGGAGGTGGTGCAAAGCCGATGGATGTATCGTAGACCCGGCATCATTAGCGAGGAAGCCTTCGATTGGGTACTTTTATAATCTGCTTCCGGCTGGCCTAGAAGTTGGGGGCGTATCATCTCGCGCCAAATTTCATTCCGCACGTCCGTCCCATCGAGCTTGAACTTGTAATGATTGGTGGCATCTTGTTCGCCGTGTACGTAGCTTGGGACTTTGAGACCGAGCGCTCTACACAGATTATCAAGACTGACCACATGCTCTTTCTTGAAGGAACGGAAACGGACGACCCTTTTGTAGTCGTGCTCATCGAATGAGAAGGTGGCGAGGAACTCCAATGTGAGCTCTACATATGCTGGCTCGTCGATGCTGAAAAGTGCGTCCCAGCTACTCGTTGAAAGATAGTGGTCGACCTGGGTCACAATGCCGAGGCGTTGAAGGGTCTCTCGGTGGAGTCGATCGGTGCGCATCATGCCTTTGAGCCTATCGTACCGCTGTCCACGGGCATCGTCACTAGTGAAAGTGGCCATAGAGGTTAGCAAATCCACCGTGTCCGTTGGCCCGCATCGCCGGTTGCGTGCCGGTGGGCTAGAGGTGGTGTTGCGTGGGTGGCGGGAGGAGCTAGCACGTGTGGGGTTTCGTCGAGACATCGTACCTACAAAGTGAATGTGATTCTTGAGAAGAAAAAAAAATTCAAATCAAAGCTAGCTCAACTAGATCAAACATCATCTTCATAATCCATACAAAGAGACAAGCATTTCTTCGATTCAATTCCAAAAAAGTAGGTAACAAATCAACCCCAACCCAAGTGAGTCATTTCATCGAACACGTGCTACGCGCAAAAAAATGAACATGAAATTAACGAACAATACTGTTGAAATTAGCTAACCCATCATGTTTGCAAAGTAATATATTGCCTCCCAAACCGAAAACCCGCATGTAAACAACAACAATAACGAAAATCATGCATGCCCAAATCTCTAAATTAGGGTTGGAGACGAATTTACCTTCCTTGCTTAAATCGATGTTAGTAGATGTTAGATGCTTCAACGGAGCTCGTTGCCGGAATTCTTCACCGGTCGGAGAGACGTATTTGGTGAGAATGACGAATTTTTTTTTTTGTGTGTGTGTGTGGCAACGTGCGTTGAGTGAGTGTGTGTGGTGTGTGGAACTTAAAGGAAAATTTTGTTTTTTTTATATATAGAGAGTGAGTATCACACGGCCATGTTAAAGGCCGTGTGCAGTTGCCGTGATGTTGAATTGAGCAAACACGGCCATGTTCAGTGGCCGTGTAGGAATCTTTTTTTTTTTTTGACTATTTTTTTTTAGTCTGATTATTATTTTTATCTATATATATATATATATTTTATATTATTATTTTTTTGTTTTTTATATATTTATTTTATAATTTTCTTGTTTTTTTTCTAATTAATTCTCTTTCTATTTTTTTTTTTATTTTAGAGAGACGAACACGGCCATGTGTGTAGCCGTGTACAAATCGCGGTTTTTTTTTTTTATATTTTTACTTTATTTTATTTTATATATTTATTATTTTTAAATTTTTTTTACATATTTAATTATTATTATTATTATTATTATTATTATTATTATTATTATTTTTTTGAAGTTTTTCATTTCATTCATCATTTTTTTTTAACCAAACACGGCCATGTCAGTGGCCGTGTGTGTAGGCCGTGAGGTTGTCTTGCCTCTACACGGGAAGACACGGCCATGTTTGGGGCCGTGTAAGAAGGCCGCAAGGCGGTCTAGTTCCTACCCAGATAGAACGGCCGTGTATGGAGCCGTGTAGAACTGCCGCCATGTTTCTTACACAAACATGGCCAGAAACGGCCGTGTAGATGGCCCTGTGCAAACAGTGCGTTTTTTTTTTTTTTTCAAAAGAAAGCAATTAATCTTAAGGTACACACTTAGCTTAAATAATAATGCAATTACCTGGGTTGCCTCCCAAGAAGCGCTTCTTTAACGTCGTGAGCCAGACGTACCTTTTCGTTCTACGGTAGTTTGAAATCGAGGTACATGACCTCCTTTGTGCCCGTGTCTTCTCCTCCACCGTAATAATGCTTCAGTCGTTGGCCATTAACCTTGAAAGTTCCCTGCTCAACATTTGAAATTTCGACAGTACCATACGGAAAAATGCGAGTAACCGTAAAAGGCCCAGACCAACGAGATCTTAGCTTTCCGGGAAAAAGTCTAAGACGAGAATTGAAAAGGAGGACTTGATCCCCCTCTCGAAATTCTCTATGTTGCTTGATCTTCTTACCGTGATACGCTTTTGAGCGTTCCTTATACATTTTTGCATTGTCGTATGCCGACAAACGCCATTCATCAAGCTCATTGATTTGGAGCTTACGTTTTTCACCGGCTTGCACCAAATCGAGGTTTAAAGACTTTATCGCCCAGTAGGCTTTATGTTCTAGTTCAACAGGAAGGTGACATGCCTTTCCGTAAACTAGTCGATATGGAGTAGTGCCTATTGGTGTCTTATATGCAGTCCTATAAGCCCAAAGTGCGTCGTTAAGCTTATTCGCCCATTCCCGTCGATTCCCATCTATGGTTTTCTCTAGAATGCGCTTCAACTCACAGTTAACTACTTCTACTTGACCACTTGCTTGTGGGTGATAAGGAGTAGAAGTGCTATGCTTAACACCATATCTTTCTAAGGTACGTGCGAATTGGATGTTGCAAAAATGAGTACCCCTATCACTAATAATGCATTTAGGTGACCCGAACCGTGAGAACAATGCTCGTAGAAATCTAACAACCACCCTAGCATCGTTCGTGGGTAAAGCTTGAGCTTCCGCCCACTTGGACACGTAGTCAACAGCCACAATAATATATTTGTTGTTGTACGAGCTAGGAAATGGACCCATAAAGTCTATGCCCCAAACATCGAACACTTCGCAAACTAAGATAAAGTTCTGAGGCATTTCATCGCGTTTAGAGATGTTACCTGCTCGTTGACATTGGTCACATGTGTTGACGTACATATTAGCATCCTTAAAAATTGTCGGCCAATAGAAGCCGCATTCAAGTACCTTTTGGGCGGTTCGATTAGCTGCATAATGCCCTCCAGTTGGTCCGCCGTGGCAATGCTCGATAATCTTCATTGTTTCGGGGAAAGCAACGCACCTTCGGATTACTTGGTCTGCACATCTCCTGAAAAGATAAGGGTCTTCCCAAAAGTAGTACTTCAAGTCAGAAAAGAATTTCTTCTTTTGTTGACTCGTGTACTCCTTAGGTAAGATCCTCGCAACAAGGTAGTTAGCTAAATCTGCAAACCACAGGGTTTCTTCGCTTACTATTCGTACGGCGTACAAATGCTCGTCCGGGAACGTATCAACGATTGTCCTTCTGTTGGCATCTTGTATTTCATGCTCCTCTAGTCGAGAGAGGTGGTCCGCAACAACGTTTTCTGCACCTTTCTTATCTCGAATCTCGATGTCGAACTCTTGAAGGAGTAAAATCCATCTAATGAGTCGAGGCTTTGCATCCGGCTTCGCTAGCAAGTACTTAAGTGCAGAATGATCAGTAAAAACAATAACTTTCGTTAAAATAAGATATGACCTGAATTTGTCGAAGGCGAACACGACAGCTAGGAGTTCCTTTTCGGTGGTAGTGTAATTGGCTTGAGCTGCGTCCAACGTCTTACTTGCATAATAGATTGGTCGAAAATGTTTATCCTTTCGCTGCCCCAATACAGCTCCCACTGCGTAGTCACTAGCATCGCACATTAGTTCAAAAGGTAGCCCCCAATCAGGAGCGGTCATAATGGGTGCGGATACAAGTCTCTCTTTAAGCAACATGAAAGCATTAATACATTCATCATTAAAATCGAACGGAGCATCTTTTTCTAATAACTTAGACATCGGTCGAGCGATTTTTGAAAAATCCTTTATGAATCTACGATAAAATCCCGCATGACCTAGAAAACTCCTAACAGCCTTTACGTTCGAGGGGATTGGTAGTTTTTCTATTGTTTCGATCTTAGCTCGGTCCACTTCAATCCCCTTAGAGGATATCTTGTGTCCCAAAACTATGCCCTCCCGAACCATAAAGTGACATTTTTCCCAAGTGCTAAATTCGTTTCCTCACAACGTTGTAACACACTCTTAAGATTAGTTAAGCAATTATTGAAAGAGGTACCGAACACTGAGAAATCATTCATGAACACTTCCATAATGTCGCCCACCAATTCATCAAAGATAGCCATCATGCATCGCTGAAATGTGGCAGGGGCGTTGCACAGTCCAAATGGCATCCGCCGATAAGCAAATGTTCCGAACAGGCAAGTAAACGTGGTCTTCTCTTGGTCCTCCGGTGCTATAGGAATCTGCAAATAACCTGACAGGCCATCAAGAAAACAGTAAAATGCATGTCCAGATAACTTTTCAAGCATTTGATCAATAAAGGGTAAAGGGAAATGATCTTTCTTGTGGCGTCATTCAACTTCCTGTAGTCGATGCATACACGCCATCCGGTTACTGTCCTTGTCGGAATCAACTCGTTCTTTTCGTTGGGGACGACCGTCATGCCTCCTTTCTTTGGAACCACCTGAACTGGACTAACCCATGCGCTATCTGAGATCGGGTAAATCACTCCAGCATCTAGTAGCTTAATAACTTCCTTTTTGACAACGTCCTTCATATTCGGGTTTAACCTCCTTTGTCGTTGGGCTACAGGTTTGAAGTCGTCCTCCATGAGAATCTTGTGCGTACAAAAACTCGGGCTAATCCCGCGAATGTCTGATATCTTCCACGCCAAGGCCTTCTTATGCTCTCGCAGCACTTCTAATAGTTGGTCTTTCTGCTCATCGTCGAGGTTTGAGGATATAATCACCGGTAATTTTGAATCGCCGTCTAAAAATGCATATTCGTGATGCTCAGGCAATTGTTTGAGTTCAAGGACCGGTGGCTCTTCGATCGAGCTCTTCTCCTTATCCTCCTCTTTACTTTCGTGGACAGTCGTTACGGGCTCATCAATGTCGTCGTCATACTCATCAATGGCCATCACTGTGGATATTTGCTTATCGTTTCCGCCAATAACCTGCAATAAGTCCTCCAAAGAAAAGAGAACAACTTGCTCAAACACATCCACGTAATAACATTTATCATCGAGTGAGCTAGGACTTTTCATAGAGTCTGCCATATTAAAAGTTACTTTCTCACCATCCACTGTTAGAGTCAAAGTGCCATTTCTGACATCTATCATGGATTCACCGGTGGCTAAAAAGGGTCGGCCGAGGATAAGAGGAATATTTTCGTCTTCCTCCATATCCAAGATGACAAAATCAGCGGGGATAATAAACTTATCCACCTTGGACATCCTCGATAACACCTCGAGGATATAGATCTATCAGCCAATTGGAGGCTCATCCTAGTGGGTCTGGGTTCGCCGAGACCTAATCTCTTAAACATGGAGTATGGCATTAAATTTATACTAGCTCCTAGATCGGCTAAAGCGCGTTCGACAACAACATCGCCAATAAGACAGGGAATAGTAAAACTCCCTGGATCCTTAAGCTTCTTCGGCATCTTGCTTTGTAGGATGGCTGAACATTCTCCTCTTAGGCACACAGTGGACACATCCTCAAGCTTTCTTCGGTTGGTGAGCAAGTCCTTTAGAAACTTCGCGAAACGAGGCATCTGCGTAATGGCTTCAACAAATGGTAAGTTAACATGCATTTGTTTACACATACCCATGAATTTACCGAATTGTTCCTCATCTCGATCCTTCCTTAGTCTAGCTGGATAAGGAATCTTGGGCTGATATGGCTTTGGTCGGCTAATCTCCTTCTCATTCTCTTTTTCAATTTCCACTCTTTCGGGCTTTTCTTCTGCATTTTTCTTTAAAACCTGCTCTTCATGGCCCTCGACGTTAGTCTCCTCCAGAGATTGCTTTCTTACAGTCTGCTCCCGCTCTTGTAGCTCCTTTCCGTTCCTTAAAGTGACGGCCTTGCATTGTTCCCTAGGATTCGTCTCGGCATAGCTGGAAAGTGAACCTTGAGGTCGTTCAGCCAATTGCTTTGCTATTTGGCCAACTTGCAACTCCAATTTTCGTACAGACGCATCTGTATTTTGAGCTCGGAGATCAATGGATTGGAATTGTTCTTCCATCTTTGTTAATCGACTCTCATGGGCTTGAGTAGTCTTGTCGAAGTTTGAGAGGAGTCTCTCCATCATACCCTTCATATCCCTCATGTCATTTGATCCTGAACCCTGAGCCGCATTCTGATAGTGATTGCTTGATCCTCCACCTTGAAATCCCGGTGGTGGTCCTTGTTGGAAACCAGATTGCCTTTGCACTTGATGGCCTTGATTTCCGTAAGAAAGATTCGGATGTGCTCGAGGTTGGAAGCTTCTCTGTCCTTGATAATTTCCCATGTAGTCAACGTGTTCCACCGGTGGTATGGCTTGACATTCCGACGTCTCGTGGGCTGCACCACAATTACCACAATGCGGTATGTAAGGTATCTGTTGCGGTGGTGCGGCGGTCATCGGTGTCATTACAGCATTAACGGTCGGTGGTTGGGCAACTTTTGGTAGTAGCGCATTGATCATCGTCTGAAGTTGAGTTTGCGTCGTGGCAACTTGTTGTTGAAGAGCGTCAAACTTAGCATTCATCGCCGTGTCCTCACTTACTTCGAACACTCCAGGCACCCTCATTCTTGTGTTGCCTCGCATGAAGCTGTTCCTTGTATAATCTTCAATTAGATTCCCATGCTTCTGTGGCGCTGAGCTTCACAAGTCCTCCGTTTGCGGCCCCGTCTAGCATATGGGCCGTTTGATCATTGAGTGCTTCGTGGAATCGATTAACGCGGCCTTTGTCATTCCATGCTGCGGACATCTCTTTAATAAGGCTTTGTACCTCTCCCAAACTTCGTAGAGGTTCTCCGTGTCCTTCTGATGAAAGAGCGAAATTTCAGTTTTCAACAGAAGTACTTCGATTGTGGGAAGAAGTAGCCAAGGAAGGCTCCTCGCAGCTCGTCCCAAGTAGTGATAGACCTAGGTGGTAATAGATCCAACCACTCCTTTGCTTTGTCTTTGAGAGAAAATGGAAATAGCATAAGCTTGATGGTGTCATTTGGAACTCCATTAATCTTGATAGTGTCCGTAATTGTCAGAAACGCCTTTATGTGTTTGTACGGATCATCTTCAGACCTTCCTTCGAATTGGGCCGTTTGAAATATCATTTGAAGCCACGAATGCTTCAACTCGAAGTTATTGTTCTCAAAAGGTGGTATCACGATTGCCGATTCCATACCACCAAGTGTGTCGTGCTTGAGCAAATCTTGTAGTGATTGCTCCTCGTTATTAATTTCTTGATCTACCATTTCCTTTGGTGTTCCTGAACTATCAACTGACGTCTCGATGTGAGAAGTGTTTGCCGTGTCCTGAGAACCTTCTGTTGCGTCTTGAGAATAATCAACTAGCTGAAATGAGTTGTCGGACGAAGAACTTCCAATTACTTCCTGCCTTAGTCTTCGTCGCAATGTACGCTCGAAATCCGGAGATGCTTCAATGAGTGGATGCGATGGATGATTTCGGGTCATTCACTGTAAGAGTACACCCTGAAGACCAACGAGTCTCGTTAGTTAATTAACAAGTCACAACCGGAAAAATAATCGCAAATCAAAGAAATTCTGACGAACTATAATAAAATAACAAATAAATGAATGGCTAAATTACCGAACTTAGGTTTTCCTAATATCAAATTATTCCCCCGGCAACGGCGCCAAAAACTTGATCGCGCGCGTGTACGTTTTAAATAAATGTTCGTGCAAGTACGTCAAGTAATAATTAAAACGAATATGTTATAACTCACCACGCGCAATAGGCAGTGTACCTATCGTTTGTAAAATAGCTATAGCGAGTATTCGAGTATCGAACACGAGGAATAATCTTGATTACTAGTAATAACATATCAATTCAATATCTAGCCTAAAAAATGATTGAGATTTTTATATTTGAACTAAGTCACAACAACTTAAACTAACACAGAAAAATGATCAAAACACAACTAAAGATTTAAGAGTAACTTTGAATAAAAGGAATGTGCTTGGGATTTCGAATCCCGCTAGATATTGTCGATGAAGTCGTAACTACCGTTACCACATGATTAATGACTATGTCACGATAATTCCTACTCGTTTCCAACCTAGCTTTCACCCTAAATGGTAACGAGAGTATATAGTAGTTTATCTAAATTGAGGGTCGACTATTTGCTTTCGTCCTATAGTCGACGCCTAACGTTTACGATAGAACGAACCGTCATTTAGCTTTCGCCCCTTAACGGTCTACTAAACATCACACCAACACATAGACATGCCAAATGTGATTCTCAAAACAATACATAGACATATTGAATCGAATAAAAGCTGTCATAAACGATACAAAGCCATATCATGTGTTCACGAGTATTTTACGTCCAAATTACGACGCTATCTAGCGTTCTTCTCATCCCAAGCACACAAAATGATTAGCTACTCATAGTGAAGGAAGAAGCCACGAAATGTATACGAAACAAAGCAGAGAAATACATAGATTCTTCCCTATTTAGCGAGCTCAAGCTTATCCCTCGTACTTTGTTCGATCCTCCGGTGTAAATGAACTTCAAATCTTCACTTTAGCACCTAGAGATCATTTGAGATTGATCTCTAGGGTTCTTGAGTCGTCCTTGAGGTGTTTTTGGTGATTAGAATTGAGTTGTGGCGGCTTAGATGCTCTTAGGGCTTCAAATTGCGGCTTAAGTAGAAAACAGGGTGAACATGGCTTCAACACGGCCATGTATCCTTCGGGCTTAGGGTTTAAGGCCCAACACTGTTGGCCAACACGGCCATGTGTCCGGCCGTGTTAAAGGGCCGCAAGTGTGTTTTCTTTTCTGCTGACAAACATGGCCGTGTTAAAGGCCGTGTTGGGAGGCCGAAGCTAGAGTTCTCCTTCCTTCTGCTAGACATGGCCATGTTGAAGGCCGTGTTGATTGAAAAATTGTAATTTCTGCTCCATGTTTACGCGGTTCGTCTCAAATATCGCCTCATATACCTTTGACATCAAAATATGTAAAAATTAAGACTAAATGCACGAGACAACTCACATAAACCAAATATTCAACATGAAAATGATGGAGATAAACGAATGAAAATGCGTTTATCAATTATATAAGGAAAATATGCTGTCTATATATGGAAAGTGATATATCCGTTGAGAATCGTTTATTCCTGAGTGAAAGTTGCATCTACGATTTTTGAATGCACACTAACTAAATTGTGAGAAATCGAATTGATATATTTCCTTATACTTATTAGGAAATTATAATTAGGAGAGATTTGATTGATTGACTTTGTGGATAAGGTGCTATTATATGGTATGCGCTATAAACGGATGTGATCTCTGAAATATGGAAAGTTGTGGCATGACATGTTAATTCGTGATAGTTGTGATCTGATCTGATTTATGTGCTAAACATGGTAAATATAATGATCTGATATTATGTGCTAAATATGGAAAATGTATTGATACGCTGCTATCTCGTGTGCTAAACATGGAAAGTAAATCTGGACTGACTTATTCTATAAACTGATAGCAGGGAATCACATATGCAAAGTTCTATTATGGTAAATATGCGGCGCCCCTGACTCCTACCGCCCATTCTTACTACTATTTTGGGTGACTGCATGTGATATAAATGAAATCTATATACGAAAATGCGTACAAAATTTTTCCTTTTATATAAAGGAAATTCTTCTGTACAGTACAAAATATTTCTATGACATAAATACATAGGTGAGTGCGCATGCGTGTTCAAAATAATCTATTGGCCCGCCACTCAGGTCGCATCCATGTACACACTGCCACCTCGAAAGTCCTCCGAAAGCTTCAAAAATTGGCCTCGCATTCGTGAAGATCACGTACCGTGATCCCGTGAACCTACAACACATAAATACGTGGAATGAGCTTATAAAGCTCAGTAAGTGAAAGCCATGCATGCCATGCATGTGCCCCAATTCGCAAAGGCATCCGCGCCAATGCTCCCTAGACCTCATATTTTTCCTTGTCTTGTCTTGTCATGTAGGGCCCTCGGCTATCTTGCTATGCACCATCATGGAGCTCGAATCCACTAGGGATAAATAAATATAAGTGGCAATACCCACTCAAGGGAGGCTAACCCTAGGGCGCCTTTTCTGTCCCAAGGTGGTTTCATACGCCACGCGGACGCTTCACACTGGTAGCCTAATTTGAGGTAGTCAACACCAGAGGTACCCTCGGTGTCGCTTACTCCTCAGCTCGCATCCTCCAGGTTTCACGACCCGCCATGAGGGCATTAGTCCTAAAATCATGTCTTGCCTTGTACATGTCATGTCTTGACGGTAGCGCCATACGACGTCACCATGGTAGCATAGAAGAGCCGTGACTCAACTGTGAGTCGACATCAGACGCCCATATCGGCGAATCTTTATCGCTTCCAAGTGATCGTATATTATGCACGCTCTCATATCATGCCTTTTGTACTAAACGTGCGTGCATATGCTCATCTCATGAATATGCTTGTCATGCCATCATATCATGTAAATAAATCATGCGTGTCATGTAACGCAAATAATTCACATTGGAAGTCACGTAATATCACAGAAACACATAACACATAATTTCATGCACATACAATTATGTGTTGTAGTTGGGACTTCCACTTACCTGGTATCCTTAGCTGTATGGTAAATCGCTAACCCTCAAACCCTAAGTGTAGAAACATATAAAATTAGGGTTTGTTAGTCTACTTATAGTTTCACTAAAATGGCTTAATTTAGAAAACCCTAGTTTCGACTTGTGAATTTCGAAATAGCATATACTAAAGTTCAAGGTCGACATTACACAAGGATTTCGAAATGTATATTGAAATCCTAAACAAAATCTCGAGGCAATTTCGAGAATGAATCTCGACATGGGTTATAAGTTTGATCTCGAGGTATGTTTTAAAAATAGATTTCGGCATGAACTTGGACATAAATCTCGAGTTTGGTTATGAAATTTTGACATGAATTACAAAATGTATCTCGACATTACAATCTTAGGACCTCAAGATTCATAAACAAGATCTCGGGCTTTGTTAGGGAATTTTATCATGTGATCTCGAGACCTTATACTAATTAATACTGAAATGGATTTCGACACTTCGCACAAAGATTTCGATATGGTCATTGAAGGTAGATCTCGTTATGAATTATAACCTGGATCTCGAGCTGCATGGTACATTAGATTTCGATATTATATACATATATATATATATACAAGAATTCGATATTTAAATACTGCACAAATATCTTGACACCAAATAGATCTCGACACTACACTAAGAATTTCGATATGGCTTTCACACTTCGAGATGGATGTCGGCATTCTAAGTAAAATGTCGAGATGTATAGTTAAAGATTTCGATATCATCCTTCAAGATAAATCTCGACATATGATATAAGATAGATCTCGAGATTTATAATCTAGAAAAATCATATCATCACTCGAGACTTTCGATCAAAACCTATCCTTTCAAGAACAGTAATTGTCACATAATCTTCAGAAACCCTAACACATAATACTTTCGTGCTTTTAAAAATTTTTGGTGCATGCTACTATTTGAATAAAAACATAAAACCTAGTAAAAGATACCTACTACAATACAAGCTTCCTAAAACGTAACTATAAGAATTCATTCTTAAAACCCTTCAAGATTAAATCTATATAAACCCTAAGCATAGATGTAACCTTTTATGTTTAATATTATCTAATACACATGAAGATACATAAAAAAATACATAGTTGTGATAAGGATTATACCCATTTCCTAGTTTATGGCTATTGGTTCTCGTCTCTTCCCAGCTCGTAAGTTCTTCAATGGTCTGTTAGTGAGTTATGTTTGCTTTTCTTCTTAATTCTTATCTTACTTCTTGCGTGTGAAAATAAACAAATGACATCGATATCTAATAAGTCCTTTGCAACTAAGTAATCAGTACTTATCCTATCTTTCGGAATCTTCTAACATTCTTTAGTCTCGAGTTTTAAGGATGTCGAGTTTTTGAGGATTTCGAGCTCTATCAATCTTCGAGCTTCAAATGTTTGAGTTTCATGAATTTCGGTTCCTAAGAATTTCGAGACCTTGATGTAAATTTTAAAGATATCGAGTTGTTTAATAATTCAAATGTTTCGAGGTTGATTAATCAATACCAAGGTTGCAAGATGTGTTTCGAAATTATTCCTACCAATTCATGCATCCCAAAACGTGGTATCAACACTTAATATACTAAATCAAATCTTCCAAGTTAGCATGCCATGTACTAGAACCCTAAAATCAATAACTAACCTAATTTCAATTAATTCCTCTACTTGGTTAGTAACCCTAATAGCACCCAATTTGAAATCATGTTGACACATAAAATCACAAAACATGTCTCATGCAGTCATGGAAACCATATAATATGTATGCATATTTATTGGCCGGCTTACTTACGGGACTCGGGTATTACATCCTCTCCCCTTAAAAGGGATTTCGCCCCCGAAATCAGGTAGGGAGAAATAGCTCAGGGTAGCGGTTTCTCATATCATCTTCTCGTTCCCACGTAGCTTCTTCAGTGGACTGATTCTGCCATAATACCTTCACCAATGGAATTGCTTTATTCCGTAATCGTTTCATGTCGTACATAAGGATCTCCACTGGCTTTTCCTCATAACTCAAATCTGGTTTGAGCTGTTGATGGAGATTTTCAGTGTTCAATACCTGGCTTGGGTCTGCGACGTACTTTCGTAGCGTTGATACGTGAAAGACGTCATGTACTTGAGCTAATGAAGCAGGTAATTCGAGTTGATATGCTACTTCACCAACTTTCCTGAGTACTCGAAATGGATATATCGTGGGCTCAGCTTGCCTTTCTTCCCGAATCGTTTGACGCCTTTCCTTGGAGACACCTTCAAAAATACGAAGTCATCTACTTGGAACTCCAATGGTCTACGCTTTTGGTCTGCGTAGCTTTTCTGCCTACTTTGTGCCGTTTTCATTCTTTCTCGTATCTTTGATATTGCTTCCGTCATTTCTTGCACTAGATCAGGGCCTAGTATCGCCCGTTCTCCAACTTCATCCCAGTGAATTGGAGATCTGCATTTGCGTCCGTATAAAGCTTCATAAGGGGCCATTCCGATCGTTGCGTGGAAGCTGTTGTTGTATGAGAATTCAATTAACGGAAGATATCTGCTCCAATTTCCTTTAAAGTCGAGCACACAGGCTCTTAGCATATCTTCTAACGTCTGGATTGTCCGTTCAGACTGCCCGTCTGTCTGAGGATGGTAGGCAGTACTGAAAGATAATTTGGTTCCCATGGCCTTCTGCAAACTCATCCATAACTTGGATAAGAATCTCGAATCACGATCGAAAACAATCGAGATTGGAACTCCATGAAGTCGTACTATTTCTTGAATATATAGTTCCGCGTATTGTTCCATTGAGAATGTTGAATTGATAGGCAGAAAGTGAGCGGACTTGGTCAGTCGATCAACGGTGACCCATATAGCGTCGTGGCCTTTCACGGTCTTAGGCAAGCCAACAACGAAGTCCATCGTAATGTGATCCCACTTCCATTCAGGTACTGGCAGGGATTGCAAGGTTCCTGCCGGTCGTTGGTGCTCTGCTTTAATTTGCTGACATGTCAGGCATTGACTTACGAATGTTGCTATTTCTCTTTTCATCCCTGGCCACCAATAGTTGGCTCGTAGATCCCTGTACATCTTCGTTGCTCCTGGGTGGATAGAATATACGGTGGTATGGGCTTCCGTCATGACAGTCTTTCGAAGTTCGGCGTCGTTAGGAACATATAAACGTCTTCTATAATATAAGCTCCCGTCGTCTCTTATGGTGAAGTCTGCTGATTTTTGTTCCACTTGTGCTTCTTTGATTTTCAGATATAATTCGTCATTCTCTTGGGCCTTCGTAATCTGCTCCATCAATGTAGGTCGAAGTGTTAGTGCCGCTAATCTTGTTTCGATTTCGCCCATTGGTATCACTTCTACTTCGAGCCTCTGTAACTCCGTGTTTACAGTCTTACGGCTCAACGCATCTGCGACTACATTTGCTTTCCCTGGATGGTAGCTAATCACACAGTCATAGTCTTTGACTAACTCGAGCCATCGTCGTTGTCTCATATTTAACTCCTTCTGAGTGAAGAAGTATTTCAGACTCTTGTGGTCAGTGAAAATCTCGCATCGTTCGCCGTATAAGTAGTGCCTCCAGATTTTGAGAGCAAATACTACAGCGGCAAGCTCTAGGTCGTGAGTCGGGTAGTTCTTCTCATAGTCCTTTAGTTGTCGGGAAGCGTAGGCAACTACATTTCCGTTTTGCATTAGAACACATCAGAGGCCATTCTTAGACGCATCACTGTAAACAGAAAATCCTCCAGTTCCTGTAGGAATAGATAACATTGGTGCCGTAGTGAGTCGTCGCTTAAGTTCCTGAAAGCTTTGCTCGCAAGCATCGTCCCATTGAAATGGAGTATTTTTCTTTGTTAGCTTCGTCAGGGTTGATGCGATCTTGGAGAAATCCTTGATAAATTTTCGGTAGTATCGGCTAATCCAAGAAAACTCCGTATTTCAGTTACGTTCGTCGGTTGAGGCCAATTGTTAATATCCTCGATCTTGCTAGGATCGACAGAAATTTCAGCTCCCGAGACAACGTGTCCAAGGAATGCGACTTGATTGAGCCAGAACTCGCATTTCTTGAATTTCGCATATAACTGTTTTTCTCGTAATATTCCTAGTACGATCTTCAAGTGTTGTTCATGCTCCTCAAGTGTTTTTGAATAGATCAGGATGTCATCAATGAATACGATGACATACTTATCCAAGAAGGGTTTGAATACCCGGTTCATCAGGTCCATGGATGCCGCTGGCGCATTAGTCAGCCCATAAGGCATGACTAGGAATTCATAGTGTCCATAGCGGGTACTAAAAGCAGTCTTCGGAATATCCTCTTCTCGAATCTTCAATTGGTGATATCCTGACCTCAGGTCTATCTTCGAAAAGACAGTTGCGCCTTGTAACTGGTCGAATAAGTCATCAATTCGAGGGAGGGGGTATTTGTTCTTGATCGTAATCTTGTTCAGCTCCCTATAATCGATGCAGAGCCGCATCGACCCATCCTTCTTCTTAACGAACAAAACCGGTGCTCCCCATGGTGAGAAGCACGGCTGAATGAACCCTTTCTGCAACAGTTCATCTAGTTGCTCCCTCAATTCCTTCAGCTCCGCTGGAGTGAGTCGGTACGGTGCCTTAGAGATGGGTGCAGCTCCTGGTACTAGGTCAATTGTAAATTGAATCTCCCGATCCGGCGGAAGTCCGGGTAAGTCTTCAGGAAACACATCGGGAAAGTCTTGTACTACTGGGACTTCTTCTAACTTCGGAGATGAACATTCTTCGGATGATATCGCGAATATTAGGTAAGCTTCACATCCTGTCCTGAGTAAACGATGTGCCTTCATTGCTGAAATATACTCTTGCTGGTTCCCATAAATGTAAATGGTTCGCTGTCTTCTAGGTTAAATGTCACTTGTTTACGGTTACAATCAGTAACCGCTCCATACTTCGATAGCCAGTCCATTCGTAAGATTACTTCATAATCGTTCATTGGAATGACTATCAGGTCAACGGGTAAGGTTCTATCGTTCACTATTACGGGGCTATCTCGTAAGATTTGGTTGGTTCTCGTAGAGGTTCCGTGAGGGATGGTAACGTTGTATTCGTAGCTAACTAGGTTAGGTGTAACCCCGAGTCTCGCCACGTAGTTAATAGATACAAATGAATGCGTGGCTCCTGAATCAACTAATATGCATGTCGGGGTTGAATGGATTTCATGTCGGGGTTGAATGGATTAGGAGAGTACCTGCCACCACAGACGGGTTGTTCTCCGCCTCCTCGGAAGTCAGCGTGTAAACCCTAGCAGGTACCGTAGACGGCCTAGTTTGAATGGGAGCTTGACTCCCAGATGTAACTTCCGTGCACGCCTTGGAAAACTGGCCTGTCTTGCCACATTTATAACAGGTTGCATTCTGAGAATAGCACACGCCCAGATGTCGTCGTGTGCACCTGGGACATGGGGGTATACTCATTGGAGGTCTTCCCTGATTAGGACTGAATTGTTGTGGAGGTCCAGGTCGGTTTTGGAAAGTGGGTCTGGCATTTTTAGGGTTAAATGGCTTCTTCGGGTTACCTCCGCTCCACTTCGGTCCTTGAACAAACTTTCTCTTCGCTTCATGGGCTCGCATAATTCGGAGTTCCGCTTGCTCCGCCATTAAAGCGCGCTCAGCCACTTGAGCGTAGGTAGCTCCTTGGGATCCGGCCATGTTCACATCTCTATATAATTCAGGTTTCAGACCTTCCAAGAAACGCTCCATTTTCAACGCATCTGTGCTCACCATGTGAGCTGCGAATCGGGATAATTGCTCGAACTTCCTGATATACTCTGCTACGGTCATCGGGCCCTGGCGTAAATTGATGAATTCATTCATTCTCTGGGCTCGTACTGGGGCGGTAAAGTACTTGCTTCGAAAAAGCTCCTTGAATCGGTCCCATGTCATCGTGATAGGATCTTCAAAGGCGAGAATTGTATCTCACCAGTGGCCTGCGCTTCCTCTCAGGAGGAAGGCGGCGCACAAGACTTTTTCCTCCTCAGGAATTCTGCTGTACTGGAACATGCTTTCTAGTGTTCTCAGCCAGTCTTCAGCAGAAGTCGGATCAAGAGAATCCTCAAAAGTCGGGGAATTGAGTTTGCGAAATCTTTCCCCCACTATTTCAACCCTCTCTACTTGAGAAAGTCCACTACTTGATTGTCCGCCCGTGTTGCGCTGCTGAATTAATTCTTGTATTTGGGTAACTGTTGGCGGACTAGTTCCGTGAGCTGAATAATCGCCGTGTCGCGATTATCGGTTGGTGTTTCGGGTTCTTTGCCTTTACTAACGCTCCCGCTACCCTCACTTTTTGTTCTACCCATTCTTGTCCTGATACCCTAATAGTTCCTATGGCCAATAAATTACGCACATACAACATTCATAGAAACATAAAACTTACTAGCAAGGCCGCTTCCGTGCTTTTGAGTGTGTGTACATGGGCAGTCTACAGAACTTGTAAACGAAAGCTCTGATACCCCTGCGGCGCCCCTGACTCCTACCGCCCATTCTTACTACTATTTTGGGTGACTACATGTGATATAAATGAAATCTATATACGAAATGCGTACAAATTTTTTCCTTTTATATAAAGGAAATTCTTCTGTACAGTACAAAATATTTCTAGGACATAAATACATAGGTGAGTGCGCATGCGTGTTCAAAATAATCTATTGGCCCGCCATTCAGGTCGCATCCATGTACACACTGCCACCTCAAAAGTCCTCCGGAAGCTTCAAAAATTGGCCTCGCATTCGTGAAGATCACGTACCGTGATCCCGTGAACCTACAACACATAAATACGTGGAATGAGCTTATAAAGCTCAGTAAGTGAAAGCCATGCATGCCATGCATGTGCCCTAATTCGCAAAGGCATCCGCGCCAATGCTCCCTAGACCTCATATTTTTCCTTGTCTTGTCTTGTCATGTAGGGCCCTCGGCTATCTTGCTATGCACCATCATGGAGCTCGAATCCACTAGGGATATATAAATATAAGTGGCAATACCCACTCAAGGGAGGCTAACCCTAGGGCGCCTTTTCTGTCCCAAGGTGGTTTCATACGCCACGCGGACGCTTCACACCGGTAGCCTAATTTGAGGTAGTCAATACCAGAGGTACCCTCGGTGTCGCTTACTCCCTCAGCTCGCATCCTCCAGGTTTCACGACCCGCCATGAGGGCATTAGTCCTAAAATCATGTCTTGCCTTGTACATGTCATGTCTTGACGGTAGCGCCATACGACGTCACCATGGTAGCATAGAAGAGCCGTGAGTCAACTGTGAGTCAACATCAGACGCCCATATCGGCGAATCTTTATCGCTCCCAAGCGATCGTATATTATGCACGCTCTCATATCATGCCTTTTGTACTAAACGTGCGTGCATATGCTCATCTCATGAATATGCGTGTCATGCCATCATATCATGTAAATAAATCATGCGTGTCATGTAACGCAAATAATTCACATAGGAAGTCACGTAATATCACATAAACACATAACACATAATTTCATGCACATACAATCATGTGTTGTAGTTGGGACTTCCACTTACCTGGTATCCTTAGCTGTATGGTAAATCGCTAACCTTCAAACCCTAAGTATAGAAACATATAAAATTAGGGTTTGTTAGTCTACTTATAGTTTCACTAAAATGGCTTAATTTAGAAAACCCTAGTTTCGACTTGTGAATTTCGAAATAGCATATACTAAAGTTCAAGGTCGACATTACACAAGGATTTCGAAATGTATATTGAAATCCTAAACAAAATCTCGAGGCAATTTCGAGAATGAATCTCGACATGGGTTATAAGTTTGATCTCGAGGTATGTTTTAAAAATAGATTTCGGCATGAACTTGGACATAAATCTCGAGTTTGGTTATGAAATTTTGACATGAATTACAAAATGTATCTCGACATTACAATCTTAGGACCTCAAGATTCATAAACAAGATCTCGGGCTTTGTTAGGGAATTTTATCATGTGATCTCGAGACCTTATACTAATTAATACTGAAATGGATTTCGACACTTCGTACAAAGATTTCGATATGGTCATTGAAGGTAGATCTCGATATGAATTATAACCTGGATCTCGAGCTGCATGGTACATTAGATTTCAATATTATATACATATATATATATATACAAGAGTTCGATATTTAAATACTGCACAAATATCTTGACACCAAATAGATCTCGACACTACACTAAGAATTTCGATATGGCTTTCACACTTCGAGATGGATGTCGGCATTATAAGTAAAATGTCGAGATGTATAGTTAAAGATTTCGATATCATCCTTCAAGATAAATCTCGACATATGATATAAGATAGATCTCGAGATTTATAATCTAGAAAAATCATATCATCACTCGAGACTTTCGATCAAAACCTATCCTTTCAAGAACAGTAATTGTCACATAATCTTCAGAAACCCTAACACATAATACTTTCGTTCTTTTAAAGATTTTGGGAGCATGCTACTATTTGATAAAAACATAAAACCTAGTAAAAGATACCTACTACAATACAAGCTTCCTAAAACGTAACTATAAGAATTCAAGATTAAATCTATATAAACCCTAAGCATAGACGTAACCTTTTATGTTTAATATTCTCTAATACACATGAAGATACATAAAAACATACATAGTTGTGATAAGGATTATACCCCTTTCCTAGTTTATGGCTATTGGTTCTCGTCTCTTCCCAGCTCGTAAGTTCTTCAATGGTCTGTTAGTGAGTTATGTTTGCTTTTCTTCTTAATTCTTATCTTACTTCTTGCGTGTGAAAATAAACAAATGACATCGATATCTAATAAGTCCTTTGCAACTAAGTAATCAGTACTTATCCTATCTTTCGGAATCTTCTAACATTCTTTAGTCTCGAGTTTTAAGGATGTCGAGTTTTTGAGGATTTCGAGCTCTATCAATCTTCGAGCTTCAAATGTTCGAGTTTCATGAATTTCGGTTCCTAAGAATTTCGAGACCTTGATGTAAATTTTAAAGATATCGAGTTGTTTAATAATTCAAATGTTTCGAGGTTGATTAATCAATACCAAGGTTGCAAGATGTGTTTCGAAATTATTCCTACCAATTCATGCATCCCAAAACGTGGTATCAACACTTAATATACTAAATCAAATCTTCCAAGTTAGCATGCCATGTACTAGAACCCTAAAATCAATAACTAACCTAATTTCAATTAATTCCTCTACTTGGTTAGTAACCCTAATAGCACCCAATTTGAAATCATGTTGACACATAAAATCACAAAACATGTCTCATGCAGTCATGGAAACCATATAATATGTATGCATATTTATTGGCCGGCTTACTTACGGGACTCGGGTATTACAAATTATAATTCGAAATAATTGAATTTGAGATCGAATCTGAACCTTTATATGGAATAAAATCATTCTTAAATGAGCTTGTGACCGTTGTGAACATTTATTGTGAACATTATCTACATGGCCTATTTACTACTCGAAAATTGCATGGATTATGTGCTTTATTTGGTGATTAATATCTTGTTTTCCATGTAAAGTGTTGAGTGAAAAGGTTTATATATGAGCAACACTTCATAATTTTGAGTGACTTAGAATTTGCGAACCTACGACTACGAGAGTTTTGAGCAGAAACACCACTGAGAGATTCCTGAGCGATCATTTGCGATAGCTTTCTGCCTACCTGAGCGATCACTTGCAAAGTACTGAACGTACTGTGTTATTCCAACCTCCCACCATATATTCTGTCTTCGGACGTGTTGTCGTCGGACGTGAGCAATACCAAGGAGGCGAGGTCGACGTTTACGCACACGTGAAGGGAAGGACAAGTTCCAGGGGCCCTTCGGTAGCGAGCTGTGTCTGTCGGGATCAGGAGATTCCGAGGAACGAAACTCGGCGTGTGGTAACCTAGTGTGTCTAGTGTTCGACTTGTTTCGGTTATGTATTGGGCTAATCAATCAGTTTTGATCCAGCTACGGTGCATTATAGTGATTGGTTAAACTCTTGGAGAGCAAACCCCAAGGAGAGGAGTAAACCTCTGTTGGGGATATAACCTCTATAAAAATCCTGTCTCGCATTTACTTTACAGTTATTTCCTTTTCGCTGTGAGACAGACCTTACACACATCCGACATTACAAGGATATATCAGGCATACTCATCACAAGCATCAGTAGGCCTTTCTAAGTCACTACATCTTAGGATTTGTGAAAAGAAGAAGCATAAATTTTTTATAAGCCTAATTCACACCCCCCCCACCCTCTTAGGCACGTTTTTATCTTCAAAAAGTGCAAAGGAAAATCTCGTGCCAGGTTTTGGGACAGCTGAGCCAAGAAATGTTGTCTAAGACAAGAGAAATGGTATCTTCAATCTTCCCACCACTGCCCAGCATTGTTACGAGCCTATGGACAGTGTTTTAGAGCCTTCCCCACTTTTGGCTTCCGTCAAAAAGTCCAATGCTTCTTACCCCGTTTGGATTCCGGATTTCGATTTGAAATCCGGAGTTCGCCCAAATCTTTCGTTTAGCAATCGCACTGATTTGGATTTCGATTTCGTCCAAATCCGAGGGGTAATCCAAACTCTTATAATTCGTCGGATTTGAAATTCCGTGTCAAATGGTCCGTTTTCGAAATACAAAGCTGGACACGTAACGAGTTTTTCGTAAAGGATAATAATAATAATAATAATAATAATAGTATAATAATAATAAATAATGATAATGAAAAATATAATAATAATAATAATAATAATGACAATAATAATATTAATAATAATAATAATAGTAATAATAATAATAATCAGGAGGTGGGCGATGAGTCGAGCCGATGCGCAACCTTGATGAGCGACTCGAGCTCGTTATGGATTTGCGAATGAGCCGGCTCGAGCTCGATGACCTCTTGTCGAGGTCGAGCTCGTCACGGGTTCGCGAATGAGCCGGCTCGAGCTCGAGCTCACTCGTGAGCGCTTGAAAGCTCGCAAGGCGGCTCACGAGCTTGTTTCTTTATATTATTCATGATTTTTATTTTATTTATTTTGTACTTTTCAAAATTATTTTAGAAAAAGTTAGAACTTGAGTTCGACGAGCTTCACGAGCTCGAGTCAAGCTCTGTTTTGAAATCCGAATTTCAAAATCCTAACGTTTGCCAAACAATGAATTTGGATTTGAAATTACGATTTTGAAATTCATAATTTAAAATTATGCGATTTCGTTCAAACACGCGAATCCAAACGCACTCTTAACTAATTTCAATGAATTCATACCATTCACAGACGGCCATCTCGCCGCGTCATTCTCTAGCATGAGTTCCTTAGAGAACAGGCAAAGGTTTCTAGACTTCCAAAGCATCCACATCACATACACAGATAATTGAACCCTCTTTTGAAAGGACTCTCTACCCGGGCCCATGCACACTTTAAACCACCAATCTTAGAAGTTTGATTTTCGTTATGTAGGTCATTCCAAGTAATGGGTGCAAGTTTCCATATTCTTCGAGCTCTAGAGCAAAAAAACATTACATGGTCGAGACTTTCGAATTCCGCTCCACACAACTCACAAACTAGATCAGTGTCGATGCCTCTTTTTCTTAGTTGGTCCTTCATAGGAAAAATATTGTGGTAACACCTCCAAAGAAAGTGTTTAAGGTTCGGTTTGACGTTGAGTTTCCAAATTTACCTCCACAACTGCTTTATTTTTGTACCATTATCACTTGATTCCTCATCTCCCTTTGATATTCTGTCCATGAGCAAGAGTTGTATATTGAGTTTGAATTGGCCCTTTTTATCATACTGCCATACCCACTTGCGCCTTCCATTCTCAGTGTGGATTTTTGTCCCCATTTTATGAACATAAATTGCTTTTGCGCAGCACTTCCACAGCCAAGATGCATATAAAGGGACTTTGGAAGAAAAGAGCTCACCTTGAGGAAAATACTTTGCTTTGAAAAGCATGATCATCATCAGGTTTGGTTGTGTGATAACTCTCCAAAGTTGCTTTGCAATTAGGGCATCATTAAACAACATTATGTTCTGGAAACCCAGCTTGGGCCATGCTCGCCGATGAAGTTTACGGCATCCATCTTCCTTGTGTCCCCACCAAAAATTAGATGTAAATTTATTGATTTCCTTGCATGTGTGGATTTGAAACTTGAAGCATGACATGACATAAACTGGGAGAGCACCAACAGTAGATTTAATGAGAACATCCTTTCATGCCACACTTAAGAAATTAGTCCTCCAGTTAATAATTCTATTCTGAACAGCTTCAAGAACATATTTGAAAGTCTCTTTTTCCGATTTTCCAATCACAAGAGGCAAACCATGTTACTTGGCCCTTTTCTGCTAAATGATTCCAGACATAGTGGCATTGATTCCTTCCCTAATGCCTTTGAGTGTTGTCACTGAAAAAATTGAGGACTTTCCCATGTTAACCATTTGACCCGAGGCTTTACAGAATTTGTCAAGAATAGCCTTAATCTTAGATGCTTGTGTCAATGAAGCTATGCAGAGCAACACAGAATCATCTGCAAAGAGCATACGAGTAATAATTGGGGCTGATCTGCAGATCTTTAGACCACGGTAGAAACCATTTTTGGAAGCTTGGTGCAGCAAATTTGAAAGAGCTTCAGAAATGGTAAGAAACAAGTAAGGAGACAACGGGTCTCCTTGCCTAATTCCTCTTGAAGGCACAACCAAACCACTCACCTCTCCATTCACTTTAAAAGAAAAAGACGAAGAGGAAACACAACTCATGATCCATTCAATAAATCCATGACAAAATCCCATTTTATCCATGACCTTGCCTAAAAAGCGTCATTCCACTCGATCATAGGCCTTAGCCATATCTAATTTAACTGCCATACAATGCCTTTGTCCTCATCGAAGGTTATTAATGTAACGCATGCATACATGGACCATGATAACGTTATCAAGAATATGTCTACCACTCACAAAGATGGATTGGCTTTCATGGATACAAGAGGGGAGGCATGATTTAAGCCTATTAGCAAGAATTCTTGAAACCACATTACATAGGCTTATATGTCTATAATGATGGATAAACTGTGGATTGGCAATTTTGGGAATGCGGGCTAACAAAGAATGATTCACGCTTTTTAACATTCTCTTAAAGGTAAAGAAATTCTCAATAGCACTACAAAGATCAGCTCTAATAATAGACCAATAGTTTGGAAGAAAAAAGGGGTCATACCCATCAGGTCCTAGAGTCTTAGAGGGATGCATATCGAAGAACTTTTTGGTTTCTGCTTCATCCACCGGCTCAAGCAGGTCCCGATTCATAGTTTGAGTAATAGATTGAGGCATACCTTCTAGAATCCCATCAAAATCTTGAGGATTTGAGCTGGAGAACAACCCTTTGAAGTAACATGTTATCTCCTCTTTAATTTCCTCTTTTGACTCGCATTTGGATCCATCGCTTTTGCATAGTTTAGTTAGTGTGTTTGACGACCTTCTGTTAACAATTGTGTCATGGAAGAAGCTTGTGTTTTTATCTACTTCCTTTTGCGCCCAAAAACTCTCTTCTTGTTTATATGCCAAGTGAAGCTCTCCTTTCAAGTTTCTCCACAATATCCAGTCTCTGTTTCCCTTTTGAGTTTTCATCATCTCCATATTATCCTTAAGTCTTTCAATTTGCCTCGTTGAATTGGTCTTTTTGTCTTTTCTCCAATTAAGTAGTTCATTCTGCATGATCTGATTTTCGCCAAAATTTGGAACAAAGGTGTGCCTACATGTTCAATATTCCAAGCTTTTTCGGTAATTTCCTTGGCCCCTTCGAAGTTAGCCAATCTTTTGTCAAATTGGAATCTGCTTTTAGCTTTTGGTAACCTAATTTTGTATACATTACAATCATGCCTTCCTCTAGCGAAGTGAAGTGCCTTCATCTCTTTCAGTGGTTTCTTTGCTTTTCTTTGAAGGCAACAGCGGATTTTAAAACACATTCATGGAGCCATTGATTAAATTTCCTTTCCCTACTACCTCAACCCCCACCTGAAACATTTATGATTTATTACACCTCCCATTTATAATTGAAAATCCCCTTTTGAAGCCCGAGCTGCGAATATAACCTTGCTACAATGTCCTAAATCTTAGGAGCCGAATCCCCATATGCAAAGCACATAACAGAAAACTCTTTATCTAAGCTAAAAGAAACCTATTATCCCTTTATACATTAACGCCATTTAGCCTTTTCCACTAACCCGTTTGAACTTTATATTTGCAGGCTGAAGTGGGGAAAGATTCTAAGTTTGAGACAGTATGGAAGGCATGCTAATCCCAAATCAAGAGGAAGAGCTGGCAGATAAGTTTGATAAATTCTGCTTGTGGAACGTTGAGAGAGAGGGTGTTGAGTTGGAGCAGAGGGACGTTACGGTAAGCTGGGAGGAATGCAAGAGTAGTTTAGTCGGAAGGATATTTCTGGAGAGACAGGCGAACTTTACTGGATTAAAAAATACTTTATCAAGTATATGGCGAACACATCATGGGTTTAAGGTTGTAGGGTTGGGGCATAACTGTAACAGCCCGCTCTGGGGACCTGTCGGGTTGGGCCCACTACACTTCATTGATTGTTTGGCCCCACTGTATCACCAATAGCCTTCTAGCGTGCTTTGTGCACGCACCCTGAGCTACTTCCCAGGGGGTCACCATCCCAGTGCTACTCCAAGTCAAGCACGCTTAACTTTGAAGTTCTTATGGATGGACTCCCGAAAAGGAAGGTGCACCTTTAGTGATATGAGTAGCACAATCAATTCTCTTATACCATTCCTTAACTTGACAAGCCCATATATTGTCAGTCTCAGGATCCCTCTCATTCGGGTGTGGGATCGCATTCATTTACCCATCCGCTTAGAAGCCTGCCAAGAGCATCTCCTAATCCGTGCACCACTCTGGCACCGGCGATCACTCCCCCTCACCCTTCATCGGCCCCGGGTGTTACATGCCCACCAGCTTGCGCTTGGTTCGTCCCCAAACCACACCGTACTGTGAGAGGTTATGCTCTGTCTCTGATACCATCTGTAACAGCTCGCTCTCGGGACCTGTGGGGTTGGGCCAACTACACTTCATTGATTGTCTGGCCCCACTGTATCACCACTAGCCTTCCAGCGTACTTTGCACTGCATGCACCCTGAGCTACTCCCAGGGGGTCACGCATTCCAGTGCTACTCCAAGTCAAGCACGCATAACTTTGAAGTTCTTTTGGATGGACTCCCAAAAAGGAAGGAAGGTGCACCTTTGGTGATATGAGTAGCGCAATCACTTCTCTTATACCATTCCTTAACTTGACAAGCTCGTACATTGTCAGTCTCAGAATCCCTCTGTGGGATCGGTTCATTCATTTACCCCTCCGCCTAAAAGCCTGTCAGGAATCGCTCCTTGTCCGTGCACCACTCTGGCACCGGCGATCACTCCCCGGCCCTCATCGGCCCAGGGCCTCACAATAACTTCTTCCAATTTATCTTTCAATCTAATGAAGACAAAGAGAGGGTACTCAATGGAAATCAAGGTCTTTTGAAACCAATTTCTTTTACTCAAGGAGTGGTCAGAAAACTTGAAAAATGAAGATTCAGATTTCTATCTGGCTGAGCTTTGGGTCCAATTCATAACCTTCCTGCACATTGGACTTCAAAGGACACTGGTGTTAAGATCGACTATTTGTTTCCAAAACTCCTTGATGTGCTCATACCTGAAAATGGCAGCAGTAGTGGAAGTCATATTAAGTTGAAGGTGAAGGTCAACTTAAATAATCCACTGATAAGAGGATCTATCATCAAGTTGAAGAATAAGAAGTTATTGGTAGATTTCAAATATGAACAACTTTTGAGAATGGCTGTAGAAACAGGCAAAAGGACCTTCAGCTGAATCAATTGAAGGACAATCAATTCGGAGAATGTGCGAGCTGACAAAATCAAAATAGCGAGTAGAGTAACATCCGTCCCACCCAGAGCGAAGAATAATGACCAGAAAACTATCTTATAAGAACAACAGCCTCACCTATTGAACCAAGTACACAACCACATTACCCACAGACTGCAAAAATTCATGACCATCCCTATACTTACCGCAACAAATCCACCACAAAACTTACTTCCTCCATGCAACACTATGCACCCCATAGAACCATTACCTAACCATATTCCCAACACCCCAGATACCATCAATAAGAACCACTCTCCCATGGAAACAGACATTCACCCGAACTTAACTGTAGAGGACATATCCCTTGCCACAACTGATGAGATCGAACAACCATTGAAAGATAACAGCAATGAAGACATCCTACAAAAGACCAATTCCCAAAAACTACCTAAACTTAGAAAGAAACCACAACCTAAATCCACGCAACCTACTAACCATCGCCCATGAATTATGCAACTTAATCACGAAAAGAGGAAAAAAGATGATGAGGAACACAACAAAGGAGTGCTAGCGGAAAATACTCTTAGAAGCAGAAACTAGACGAGATTGCTAACCAACAAAAATGGAGGTGGAGGTAGCCAGCCCAATTGGCCCCACCCTGATCTATGAAAGTAATGTGTGGAACTGTAGAAGTTTGGGAGGACCCTCTATAGTTTTCCAATTGAAGGAGTAAATTAGACCCCATCTCCCGGAGGTTACCTTTGTGTCTGAGACAAAGAAAAAGAAAAAGATATGTCAGTACAGTTGTAAGCAGATGAGACGTAAGAATAGATGGTGTTTTGTCAAACCAAGTGGCACGAAAAGTAGGCATGCCCTAACCGTGGCGGTTACGACCGGCTAACCGCGTAACAGGCAACCGTTATCGACCGGTTACGGGGCGTTTAGGAGTTTTCCCAAACTGCCGACCGCCGGTTAGGCGGTTATAACCGTTAAATAAAAAATAAAAAAATATACTATTTTAATTTACTCATATTAATAATAATTAATTAGAAAATTTTGAACTATGTATTTTGTATTGTATTAAAATTTCGTAACATATTTCTTGATTCATAAAAGTTATTATATCTAAAACTTTATATCAAAATAGTAAAAGACGAACGAAAAATACACCGAAAATTTATTTCTTTGCTATAAAATTGCAAAAAAATAAAAAATTTAGATTTTTTAAAAAAACTAACCGGCAGTTAACCGTAACCTGTGGTTAGATTAACCGGCAGCCGGGGACGGCGAACCGTCAACCGCCCCCGGCCGGTTAGGTTACGGTTAGTCCCACCGTCAACCGCCGGTTAACCATAACCTGCGGTTGGGCATGTGTAATGGAAGGGGCCTTTTGGTCTTCTGGAGAGAATCTATTACCTTTCACAATGTTATTCAATCTGATTTCTGTGTGGAATTATGCTGCGTCAAAGAATGAAGACTGGAAATTCTGGGCCATCTTTATTTATGCTAGTACGGATACTAATCGAAGGAAAAGATAATTCGAATACCTCACTAGATCAATGGTGCAATATAAGTTGAGTATCACAAATAAAATATTAGATGTATCACAAATAAAATTTTATTCTAACTTACTCAACTTCTATTCTTTAACTTAATTATAATCTTTTATATAACCACCGTTCTAAATCGATTTTCATCCACATATTTACTTATTGTATCACAATAAATTTCAAGATTTAACGTAGTTATTCGTTCATGGTCTACTACACAGAGCAAAGCGCATCATACGATGAAAGAGGAGTCGAATTCAAAGAGAGTGATCATTATTCATGGTCGGTAGTTAGACATGAATTTAAATCAAATTTATTTTCTGACGGAATTCAAGGGAAATTATTAGTCCACAACTAAAAGGACAGAGAATTCTGGCCACAGAACAACGAAGCATGAAATTCTGCTTTGATTAAGGACAATTATTAATAGAATTTTCTATTTCGTGATTTGTTCTTTGACTTAATTAGATAGAATAAATATTTAAATGATTAGTGAGAAAATCCTAGATGGGATTTGAGCTACTTTTATTACGCTGCTAAAACAATTCATAGAGGAAGAGAAAACATGAATATGAAATAGTAGCATAAAAATCTCATAACATCCAATAATTTTAACTTCGATGATCCTGTTAAACCACGACCACCTAAAATACTTAACAAATTATTGTAATATAAATATGAAAATTGCAATATAAACGTTTCATAAAGTGACAAAAAATAGACTAGACAGCCGCCACTATAATTCTGAAGGCAACAACCCCCCATTAGCGGGAGACATTCAATAGACATCCTAATATTCGTAGTAATTAATACACTTTTTTATAATTAATACACTTAAAAATACATCAAAATGATACCATATAGTAAAATTTAAAATATTGTATTTCCTATTTAAACTTTTTCCATTCCATACCGCTAAATTAATTACTTCTTTACGCACCTCTCTCTCTCTCTCTGTCTCTCTCTCTCTCTCTCTCAACAAATATTAATCTTGGCCTCATTCAACTTTATGCATCTTAAATAGACCATTTTTACACACTACTTTTCTCCTTTTCTATTCACCTCGCAGCACAGCCTTTATATATAAAATAGATTATACCATTTATCTCATTAAAAATATTTTGAAGAACAAAAACCCTTCTTGAGCAAACCCTTCTTGAGCTTCATCAATATAACACCAATTCCTCATACAAGAATCGCCAATAAGATACAGAAGACTTATTCATTTTATTCATTCTTGGCGATGAAGAAGATCAAAAAAAGGGTGGCTTCAGATAACAACAATTGGTTGAGCTCTTTAGTAGAATGCAAATTCTTTGGTTCGTGTTTGGCACACACAAATCTAAGGAAGAACGAAACGAACATGTTTTGCATAGACTGTAAATCATGTTTATGTAAGCACTGCCTGCTACCGTCGGATCTTGCCACGTGTCGCCATCCTAGAATACTTCAGGTTTGCAAATACGTATACCGAGACGTTGTTCGTCTGCAATCCATACAGAAGTTCTTCGACTGCTCCAATATTCAAGTAAGCAGTGATTTGTTTATTTTTTTATTTTTTTGGTCTCGCAGAAATCATACTTTGTATTGCGATAGACCTAATAAATAACATTATGTATAAATAGGCATATAAAATCAATGGTGAAAAGGCTGTGCATTTGAATCCTCGAAGACCTCAGATAATAGTGAAAGAAGAAGCGAATAACTCTTTTTCATCAGAGGCAAAATGTAACTGTGGAAAGAATTTGCAGAAGGATTTACTTAGCTGCTTCTGTTCCATAGCCTGCAAAGTATGTAATTTTCCATCATTCCCACACTCTCACATACAAAAATATATATTAATATGATGATCAATTATTTCTCCATTTGAATAATTCTTATGACATTGTTCTTGCAGGTTAGATCGAAAACAAGCCTATTAAAGAGCGATGAGAAGATGATCGATATTCATTCTAGCAATACTATTACGATAACGACGACAAAAGATGAGTCCATTTCTTCATCGTTAAGTGATTCCTCAGAAGTGATCCAAACAAGGGTTTTGAGTCCAAACAAATTGCTGCACAAGAGAAAGTGTTTTATTCCTAAAAGGGCTCCAATGTGCTAATAAACTGTCTATTATACTAATTACCCTATTCTTGAGAGAGAGAGAGATATTATTTGTTTATTTTCTTGTTTACTTTTTATATTTTGGAAAAATGAAAAGCTTCACAGTTGGTAATGACGAGAGAAAGGCCATGATAAATAATTATAGTAGCATATGTACATGTGAGTGAATGTGAATTGTGATCTGATCAGTACTTTTCAAGCAGTGTTTGGGGGTTGTTTGTAGAGCATAAAGTTGGAGTATAATTACTTATATGCGTATAGATTTACTTTTTTTTTTTGGTGGAAAACTAATCGCTTTCATAAATTATAATTATGACATACATAAAATATACATGCATCATTACTTCATTATGTCTCCTATTATGTTTCTAATCATCTCAATTTTATCACTAATGAAGATTCTACATTCACATCGATATTTTTATTGTTAAATAATATATAAACTCCAACACATGTATCTTAATCATTATTACTATGTGTCTATTGTTTGTAGATGACAAATTTGAACAATGATAAAAAAAAGTACAATTAATTAATTAGTTATATTTGAAATATTGCATGTATGATTGTCTTTTTCTTTTCTTTTCCCCTTTTCACGTGTCATATTGTATTGGTTGGGCTGTCAGAAATCAAGATCTGCTGTCTAATCAATCCATTTTTTTAAGTAATAAAGTGGTGTGATTGTCCCCCATATTACAATACAATATTACCATGCTTTAGAAAGTTTGTGGATTCATTTCAATTCAACACAATTTTTCCTTGACGACCACGCAAAAAGAAAAAGGAATAGAAATGTCCGGAAATTCCAACTAGTATCGTCATAGGTCGACTTCGCAACTACAGCCAAATCTTTCATATTTTCAATTATATATATATATATAATATATATTTGCTATGGTGCCCACCTACCGTGAGCAACCACCGTGAGCACCATAAGCAAATCTCTCAATTTTTTGCGTTTTTTGGATTCTCAACGCCGCCAAACCTCCGTAGACCCTCTCATATAAATTGTTAACCTAAATCAGCCTCTCCAACACGTTAATTTTTAAGAAAGTCATCACCTCGGTACGTCGTCCACATGTGAATGATAAATAATGAATTTTCTTAAAAATTAACGTGTTGGAGATGCTGTTTTAGGTTAGCAATGGATATGAGAGGGTCTACGGAGGTTTTGGCGGCGTTGAGAATCGAAAAAACGCAAAAAATTAAGAGATTTGCTTATGGTGCTAACGGTGGTTGCTCACGGTAGCAAATCTCTATATATATATATATATATATTTCTCATAGATTCGACTAAAGCTGGTTCGAGACAAACTCTGGCAATACAATGCATTGAATTGAATCTCATTGATTCTCTATCAAAATTGTAAAATTACCAACCCCTCAAGTTCTTATAAACAAGAATAATACCTTTAGAAGGATCAAGTCAAAAGTGATTTGCGTGATACAATAAAACTTTTTTCTTTGTCGATGACGAAACCATATCTTTTTACTGTCTTAAGGCCGTAAGATTAAGAGCACAAAAGGTCCACAATACACAAAAATATCGCATCATCAACGATATTAATGTATGGAAAAGTGAAAAAGATTAAGAGAAATATAAGTGAGAAGTGCCCGCTTTGAGGCTTTGTTCCCTGAATATCGTAAAAAGGGAGGACAGTACAACCTTAAGAAAACAGGTGCTCAACCTTAATATTAATGTATTTTTGTAAGATCAACTGTACAACCTTAAGAAAACAAGTGCTCATATCATCATCATCTCATCTTCCCACCATCCCATATATATATATATTACACAAAATTGGAATGATCCCATCTTTTCATAGGCAAAGAGAATATTATTAATCAGAATGAAGTTTCTTCCTTCTTTCGCATCGTTTCAGGTACCATTTTGCATGTTTTCTGAGGCCCAAGCCTACCATCAGTTTAAGACTTGCTAGCATTATGAAGGTCATCCCAGACAGCACTAATACCCAGAAAAGTCTCCACGGAAGAGGACTTTGAGGGAGATGAGCTGCGTAAACTGGCCGAAGAACTCGAATAACCTGAACCGAAAAAGCTTTACCATCAGCAATTTTAAATCACTAGGTGGTTAGAACAATTCATTTATGAACTATTCAATAACTAAAGTCAACTGCTTCAAGTCCTACAATGCATAGCTTTATCTCTGTAGAGAGAGTGTTGTGACTTTTACTCTTTGACCTCCTCTTTGAGAACTACCAAGTGATTGAGAATGAACTCAAGCATAAACAAAATGCTTTACGTTGCACAATAGGAGTCATGAGGAGATTTAATTACCACGCAAGCTGGTGCTAGAGGTATGAAAGTGAGTCCTTTCTTTCCATTCTCCGTTTGAATATTTAATGTCTGCATTCAGACCAAAGCAAAAGAAAAGGAACATTGAGTTACACAAGTTTCACAATAATAATAATAATAAAAAAATTGCAGAATCGTTGGAGTGACAATGCATTCTGATTTTACACGAATATTTGTTTATGTAAGATAACAACATTACCTGCTTGGAAAGATCTTCGAGAAATTCCGAGAAGGCTACAGGTTTTATATCATTGAATTTGGCAATGAATGAGTGCTTTATTACATCAATCAATATTTCGCAAATGAAAACAACCAGCACATTCTGCAAGAACGAACAGATGGATTACACAAAAGGGGAAAAAGTTAGTTAGAATTGCAACTCTAACTGATCAGAATATCTCCATTCGCCAACTGATCAAATATGAAATGAAATGCCTAAGCACTAATGATACTTACAGAAACAAAGTTTTCGAGCCAGGGACCCTCAGCTTCTAGTATATTTTGAGCCAAAACAAACAAGATAAATGCTGACATATGAAACCTCTCGATAGAATCTGGCGTTAGGAACCAACGATCAAATTATCGCATTAGAAGACAGCTGCGAAATATATATAAAAAAACTAATAACAGCACTGACTCACCAAAATATACCAAACTGCGAACATTGTCCTTGCTATAACGCTTGAAGACGTTGCTTTTTATCTCAGCAAAATTGTTTGACACAAGCATGGCAAATAGAGCATTATTATGGGCAACTATGCACGTCGACAACGCAATTGCCTGAGCTAATAAAATAAATGAATGAATAAGTACATGCTGTTAAGGAGAAACAGTTTCGGAAAACATATGAAAGGGTTTCAAATATTGGCAAGTCAAAATGTGTAGGGCGAAAAAGGATATTAGATGAAGCAATCGCTAAGAATTCATCTGAAATAAATCTCCATAACCAAAATTGCACGTTTTCAGGCGTCGAACCAGCAAGCCCGTCTGCTGTGTTGAACAGAGCTTGCATGACATCACCACCAAAACTTTGGAATAGTTTATCAAATATCTGCCACCAAAAGCGGCGAAGTTGAATGCCAAAGAAATGAAGGCTAGGAAGTAAAGATGTTAAACAACAATTCTCAAAGATATAATCACATGAAACTCGCAACTCTTCGAACTAGTGAAACAATTGAGATATTTCAGAAATTCTTTACCTCCAGAACATTGTAGACCACATAGAGTTTGATAACAGATTGACCACGGATCATGTGATAAATTAAGCTGATATCTGGTCCATAAAAGCATATAAGAACAGAACTGTAACTCTTAATTTTAATGATTATTTGGGGAAGATCAACTATTATAAAAACAAATAAACATGATATAAGTCTGCCATTACAAAGGGATTAGTAACAGAAAAAAAGTGTTCAGCAAAACCTGCTTGCTGTAACATTGTGACTCCACTAATCAAGACAACAAAGCAGCCAAAATCAGACAAGTCTGCTGATGAAGGCATCTTGAACTGCCTGGCCATTAAAATGGTTAAATAACTCTGTAAAACAAAGTATGTGATACCTCTTACGTTCAATCAATAGAATTTTTCCTTCCCGGATAAAAGGAAACTGACCTTGTCCTCACAAGCCTCCATAGGGTCAATACAATTCTCGTTGGCATGATGGTCAAAATTGACAGGAAGGAGTCAAAGCAAACAAAAACACCTATATTGATGAGCTGTACAAAAAGGACCATATCACAAAAGCACGATGATGCTGTCCTAAACCGCCGTAACAAAAGATAGTAAAAATGCCACTTATACAAAATTCTAAATAGGACAGTTGGGATGTCCAGCAACACACTATTCTTAATATTGAAAGAGTTCCACATCAGATAAACGGAAAAAAGAAGCTGTAGAGTCGAACCGCGATGGATCAAAATCCTAATGGCCACCACTTACAAGTTCACACCGCCATGGCAAACGGAATATAGTGTCATAAACTCGTTCTCGTTCCTTCTCATTGCCAGTGGTGGTAGTACTCCTTAAGGAATTTCCAGCATACATTTCATCCATGAAGTAATTAATGGGCGACTTATCCACAGGTAGCATATCTGATCAAATACCACAAACCCCATAACATAAAAATAATGCAAACTGCAAATAGAAAAGGCAAGCAAACTTAATTTTCAGTAGGCTCCATTACATATGAAGGATATTAAAACTATATGACTTACATAGATACAAATAAAAAGTACGTGAAAGCTAAAACAATCAAAACCCAACCAAAAAAGGACAAGAAGACAAGCATCGCAACTCGCGTGCAAATTAATTCACAAATTCCACTTTATGAAGACTGCAACTATACACTTCCATCAATATGTACAACAGAACACATTTTAAAAGCAATCCATTATGTGTAAATCCAATCTCAGTGGCGAAAACGAGTGGCATAGCAGCAAGTTTAGGGACACACCTCAAACCACCTGCCCGAGAACAATTCAATTCAGGTGACCAAATTATCTTATTCGGCAGAACCCACAGTCAAATTTTTAAATTTAAAATTGTTTCAATTAAACCATTCAGATTAAAATTGCACTCACAGTTAATCTCCTCCTCAGCCATCACTTTGTTCCAATCAATCGTGCCATCTTTCTCCAACCTCCTACCATTCTCCACACCACTAGAAACAGTTCCCCTATCGTTAATTTGATTAACCGCACCTTCATCCCGCGAATCCCCCTCCTTTTTGCCTATCCCACTCTCCTCGGACACTACCTCCACAGCATTCCCACCATTCGCCAAGAGATTTCTCTGCCTCAGCTCCCCGACGGTAGTGACAGTGCAGCTGTAATTCACATCGCCGTTGACTACCTTCTGATCGTCAACGGCGACTAGGGTTTCGTCGGCCGGGGGTTTGAACTTTTTGCTGTTCTTCCTTTTCTTCTTCCTCTTGGGTGAGGCGGCTTCGTTGTGGAGGGCGGGCGGGTCCGATTTGGACCGTGGAAATGAATGCATTGATTCGTCGTTGTATTGTGAGAGGACGTCGAATGATAGTTTCCTCACATCAGATCGAAGCGATGCCATCGATGAGAGGTTCTCAGGCAGCGCCGCCGTGGTGGTGACCGTGGGACGGCGGATGGATCGATGCACGTTGGATTTCTTCAGTAAATGGTGATCACTCCTATGGAGTTGTGCGTAAGATTTACCTTGAAATCAATTCTTTTTTTTTTCCGAACCTTGAAATCAATTTGAATGCCACGATATTATAATACAGCGATAAAACAAGGGTCAGTTCGAATCAAGCCCCATTAATAGTCTGATTTCGAATTCAGGCCCTCTTTGAGATTTTTTTAGGATAAATGACCCATTTTATGTGGTGTAAAAAAGTGATATAAAAGATATATGAACTGGTATCAAATGATCGTTTTGTGTTACAAACTTTTAACATACTAGTATGTCAGAGCAATGAAGTGGTACTGTAGAAAATGAACTGGTATCAGATGATCATAAACTGGTACCGGATTATGATTTTGTGTTACAAAATTTCAACATACTGGTATGTCAGAGCAATGAAGTGGTACTGCAGAAAATGGGTCCTTAAAACTAAATTTTTTTTGCCAAGAGGGCCTGAATTCTAATTGATACTTATTGGGGGGCCTGAAATGAAAATGCTATAAACAATGATAAATAACTACTAGTTTATTTGCACACTCAATTGCTCGATCTGAGTAAGACATTTATTTGGAGAATTTACAGAAAAATACCTAAATATATAAAAAGTTTCAAGTCAGTACCCTGCCAGTATTTTTTTATATGTAGGTACCTATTAGAATAAATTTTCCGCACATTGGTACCCGTCCCGCCGCAAGGTACGTCATATTATAACACATTTAGGTACCATAGAGAAACGTGTTATGATATATATAATACAGTGGGAAATAGTACATCATATAACACATTAAGATGGCGAATAAAAGCGATATAGGTAACCATATAAACGTGTTACGTGGCACGTAATACACATATAAAAAGGTTCGTCAAGACTGAAAAAATGGTACACACAGTCAAACGGGTACTTATATAAAAAAATTCTGACATGGGTACTGATTTGCAAATTTTTTATATAAATGGGTATTTTCTGTAGATTCACCTTATATTAATAACTAAAACATAAACTATGTTATTGAAGTATAAAACACTTAATATAACATGTGATTCAAATATGAGTGTATTGTGAAGAATATATTGACAGTAGATATTTTTTTCTAAATAATCTTGAATCTTAAAGGATGATCTTTTGAAAATTTTATTCAGATTAGTTTATCTATTCTATTATATAAATGGTGAGGGGCTAGGATAAACCGTCAATTGGTCTGTATCAACTGACCAATCAGATTTTTTCCACATATATTAAAAAAGACTTATTAAACCGCGTACCTTCGAAACCTCATAACAACTACCAAATTCTATTTTTAATATATTACTTATTAAAACTATTTAATAATAATTAACTTTATTTTATCGCACACACGTAGGGTGTGCCAGAAATACTAGTATTTATTAATAAACCTAAATGACGAATGGTGAATCACCACTTGACTCAAAAGGGGTCGGGTTCGGCGCCGAGGATGGATGAGAAACATGATTCACATCCCCTTCCCATCCCTGCACTTTCACTGACGGGGAATCACCGTCAACTCCCCATCCCCGTTTTGACTGGGGATTCCTCGAACCAATAAGTACGGGTCCCAGTGGAGATGGTTCACCACCCGTATTTTGCCACCCCTAAATTATCCATCTTGTTCGGCCGTTATTCGCTTGTGTCTCGCAAAGCCCAGTTAAATAAGAAGTTCCATAGTCACTCCTTGGAGCTTTGGGAGGGGTTTTGCGATCTACATTAAAATGGTCCCACGCGGATAATGTTTGCTTCCTCTTGTCAAGGTCCCACATTGAATAATTTGAAGAATGGAGAGGTTTTTATAAACTTGTGGGTTAAATTCCTCTATTGTCATTGCTTTTAGAGAGGAACCACACAAGCTTACTTGTATGGATTTGGGATTGCGGTTTAATTCCTCTATCATCTAGTACTAGGCTGATTTAGATGTAACTGAACTGACCAAATAACTTCACAACAAAGCCGAAATCCTCTTGGCAAAACGTAATAACGGGTCCGAACAGAATACATGACATCATTCGACACTCTCCGTTCGGTCCGTGCGATTCCCCGACGGAATAAAAACTCCAGTGCCGTGAGCCGCCACATTCCGAGGCGACGAAGAAAAGGGATACGCAATTCCCGGCACTGCCGCCATCGGGACGAAGATAGCATTCGCCCGTGGGACCCGCGGAGCGGCGAAGCACATCGGGCTGATGGGATTGGCCGGCGGGCCACAAGGCTCCACGGGGCCCGTCGTTTTCCCGGGCTGTGATTTCGCGAACGCGACGAGCACACGCCGATTCTTCGAACAAGGTATTGCACGCCTCGAGAAATCGGCGGAGTTTCCTTGCACTACGAGCACGGATCTGTAGGAATGAAGGAAAAAATAAATAAATAAAATAGTGATGTTATTAGAGTAATATGTTCGACTCGATCCGATGTTTCTGCGAAAGAAGGATTACCCGGGAAGAAGGGAAAGCTTAAGAGCTCCGTCGTAATCCCCGCGCCGATCGGCGGCGGGTGAGATCACTCTTCCAAATATCATATCGCAATCGGTCAAGAAAAGCGTAATTATCGGCCTTGCGTACGATCTCGGCCACGCCTGGGGCTGCGAGTGCTCGCCCTGTAATAACAACGTAATTAAGCAGACCATGTCGGAAAAAAAAAAAAGGAGCGCCAAGCATAATGCAAGTTATCGCGCGCCACCTCGTCGAAGACGTCGATAAAGCATGTCTCGGGCTTAAAATCGAGGACTTGTTTGGAGCGTAGAAACTCGACGGTGTTTTGCAGCAATGCGGGCATGGGCTCGATCGTATGATCTGTAGTGAAAGAAATGTTCGTAAAGCTTTACGATAAACACAGAAGGAATCTGAGATCAGAGAACTATTAAAACCCGTGCCTGATGGTGCTTCGTCCACGGGGAATGTGTCTACTGCAATAGGGATTCCAAGTTGTAATGTCTCTCTTCCACGTCCTTTCATGGGCCTCTTCGAGGCCGTGAACGTCCGACCTGCAATAATGTTGACGTGAAATTTGAGGTTGTCAAATGTTAAGGAAGTAAAATTGAGTTTTAACTTGCCTTGCAACAGCCCCTTTCGGCCAGCGGTTTGTAAACCGTTCACTAAAGAGAGGAGCTTCGAGATTTCTGAGTCGTCGAATAGGTCTTCGTAGAGAGCTTCATGCCTTCAGCAACCTTCACCTAAGGAAGGAAGAAAACGATTTGAAATCAATTGCGTTTGGCGCTGAAGCAAGAAAACTTGATAAGACGTTACGGATTTTCCATCAAAGATCTCATGAGCTACGAAAGTTTTTGGGATGACTTGGAGATTCTTCTTGTCTTGTGCTGAAATGTCTTCCCCGTCTGCTGTTGAGTTTTCGGACCTTGTCGATGAGCTATCTACTTGAGAATCTTCGCTAAAATCTGCTAATGCCATCGAGAAGAGAACATCAATGAGCCAAAGCAAGTAATTTTCCAATACTAATGCTCTGCGAAATCACCGTAACTCGAGAAAATATGGGAGCAATATGAAATTCCATAACAGAACAGCAGAGCGTTTTTCTTACAGCCAACTCACGTAAACAAGCTCATCAGAATTCAATTTCTTACCAAATAAGATCGCCTGATGACAGAAAAATATCAAATCAAACAAGTTCATTCCTTCACACGAACAAAAAAAAAAACAAACAGAAGAAAAAAACATTCTAATTAAACTTCTCACCGTTCTTCTCATCCTCTTCCTCAACGTTCGCCTTCTCCTCTGTAGCAAAATGACATTTTTGCCCTCCGACCTTGTGCAGGTGCTGCTGCCTCCTCAAACCCGCGCGTTTCAAAGATTGGACAACCTCAGCAATCGAATAGTACGGCTGCAAATGCAATACTCCTTCCCAGCTACATCTTCTCCTTTGAACACAGCCTATTACATCGTCGTACTCTCCCGCCTCACCCACGGCGAGCAAGTGACGGCACAGAGCATCGATGATTGCATTTGCCGCCGCGAACTCACCTCTCAGCCACGATAAAAACCCTTCTCTCTCGTCGGACGTATGGTGTGGTGGGTTGTACCATTGGATTTTGTCGGGTACAATCACAGCAATAGCTGGCTGCATTGCCATAACCCAGAACCAACGTGGCGCAATAAGCAGCAAAAATGCAATAATCGCAAGTTTGGTTTTAGAACTTCTGGGATGCCGATCGGAACTGAGTAAAGATCGCTAAGATTTAATCGATAATTCGTGGGGAACGAGTTGGGAGTGTAGTAGTGAACAGAGATGAGATAAATCTATGTGT